>OU779874.1:1336026-2672053 GCA_916999025.1 Orgyia antiqua
GTAATGAAATGAAATGAAATGAAAAATCATTTAATCAAGTAGACACAATTTTTCCATTTCATTTTTTCCACTACAATTTAATTTATTAAGTAAAAGCATAGCAAGACAATTGCAAAATTAATAAATTACTTTAACAAATACAAATGTTAAAAAAAAACCTTGTAGTCTTAGTTACATTAATCTCATACGATATGTAGATCTATGCGTATTGCGTATCTGTCTTTATCCCATGCTGCAAAAAATACAATAAATCTTCCGCATTTTTGAGCATATTCGACTCCTATAGGGAATCAAAATCTACAGGTTACTTCCCATTGCCTTAAGAGGCTTGAAATTTGTCCTAGATTCACCTTAATGGTTTTTTTTATTAATTAGTAATCAAGTCATGAAAACATAACATAACATCACGCCTTTTTCCCATGGGGGGTAGGCAGAGACTATAGAGCACCATCTGCTGCGGACCAAACATACTTCCTTGGCTTCATCCACACTCATACATCTTGTCACACATGCACGACGGTTGTAATTGCTAGGCACTTGCCCCTTTTGGAGTATACCGGCGATGACATCAGAGTATATTTTTCTCTTAGGTCCTCTTCCAGCATTTCCACTTACCTCCGCCGTGTATATGCCTTTCGTTAATCGTCTCTCATCCATCCTCTCACATGACCAAACCACCTAAGCATACTTTTCTCCACCTTAGTCACTACATCCTCTTTCTGACCGCAACGTAACTCATAAAGTCATGAAAAAAGAGAATTAACTTTACATACTGGTAGCGGAGATTTTACGAGCAGTGTCATCTATCGTGAAATAGCTACGTAACCCTGAGTGGGCGAGTCCAACTTGTACTGGGTCGTTTTTACTAGTAAGGGTAGTTTAGAAAAAGTTTTCTTTTAATTTTTTATAGTATCATCTTTAAGATCTACCCGAGCCAGTTCTCGTAACACTAAACAGTTGGACAATGAAGAAGCAATGCCACCTCCTGAACCCAGGCCTAAGAGGACAAGAGCTAAGAAGGTAAATTTATTGTATATATTTATTGCCATAATAATCATAGCTGTGCCCTTATTCTGTTACTGGCCACATGTATTTTTTTAGGATTCTGTACCAGAAGAACGGGTCCCTATTACTGAGACATGTGACCATGCAGGACCTTATGGTCTTCTGCCGTCACGAGGTCGCGGGTTCAATTCCCGCACAGGACGATAATTTTTTTGATATTTATAAATGTCATACAAATGTTTATACTGCGTCTGGGTGTTTATTTATATTATGTATTTACAAAAGAAAAGTAGTATATGTAGTATATCCATATCCTGGTCACATAACACAAGCATAATATAAGCTTAGCCTGAGACCAGAGGACGTTTTGTGAATATTTAATATTAATTATCATTATTCTCTCGCCCTTATGGTGTAGGAAATTTGATGAATATATTATGATGACAGTCTGTATGTATCAGTATGACATTCCCACTCTAACTTGACCAGTTTTTAATTATTATGTTCTTCTTTTCATAGAAGAGGTCTGAAGATGCTAATGCTGAACTAGACAAAGAAAATGGAACTGTTCCTGTGGAAAATGGCATGAGTAAGTTTAAAAGAAAACTTGAATATTTTAAAGTAATTTATTAATTTTGCAATTGACTTGCTATGCTTTTACATAATAAAAGTCGCGTCATTATTTCAGTCCAATTGTATTCTGTAAAGAATTCTAGGTGGCTTGTCGAGATTGTTGCAAAACATTCTCGATAGGTGGCGTTGTACATCAAAAATGCGATGTAAACTTTGGAAGTATATTATATGTGTATGTATGTATGGTTTATGTAGTGTTTGTATAGCAAGTGTTATAATATTATTTATGTATTTTGTATGTATGATTTATGTATTTCATTAAAATTATTATATACCTATATGTTAAAATAAATAGCACCCACTTTAACTTTTTTCTGCACTTCTTGCTGGTTGACTGGAAGAAAATGCCGTTGGCATTAAGTCCACCATTGTACATAAATCATTTATTGTGTGCAAACATTGTAAAATAAAATAAATAAATAAACTCAATAGAGTAACATTGTACTAGTCAAATTGGTTACTGTTAGCACGATGGCAATAAGCTCAGTTGGCAGAGCTACGGAACGGTATTCCGAGGTCGTGGGTTCAAGTCCCGCTTGCGGTGATCACTTTTTCCACTACAATTTAATTTATTAAATGAACAATTTTCTAGTAAAATAGCGCTAAAATTATCAATTATATTTTTATAGGTTCTCCAACTGAAAAACCAAGACCAAAAAGGACTAGAAGAGGACAGAAAGCTGCGTGAGTATTTTTACTTAATGTGTTTGTAAAATCTACAATGCCACATTGACCAGTCATGTTAATAAAGGGTTAATTTTCGAGTTTTCCTTCTTACACTGGACTTTAACTGGATCATATAGCAACCTGACACTAGGGTAGATAAGAAGAAGCGACGACTCTTAGGAAATAATATAACTAAAATACCTATTTTTTGTTTCAGAGACAAAACGGAACAGAGTACCCAACCAAATAAATTACAAAATAATACAGAAAATTCATCCCCTATACTACAAATTACAAAAGAAAATAAAAATATGAGCAAAGCGAAATTGGCTCTCATATCTACAACAATACAGTCTAGTACTGATAGTACAGATGATAAAACCCGGGTTATTACGAATGATGTTGATAAAACCCGGGTTATTACCAATGATATTGATAAAACCCGGCTTTTAGAAAATGATGCTGATGAAACCCGGGTTATTACGAACGATATGGATAAAACCCGAGTTATACCGAATGCTAATATGGATGAAACTGTAGTTTTACCAAATGGAGTATTTAATCATCAACCAGTTACGCCTAAGAATATTGTGAGTATAACGTTTTATAATTTAACCGACTTCCAAAAAATGGAGAGGTTTTCAATATGTTGATATTTTTTTCATGTTCCGTCGACCCCGTATAACGGGATGAGCGCAAGAGAATGATGATGTATGTTTTTCCGACTTCTCATAATTGCCTGACAGATTAGATTCATGGATATTTCACACAATGTCTTCTGGTTCCAAGATAAGCCTATATGCTTGTGCTATGGGTATCAGAACACGAAAATACTAAATAAACTACTTTTCTTTTGTAAATACATACTTATAATGCATAGAAAACACACAAACATTTATATGACAAATATAAATATTCACACAAATTATCGTACTGAGCGGGAATCGAACCTGCGACCTCGTGAAGGGCAGTCCGTTACTCGACTACGAGGCTAATCAAAACAGTAAAATTGTTTAAAATTTTCTTATTTTGAGCTTTGCTTATTTTCAGACCAGCTAGTGTTAAAATTATTTTGTTACAGAATGCAATGAATGAAACTGTAGTTCTACAAGCAAGAGAGACAATTGTGTTGGAGAAACCAAATGCTATAATGGACGCTACAGTCGTTTTGGAGAAAGGTAATGTACAAAAAATAACACATTCTTATCTCTCTCTCCAGCCCATTTACGTCCCACTGTTGGGCACGGGCCTCATCCACTTTGAGAGGGATTAGGGTCTACTGTACTAGGCGTGTTGGCATAGGGTTTAGTTTCGAGATTTCCGTCTCTCACAGAGGATGTTATCTGTGTGCAATATCCCTTAGCTGACTTTTACAGCACCCTTGGGAGGAGATGGGGTGATGACACTTGTATTCTTAATCCGTCACCACACGGAGTGACATGTTTATACCGTGCCGTTCACGGGGTCGCGGGTTCGTTTGCTGACAGTTATTTACAAAAGAAAAGTAGTATATTTATGGTCTTATTCATAATGACTTATCGGAGGTTACACACCTTGTACCTTTCTTCTTGTTGTACACCTAGCTATCCTGTTATTACTATTTCTTGACTCACTCAAGGGTTTGCTGGAAGAAAACTCAGTATTGAGTTAAGCTCGCCTTTGTATCTATATATTTATGCTTATATCAACTATGTTTGTTCTTCTATATGTACAATAAAGAATAAATGAAATGAAATGAGGTTTAAAAGTTCGCTAAAATAGGTATATTTCGGTAAGATTTTGATTTTATTTATTAGTAATAATAATTTAGGAATAGGGTTGGTGACATTTGTATTCTTAATCCATCATCACCCACCCCCACAGAAAAAGTTGTGACAGTATGATGATGATAATGTTATTATTTCAGTTTCATCACAAGAAAATGCAACAGATGACAACTCTTTACTGACCGATGATGAGTCCACTGAAGTGTTCACACCACCTAAACAGGAAATACCTAAAATACAACCTACGTAAATATATATACGCAAATATTTTTTTTTTTAATATTAGTGGACATTTCACACAACATCCTCTGGTCCCAAGCTAAGCTTATATGCTTGTGTTATGGGTACCAGAATACGGATAGAATACATAAACTACTTTTCTCTTGTAAATACATACTTATAATACATAGTAAACACCCAGACGCAGAACAAACATTTGTATCACGATTAAAAACATTACACAAATTATTGTCCTGACCGGGGAATCGAACCCGAGACCTCGTGATTGGCAGTCCGTTATATAAACCACTAGTCCACGAGGCCCGTCAATATGTCCACGTCTCAGAATTTTGAAATAAGCGCAAGTGGCTATACGCCTTCGCCGGAATGCTCACATTCTCTATTTGTTATACAATACACTATTTATCCCTAATTCCCTTTTCTATCTTAAAGAACGCTTCGAATTCTTATACAATTCCAACCCAAGATCTCTACGATCGTCAGAGAATCTTATGTTAAAAATACCGAGGCATTCTACTACATTTATGTCCAAGACGTTCAATGTGCAGGCTGTCCGACTATGGAACCAATTCCCACAGTTCATCAGATGTGCTAAAACATCAAAATCTTTTAAAAGCCTTGTAAAATAGCACTATCTATCCATTAGCCGATAAATATAGCTACTCTTCATATTTTATATTCTAAGTTTATGTACTGTGTACTTACTATGTATTTGTAGGTATATATGAAATTACTAATTACACAATAATTTGTTTTTTAATGTCTATCTATGTAATTGTATTATTAATTTTCTTCTTTCACTAACTGTACACTGCCACCCCATATTATTTACTTCTCTTTCCATCCTATGGTTGCCTGGAAGAGATCACTTTTTGTGATATGCCATTTGTAGTTTTAAGAATCTTGTCTTTATTTCAATGTCTGTAAAGTGTACAATAAAGAGTTATATCTATCTATCTACCTATAAATTATCCAATCATATATAAATTATCCATCCAATGTAATTTGTAAGCATGGTAAATCAATTCAGGGCATAAAACTCCCTGCTCAGCGCATAAAAGAATAATTAACACGAAAAATTTATAAAAAAACAAGTTGTCATTCTCATGTCACAATATTCGTTCCTATATTCCTCCAAAACGGCTTGACCGATTTTATGAAATTTTTAATGCATATTCAGTAAGTCTGAGAATCGGCTACTATCTATTTTTCATACCTGTTTGTTTGTTGCTGTTTGTTTTTGCAATTTGCTGAGTCGGCTAGTTTTCCTATAAGTTAAATGCCTTCAATAATGTAATATCGACGGGCTTCGTGGCGTAGTGGTTCATGTACTGGACTGCCGTTTACAAGGTCGCGGGTTCGATTCCCGCTTGAGACAATCATTTGTGTGATATTCATAAATGTCATATAAATGTTTGTACTGCGTCTGGGTGTTTTCTATGTATTATAAGTATGTATTTACAAAAGAAAAGTAGTTTATGTATTATATCTGTATTCTGGTACCCATAACATAAGCATAATAAGCTTAGCTTGGGGCCAGAGGACGTTGTGTGAAATATCCATGAATATTTATTTATTTATTTTGCTATACAGATCAGCTGTAAAAGAGAAAGTACAACAGTTTGAAGAAATAGCAACAAGAGCGACCAGAACTAAAACAAGAGCTATGGCTAAAAAGGTATTGTTAACATGTTTCTCTCTCCAGCCCCTTCACGTCCCACTGTTGGGCACGGGCCACCTCCACTTTGGGAGGGATTATGGTCTACTGACTTATGGTGCTGCGCTGACCAGCCGTCTCTCACACGGGACGTTATCTGTGTGCAATATCCCTTAGCTGACTTTTACAGCATCCTTGGGAGGAGATGGGGTGGTGACACTTGTATTCTTAATGCGTCACCACACGGAATAACATGTTTATACCCACTTAATATGAGGGGCTTTGTGGTTAAGTCGTTCTTGTAACGTACTGCCGTTCACGGGGTCGCGGGTTCGATTTCCACACAGTACAATCATTTGTGTAATTATTTATAATTGTCATACAAATGTTTGTACTGTGTCTGTGTATTTCTATGTATTATAAGTGTATATTTACAAAATAAAAATAGTATATGTACTCTATCCATATTCTGGTACCCATAACACAAGCGTAATAAGCTTAGCTTGGGACCAGAGGACGTTGTGTGAAATATAATGTCCATGAACATTTATTTATTTTGCTTATATAATATAATCTTACTCATGTCTGAGTTAAGCTCGCCTTTGTACAGTAGTTATGTATTTTCTGTTTTAATGATTTTATCTGTAACTGTATTTATTGTACAATAAAGAATAAATATAAATTTATTTACAATCTTAAGGTAGTGTCCAAAGGGCGGCCTTATCACTGTGTGATTTCTCCCAGGTAATTATATTGTTTTTGCTAACAGGATAAACAAGATGAACCAACAGACACACAAACACCACCCGACAAAATTGTGAAACAGGGATTATCTATGGATATACTTAACAAAATGAATAATATGATATTTAATGGGAAACAGGTATGTATTTACTTCAGTCCTTTTGATGTCCCACTGTTGGGCACGAACTGTACTTTGGGAGAGTAGCTGTCTATTATATCAAGTGGCCTATAGGGTAATATTTTCTAACACTTGCGCGCCTCATCTGTTTAAATAAAACCACTTTGACTCACCCGTGACCATGGTGACTGCAAAGTCTCCGAAACGTCAGGCCAAAATTTTATAACAAATATACGCGTCTAAATCCGAAAAAAGTGGGTTTAGTTTTGAGTTTTCCTTCTCTTATAATATTTTTCAGTTTATTATCTCTTAGCTGGGTTTTACAGCACTCTGGAGATGAAATGAGATGGCAATACAGTAATAAATAAATAAATAAGTCTTTATTCAGACAAATTTTAAATTACATAGCTAATCATATAAAAACCATGGCTTTGTCTGTCTGCCTTGTGGCAAAGGTCTCTCCTAACTGTTTCCATCCGTTTCATTCATTTTAATAATAATACGGTAGAATCCGGTTATAACAACAGTCAAGACACCAGGGACCCAAGTCTGTTATTGTGTTTATAGATCTTTATTATCACCTCAAGAACATTAAGTCCACTTGGAGTATATTTTCATATGAATAAGTAGAAATAATTTGCATTGGTTCTTTATCAGATTCAATGACTCAAAGAAGCAAATGTAGGTACAAATTGTTTTAATAATCCATTATTACAATATCTAACACGCAATATCTTTTACTTCTTGGTTATAGGACAGCTATACCCAACCAAGGTTCCATACATACATTACATACACCCAACAATCAACTTCTCTAAACTAGGGATGAAATGGATTGTAACACAGTAGAATTCGGTTATAACAACAGTCAAGATACCGGTCAAATTATGTCGCACTAACCAAATGACGCTTTAAACGGTATATTTTGTTAATACATATTCAGCTGAGAAAACAAACTTAAGTAATAATCTTCGTTATAAGCGGTTAGTCGTTCTAAGCTACGTTGATATAAGTGAATTCTACTATATTTGCATTCTTAGCTTCTATTAGGATTTAGGAAGAAAATACCACATAATAACAAGATTCTATTTTGTACCAGGTATCAAGTTCAGCCACAAAACCCCGCTCAAACATACCAACAGCGCGACCTATATCGGCGTCTGCCTCTAAATTGAGTGCCATTAACAAAGCGAGAGAAGAGGCAGAAGCTAATAAGAGAGAGAAGGAAGATGCGAGGAAAAAGAAAGAAGCTATACTTGAAGCTAAAAAAGAATTACATAAGAGGTAATTTATCAATATTTCCCAACTCCTAAGATAGGACAAACCCAAAAAATTTAATTTTAGGTGTCTAGTATTGTGAAAATTCACCTATAGGTTTTATTTCCGTATTCCGTACCCATAACACAAGCATATAAGCTTAGTTTGGGACCAGAGGACGTTGTGTGAAATGTACATGAATTCCTTACCATGAGTTATGTCTTATAAATGCGTAATAAATCAATCGACCTGAGGTTTAAACGGAGATTTTATCGGAGAGATAATAAACGTTTTAGCGTAAAAAGACTATTATGAATAACAAGTATTGACAATTTTCCGCGAACAGATTTTAGCGAACTTTTAAACCTCCTATAAGTCATTATGAATATGGCCATTTAGTGTTTAAATAATCACTACTTCTTTGTGATGACTTATTATAATATTTGTAATTGTTACAAAAGAAAACGCGAAGAGAAAATGGCGGCGGCCGCTGCTGCCAGAGAGATTGCAGAGAAAGAACGTCGCGCTGCCATGGAGGCAGCCGTCAGAGACAGAATGGAGAAACAAGCGCACGCTGACCTAGGAAAACTTGAAAGATTGAAGGAAGCTGAGAGGGTATGTATTAGATATTAAAGTTACCATTTCACTTAGTTGTTGGGTATAAATTTTGACCAGTTTTGACGTCTCTCGTTGTCTAGTGGTTCATGTAGAGAACTACCGTTCATAAGGTCGTGGGTTAAAGTCCGCACCCTACAATTATTATTTGTGTGATATTTATATTTGACATACAAATATTTGTACTGCGTTTAGATGTTTTTTATGTGTCAAAGTTATAAAGCGTGAAACAAATCTCCTATGTTATGCTTAAAACCCGGCATTCTTTAGGTCATCGCTAATGACTACGTGAAGTTAGAAATTAACTTGCTTTATAAGGCCATGTTCAGATGGCAACATTTTGTCGCGCGTTTTCAAATCGCGCGACAAGACATCGTAGTATTTACATACAACCGATAACATGAGCGCGCGTTAACACGCGTCAGCGAGCGTTGACGCGGCGCTCAGAGAAAAATTCTCTAGACGCAGGCGACCGCGCGTTGACGCGCGCTTTGACATCTGTGTAACATCTATAATAAATAAATAAATAAATCTGTTGACTGTTCAGTTAAGCGCGCGCTTACATCGCACTTGCACTTTTTTTTGTGACTTGCTATTGTATTTAGTTCAAAATGAGTGAATTAGATATTGGCATCGACTTACTAATTGACGAAGTCAGGGAAATGCCAGCGATTTGGGATACAGCTGCAGCATCCTATAAAAATAAAATTTTAAAACGACCAACCAAATGTGTGCGTTTTCTTTTACCAAATTTTTTTTATAATATAACCACAAAATGATAGCATTTTCCACGTCCATTTTCTAAGCTCTATCGATACAGACTGACGAGCTCCTGGCAACGCGCGTTAGCGCTTGTTATCTGAAAACTTGATCGCGTGTTGACCTGCGTTAACGCGCGTTACATGTGAACTTAGCCTAATTTAATACGATTTTTGATGTTGTAAGATTTTTACGTTGCGCAACCCTAATCAGCAGTGGTATTCAGTAAGAAAAAGTGAAGTGAATTTTCGGTGAATCTTGATCACGTGACAGCGCTCCTCTATTTTTATTGGAGGAGCGCTGTCACGTGATCAAGATTCACCGAAAATTCACTTCACTTTTTTAGGGTTCCGTACCCAAAGGGTAAAAACGGGACCCTATTACTGAGTCTTACTGAATACCACTGCTGGTGTTTTTATGAACTCTATTTAACCTAATCGAGCCTCGTGGTCTAGTGGTTCATATAATGGACTGCCGTTCACGAGGTCCCGGGTTCGTTCCCGGTCAGGACTATCATTTGTGTGTTGTTTTCAATTGTCATACAAATGTTTGTACTGCGTCTGGGTTTTTCTACTTATAATACATAATAAGTATGTATTTACAAAAGAAAAGTAGTATATGTATTTTATCCGTATTCTGGTACCCATAACACAAGCATATAAGCTTAGATTGGGACCAGAGGACGTTGTGTGAAATGTCCACGAATATTTATTTATTATTATTATTATTTATTATATATGTAGCTTAATTTGAGACCAGTGGAGATTGTGTAGAATATTTATCATTACGTTTATATTTTTTTATAGAAAAAACAAGAGTTAGCCAGAAAAGTAGCGGAGACGGAGGAGCGTCGTCGTGCTGAGGAGTTCGCCAGACAGAAACGACTGGCGGAGGAACAGAGGAAGGCTGACGAGGCGAGGAGGAAACAACAGGAGGAGGCCGCCGCGTATGTTGTCTTTATCTATACTAAATAAAATCTTCTGTACGTGTGTTTGTAATTGAACTCTTCCTAAACGGCTGGACCGATTTCGATGAAATTTGTTGTGTGTATTCAAGGGGGTTTGAGGATGGTTTAGATTCACAATTGGCTGGACCGATTTTGATGAAATTTTTTGCTGTTGATTTTTGCAGAATTGTATGGCAAAACAACGTTTGCCGGGGCAGCTAGTCTATACTAATATTATAAAGCTGAAGAGTTTGTTTGTTTGTTTGAAAGCGCCAATCTCAGGAACCACCACCACCACCACAGGGCCAATTTGAAAAATTCTTTCAGTGTTAGATAGGGCATTTATCGAGGAAGGCTTCAGGCTATATAACATTACGCTACGACCAGTAGAAGCGAAGCAGTAGTGAAAAATGTTGCAAAAATAGGGAAAATTTTCTAAATTCCACGCTGATAGAGTCGCGGGCAGCTAGTTTTTTATAAAACAAAATAAATTCTCTACCAACAGGTAAAATGGGACTGTGAATTTGCTGTTTGTTCGTCTGTTACTGGGCTATCCCTCATGAACGGTGATAGCAGGAGTTGGAATTTTCACCAATGATTTACATCTGTTTATGTTACAACAACGGTTCCGTAATGATTGACCAAAAAATTATTGACAAATGATCATTTGACAAACATTAATATTTTACAATAATTATTTTTACAAATATTTACAGTATGAAGAAAGAAGCTGCATTAATGGAGAAAGAGATAGAGAAACGACAGAAGGAGTACATTGAGAAACAGAAGAGATTGAGAATGGAAGAGAAAGGTACTAACAACTGTTTAAATAAAACTACTTTTTACGGATTTAGACGCGTATATTTGGCCCGACCGCGGAGTCCAAGTCTAGTCTTACAATGTTGTCACAATGATCAGTCACTGATTGCATAATGGCGAATTTTATCAAGTTTGGTAGTCAACTATTATACAGAGCGATGTATACGACGATAACGTAGATCGTGCGGTAAAGCACAGGATTGATGCAGGATGGATGAAATGGCGGCAGGTCACGGGAACCATCTGCGATTCCAAAGTGCCCATTAAATTAAAGGGCAAAATCTAAAAATCGTTTATAAGACCTGCTGTCGTGTATGGCGCCTCATGCTGGGCAACAAAAGCGATGGATGAAAGACGAATGCACGTTGCGGAGATACGAATGTTGAGATGGATGTGTGACGTCACGCGAATGAATAAAATATTAGAGGAAGTCTGAAAGTGATGCCAGTGACTGAAAAATTGAAGAACGAGCGGATGTCCTGGTATGGGCATGTTATGAGACGAGAGGAAAGTAATGAAAAAAGTCTAGGTCTGGGTGTTTCTATGTATTATAAGTATGTACAAAAGAAAAGTAGTTTATGTAGTATACCTGTATTCTGGTACCCATAACACAAGCATATAAGCTTAGCTTGGGACCAGAGGACGTTGTGTGTAATGTCCATGAATATTTATTTATTAATATTCAAAGTCCAAAGTCAAAAATATTTATTTCAAGTTGGCATGTTTTACAAGCTCTTTTGAAACGTCAGAAACTAGATGTCAGTTCCAAACGCGAATCCTATGGAGAAGAACAGACAAGAAACTTCATTAGAGGTGAAACGGATATCCGGTAACTATCCGGCCTTGTTTTCACTATCCGTCCGGATACCGGATAGTAAAATTTTAAAAAATCTCATTATTTTACACAAGGCAAATTATACTCCAATGACGACAAGTGATAAACAATGAAATAAACAACAAACGAACTGAGAAACAAATACAAACTGACACGCGCGATAACACTCGAACGCCCCCGAGTCGACCCGATCTCCGCTAACGTGCGACCCGAATGCGACTGAATATTTCCGATCTCGTTCACCGCGCCAATATTCAAATCAAACTGATCGCGGCAGCCGGATATCCAGCGCTTCGGCCTAGTAGCTTGCCGAATATCCGGTATCCGGCCAAACTACTATCCGTTTCATCTCTAAACTCCATGGATTTTTTTTTCTATTCTCTTCATACTTTTTTTTTTTCAATATAATTTACCATTGTTAGAGGGGTGTGAGGATGATGCCGATTAATGCTATCTAGACTACAATTAATAACTAATTTAGAGACAAGATTGCCTCGTTAGAGCAATTATACAAATATTGTCCAAAACAAATATTGTCCCTTAGTTGGCTCTTACAGCACCCTGGGAATGGGGTGGTGACACTTTATTCTTAATCTGTTACCATACGGATATATAAGACCTACTAATATTTTATTTGTTACTATACATCATTTTTGACGGGTTTCGTAGTGGAGTGGTTCATGTAACGGACTGCCGATCACGGCTTCGATTTCCGTTTGGAACAATCATTTGTGTGATATTTATAAATGTCATACAAATGATTTTACTGCGTCTGTGTGTTTCTATGTATTATATGTATGTATTTACAAAAGAAAAGTAGTAAGTATATGTATTATATCCGTATTCCGGTACCCATAACACAAGCATATAAAGCTTAGCTTGGGACCAGAGGACGTTGTGTGAAATGTCCATGAATATTTTATTTTATTTTTTTATATTCAGGTCACACGCCTCTACGAAGCCAGCCAATCACCATAGAACCTGTTCACATGGCTGATGGATTCCAATACCTGAACAGTGATGAGGATGAAGAGAATATACCCAAGTTTAAACCACCACTCTGGTCTACTTCCAAGGTATGTTATACATAACAAGCTGTTTCTTGCGATTTTGTAAGCGTGCAATTTAGAATATGTTTCCCATTTTTGCAACATTTTTCTAATGCCTCGCTCCTATTCCTTATCTCAGCGTAATGTTATATAGCCTTCTTCGTTAAATGTATCCAACACTGAAAGAATTTTTCAATGGAAGTAAGAAGAGTTGACGCAGAATGATAGAAGAAGAAGAAAAAGACATGTTGCGCCGACAAATAATGGGATAAGGGCAGGAGGATGATGATGGATGATTCTCTGATTAGCGCAATTCTAACAAACAAACAAACTAACTCCAGCTATAATATTAAAGTAAAGAATAACGGGTATTATCATATCCCTTTATTAGGGTTCAGCGCAACACTGTTTTTTCTTCCATACTCTTCTGATAGATCAATTAATGGTCTTATTCATTATGACTTCTCGGAGGTTTAAAAGTTCGTTAAAATTGGTTCGCGTAAATTGTCAAATCTTGTTATTTTAGTTATTATTTATTTATTATATTCTTTATTGTACACCATTTAGTTTTACATTACAGGATGTTCTTAAAATAATGTAGTACAATGGGCGGCCTTATCGCTTAAAGCGATTTCTACCAGGCAACCTTTGTATGGATACATGATATGGATAGAGCGGTAGTTGTGGGTGTACTGAATTAATTAATTATTAATGAATTTATAACCTATCTATAAAATTACAAATACATACAAGATACACACGCACTTACATATATATACATACTAGCTGACCCGGCAAACGTTGTTTTGCCATACTACAAAAAAAAGAAAAGAGGTTTGAAAAATAGATGTTAGCCGATTCTCAGACCTACTGAATGTGCATACAAAATTTCATAAGAATCGGTCTAGCCGTTTCGGAGGAGTACGGTAACTAACACTGTGACATGGAAATTTTATATATTAGATATACATACACATATACATACATAATATATATACATACATACAGTACATATATTATATTAACAGTAATAAGCGACAGTTATGACTGCATGTCTAGGTAGTGGTTTTTCACTTTAATTTTAAAGGTAGGCGATGATTTTGATCGCTGAATTTCTTCCGGTTAGGTTCCGGTAGAGAATTCCATAAGCGTATAGCAGTAATCGTAAAAGATTTAGCGTAATAATTTGTGGTATGTTGCGGCATTTTAAGTTTTAGAGTCTCCGATGACCTCAGATACCTGTTGAGAGTATCATGGACATACTCAAAGCGTCTTTTAAGATAGGAGGGAGTTGAGGGATTAAAGAGTTATGTTAGTTATTATTATTTATTTTATTTATTACAGGTGCGAAAAGAACAAATGTTTATACAAACAGCTATCAAAGATTATCACAGAAACGTATGGTTTGATATGCAGAAACATAGCATTGACTTGAGAGATATATTCCCTAATATTGAGAGGAACAGACTTAAAAGAACATCATCAGCTGTTTGGAGAACACCGCCATCTATAAGAGCGTTACCCACTTTGGCTGAGTGATGATAATAGTTTATGGTAAGTTATTTATAAATAAATTAGCTGCCCCGGCAAACATTGTTTTGCCACACAAAAAAAAGTTTGAAAAATAAATGTTGTCCGATCCTCAGACCTACTGAACATGTATGTAAAATTTCATAAAACCCACTCTCTTTGTATTCTTTATTGCACACAGAAATTACATATAAGAAAGTTATATTTTGGTTAATATATGTACAGAGGCGAGCTTAATTCATAGATGAGTTTTCTACCAGCAAACCTTGGCGAGATAGAAATTTCATGTTAAGGGCCTACATCAATATTATCGTATATCATCGCCGACACGTACATATTAACACAGCCAGTAGGCACAGAAAATGAAGAATTAGGGATACTTTTCATATTTACTCAAAATCTACTAAATATATTTTAATTCTGATTTACGTGTTTCTCTATATAATAGTTACTTATGTTTTTAAAGTTATTTCATTAGTTAATACGCGATAATAGACCGACAAATGAAAAAAATAAAAAATTAGAGAGGTTGTTTCGCTAAGATTTTCTATCGAGAAAACTTTTTTCAATCGTGTTTCTGAGTTTATGCGATCCTAGATCATATATTGAAAAAACATATACTTAAAAATTAGAGCTCTAGCCATTCAATCTAAAGAAACAATGAAAACTTCGTACGTAGAAAAATGCACGAAGCTATTTTGGTATCCTCTTAAGGGGTCATGACATTGTACACCAAAAGCTTACGTTACATTTACTTAAAACTATGTTATAATTATATGAGCAACATACATTCAAATATTTAAATTCTATAATATCCTAATCATAAATACTTGTAACAATATACTACATAAACATACATATACATACTAAGCTAGTGATAGGAAATATTCTTTAGTTCTTCTTTTGAAAATTTGCAAGGATGAGCTAGCACGAATAGTGTGAGGAAGAGAATTCCACAGGCGAATAGCAGATACGGTAAAAGAGCTACCATATCGGCTTGAAGTCTGAGAGGGAGTCTTAAGTAGGAGAGAAGTAGCAGTCCGAAAAGGCTTAATATCTCTTGGTATTAGGTATTCAAAGTGTTCGAGAAGGTAGGTAGGAGCATTAGAATTGTGAAGGATAGAGTAGAGTAAGAAAAGAATATGACAGTCCCGTCGTCAATGGCTAAATCGAGCCGGATAACTAAGTCGAGCCGATATACTTTGTTTAACATTTATTTTGTATTTTCCAGGTAATTGGCTCTCAGCAAGTGAAGTCGCGGGCGGTGCCTGTACATATAACGTAATATATTTAAATATTATCAATGTATTTAATTTGTTAGTATAGAACTATTTTAGTATTTAGCCTGTTAGCCGATTGCTATTATAGAGAGGTTTGTTGTTTTAATTAAACGTAACTAAAGTTAGTTAATGTAATTATAATTTCAGTAGTATAATGTAATTTGTGCTATATTCTGTATTATTATCATCTTAACATCATTTCTTTTCCTCTGGGGGTAGGCAGAGACTATAGAATGGATAATATCTTCACACAGCTATCACCGTTGTTAAGATACAGCGGGCGTATTATGAGCTTTTTAAAAATCATGCAAGTTCCATGCAGGCCGTACACTGCCTGACTAAATTATGTATTATGGTAAACATAAAACATTTAGTTAAAAAATTTTAGTTAGTACTTAAACTTTTAGTACCTTCTCTATAAACATATTAATCTATGACTGTTTTAGCGAACTGGATGGCTGGAAGTAATGTTCATATTACGAATTTGCCGGACAGTTCCATTCACGGCGTAAACGGCCTGGGAATAAGAGCTCATAATACGGCCGCAGGTGGTAAGACCAAACAGACGGACAGAAAAGTGTTATCTATTTTAACTTTTGGTCACTGTTTTGCCAGAATGATGTAATGTCTATGGCTACATCATCAAGCCAATTGGCATTGTTCATATTTTTCTAAAACTCTTAATTCGAAAACCATTTCGGGGAATAGAGTTTCTGATCATGATCCATTAGTTTTTTTCGGAAAATTTGCTATATTAACGATTATTTTTCCAAAAAAGCAAATGATCTCTATTTGCCCTTGAAATGAAGGACTTAAAATATTATGGCGTTATTAGGGATATACTACTCTGTGGTGAAGCTGAAATTGGTCTATTATATCAACTGTGCAACTTTCAAAAGATGTATTGCAATCTGTCTTAAGTCTATTAGGAAAAGGCAATATACAGTTTGCGTACAACAATGACGTCACAACACTTAAAATGATATCTTTAAGTATTTAAAAAAATATCTATACTCAATATATTTCAATAATATTGAAATTAGTTGTTTAAAATAGTCTATATTTTATAAAAAAAATATAAAAACAGTAGGTCAAAAATTATGAACAATCCCAATTGAGGCTTGAAGCCATTTACATGATTATATAATACAGGCCACAGATAAATCTAATATAGGAAAATGCACAACTATTCTTAACTAAAAATAATGGTTTCGCGTAATGTGATAACAAATTTAAAGTTTTAGGATTTTTCCCAGTATGACCAGTATCTACTGGTCATACTGGGAAAAATCTAACTCTGAGCCAAATTTCAAGTCTCTAGAGTAACGGTAGTAGGCCCTGAATTTTGATTCCTGAATTGCGGCGAAAACTAGTCAAAAGACGCTGCTGTGCTCCTCATTTTTTTTTAATATTTTCTTATTGCTTAGATAAATCAGGTTGATTATATTTTTTGAAGTAAGGAACCACATAGATCTACATTTGGTATGAGTTTCAAGTTGATACCTTCAGCCGTTGCTGAGTAAAAAAAAGTTTGGCAGACGGACAGACAGACACCGGAGTGATCCTATAAGGGTTTGTAAAAAACCCTAAAAATGAAAATGGGTAGTGTCAGTAACACAATTCGATAACGTTAACAGAACTTTTTCATTATACAAAAACTAACGATTTTAATTAATAAAAATGTGTACAACGAAATGGTCAATTATTTAAAATACGCCATAGCTGTTTTACTTTTTAGTTAAGTTTAGCTGTGCAAGTAGAATTGGTACTAATAAAGAGATTAATGAAATTGCCTTTTTTAAGTACTAAGGTACTGGAATTGTTGGTAGTTTTGATTGTATTTGGTTCTGTATAGAGTTATTTATACCTACAACTTTTTATAACTGTAATGTGGTATTAACAACTCTATAGTTGTTAATACCACCAACTTTTCTTATAGAGTTGTTAATACCTACAATTATTCATTATCATAGATATGTAACTTCTCTTGTGATGTTATGACTTAAGTGGTTTTTGTGTCTCCCAATAAAATGTCTGTCCACTACTGGACTCAGGCCTCCCCTATAAAACGCCACAATGCGCGGTCCTGCGCTAACTGTATCATATCATAAGTCCACCTTGTTTGGGACCGCCCTTTTTTGCGTAGTCTGGTGCGTGGTCGCTGCTCGAGGACCCAACCCTCGGCCCTTATTTAGGGCAAGATAAGGGTCGATAAAGCAAGAAGCCTCTTCATAAAATTTATTATAGGCCCTGCAAATTTAGGATAACGCAAAAGATAAACTTATTACTTGCGTACGCAATAATTTTCACATGGTTTAGTGTGTGTATCAATCGGTTTAAAATTCAATTTAGTATTAACTATGATAGTTAACTTTTAAACACAGATAACCTAATAGATTTCGCACGCAACAACGAATTATGAAAGTATGCTCTAGTCTCGTATAAGTTATGTATGAGAATTTGCCGTAGTTTGGTTTTATTATGACCAATGAATAAATAGCTTAGAGTGAGGTATTGTGCCCGGTAATATTAACAAATTATGAGCTAAAATCGCGTAAGTTTAAAATCAATGAATAGCTTAGTTCAAGAACTAAAAAACACGCTGGAAAATCCTAAATCTTTTTAAATATTTGCATTCTCATCGGTCCTTGATATGTATACAAAATTTCAAATCAATCCGGACTATCGCAAGTGGGTGAAAATCGCGTTCAAAGAGTCCGTTACATACATTGATAGATACATACCGAATTTATAAAAGCGTGTTTAAAAAGCATCATTTTATACCCCGCAAACCGCGCTTTCCTCCAACGTTGGTGCGCAATGATGTCGTCGTGCTATTGTGAGTGATCTGTGTTTTAATAGTGCCTTTTCCCGTTTTTTTTTTTATATTTCCTAAGTTATACCCGACATCGTCAGATTTAGGTATTTTTGTTTGTTGTGTAAATATTTTACAGAATAATGATACCATAATGTTATCTCGAATCATGTTTGACAAGTTTTAGTATAATTTATAAATTTAAGACTGCTATGGATTATGTAAGATATAATAATAAAAATTTCGGTGACATTTGGATTTTTTTTGAATATTTTTATATTCTCGTTCAACATTAAATACAATGAAAATTTCACACAACGGTCCTCTGGTCCCAAGCTAAGTTTATATGCTTGTGTTATGTGTACAAGAATATAGATAGAACGCATTATTACTCTTCAAATGTTCTTAGTTGTTGATGTTAGAGTAGTACAAATACGCAAATATCTCGAAAACGATGCGTCCTAGAATTTTTTTTAACCCTTTTAGATACCCCCACATTGAATCCCAATCAACGTTTCCCAAGGTCAAAGGTCACGAAGGTCAAGGTTATAGAAAATTTAATAATTTTTCTTTTGATATTCACTGTGATTTGATTTTAGAGTTGTTTACCATCTCAATAAGAAAAGGTCAAAGTTAATCCAACTTTGATATGAAGTTGTAGATAGAACAGGACACATGAATTACAAACCACCGGATTTTCTTATTCTTTCATATTCAAACACATGTACCATCATGTGAATTTTATATAATACTAGCTGACCCGGCAAACGTTGTTCTGCCATAATAAAACTAAAAAAAAGGTTTGAAAAATAGATGTTAGCCGATTCTCAGACCTACTGAATATGCATGTAAAATTTCATAAAAATCGGTCTAGTCGTTTCGGAGGAGTACGGTAACTAACACTGTGACACGTGAATTTTATATAATAAATATAAAATTTTATATCTAATATTTAGAATTCACGTGTCACAGTGTTAGTTACCGTACTCCTCCGAAACGGCTTGGCCGATTCTTCTCAAATTTTGCATACGTATTCAATAGGTCTGAGAATCGGCCAACATCTATTTTTCAAACTTTTTTTTTTAGTATGGCAAAACAACGTTTGCCGGATCAGCTAGTCTAATATATAAAATTCACGTGTCACAGTGTTAGTTACCGTACTCCTCCGAAACGGCTTGACCTATTTTTATGAAATTTTACATGCATATTCAGTAGGTCTGAGAATCTGACATCTATTTAGGACGGGCTTCGTGGCGTAGTGGTTCATGTACTGGACTGCCGTTCACAAGGTCGCGGGTTCGATTCCCGCTTGGGACAATCATTTGTGTGATATTCATAAATATAATACAAATGTTTGTACTGCGTCTGGGTGTTTACTATGTATTATAAGTATGTATTTACAAAAGAGAAGTAGTTTATGTATTATATCCGTATTCTGGTACCCATAACACAAGCATAATAAGCTTAGCTTGGGACCAGAGGACGTTGTATGAAATGTCTATGAATATTTATTTATTTTTATTTAACCCAACTGACATGTGTATGGCATTTATAGACCACGCAGACGACCAATCTTTCTCACGTTTGCATTACACCACATGGTATGCACATTACTAAAACTGTTTTAATTTAAAAGGCAAATGAAGTCACTTCAACTTTTTTAAATTACCCTATTATTTATGCGCTGATATATGCAGTATTTCTAACAATGTTGGCTGACATGTTTTATAAAAACCTTTATGACCATAACCAAATATGGCGTGAAGGTAGGAATGAAAAATCGAATTGCCAATTTCTGAAACAGGGAACTGTGTGTTAGATACGTTAAACTGCTTAGGACATGTATCATCCATACCATCAAGCCTTTCCCATGGAGGTAGGCAGAGACCATAGAGCTCTATCTGCTACAGTCTAAACACACTGGATTGATTTACACTCGCATCTAGGGAGATAGGAAATAAACTTAATAAATAAAATAAAACATTCTCAAACTCTTAACTTTATTGCTACGACCACTGCATTCTTACATAACGATTTTTCTTACTATCAGAGATGTGTACAAGTTTCTTAACATTAATGTGTATAAAAGCAATTTCGTTATTTCAGAACAAATTATTTTATATTACAGTGAAAGATGTTGAAGCCAGTGACGTATTATTTTGCGTGAGTTTTCACCGTAATACAGATAACTTGATCGAGATTGTCGGGGAGTACGTAGACTATTGGATTCGGAAATAAATAAAACTATATAAATGGCGCCAAAAAAACTGCTATCAAAATTTAAAAATCGAAGACGCCATTTTGTTTTTCTTTTTTTTTTCAGATTCATTAACCAATTATTTTTTTTAAGAAGGCATAGATAAATAAAGTAGTAATATGAATTTTTAAAAATGCATTTGATTTTCTTAATCCAATGCAGCAGCACCAGAGATAATTTCGATAAGTTCTCTGGTGATGACGGCCTGGCGGGTTCTGTTGAAAGTGAGAGTGAGTTTGTCAATCATCTCTCCGGCGTTCTTGGAAGCGTTGTCCATGGCCGTCATACGGGAGGATTGTTCGGAACAAGCTCCTTCCTTCAGGGCGTAGAAGAGCATAGAGCAGAGGGAGAACTCCATGTAAGATTGGATGACGTCAGCGTCGAGGGAGTCGTAGGTCGCAAGTTTAGGTGCAGACTGTAACAAAATAAATGTTTTCAGCATCTTACTACTAACATTATTTCCTTTGAGTGGTAATTCAATATTATACTCCATATAAGTATTTCCTCGCACGAGTGCTGTTAGAAATGACTAAAGGGAAACTTTTAGTCAGTTCTTTGCAAGATATGAACAACTCGAAACTAAACTGGTGCTATTAAATTCGACTCGAAGGACCAAAAGTGAAATAAAAAGTATTTCGCTTTTGGTCCTTCGAGTCGAATTCTATAGCACAAGTTTGGACCTCATAACGACATTATTTTCGTAGACGAAGCAGTGGGATTAGTTAGATTACTCAAGGCCAATAATTGTATGACGAATACAATTTGTGTGCTGCGTAATTTTTCTATACACATTCTATGCGAACTACTACGATCTAAACTAACTTTTTGACAGCATGTATTATACATAAATCTGGTCACTTGACTCTTTTGAGGGAAATTAGAGTTTCTTTCTCAGACGTCCTTATAATCTGTACTAATATAAACTTATATATTACCTCAACAGCCTTCTGGCTGAACAAAGGCAAATCGGATTGTTGATAAGATACAACAGATTTGAACTTGTTGTACACAATCTTGCCAGAACCGAACTCATAACCACAGTTCAAGATTGCGCCAGTGATTTGAGCAGCGTCCAGGAATGTAGGGGGAAGACGACCAATCTATAAAAGAAGAAAATACTCATCGAAATATACTTGTACTACTAGATAAAAAAACTAGCACCAAAAGTGATAGCGACTTTCAACTCGGCGTCAACGCCATCTAGTCGTGTTTGTTAAACTTAAAACCGTTTTCGTTCACTTTTATAACTTAATGTTAATGCAGTGTGATTAGTCTGATGTCATGTGATAAGCGTGATGATGTTTGGGCTATTTAATGTGTATCGGTGTGATGTAATTTAATTTGATGTTATGTAGTTAACCTGATGTTGTGTGATCATTCTGATGTGATGTGATTAAATTAGTATGATGTTATGGGATGTGAGTAATCTTATCTGATGAGATTAACCTGATGTTATATGACTTATAATAATATGAAGTGATATCGGGTCGCGCCTAGTCTAACCTCATTTATGGCTGAACTAAAGTCCTGGCTCATTGGGAAGGCGTTTTATAATATTCAGGAATTTGTACCCAAAATTCAATAAAGAGCATTCTGCAATTATTTAATGTCCTTATCTTATCGGTTAATTATAATTAATCATTGTCAACATATTTAAGCATTGTATTGTATTTAAAAGCACTAATTTCGTCTACATGAAGTTTAATTTATTTTATAAATTATAAATAAATAAATAAAATATATAATAAATATTTTATGGTTTTAACTATGGATTTTATAATCATGATTTAAATAATAATTTATAATGACATGTGAATTTATACATTTACTAATAAATTGATTATTCTGATTATGATCAATTTGTTGATGTGATTAATCTGATGTGAGGTGATTAGTCTGATGCAAGTTAATAACATACCTCGTTACAAACACTAATGATGTGCTTGCTGTACAGTCGCTGCAGTATACCGCGCGACTTGTCTCCCACACAGATCACCTTGATATTGTCAGCGCCGGGCTCGCTCAGACGAGTGCGGATCATCTTGGACACACCGGTGTGGACAGCGCCGCATAGACCTGACATATACAATATTGTTATATAAAAATTATTACTCTTACTCTAAATATTGTTATCACTTTTTTATACTACAAGGGTGACAAACAAGCATACGGCTCGCCTGATGGTAAGCGATTACCGTAGCCTATGAACGCTTGCAACACCAGAGGTACCACCCGCGCGTTGCCGGCCCTGTAGGAACCTTTTGACGCCCTTTTTGAAGAGATGCTGTAGTCCTGTGGGAAAAAACCACAGCAGGGAGTTCATTCTACAACCTGATTGTACGTGGGATAAAGTTGCGCTGGAACCGTACAGTACGGGATGGTAACGGTTCTAGGGTGTGACAATGAACTCGCTGCCGATGGCGAGAGGTGCGATGATAGAAGGAGGCCGTGGGCACCATGTCAAATAATTCTTCAGAACACATCCCATTATACAGGCGATAGAAAACACACATACATATCTTAATAATGATTGTGATACAGTTCACACTAGTGCAGTCATTATTGTGCTCAATTAATTTTAAGGTTAATATGTAAATGTATCAAAAAAATAGATAAAAAAATACATTTTTTTAAATTCTTTTTTAGTTTTATGACAACTTTGAGAACAATCTCATGCCAGTTCCATTATTACCTAACCTTAGAAAATGCTTTTACAATCTTATATTATTTATTATTATCTGCTTATAACTAATGTACACAAAAATTCAATCTCCTCTGAAGAGTGTCTGACCAAAATCGACCAAAATGCTCCAACATACAAGATTATTATTATTATATAAATAAGATGTCTTTTAAACACGCTTTTGTCAGCTCAAATCATATCTAACAATGTATTAATCTATATTAATTATAGGAATCTTCGAAAGTGATTTTCACTAACTTACAGTTAGTTCAAAAACTAAAATATATGCTTAAAAATCTCAAATATTACTTTACTTAATATGTGTGCAAAACTTCAGATCAATCCGAGTATTGCAAATGGGTGAGAATCACTTAAAGATTCGGTTACATAGATTTATATATTGATAGATACGTGTCAGGTGCGTAGCACTTATAAACTTCCGGCATGTATGACAAGATGTATGAGTGTGGATGAAGCGAAGGAAGTATGTTTGGATCGTAGAAGATGGCACTCTCTGCTCATCACTCTCTGCCTATCTCCATGGGAAAATGGCGTGATGATGATGATAAATACGCACCGAAATATAGGCTGGTTTTTAAAATTACAAAATACAGTAGAGTCCGTTTATAATGACATCGAAAGGAACTGACAAACACGTCATAATAACCGGACGTCATACAATACAAAGCGTTTTGTGAAATAAAAACCTTTTTATGTAAATATGTATCTTAAGTATTGTAATACAGAAACATTGTAATTACATATGTATACATACATATTAAATCAAAATTGCACGTAATCAGCACATTATAACACATACAAGTGTATTTTTACCTACCTTAATCTATAATTTTTGTCTGTTTTTTTACAAAACAACAACGAGCCACGTGCCGAACGTCGTCGGGAATCAACGAACATTACCGGGAGGTGTAAAGAATTCATGTCGGTCATCATAACTGGACATAATTTATTAAAAATGGGTCATTATAAGCGACATGTCACTGTAAGCAAGTCATTTTATCCGACTTTTTTATAAAGAATTTTATATGGAAACCAAACTTCGTAGTGTAATTGCGTCATTATAACCGGTTGGTCAATATAGTCAGAGTCATTTAAACGGATTCTACTGTATATCATACCTCTGTCAGAAGTCATAGCAATGTACAATTCCTTAGGTTCGTCCTGTGGTGAGGCGACCTGTTACAAAAACAATACTGAATTAACAATGAGGCAAATTTTACATAAGACACTACTATACTACTTCTCTCTCTCTCTCTCCAGCCCATTTACGTCCCACTGTTGGGCACGGGCCTCCTCCACTTTGGGAGGGATTATGGTCTACTGTGCCGCGCTGACCAGTAGCGCCTCTCATAGAGGATGTTATCTGTAAGCAATATCGCTTAGCTGACTTTTACAACATCCTTGGGAGGAGATGGGGTGATGACACTTGTATTCTTAATCCGACACTACACGGAGAGTTGCGGCTTCACACACCTTAAATTTTGGAACAAAACCTTAATTAATTACAAAAAAAATCTACATTAAAACCGTTCACATAATTTTGAAGATTTAATCTGACATGACATAGCAACTATGTTTTATAAGTCAAGATAGATAACTACCTCAGCCCTTTCATAGAACTGTACAGCACCCTCGCCATAAGGACGAGCGGCTTTCAGATCACGTTCAGCGCGAGTATACCTGAAATATAATATTATCTGTATTATATAAAAAAATATGACTATCCTTCAAAAGGGATGACAACTATCATACATGCATCGATTAGTTTATGGAACAAAGTTCCTTATCGCGCGTTTCAAAAGGGGGCTAGATGGAATAAATTAAGACCAAAAGTTGTAACGACACTTTTTGCTATAGTTGTAAGCCGTGCGGCGTGCGCATGTTTCTCTGTTTGCCTCTCTCTCTCTCTCTCCAGTATCCATATAAAGCACGCCAGTTAATAAAAAAATATTATTTTATCTCAAAGTAATAATATTTTATTACAATTCCTTCACTGAGAACACTACTCATAGCTTGCTATTAACTATACTATATCATGATATCCCTTTTTCAGTATCTAGTTGTAATTTCATGAATTTTTAGCCACATGATGGCATGGATGGCACATGCCAAGTGCATGGCATGGCACATGGCATGTGGAAGGAAAAAAGTCTAGAGGAAGACCTAAGAAAAGATGGATGGACTGTGTGATAGAGGACATGAAAGAAAGAGGAGTTGACACAGACATGACGGCTAATAGAAGACTGTGGAAGAAAAAGACATGTTGCGCCGACCCCAAATAATGGGATAAGGGCAGGAGGATGATGGCATGGATGGCACATTTTAGAAAATTTTAGGAATTTTTTATCGGTTCAACTTTTAAAAAAACTGGCTAACCAAGAACCAAAAAATTGGCTTCACCCATATTATGTTTAGATAGGATTTTATAGGTTTGGCTTGTATTATTTTTAACAATAAGATGGCAAAAATGTCATTAGTTATTTAAAAATACTAATAAAAATCACAATTTTTTATCAAAATGAAATTTGTTAGTAGTTGAGAACATCTCAACTTTACGTGGCCAAAAAGTAACATGAAAGACAAAAACAATATTTACTAGAATAACCATATGCGTTACATGTTTTCTTTATCTTATATATAAAATTCACGTGTCACAGTGTTAGTTACCGTACTCCTCTGAAACAGCTTGCCCGATTTTTATGAAATTTTACATGCATATTCAGTAGGTCTGAGAATCGGCCAACATCTATTTTTCAAACTGTTTTTAGTATGGCAAAACAATGTTTGCCGGGTCAGCTAGTTTAAATATATTTTTTCTATGTACATGTCTTACATGCCAGTAACTATTGTATAAACACAATCCATAGAGAAAATGTTATGCTTATTCTTTTTCTAAATTGAATTCCAGTTAAACATAAAGGTTGTTATCATAACATTCCTGGTTCTAGATTTTTAGTTGATACAAAGTAAATGG
Organism: Orgyia antiqua; assembly: GCA_916999025.1. Lineage (NCBI taxonomy): Eukaryota > Metazoa > Arthropoda > Insecta > Lepidoptera > Erebidae > Orgyia > Orgyia antiqua. The sequence goes on from OU779874.1 coordinate 1,362,696, forward strand.
TATTATATATTTGTAAGCTTATAAGAAACTTACTTAGCAGCCGACACCATCTTCATGGACTGGGTAATCTTCTGAATGTTCTTCACAGACTTCAGACGAATAGAAATGGCCTTCAATGTAGCCATATTCCTGTTCTGCTGGTGGTTGACCACCGCCACCACTTGGCACACACTTGGTGCCGCACGACCTAACATTTTGCCGTTTCTGCAAAAGAAAACACAAAAATCAGATGATCTTAGTACAGGTTATGTTCTTATCCCCTAAGTTATGTAAGAGCAACCAGCCAACATTTTATCACTATTTTTCAAATAACTATAGAAAATTTAATCACAGCAAGATTATAATCTATATTTTAATGGATATTTAAATTAATTTTACACAATTACTAACTTTTTATGGGCTTTTTTAGGTCAAAATCGCCTCCAGCCGACGGAAAATGTCGCTGGCCGAAAAGTTTGGTACTTCGGTCGTGTTCGGTTTCGCTAGAAGTTGTCAGAAAAAAAAAAATTATCTAACAGAACGCGACGATAAAGTGATTAAGTGATGTACATGTACAAAATAGTGATTTGATATTATAGAAAATTATTACAAAATCAGTTTTGTAGCAGTAAATGCGATAATTTATTGTTGATTCAAACAAATATGCATTTTATCATACTTTATCAAATCAATAAGATTTTTTGAAACCTACACCACTTATCATCTTAATATCTTATACCTGACGTATTCCCGGACTCCTCATGTGTTAGCGTTAGTGATAGCTACTGCGGTCAAATGAATGCAAAATCAAGTATTCAGTTAGTTAATGTTGGTAATAGGCGTTCACAATACGTACCGATATTAAAATTTGATATTATATGGAGTCTTCTTATTTTTGCATATACTATTTTTGATTTATAGATAATTAGCACAAATCACTACATAAGGAACTCATGAAAGGAAACTAAGGAAAGGTAGGTTCAGTTCATTAATAATCAGATTTAATTTTTTAGCTTATTTTATACATCTGGGTCAATTTGAAACCAAGTACAACACTAAACCTAATGTATAGACTAATACTTATAAAAATCACAGAGTAATTAGTGAAAGTTATCAGTTGTCAATTTTGAAGTTTATTTTATTTAGTGTTTGGTGGTGTTTGTGAGAAGTATTTTCTTATTTTTCTTTAATTATTAACTATGCCAGAGCCCGAGAAGACTGTACATGTGAACCCTGAACAAATTATGGAACAACCCACAAGAGAAATTACTCAAACAGACCATATAAATAAGAAATTGTTGACATCATTATTCAAAAGGATGGACGAAGGTGGTGAGTCAACTTTATCCAAAATGCTTGAAGACGACAACACCACAGAAGATAAAGAATGGGAAGATTAGTGTACTTTAATTTAGTTTGTATATAAGTTTTGTAAGAATAAAATATTTCCAAGTTAAACCCTTGTTTTGTTTTTCCTACAGTTTCTCTTGTTTACAGATAAGGTACTTGTTGTGTTCTTATTTTAGTTTGGTCAACGTCGAAAGGTTTTCTGTAAATGTAAATATTTTCGCCGTTTCTGGCAAATGGATTTTTAGCAAAAAGCTTACCAAAATTAAACTGGCTGGCTGCGTCCACGTAATGTGAAATTTTTATATTATGGTGAAAATTAGTGTAGTACCTAAGTAAGTGGGTTTTGCAAGTTGCCGGGTACACAAACTAAAGAATATCTAATAGATTTTCATATCTTATTTTCCAGTAAGAATTCCTTATTGGAACATCTCAAAAACAGTATAGTTTTACGTCGACTAAGGGGGAAGGTGCTAAGTGCTTCAAACCCTTTTGGATATGTGGAAAAAAACAGGGCACATAAAACTCGTATTTAAATTTATTATTTACCTACTCAAGCAGAAAACAAAACACGAAAATTCTCATTGAAATCTAATTCTGACTGCTCATATGAATCAGTGCAGTAAATCTATGAGAAATACTACTAAGTAGGTACTAGTCAGATGTATGAGACTTTAAGCGGCCGCCGACGGACACCTTTTCTGTAGGATTGTAATTAAAATACTCTGAGTGCTGTATAAATATCATCATACAGTCACGCCTTCCTATGGGCTTTTTAGGGTTCCGTACCCAAAGGGTAAAAACGGGACCCTATTACTGAGACTTCGCTGTCCGTCCGTCCGTCCGTCCGTCCGTCCGTCCGTCCGTCCGTCCGTCCGTCCGTCTGTCACCAGGCTGTATCTCAAGAACGGTGATAGCTAGAGAGTTGAAATTTTCACAGATGATGTATTTCTATTGCCGCTATAACAACAAATACTAAAAATAAAATAAAATAAATATTTAAGGGGGGCTCCCATACAACAAACATGATTTTTTGGATTCCGTACCCAGTATCTCAAGAACGGTGATAGCTAGACAGTTGAAATTTTCACAGATGATGTATTTCTATTGCCGCTATAACAACAAATACTAAAAATAAAATAAAATAAATATTTAAGGGGGGCTCCCATACAACAAACATGATTTTTAGGGTTCCGTACCCAGTATCTCAAGAACGGTGATAGCTAGACAGTTGAAATTTTCACAGATGATGTATTTCTATTGCCGCTATAACAACAAATACTAAAAATAAAATAAAATAAATATTTAAGGGGGGCTCCCATACAACAAACATGATTTTTTTACCGTTTCTTGCTCGATAGTAATAACGTTGCCTTATGTTGCATAGATAATGGTACGGAACCCTTCGTGCGCGAGTCTGACTCGCACTTGACCAATTTTTTTTCAGTAGTGGCTATTCAGGCTACATTATACCTAGTATCACTGCGACCAGATCAATCTATTGTGATTGCCACTTTCCAGAGTTCTCGGTCCAAACCTATTGCCATAAAGAACTCCAGGATCTTTTTGGCTTTGAGAAGTTTGGTCTCTTTCCTATGGGGTTACAAGAAGATTATAAACTCGGTCGGGTTAGGCAAAAACTATAGAGCGTCAACTGCTACGATTAAAACACTCGAAACTAAACTAAAATAACACGCACCATGAGTTTTATGGTAGATAAAATTCCCGCCTATTATGATGGAAGCACACACTCCATGGGACCATTTGAAAAAGGAATCACAAATAAAACAACAAAAAAACAGTAACTTGAATAATATTTTATTATGTACTACACACATGTATTCAATGAGGAATGTTCTTATTTACATAGCTTTGTAATGACGTCAAACAACGTTTATACAATGTTATAGCAACTAACCACTACGCAATACTGAAAAACAAAGTTGCGTTTTAAAAGTTACAACAAAACAAAGCATTTTTTTAAACCTTCATACAATAATTATTGCAACAATTTATTTATTTATCATCAATTTAAAATGGCATCTTACACATAATATAAATTACACAAATAATCTGTAAAATAATTGATTTATATGTCACAAAAAATATATATATATATCGAAAATAATTATGTACATATAGAAAAATATGCTGCTTTTTATAATTCAACAAAATGTAATTGTGATTAAATATTGTCTATTTCATAATATAATTGTACGATCATTTTTTATCTATAAGGAGGCGACCAATTATAAAATAATGGCCAAACTGACAGGATAAATAAACCTGGTAACATTACCTGAAATAAAAAAACAACAATATAAAGATATAATATTAAGTGTTACTTAAAATAATGTTGTTTTGTTTACCATTTTTAATTTGAACTTAGTCTTAATGTTAATTGTAGTTGTAAGTTTGGTGTAAATTTGAAATGTATAATGTAACTTTGGCCTGAATTTGGAATGTATAATAAATAAATAAATAAATATTCACGGACATTTCACACAACGTCCTCTGGTCCCAAGCTTAGCTTATATGCTTGTGTTATGGGTACCAGAATACGGATAAAATACATATACCACTTTTTTTTTGTAAATACATACTTATAATACATAGAAACTGTACATACATACATAATGTAACTTTGGACTGAATTTGGAATGTATAACGTAACTTTGGACTGAATTTGGAATGTATAACGTAACTATGGCCTCAATTTGGAATGTATAATGTAACTTTGTCCTGAATTTGGAATGTATAATGTAACTTTGGACTGAATTTGGAATGTATAACGTAACTTTTGTCTAAATTTGAAATGTATACATGTAACATTGACCTAAATTAGTGTTTAGTAATAATTATATACTTACCTAATATATGGAGTGCAAATTTGCTGGGTTTTGGTCGTTCTAGACAGCCTTCTCTATCATATCGATGTTTACCTTATAGAATACATACGGATAGTATTCTGACGAACCAAAACCGAGCCCAGCTAGTTCCGCATTCTGTAGCAATACAAAAAAAAATTACTTCTGCTCTATAGTTAAACCGCCTGCGCACCTCTCCATGTTTCACCCACGGAGTCGTAAGAACTGACCAAGGGAACCATATCGCATAGGCATGACACCCAAGTGGACGTCAGGCAAGTCGCGAAGAATAAAAATCAGTTGTCTTTGCATCATCCTCACACCCGTTTTTCGTTGTAAACATAAATTTAATTGAAAAAAAAAGACGTGTGGCACTCGGGGACTGCCGCGGTAAAGCTATTGCATAGCATTTTGTATCAACTTATGGACCGTGTCGAAGACTGCCGAAAAGAAACGACGTTAGACAATGCACGGCCTCCAAGCCACACCTCCGTGCCCGTCGGAGTGGGGAGCGTGAGGTTTTTTTTCGTTACGGAATTTCTGGATTCGGTCCCCGCGCTCGAGGCCCTCGATAGAAGCTATGCAATAGCTTAAAAGTAAACAAACAAAACCATGTAGTTCATTCTTCTTTCTGTTCTTCTCCATAGGATTCCCTATTGGAACAGACGCTTAGCTTCTGACGTTTCAAAAGAGCATGTTCGTCTTGCCTACTTGAAATAAAAATCTTTGACTGACAGTCCAACACCATTGCAACATGAAGTGGACATGTTGCACTGATCATAAATAACGGGATAAAGGCATTAGAATGATGATAACATGATTATAATACTTACATCCTGTGCAGAGGACGTATGCTGATGCGCGGAGTGATCTAGATGCGCATACAGCTGCTGGAGTACGTCACGAAGTTTCTTGGATCCCTTACGTGCGGGGACCATCACCACAGCCTGGAAGTTTACTGGGAGACCGTATCTGTAATAGTAAATAAAATAGGGAGGTAGTTATTATGTATGTAAATAAAACATCGCGTTAGGTAACCGAGTTTATTGATAAGAGCTATGTAGCAACAATTAACTATGGTAACAATAACAATGTGTCAGATACAGGTATTTCGATATACTTCTTAGTAACAAGAAGTTTAACAACTACCCGCATGTTTGATATATAACAGTAATAAAAATAAAAAATATAATTGCACGTCCTCGAATATAAAATTAACTGATTTTTTTATTTATTCAAATTAGAAATAACATTTACAGAGAAAATGTAGAAATCTTTAAATGGAAGTTCTGGGTATTTTTTTTTTAATTAATTAAATACCTATATATTTTTAAACAATGCAAAAGAAGTCATCATCACACCTATTTTACCTACACTCATCGGAAAAAGGCTTGATGTTATTATTTTTTGCATTATTAAAAATCCCATTATTGGATAATGATAAAAATTGCTCTTTTTTTATTTATAAGATCTATTTTGTAGCAAAAAAAAAACAGCTAATACAGATTTCATAAAATATATGAAAAAAAAGTGAAAAAATTATTATGTACAGAGTTTTTTGCCTCACCTGAGCACCGACTCAACAAACACCCTTAGGGCCTTAACATGGATCCAAGCACAGAAACACTCGGAGAAATTCACCTTCAACCATCTCACCAACGGACCCTGTAGGACAGCAGAAGTTAATAAATCGTCATATTTACTTATTATAAAACAAAGTCGTTATTTTTGTATGTATGTCCCTATGTGAGCTAATATCTTTAAAACTACGCAACGAATTGGCATTGTTCATAATTTTTGACCTGCTGTTTTTTTTTTTTTTTAGAAAATATAGACCATTTTAAAAAACTATTTTCGATATTATCGAAATATTCATTAAATTGAATTTTTAAAACGTACTTTAAGAAAATATTTTCTTCAAATGTTGTGACGTCATAATTGTATGCAGACTGTGTATTGCCTTTGCCTAATAAACTATTACAACACATTAATCTATATCTTGTCAAGTTGATTTATTAGTCTATGCGGAAGTCAGTCACGTAAACTTTTAATTTGTTTTATTTTTATCTAGTGTTTTGTCTATTTTTTTAATATCCTATAATATTTATAACATACATCATATCCTTAACTTACTTCCTTATAACATATCCTCCAAAAGGGGCAAGTACGTAGCACTTACAACCGTCGGGCATGTATGACCAGATGTATGAGTGTGGATGAAGCCAAGGAAGTGTGCTTCGATCGTGGCAGATGGCGCTCTATAGTCTCTGCCTACCCCCATGGGAAAAAGGCGTGATGTTATGATGATGATGATGATGATGATCCTTAACATAATAAATCTCCTGATTTTTTATTAGTTTTACTTTGTACTTTTTCATAAATTATTGTCTTACATTGTTTATCATCATCATAACATCACGCCTTTTTCCCATGGGGGTAGGCAGAGAGTATAGAGCGCCATCTGCTACGATCCAAACATTGTTTACTTGTTTTATTTTTTATTTTTGTTTGACAGCGCTGACGAAATCGTAACCAATAAACTGATAGATTATGATCAGAAACTCTATTCCCCGTTAGGGTTTTCGAACTGAGTTTAAAAAAAAAATAACAATGCCAATTCTCTGTCTCTCATAAAGAATTTTATCTCTACTCTGGGGAGAGGAAATGGGGTGGCGACACTTAATTTATTACGCTGTTAACTGTCTGTATTAAGATAATTTTAAATTAAAGTAATACTTACAAACTGTTTCTTCTTGTCGGTAACAAGTTTAGTGATCTCATTCTTGCCGGCTGCTAAGTCCGCCTCGTTGTAAGAGAACTCACGAACTACGAACTTACGTTCACGGGCGTGAAGTTTGAATTCATCGACAACCTAATACATATATGATTGTAGTAAATAAAAACAATTTGGGGACTAAATATTGGTGAAAAAAAAACTTATTTTAACTAATAATAATAATATATTATTAGTTAAAATAAGTTTTTTTTTAAACCACCAGAATACGGATATAATACATAAACTACTTTTCTTTTGTAAATACATACTTATAATACATAGAAAACACCTAGACGCAGTACAAACATTTGTATGACATTTATAAATATCACACAAATTATTGTCGCGAGGCGGGAATCGAACCCACGACCTCCTTAACGGCAGTCCGTTACATGAACTACTCCACCACGAAGCTCGTCAGGATTTTCAAGAGCGTTTTTCAGTTTTTGAACCAAGAAAATTGTATGTATGTCCCTCTGTGAGCTTAAATCTTCAAAACTACCGAATGGATTTTAATGTGGTTATTTTAATAGATAGAGTGGTTCTAGAGGATGGCTTTTTTGTATAATTTGTTAAGGTATTAATACGAAGTTGCGGGCAACGACTCTCTCTCTCTCCAGCCCATTAACGTCCCACTGTTGGGCACGGGCCTCCTCCACTTTGGGAGGGATTATGGTCTACTGTGCCGCGCTGACCAGGCGTGTTGACACAGGGTTTATTTTAGAGTTTTGCGTTTCTCACAGATAATGTTATCTGTGTACAATATCCCTTAGCTGACTTTTACAGCACCCTTGGGAGGAGATGGGGTGGTGACGCTTGTATTCTTAATCACCACACGGAGACTCTTTTTAAGTGAAACATCTTAAAAACAACATTTTGGTAGAATTTCATCATTTTGCTTAAGCGTATGGTATATTGTGAATATACTGACCTTCTTGAAGAGTGTGACTGTGAACAGTCCATAATCATTGTCTTGATAGATGAGTTGAGTGGAACGAGGCACTATCATATCAGTTATCTTCTCATAGTTCGCATTCCAATCATTGAACATAGATCTGGAATTATAAGAAATAAATATTAAATTTGGGTAATGAAAGAAAGAACGGCTAAGAAATGTTATAAACAGCTTAGCGGTTGCCGGCGACTTCCAATGCGTGTAATTTTAAAAATTTTCCTAATTTTTGCAACACTGATGCTTCGCTCCTATTGGTCGCAGCGTGATTTTATATAGTCTAAAACCTTCCTCGATAAGTGTACTATCCAACACCAGAAGAATTTTTCCATTCGAACTAGTTATTCCTGAGATTAGCGCGTTCAAATAAACAAACGCTTCAGCTTTATAATATTATATCTTCTATCTAATATATAAAATTCACGTGTCACAGTGTTAGTTACCGTACTCCTCCAAAACGGCTCGACCGATTCTTATGAAGTTTTATATGCATATTCAGTAGGTCTGAGAATCGGCCAACATCTATTTTTCAAACTTTTTTTTTTAGTATGGCAAAACAACGTTTGCCGGGTCAGCTAGTAATATATAATATTAAGTGTAAGTATAGATGTCTTCGCTTTGCGGATTGTATGCGACCTACCGTCATTCTGATGCTCAGTATTAGTTATATTACCATTACCATGACGGGCCTCGTGGTGGAGTGGTTTATATAACGGTCTGCCGATCATGGGGTCTCGGGTTCGATTCCCGGTCAGGACAATCATTTGTGTGATCTTTTTTGAAATGAAATGAAATGAAAATGAAATGAAATGAAATGAAAAATCATTTAATCACGTAGACACAATTTTTCAGAAAAATTATGTGCTTATGACATGTCCAATTTTTTTCCCTACCACCGGTTCAGGACGCAATCTGCTGAGAAGAACCGGCGTAAGAAACTCAGCAGAGCTTTTAATCAAATCAATATTTTTAAATTAAATGTCAATTATACTTACAATGCTAATAACTTTACAATATAGAATATATATTGCTCCAGAGCAACCTACTCCCAAGCTTTATCATCTTTAATATAATCAGAAATTTTATAATACGCCTTTTTACATAATTTAGTTTTAAGTTTAATTGTCATACATATGTTTGTACTGCGTCTGGGTGTTTACTATGTATTATAAGTATGTATTTATAAAAGAAAAGTAGTTTATGTATTCTATCCGTATTCTGGTACCAATAACACAAGCATATAAAGCTTAGCTTGGGACCAGAGGACGTTGTGTGAAATGTCCGTGAAAATTTATTTATTTATTTATTATTACCATTTCCATCGACTGAATTAAACGAATAAATTAATTACAGTCTGTCCAGTATAAGTTGGTGCGTGCCAAAAAAGAGAACTAATTTTGACAGTTCACAATTGCTTGTGTTTGGTACAAGGTAAGAGTTGCTAGTTAAAAGTTTTATACATTACCCCAAACTTGGGGTAAAATGTACATGGTTGCCATAGAAACTCGATGCGAGTTGGTGTCATAAAAATGTTTTCTCTATATTTATAAATATGAATCACATAATTTAAGGTAGTTTCTATACTATAAAGATTATATGATATTAGATATTAGATTAATTTAAATTCCAGCGATTCAGATTCTTATGATTCAGATGAATCTGAAGATTTTTTTACAGGCATATCTCCACTAATAGATCACAATTTGTTTTATTCAAATGCTCACCCAGAAAAACCCTATTAATCTATAATATTTTATAGAGGAAATTATTTACGGGTACGAAGTCGCGGGCAACAGCTAGTGTAATATATGTTAATATTATCTAATATATAAAATTCACGTGTCACAGTGTTAGTTACCGTACTCCTCCGAAACGGCTTGACCGATTCTTCTCAAATTTTGCATACATATTCAGTAGGTCTGAGAATCGGCCAACATCTACTTTTCAAACTTTTTTTTTTTAGTATGGCAAAACAACGTTTGCCGGGTCAGCTAGTATACATATAATATTATACATATATATGTCAATAAATATTTTGTTAGGCAGATATAGGGAATATAAAATAAAGGTGGCAACACCCATAGCGTAGGAGGCGCCCCCGCTCAAACGCCAACTTATACTATACTTAAAAGAATGAACAAATAACCACTCGAATGAAAGAATGAATAATTGAATGAGCAGAGGAACGAGTTAATGAACAATCGTAAGAATTATTGAATGAAAGAATGAACAAAGGAACAAGTTGATGAACTATCATAAGAATAATTCAATGAATGAGTGAACAACTCACTTGGGTACGATGACGAGTAGTGTTGCAAGATACTCGCTGTCGAGTATGAAATGTTCCTTCTTGACAAGATCAGCCAAGTTACGGGTCAGTAGACTTCCACTGTAATAAAAAAAGTTATAAGCTAATTTGTATTATATACTTTTTAGTAGAACTTTCACTTCTTAAAGAGTAAATTTTTAAACTGAAACAAAACTGAAAGAAAAGGCAAAAGAGTAGGAAAGTAATAATAACTAATAAAAAATAAAACTACTAAATCGCGACTATCATAAAAAATATCACAATAAATAAACTCACGTCTGTTTCTTCTCCAAATTCTGTAGATTACCCTTGAGCGCGTTGTAGGCGGACGATTTCACTTTCAAATCAGCATCGATCTGACCCACCTGGCAACACACAGACATAATACTATTTAAAAATAAAAATTCTAAAAAAAAGAATTAATCGTTCAGCAATAAAACAATCAAGACTCGACTACATACCTACTTATAAAAAAAAGAATAAATTTTAAAAGTAAAATAAAACAGCAATTTAAAAAAAGAACGATTTGTTCGGTAGTGAAACTATCAACAGTAGATTATTTAAAAATCGAATAAATACCACAGATAAATACTAATATGTTAACGTTGCATTCTATATTGTTTGTTTAGTCTTCGTTCGTTTAGTAATGGAATATACTAGAAGAAAAGTGAAAATACTGATAAAACGGGTTTCTCTCTCTACAACCCATTAACGTCCCACTGTTGGACACGGTCCTCCCCCACTCGGGAAGGTCTACCACGTCCTGTGCTGACCAGGGGTGTTGGCATACTTTTAGAAGGACGCAACGGATTTCGATGCAGTTTTTTTAATAGATAGAGTGGCACAAGCGGATGGTTTCTTTGTACCATTTGTTTGAGGGTTTGATTTTTAAATTCCACGCGTACTTAGTTGCTTGCAACAGCTAGTTTTGAAATAAATATAACTTTATTGAACATTGAGTTACATAGACACGAACGAAAACTAAAAAATGTTAAAATCATACCTGTTTACTAATAATATCAGCAATGTTGCGCAGACTCTGCTTGATAGGGTATTTCGCCATATCCCATTGGAAACGGGTTATGTAGGATGGCAGGTCGCCTGCAAAACAACACTAGTTAAAGATATATACATCTATAAAAAATATAATTTTTTTTTCTATTGTTACCACTACAACATGGGAGGATATTTTAATTAAATCTGAAAATTATTTATAGTTTTACAAAGTGATATTAATTTAATATCAGATATTTATTATTTAAAAGAATTACATAAAAACAAAAGACACATAGAACATGAAAAAAAATTAAGTGCTGAACAAAAAAGAAATAAAACATTTAAATTAAGCATTGATTTATAAAAAAAAACAAGTCTAGCCTGCGTGCATAGACAATTACTAAAGTACATTCATAGCATGGGTCCATATAGGTAACAAACATGCGGCCAAAACATGCAGTAAACGTGCTATATAAACCCGTATTTAAAAATATAATATCATTTAAAACCAGTTTGATAAAACCTAAAGGGGCAGTGTTATATGAAAAAAAAAGTATTTTTTTTTAATTTTCAAATAAGAATTCAATATGGTGGAAAAAACCAATACTTTAGAATCACACTGGCAACAATATGACCTAGCAAAAAGCTGAGTATTGCTAAAAAGGAAAAAACTGAATTAAGTTTAAACAATTTTTTTATTTCTTTTTTTTGACAGCTGTCATGTTTTTAAAAGATTAATGTTTTCTAGATATTTTTTCCATTTTTATAGGACACATACCCCATTGGTTCCTACATATAGAATCTATATGTGAAGTATTTTTTAAAGTTTTATCAGAAATATTTTCTAATACGAGTTTAAATAATGAATAAACATCAATTTCACTATAAAATACAAACATTATTATTATATTTATGACAACTGTTTACATTAATTTTATAATACCATGAAACACAAAACTATTACATGCATATTATAAACAAAAAAGTAATATTCTTAAACATGTTCATTTTCTTTTTTTATTAACTATATTCTTAAAAACATTATATAAAAATATTGAATTGGCTGAATACGGTATTCTACAATATGGTCTTTGCCATGTTAATATACATAACTTCTATGCAGTGGGATTTTTTTTCTAAATTAATTTCCTCGTATTCTTCTTTTTTATTTTTACTATTTAGTTTTAAGAATAATATTATAATGTGAATGACTCAAATATTTGAATGACGAACATGGATGTCACCTGAAAACGAAAATTGGCGCGAATTCCTAAAGACAAAAAATATGTTAACAGAAGATGTCAAAACATTTCGCTTCATATTCTTTTCTTTTGAGTTGATATCTATATATTTTGAAAGTATATTTTTATTAGAAAATAAAGTTTGAATGAGGTAAATATTGCATACATTTAACCTAATTAAAGAACTCAATTTGCATTGTTATTTTACATTTATTTGAAAGAAAATAGTTTTATCTAACTGCAATTGAATGTAAATCAGAAATAAGACGCATAAAGAAACGTTACTTAAAAAAAGGTTTTAAAAAATGTAAGAAGTTATGTATAGATAAAAATAATACAGCAAGGTCAGGAACTTATAAGAAAATACATCGAAAATAACCCGCTAAAACGGCCAGTGTTTTGCCAACCAAGCTTTTATGTTGTTAACATATGATATGGAAACGTTTGATATTAATACATCAAGGTTATCGTATGAGTATGCTTCGTTGTAAATCATTTATAGTTTCGCTAACAATAAACAATAGCTTATAGCTTGCTATTGAATCGTAACAACTGAAATTATTGCTTTGAAAAGTGCTTTTTAATGTCCAGAAATTATATTAGATAATAGAATATATTATCTAATATAATTTCTGGACATATTTGACCACGTTTTTGTTTATACTCATTGCAGACAAAATGACAAAATTTTCAAAAACGGTGGAGTCTGGTGTCTGATGATATTGAGATTCTGTTTTTTATGAAAATTTATTAAAGTATAAATACGACTGTTCTATAGATTTATTACAAGTACAGAGTACTTTGTTTTCTTACTCATTGGTTGTAACAATGAAATATAAACCGGCGTATAAAAATGTGGAAAGGAAAAAGTGTAGAGTAAGACCTAAGAAAAAATGGATGGACTGTGTGAAAGAGGACATGAAAGAATGAGGAGTTGTCACAGACATGACGGCTGATAGAAGACTATGGAAGAAAAAGACATGTTGCGCCGACCCCACATAATGGGATAAGGGCAGGAAGATGATGACTCATTGGTTGTAACAGTATTTTTTCTCCAGTTTAAGCCATACCAAAAAACGGCGATGTATTTGGTCTACTTTAATATTTATTTTGTGTTTCCGGTTACAAGCAATTTATCTAAATTGACACCAACACTACATAACAATAGGTAGTTAAAAAATATTTCTTAATTGACATGTCGTCGGTTTTTTTTTTATAACATATTATGTATTTAATATTTTCGCAAAATCAACTGGATTTATAGTTGCTACCATCAAGGTGTTATTCCTCTGTATGTCAGACTATCGATAAAAAGAAGGAGTCAATAGGCAGACGCCGTAATTATGAAACTGTTAAATAAATAAAATTGGTCAAGTGCGAGTCGGACTCGCGCACGAAGGGTTCCGTACCATTATCTATGCAACATAAGACAACGTTATTAGTATCGAGCAAGAAACGGTAAAAAAATCATGTTTGTTGTATGGGAGCCCCCCTTAACTATTTATTTTATTTTATTTTTAGTATTTGTTGTTATAGCGGCAATAGAAATACATCATCTGTGAAAATTTCAACTCTCTAGCTATCACCGTTCTTGAGATACAGCCTGGTGACAGACCGACGGACGGACGGACAGCGAAGTCTCAGTAATAGGGTCCCGTTTTTACCCTTTGGGTACGGAACCCTAAAAATTAGACTTACAGTACGCGGTATAACTAGTAACTTTATAATTTTCAAACAAAAATAAGCTTATAAAGATTAAAAATGCTGTTACCAACTTCTGGGTACGGAAGGAATCGGAAATTTGATTTGGTAACCAGATAAAACATTACAATAATTGACATGACTACCAGTCACAAGTCCCATTGCTGTAATAAACCCTCTCAAATATCCATATATAAAATACTTAAAGCAAAAAAAACTAAATTAAAAATACAAAGCTTAAAAAATAAATACGACTGTAAGAAATAAATAAATATTAACATCGACAATATTAATAAATTAAACATCTAAGCCAAAATAATATATAAATTAAAAGCTAAAATAGAAAAAAATAACGCATAAAAAGTGTTCAAAGCATCTACTGGGCATCAAAAATACATTGAGTGTTGTGTAATTAAGTGTAATTTGCCCGATTTCTTGTGTAGACAACACATTTGACAGATAACCAAGTGTTGCGTCTGTGTGAAACAGAATTTTGTAATATGACGCGTTCAGAGAACTATTTGAATAAAGATACGAGGGGAGGTCCAAAAGTTCGTGGAATGAAAGGGTTTTAGTAAAAATGAAACAGTAAATTTATTTTTCCTTTTCAATATAATCACCCTTAAGCTGAATACATTTATTAGATCTATGAATTAATTTTTCTAAACCATCGTAAAAATATTTTTTATCTTTTCCCTCAAAATGAGCCAAAATTGCCTCCTTTACCTCATTGTCGTCGGAAAATTTCCTTCCCCTTAAGTCTTTTTTTAAATTGGGGAACAAATAAAAATCACTTGGGGCCAGATCTGGACTATAGGGTGGGTGGACTAGTGATTCGAAGCCATGCGTGTGTAGAGCAGCCATTGCAACTTTGCTCTTGTGAACCGGCGCGTTGTCTTGCAAGAGCAACACGCCCTTGGTCAATTTTCCCCGACGTTTTTCTTTGATGGCATCCTTTAATTTTTCTAGTATTGTTGCGTAGTATTCTCCGGTTATGGTCCTGCCCTTTTCTTTATAATCAATCAGTATTATCCCCTCACAATCCCAAAAAACAGTAGCCATCAACTTTCCAGCCGACTCCGACACTTTGAATTTCTTTGGCGGTGGTGTCCCCTTTTTATGCCATTGCATGGACTCTTGTTTGGACTCAGGCTCAAAGTGATGAACCCATGTTTCATCGCCGGTAACAATTCGCTCCAAAATCGGTCCAGGATCGTCGCCACACAACTCCAAAAAATGTTTTGACGCTTCGACGCGCTGCTGTTTTTGAAGCGGCGTGAGCATTCTCGGTACCCATCTTGCACTGACTTTTGTCATACCCAGGTGGTCATGTAGGATTCGCAAAATGGTGGTATCTGATACTCCAACTAATGCAGATAACTGTTTTTTCTTCAAACGGGTGTCCTCCAGTACAATTTTTTCCACTTTTTCGACGATGTCTGATGTGGTGGCCTCAACTGGCCTTCCTGAGCGGGGGTCGTCTTCAATCGACTCCCGACCATGTTTAAAAAGACCATGCCACTTGTAAATCATTGATTTACTAGGGCACTGTTCCCCGTAAACAGTTTCCATTTCATTCAAAATGGTCTGAGCGTTCTTTCCTTGCTTGGTAAGGAATTTAATGACCGCACGGTGTTCAATTTTCTCCATAGTTTCAGTTTTCTTCCGGATTGACGTGTTTAGCAGGCGAGTGTTCGTAAACGAATGACGCAATAGGGCTGAAACTCCATTTATATACTAATTATGAGTCCCCAATTAGTATGACACTAAGCGAGCGCCCCTATCCCCACTCCATCCCCTCCATTCCACGAACTTTTGGACCTCCCCTCGTATATTTGAGTATTGTATATAGAGAAATATTTGAATATTGCATATTATTTTAGAACATTAATAAACTTAGAGTATGAAACCAATAGGAGTAGTTATACTTGCTGTATTTTTTGAGATACATACTGCCGCGTCGCTAACACAGAAACACTATAAAACATTATTTCATTGGTCGCTACTTACGCTCCGCCAAAAATCGCCTCACTAACACTAAAGTGTCCGGACACAATGAGTATGAGCATTGCTCTCTCGTAAATTTAGGGGGGTCGACTTATAATTTCAGTTTCTGTTGGATTAATACTCTAAATTAATAAATGTTAAATCCTATAAATAATATGCAAATACACCAAGTGGTGTCTAAGTACGCCATAATAATTGTACGTAGCCACATGTTCGTAGCGTCACCCTAAACTTTTAAATTAAAAATTTATTGATTGTGTCAAATTGAATTATTACTAAGAAAGTTTGCATATTTTCTGTATGTGTTAAATAAACGTTTCGCTATATTAAAATCCGATTAATATACAGCAATTAACATAAAATTGTGAATTAAAAATTACCTCAAGCAGTTAGAGATCTTCTAATAATTACTATGCATATATAAAATGTTAAAAACCAATTGATAGCTCTTTAAAGTTTTCAACACTGCAACACACAAATCTAAAACTCGCTCGTGAATCGACACATTAAAATATAATCTTGTGTTGCTTATTTTTAAATTCAGGATGGCGCTCGCGACACAGGAAAACGGCCAGCGCCATCTGCCGTTTATAATTTAGAAAAATATTTAGATTTATAATGAAAATAGAATGTAATGTACAAATAACAATCACTGCCAACACACCTAAGAGCTTCGAACGCAGTTAGCGCTGTACGTAAAGGATGCCTTTACATAAACACTTCGTTAAAATACATATCAACAATTCTGCCTACCGGGAGCGCAAACTTTTGAATAGAACTTGACTTTTTAACTTAACAAGCAAAAAAAGGTACAAAAGCTTCAAGTTCCGTCCAAAACTGGGAGTTACTGGTTAGGCAGATGGGGGTTAGGTCTCCTAAACCTTGCGTGAGAATATGATGAGTGCGTTCCTCTTCTTCGTCATCGTCCCAACGCGGTGAACTGCGCCCACTTGATAGTTGCGACGCCTCGTATTCAGAATGCTCCCGATGCTCGCAAGGCCAACAGCCATGATGTTCAGAGAAGGCAGAATCACACACCGGCGACGTCGGAGTAGGTGGCGGCTCGCCCCCACCCGGATCCGCATATGACTCAATGCCTAAATCCGCCATACTCTTGTCAAAGCTTTTAATAAATCCCCAATTATAATTACCTTCTACACTATTCAATTTATAACTATTTAAATCAACTTGAAAATACTAATATTATTTGAGAAAATATTCTTTCACCAACAATAATAGCCCTATTTCGTCTATTAGTTTGTTTTAACTTTTCTATTTAAGCTCTATTATTGCTATTGTTCTTACCATCGTCTATAGAATTTTTTTTCTATCGCCTATTGTCAATATGCTTGTGAGAAATATATAAATTAAAAATATTGCATTACGTATATATTAACGTAATATAGGAACCCACGTCTGATACGCAATTTTGATCCATTCCGTTTTAAGCTTCTTTTATGGCTGCTATAAAGATATTTTAATGCTGTTTCTTTATTTTTTCGTAATAAAATGGGATCACAATGCCTCCATAATAAAATTATATATAAAATATAGGGATTAGGTACAGGAGAGGAGTAAAAGAATATATTGTTTATAATATATACTTATGGAAATAAACTAAATATCAATAATAATTAAGAAGCGCAAAGCATAGACAATTGTTTAAAGCTTGACAGCTAAGCTATGAATGTCTTGTGAGGCAGTGATTGCTATTATCTATGGGTATGAATATCGTAATAGTAAGTAAATTTCACAAATTACAACAATATTTGTGCGACAATATTACAACATTTCGAAAACTTATTCCACAATATGTAATTTCTGAAAGCATATGGTATTATGCAATGGGCATGACCTTATTTTTTTAAAGTGTAATACAATAAACGTAAAACAAGCCAAAGGTCGTTTACAAAATGGTTCAGTTTTGACACATAATATATATTAGACTGATCCACTGTTATGCCTTTATGATATCCATACAACCATTCTAAACTAACCGACTTTTAACTTTGCATATTATTATCCATAAATTAATGGCCACCCTCATAACATGACCATGTAAAAATCTATTTGTTGTTAAATTAAAACAATTCACACGAAATTTCAATTACATCTCAATAATCCTTCCTGCTTTAAATCTGAAAAAGAAATCTAAATTCATCTTCGACACAAGGCCATGTAGAATAATAAATTCAATGCTGCATTTCTAGCCTTTTACCATCACACTAACGTATTGCAGTGTATATATCACCCCTTCAATACAGTAATGGCATATTGTAAATACAACATTTAGTGGGTAGATATTAAATTTTAATGTTTATACAATTTCATTTATAACATTCAGGGAGAATGTTACGTGACTTTGTATATTTATGCCATTCGCAAGAGAATTGTTAACGTTTCATCAATATTAGTCGTAAAGTCCCTTGAGACTGACATGGGCAGTTAAGGTGACACCTAGCCTCGAAAAAAGTAGATAATTTGTCACATCCCAGAATTTCGGCTTACATGTGAGACTACGTATTGATATTAACGTATTGAGTTTGCTTTGATCTTGGTTAAAAATCTAACAACGCCAAATGCATACATCCATAGTCTTAAATCTGCATTAACATATGAACCTCCAAAAAGAACTAATAAACTATTTTAATGATAAAATCCAACTGGATTCGTTATTTTTTCGTAGCTTTGTTCGATTTTGATAAAGATATTTTTAAAAGCAGTTTTTCATAATTTCAACACAATCTTCCACTAAAATTTTTAAAAACCATAATCTTTATGGTCAAAACTCAACACGCACCATCGGTTGTCTTACTACCAAAGCCTTGAATTTGCTGAAAAGATAAATCTCTCGATCGATAAGATATCGATCGATAAGATCGATAAGATATTATGTATATCTTTATCTGCAATTTAGAGTATATCTATGCTTCTGTCACTTTCTTTTTTTCAGTGCATAATAACTAAAAGAAATATGATCATCCGAAAATCCCGTTTCTTTCAGTTTTCTTTAGGTAAAGTTGCAGCGTCTATCACACATATTTGGTAACGTTTTATCAAATCAGGTAACCATAATTTAGGTATTTGCCTTAGGTATTGCTATCCCTATTCCCGAGCACCGTGCTGAAAGGAACAAATATAGCTGAAACAGATTTTACCTACAAAGTCCTTAAGGTACATTAACTAAAAATTTCCGACCGTAGAAAGGTATATACATAATAATATACACACATAGTTAAAGAAATATTTGATTTATGCAATTATGCACATTGCACTACGCATGATTTGAGTCTTTTAAGTAAAATTTTATAAAATAAAAAAAAATTAATAAATATCAAAGACTGGTTTCCCTTCAAAAAGAAAATTAGTAAAGTATCTTCATCATTATACCATCGTGCTATTTTCGTATCGCATTCGGAAAAGACTATAGATCATCGTCGGCTACGATCCAAATATACTTCCTATTATAATCCGAATTTAAATAATCTGCTACATTCTTCAGGACAATCAAGCAATTGATAACATTCTTAAATTAAAACCATTTGCAAATAAATGGTAGAAATAATTAATAGCACTAACTCTTATACGATTCGACTCATGAGCTTTTTACGTCTATATTTACATAAACAATATATTTTCTTTTAAACATGAAAATAACTCGATAAAATTTATTAGCCGTTCTGAATCAATATAAATGAATCACGAACGATTTACTTAACAGATTAACAAAGTGTGACGTAGATAACATATACACAGTCGAAATTTATTCATTTAAATGTATAATCGATTGTATTAGGCGTTACTTGGCGGAAATTCATAGAATCGATTCTGCTCCATATCTCTATGAGGATGCAGCTACAGTAGGCGCGCGAGTTCATGTCCATCGGGGCCTGAGGTTAGCGCGGGGGCAGCGCGCCCCTTCTTCACCCACCTCGCCGCATTCGTCCGCAGTCGAGTGTTGTCCTTGACGCGCGCTTGTCAATAGCGATACTAAAAACTGTTAACTGCTTGTGTTGTTTCTTTTTGTGTACGAAAACATCAGTACTTCGCCTTCGACAAGTTCAAGTAGAAAAAAACCTTTTATAATACATAAACAAGCACGAGAATGGTGCCGATTCTGAGCGCACAACTAAACTTAACTAAAAAATTAAAAGTGATAGCGTCATTATCACAATTCGGTAATGTTTACTGAAGTTTCTTATTGTATTAAACTGTGTATATATATAGACTAACGATTTTAATTAATATAAACGTGTACAACGAAATAGCAAGTAATAGCTATATTGACACTACCAATTTTCATTTTTTAGTTAAGTTAAGTTTAGTTGTGTACTCAGAATTGGTACCATAATCTTTGCATCTGATAGTGACTAATTCGTATTTAGGGTTTTTGTGCTTTATAATTTTTTTTTCCTATTTTTGTAATAATCCATTAACAAGTATTGGGACAGATAATCATTTGATAATATGTATTAATTTACTTACTTACAGTTGTAATAAATTTGTGATAGATATGGTTGACCAAATGTGTAATAATTATCGACATCGGCATTACCATTATTGATTAGGTCACAGCACTACCGCATTCCTCAGGATGGACATGAACTCGCGCGCCTACTGTAGTTCAGCAGAACAAATCAATTTGCCTGACCCCAATTATCTTTGAAACTTACTATTATACGCAACACTAATGCAAATGTATGTAGTCTACAAAGCCGGGCCAGAATTGATTAAAGAACAATTTCTTAAGTTTAAAATACATTTCATAAATTCTCCAGTTTTGTATTTCTACACTCTAAACAAAACGTCGCGAATTACATTTAAGACTATACACATAAATAAATATGATAGTTAAAATGTAGCAAATAAAATATGTTTTGATACAAATGTCTGTAAATATATAGTTTTAAAAGCGATATATTATATTCGACACTAGCAGGTAACGATATATATTTTTTAATTCTGTATTTTAAATATACAAATATTTTATTAAACTGAATTTTAATAAAACATGTCAAATATTCGATTGTCAAGAAAT
This sequence comes from Orgyia antiqua, assembly GCA_916999025.1. Lineage (NCBI taxonomy): Eukaryota > Metazoa > Arthropoda > Insecta > Lepidoptera > Erebidae > Orgyia > Orgyia antiqua. The sequence goes on from OU779874.1 coordinate 1,383,908, forward strand.
TGACAAACAGCGAAAATCGATGAAAAACTTGTACCATATTCTAAGAACAACCAAAATACTTTCTTTAATTGTAATGAAAATACTTTTAAACTTATACTGATAGTCAATTTATATACAGAATTAAAAAGAAAACTTTCCAATAAGCACTTTACATAAACGCTACTGAAAAATTACTCACTTCCGCAAACTTTTTTCCATTTCTCAGACACTGAAATGCAATTCGAAAATACTAACATTCTCAGTACAAACATTATTCATTAAAAAAACACTTAGGAAGACACTAACTAATAAAAAGTAACAAAATTAACATAAAAAGCGTCTGTTGAGCAGTTTATGGAATTATTTACATATATACAAAATTTGTAAAATGCGAATCTTATATTTAATATAATATTCGCATTTTTTTTTTATTGCCGATGTTTATAGATAAACAGTAACTGCCTAAAAATTATTTGTTCCTGTGCCTAAATTTTTTTTCTTTAAGTAACAACGCCTTTAGTCAAGCTAATTCATATTGATCTTTCGTCATAATCGTTCGTAACATAAACGTTACAATTTTAAACATAAGTTTCACACCTCATTCTGCATTATTTTTAAAAGAATCTAAAGCTTTACCTTTACGTATTAACGGTCTTAAATGTGTATTTATCGTCGTTAAAATTATGTTAAATGTGTATTTATCGTCTCTACCTGTCAAAAACCTAGTTTGAGGCGTAACATTTTAAGAACTATAAAAATTTTATCTTTACGAAAATTTATCCAGTTAATTTTTGTACCTGTTTCCACAACGCCACAATAATCACAATCAAACGATAATACGACAAAAATGTGCTTTTCTATACAATCCATAAACTAACATTAAACAAATAGGTGTAAGAGTGCAATGAGGTTCGACATAGTCGTAAATAAATCAACCTCACAACTAAAATATACAAACACTGTCCACTCAACATTCATTTGATTTTTTTAGATAGCTATCGACGCAAATTGTTCCTTTTTCAAATAAAAGAAAAATAAAATATAGAAATAACAATAGAATAATTATCAGATAACAAATAAAGAATATGAAAATATTTGAATGTTGATATTTGAATTACGAATATTTTTTGTGCTTTTAATTCAGTTATAATAAATAACATATTAATGTATTAAAATAAATATATGAAACATAATTTCTTAACAAGTATTTTTAGAGACAGTAATATACATAAAATAAGTCGTAGAAAGATTTTCTTTTAATATTACAAAGAACAATATTCGTCAATATGCATTTTACAAAATATTGTAGGTATTTACAATTAGTGCTCATATAACAAGTAAGTTAATGTGTTAAGGTTTAGATGAGATGTGTTATGTTTGAAAGAATGTTACAAAATTAAAGGAACATCGAATATCTCACTTAATACCGAAAGTTTCATAATCGCAACATAAAAAAAATATCATAAAACAAAAAAAAAGTGACTGGCTGTTTTAAAGTAGGCAGTCATAAAAAAATATACATGCAAAATAAAAAAAAGGGTAAACATAAATAAATAAAATTGGTATAAATAAAAAAAAGTTATCATCCATTGTAATTCAGCGATACATGCTATAATAATATTTCGCACTACTCTGTGCTTTTAAATTATTCATTTCTCTACGTCATTTCATTCTGTCGCTATTTTAAAAATTAGTTTTTTTCATGCTGGTAACATTGGACCCAATTTAGCTTAAATTTTATCTATGAATTCCCAAACATGCCATATTTTTTTAAATTCTATTTTTAAATTTAATTCATGCAGTCGTAATTTTATAAATTTATCTCTATTTTTAAATTACGAAAATCAAACCTTTATTTAACTGCCAAAAATATCTAAAATCGCATCAAATAGTGAATAAGTCATATTTAAAATAATTTGAGAATGTTTAAAATTATCGATTAATGTCAAAAAAAGTAAAAAGAAAATGACTTACTGTTGTTTGCCATTAAATTCTCATGAAGTTTGTCACGTTGATCTTCCAGTACCTTTGGATAAAAAATAAAAATAAAGCCATAAATATGATTATTATAATAAAAGAAATTATAGTGGAAAAAGTGATCACTGCAAGTGGGACTTGAACCCACGACCACGAATTACTAATTAACGACCTTGAAATCGCTGGTATACCCGAAAATGAAGATGAGAATGTTTTACAACTTATTAAAATTTTATGCGAAAAATTTGACGTACAAGTCGACGACAGGGATGTGATACAAGCCGAACGCATGGGATTTACTCGAAATGTTCAAACACGAGACTCTAACATCTCCACTGAGATAGCATCCAATGCTGCGCGCCCTCGGAACAATGCTGTTAAATTTGCCAGACGCACCACCTGTGAGCACATGCATGCAGTGAGAGTGAACCGACATAACATAAACTCAAGTGATATACTAACTAATGGCCCTAAATACCGGTTGTTCATAAATGAACGTCTCACACCATGCAACAAAAGATTATTCTATCATGCAAGGAGAATTGCACGTGAGACTGGTTGGAGGTACATTTGGAGTAAACATGGTAAAATATTCACCCGTAGGGCCGAAGGTGAACCGGTGAAGCGCATACGCAAGGACGAAGATTTACGTACAGTTTTCAGTATTGGATCTATCCCTTTAAAAGTCCATGTATCATTATTTATTTAGATTTTTTTTCTCAACGATTTCCGGTGCTTGTTTCCATATGACGGGCTTCGTGGTGGAGTGGTTTATGTAATGGACTGCCGATCACGAGGTCTCGGGTTCGATTCCCGGCTGGGACAATCATTTTTGTGATATCCATAAATGTCATATAAATATTTGTACTGCGTCTGGGTGTTTACTATGTATTATATGTATGTATTTACAAAAGAAAAGTAGTTTATGTATTATATCCGTATTCTGGTACCCATAACACAAGCATATAAGCTTAGCTTGGGACCAGAGGACGTTGTGTGAAATGTCCATGTCCATGAATATAGTTTTTGTTTGATTCAGTTATTTTATAAAATTTAAAACTTTTTTCTTGCTCAAAACTACCCAGACATGATATTATTCCGTTGTTATAATTATGGTGTAACTGTACTTGTTGTGTATGGCTTACTATAATTCTAAAATGAATTTCTGTTGTGCCTGATTGAAAATATTATGTATTTAATAAGTATTTGTTGGTATGTGTGTTTGTGTATATGTTTGTAACTTATTTTATTACCTTGTATCATATTGTATTGATGGATAGATTCGAAAATTATGATATTATAATCAAGCAATTTATCTACAAGTGTTCGTAAAAAATAAAAATCAACATGGCGGATTTTGTTATAGTGAAATATTATCTTATAATAAAGGTATAAAATTAACCTAATTTATCAAGTAATGTTTAAAATCTAGGAGATTGCAAAGATATTTAATAATATGTATATCTATCTATAAGTTACATGTTTAATTAGGAACAATTTTCATTCACAAATTTTTGCAGTCGGGTACCTTAAGTACATATTGATTTTCGTTTTAATATTAATTTTACGATCAATGCGAAATGATTTAAGTGCCTACATCAATATTATCGTCGACATGTACATATTAACACAGCTAGTAGGTATAGAAAATGAAGAATTAGGGATATTTTTTTGTTTACTCAAAATCTACTAAATATATTTTAATTCTGATTTACGTGTTTCTATATATAATAGTTACTTATGTTTTTAAAGTTATTTCATTAGTTAATACGCGTTAATAGACCGACAAATGAAAAAAATAAAAAATTAGAGAGGTTGTTTCGCTAAGATTTTCTATCGAGAAAACTTTTTTCAATCGCGTTTCTGAGTTTATGCGATCCTAGATCATATATTGAAAAAACATATACTTAAAAATTAGAGCTCTAGCCATTAAATCTAAAGAAACAATGAAAACTTCGTACGTAGAAAAATGCACGAAGCTATTTTGGTATCCTCTTAAGTTACGTACGTTTTATGTAATTTTAGTTGATTTGAATGTTTATTTACATTACGTTTTTCACATTTCGTATTTCACGTTTCACACATAAGCCTTAAACTGTAGGTAATAGTATTTTTCTAATCAACTTTTTGATGTCGGTGACATCATTCGTAGTAGGGTCCATTTGAAAATCAGAGCTAGGTCCTGTGACCTAGCATATGCTGAAATGGACACCTAGTTACTGCCGCCTGAGGGCACATGCTTCAGTTTGTGAACAAAACCTAGTGTTAATACCTACCTACTATATAAACCTCCGATAAGTCATTATAAATAAGACCATAATGGTCTTATTCATAATGACTTATCGGAGTACCTGTTTGTGCTTACCTATTTTATGTGTTTTGAAAGGCAGTAATAAACGTTTCTTTCTTTCTTTCTAAATACTCTAAATCTATTAATAACATTTAAATGATAAAAATTTTGATTTTATTTTATTTGATTCGTAAAAGTTATATTATGGGAATTTAGACAATTTTATTGTACAGAATTGAAAAGGTTCATAGTACAACCTTTCCCAGTGAGTGATAATACCACCTTGTGGACCTTATAGGCCTAAACGCGGTGGTAATAGACCAAGAAAAAAATGGAGTAATAGTGGTTTTTAAGTAAGAGAAAAATGGAGGGTGCTTAAAAATAATTTATTCTCAAAGTGGGCAGTAGACAAAATAAAGGAATCCCTGCTCTAGTACATGAGAGCACCAGTTTGATTCCGGTATATGATTATTTATTATTTGTCTGATAAGCACTAATATTAGCACTGAGGTAGGTTGTATTATTGCACTAAATATTTTACTAGTAATAAAATATAAAATGAATCCCTATCCAAAAATTACAATCATATTAAGTTTAGTTTTAAATCACAGAGTATGTAGTATAAAAAAAATATAAAAAAAAATCACCTCTCCGAGATACTGAGCAACTTTTCTCGTGACTCCTTCAACGAATGTGTCTAGCTTACCAAGATCATCGGACAACCCCACCAACTGATCCAAAGTCCCCACCTGTAAATATAAAAAAACAAATTATACAAACAGAAAACCATAGACAATTTCTTGTACAACTATTGCAAAAAAAAAACAAATGTTCTTACGCAGCTATTTTTCTTTTAATTTGTAATAAAAAACATTACTTCTTCTTTGGAGTGCTATAAAATCAATAATAGTACTTATATTTGTATGTAAATTTTATTATTATGGCATGGTTCTTTTAGGGAAGTCAGTATGATTTATGGCAAAAATTTTGCACAAGCATTATTTTAAGATGAGGTTTTGATTTCTCCAGTTTTTGAACACTGTTAATAATAAGTAGTGGCAAAGGTAATTTTAAAATTCCTGAAGCCAACTGTCTAAGTTTTGCTAGAAACTGATGCTTATGTACTACCTCTACACAGTGATATTTGAATTGTAAGTATTAAAAAAAAAAATATTTAAAGTGAGATTACAAAATGTTGTCATACCTTTAGGTCAGGGATTGGAAATTTAAAGTTGCTGCTGAGGTTCCCAGACTTGGTGGCATTGTTCAGGGTGTCCCAAGTTTGTTGGCAAGTCTTGTCGCCGGGGGCACTTATCACCCAGTATTCCGACATTTTCACCACTGGAATTTTACACAATTAACGCATTAGTGACTGTTATAATTAGTTGATAGTATAATTTAAATGTATTAACATACACAACAGTAACTGTTACATGTTTTATTCGTTATAAAACATTGCGGAATAATCGATTTTGATCAGCTATAGCACCCGCCGTTGCGGACGATTAAATAGTGTTTTCAACTAGAGCAACGACGTAACGGGCCTGAACACCAAATCAATAACTAGCTGTATTCATCGGCGCCCACTCGGCGGTGAGACATCCAGGCGCCGGACAGGAGCCAACACAAGAAATCACCCCAAACCACCCCATACACTTCATCACGACTAACTTTGACGTATTACAGATCCGCGCGAAAGCTTTTAGCGTCAAGATGCACCACATTTCACAGTTTAATAGGACACAGCACTCACCTGAAACTTATAAATTAATGCTGTTTAATATTAAATATTAGAAACAGCAAATAATTTGGCGAAATCACAAGACAATTCGGGACTAGCCCTTCAACGCCATGAAAATTCACGTGACGCGGTGCTGCCATCTACAACTAAAGTACTGGACAGCTGATTTACGTCAATTGTCTATGATCGATAGCTTTATTAATTAGAATTTTTCGTGAATAACTTACTTTAATTTTATAGAACATGAAACCAGACGTGGCTTTTTATTGAAAAATAGTAAATGTAAAGCAATTACAGTCATTGGTTCAGAATTATTCATATTTTTTTTACAAATAATGAAATTTTTGACAGTGACATAAAGTATTTTATCGTACTCTGTGGTTAGATATTTTTGTCTATGGTCAATCTGGCTCAGTCATCATTCATTTTCCTGACCTTATCCCCTATTTATTCAGGTTGCAATGGGATTTGGCTGAGATTTACCACCGGCCGCCTGTCTGCCATCAACCTTCCTTGGATAAATGCGCAGGAGTCGTGCGACCTGATTCCTTCGGTCAGTTCTTACGACTCCTGCGGGACATAAAAAGGTCATACTTGTGTTCTATAAAATCGTCACCCCACAGTCAATCTCAGATAGATTAACTTTGAGTAATAGACCGTTTTCCAATTACAGCACGAGAGCGCATTATGCGGCATAATGCTCAACGTTGAGTGTTTCAACTACAGCAACGCTTCGCACAATTAAGCACTCTCAAAAGTGATGCGTGCAATCGATACCTACTTCAGTGACAGAAAATTAACAAGTGTTTTTTCTTTAAGTTGGAATTGATTGAAATTTTATTTAAATATTATCGTTAGTAATTTTATTTATTGTTAAAAAAAAATTTAAGGCTTTCTTTTCGTCGGAGTTTTCTGGAAATAATCAAAGTTAATTCAAGCTGTGTTCAAAATAAATATAAGTATGGATGAAGGTACAAACAATGACTTTTTTTAATATTCCACACTTATAATGTGAATACAATTTTATTTTAGTATTTTTTTTTTCAACACTGAACTTAGCGCACTCTGCTGGTGCATTTGAAAACTAATTCAGGATCTAATTAAGGGTCAGCATAGTTTAGCATTGTGCGGCACTGAGTCGCATTATGCTCTGTAATTGGAAAACCACGAGTAATATCCTTGTTGTATGAGTATCTGTGGTCCTAGATGACTCTGTGGTTAAACAGAGTAATAAGTACCTTGTAGTTAATTACTCTGTGGTGAAATTTGCTGTCATTACTGTCAAAAAAGTCAATGTTTTTAATTTTTCTTAATTACGAAACACATTAAAAATGCGGATATTTGGGTATTTAGCGAAGAAAGTTGGTGATCTAACTATCAAATATTCAAATTTCCCTGAAAGTTACGTTAAAAGAAGTTATGAGCAGGTTTGTCCTTTTGATCAGATATTCGAGTTTAAACATAACCTATAAATTTTTTTTTTTTTTGTTTTGTTGCTATTAGGTTTATTGGAAAAACCCTACAAACTATCCGCAATATACCAAGGCACAAATAGCTAGAAAAAAGTACCGTTTTACAATGAACAGGCCATGGACTGGACAATTCAAAATGCAGAATGAACGTAACCTGCACAGGAAGAAAGTTTTTGTTGAACCCATTGGAGAATGGACCTTTTTCAAGTAAACTACTATTATTCGTATATATTACATAGTATAGAAGTGTTTTAATATATTAATGCTGAAGTTTTAAACCCATTGAAACAATTTCTTTTAAAAATTAAAATTCGATAACAATGTCATCACACAATTTACACATCGTAATCTAATCCCCAAATAAGCATAAAGTTTCTATGTATTATTTTGTTTTTAACCTACTGTTTCTCGGTTTTCCTGGTATTATTAAGAGAACACGGGCTCAAGCCAAGTGTTTCTTTAAGTTTGAGTAGAAGGTGCAATGCTATTATCATGATCTAGTTCTATATTATTATTATTTATTTATACATTTCAAGAATATGTACACAACTATGATCACCTTATATGCAGCCTAGGTCCTTCTTCAGGCTCTAGACTACATCTATATTAAATTTCATTTGAATCAGTTTAGTAGATTTGTTATGAAAAAGCAATGTATAAAGAAAAAGTTACTTACAGGCAGATTTACTTGATATAGTCACTAGACAGACTTACTTGACTGAGTGAATGAAAAGAGTAAATTGACTTAGTTACTAGATGGAGTTATTTGACAGAGTTACTTGACAGCATTACTCCACAGCATAACTTGTCCTAACTTGCGCCAATCTCTTCATGACTCTCTGCCCCGTTTTATTCCTCGTCCTACCTCTGTTAAATCTCTCCTCTATAATACTTTTTCCCTCCGTCTAAACTCTACACTCTGTAAATTTGTACAAAAAAATAATATTAGACTGTAGATACGTGTGTTTTAAGTTTTTAACATTTACTAACATTTTATGTAATTTATTATAGATATGTATACTAACCTCCTGACTCAGTATTGTCTGTATATAGTATAATTTCTGAATAAATTACCTTGGTTTGGTTCTCGGAATCGCCCAAAATTTCAACCGATCTACACGTTAGTAGACAAACACCACAACCCCTTTAGTTTGTGACCCTATCACTAAGGATACTGGCAAAGTTGCGACTTAAACACTACGATAAGTCGCTTCTAAAGAAGCCATCAAACAAGAACAACAAGACAGCATAACTTGACAGAGTTACTTGACAGATATATTATTATATGACAGTATTACTTGACTATATTCTTGACAGAGTTCTATGACAGAGTTACTGAAAGAGTATATAACTAAGCATCAATGCATCATAATTTTCAGAGGTGACAGAGTGGAGATAATGGTTGGGAGAGACAAAGGCAAACAAGGTATTATCTCTCAAGTGATACAGGAACGTAATTGGGTAGTTGTTGAGGGACTTAATACGCACATTAGAATTGTAAGTAGCATTTTATTTTGCTCTGTAAGGTTTGTATTAACGTTTCTTAAAAATACTGAGACTGTCTGTAAGTCCAGCCTGTCTTGATGAATCTCTGGAATGGCGATAGCTAGAGAGCTGAAAACTACAGTTTATGTTATAACAACAAATACTCATTATTATCATTCTCCTGCCCTCAGCCCGTTTGATTTCAGTTTGAGGAATATATCATGATAATAACAACATGGGCACCTTGGCTGACGAGTCCAACTTGTACTTGACTGGTTTTGGCCAAGTATAAGTAGGACTCACACACTGAGCTCTTTGGCCCGAAGTGGTATTCGAACCCGCGACAACGTGAACGGCAGTCCGTTACATGAACCACTAGACCAGTGCCTCAAGTCCCGTATTTCAATGGTCTCACAATGGCATCACAATGACACATTATAACCTCAAAAAATTAACAATAGACTACCAAACTTGATAAAATTCGCCACTAAGCAATCAGTTATTGCATTTTTTTGCAATTACACTAAAGCGGTAATTTAGTGGCGAATTTTATCAAGTTTTTTAGTCTATTGTTAATTTTTTGAGGTTATAATGTGTCATTGTGATGCCATTGTGAGACCATTGAAATACGGGACTTGAGGCACAGGATAGGGGCCTATTTATAATTTTTTATCTTTCCAGATTGGTAAAGACAAGAAGAAAAACTTCCCAGGCATAGCAATACAGTCAGAAGCACCACTGTTGGTTACAACTGATGTTAAACTTGTTGACCCTGAGACATTGAAAGCAACTGATGTCGAATGGAGATATACTGAAGAAGGCGATAAGGTATTATTACTTATAAAGAATTTTACAACAACTTTTTATTGGTTTTAAAATTATGCGATTTAACTCATAATTTGTTAGTTTACATTCGGAGCAGGGAGATACCTTCATCCTAAGGTATCTTTTAAACTAGCTGTTGCCGATGTGACTACATACATTTGGAATTTCGAAAATTCCTTGATTTCTTAGGAGATAACCCTATCTGATATCGGTGTCGCGGGCAACAGCAGAGTCGGTGACGTGCCAGTGACATCCCTGGTGTTACAGACGTCTGTAGGCTACAGTAACTGTTTTCCATCAGGCGGGCTGTACGCTTGTTCGCCACATTAGCAGTATACGGTATTTTTTTTCTACTATCTAAGATTCCATTGTCGCTTACCATCAGGTGACATGGGATCAAGTGCAAACATGTTTAAAGTAAAAAAAAAATATCCTGATTTACTGCCAAACGGACCATACGGGTATCACCAGGTTTCAAATAAAAAAAGAATTATTAAAATCGTTTCGCACAGTTCAAAGTACAAAGAAAAGATATGCACGAATAGAGAACCGCCTCTATGTTAAAAAGCGTGACGGCGTTATGTAGAGGTACTATCATATTTTACTTCTTTTTTTTTCAGGTGCGTGTTTCAATGGACAGTAGCAGAATAATACCGATACCAAAGTCAGCGTCTGAAACCATAGATTATAAAAGTAAAGAGTTGTACCTTGAAAATGCTGAGAAAGATACCACAGCTAATGTTGTTACTAAGGTCAGTATATCATAACATTATGCCCACCTCTATAAGTTGGATTAAGAAGAAAGAAAACATTATGCCTTTAACTAGGGCTGTCATCAGCGAAATTGCTGACATGGATAAATGCAGCAATAATTTGCCAAGTTCAAACTCTAAAAAACAGCCCCAAAAAATGAAAATCTTGAATATTTTTTAATTTATTGCATTGTCTGTACTTAATATGTGTGCATATTTTAAGATCAATCCGACTACTGTAAGTGGGTGAAAATCACTTTAAAAGATTCCGTTACATAGATTAATATATTAATAGATATGTACAGAGCTAATAAAATCGTGTAATAAATTCAGGATTTGGTTGAAATATCTATACTTATAACAAATCTGTAGAGAGGTCAATTCTGTACATGAAATATTTTTTCAAAATAACTATCAGGGAGTGATTAGTGATCGATACTGATGCCAAAAATGCAATTAGTAAAATTTTTATCTGTTTGTCTGTCTGTCTGTCTGTATGTTCCTTATAGAAACAAAAACTACTCGACAGATTTTAACGAAATTTGGTACAATTATTCTTCATGCTCCTGGGCAGGTTATAGTATACTTTTCATCACGCTACAATCAATAGGAGCAGAGTAGTGAAGGGAAATATTGGGAAAACAGGAAAAGGTGCTCCATTTTTTAAGCTTCCGTCGCGTGTGCAGCCTTAATGGTTAAAGTTACATAGAAATCATGTATGACGGAAATATTCTACATAAAATTGTCTAAAAAATATCCCGAAACAGCACATATCTATATTTTATGGTTGACTCACAATAACACGTGTAACTCCTGATAGCTTAGCAGTTCGTTCATTCTGATTATATTTGTTTACTCTTACGTTTATAATACTCTCACTCAAGCAGTAGTTAAAAATGTTGCAAAAACGGGGAAAATTTCCTAAATTCTACGCGGACGGAGTCGAGGGCAACAGCTAGTGGTACATATTTTCTTAACACAATATCAAAAAACAATATTTTCAACAAAAAACAATTTAATGCTTTGCACTTAACTCTTTAAAAATTTTCGAATTTATTTATATGTAGCACTTCCAAGAAATGTAATACGCATCCTGCACATGTGTTTCCTTCTTTTTACAATATGGGGTCTTTTAAGCGAGGTGTGAACAGTGGGAAGGCAAGGTGAGGACGCTAAAACTCTGGCAATGTAGTAGCGGTCCTCACTAAAAGATTGCACTTTCATTTAAAATCAGGCCAAGTGTAGTAATTTACCAACCCTAGCTACAAAAAAAAATTTTATTTTTTTGTATTTTGACAGGTAACTTTCGCGCCAAAACTTAGAACGTTCGAGATGGATATTATGGAAGAAATGGGCATCAAAGAGGATCGTGTACCAGCTAAATCATTCTGGTATTAGTGAAATGTAAATTCTTTATTGTAGTATTTTAATATATTGTTTTAATGTGATATTGGACTTTTATTTCGTGGTCTAGTGGTTAGCTGGAAATCGCGAGTTCCGTCTTAGCATAGAAGTAGTATGTCAAGTGTTTTTCAATTCATCTGTTTTTTTTTATTCTTTTTTATGTCTGTTACATCCTGTGGTTACATCATAACTTTTAACTGGGCGAAGCGATTTTAATTACTCTTTTTTTATTTGAATGCTGGTGGTTCCCGTGTTGTCCCATTGGCACCAGGTCAGGATCTGATGGTTATCTCCTGACAAATTGAGAAAATCCCTCAAATTTCAAAGGCACATGAAATCGGTCAAACTCTATAAAAATTAAATACCTACTCAATTGTCTATGTATTATAAGTATGCTGTGTAAGTATGTATTTAAATTATTATTTGTAGCAGTTCCATATTCTGGTACCCATTTACACAAGCATAAAAGCTTAGCTTGGAACCAGAGGACGTTATATAAAATGTAATAAATATTTATTTTACTGTTATTTTAAACTAGAAATGCTTGCCTGAGTTTACACAAGCAATACCTATTAGTAAAAGCACAGGTAAAACTTTTTGCTACCTTGGATCACATAGTTCTAGTCAAAAATCCACTCAATTTTTTTTTTAAATAAAGTAGTGTAGCCTATGCTCACAAGGTATAGCATAGGTACCCACTTGACATTGAAAGATTTTTTTTTAATGCTCCAACAGTCCTCTTTAATAAAAATATTAATTTAGTTAGTTTTCATCGGTCATTTAATATTTGATAGGATGAATTATTATTATTAGAAGTTATAACTTCTGGTAAAAAAATAATAATTAATTTTTTGACTTATACGCTTTCTTACCTATGTGGTCACTTACAGAGGAAAAATAGTGATTTATTAACCAATTGTTTTACGAATTTAGTTGCTAGAGCCTGTGCTAGAGCTAAATAGATTTTATAATTAAGTAAAGTTAGAAACAAACAACAAAAAATGCAAGTCTGTGATTTACTCATCTAAATGTATGATTGGCAAAAGTAATAATTGGTCAAGTGCGAGTCGGACTCGCGCACGAAGGGTTCCGTATCTATGCAACATAAGGCAACGTTATTAGTATCGAGCAAAGAAACGGTAAAAAAATCATGTTTGTTGTATGGGAGCCCCCCTTAAATATTTATTTTATTTTATTTTTAGTATTTGTTGTTATAGCGGCAATAGAAATACATCATCTGTGAAAATTTCAACTGTCTAGCTATCACCGTTCTTGAGATACTGGGTACGGAACCCTAAAAATCATGTTTGTTGTATGGGAGCCCCCCTTAAATATTTATTTTATTTTATTTTTAGTATTTGTTGTTATAGCGGCAATAGAAATACATCATCTGTGAAAATTTCAACTCTCTAGCTATCACCGTTCTTGAGATACAGCCTGGTGACAGACGGACGGACGGACGGACGGACGGACAGCGAAGTCTCAGTAATAGGGTCCCGTTTTTACCCTTTGGGTACGGAACGCTAAAAATGTAAATTTCAACAAAAAGCCAACATCACGTGGTATTCCCAGGCGGTCACCCATCCAAGTACTAACCACGCCCGATGTTGCTTAACTTCGGTGATCGGACGAGAACCGGTGTATTCAACATGGTATGGACGTTGGCAATTATTCATGTGAAACACTGGTACAAGAACTAAGTGCCTTGTATTTATGTCATTTTAATCTTGAAATCTGTTGCTAGCGAGTCTAATTAGGTAACCATAACAAATAACATGCCTACACGTTTATACACAAATCCTTGTCTTGAACTTCTCTGTTAAATTAAAAATAAGAACATTAAAATCCGGTGCGTTATTTTAAAGGTAAATAATGCACTGAAATTATTGTTAAAGAATTATTAAGAGCATAATATGGACACATTACAATAATATAATAATGGTAACATTCCAAAAACCTTCAAAAAACGACAAGCTTCTTACTATTTAACAAAAAATGACATTCTGTAGGCGTTGTCTACCTATTTGTTGTTCAATTTATTAGAATGCATTAGTAACGTTTTCTGTTTATCCTTAAAATCGGATACACTTGCTTGATACAAACTGTATGCTATTTGTAATCATTATAATTATTATTAAAAATTACATATAGGTAAAATAATAATAATATACATTTTTTATTTTATTTTAATACCTATTAAAGGACATCAGGCAATTTCCATACAATGTTGGTCTAAAAAAAAGACTGCGCGGCCAGACCTAGGTACATTTCTAATAGCTAGGCCATATTAAGAACTTAAAAAAATATATGGACTTAACCCTGTATCTACATTTTCTGAGCAGTTATTTAATTAGTAAAAAAATATTGAAAGTCTTAATGCATTTAAAGGGGTCTTACTGGGAAAATGTTCATAGTGAGAAAGTAGTAATACTGGTAAAGGGGTCGTACTGGGAAAGTCGTAATACTGGGTAAGGGGTCATGCTGGGAATGAGATCGTACTAGGAAAGAAGTAATACGGGGTAAGGCGTCATACTCCGTTTATTTTTATTAGCTGTTAAGTATTTAGTATTGTGCAAGTTACTTTAGTGTTGATAATTGATTTTAGGTGGGAATAAGAAACAACAGAATACATTTTTTGTATTTAATCATCAGTTCTCATTATTACATTTTCGAGGCCTGGTGCCGGTGGTATTACATGTCGATGTCTTGCATTGCTTAAATACCAGACAATTGTCATGCAATGTGCACAGCAACCGACTGTACGCTTTCCAATATGACAAGTACAGTAATAATGCTTGATGCTTTCGCGTCCATTTAAAGCATTATCTATAACCACATAAACATAATATGTTCTAGCCCGTACATGTCTGGATTGAATTCGTGCTCGAATCATCCATAAATCATTTCCTTCCAATTCGCTTAAATGCTCATGGTCTGGTTCTCTGAAGAGCTCTATCATAAATGAGCCATCTTCTTGAACATGCTCGCCGTAATAGCATCTAGCCTGTTTCAATTGATAAATACCGAGCGCAAACAGAAACAGCTCGTCTTATTCCAATTATCAAAAGTATTATTTATTATTAAAGAGTTGTACGAAAACTTAAATAACTTCTCAAAAAACGTAGTTACAGTGTTAAAATTCATAGAATTAGTTTAAGGTCTATATAACCTAGCTATTGGAAATATTCATAGTTCTGGCCGCGCAATTTTTTTTTAGACCAGTATGTCTGATGTCCTTTATAATTGTGTGCATGTTTATTTTTAGTATAATATTTAGTAATGTATATTAAATATAAAGGTGCCCCTACAGCTGCCACTTACTCCTTAATAATATCCATGCTCAGGTTGCCTGGAAGAAATCGCTTTTATTTAGGGCATTAGATACTTTTTGCAGTCGGGCATTTTAATTTCTTCATAGTCTTGTTCGAACTTGGATGATTCTGTATATATGTAGGTACCTAAACCTACATATTATATACAGAATCATCCAAGTTTCGATAACCTCCACCTTATTTCCCTATAATTATATTATTATAACGTTTACTGTAGACGTGGTTTTGGTATAATTTAATAATAAATAAAGTCTTAATTTCAGACTTGAAATCAAATAAAATCAAAATCAATTCAAAATCGAAATCAATTCCAAATTCTAATATTCAATTTAAATAGTGATTTTATTAGATTTCAGAGAGAGGACGTTGTGTGAAATGTCAGTGAATACATATTTATTTATCTATTTGAAGAAAAGTAGGTAATGAAGAAATTACATTCATACAAGATACGCATTAAAAACTTAATTATCAGTCATTGACAATCGGGCAAATAATCAATAGCACAAACAAGGCATTTTACTCTATTTCTGTGGCAGTGTTTCGTTCCGTCTGTCGCCAACGTCCATACCATGTTGAATACACCGGTTCTCGTCCGATCACCGAAGTTAAGCAACATCGGGCGTGGTTAGTACTTGGATGGGTGACCGCCTGGGAATACCACGTGATGTTGGCTTTTTGCTGAAGTTTACAATTTTTAGCTTTGCCGATCGTCATATATTTAGACCAGTTATTTGCAGACATGCACAGGTTATTTTAGTTTTTAACTTTACTTAATTGTAATTCAGTTCTGAAAACTAAATTAGTAACAAAAATTTCTATCCACTATTTTTGCGAATGACCAATTCCTTTCTTTTGTAAGTGGCCACATGGATAGGAAAGCGCATAAGTCAAATTATTTTTTTTTTTTTAATATAATATTCATGGACATTTCACACATCGTCCTCTGGTCCCAAGCTAAGCTTATTATGCTTGTGTTATGGGTACCAGAATACGGATATAATACATATACTACTTTTCTTTTGTAAATACATACTTATAATACATAGCAAACACCCAGACGTAGTACAAACATTTGTATGACATTTATGAATATCACACAAATAATTGTCCCAAGCAATTCAATTTAAATAGTGATTTTATTAGATTTCAGAGAGAGGACGTTGTGTGAAATGTCAGTTAATACATATGTATTTATTTATCTATTTGAAGAAAAGTAGGTAATGAAGAAATTACATTCATACAAGATACGCATTAAAAACATAGTTATCAGTCATTGACAATCAGGCAAATAATCAATAGCACAAACAAGGTATTTTACTCTATTTCTGTGGCAGTGTTTCGTTCCGTCTGTCGCCAACGTCCATACCATGTTGAATACACCGGTTCTCGTCCGATCACCGAAGTTAAGCAACATCGGGCGTGGTTAGTACTTGGATGGGTGACCGCCTGGGAATACCACGTGATGTTGGCTTTTTGCTGAAATTTACAATTTTCAGTTTTGCCAATCATACATTTGGACGAATAAATCACAAACTTGCATTTTTTGTTGTTTGTTTCTAAATTTACTTAATTATAATTTCTATTTAGCTCTAGCAACTAAATTCGTAAAACAATTGGTTAATAAATCACTATTTTTCCTCTGTAAGTGGCCACATAGATAGAAAAGCGTATAAGTAGAAAAAAAATATTATTTTTTTACCCATGCAATGTGTAACAATAATTATTATTAATAATTCCAGTCTGGTATACAGTTTATTTCAAGCGAGTATGCCTATTCAATTTCAAGACTGAACAGAGAATGTTACTAATGCATTCTAATAAATTGAACAACAAATAGGTAGTCAACGCCTGCAGAATATGTCATTTTTTGTTCAATAGTAAGAAGCTTGTCGTTTTTAGAAGGATTTTGGAATGTTATGTTATTGTAACGTGTCCATATGCTCTTAATAATTCTTTAATCATAATTCCAGTGCATTATTTACCTTTAAAATAACGCACCGGATTTTAATGTTTTTATTTTTAATTGCATAGATTAGTTCAAGACAAGGATTTTGTGTATAAACGTGTAGGCATGTAATTTGTTATGGTTACCCAATTTGACTCGCTAGCAACAGATTTCAAGATTAAAATGACATAAATACAACTCACTTAGTTCTTGTATCAGTGTTTCACATGGATAATTGCCAACGTCCATACCATGTTGAATACACCGGTTCTTGTCCGATCACCGAAGTTAAGCAACATCGGGCGTGGTTAGTACTTGGATGGGTGACCGCCTGGGAATACCACGTGATGTTGGCTTTTTGCTGAAGTTTACAATTTTTAGCTTTGCCGATCTTCATACATTTGGACCAGTTATTTGCAGACATGCACAGGTTATTTTAGTTTTTAACTTTACTTAATTGTAATTCAGTTCTGAAAACAAAATTAGTAACAAAAATTTCTATCCACTATTTTTGCGAATGACCAATTCCTTTCTTTTGTAAGTGGCCACATGGATAGGAAAGCGCATAAGTCAAAAAAATTTTTTATATTTTTATATCCATGTAATTTGTAATAATAATTCCAAATTCTAATCTTCAATTTAAATAGTGATTTTATTAGATTTCAGAGAGAGGACGTTGTGTGAAATGTCAGTTAATACATATTTATTTATCTATTTGAAGAAAAGTAGGTAATGAAGAAATTACATTCATACAAGATACGCATTAAAAACATAGTTATCAGTCATTGACAATCGGGCAAATAATCAATAGCACAAACAAGGCATTTTACCAAAGTATACTTAATCGATGATTCTGTATATATGTAGGTAACTAAACCTACATATATACAGAATCATCCAAGTTTCGATAACCTCCACCTTATTTCCCTATAATTATATTATTATAACGTTTACTGTAGACGTGGTTTTGGTATAATTTAATAATAAATAAAGTCTTAATTTCAGACTTGAAATCAAATAAAATCACTTGATATAAATTGCAAACCGATCTAGAATTATTATTACAAATTACATGGATATAAAAATAATAATTAATTTTTTGACTTGTGCGCTTTCTTATCTATATGGTCACTTACAGAAGTACTTCTACTTTCTTGTACTTTGTGCTACAATTAGTCATTCCAAAAATACACAATAGCAAAACACAAAAAGCTGCAAGTCTGTTATTAGCTAGTCCAAATGTATGATGATCGACATAACTAAAAATTGTAAACTTCACCAAAAAGCCAACATCACGTGGTATTCCCAGGCGGTCACCCATCCAAGTACTAACCACGCCCGATGTTGCTTAACTTCGGTGATCGGACGAGAACCGGTGTATTCAACATGGTATGGACGTTGGCGACAGACGAAACGAAACACTGACACAGAAATAGAGTAAAATGCCTTGTTTGTGCTATTGATTATTTGCTCGATTGTGAATGACTGATAATTATGTTTTAATGCGTATCTTGTATGAATGTAATTTCTTCATCACCTCCTTTTCTTCAAATATGTAGATAAATAAATATGTATTCTCTGAAATTTCACACAACGTCCTCTGGTCCCAGTCTAAGCTTATATGTTTGTATTATGGGTACCAGAATACGGACATACGACATAAACTAATTTTTTTTGTAAATACATACTCATTATACATAGACACACCCAGACGCAGAACAAACATATTATGTATGACATTTTATGAACATCACACAAATGATTGTCTGAGGCGGGAATCGAACCCGCGACCTCATGATCGGCAGGCCGTTATACCAGTTAAACGAACCAATAGACCACGAAGTCCGTCGTGGATGGATGGATGGATGGATTTAGATCATTAGGGTATCCATCAATTTGCTTTATCACTCGATGCTCCTATATAAGTTTTTAACAATAAATATCACAATGACGTACTTTGGAGCAAAAATAGTAACATGCAAGAAAAGAATCTCTTTGAGTAGACATACTTAGAGTATACATAGACTTTGAGTACATAATTTTGAATAGACACTAAGTTCTTGTACACTGGTACAAGAACTAAATGCCTTGTATTTATGCTATTTTAATCTCGAAATCTATTGCTAGTGAGTCTAGTGACCTCGTACGCATTGAATTGGGTAACCGTAACAATATAATATTTATTTACCTATACGTTTAAACAGAAATCCTTCTCTTGAACATATCTATTAAATTAAAAATAAAAACATTATAATCCAATGCGTTATTTTAAAGGTAAATAATGCACTGGAATTATTAATAAAGAATTATTATGAGCATAATGGACACATTACAATAACATTCAGTAACATTCCATAAACCTTTTAAAAAACCACTAGCTTCTTACTGATTAACAAAAAATGTCATATTCTGTAGGCGCAGGTTAGCTGTTTACTGATTAAATTAACATAGTGCATTAGTAACGTTCTCTGTTCAGCCTTGAAATTGAATAGGCATACCTACGCCTTGTATTTATGCAATTTTAATCTCGAAATTTGTTGCTAGGGAGTCTAGCGACCTCGTACGCATTGAATTGGGTAGGTAACCATAACAAATTACATACCTACACGTTTAAACACAAATCCGTCTCTTGAACTAATCTATGCAATTAAAAATAAAAACATTAAAATCCGGTGCGTTATTTTAAAGGTAAATAATGCACTGGAATTATTATTAAAGAATTATTAAGAGCATATGGACACGTAACAATAACATAACATTCCAAAATCCTTCTAAAAAACGACAAGTTTCTTACTATTTAACAAAAAATGACATATTCTGCAGGCGTTGTCTACCTATTTGTTGCTCAATTTATTAGAATGCATTAGTAACGTTCTCTGTTCAGTCTTGAAATTGAATAGGCATACTCGCTTGAAATAAACTGTATACCAGACTGGAATTATTAATAATAATTATTATTACACATTGCATGGGTAAAAAAATTTTTTTTTTCTACTTATACGCTTTTCTATCTATGTGGCCACTTACAGAGGAAAAATAGTGATTTATTAACCAATTGTTTTACGAATTTAGTTGCTAGAGCCTGTGCTAGAGCTAAATAGATTTTATAATTAAGTAAAGTTAGAAACAAACAACAAAAAATGCAAGTCTGTGATTTACTCATCTAAATGTATGATTGGCAAAAGTAAAAATTGTAAATTTCAACAAAAAGCCAACATCACGTGGTATTCCCAGGCGGTCACCCATCCAAGTACTAACCACGCCCGATGTTGCTTAACTTCGGTGATCGGACGAGAACCGGTGTATTCAACATGGTATGGACGTTGGCAATTATTGATGTGAAACACTGGTACAACAAGTAAGTGCCTTGTATTTATGTCATTTTAATCTTGAAATCTGTTGCTAGCGAGTCTAATTGGGTAACCATAACAAATTACATGCCTACACGTTTATACACAAATCCTTGTCTTGAACTTCT
The DNA here is from genome assembly GCA_916999025.1 of Orgyia antiqua. Lineage (NCBI taxonomy): Eukaryota > Metazoa > Arthropoda > Insecta > Lepidoptera > Erebidae > Orgyia > Orgyia antiqua. Next base: position 1,404,588 of record OU779874.1, read on the forward strand.
CTGTTAAATTAAAAATAAGAACATTAAAATCCGGTGCGTTATTTTAAAGGTAAATAATGCACTGAATTTATTGTTAAAGAATTATTAAGAGCATAATATGGACACATTACAATAATATAATAATGGTAACATTCCAAAAACCTTCAAAAAACGATAAGCTTCTTACTATTTAACAAAAAATGACATATTCTGTAGGCGTTGTCTACCTATTTGTTGTTCAATTTATTAGAATGCATTAGTAACGTTCTCTGTTTATCCTTAAAATCGAATACACTTGCTTGATATAAACTGTATGCTATTTGGAATCATTATAATTATTATTAAAAATTACATATAGGTAAAATAATAATAATATACATATTTTTTTTATTTTAATACCTATTAAAGGACATCAGGCAATTTCCATACAATGTTGGTCTAAAAAAAAGACTGCGCGGCCAGACCAGGTTCATTTCTAATAGCTAGGCCATATTAAGAACTTAAAAAAATATATGGACTTAACCCTGTATCTACATTTTCTGAGCAGTTATTTAATTAATAAAAAAATATTGAAAGTCTTAATGCATTTAAAGGGGTCTTACTGGGAAAATGTTCATAGTGAGAAAGTAGTAATACTGGTAAAGGGGTCGTACTGGGAAAGTCGTAATACTGGGTAAGGGGTCATGCTGGGAATGAGATCGTACTAGGAAAGAAGTAATACGGGGTAAGGCGTCATACTCCGTTTATTTTTATTAGCTGTTAAGTATTTAGTATTGTGCAAGTTATTTTAGTGTTGATAATTGATTTTAGGTGGGAATAAGAAACAACAGAATACATTTTTTGTATTTAATCATCAGTTCTCATTATTACATTTTCGAGGCCTGGTGCCGGTGGTATTACATGTCGATGTCTTGCATTGCTTAAATACCAGACAATTGTCATGCAATGTGCACAGCAACCGACTGTACGCTTTCCAATATGACAAGTACAGTAATAATGCTTGATGCTTTCGCGTCCATTTAAAGCATTATCTATAACCACATAAACATAATATGTTCTAGCCCGTACATGTCTGGATTGAATTCATGCTCGAATCATCCATAAATCATTTCCTTCCAATTCGCTTAAATGCTCATGGTCTGGTTCTCTGAAGAGCTCTATCATAAATGAGCCATCTTCTTGAACATGCTCGCCGTAATAGCATCTAGCCTGTTTCAATTGATAAATACCGAGCGCAAACAGAAACAGCTCTTCTTATTCCAATTATCAAAAGTATTAATTATTATTAAAGAGTTGTACGAAAACTTAAATAACTTCTCAAAAAACGTAGTTTCAGTGTTAAAATTCATAGAATTAGTTTAAGGTCTATATAACCTAGCTATTGGAAATATTCATAGTTCTGGCCGCGCAATTTTTTTTTAGACCAGTATGCCTGATGTCCTATAAAATTGTGTGCATGTTTATTTTTAGTATAATATTTAGTAATGTATATTAAATATAAAGGTGCCCCTACAGCTGCCACTTACTCCTTAATAATATCCATGCTCAGGTTGCCTGGAAGAAATCGCTTTTATTTAGGGCATTAGATACTTTTTGCAGTCGGGCATTTTAATTTCTTCACAGTCTTGTTCGTTTAGGTACCTACATAATATACAGAATCATCCAAGTTTCGATAACCTCCACCTTATTTCCCTATAATTATATTATTATAACGTTTACTGTAGACGTGGTTTTGGTATAATTTAATAATAAATAAAGTCTTAATTTCAGACTTGAAATCAAATAAAATCACTTGATATAAATTGCAAACCGATCTAGAATTATTATTACAAATTACATGGATATAAAAATAATAATTAATTTTTTGACTTGTGCGCTTTCTTATCTATATGGTCACTTACAGAAGTACTTCTACTTTCTTGTACTTTGTACAACAATTAGTCATTCCAAAAATAGACAATAGCAAAACACAAAAAACTGCAAGTCTGTTATTAGCTAGTCCAAATGTATGATGATCGACATAACTAAAAATTGTAAACTTCACCAAAAAGCCAACATCACGTGGTATTCCCAGGCGGTCACCCATCCAAGTACTAACCACGCCCGATGTTGCTTAACTTCGGTGATCGGACGAGAACCGGTGTATTCAACATGGTATGGACGTTGGCGAATACAGATGTCAAACACTGGTACAAGAACTAAGTAGCAAAGTAGTATTTATGCAATTTTAATCTTGAAATTTGTTGCTAAGTAGTCTAGCCACCTCGTACGCATTGAATTGGGTAACCATAACAAATTACATACCTACACGTTTAAACACACATCCGTCTCTTGAACTAATCTATGCAATTAAAAATAAAAATCCGGTGCGTTATTTTAAAGGTAAATAATGCACTGGAATTACTATTAAAGAATTATTAAGAGCATAATATGGACACGTTACAATAACATAACATTCCAAAATCCTTTTAAAAAATGACAAGCTTCTTACTATTGAAAAAAAATTACATATTCTGCAGGTGTTGTCTACCTATTTGTTGTTCTATTTATTAGAATGCATTAGTAACGTTCTCTGTTCAGTCTTGAAATTAAATAGGCATACTCGCTTGAAATAAACTTTATACCAGACTGGAATTATTAATAATAATTATTATTACACATTGCATGGGTAAAAAAATAATATTTTTTTTCTACTTATACGCTTTTCTATCTTTGTGGCCACTTACAGAGGAAAAATAGTGATTTATTAACCAATTGTTTTACAAATTTAGTTGCTAGAGCCTGTGCTAGAGCTAAATAGAAATTATAATTAAGTAAAGTTAGAAACAAACAACAAAAAATGCAAGTTTGTGATTTACTCGTCCAAATGTATGATCGGCAAAGCTAAAAATTGTAAACTAGCAAAAAGCCAACATCACGTGGTATTCCCAGGCGGTCACCCATCCAAGTACTAACCACGCCCGATGTTGCTTAACTTCGGTGATCGGACGAGAACCGGTGTATTCAACATGGTATGGACGTTGGCGACAGACGGAACGAAACACTGCCACAGAAATAGAGTAAAATGCCTTGCTTGTGCTATTGATTATTTGCCTGATTGTCAATGACTGATAACTATGTTTTTAATGCGTATCTTGTATGAATGTAATTTCTTCATTACCTACTTTTCTTCAAATAGATAAATAAATAACTGACATTCACATTTCACACAACGTAGAGGACGTTGAAACTCTGAAATCTAATAAAATCACTATTTAAATTGAAGATTAGAATTTGGAATTATTATTACAAATTACATGGATATAAAAAAAAAATTTTGACTTATGCGCTTTCCTATCCATGTGGCCACTTACAAAAGAAAGGAATTGGTCATTCGCAAAAATAGTGGATAGAAATTTTTGTTACTAATTTAGTTTTCAGAACTGAATTACAATTAAGTACAGTTAAAAACTAAAATAACCTGTGCATGTCTGCAAATAACTGGTCTAAATGTATGAAGATCGGCAAAGCTAAAAATTGTAAACTTCAGCAAAAAGCCAACATCACGTGGTATTCCCAGGCGGTCACCCATCCAAGTACTAACCACGCCCGATGTTGCTTAACTTCGGTGATCGGACGAGAACCGGTGTATTCAACATGGTATGGACGTTGGCGACAGACGGAACGAAACACTGCCACAGAAATAGAGTAAAATGCCTTGTTTGTGCTATTGATTATTTGCCTGATTGTCAATGACTGATAATTAAGTTTTTAATGCGTATCTTGTATGAATGTAATTTCTTCATTACCTACTTTTCTTCAAATAGATAAATAAATATGTATTCACTGACATTTCACACAACGTCCTCTCTCTGAAATCTAATAAAATCACTATTTAAATTGAAGATTAGAATTTGGAATTATTATTACAAATTACGTTTATAAAAATAAAAAAAAATTTTTGACTTATGCGCTTTCCTATCCATATGGCCACTTACAAAAGAAAGGAATTGGTCATTCGCAAAAATAGTGGATAGAAATTTTTGTTACTAATTTAGTTTTCAGAACTGAATTACAATTAAGTAAAGTTAAAAACTAAAATAACCTGTGCATATTGTCTGTAAATAACTGGTCCAAATGTATGAAGATCGGCAAAGCTAAAAATTTTAAACCGGTGTATTCAACATGGTATGGACGTTGGCAATTATTCATGTGAAACACTGGTACAAGAACTAAGTGCCTTGTATTTATGTCATTTTAATCTTGAAATCTGTTGCTAGCGAGTCAAATTGGGTAACCATAACAAATTACATGCCTACACGTTTATACACAAAATCCTTGTCTTGAACTAATCTATGCAATTAAAAATAAAAACATTAAAATCCGGTGCGTTATTTTAAAGGTAAATAATGCACTGGAATTATGATTAAAGAATTATTAAGAGCATATGGACACGTTACAATAACATAACATTCCAAAATCCTTCTAAAAACGTAAAGCTTCTTACTATTGAACAAAAAATGACATATTCTGCAGGCGTTGACTAACCTATTTGTTGTTCAATTTATTAGAATGCATTAGTAACATTCTCTGTTCAGTCTTGAAATTGAATAGGCATACTCGCTTGAAATAAACTGTATAGCAGACTGGAATTATTAATAATAATTATTATTACACATTGCATGGGTAAAAAAATAATATTTCTTTTCTACTTATACGCTTTTCTATCTATGTGGCCACTTACAGAGGAAAAATAGTGATTTATTAACCAATTGTTTTACGAATTTAGTTGCTAGAGCCTGTGCTAGAGCTAAATAGAAATTATAATTAAGTAAATTTAGAAACAAACAACAAAAAATGCAAGTTTGTGATTTATTCGTCCAAATGTATGATTGGCAAAACTGAAAATTGTAAATTTCAGCAAAAAGCCAACATCACGTGGTATTCCCAGGCGGTCACCCATCCAAGTACTAACCACGCCCGATGTTGCTTAACTTCGGTGATCGGACGAGATCCGGTGTATTCAACATGGTATGGACGTTGGCGAATACAGATGTCAAACACTGGTACAAGAACTAAGTAGCAAAGTAGTATTTATGCAATTTTAATCTTGAAATTTGTTGCTAGGGAGTCTAGCCACCTCGTACGCATTGAATAAATAAATAAATAATAAATAAATAAACTTTTATTGACATCTCACAAGGTAACAATATTGTTCTTATCAATGAATATCATACAGTTTAAATCTAATCTTGTGAGAGTCTGGAGTCTGAACTAGACCTAAGCCTGTACTACAGAACTCCAGGCTCCCCCTTTAAAAGCTATTTACAGAGAAATTTTAACATTTTTGTAATTAGTGAATCAGACTGCGTAAGATATATCTACTGTTGGATGCATGTGTGAGAGAGCTCCACGGAACAGAAATCAAGTGGAACTGCAATGTAACAAAATTACTATAGAAACCAGTGTCGCCAAACGCACACAATTATACCGATAATCTTATAATGTACTACATATAAACAAATCGTTTGATTGGTCGTTTACATTTTATACTAAACTAGCATAAGCCATATAACCTACATCTGAAAATAAACCTTCTTATTCTGGAATAGGGTTCAATTCGCTGTAGTTGGAAAAGTATTTAACACCTTTTGTAATCTAAAGTCAAACTAAAATTGATTGACGAGTAAATTCCGCTACTTGACGATAGATGGCGCATTTACCAGTGGTCGCAAATAGAAACACAATTTCGTTAAGAGTAAAGGTGACAATCGTGTGCACTAACGTGTCATTGCTGCTATTTCATCAAGGCCGTACCAACCCGAATCACATTACCGATATCGATATATGTCATCATCCTCCTGCCCTTATCCCATTATTTGGGGTCGGCGCAACATGTCTTTTTCTTCCATAATCTTCTATTAGCCGTCATGTCTGTGTCAACTCCTCTTTCTTTCATCTCCTCTTTCACACAGTCCATCCATCTTTTCTTAGGTATACCGATTATTACCGATATCAATATATACCTACCCATTTCTTATTTTTTTTTTGTTTTAGTTTCTCTATAAGAACATAACATCATGTCTAGTTTCCTCAAAGCGTAGGCTTTTTAACTACTGAAATATTGGTGTACAAGAGGGAGAAAGAGTGTCGTTGTTTTATGTGATAAAAATATACACATTTATGCGCGGTTATGCAGCCGACTTACGATCACGAGGTCGCGGGTTCGATTCCCACACAGGACAAATATTGGTGTAATGAACACAGATAGCTGTATTACGTCTGGGTGTTTTCTATCTAGTCAATGTATGTACAGTAGATATTGGTTCAATAAAATACAGAAATTAAAATAATCATAATATTTAATAATTCACATTGCACATTGCAGGTTTAGTCTACTTAAAAAAGTCTGTGATTTCCTTTTGTTTTAAACGCTTCACAGTTTCTAAATCGATTATATCGAATCGAGAATAAATTATCTTTTATGTTGTTACGTTGCTCTATAAATGATCGTACAGTTGTTAAAGCTCTTTGCTTCGTTGAGTGATACACTTGTAGATGGCGTTTGTGGCTCGTCGTTAAAATCATATTTTTTATCACTTTCAATGCAGTTCAGACCGCCTTACATTCATATTGTAAAGTTACTTAGTAAAATAAATAGTAAATTACAAATTTTCTAATATCGGCATTTATCGATAAACTGAAATCTGACCTAAGTACATCACTAATTGAGTAGCGAAGAACTTTTAAGAACGAAATAATGAATATAATCAATGTAAAATAAACTTTAATTAAACGACATAAGGTTGATTTTAGCGAGACGTTGCAATAAATTATTAGTAAATTGGAATTATGTAACTAAAATTTTATTAGAATCAAATGATATTGTACTTACCGATGGTACGAAATACCTCCATTTTTAAGATTTCTTCTCCTACTATTATTCTTGCACTCCAAAACTGAACAATACGGCATATCTACGGCGAAATGAGCTTGTCGCGATACTAACAAAACGAGTTAACGTTAGAACAGTCTGAATACGACTAAGTAAGTACTTGTGCGACTGGAGATCAAATAAGCGCAACAGTGCTTAATTGTGACACGCGTGCCACGCCTACTTCACACTTCCATTGATCTCTGTTCCGTGGAGAGCTCTATTAATGCTCATGTATATGTGTAAATATATATAAGAATAAAATATAATAATATAGAATTTTGTTTGTGTAGACTCATATTATAATTGACAAGTTATCTATTAACTGTATTTAGGTACTACATAATACTATAATATATAAATTAACTGCGTCGGTAAGTATAATATCACTTAAGAATCTTGATAAGATCTTCAGTCTGGTCATAAGATAGTTTCAGAAGCCAATTAATTATCTTTTCTTTCATTTTTGTTTTTGTGTTTGGATATATACATAATTGTTTGTTAGCTTGGTTGTACAGAAATGGACCTAAAAAACTGTAGAATCTTTGTGCATGAGAAGTACGAAATGTGTGTATTTGTTCACAAACTTTATATGAGTTGCGCTTAGACATATATGTGGGATCAAAGTTTAATTCGCCGTGCTGTTTAAGTAGGACCACCATAATAAATAATTGGCGTATCGAGAGGACCTTACAGTCTTGATACAGAGTTGTTGTGGGATATAAGTAAGGCTTGAAGAAGGACACCTTCAATAAAGCTCTTTGGGCTGTTTCGACAGGTTTTATATTAGTTTTAGGTGATCCTCCCCATATTAATATGCCGTAAGTGCAGATAGACTGACACAATGCCAGGTAAGTGGTTTTTAATAGGACAGGATCTAAAACGTGTCGTAGATTTTTAAAAATAACAAGTAGTTTTCTTATTCGATTACTGAGCGTCAACATGTGTCGTTTAAAATTTAAGTTACTGTCAATTTCAATTCCCAAATATTTAATGTGCGAGGTTTGAGTTAGTGGTGGGCACAAACAAGAATTAGAATTTAGAAAATTACAGGAGTGTGCAGTTAATGCAAAATCTAAAGGATATTCAATGTGTCGGAAAGAGAAGCAAATGTATTTAGTTTTGATTGTATTCAAAGTTAGGAAACAGTTACGTAGAGTTATAATCACTTCGTTCAATCCCTTTTGGGCGACGCTAAAGGTTTCACTCCAGGTGTTACCCGAGAAAACGAGAGCAGTGTCATCAGCATACGAAATCACTAGGCCCTGTGTGAGTGAGGTTTGACAAAGTTCATTGATGTATATGGTAAAGAGAGTAGGACCTAGGATGCTGCCCTGGGGAACCCCATAAGATAATAAGGTTTCAGCGCTTGTGTATTGTCCAATTCTAACACGTTGCAATCTATTGGTAAGGTACCTTTTAAAAAGCTGATGTTGAATTCCCCTTATACCAATCTGATACAGCTTATCTAGCAAAACCGGAACAGAGACAGTATCGAACGCTTTTGCTAAATCTAAGAAAATGGCAAGAGTCTTTTTATTTTCTTCCATATGTCCTATAATGTTATCTGTTAATCGATGGATAGCATCTTGTGTAGATTTACCGCGTCTAAAGCCATATTGATTGGCAGATATAATTGAAAATTTCTCTAGATATTTAACTAATCTAATATTTATAATCTTTTCTAATATTTTTGAAAGGGCCGGTAATAAAGATATTGGTCTATAGTTGTCGATACTATCTCTGTCACCAGCTTTATGAATAGGTATAACTATAGATTTTTTGACACATGTTGGGAAAATTCCTTTTGCCATACATGAGTTAAATATGTGAGCAAGAGGAGGAGCAAGGTGAGATTTTATTACTTTGAGAGCTGTATTGCTAATTTTGTCCCAACCTACTGAGGTGTTATTTTTAAGGGATGAGATAATAATTTCTATTTCTTCTGGATCTGTATCGAGAAGAACAAAAGAGTTTGCGTTAAGACAGACGTTTTGATTTATTTCGGTATTTAATCATTGATGTTGAATTTTTTCAGCTAATGACTTGCCAATATTTACAAAGTAATCGTTTGCTACTTCAGTAGAGTGTTGAGGATTGTTAGGTGTGATGTTAAGTAGGTCAGTAGGAATCTGCGAGGTTTTAGAAGTGTGTGTAATATTTTTGATAGCTTTCCATATTTCTTTGTTATTCTTACCGGCGTTTTGTATCAAGCTTTTATCGTAGGCTATTTTAGCATTTCTTAGCTTAGAGTTGCAAAAGTTTCTGTATCGTCGATAAGTAATTAAAAAGTTTTCATTATTTGGATGTTTTTTAGATTTTAAGTGCAATTGGTCTCTATTATTAATTGGGTAACCATAACAAATTACATACCTACACGTTTAAACACACATCCGTCTCTTGAACTAATCTATGCAATTAAAAATAAAAATCCGGTGCGTTATTTTAAAGGTAAATAATGCACTGGAATTACTATTAAAGAATTATTAAGAGCATAATATGGACACGTTACAATAACATAACATTCCAAAATCCTTTTAAAAAACGACAAGCTTCTTACTATTGAACAAAAAATGACATATTCTGCAGGTGTTTGTTGTCTACCTATTTGTTGTTCTATTTGTTAGAATGCATTAGTAACGTTCTCTGTTCAGTCTTGAAATTAAATAGGCATACTCGCTTGAAATATACTGTATAGCAGACTGGAATTATTAATAATTATTATTATTACACATTGCATGGGTAAAAAAATAATATTTTTTTTTCTACTTATACGCTTTTCTATCTATGTGGCCACTTACAGAGGAAAAATAGTGATTTATTAACCAATTGTTTTACGAATTTAGTTGCTAGAGCCTGTGCTAGAGCTAAATAGAAATTATAATTAAGTAAAGTTAGACACAAACAACAAAAAATGCAAGTTTGTGATTTACTCGTCCAAATGTATGATCGGTAAAGCTAAAAATTGTAAACTAGCAAAAAGCCAACATCACGTGGTATTCCCAGGCGGTCACCCATCCAAGTACTAACCACGCCCGATGTTGCTTAACTTCGGTGATCGGACGAGAACCGGTGTATTCAACATGGTATGGACGTTGGCAATTATTCATGTGAAACACTGGTACAAGAACTAAGTGCCTTGTATTTATGTCATTTTAATCTTGAAATCTGTTGCTAGCGAGTCAAATTGGGTAACCATAACAAATTACATGCCTACACGTTTATACACAAAATCCTTGTCTTGAACTAATCTATGCAATTAAAAATAAAAACATTAAAATCCGGTGCGTTATTTTAAAGGTAAATAATGCACTGGAATTATGATTAAAGAATTATTAAGAGCATATGGACACGTTACAATAACATAACATTCCAAAATCCTTCTAAAAACGTAAAGCTTCTTACTATTGAACAAAAAATGACATATTCTGCAGGCGTTGACTAACCTATTTGTTGTTCAATTTATTAGAATGCATTAGTAACATTCTCTGTTCAGTCTTGAAATTGAATAGGCATACTCGCTTGAAATAAACTGTATAGCAGACTGGAATTATTAATAATAATTATTATTACACATTGCATGGGTAAAAAAATAATATTTCTTTTCTACTTATACGCTTTTCTATCTATGTGGCCACTTACAGAGGAAAAATAGTGATTTATTAACCAATTGTTTTACGAATTTAGTTGCTAGAGCCTGTGCTAGAGCTAAATAGAAATTATAATTTAGTAAATTTAGAAACAAACAACAAAAAATGCAAGTTTGTGATTTATTCGTCCAAATGTATGATTGGCAAAACTGAAAATTGTAAATTTCAGCAAAAAGCCAACATCACGTGATATTCCCAGGCGGTCACCCATCCAAGTACTAACCACGCCCGATGTTGCTTAACTTCGGTGATCGGACGAGAACCGGTGTATTCAACATGGTATGGACGTTGGCGACAGACGGAACGAAACACTGCCACAGAAATAGAGTAAAATGCCTTGTTTGTGCTATTGATTATTTGCCTGATTGTCAATGACTGATAACTATGTTTTTAATGCGTATCTTGTATGAATGTAATTTCTTCATTACCTACTTTTCTTCAAATAGATAAATAAATAACTGACATTCACATTTCACACAACGTAGAGGACGTTGAAACTCTGAAATCTAATAAAATCACTATTTAAATTGAAGATTAGAATTTGGAATTATTATTACAAATTACATGGATATAAAAATAAAAAAAAAATTTTGACTTATGCGCTTTCCTATCCATGTGGCCACTTACAAAATAAAGGAATTGGTCATTCCCAAAAATAGTGGATAGAAATTTTTGTTACTAATTTAGTTTTTAGAACTGAATTACAATTAAGTAAAGTTAAAAACTAAAATAACCTGTGCATGTCTGCAAATAACTGGTCTAAATGTATGAAGATCGGCAAAGCTAAAAATTGTAAACTTCAGCAAAAAGCCAACATCACGTGGTATTCCCAGGCGGTCACCCATCCAAGTACTAACCACGCCCGATGTTGCTTAACTTCGGTGATCGGACGAGAACCGGTGTATTCAACATGGTATGGACGTTGGCAATTATTGATGCGAAACACTGGTACAAGAACTAAGTGTCTTGAATTTATCGTATTTTTATCTCGAACCAGCCTATTGCTAGCAAGGCTAGCATCTTTGTACGCATGTACTACTAACCAAACCATAACAAATCTATACTTGCTAATATTAAAAAGCTGAAAACTGTTTGTTTGTTTGAAAGCGCTATTCTCAGGAATTTGATTGAATGATTCCTTCGTATTGAAAAATTATTTATAAGTTGTATAGTCCATTTACTGAAGAAGGCTATATACAATCACGCTGCGACAATAGGAGCGAAGCATTAGTAAAAAAATGTTACAAAGACGGGGAAAATTTCCCAAATACCACGCGTACGAAGTCGCGGGCAACAGGTAGTTATAAACATAAAAGATTTTTTTTCAAAAATGCAAGAAAATGCACGCAAGTGAAACTGAGGCTTTAGTATCTTAAACATATGTTCATTTACAGAAACGTCCGAAAGTTTAGATCGACTGAAAAATTCTAAAGACCTTTTACCAAAAGATTAGCTTCTTTTCATTTAACAAAAAATAACATAACCTGTAGGCGTTTTTTTTTTTTTTTTTTTTTTACGTAGGAATGCTTTTTACGCACTTACCCTCCGGCCGCAGGGGCAGCCTTCGGACGTCGTGTTGGACTCCCGGGGAGAAATCTCGACCCAGCCTACCAACTAAACCTACGGTGTTCTCCTCACCCGTTGCCGGGCCACGGTAGTTACTCAGGTATTACCGCGACCCGACACGGGGTGGCCCCCTAACGGTGGGGGCTCACTGTGACAGGGGTGAGCGGCGTGCCCACCCCCGTCGGACCGTCACCCCTCGCCCGAACACGGGGCGAGAGGTCGTCCGCCACCCTAGCGACAGGCCCCCTGGCCTGCCGCGTATGGCCACGCGGGCCAGGGCCGCCGGCAATTGTGCGCCGACGACCCCTACCCGCGGCCCTGCGGGGGGGCAGTGTTGCGCCCGAGCGCTCACGCTCCCGCAGGGCTTCTCTCTTCGCCGCCATCACCTCGGATGCAAACGAGGCGACGGCGGCCCAACACTCTTTGCTGCCGGCCATCGAAGCGATGACGGCCGGCAGCGACAAATTAACGCCGATTGCGCCAGTGAGCCTGGCGCGCTGGACAGCCCAGGCCGTGCACACGACCAACGTGTGCTCGGCCGTGTCCACGGCTCCAGACGGGCAGCTCTTGCAACCGGGTGCGGCCTCGATGCCCACCAGCTCCCACAGGTACTTGGCGAAGCAGCCGTGACCCGTGAGGAGCTGGGTTAGATGGTATGTAGGCACCCGGTGCGGCGCCTCGACCCACTGACGCAAGACGGGGCGCACGGCGGAAAGTAGCCGCGCGCCCGACGACACAGAGGTCAACCTATCCGCCCACCTCCCGAAGAGGACGTCGCGAAATTCGCCTCTCCAGCGAGCGACCTCCTCGGGGGCGGGCTCATTTCTCGCCTCGATGCGCATCAGAGCCCTCTTTCGGTAAACCCCCGCCAGGACCTCAGCTTCGAGGTCCCAGGGGAGGCTCCCGGCAACGACACAGGCCGCCTCCAGTGACACCGTGTGGTACGCCCGTGCGGCCCTCTGCGCCATCACACGCTGCGCGCGACGCAGCAGCGTGGAGTTCTCGGCGCTGAGAGCCGCGGCCGCCCAAATGGGCGCTCCGTAGAGCGCCTTCGAGCGCACCACCGTGTCGTAGAGGCGGCGACCGACACAACCGGCCCCCCCGCTATTCGGGAGCAACCGGGCGAGCATTCCGGCGCACGCCACTAGCTTCGGCGCCAGCGCCCGGAAATGCTCGCCGAACCTCCACCGACTGTCCAGAACCAGTCCCAGATACTTTATTTTATTTCCGACAGTGATGGAGGCCCCTCCCACTACGATACTGTAGTCTCGGGGGGGCCTCGCCCGAGGCCCGTGGAAGAAGAGGGCCTCGGACTTCTCGAGGGCAACTTCGAGCCCGAGGGCCCTGATGCGTCTTACTATGTGCGCGGTGCCTGCAGTAGCCAGGACACCGGCGTCACGAAAAGAAGGGCCCTGCGCGGTCACCAGGGTGTCGTCGGCGTAACAAATGACGCCGACTCCCCGAAGATTGGCACCGCGCAGGACCCAATCAAACCCGATGTTCCACAGGAGTGGGCCCAGCACCGACCCCTGTGGAACACCACACGACATGTCCCGGCGGACTACACGATCCCGGGCCGGGTAGAAGATGGCCCGGTCCGTAAAGTAGTCCGCCAGGACCCTCCTGAGGTACCACGGAACTTTGTGGTACCTCAGGGCCTCCTTAATTGTCGCCCAGGGGAGGGTGTTGAAAGCGTTAGCAATGTCAAGAGACACTGCCAACAACACCCCCCCCTGCGAAACCGCTTTCTCGACTCGGTCCCTCAGTCGGGATACGGCGTCAATCGTCGACCGCGCGCGGCGGAACCCGAACTGAACGTCGCTCAGGTCCGGGCCCACCGTCTCCAAGTGTCGGACGAGGCGCGCTGCGACGACCCTTTCAAAGGTCTTGCACGCCTCGTCGAGAAGGACAATCGGACGGTAGGCCGACGGAGAGTCGGGGGGTCGCCCGTGCTTCTGAAGCAGCACGAGCTTCCCCGTTTTCCACCGCCGCGGGACTCTGCCGGACGCCATGCACTCCGACATGAGGGACAGAACCTCCTCTTCCAGGACCGGCGTCACGCGGGCGAGAACCCGCCCAGGAACACCGTCCGGGCCCGGGGCGCGGTTCCTCTCTTTGAGTTTGAGGACCGCAACCCCCAACTCGGCCTCGGACACGGGCGGCACTTCCTCGCCCGCAGCCGGTCCCTCATCTCGTGTCGCCGCCGCCATCCTCGGCGGCGACCACTCTTCTCTCGCCGGGAAAACCTGTAGGCGTTGTTTTAGTTGCTTGTTGTTCAACTTTATTTATTGCATCAGTAACGTTCTCTGTTCAGCCTTGAAATCATATAGGCATACTCGCTTGATATTAACTGCATACCAGACTGGAGTTATTAATAATAATTATTACAAATTAGATGGATAAAAAAAAAATAATGAATTTTTTGACTTGTGCACTCCTATCTACAGGGCATCTTGCAGAAGAATGGAATTGGTTATTCGCAAAAATAGTGGATGTAATTTTTTTGTTACTAATTTAGTTTTCAGAGCTAAATTGAAATTATAATTAAGCAAAGTTCAAAACTAGCGAACAATAAGTGGTGCAAGTCTGCGATTAACTCATCTAATTATGATCGGAAAAAACAAAAAATTGTAAACTTCACCAAAGAGCCAACATCACGTGGTATTCCCAGGCGGTCACCCATCCAAGTACTAACCACGCCCGATGTTGCTTAACTTCGGTGATCGGACGAGAACCGGTGTATTCAACATGGTATGGACGTTGGCGACAGACGGAACGAAACACTGCCACAGAAATAGAGTAAAATGCCTTGTTTGTGCTATTGATTATTTGCCCGATTGTCAATGACTGATAATTATGTTTTTAATAGTAGGGGAGCCGAAGAGGGGATTTCGGGATTTACTAAAGCGCGTCAGATTAATATACAGGAGGATACCTTGTACCCGGTTAAGTACCTCCACAAAATATGAGACCCATATATAAGGCCGCCCGTGAAGGATACAGGATCAGATTAGTAAAAAAAAATTGACCATCAGAAATTCTCGAGCGCGTCAGATTAAGGTAGGGTGAGTTAATTACATCCTAAAAAGTGTATATTCCACTAATCTGACAATTTGAGAGTGACGTAAAAAAAGGGGAGGGCAACAAAGTTGTAAAAAAAAAACGTCATCTCGACATTCTCGAGCGTAGCTAAATTTTTTTTATTTTGAAGGTAATAATTCAAGAATAATGAAAAATATATAATCTGACAATTTCCGCAAGCCGAAATAACAAAAATTCGTCGATAAAGTTAAATGCGTGCAGCTGCGTGATGCCTACATTTGGGTTTGTTTGAGTTGGACTTCTAAATGTTTAATTAGGACTGTTTATGAGATATTAAGCCATCAAAATATATCGTAAAAAAAGTTGCAAAGTTACACTGTCGGCTTTTAAATTGTTAGATTTACCAGCTGCTCTGTGTCTAGCCAACCGGAGTCGCCGATAAGATATAACAATAGATTTTAAGGACAATAGAGTCGTAAAATCTCATCTCCATTGAATCATAGCTAGACAAGAAGCACAATTAAAAAGCTCTTAGGAATATTTATGAGTATGTTGTAAAGATAAATCATACAAATTTTTAGACAAGTATAAAATATTATTTCTATTACAGCGTGATCATTTATAATTTACAACAATTAAAAAGAAAGTAAATATTATGATCTAAGATAATTTGTATCACAGAATAGTTTTATCACATAATGGACAATAATTTGAAAGTGTAAATACTTTCGTTAATGTTTTCGTTCTTCAAACTATTTACTTTTGAGGTGTAAGTATTTGGTACACAAGGAAACGTTGAAGTTACTAACTTTCTTTTAGTATTGAATATAGTCGCTTCAATTTTATTTTTCTCAAATCACGCTGTAATAGAAATAATATTTTATACTTGTCTAAAAATTTGTATGATTTATCTTTACAACATACTCATAAATATTCCTAAGAGCTTTTTAATTGTGCTTCTTGTCTAGCTATGATTCAATGGAGATGAGATTTTACGACTCTATTGTCCTTAAAATCTATTGTTATCTCTTATCGGCGACTCCCGTTGGCTAGACACCAGAGCAGCTGGTAAATCTAACAATATAAAAGCCGACAGTATAACTTTGCAACTTTTTTTACGATATATTTTGATGGCTTAATATCTCATAAACAGTCCTAATTAAACATTTAGAAGTCCAATTCATCTTTTTGAAATTTAACTTTTTCTAGTGTCGGCTCCTGCACTATAGTGTGGAGGACTGGGAATAAACGGCACCTTTCCCTCCTCACCCTTTTTATTCCCATTCGTCCACACTATTCCCATACCTCCACACTGTGGACGACGGGGTGTGGAGGACTGGGAATGACCCGCTGAGTTCAAAATATAGTTCAAAGTACAATTTTAAGCGCCCAGGAATGGAATTAGCGGGAAGTTGCAGGGATGGCCTTTAAGGTGAACCGTTTTTCGATTTTTTTTTTGTCAGATTAGGCGAATCCCTCTAGGTAATCGTCAGATTATGAGACAGTACGTTTAGAACATAAAGATGAACCATATATATCTTAATCTGACGCGCTTGAGTATTTCAAAATGGCGAATTTTTTTTGCACATTATGAAACTGCCCGTGAGTTTGCGTCCCATCGAAATCGTCAGATTAGTGAATGAGAGCTTTTTTTTGGTGCACTTAACACTCCCTTAGAAAATCTGACGCGCTCGACAAAATTTTTTTTTTTTCATTTTCAACCCTTAAATACAACCACCCGCATCATGCAAACGATCAGATTAACATACGTACATTATTAAAAATACGTAGGGCATTGATGCTATCAATATCTGACGCGCTCGAGTATGTCCATGCAACAGTTTTTTTTTACATATTTAAAAATCTATAGCCGCTTTCCCCACCGATAAAAGTGAAAAATCACATAACATTTTTTTCTTCTTATCATCTAAGCTTTGCAACTCAATAGGTCTCTATGACGCTCGAGTAAATCCCCATTTAGCATCGTGGGCTCCCCTACCATAATGCGTATCTTGTATGAATGTAATTTCTTCATCACCTCCTTTTCTTCAAATAGATAAATAAATATGTATTCACTGACATTTCACACAACGTCCTCTGGTCCCAATCTAAGCTTATATGTTTGTATTATGGGTACCAGAATACGGACATACGACATAAACTAAATTTTTTTGTAAAAACATACTCATACATAGACACACCCAGACGCAGAACAAACATAATATGCATGACATTTTATAAACATCACACAAATGATTGTCTGAGGCGGGAATCGAACCCGCGACCTCATGAACGGCAGTCCGTTATACCAGTTAAACGAACCACTAGACCACGAAGCCCGTCGTGGATAGATGGATGGATGGATTTAGACAATTAGGGTATCCATCAATTTGCTTTATCACTCGATGCTCTTTTATAAGTTTTTAACAATAAATATCACAATGACGTACTTTGGAGCAAAAATAGTAACATGCAAGAAAAAAATCTCTTTGAGTAGACATACTTTGAGTATACATAGACTTTGAGTACATAATTTTGAATAGACACTAAGTTCTTGTAAACTGGTACAAGAACTAAATGCCTTGTATTTATGCTATTTTAATCTCGAAATCTATTGCTAGTGAGTCTAGTGACCTCGTACGCATTGAATTGGGTAACCGTAACAATTTTATTTACCTATACGTTTAAACAGAAATCCTTCTCTTGAACATATCTATTGAATTAAAAACAAAACATTAAAATCCAATGCGTTATTTTAAAGGTAAATAATGCACTGGAATTATTATTAAAGAATTATTAAGAGCATAATGGACACATTACAATAACATTCAGTAACATTCCATAAACCTTTTAAAAAACCACTAGCTTCTTACTGATTAACAAAAAATGTCATATTCTGTAGGCGCAGGTTAGCTGTTTACTGATAAAATTAACATAATGCATTAGTAACGTTCTCTGTTCAGCCTTGAAATTGAATAGGCATACCTACTCGCTTTAAATAAACAGTATACCTGACTGGAATTATTATTAATTATTGTTACAAATTACATGGGTAAAAAAAAAAATTATTTAACATATAACTACGCACACTTACAGAACAAAAATAGTGAATTATTAACAAATTGTTTTACGAATTTAGTGGTAATGTATGATTGGCAAAACGTCCGATTCTCAGACCTATTGAATATGCATGTAAAATTTTATAAAAATCGGTCAAGCCGTTTCGGAGGAGAACGGTAACTAACACTGTGACACGTAAATTTTTTATTAGAAGTTATTATAATTAATTTTTTGACTTGTACGCTTTCTTAGCTATGTGTCCACTTACACAAGAAAGATATTGGTAATTCGCAAACGCAGTCGATAGCAAAATGTTATACATATGACTTAAGTCTTTTAACGACGTCGACGTTCGTAACGACTTCAGGATAGAGTGGAAATTGCAATTAAGTAAAGAACAAAAAACTAAATCTGCTATTGACTCGTGCAAAAAGATCGGCAAAACTAAAAATTGTAAACTTCAGCAAAAAGCCAACATCACGTGGTATTCCCAGGCGGTCACCCATCCAAGTACTAACCACGCCCGATGTTGCTTAACTTCGGTGATCGGACGAGAACCGGTGTATTCAACATGGTATGGACGTTGGCAATTACACAAGTGAAACACTGTTACAAGAACTAAGTGCCTTGTATTTATGTCATTTTAATCTTGAAATTTGTTGCTAGGGAGTCTAGCGACCTCGTACGCATTGAATTGGGTAGGTAACCATAACAAATTACATACCTACACGTTTAAACACAAATCCGTGTCTTGAACTAATCTATGCAATTAAAAATAAAAACATTAAAATCCGGTGCGTTATTTTAAAGGTAAATAATGCACTGGAATTATTATTAAAGAATTATTAAGAGCATATGGACACGTTACAATAACATAACATTCCAAAATCCTTCTAAAAAACGACAAGATTCTTACTATTTAACAAAAAATGACATATTTTGCAGGCGTTGTCTACCTATTTGTTGTTCAATTTATTAGAATGCATTAGTAACGTTCTCTGTTCAGTCTTGAAATTAAATAGGCATACTCGCTTGAAATAAACTGTATACCAGACTGGAATTATTAATAATAATAAT
This sequence comes from Orgyia antiqua, assembly GCA_916999025.1. Classification (NCBI taxonomy): domain Eukaryota; kingdom Metazoa; phylum Arthropoda; class Insecta; order Lepidoptera; family Erebidae; genus Orgyia; species Orgyia antiqua. Next base: position 1,423,875 of record OU779874.1, read on the forward strand.
TAATACACATTGCATGGGTAAAAAAATAATATTTTTTTTCTACTTATACGCTCCTCTATCTATGTGGCCACTTACAGAGGAAAAATAGTGATTTATTAACCAATTGTTTTACGAATTTAGTTGCTAGAGCCTGTGCTAGAGCTAAATAGAAATTATAATTAAGTAAAGTTAGAAACAAACAACAAAAAATGCAAGTTTTCGATTTACTCGTCCAAATCTATGAATGGCAAAACTGAAAATTGTAAATTTCAGCAAAAAGCCAACATCACGTGGTATTCCCAGGCGGTCACCCATCCAAGTACTAACCACGCCCGATGTTGCTTAACTTCGGTGATCGGACGAAAACCGGTGTATTCAACATGGTATGGACGTTGGCGACAGACGGAACGAAACACTGCCACAGAAATAGAGTAAAATGCCTTGTTTGTGCTATTGATTATTTGCCCGATTGTGGCGATTGTCAAAGACTGTTAACTATGTTTTTAATGCGTATCTTGTATGAATGTAATTTCTTCATTACCTATTTTTCTTCAAATTGATAAATAAATATGTATTCACTGACATTTCACGCAACGTCCTCCCTCTGAAATCAAATAAAATCACTATTTAAATTGAAGACTAATTTGGAATTATTATTACAAATTACATGGATATAAAAATAATAATAATTTTTTTGACTTATGCGCTTTCCTATCCATGTGGCCACTTACAAAAGAAAGGAATTGGTCATTCGCAAAAATAGTGGATAGAAATTTTTGTTACTAATTTAGTTTTCAGAACTGAATTACAATTAAGTAAAGTTAAAAACTAAAATAACCTGTGCATGTCTGCAAATAACTGGTCAAAATGTATGAAGATCGGCAAAGCTAAAAATTGTAAACTAGCAAAAAGCCAACATCACGTGGTATTCCCAGGCGGTCACCCATCCAAGTACTTGTACCATCCTACTACGGAATTGTTATTCGCAAAAATAGTGGATGTAATGTTTTTGTTACTAATTTAGTTTTCAGAGCTAAATTGAAATTATAATTAAGCAAAGTTCAAAACTAGCGAACAATAAGTTGTGCAAGTCTGCGATTAACTCATCTAAATATATGATTGGAAAAATCTAAAAATTTTAAACTTCATCAAAAAGCCAACATCACGTGGTATTCCCAGGCGGTCACCCATCCAAGTACTAACCACGCCCGATGTTGCTTAACTTCGGTGATCGGACGAGAACCGGTGTATTCAACATGGTATGGACGTTGGCAATTTTCAATGTGAAACATTGGTACAAGAACTAAGTGCCTTACATTTATACTATTTTTTTATCTTGAAATCAATTGCGAGCGAGTCTAGTGACTTCGTACGCAATGAATTTAGTAACCATAACAAATTACATAGGTACTCATTTATAAACACAATTCTTTCTCTTGAACTATTCTATCTAAATAAAAAATCCATTTAACAAATAATGACATTATTCTGTCGGCGTATTTTAGCTTAGCTGTTTGTTGTTTAATTTAATACAAGCTTATGAATGTCCTCTATTCAGTCTTGAAATTGAATACACTATTCAGTCTTGAAATTGAATACACTCGCTTGTTTATTAAACTGTTTTCCAGTCTGGCATTATTTATAATTATTATTTAATAAATCTAATTAAATAGTCTCCACTATAATTTGATTTATTATGTAAAATAGCAAGTCAATTCCAAAAATTTATAAATTAATGTAGAAATAATTAGTATTATAAATTATGTACATGGATAAAGAAATAATAATTAATTTTTTGACTTGTGCGCTTTCATATCTTCGGGGCAATTTACAGGAGAAGGGAATTGGTCATTTGCAAAAATAGTGAATATAATTTTTTTGTTACTTTTTGGTTTTCAGAGCTAAATTAAAATTGTAATTTAGCAAAGTAAAAACTAACAAACAAAAGTTGTCCAAGTCTACGATTAACTCGTCCAAATGTGTGATGATCGGCAAACTCTAAAAACTAAAAATTGAGAACTGCAAAAAGCCAACATCACGTGGTATTCCCAGGCGGTCACCCATCCAAGTACTAACCACGCCCGATGTTGCTTAACTTCGGTGATCGGACGAGAACCGGTGTATTCAACATGGTATGGACGTTGGCAATTATTATTGTGAAACACTGGTACAGGAACTAAGTGCCTTGTATTTATGTCATTTTAATCTTAAAATTTATTGCTAGGGAATCTAGCCACCTCGTACGCATTGAATTGGGTAACCATAACAAATTACATACCTACACGTTTAAACACACATCCGTCTCTTGAACTAATCTATGCAATTAAAAATAAGAACATTAAAATCCGGTGCGTTATTTTAAAGGTAAATAATGCACTGGAATTATTATTGAAGAATTATTAAGAGCATATGGACACGTTACAATAACATAACATTCCAAAATCCTTCTAAAAAACGACAAGCTTCTTACTATTTAACAAAAAATTGGTCAAGTGCGAGTCGGACTCGCGCACGAAGGGTTCCGTAACATTATATGTATATGCAACATAAGGCAACGTTATTAGTATCGAGCAAGAAACGGTAACAAAATCATGTTTGTTGTATGGGAGCCCCCCTTAAATATTTATTTTATTTTATTTTTAGTATTTGTTGTTATAGCGGCAATAGAAATACATCATCTGTGAAAATTTCAACTCTCTAGCTATCACCGTTCTTGAGATACAGCCTGGTGACAGACGGACGGACGGACGGACGGACAGCGAAGTCTCAGTAATAGGGTCCCGTTTTTACCCTTTGGGTACGGAACCCTAAAAATGACATATTTTGCAGGCGTTGTCTACCTATTTGTTGTTCAATTTATTAGAATGCATTAGTAACATTCTCTGTTCAGTCTTGAAATTGAATAGGCATACTCGCTTGAAATAAACTGTATACCAGACTGGAATTATTAATAATAATAATTATTACACATTGCATGGGTAAAAAAATAATTTTTTTTTTCTACATATACGCTTTTCTATCTATGTGGCCACTTACAGAGGAAAAATAGTGATTAATTAACCAATTGTTTTACGAATTTAGTTGCTAGAGCCTGTGCTAGAGCTAAATAGAAATTATAATCTTTATGTGCCGAGCACATAAAGATTTGAATACAGTCGCTTGGAATAAACTGTATGCATGTCTGGAATTACTAATAATTATTATTACAAATTACATAGATAAAAAAATAATAATGATATTTTTGACTTGTTAGCTTTTCTATCTAAGGGGCAACTAACAAGTTCGATAAGAATTAGTTATTCGAAATATACATTATGAATGCATTATGATTATTTATGATATACATAATTATGTACTTAAATTTGTGATTTTGTGATACAATTCATAATTCTTTATTGTACACATAGAAAAATACAAACAGAGATTACTTAAAAATAAAAGGCATGTACATTGGCGATACAATCAAGGTAGCAACTAAACATATTTATAATATTGAACCAAATGTGTAATTCGTTGATAACCTTTCAATGTCGTACTTATCATTGTGTAAAAGAAAGTCTATCGATAAATAAATAAGATAAAATTAATTTGATTACAAAAAACGTCATAATTATTTCTCTTTTATAGTTTAGGGTTCCCTACCAAAAGGTAAAACGCTTCTCTGTCTGCGCCGTCTTTCAATAACGTGTACACAAAAAGTGATAGCTAAAATTTAAACGTCAGTGATGTGATGGTGTAGGTCATATGTAGGTATATCTGTTTATGATAATATTAGCTGTTGGTTGCCTGCGTCATTGTAGGTACGCTAAATATTATACCCGTTCTAGCTACATTTTTCATTGCTACTTCGCTTCTACCGGTCGTAGCGTGATGATATATAGTGAGAGCCTCTCTCGATAAATGCACTATCCAACGCTGAAAGAATTTTTCAAATCTGATATGTTTTTATAAAAAGAAAGTAATAGAAGCATAGATATTTATGAGTTAGATACTGTGAGAAAAAAATCTTTGCTCTAGAGACAATATCCACAAGGAAACAGCGGACTACGATGTCCATATTTTTGTATGGATCATAGTTTGGTGTCGTGTACATATATTAGGGTGTCCCTTATATGGAAAAAAAAATTTTTTTTTTTAATTTCGAAACGCATACCCTCTACTTTTTTTATAAATGCTAAAATGTACTTAAATATGAAATTTCATATTTGTAGCATGATTGCAACCCGTGCCGACCGAGCCCTAAAATTTAGTAAAAAATGGTGTTTTAGCCTGACATTTTGGTTTGATCCAAAACTAATTAAAATGCAACAAATAAAGTAAATATGAGTAAGAATAAAATAAGATCAACATAAACTTTTATTTAAATACAAATTATAATAATAATTAATTAGGGTAACTTCTCTTTAGTGTAGTTTTTTTACAGTCTGGATACAGTTTTCTGTGTTCCTGAACACAACGCAACAAAAACTGTTTTTGCTCTTCTTCAGCCGTGATAAGTCCATTAAAATCTTGTATTAATTTAACAGCTCTTTCATCAGTGTCGTTTACGACCTTAAAACGACTTATTCATCTTCTAGCTTCCAAAAAAGTAGGATTGTCACCCCAAGAAGATATATCCTCCCGAAGAAAACTGTCGTCGATTTGCAGTCGAGATAGAAATTGTTTGCTTCTTTGAGTCACAAAATCATTCAGCGTCATATCTGAAAGAAAGAAAAAACAGTTTAAAAAAGCAAAAACTAAGCCACGAAACTTTGAAAAAAGAAACAAGAAAATATTAAACTTACTAAAGAAATTTTGCGTAATTTCTTCCTTCGATTCAGACCAAGCGCTTCTACAACCGCGTGGAGAATGTAAACTGTGTCTCTTATGCTTAATTGGCAACGATCTAAAGCTGCTACCAGTTTAGGAGTAATGAAACTTTTCGTGCCTCTTTTAGAACTTTTTTCAGGGCAAAGAATCTGAGTACTAAGTTCACAGTTCGAAATCTGTTCCTCATCCGAATTCTCCAGACATTTCAAGCTATCTATCGAAGAAGTAGATGCAACAGCCAATAACTCTCTTTGTTTTACCTTTCTTTCCTCTTCTTCCAATCGTCTTTGCCTAACTCGTTCTTCTTTCTCCGCCAATTTTTTGTCAATTCCACCTAAGCATCCCGGTCGACCTGTCTCTCTCTGTTTCCTTAAAAAATCTTTGTCTTCCTATATCTTAATTCTGGCGAAGGCATCAGCATGTGCAATATCAAATAAGTTATCAAGGTCTTTTACAAAATTATTTTCACGGTTCTTGAACGTCACCTGAGTTTTCTTACAGTTTTTTTGCAGCTCCCTTCAAACATGATATAAATCAACAAGTTTCTTCACGCAGTTATATTAGGTCAATACTAAAGTTTTTAGACGGTATGCGTAAAAATATATTGACATTGAAATTTAAGGGACACCCTAACATATATGTATTCTACTTAGAGCATTTATTCTACTTCCATGCGTCTTCTCTTCTGCCACATCTTGTCGTGGGAGATAATGACATGGATGTGGCTTGATGTACAGAATTTTTTTTTTCTAATTAGTCCGAAAAAATGTACAGAATCCGAAAATCAACCTGCTGCGTGGGGAAAATAATGGGAAGTTTGTTTAAATAAACGGAAACTGCAATGACTGATTTTGACTTGAAAAATCCGTTGTAACTTGAAAAGCAAGCCTGTTTTTTTTTTGTTTTTTTTTGTTTTTTTTAGTTACAACGGATTTTTAAGTCAAAATCAGTCATTTTGCAGTTTCCGTTTATTTAAACAAACTTCCCATTATTTTCCCCACGCAGCAGGTTGATTTTCGGATTCTGTACATTTTTTCGGACCAATTAGAAAAAAAAAGTTCTGTACATCAAGCCACATCCATGCACCTATCTTTTTTTGGCTCCCACGACTGGACTATAATATTTTCTAACACTTGCGCGACTCATTTGTTTAAATAAAACTACTTTGGATTTAGACGCGTATATTTATTTGTTTTAAATTTTGGCCCGACGTTTCGTCTCACCCGTGACCATGGTGACTGCAAAGTCGCCGAAACGTCGGGCCAAAATTTAAAACAACTATACGCGTCTAAATCCGTAAAAAGTAGTTCTGTAATCTAATATTTGTAATAGGTACCTACTGGTACTGACCGCTAACACATATTTTTCTATATTATTGTTATTAGAAATATCTTATTATTTTCGTCATCACTAGTTGTGATAAGTTTGTTATTAGAAGTTATTATCAAGATAATGAGTTCGTTGGAGGCTAAAACATGTTATTTGTGTTATAACGTTTTATAACGTCATACAGGTTATCGTTGAAGAATCTGAGATAGATGTCCAGGGTTATTGGTATCAATCCTACGTGCACAACAAAACAAAACTAATAATTGAGTATTTCAAAAAAAGTTCCACCAACTTCATATACCTTTGAAATTTAAGGGGTTTTCGTCGATTTATCAGAAGATAAACTTCAGTTCCTGACTTGGGGCCAGTGGTTCTACACGGGAACTACCAGCTTTCAAATAAAAAAAGAATCAAAAATGTTGCAATAATGGATAATTGTTAAATTAAATACCTATTGCAATATAAAATTTTCATTACAGCAAATTTAAATAAATACATTGATTTGAAATTTTACACATAAGTCGTTGCATAGATAGATACGAACAAAACTAATAATAATGTGTTTATTAATAAGAAATCTATACTATAATAATCTAAAAAGTCGATAGGCGATCTTTATCGGCGTAAAGAAGCCAAAACAATGGTTTATAGAATTTTTGTCTGTCTGTAATCTTTATGTTTGTATGCGTTCCACGCCAAAATTACTGCAATGAATTGAATACCATTTTTCAGTGAATTGTTAGATCTAACTTAAAGTATAATTTACAATTATATTTATCCCGGAATAATATCTTTTTCCTTCGGGAAAACCTGTTTTAAGTTTTTTATTTTTCAGTCATCCAAAATTTTAAAATTAGGACACGACTATGTTTGATAATAAAATAATTTCAGCCTATCACTCGACTATCACGAAATGAATCACAACATCATCACGTTACTATCACGGTTTATTATTTCCGTTCTACAGTAATTATTTATTATTAATGAATCATAAAACATTATCAAATAAAATCTTAATATTGGTTTTAGTTAAATTCAATCATTTATTTTGATATGTGATTCATTTTAAGGTTAAAAAAAGTAGTTTCATGGTCACATCTAGGGTTACCACATTTTAAATTATCATTCAGGTGATTCCAAAATAAAGGGACATACCTGATGGTGGGTTGACGTTTAAAACTGTGTACAAGTAACTTTAGCCTGGGTAAATCGTACTTCATAGAATTATGACGTTTCATATGACGTAGAGCTTGTATCTTATACACACATAGATACATTTTCACGCACACATAGATATACAAGTGGCTTCAAGCCGACTAAGGGTTGTAGAACTTGTAGACATAGACGTTATATCTATATTATTTTACTCTTTGACATAGACACTACATTTGGTAAATCTGTGGTAACTGCTTAAATGTATACTTAAACTAGCTGTTGCCCGCGACTTCGTACGCGTAGAGTTTAGAAAATTTTACCCGTTTTTGCAACGTTTTTCACTAATTCTTCGCTCCTATTGGCCACAGCGTGATGTTATATAGCCTATAGCCTTTCTCGATAAATGTACTATTCAGCGCTGAAATAATTTTTCAAATCGGTCCAGTGGTTTCTGTGGTTAGCGAGTTCAACCATACAAACAAACAAACAAACTCTTCAACTTCATAATATTAGTATAGTTTCAGTATTTAGATGTACATTCGACAACCCTATGATATCATATCACTCGTGTGAATATGTGAATCACGCGAACATCACGCCATACTGACAACAATGATATTATCAAAATACGAAATAAATATAATCTACAGCTGTGTTTACTGTGATAATTCTAAAAAAAAACCAAAATAAAATTGTACTTTACAGCTTTTGAATACATTTTGAATTTTAAATCAATATAATTACCTACACGACATAACCCTTCGCATGCGAGTCCAATCTGTACTAAGTCGGATTTTAAAAACTTAGTTTCAAAATAAGTAAGTGGCATTTATATTACAATTATACCTATTTTAAAAAAACGTTTCATTTATTAAACGATGGTTACGCTTAGAGTCTAAGCGACCACTAACCAGCGAGCGTTTAGAAGCCGTTTAAGCCTTAGGGGGTAACAATTTAACGCAAGACGTGTAACGTAACGTGAGACGCAAAACTCGAAACTAAACCCTGTGCCAACACGCCTGGTCAGTCCAGCACAGTAGACCATAATCCCTTCGAAAATAAAGGAGGCCAGTGTCCAGCCGTGGAACATTTATGGGCTGGAGAGGAGAGCGGAGGGCAAAATTATGAGCACTAATAAATCAGAATTTTTCCTTATTATATTTGAGGAGTCGATTATGTGGTTTATATTCCTGTCAAATAGACCGATAAATAGTCTATAGGCTAATCACAAAAATAACTTTGATCTATTTTGATATTTGTTTCAGCAATATCCTATGATTTCTTCCAATCTAGTAGTTAACGGATTAACGGAACCATCAAAGTGCCAGTTAGCTTCACTCTTGACTTGCTTTTATTAATTATGACGTGTTATAACGCTGTAAATATTTACATAATGCAATTTCAAGTTTTCGCTGTTGACAACGGCACTTATCGCGTCTTTTATTTGACCTCTCTTATCTTAAATGATATAACAGCAATAAAAATAATGTATAACTTTTGAATTTAATCAAAACAATACTATATTGCTTTTCATAGTGAGCAATAAACAGATTCTTATTTGTTATCAGTCTATTCGATTTCGACCTCTTTCAAAGAATGGTACAGAATTACAGATGAAATATAGCAATAGCAGTTTAATCTAGCAATACGGAGAAATGGCGGCAAATCGTGAAGTTTTTTTTTTACATTTGAAATGCACTTGCGCATTTCACCATTCGGCTTAGTCTAGTTCCGACTTAGGGAGTTCCTCCTCGCTCTATTTATAGGCTGTGTGTCCGAGCATGACCCGACAAGATGATGCAGATTTGTATTTACTTCTATTATTAATGACGTGAATGCGAAAATAACGGACAAGAAACAGATGGCGGATGAATCCTAGGGTTTCCTATGATCCTAGCTCCTATATGTATATTCTTGCCATCTTGTAGATGGTGGTCACTTGATGACTTTTCTTCCTATTATAGTTTATCGAGCAAAATGCTTATTACCACTTCGTCATGCTAACTTTTCGAACTACATAGTTATATTAAATACAGCCTTGAGTAATTCTACAGAATTCCGTTATTTAGCTACTGTGCACAAATGAGTGCGAAGCGAGTGGATACTGTTCAAAATTAATTCTATATTTCCCAAAAGACGTTACAAACGGCTTCATTTTGGGTTTTCATGGCTCCTAATATCCTAAGCCGATTATTTCCAGTGATAACATTCGCTATGCTATTGTAGCACACTGTACTAAAAGATAGAAGTTTACTTTGTCGTATGATAACGTGGTAGACGCCATAATCTGTGTTTTTTCAACCCTCATATCTGCATTGAGCGTTATAAACATCATACTTTATTCAACAGCGCACAGCCCTGTCAATAGGACGCGCCAATTTAAAAAAATAAATAAAAAGTGTGAGTGATATTTCAAAATTAGAACAATGAAGTTGTTAGGCATAGTGGTTTGTTTTCTTTGCGTGAGTTTTTTGGAGGCCAGTACGGTAAGTTATTTTTTTTTTCGATATTTTTATTTGCATTTCTTTCTTTTTTTTTAGTCGTTTTTATTAAGGCCTTTAACTTTACTTTTAATTTAATAAATAAGTCATACAAATTCTGTTTTGATTTATTAATTACTGTTATGTTATTCGTGTGTTTATTTGATTGAGGAAATTTATTACTAAGTACATACCTACATATTAAAATAAATTAATAAACTAGTCTATCTACTTCGTAGGTACAAACATGTAGGTAAATGATGATACGTAATGATAGCTCTAACGTATTTTGTAAATTTTAATTTTATTTAAAATCAAACTTTTTTGTTTTTTTTAAAGGTACCAAATATGTAAAGGTACAGTTACACATGCTAGTTAGTAGCACGAAAGCATGCTACTTTTGAGCAATTGCTACTTAGTGGTACGTGTGTCGAAACATTGCTAATAATGAGCATGCTAGTTTCGAATTTGCTCAAAAATCGACGGTCGTGCGATTATTGGGCATGCTACCTGCAGCGCGGGTGGAAGGGGGCGTGCTTATAGCGTGTGTGAACAGGTTTGCTTATTGAGCATGCTAGTATCTTCTTCTATCTATCTTAAAACTAGCATGCTTATATCTAGCAAATGTAGACAAGTGCAGAGCATGCTCGAAACAAGTATGCCAATGAGCATACTAAAAAGCATGCTACTAACTAGCATGTGTAACTGTACCTTAAGATTAATTAAATTCATAGAGTAGAGTAGTTTCTTCTTCTTTTTTGAATATGGCAACCCACAGTTTCTTGCGTAAAGTAGTTTATTGCTTAATAGGTATACCAAATTTTTTTTAAATTTGGAAAATCAGTTAAGCCAACTTAAAAAAATCTGTTGTATGTTTTTATTTATTAGATTTATTTCATGTGTGGTACAAACGTTGTTATTTATACCTATAGTTATACCAGTTAAACTATAAGTTTTTTTTAAAATAACGTACCTTATTATGAATAGGTTTAAGACTTTAATTATTATCAGCCATGTAATTAATAATTTGAATTTTTTCATTTAATTTCAATAATTAACTATTTATCTATGGAATAAAGGTGTTAATAGATCATTGTTTTATCTAATTATGGCATATTTTTATGTATGAAGTGTATGTATGTACCTATGTAGTATGTATCCAGTAGCAAAATAAAATAGCGTGTAAATAATACCTAAATATTCACGGAAATTTCACACAATGTCCTCTAGTCCCAAGCTAAGCTTAAATGCTTGTGTTATGGGTACCAGAATATAATAATATATAATACATATACTACTTTTCTTTTGTAAATACATACTTATATACAGGGGCGTAGCTACCGCCGTATAAGCCGTATCAATTATACGGGGGCCCCCGACGTGCGTAAGACAGATAAATAATTATGATGAATAAATATCTCTATCAATTTTATGCACAGATTTTTTTTCTTTTGTGAGATATCTTTACCCTTCCTATGGGCCCCCAAATAAATTTTTATACGGGGCCCCACCAAGGCACGCTACGCCCCTGCTTATATATAGGTACCTAATACACAGAAACACCCATACGCAAAACAGACATTTGTATAACATTCAACATATAACAGACGGGCTTCGTGGCGTAGTGGTTCATGTACTGGACTGCCGTTCACAAGGTCGCGGGTTCGATTCCCGCTTGGGACAATCATTTGTGTGATATTCATAAATGTCATACAAATGTTTGTACTACGTCTGGGTGTTTTCTATGTATTATAAGTATGTATTTACAAAAGAAAAGTAGTATATGTATTATATCCGTATTCTGGTACCCATAACACAAGCATAATAAGCTTAGCTTGGGACCAGAGGACGATGTGTGAAATGTCCATGAATATTTATTATTATTATTATTTATAAAGATCACAGAAATGATTGTCCCGAGCGGGAATCAAACCCGCGACCTCGTGAACGGCTTTCCGTTACATTAACTACTCGATCACGAGGTACTTGTGTAATTAGAATCGGTTTTTCTTAATAAATTCTATTTGTTGAATAAATATAAATCCATTCTTTACAAAATGATCAAAAATAGCATTACCCACTACTCAGTTCTAATTTTGATGCAGAAACACAACTGCATTATCATGTCAAAAGTTTCCCCATCACGCATCGTGCGCATGTTATTGTTTTGTCCCTTTCTAACACATACAATAAAGTTGCTTGTTGTTGTTTTGTCTCAGTCGCTCTTGTAGAATTCCACGTCCCTAATTTCGTAAGAGGGAGGTCATGGACCGACATCACGTACGCCCTAGCAAGATCAAAAGAAATTAGGGACATACTTACATTATTCTATTGTCTATGACACGGGTTTATTGACTCGTAACTTTTAAAGGGTTAAGCAAAAAAATGTTGTTTAATACAAAAAAAAAACAGTTCACAAATATTCAATAAAATTAAATTTAGAACAGTCGTGTCACTAAGCTGCCGTTTTGACTTAAGACTGCAAGAAGGCATTTTTAAATAATAAAAAAAAAATTGGAATTAACATAACCTAGGTCGATACTAGGTATCCTCCCTTGCCGGTCACCAGGCTGTAGGTACCTATCTAATTCATTACGGCCCTGATGGTATGGAACTCTTCGTCTGCGATTCTACATCGCACTCGACCAATTTTTTTATAAAATACTAGCTGATGTTCGCTACCCCGTACGCGCGGAATTTTAGATCCTTATTTATTTTGTCACCATTTAAACACTGCCTGGACTAACATAAATTTTTCAAGTTCAAAATCAGGAAAAAGCCCAGCCGTTCTCGAGTTTTAGCGAGACTAACGAACAGCAATTGATTTTTATGTCTAAGATTGGCAAATATTTCTATTTCAACAAGGATAATGCTTAATATTGAGATTTTATTACATTATTTTTTTTGAAATTGAAAATTGATTAGGTACAATAAAATGTTTTAAAATAATTAAATAAATTAAAATTGCTTATTATTTCAGAATTACAAGTTGGGAATGTATTCGGAATTCAGAACTGAACAGCTTTCGTCCATAGCCTATGAAGCCGCAAAATCGGTAAGTACCTATGCTTTTTAGGGTTCCGTACCCAAAGGGTAAAAACGGGACCCTATTACTGAGACTTCGCTGTCCGTCCGTCCGTCCGTCCGTCCGTCCGTCCGTCCGTCCGTCCGTCCGTCCGTCTGTCACCAGGCTGTATCTCAAGAACGGTGATAGCTAGAGAGTTGAAATTTTCACAGATGATGTATTTCTATTGCCGCTATAACAACAAATACTAAAAATAAAATAAAATAAATATTTAAGGGGGGCTCCCATACAACAAACATGATTTTTAGGGTTCCGTACCCAGTATCTCAAGAACGGTGATAGCTAGACAGTTGAAATTTTCACAGATGATGTATTTCTATTGCCGCTATAACAACAAATACTAAAAATAAAATAAAATAAATATTTAAGGGGGGCTCCCATACAACAAACATGATTTTTTTACCGTTTCTTGCTCGATACTAATAACGTTGCCTTATGTTGCATAGATAATGGTACGGAACCCTTCGTGCGCGAGTCCGACTCGCACTTGACCAATTATTTTATTATATATATAGCTTGGCAAAAAAGTCTAGAAAAGGAACTAATTTTTTGTCTGTTGGCAACATTTCCAAAATAATGACGTATCATAATAAACAAAGTTCACGACTTCGTAGAATTGTTGTTTCGACCTCTAAACGTTATTCAATAAACGTAAAAAGTGAAATATAATGAATAAAACCATTCGAAGTGCTGGCAGAGAGGTTATTTATAAGGTGTACGGGCGATGTCTGGCGGAACATGAGGCCCAAATTATTCTTTCTGATCTTAACAATATTTACGAAATAACCGCTGATATGACAGGTATGTAAGAGTTTGTTTTGTTGATTTTAGTTAAATCAAGTGTTAATTGATAAATACAAAGCTGTATTAATTTGCTTGCGTAAGGAATAAGTAGAAATTTGAAACAATAAATAAACGTCGAGCACATAGGTTATGTTTACATTTTTTCTGCATTGCTCTGGTATAGTGCGCCTAGATTAATTGATACTTTGGTGACTTGATTATTATGGAAACGAAAATTCTATTTGACCTTATACTTTTAGTGTGATTACAAGGTAATGAAGTAATTGGTGTAGCGTTCGCATTAACAATGTATAAGAAAATAAATAATAAAAAATAATTATAATCGGTCGAGTTACTGAGTAACATAGGTTATAATAATAATTAAATATTAATGCTTTTCACGGAATTACACCCGTGCGAAGCCGGGACGGGTTGCTAGTATTACATAAATAAAATGTGAATAAATTTGTCTACAAAAACAGCTAAGTATCAAGATTAGGTTGGTACGCTATTCGGTTGCAACGGGTTGCCATACGAACAGCACAGTGGCGCCTCCATTATTTTCTACTCTTTTTTGCCAAGCTATATAAAGGTTGTTTAATAAAATTGGTCAAGTGCGAGTCGGACTCGCGCACGAAGGGTTCCGTACCATTATCTATGCAACATAAGGCAACGTTATTAGTATCGAGCAAGAAACGGTAAAAAAATCATGTTTGTTGTATGGGAGCCCCCCTTAAGTATTTATTTTATTTTATTTTTAGTATTTGTTGTTATAGCGGCAATAGAAATACATCATCTGTGAAAATTTCAACTCTCTAGCTATCACCGTTCTTGAGATACAGTCTGGTGACAGACGGACGGACGGACAGCGAAGTCTCAGTAATAGGGTCCCGTTTTTACCCTTTGGGTACGGAACCCTAAAAAAAGAACACACAGTTTTTCCAACTGTGTTTTCCTTTCTAAATACTATTTGAGCCGCGTGCACCTATATGTACCTAGTACCTAGGTATTAAAGTTACTAGTGTGCACATGTCATTCGTCACGTAGATAAAATACTGTAGGTTTAATACGTTACTTGTTGCGCATAATCACAATCACGTTTCAAACAGCTGATAGGTCATTTACCCTCAAGATATCTTACTTTGTGACGTGAACTGACGTGTCAGCTAAAATTACAGCTAAAGTGTAAAACTTAAAAGTTATCATATTAGCACTCTACAAGTACACCATAATTATGTAAAATTACTTATCATTTAAAGGTGGTTATTTTATTTCTGTTTCTAAAAAAAATTGTAATTATATAATAACACGCCATCTGCTAGCAATATGTTAATATTTACTACACTGCCATCTTTTGCTAATATACAACAACTGATAATTCAATTACGAGATGTTAGTATACACGCTTCTCGTTATGAAAGCTAAAATTACAATACTTATTTCAAAACAAATATTGAAGTTTTACTACACTTGAAAATGGTATCACTTATTTATGACTTGTTATTGTTTATCATATTATTTTTGTTAAAACAACAATACGTGACTTATTATGAACCACGCCATCTATTAGTTGTGTTCTAGGCTTAGCATCGTCAGTGCCTATTTTAGATCACTGCTATCTGTCAGTATTTTATAGTAAACTATTCAAGGGAACAATATTTAATTTTTATTTACATATTCGAAAATGTTCATATTTTCTATTTTTTTTCAGGACGTCGATATTCTGGTATTGCCTCCTTTAAATTCTGATGTCACTAGGGATAATTATGATGAGGTAAGAATTCATTTTATAAGTCTGTCTTAGAAAGTATAAAATTAGTAGAATTATAAGCCACACAAATTGGTAATGCGCCTGGCGGCCATGTTGGTGACGTCATAGTGACGTATAGATGAGAATATTACATTTTGTTAGCTGTACTTTTTCTTTGCTGTCGACGTCACAAGGGCGTTAATTTGACAAGGTTCCAGCGCATTACCAATTTGCGTGGCTTATAGTACATTTTTTTACGTCAAGAACCCATAGATTTGTAGCGACATCTAGTGACTAATAGCTGTCACTACATAGTACAGCACAATAACAACAGATGGCGTTAAATGTCAAAATATGACGTCACAATGAATTCTACATCGCGAAAGCAAGATTTGCATACGAGTTAAGATAGCTACAATATCTGAACATACAACAGCGGGGCGAAAGCCCTGGCCAGTGCTGATCACCTAGCCTGGTCGGAGAATTCTCCATTTGTGGTTGGAGGAGTCCGATCATCCACGCTCCTCCACAGACTTATACGATATGGGTCGTGCGCTCCATTAAGGCAGAAAAGCCTGCTTTACTTGCCATTCACAGATATTTTAATAAAACGTTCGTATGTTTTAGATGACTTTATTAATTTATTTACTATTAATTAAACAAAATATTATAACTTAAAAACGGCTAATAATTCATAAATAGCACCAATATGTGCTTGCAAATTGCTTTTTGCCAGGCGTTTGGCGAAGGAATAATATTGGTCAGACGTAGCGTAGGACAAGCTCGACAAGGCCCGCCTGCCATGAGTTCATATGTGTGTAGAAATTTTGGTGTCCGTGCACAGTTTACAAACGCACACAGGCTTGCATATTGAAGACGCCTTGTACCGTAACTCCCGCGGCATGCTTTGGCGATCGGATGTTTTCGCGAGTATTCGGCGTTCGTTCGTTACCTATAATCCGAATAAATATAATAGTCGGAAGTCAAGTATGCAGACTATGCATTTTTAGTTTTATTTTAAATAGCAGAAATATTTTGGTTCGACGGAGGCCATTTTTTTTTCATGTGATTCATTGAACTGTTTCATATTGAGTTTCTATAATTTAATAATTGTATGGATTTTCGTTTGTTGATTTTAAAATGTTATTTGATTGTGAAATGTTTTCTGTATCTCTCCTTTTTCAGCAAAAAGGTATTGTAACTCGAAAATTTCATGTTAAAAGTTATGAAACGTATGTACGTACGTATGTATGTACGTACGTAGTTATTGTTTAGTAATTCTAGTACAGTGTGGACTGATTCGGGATATTCAGATTTAAATTTGTTCTGTTGGCACGGTTTCCGACTTAGAGATCCGTGGCGTGGCTATGCTAAAAATCTATAAAAGAAAAAGTTTTTGTGACTGAGCACAGCACCGCATACCCTGAGTCATATTCCTGTGCACGCTACTGCGATATATGTAGATCTAGACGTAACACTCGGTACAACGAATCCGGCCTGCTTCTTTTTTTAGTTGAACACATTAAGGGCCTACATCAATATTATCGTATATCATCGCCGACACGTACATATTAACACAGCCAGTAGGCACAGAAAATGAAGAATTAGGGATACTTTTCCTATTTACTCAAAATCTACTAAATATATTTTAATTCTGATACACGTGTTTCTATACATAATAGTTACCTATGTTTTTAAAGTTATTTCATTAGTTAATACGCGATAATAGACCGACAAATGAAAAAAATAAAAAATTTGAGAGGTTGTTTCGCCAAGATTTTCTATCGAGAAAACTTTTTTCAATCGCGTCAAAATTGCTATAATTAAGTCAAGTTTTTAGGAAACTTTAATATTTTACGAGTCGAAATTAACTTGTGTTTTATCAAATTATAATAATTGTTAGAGTTAATATTGTGATTGCTTAGTAACATATAATGTTATGTTAAGGCCTACACCCGCAGCGGGGATTGTTGCAGTAACACATAATAAAAAATTATAAAATAAAAAATATCTTTGTCTAAAAATAATCATTTAGTTTATATATGTATATAATAATAAGTTGTAAATAATTACTTTTTAATCTGTTACTGTAAAGGAAATAAAAGGCATTTTTTTTTTTATTATATCCATTTGGTGACAGATTAAGAATGCAAATGTCACCACCCCATTTCTTCCCCAGGGTGCTTCATGAAACGGACTGCCGTTCACGAGGTCGCGGGTTCGATTCCCGCACAGGACAACCATTTGTGTGATGTTTATAAATGTCATACAAATGTTTTTAATGCGTATGGATGCTTACTATGTATTTGAAGTATGTACATATTTACAAAAAAAAAATAGTATAATGTGGTATAACCGTATTCTGGTATCTACCTATAACATAAGTAGGTATATAAGCTTCGCTTGAGACCAGGGAATGCGAGAAATGGCCGTAATTATTAAAAAAAAATATTGTTACAGGCGATTAAAAGTCTATCAACATCAGCAAAAGATTCAAAATTATATCTCATCGCATATTTATATGAAGAGTCACAGTGTCAGAATAATATTGAAAAAATTAAAAGCAGTCTTGTCTTTGATCGAGATGGGTCTCTTGTTGCTATGTAAGTAAAAGTAATTTCTGTATCTCTCCTTTTTCAGCTAATCAGCGTCCCATCGTTGGGCACGGTTACTGTGCCGCGCTAACCAGGCACCAGTGCCTCAAGTCCCGTATTTCAATGGTCTTACAATGGCATCACAATGACGCATTATAACCTCAAAAAATTAACAATAGACTACCAAACTTGATAAAATTCACAACTAAACAATTATTTATTTAGTGTTATTGCAAAAAAATGCAATAACTGATTGCTTAGTAGCGAGTTTATCAAGATTGGTAGTCTAGTTGTTGTAGTTGTTAATTTTTTGAGGTTATAATGTGTCATTGTGATGCCATTGTGACACCATTGAAATACGGGACTTGAGGCACAGGTTTAGTTCTGAGTTTTCCGTCTCTCACAATGTGTGTGTGACTAAAAAACCGCGTTTTACTTATAAGAAGTACTTAAAACTTTCATTTCATTTCATTTGATTTAGTTTCCAATTTTGACAGAACTTTTAGCTTTAAACAGCTAATTTAACAATATTTAACGGGATAAGGGTAGTAGAATGATCATGTTGGGTATTTGTTGCTGTAACACAGACTGATATACATAAACAAAATATTTCCATCCCTAGCTATCACCGTTTCGGAGATACAGCCTGGTGTCAGACGGACGCGTAGATGGACCACTAAACCTCAGTAATTTTAGTTGTTACATTTTAGTACGGAATCCTAGAATGATTAGTGTTCCGCGTAAACTTTTATTTTAATAATTCCAATTTTTCATATTGTTTTTATTTTCTCTTTCAGTTATAGAAAACCAGTGTCCCATATCTCCAATTGTACTATTCCTTTATCAGACCTGATAACCTTCAGGACAGACTTCGGAGTAACCTTTGGACTATTAATGGAAGAAGATATAGTTATACACAAACTCGAACATATGAAGGGATTAAAGAATTTTATTGTAGCTGGTGATAATGATGGAATAGCATTTAATGGTAAGTATACCACCCTATTTCTTCCCCAGGCTGCTATAAAAGGCAGCTAAGGGTTATTGTAAGTAGTTAACGTCTACTGTAAGCGACGGAAATCTCCAAACTAAACCCTATGCCAACCACATGCCAACACACCTTTAGCCTGGCATAGTAGATGACAAATTCTCCAGAAGTGCAGGAGCCCCGTGTCCAACAGTGGGACGTTGATGGGCTGGAGAGGGAGATTATGAATGCAAGTGTCGCCACTCTATTTACTTCCTACGTCACAGTAGCGGCCTCCAAGTCGTAGAGAGCCGCCAGATGCAAACGGCGCAAGGTCTAATAGTACATGGGGAAAATAGATAGATGAATGGAAATTATACATTTTTCTTCCCAGCCCATTAAGACCCACTGTTGAGCACAGGCTACCTCTAGGTGCTTCGGAAGGGTTTTTGGTTGACTTTGCCGCGCTGACCATGCGTGTTGGCATAGTGTTCAATTCAAAATTTTCTATATCTTTCTCTCACAGAGGATGTAATCTGTATACATTATTCCATAGCTGGCTTTTACAGCACCTTGGTAAGTAAATGGGGTAGTGACACGTATATTCTTAACACACACGGCCATCTTACAGCTTCTGTCAGTCAGACAGCAGTCTTTCATACTGGAAAGAAATTGTCTAAACATGAATATTTGTTGCAGCTGCTGAATTTTTCCCATCTTGGAGTTATGTGAACAATGTTAACTTAGTTTCAAACAAAGGTATATATGGTAGCAAAATTAACGCTATCAAGACTGCTTCGGGACAATTACAAATCGCTACTATTAATGCAAATGCAGATACTGGTAAGTTTCTTACATATAATTATCTTATATGACCAGAGGACATTGTGTGTAATATCCAGGAATATTTATTTATATATTTAGCCATAGTTTTCAAGTTCCGTACTTATTATGCTTGTGTTGTTGGTACCCGAATACGGTTTTCTTTTGTAAATACATACTTATAGTACATATAAAACATCCAGACGCAGTTTAGACATTTGTATGACAATCATAAATATCACACAAATGGTTATACTGTACGTGTGGGAATTGAACCTGTGCGGCTGCCACCTTGTGAACGACAGTCCGTTACATGGACCACTAGACCACGAAGCCGGTCATGAGTAAATGAATTAAGAATTAAAAATATATATTATATTATTTTCATTTTCCCCTATTTCAAGACTCACATTTAAAGTTAAATATAAGCTAAACAGGACCCTATTAATGAGATTTCATTTCTTCTAGTTAAGTATAGTTGTGCACGTAGAATCGGTACCATTGTTTTACAAAATACTTAAATTACAGTTGCAGAACACCCACCAGTTGTTACTGCTGACTTATCTTATGATCTAAGCCAGTACAGCATCAAACCTTTGGACTTGATTGCAAGTATTCAAGGATATAAGGACACTGTGTGTGATGGATCATTCTGCTGTGAATTTGATGTCAAAACTCTTGGAAATGGTAAGAGCTAGTTTAAATTAGTTATTTTTAGGGATCCGTAAATAATATTTATCATCATCATAAAATCACGTTTTTTTCCATGGGGGTGGGAAGATATTATAAAGCGCCATCTGTTAGGATCCATACATACTTCCTTGGCTTCAATAAGAGGACCACAAACACGCTGATGTAATAGGTTTAATAATAGGGCTTTCCGTCTCCCATTGATCTTATCTACTTTTATTAGTCTTTAATGGAACCCTGGGAAGGAAAGGAAAACAAAGGTTATTTCTGTAAGGAATTGCAGTAGCAATAAGGCTACCGTTTGCCTAATACAAAAGCTTTTAAACTTAAACAATCCTAAAATATAATTTTTGCATATACGAATTAACGGATTTTTAATGTCATTTTGTTTGCTATAGGTCAAAATTCAGACATGTCTTATAGTCTAGCAGCAATCGATGGAGTTCGTCCGTTTACAAATCAACACAATATTGGTGAACAAAGTTGTATGTTGTATGCTTGTGATGGTTCAAAGAAATGTGAATTACGGTACGTATACTGTTTCTATATAAATATAACCAAATAAGCTATCGTCGTATCTTTTAAAGCAGTTTTTTCCAACGTTTTTAAAGCTTTTAAAATTTCTATACTCCCAAAATCGTTAAAAATGGTTTTGTTTCTCAAAGAAATTTAAATAGAGGGTTAAAGTTGTTTCGCGTACATTTTTGAAAATATCCCACATGGGGTCACTTTGATGACCCCCCCATTAAGGCGTGAAAATAGGAACCCACAACAACATAAATCCAACATAAATCTTGACCACGCTTAAGCTTTAAAAAATATTATAATGTAAGTTTAATTAAATATTCTTATTTACAGGAAAAACGACAATACCAACATATTATTCGAAAGAATCTTAATTACTGCCAACTACACAAAACAAAGCTGTCAATATCCAATTATTCATTCAACTACAGTGCTGCCAACTGAAAAATTCAAATTCAGTACACAATCTCAAGGTATTTCTACATTGGTAACATTAGAAGTCACTGATTCTCAACATTTATTACGTTTTGGTATATTTGGAAGGGATTATTCTAAAGATTTTCAAAGTTTTAATACAAATAGCTCCGCGAGTAATAATATTTCTGATATCATCAATGATAACGAACAAGAATGGTTTGATTATGTTTGGATTCGTTTGAGAATTTTATTAGTTGTTGTTTCTTTGTATGTACTGGAAATGATGTGAAGTTAACTAAATTAATATTTTAAGCTCTTGTCTTAAATTATTTTTATTTGGTCATAAAATAATCACGAGTTATATATTAATAAAATATATAAAATCTTGATTAAAGTTTATGAGGGTGAATATTTTTTTCGGGTCTTCTCGCCATGGGGTCATATATTTGACCCCCTGGGGGTTACTATAACTTTACAGTATACTATAGTCGTTGATTTATATTTAATCAATTGATACGTTCATGAAATTATGTTAAACTCATTAGGCTCAAAGTAAATGAAATTACGAATTATACAAAAATGGGCGCATAGCTTTCAGCGTTGTTTAGCCACTTTATTTTAATAAAGAAAGTGACTCAAAGCTACCTACAGTCGTTATGTTACATTTGGGATACATTCGGAGTATTTCGGAGAGCCTAAATGATTTTTCTTAATTTACTTTGTCATATTTATGTAGACTTTATGCACAAACAGAGTACAAAGGCGGGCTTAATGTGTAGGGCGTTATCTCCCAGCCAACCGGTAGGTAATAGAGCAGACATAAAAGTGTGGGTGTAAATACAGGTCTATACAAGACAAAAAGATGCAAAATCTCAAAAGAAAAGAATAATAACTAAGTAAAATTAAATTGATAGATACAAATAAAAAAGTGTAGCGTGTTTAATAGTGTCATAATGTGACTTGTGCATAATCGTTTCTTTGGCGTAATGTATTTTAATGTGTTCTGACGGGGCATCTCTATTTAAGTAGTACATATAAACCGATGACTATAGTATTTTTCTTAAAATACCTAATTGATAGGTATCCGTCATAAAAATAATTATTTATTATTCTGTAAAGTCACATTTACTTTAAGATATGCGTGAAGGAAAGACTAAGTTATATTTTATATGATAATTTTTTTCTTTTCTATGTACTTTGATAATTAGTGTGTTTTAAAATTAATATGGTGATAGTATAGGAAATAATACAATTATTAGATTCAATAAAATCAAACATCGGTTTATTGCACTGAAGAAAAAGTATTACAATCTAGGAATTATTAGGAATGACAATGACAGTGTCACATGAGGTCGTCAGGAAACGGAAACAACAGTTTCTTTTTCGACAGACCTAAGGGCGTTGTTTACTCTATTCCAATATCCTCTCTTAAACATAAGCCCATCTTGGATGAATAATAAGCCAACTTGGAGTATGTCGTTGCTTTGTTCCTCATCCATAGCCTCCTTCCATTGTTTAGCATTTGAACCTGATAATGCTTCTGTAACAGTCAGTGGATCTGGAACCTGCGTAACGCACATGAAATTATTACCTTGCTTATTTTGTTTCTGATGTGACCTGAGTGTCATATTTCTTTGAACAACATCATCATCATCATATTCATCTGTATCAGGATAATATGTTTCATCATCAGTTTTCCTATTACAACTATCAAATGAGGTATCATTACTTGATGATGAGGAAGTATTTTCTTGTATATTGGGCAAACTATCATCAACATTTGTTGTGTCTTCTAAATTACTGTCTTCTGACAAATTCTGTGGATCCGATCTATTATTCTCTGTAGATATAGGGATAGTAGCAAGTTGTGGCACTGATGTAGACATTTTCTGAGTGATATTTTCAATGTCATCACATTTTTCAATGAATGTCACATCTCTACTAATTACAACTTTCCTACAAACTGGATCAAAGAATCTATATCCCTTTGTGTTCTCACAGTAGCCTGTGAACACCAATTCACGTGATTTACGATCCCATTTCAAACGATTTTGCTTAGGAACATGTACCATGGCCTTGGAACCAAAAATCTTTAAATGTGAAATGTTCGGTTTTTTACCAGTCCATTTTTCATACGGTGTTACCTCAGCCAGAACTCGTGATGGCGATCTGTTGATGACATAGGCTGCAGTAGCGACTGCCTCAGCCCAAAAAGATTTCTGCAGTTTTGCTTCAAATAGCATACACTTCGCACGCTCCACCAGCGTTCTGTTCATCCTCTCCGCTAGCCCATTTTGCTCTGGTGTATACGGAGTGCTGGTCTGATGTTTGATGCCAGAAGCTGCTAGAAAATTAGATAATTCTTTATTACAAAATTCTTTTCCATTGTCGCTTCTTAGAATTTTAATTTTCTTTCCTAATTCATTCTCTACTTCAACCTTAAATTTCTCAAACACCGATTTAATATCCATTTTATTCTTCAGAAAATAAACATATACTTTTCGTGAGTAATCATCTATGAAGGTTATGAAATACTTTCCACCACCAGCGGACGGAGTCTCCATCGGACCACATAGATCTGTATGAATTATCTCAAGTAATGCATTCGCTCTTGAACCGGAACTTGGAAACGGTAATCGTGTTTGTTTCGCTTCACAACATGGTATACAAACAGTATTCATGTCTTTATTACTTATAGAAATACCTTCAGCACACAATTCTAACCTCTTTACATCAGCCACATTTAAATGCCCCATTCTCTTATGCCATGTAGTTAAATCTGACTTACTTTCGCTTATTGCAGCGTATGCAGTACCAGTAACAGTATTGAGTTTGTACATGTTATTGGTTAATGTCGCCGTTGCTACTAAATTCTTATTCACATTGTAAATATTACATCCAGTGTCAGTGAATTCTACTTTACAGCCACTCTTTGTTAATTGACTGACCGATAACAGATTTGCACTCAATTCAGGAATAAATAAAACTTTTCTCACCTGGATTTGACATTCATTTCTATTTACCTTGGTCTGTATATTTACTTTACCCATACTTTGCACAGAGACTGCTTCACTGTTTGCCACCATTATTTTCTGAATCGGAGGTGATTGTTTATCATACATCCAGTCTGAGCGTCTTGTCATGTGCATTGTGGCGCCAGAGTCGATATACCAGTCATCCTTGTTTAATGAGCTGTAAGCTGAAAAAATTGCTGAAAAATTATTTTGATTAGTTTTATTTTCATTAGTTTTCTGCAACGTGCACTGATTTTTGAAATGTCCATATTTGTTACAACTGTAACAACGGGGTCCCTTTCCTTTTGGCTTTGTATTAATCTTAGAGGTTTTGTGCTTAGTAAAGAATGCAGAAGTTTCAGATACTGTGACTTCCTGTAAAAGTTTCGTTTTAATAAAATCCGATGAAATTTTGATGCCGGAACTTTCCAGACCCATGATCATTGGTTTATAGTTATCCGGTAAACCTGCCAACATGAGTGTTCCCAGCCATTCATCTCCAACTTCGAAGCCGATGTTCCGCAATTTATGCGCTGTACTCATTATCTTATTCACATATTCTTCTATACTAGGACAGTTATCCAAAGAAGTGTTGATTAAATCCTTCAGTAAGCCGACTTTTCTAGAAAGCCCGGAGTCTTCGAACGCATTTTGAAGGTTTTGCCAAACTTGTTTCGATGACGTAGCATTTTCAAGATGGACATAATTTATCGGTTCAACCAACAAAATTATCTTTGACTTTGCTTTTATATCTTTTTTCGGATCGACATCGGTACCAGGATCAATACATTCCCATAAGTCATCCAGTTCCAAATATGACTTGACTGCGAATTTCCACGTTGAATAATTTTCCCGGCCGGCTAATTTTTCAATTTGCAAGTTAGCGGTCGCCATTGTTCACGGAGTGGTTCGAATTCGCGATTGATTGTACTGTACTTTAAACTTTGCAATAAATATTTAATATTACTGATCTGATCTAATAAAGGTATATGAGACGGCCCATAACCTATAGGAAATAATACAATTATTAGATTCAATAAAATCAAACATCGGTTTATTGCACTGAAGAAAAAGTATTACAATATAGGAATTATTAGGAATGACAATGACAGTGTCACATGAGGTCGTCAGGAAACGGAACAACAGTTTCTTTTTCGACAGACCTAAGGGCGTTGTTTACTCTATTCCAATATCCTCTCTTAAACATAAGCCCATCTTGGATGAACAATAAGCCAACTTGGAATATGTCGTTGCTTTCGTGAGAGCATCTGCAACCATCATATCAGTTTGTACATAGCGGACTTCAATTGTCCCTCCAAGTACTTTGTCACGAACAAAGTGGTGCCTCACGTCGATGTGCTTCGTCCTGGAATGATAACCATCAGTACCTGAAAGTTTTATAGAACTTTGATTATCACTGTAAATGATCATCGATTTATTCTTCATCTGTGGCCAAAAACATTCTTGAAATTGCTTCAGCCATAAAGCTTCTTGTACACAAGATGATAGTGACATATACTCTGCTTCCGTTGTAGACAGAGCAACTGTAGGTTGTCGCCTTGAGTTCCAGCTGATCGTTCCTCCCTGAAAAATGAATGTGTAACCAGTGCAGGAACGCCGATCATCCTCTGAACTAGCCCAGTCTGCATCGCAATAGCCATGAGCCATAGTCTCTTCAGAGTTCTGCTTATAACTTAGCTTATAATCTTGAGTGCCTTTCAAGTAACGCATAACGCGCTTAAGAGCAATCCAGTGTTGCATTTCGGGCTTGCTATTATATTTGCTTAACATATTAACAACAAAACTAATGTCAGGCCTGGTTACTTGTGAAATGTATAATAAGCACCCAATTATCTCTTGATAAGGAAAATCTATGATACTTATTTCCTCTGAATTTCCTTGTCCTCTCAATTTTGTATTTGTATCCATTGGAGTTTTGACCGTCTTACAATTGGACATACCATACTTTTGTAATACCTCTAGTATGTACTTTCTTTGATCCAAGTATATTATTCCTCTCTTCCTGTCTCGCTCTACATGAATACCAATGCAGTAGCTCAAATCTCCTAGATCTTTAATTTTAAACTGTTTATGTAACTGTTCTTTTATATAACTTTTTGTTTCTTGATTATTTGTAAATATTAACAGATCATCGACATAGACAGCCATTAAAGTTATATTATTCTCATTTACAATTCTGAAGTAAATACATTTACAAGTTTTATAATTTATCAATTTTAGAAAAAGTATTACAATCTAGGAATTATTAGGAATGACAATGACAGTGTCACATGAGGTCGTCAGGAAACGGAAACAACAGATAGAAATAGTGATAATAAGACTGTGTATTGTTAATTTAATTTTAATATCTATTTTATGTTAATATTCCTTCTGTCTTAACCTGTAAATGTCCCAATACGGGACATGAACCTCCTAAACATATACTTAATTTTATGTAAATTTTATGTTATAGCTACATATTTTATTATAACAGGAATAATAATATTTTAGTATTACGAAATTGTGTATATATAAAGAGTTTAAATAAATAAAATAATACTTAATAAATTTAGAAGCTAAGAAATTTAACTATGTACAAATACATAGTCATATTATTATTTCTTAGAATTTAACAAGTTAAAGCATTATGTATGTTAAATTGAATTATTATATCTTGGCTATACTTTTCATAAAGCGGACTTAAAACAAATTTAAAACACTTAAAAAGACATATTTTTTGGTTAAGTCAGTTTTGAGTAGGTTAATATTTCTTAGTCAAAATCAGAATACTAATTTTGGTCTAAAGATCATTTTTAAATGTGTAGTTTTTTAAACATACGAAAAAATTCATGTAATAGAACAAAAACCTTTGTATTTAAATCTTTAAAAATTTGCCTACATAATCGTGTACGTAAACATTGTTACAATTTTATATATTATTATATATATTTAAGTATCTACTTACATATAATATATAAAATTGTAACAATACTAGATAAGTTTAAGAGGAATTTTATATCTATTTATATGAACAATACAATTTTTTACTATGTAATAATTTTTGTAGACTACTGTGATATTAGTCTTAATGCATGCTCAATATAATTAATTTGCAAGTAAATTCATGTTTTTTCTTCTTTTTTTGGTAGTTCTGGTGAACACCTCTCACCCTTAATTTTTCTATAATATAAAGACTAGCTGTTGCCCGTGTGGAATTTAGAAATTTTTTCTTGTTTTTGTAACATTTTTCAATAATGATTAGCTCCTATCGGTTGCAGCGTGATGTTATATAACCTATGGCCTTCTTCGATAAGTGTGCTATCCAATACTGAAAGATTATTCAAATTGAATCAGTGGTTTCTGAAATTAGCGCGTTCAAATAAATAAACTCTTCAGCTTTGTAATATCTAAAATAGTGCGTATGTATAGACCAGATGTATGAGTGTGCATGAAGCCAAGGAAGTATGCTTCGATCGTAGCAGATGGCGCTCTATAGTCTCTGCCTACCCCCATGGGAAAAAGGCGTGATGTTATGATGATGATGATAAAATTCTCGTATAGTTTAGTAATAGATTTGATATCACTACGATGTCACTTACTAAAAATACAGATGTCATATCCCCATACTCTCCCCAGGGTGCAGTAAGATCTTAAATGTATGTAAGCAGAAAACATTCTCAGTCGAAAAAAGTTAATAAAGCCTAATAACCAATACCTTCCAATACTCTTGGACAGCGTGGTATTAGTAGAACCATATAACCGTCTAAGTGGGAAACTCCCGTGCTCAACAGCGGGACGTAAATGGGCTGTGAATCAGGTCTTAGTACAATAATTTAAGTTGCAGCGAAGTTTCAACGTTGCAAGGTTTTGTATAGTTGCCGAGTTTGTTAAAAATGTGTTTTGAAGTGAATTCAACATTTTATATCTTTAATATCGAAAACAGTATTATCCTACATTTTTGTAAACCCCCGTTCACCAATAACAGCCCCCAATTTATGACACCAACGTAGACTCCAGGGGGTCAATGCGAAAACTTTGGAAACAAATGCCATAAAATAATACACGGAACATTTTTAAATGATTATTTTTATATCTAATTACTAATTACAACAAGCGAATGGTAATCTCTACAATATTAAAATTATTACAATTGTAGCAATTCTGGATGTACAAACTAAACTAAGTTGAATTGTCGACAGTTTTTTTAAGACTTAATAATGAATGTCGCATGACTTTATATATTACTGGATTACTTATTGATTTTAGATTACTTCTCTTAAGCTCTCTATTAACTCCATTTCAACTGTACCTTCTTATGTATATTTATATTGTATTTATATATTTATACGTATATACGTAATATGTGTATGATATATGCTTGATTACA
The DNA here is from genome assembly GCA_916999025.1 of Orgyia antiqua. Taxonomy (NCBI): domain Eukaryota; kingdom Metazoa; phylum Arthropoda; class Insecta; order Lepidoptera; family Erebidae; genus Orgyia; species Orgyia antiqua. The sequence goes on from OU779874.1 coordinate 1,452,661, forward strand.
TGTTTTATTATTTCTTCTGTATTTATTTAAACTTGTACCCTTTTTTATTTTTATTAATTATCTGTCGTAGCCGCCTGTTCTCACTAGTTTACTGGTTCTTACTGAAAACCAGCGCTGTGGTAGCTTGCTACTATAGCAATTGCTGAGGAAGGACCATTTTCAGCCTCTAATATTAATGTTTCTTATTATGTGAATTTTAAACTTTGTTCTGTAGTCGAGGTTACTGAAATAAATTTATTTTCTTTCTTTCTTTCTTTCTATTATTGTTTTCTTAATCTATTATTATCTTCACCAAAATGTTGTTCGTAGATTGTTTTATTAAATTATTTAATCGATGTTTAGGTATAACGCCTGATAATTAATTACTAGCACTGATACAATAATAACATTAAAGCTTAGAAATAATTTTAAACTCAACATTATGGCTTGAAAACAATATCTTGTTACATACCGATAAACGCAAAAACTAATATCTATTAAGTAATTTTAGTCGTATTAACTTCAACATAGACAATTAAATTTAATTCAGTTTAGTTGTATAGCAACAGAATTGTCACAACTACTATTCATTATGAATATATCAGTGTATGTTTGTACGTCTTTTTGCTGCTTTCCGTTTCTGTGTCTGTATGTATCTGACGTGGTCTTCATCATCATCATATAAGGTCTTCTCTATCCAACGCATGTAAGCTTCCACCTGAAATAATAATACTTATTTACGGTCTTATTCATAATCACTTATCGGAGGTTCAAAAGTTCGCTAAAATCGGTTCGCGAAAATTGTCAAAACTTGTTATTCATAACAGTCTTTTTACGCCAAAACGTTTATTATCTCTCCGATAAAATCTCCGTTTAAACCTCCGATAAGTCATTATGAATAAGAACGTTAATATATACATATCATGAAGCTGAAGAGTTTGTTTGTTTGAACGCGATAATCTCAGGAACCGCTCTTGTCCCATTTAAAAAATTCTTTCAGTGTTGGATAGTAAATTTATCGAGGAAAGCTATATGCTATAATAACATTACGCTGCGACTAATAGGAGTGAAGCATCAGTGAAAAATGTCGTAAAAATAGGAAAATTTTTTAACAAATGTCAAATACCTAAATTTTTCTACTCCATCTGGGTGTTTTCTATGTATTATAAGTATGTATTTACAAAAGAAAAGTAGTTTAAGTATTATATCCGTATTCTGGTACACATAACACAAGCATATAAGCTTAGCTTGGGACCAGAGGGCATTGGTATCAATTCTACGTGGCCAATTAAACTAAACTTAAAAAAAAATGAAAACAACTGCGTATTTTGATTAATTGGCTATTTCGTTGTACACATTTTTATTATTGACAATTTTCGCGAACCGATTTTAGCGAACTTTTAAACCTCCGTTATGTCATTATGAATAAGATCATTAGTCTTTAATACACAAATTTTCTAATTAAAACTTTCAATTAACTTTGCCGAATTATGTTATTTACTCTTTCAATTTTAATTTTTAGGGTTCCGTACCCAAAGGGTAAAAACGGGACCCTATTACTTAGACTTCGCTGTCCGTCCGTCCGTCCGTCCGTCCGTCCGTCTGTCACCAGGCTGTATCTCAAGAACGGTGATAGCTAGACAGTTGAAATTTTCACAGATGATGTATTTCTATTGCCGCTATGAATGAATGAATGAATAAATGAATGAATGAACTTTATTTCACTTAAAATAGAGTTAACAAAGGTGTTACATAAATTTGTTACAATAGTCCATCTATTTAGCCACTGAAAGGCATGTGAAAAATTGCAATATTTGACATAACCAGTCAAGTCACTATAAGCTATAACATAAAATACTAAAAATAAAATAAAATAAATATTTAAGGGGGGCTCCAATACAACAAACATGATTTTTTTACCGTTTCTTGCTCGATACTAATAACGTTGCCTTATGTTGCATAGATAATGGTACGGAACCCTTCGTGCGCGAGTCCGACTCGCACTTGACCAATTTTTTAGTTAAGTTTAGTTGTTCACGTAGAATCGGTACCATTATCCAGGCAGTCTTACCTTAGTATATACGTCAGGTTTCCCTCTAGCACATGGTATACCCCACGAGACTATACCAATCTGTCTACCTTCTCTTACTAAAGGACCACCTGAATCACCCTGCAACAAATTTAAAAAATAATGTTCTTTATTACAGTCAATTCAATTCAATTCATTTATTTTGTTTAACAAAGTTGGAACAAAGAAATTGTATCTCTATGATTTGCCTTGCAAAGGCGTACAAATTATTTGTCATTTTATAATACCTAACTAATCAATCTATATTTAATTATATATAATTACATAATATATCAGAAACAAAAATAAAACATTAATTCAATCGATCCAATAATAAATAAAATTAGCAATTTCGTCATTGATTGGAATCAAACATTACAATAAGTACCGCTACATACATATTGTTGCTTATATTTTCAATTACGTTGTTACCTATAACTTATGTCATAATAATTGTTAGCATGTAGAACATATTTTGTCATCGAAAAATTCATTAGTGGAGTAATAAGCTCTTTTAAGTAAAAAGCACTTATGCAATTTTTTTAATGTCTTTATATTATTGTTACGAACACACAAAACACAAAGGAGCTAGCGCCATCTAGCAGCAACTAGTAAAACCAATTAAAGAACCGAGCAGAGTGAAACCCCTATTAGATACTAGATGGCGTTAGAGGAACTACCGTACATGCGCGAACTTTCTAGAAACATTCGTTCCGGGCGATCACGTTCGCGCACAGTCGGGAACATTCTGGAATGGTCTGGAACCCGTCTCGGCGCATATAAATAGCGGCAGGGAGGCGAGCCCGGGCAGTTCAGTTCGAGCTACGATAAAGGCGACTTCGAGAGCGAAAACAAGTGATCAAGAGTGATACCAGTGAAACCTACAACTTGGCTACGATCTAGGACATTGTTAGTGCTTAGTGTTTGGACCTAGTGCTTAGTGTTTGGACCTAGTGCTTAGTGTGTAACTAGTGCTAGTGAATAAAGTCTTCTAAAAGAGTCAGCAGGTCTTTCTCTCCAAATCCTTCGAACCCTAACACGTAACATTATTATTATTATTTATTACCGTTATTTTTAGATGCTGGAAGCCTATTATAGAGTTTCAGAGCCATTCCTAGCAAACTCTTCGAATAAAGTCAGTTGTATTAGAAATACTATATTACCGGCTAACACACAGTTTTGGGATCGAATAGGAAAAAAGTCAGTTGTAATGGTGACCACTCACGGTGGTACCCCAGCGGAAGACCAGCGCTGCTTACTCAATAAGCAGTATTATGCTCAGCTAGTTAGTAGGAGCCAGATTGTGGTAAACTGGCTTTGTTTGTTCTTACTCTGTATATATCTACTGTCTTTGTAATCCTTTTTACCTCGATAAAATTATTTTATTTCTTTTTTTCTTACAATAGATATTAACATCTTATTCGCTCTCTCTCGCCGAACATCCCACTGTTGGGCAACAAGCCTCCTCCAGTTTAGGAGAGATTATGTTTGCAGAGAGTTTATTTATTAATGCCACCTCTCACAGAGGATGTTGTCTGTGTACAATATTACTTAGCTAGCTTTTACAGCACTCTGGAAAGGAAATGGGGTGGTGACAGTTGTATTCTTAATCCGTCACCACACGGACAAAGTTATCTAGAGTTCTACACTAATATTATAAAGTTGAAGAGTTTGTTTGTTTGAATGCGCTAATCTCGGGAACAGCTAGTCCGATTAGAAAAATTCTTTCAGCGTTGGATAGTACATTTATCGGGGAAGGCTATAGGCTATATAACATCACGCTGACACTAATAGGAGCGAAGCATCAGCAAAAAATGTTCAATTCAAATATCACGCGTACGAAGTCGCGAGCTAGAAGTTTTGTGTACCAGAGATATCACTGAGGTTTTATTTTGACGGGCCTCGTGGTGTAGTGGTTCATATAACGGACTACCTATCATGAGGTCTCGGGTTCGATTCCCGGTCAGGACAATCATTTGTGTGATGTTTTTAATTGTCATACAAATGTTTGTACTGCGTCTGGGTGTTTACTATGTATTATAAGTATGTATTTACAAAAGAAAAGTAGTTTATGTATTAAATCCGTATTCTGGTACCCATAACACAAGCATATAAGCTTAGCTTGGGACCAGAGGACGTTGTGTGAAATGTCCATGAATATTTTCTTTGCAAAAAGAATAACTTACATGACAAGCGCCCTCTCCCGACTTGGTAAGCGCACATATTTGTGTTTCAAATACTGCATTGGTACTCTTGTGAGCTTCTTTGCATTCCTCGTATGTGATAGACTTTAGTTCCAACTGCATCAGATCGTTTGGTAGACGCCCTGGATACTAGAACATTAATATCACAGCTGAGAAAGCTAAAACAGCTAATAAATACAGTAAATTCTAATCACAGTTGCATCCAATGACTTGCATCCAAGGGCTCCCCGCGATATAGTTGCTCTACCTTGTCAGGAACTGCCATATGCTGCGTCGTCCGGTCCGTGGTCGTCACTCTAGAAGAGAAGAGATCGACTTTCTTCTCCAACGATCATCAGTCTTACAAGCCATGTGGCCTGCCCATTGCCAGTTCAGCGTGCGTTAACCTTCGGGCTATGTCGGATACGACCATTCTCCTACGTATCTCCGTATTTCGAATTTTATCTCGTAGGAGAATAAATGCCCTACGGGAAAGGAAAGAGTAAGGCCATACGGGACTTACTTGTTACCGACTGTGCCGACTTTGAATTCTGACGTCTAATGCAATAATAACTCTATGACTGCATTTGTGCTGTTTGAATTCTAGGATTTCTATGGCGTGTCTTTGAAGGCAATTCTATTTTAGCAAGCAATTTACAAAATTGACGTGCTTCGTGGTCTAGTGGTGGTGTAACTGATTGCCGTTCACGTGGTTGCAGGTTCGATAACCGCATGGTACAATCATTTATGTGATATTTATAATTATCATACAAATGTTTGTACTGCGTCTGGGTGTTTTCTATGTATTATAAGTATGCATTTACAAAAGAAAAGCGGTTTATGTAGTATATCCGTTTGCTGCTGGTGCCCATAACACAAGCATATGAGCTTAGCTTGGGACCAGAGGACGATGTGTGAATAATCCATGAAAAAAAAATTGGACAAACTTACGGAAGTAGTTCCCCACCCAGTCAAAGTCAAATGCTCTCCTTTCATCACCGGCTCATCATTTAACTCCACAGCATCTACTATGGAGCCAAAGTCCACCTCTTCTTCAGTAAACAGCACTGCGATATCATTCTTTATAATATAATTGTCATAATCTTCATGGATTACCATCTTACGAATAGAATATGCTTTGCCTCCAGCATTCAACTGATTTGTACCAACGACTGCTTTGAAATATTCTGGTTTCATTCTGTAAATTAATTCCTTCTTTTCTTCTCCAGCTCATTTACGTCCCACTGTTGGGCACGGGCCTCCTCCACTTTGGGAGGGATTATGGTCTACTGTGCCGCGCTGACTAGGCGTGTTGGCACAGGCTTTATTTTCGAGCTTTTCGTCTCTCACAGAAGATGTTATCTGTGTGCAATATCCCTTAGTTGACTTTTACAGCACCCTTGGGAGGAGATGGGGTGGTGACACTTGTATTCTTAATCCGTCACCATAGGGACATTCCTTCTTTACTTATTATAAAACAATATCGTTATCTACCTTAATATTAAATTCTTTTAACGCGCTAATTTCAGGAACTACTGGTGCGATAAAAAAAAATCTGTGTTGGATAGTACAATAATCGATGAAGACAATATATAACATTACGCTGCGACAAATAGGAGAGAAGCATCTGTGATAAATATTGCAAAAAGGGTAACAGTTTTCTAAATTCCACGCGTCCGGAGTCGCAGCCAACAGGTAGTTAGTATAGAGAAGTAAATATTTGGTATATCTTTACATACCTTTCTACACAATGTGCAGCTGTCAATATAACTCTTGGAGTGACTAACGAAGCTCCACAAAAATGCCATACTCCATACATCCTGAGTGATACCTGGTACGGTATGGTACCGTTAGCTGCCTTGGTACCACCCACGATGCGTTCCCAATCTTGTTTGATATCAGGATTTGTTGATGAATAGAATTCTGATGATACTGTAAACAAAGTAAAATAAATATTATGGATATTTCACACAACTTCCTCTCGTTCCAAAGCATGCTATATTTTTATGTTTGTGTTATGGGTACCAGAAACGGATATACTACATAATATATACTTTTTTTTGGAAATACATACTTATAATACATAGAAACACCCAGACGTAGTACAAACATTTGTATGATAATTATAAATATCACCCAAATGATTGTCCCGTGCGGAAATTGAACCCGCGACCTCGTGAATGGCAGTCCATATGTGACCACTATACCACGAGGCCCGTCGAAGAAAATAAAATACCTAATGCCATCTAATACGATGTTTAAGAATTTTGTGCCCCAGATTTAATAATTCGAACAATAATCATTAATAATTGAAATAGGTTTAGAAGAATTGAATTTACAATTCAAGACCTAAGAAATTAAATTTAAATTACTAAACTTTTTGGCAATCAAAGGTAAAGTATGACATGAACTGAAATCATATAGAAAAAAAAATTCAATTAACTCGATCGCTTGCTGCCAATATACAGAAAAGAAGAAAAGCACAAAAATATACTCAGTGTTAAAAATGAACAAAAAGTCTGTCAGAAGTGGGATTCGAACCCACGCCCACAGAAGTGGACTGCGACCTGAACGCAGCGCCTTAGACCGCTCGGCCATCCTGACATATAAATAGAGATTGAAATTATCAAGTAGTTTCCAAAGCTTACTATAGAGAGTAAAAATAGATTGTGACGATGACGTTTGTCCTAACGCGATAATTTGAGTCAGTTTCAGTTTAAAATATTTATATAATTAATTTAAAAGCTAATTTAATTAATATTTAAACTAATTTTAAACAGACAAATTCACTTTATTGCTTTACGTAATAAGTCAAACAAAGACTCTACCAATTCTTTTTTTTAGGCGGACAGACAGACTTTAAACACTGAAGGGCCCTATTTTAGCAGTTTTTTTTTAATACAATACATGACATATTTACTGACGGAATGTACAGAATAATGTAACTAAAACTTTAATAAGTACTGGCCACCAGGCATTTTATGTAGAAACAGAGTTCGTAGAGTGTGCTCTACAAACTCTTTTATTGTAAGAATTTTACTAAAAACAATCTTTATCTTTAATTAATATAAAACCAAATTGTTATTTCTGTATGTCTTTATGAACTTAAAACGTTAAAATTACGCAAAGTATTTTAAAAACGATACTATAAAATGTATATCGATCAAATAGACAAAAAGCTTACCAATTATAGGAAAAAACATTCCAAATAGAACAACAGACAAAAAAATATACACCGCCATTTTGAATTTTCATAGATAACTAGAAAAAAGCGGGAAAATTCTTCATTTAAATATCGGAATAATCTTTTAATCTATGGCGCAATTCTTGTACTGAATTCCAATGCAGATTATACCCGTATGCCGAATGAGCTATAGTGAACGTCAATGTCCTTAGGGTGCATCCTTTAATTACGAAAACTTTTTTTTAACAGGATTTTATGATCTTGGTATCTAATATAAAAACCGCATCGAAATCAGTTGCGTAGTTTTGATTATTTAAGCTCATAAAGGGACATTTACATACATACAAAAATATAACGATTTTGTTTTATAATAAGTAAACATTTCGAGCGGGGTAAGGGATTCCTTATTACCTTCCTTAGAATAAATTTTAACCGAAATCAAAAAAAAAGGAGGAGTTTCTCAACTCATCTGTTTTTTAGGGTTCCGTACCCAAAGGGTAAAAACGGGACCCTATTACTGAGACTTCGCTGTCCGTCCGTCCGTCCGTCCGTCCGTCCGTCTGTCACCAGGCTGTATCTCAAGAACGGTGATAGCTAGAGAGTTGAAATTTTCACAGATGATGTATTTCTATTGCCGCTATAACAACAAATACTAAAAATAAAATAAAATAAATATTTAAGGGGGGCTCCCATACAACAAACATGATTTTTTACCGTTTCTTGCTCTCATACAACAAACGTGATTAATTAAGTATTGTGTGTGTTGTTTGCTCATTTATTAATAACGTATGTTGCATAAATAATGGTACGGAACCCTGCGTGCGCGAGTCCGACTCGCACTTGACCAATTTTTTCTATGTTTGTTACCTTATTACTTTTAACTGCGCGAAGCGATTTTTAATATTCTTCCAGATGAGGATCTGATTTGGTTATTTTTTTTTTTTAATAATTCATGGTCATTTCACACAACGTATGGGTACCAGAATACGGATACAATACATAAACTACTTTACTTTGGTAAATACATAATTATAATACATAGAAAACACCCTTATCTCCTTAGATATCGATATAAACCCTCATATTCCAAAGGCACACACACATTGTTTTCACATATTATGTATCTAATTAATCAAGAGTAGAACTACCGAGGTACCTTACCTACCGATTCGTACAAGGTGTACCCTAATAGAATATTATCATATTCTGTTAGGGTACGCCCTGTACCCTAATAATAATATATCTTATATATAAAATTCACGTGTCACAGTGTTAGTTACCGTACTCCTCCGAAACGGCTTGACCGATTCTTCTCAAATTTTACATACATATTCAGTAGGTCTGAGAATCGGCCAACATCTATTTTTCAAATTTTTTTTTTAGTATGGCAAAACAACGTTTGCCGGGTCAGCTAGTATATATATTAGATTAATAATAAGGAATATATATATATATATATTAGAGGAAGTCTGAAAGTGATGCCAGTGACTGAAAAATTGAAGAATGAGCGGATGTCCTGGTATGGGCATGTTATGAGACGAGAGGAAAGTAATGTCGTTAGGAGAGTTCTGCGTATAAATGTGGAAGGAAAAAATTCTAGAGGAAGACTTAAGAAAAGATGGGTGGACTGTGTGAAAGAGGACATGAAAGAAAGAGGAGTCAACACAGACATGACGGCTGATAGAAGACTATGGAAGAAAAAGATATCTTGCGGCGACCCCAAACAATGGGATAAGGGCAGGAGGATAATGATTAGGGTACGCCCTGTACGAATCGGTACTCGAGTTCATTAGTAATCGATCATAAATTTTAAATCGATTTATATTATAATTTTGCAATAATAAATTATCATTTGACATAGTTCTATTTAGTATTAACATTCAAAAGTTAACGTTATACAGGATGTTAACAATTTGTGTTTTATCCACACGCAGTTTATTACGCACACGTGCGACCACAGACTAATCAAATGATAAATATATCTTAGGTCTGTGTTGCGAATATTTTATTAGGTTGCTGATTCAATTTTGAACCCACAGTTATGCCAGCAGGTGACGGAAAACTCGAAACTAAATCCTATGCCAACACGCCTGGTCAGCACGGCATAGTTAATTAAAAGTCCTCCCAAAGTTAAAGATGACCAACATGTATGTGTTAACATTATGTGGGCGTTAACATTAAAACGATCATAATCGATAAGGCTTTTCGATTAAGAGTGTCTCAATACGTCAATATTAATAGGTACCACGTTCTCAATAACAGATGGCGCCAGCGTTTCTTTAATACATTCTTCCTGTCGAATATAAATGCAGTATCATTAGGGACATGCCGACATGAAACTGCATACATAATGAATTATCAACTTATGTGCCTAAATTGCCCCTATGGTGTTGTAATCAGAATACAAAATGATATCATTCCATTGATTTCTAATAGTAATTTATTGTGTTTATGAATGACGGCTGATGCAATGTATATTTTATGTCGCTCGTATACAACGTGTTGCAGAAAGGTGTAGTCATAATTTAAAGTTGCATTAAATAGCCCTTAATTATTATAAATATTACAGTTACACATAGAAAAATACAGTTGGTAAGTTTTTTTTAATTTATTGCCTACTATTAAATAACTACCAGAAACGCACAATTATGAGATGTTTACGGTTTATTGAATGCGATTGAACCTTACGATAAAAGATGACCTCGTAGTTGTGTTGTATTTAAAGAAGATCGATTAATTTAATAAATTAATTAAACTTTTATGAACACATAAAAGTCATAATATAACTAGTATTTGTAATTTCATCCATGCCTAGTGCCTAATCACCGGACATGTGTAACGATGGTCAAATATGACTACACCTTTCTGAAACACGATGTATATTAATAGACATGTGGCAAAATTTTAAACTCGCTCCGCCCTTCTTAGGCTAGCCACCCCGGGCCATGGCCCTTATCGCCATAGGGTGGGACGCCTTTGATGATATATTATACACAGATAACATCTGTCACGACGTACAACGCCTGGTCACGTCAGTGTAGCACAGTAGACCATAATAAGAATGTATTTACAAAAGAAAAATAGTATAAGTAGTATATCGGTAACCATAACACAAGCATATAAGCTTAGCTTGGGACCAGATGACGTTTTGTAAAATATCCATTGAAAAATTTATTTATTTTCTAACACTTGCGCGACTCATCTGTTTAAAATAAAACTACTTTTTACGGATTTAGACGCGTATATTTGTTTTAAATTTTCGCTGGTGACTAGGCACTAGGCATGGATGACTAGCATGGTGACTTTAAAGTCTCCGAAACGTCGGGCCAAAATTGAGAAATCAAATTGATCAAAATTTTTATTGCAAATTATTTGTCTACCCCTGACATTTGTATGGCAAAACAACGTTTGCCGAGTCAGCTAGTAATATAATATTTTTATTTCATAAATACGTATTTAGACTATCAATATCACACAGCTGAAGAGTTTGTTTGTTTGAACGCGTTAATCTCAGGAACCACAGATCCGATATCAAAAATTATTTCATTGTTGAGTATATAGGCTGTCTTATTTTCTTGCATTTATCCCATATTATTTACAGCGAAATATTTTTCTTCCAATCTATCATAATGACTATAGGCTGTGTAGAACAAGAATTACTTTATTAAACGAAAATCGCATCAGGAATGGTTAGACATTAGAGATCACGATTGTATTTTGTAAACATTAAAATAGAAAACAGCGGATTCCTAAATTCTTTAACAAACAAACAAATAAACAAACAAAATTAGTATGTTCAATCTTTATATTATATGTTCAATCTTAGTAATGTAGTCGTTAGTAAGTGGATATGTGGAAAACTACGATCATAGCGATTATAAGTTATTGTAAGTATTTAAAAATACTTTTTATTTCTTACTATCTGTTTCCCAGAACTTCGTACGCGTATAATTTAGAAACCAAACCTAAACAGATTATACAAAGCAAGCCATCCTCTTAATCCTCTCTATCTTTAAAAAAACGTTTCAAAATCTGTTGCTTAGTTTTAAAGACTCTCACATAGAGACATACTTAAAAAAATAACAACTTTGTTTTATATTATGTAAAGATACCCCCATATTACCCCAGAAACGTCCCACAGTTGGGCACGGGCCACCCGGCTTGATCTTTTGGTCTACTATGCCATGCTGACCTGGACCAAGAAAGTTTTAAATGTAGAAGTAGATGAACGGAAGGCCAAAGGCAGACCAAAGAAAAGATGAACAGATTGTGTGAAAGGGTATATGAAAAAGATGGATGTAAATTCACTGATGATGTGTGATAGAGAGTTGAGATGAGGTATGGAGGGAAAGGACATGTTGCGCTGACCCTAATCAAATAGGAAAAAGGTCAGGGAATGATGACATGTCGTGCCGTCGAGGCGTGTTGGCATAGAATTTATTTACGAGGACTCTGTCTCTTAAGGATGTTATCTGCTATATTCCTTAGCTGACTACTACTGCAGCCTAGAGAAAAAATGGGGTGGAAAATCTTGAATTCTTAATCCGTCACCATACGGAAATAGCCCATCGTGGAAGAGTTCAGTGTTCTGTGTATTGAAACGTTTATTTTATGAGAGAAATGAGAAGAATACAATTTGGCTTGTGATTATAAACTCCTAGGTTCAGTGACAGAATCTCAGTTTTTCGATTGCTATGATGATCCTGTATTCAATCCCAATGAAGGTCCTTTGAAGAAGATGCAATTTAATTGGCTGGGAGCTCTACAGTACATACATGGTAAGAGAAAAGAGATTACATTTAAGTTAACTTTACCTTATATTCCAATAAGTTTCCGTACCGAAGAGTAAAAGGGCCTTTATTACTTAGTGATATTGGCCCATCTGTCTACCATCACTTGGTGTAATTCATGAACAGTGATAGGTAGATAGTTGAAATTTTCACAGATGATATTTAATTATTGATGTTAAGAGGGCACGATACCAAATTATGCTCCATACAAAAATATGGGTTTCGTTCTCCCCATTTTTCTTTGCGAAAGTTAAACCGACTTTAATTGTTTTTACGCTATATTATAGATGAAGAGTATATCTATGCTTGTGTCATTTTCTTTTTTTCAAAACATAATAAATAAAAGAAATATGATATCCGAAAATCCGTTTTTTTCGGTTTTCTTTAGGTAAAGTTGCAGCGACTATCAAACATATTTGGTAAGGTTTTACCAAAAAAGAAAGTGATAGAAGCATAGATATACTCTTCATCTATAATATAACGTAAAAACAATTAAAATCGATTTAACTTTCGCAAAGAAAAATGGGGAGTACGAAACGTCTTTTTTTCAAAGAATTTGTAGGTAAAATCTGCTTCACCTATATTTGTCCCTTTCAGCGCGGCGCTTGGAAATAGGGATAGCAATACCTAAGGCAAATACCTAAATTAGGAGTACAGTACCCTCTTAATTAAGAGTATAAAAACAGATACCTAAAACCAGAATGCAGTATTTAAGGGGGCAATACAACAAATATTTTCAGTTTAACTTGATGAGCTTAGACAACATGATTAGGACGGTACGAGCCTTTAATTCAGATACCGAAAGTGGTGTTCAGGGTGTGAAACTTACAAACTGATAGCCAGTCACATACATGACCGGTGTTTTTCTTAATGTTTCAGTAAAGTCCGGCAAGCCCCATTACTTTAGGGTACCCAGGGTAGTGCTTGTTACCCGACAATTCGTATTATCTACTGCTATTGATGCCGCGCAACTTCCTGTTGGCTATGCATTGTGAGTATTTCTTCTATATCTTACTTATTTCTATCTCAAGCAGGCTCAAAGAATAAAAGCACACCTCGATAAGAATTGATCATGAATAACTCCATTCTTTTTTGGAATTATTGAAAAGTCAAGTGATCTTGATAAGAGTGGAAAATTTCAAATTAAATACGACCTTATTCAAGTGGGTGAAAATTGCGTTTAGTTATTCCATGAAATAGAGTCACAAAAGAAACGGTATAATTATGCAACTTTGCCACAATTAGCATAGTCAGCATACTGGAAATATGGATTCCTCTTTGCTTTACACTATCAAATAGCTGGAGATAAATGACTCTCGACTAGTAGGGGGTAAATCCTTGGATTGCCTCTTACCCTGGTATAAAATGAGCTGGTGATATTTTATCCTTATTCCCCCATCACACAAAGTATCTTTAAGTATTTGTTGCAGAGGCAATGTTGCATTTGGCGATTATGAACGTGATGAGGCAGAATGTGGACTGACAGTTCATGATATTGCCAGAGGGCAGAAATGCGAGTCTGCCGTTCTAATAATACCAATAGCTGATGTGTTATTACATCCGGAATACAAGAATTTTGGTGTTAAAAATAGTGTGGCTTTGTTAAAAATGATCACTCCAGTGAAATCAAGTAAGTGGATCCATATAGGTACAATTACACAAATTTTTTTAGTTATTAACAGCTTTTTTATTAGATCCGTACGTATCTATCAGTGCAACGGATCTATGTAACGGAATCTTTGAAAGTGATTTTCGCCAACACGCAGTAGTTAGATTGATTTGAAATTTTGCACACACATTAAGGACAAATAAAAAAAGAAAAAAAAATTACCCAGGATTATCAAGCGTGTTTCATAATTAAGCATATTGTTGTACGCAACTCTACAATTTATAAAAAAAATTAAAATTTAAAAAAACAACATTTTTAGGTTACATGATGCCATTATGTCTACCATCATCAAACTTCCTACAAGACGAGAAAGGTAGACAGGTCTTTGAAATGTTTTTGCACGTGGATTTTGTTTCTGGTAAATTATTTTAACTAACTTAATCATGATCATACCATCAGGCGTTTTCCCATTGTGGTAGGCAGAGACTATAGAGCACGATCTACTACCATCTAAACACATGATTGGCAGCACGTACACAACGTGACGGCAGTGTCCGTACTCAATGAGTATGAGCATTGCTCGTGTAGGCTCCTTTTTTTGCGGGATCGCTTTATAATATCAATTTCTGTTGGATTAACACTCTAAATCATGACCTAACTCCCAGCCCATAGGCAGTGTACGATATTTCACAGCTAACGAAGGAAAACTAAAAAAAAAGTTTTAATCGAATAACTATGTGTACTTAACAGCTGTACCCAGAGATTATGCAGAAGAAGAGAAAGAAGTGTTGAACATCAAACTTCTCTCCAATGATATCTGCTATCATCACGAACTCAGTCATGAGGTACTTAAGTTACTTACAGAATTTTTGTAAGAAAGGCTGAAAAAAGATTTCCTAAATCAATAATCATTTGATTACATTTCATACAACGACCTCTGGTCTCAAGCTAAGCTTATATGCTTGTGTTATGAGTACCAGAATACGGATAGACTACTTATACTAATCTTCTTTTGTAAATACATACTTATAATATATAGAAACACCCAGACGCAGTACAAATATTTGTAAGTATGACAATTGTAAACATAACACAAATGATTGTCCCGTGCGGGAATCGAACCCACGACCTCGTGAACGGCAGTCCGTTACATGAACCACTAGACCACGAAGGAGTTATGAAGAATATGCTTGTGTAGTTAGTTACAAGTAAGTTAGTTTTGGACAGTAAAATAGACATTGAAAAATTTTATCTGTAGAATTCAAGTAAAAACTACAATGACCGAGTGGTTTGTACGTCTGGTTGTGGCTTCCATTCAGGAGCTCCAACTGTCACCCATGAGCATACAGGACACTGGTCTTTATTGACCATGGCCACAGGTATGTCAAAGTCAAAGTCAAATATTTTTATTTCAACTTGGTATGTTTTACAAGCTCCTTTTGAAACGTCAGAAGCTATAAGCCACGCAAATTGGTAATGCGCTGGAACCTTGTCAAATTAACGCCCTTGTGACGTCATCAGCAAAGAAAAAATACAGCTAACAAAATGTAATATTCTCATCTATACGTCACTATGACGTTACCAACATGGCCGCCAGGCGCATTACCAATTTGTGTGGCTTATAGTTGTCTGTTCCAAACGCGATTCCTATGGAGAAGAACCGACAAGAAACTCCATAGATTTTTTTTATTCGTTTTCCTTTCTTATAATTTTTTTTTTCTATATTATTTTATATTGATGTGGGGTGTGAGAATGATGCCGATTAATGCTATCAGGACTAGGTAAAGGTAACTTAATAATAAAATAGCCTTGTTGGAGCAAGTCGACCAGTCTCAGCAGAAAGACGTGATGTGAGTATTTGATCTAGATGTAGTATGATATAAATTGTAATCATCTACTTAGTTCAGAAACTAAAAAACATGATTGAAAATCCTAAATATTTTTTATTATTATTGCATTGTCATCGGTCCTTGTTAGGTGTGCAAAATTTCAGATCAATCCGACTACTGCAAGTAGGTGAAAATTACTTTCATAGATTCCGTTACATAGATTAATACATTGATAGATACCTACCGAACTAATATACCTAAGCGTGTTAAAAATAACCCAGCTAAGTAGAAACTGGACTCGTAAAGGGAGGGATTTGTACTGCTATTATCATTGAAAAACGATATCATCAAATTGGAGGATAAGGGCAGAAGAATGTTGAATGAGTATTTGTTGTTGTGAAATTTTCAGCTCACTAGCTCACACCGTTCCAGAGATAACGGGACTCCAAATAATGGGATAAATGCAGGAAAATGTTCATAATGAGTATTTATTGTTATAGCTTCAAAAGATATACATAAACTGAAATTTCAGCTCTCTAACTATCACCGTTCCGGAGATATCCTCCTCCAGCCCATTATCGTCACACTGTTGGGCACGGGCCTCCTCCACTATGGGAGGGATTACAGTCTACTGTGCCACGCTTACCAGGCGTATTGGCACAGGGCTTATTTTCGAGTTTTCCGTCTCCTACAGAGGGTGTTATGTCCCTTAGCTGACTTTTACAGCACCCTTGGGCGGAGATGGGGTGGTGACACTTGCATTCTTAATCCGTCACCACACTGACAGATCCGGAGATATAGCATTATAAATATACAGTGAAATCTCAGCAATAGGGCCCCGTTTTTTCCTTTTGGTAAGGAACCCTAAAACGGGCCTGTTTGTCTTAAGATTCCTAACGTGAATATTTTACAATATTGTTTAAAACTTGCGCGATTCGTTTATTCAAATGAAACTACTTTTTACGGATTTAAACGCATTGGTTGTGCTTTCTCCGTGTGGTGACGGATTAAGAATACAAGTGTCCCCACCCCGTCTCCTCCCAAGGGTGCTGTAAAAGTCAACTCAGGAATATTGCACACAGAGAACATCCTCTGTGAGAGACGGAAAACTCTAAAATAAACTCTGTACCAATACGCCTGGTCAGCGCGGCACAGTAGACCATAATCCCTCCCAAAGTGGAGGAGGCCCGAGCCAAACTGTGGGACGTAAATGGGCTGGAGAGAGAGATTGTACTTAATTGTGGCCCGACGTTTCATAGACTCTTGAGCCACCTTTTCTTTTATATTAGGTGGTTCTCAATGTCCAGATCCTTTAAGAAGTAATAGGCTATCGACATTACCGTATCATATAGCTATATATCCATACGTGGCATGGATTACTACGGCAATTACCGGGACTCGTGTTAGCACTGTTACGAGCAATGACCCTTTCGGTAAGTTGTTTAATCTATAGTTAATATTATAAAGCTGAAGAGTTTGTTTGTTTGAACGCGCTAATCTCAAGAACTACTGGTCGCATATGAAAAATTCTTTCAGTGTTGGATAGTACATTTATCGAGGCTATATAACATCACGCTGCGACTATTAGGAGCGAAGCATCATTGATAAATGTTGCAAAAACAGGGGGAATTCTCTAAATTCCACGTACGAAGTAGATTGTAATACCAAATAATCAAATACATACCTACTTGAGAATCTCCATTAAGCACGTTTATGTGGTGACGAACAAAGAATACAAGTGTCACCACCCCTGTTCCTCTTCCCAGGGTGCTGTAACAGCCACCTAAGGGATATTGGACACAGATAACATTCTTTGTGCCAACACGCCTGGTTAGTGCGGCTTAGTAGACCATAATTCCTGCCGAAGGCAAGAAGAAGAGAAGAAAGAGAAGGAGGATTTTGCCCCACAGTGGGACATTGATGGGCTGGAGAGGGAGAGCGAAGCACTCCCCTTTTCTCTTTTGTCCCAAATGTCTATTTGTAGACCTCAAAATTTTAACCAATTATGGTTAAACTTTTGAGGTCTACAAATAGGTCTACAAATCCGAAAAAAAAGGTTTTATTAAAAGTATTAACTTCAAATAAAACCTTTTTTTTCGGATTCAGACTTTTTAGACACGTTTATGTGTATTTAAATAGCCCGACGTTTCAGAGACTTGATGGCTGAAAGTCTCCGAAGCGTCTGAATCGTCTGAACTCCAAAAACTTGAGAGACGGACAGACGGGAGGACAGCAAAGTGTCAGTAATGGGACCCGTTTTATGATACGGGATACTATAAACATGACTTCTATTCCCCAGGGTACATAATGCCTCGTGTATCCGGTCACAATATCAAAGGTCGTCCTCCACCATGGATAGGACACTGGTGGATGGGTGGTGTCAGGTGTTATGATAGAGGGAATGCAGCTCATGACATGTTCCGATTCTATCATGATACATTCACTTTGGAAAGAAATGAGGAAACCTTTGTTACTTATTTACTTGAGGTAGGAAAGAGAGAAAGAAAGAAAGATCGAAATAAAGTAAGAAAAAAAGAAAGAAAGAAAGAAATATTGACACCTAATAATATGACAAATAATATATGTACCTGATAGAAGAAGAGTTAATCAACAAAAAAGTTTTGCTGTTAAATCTGTACATTTTATTATCTTCGTTTGTATCTATCAATCTACGTATCCTCGTATCTTTGAAGGTACTTTTTACTTTATTCCAAAATTAATATAAGAATTCAACCCTTTATATTTCATCATTTTCGATTACAAAAAAATACACTGACAATCATTTCTTATTTATTTGTTATTAACTAGCTGTCGCCCGCAACTTCGTTTATGTGGAATTTAGAAACTAAACGTTAACAAATTGTACAAAAAGCCATCCTCTTGAGCCACTTTATCTATTAAAACAACCGCATCAAAATCCGTTGCGTAGGTAGTTTGGAAGTTATAAGCTCACATAGGGACACACATACAAAAATAACGACTTTGTTTTATATTAAGTAAAGATTAATTCACTTTAAGTTAGCCTATTGGGATGTAAAAACGTGATATTATTGTATTATTTACAGATAAATTGTCCACCAAAGATGCTTATTGCTTGCGTGAAGGTTGGCATGCCATATAGATATGGGAACCCAACTGTTTGGAGTTTAAATACAGAAACTGTTAAGGTAAAAAAAACTTAAGTTCCCGAATAATATTCCCGAATAATTATTGGCAAATATGTATTAGTGAAATTGTAGTCTTCAGCAAAAAGCCAACATCACGTGGTATTCCCAGGCGGTCACCCATCCAAGTACTAACCACGCCCGATGTTGCTTAACTTCGGTGATCGGACGAGAACCGGTGTATTCAACATGGTATGGACGTTGGCAATGGTTAACGTGAAACACTGGTACAAGAACTAAGTGCCTTGTATTTATGCAATTTTAATTTATAATTTAATTTTAATTTTTTAATTTTTTTTAATTTTAATTTATAATTTATTTTTAATATAATTTTTCTTGAAATCTGTTGCTAGCGACTTCGTCCGCATTGTATTTAATAACCACTAGCTGGCCCGGCAAACGTTGTTTTGCCATACCAAAAAAAAGGTTAAAAAAAAAAAAATAAAAAAAATGAACTATAAACCTCACGGAGCCCGAGACCTTTCCAACGAATGCAAAACCGTGGAAATCGGTTCGTGCGTTCTGGAGTTATAGCGTCAGGAAGGAAAACCAGACTTATTTTTATATAGTAGATAACAAATTACATAATTATACATATATTCATAATAAATATTCATATTCATGGACATTTCACACAACGTCCTCTGGTCCCAAGCTAAGCTTTATATGCTTGTGTTATGGGTACCAGAATACGGATATAATACATATACTACTTACTAATACATATACATATACATACTACTATAATATATATACTTACTTACACCCAGACGCAGTACAAACATTTGTATGACAATTAAAAACATCACACAAATATTTGTCCTGACCGGGAATCGAACCCGAGACCTCGTGAACGGCCGTCCGTTATATGAACCACTAGACCACGAGGCCCGTCATATAAACACGTTCGTTCGTTTATGTTTGGTTATCACTGTTATCAGTAATATTTTAACGCTTACTGTTATTAGTGCGAGAGTAAATCCAAATGTATAGCATCTAAATCTAAAAAGGTAAATAGGTGCTATACCTACATAAAATAGTAGAAATGCATTGTCATCGGTCTTTGACAGGTGTGCAAAATTTGAATAGAATCTGACCGTTTAAAGTGGGTCAAAATAGCGTCCAAAGGAGTCGGTTACAAACATACAAACATACATACAAACAAATATACAAACAAACATACAAGTGAAGCTAATATAAAGCGTGTAAAAAGAAAAGCCGATGTATCAGTATAGTATGGTACTATACTGATACATCGGCTTTTCTTTTTTTTTCGATCGATACAGGAATGTGCTGGATTCAATTCAGATAAGTCAAAAACTATAGGTAATACCACCGTACCACGTAGATAAATTATGTACTAGCAGTAACAACTGTGACGTCCGACATTAAACGTTTTGATTACTAAAAAAGAACACTATCTGATTATGTTTTTTGACTATTTACTCGCCAACGTCCATACCATGTTGAATACACCGGTTCTCGTCCGATCACCGAAGTTAAGCAACATCGGGCGTGGTTAGTACTTGGATGGGTGACCGCCTGGGAATACCACGTGATGTTGGCTTTTTGCTGAAGTTTACAATAAAATTTTCAGATTCGATCTATTTGAACAAGTTGTTTTTTATTTGTTTACTTTATTTACGTATGGTTTAATTAAGGTTCGAATACCGTTCATAACGATGAAGAAACAATATACGTTTCATGTGGAAGCTTGGGCTCATAAAGCTCCTGAAAGTGCTGAAAGTGAGGAGTCAGGAGAAGATGGGCATAGACGAGATTTAAGACCGACATAACATTATATATTACAAGCTTTTATAAAGAATTTTTTTTTTTAACGAAACCCTAAGAGAAATATAAAGAAATAAGAATTTATAGTCGATATTTTATTTACTAAGGCGTGGTTAAATCGATTTGCTAACAAGATTATACAGATTAACGATTCAGATTCGTATTTGATTACTGTAGGGTTTATTTTACCTTGCTAGTGTTAATTAAGATGAAATAAACCAATGTTTGATAAGTAAAATGCAAAAATACAAACAAAAACAATAAAATATTTTATATACGGTCAGCAGAGAAATAGATATACGTTTGTTGTTAAATAAAATAGAATAGAATACTCTTTATTGCTCACCAATAAGATAAACAGAAGTTTAAGTATTACAAGAAAATAGTAAGTACAATAGGCGATCTTATCGCAATTTGCGATCTCTTCCAGACAACCTTTGGGTGGATATGATTGCTTTGGAGAGGGCTACTTGTTGTGCACATCCTAACAACTACTGATACACTTACATACATTAATTTAATACATAAACAATACACATACTAATACCATAAATAAATTCATTCATGCTAATACATACACATATAAATAAAGATATACACACATACATACACAAATAAAAGTCTATAAATACATACCAGTAATATATACAAGACAACAAAGTATCCAAATAATTATCACTATTATTTATGTAGAAGTGACATAATACGAAATTTGCATTGACAGATAATGTTCTTTGACGAGTCTTTTGAAAGATGTTATATACCATAATGTATTCTCTATAATTATCACCGTTTATGAGGTAGGTACAGACCACGAAGTATAGATACAAGGAGTCCGAACGTAATGTTGAACGAATGGTCTCAATTTAAGGGACAGATTTTTTGCCGGTAGAGCGCGCCATTTTTCAAGAAGTACTCGTTTGAACTATTGACACCTGTGGAAAAAAATATTCTGAGAAACGTGGAGTTAAATATAAGTTTTAGGAAATTTTTAGAAATTTTTCGAGTGCTTTAAACCCAACAATACAGAGAAGGTCAAGAGATATTCTGATATTCTATAATAGCATCGGTACGTCCTGAATACTTGCGCAGCCAGTGGCAGAAAATAGAACTAAAAATAAATAAATAAATAAATATTCATGGACATTTCACACAACGTCCTCTGGTCCCAAGCTAAGCTTATATGCTTGTGTTATGGGTACCAGAATACGGGTAGAATACATATACTACTTTTCTTTTGTAAATACATACTTATAATACATAGAAACACCCAGACGCAGTACAAACATTTGTATGACAATTAAGAAAAATCACACAAATGATTGTCCCGAGCGGGAATCGAACCCGCGACCTCTTGATCGGCAGTCTGTTACCAGAACCACTACACCACGAGGCCCGTCAAACAAACTCAAACTATGATCTGGGTATACTATTGTGTACACGAAATATTATGGAAAAACCTATACCGTTCGGACTCCTTGTATCTATACTTCGTGGTACAGACGGACAGTAGTCTCTATCAAAGATGATTTATACCGTCTCTATTTTAATAGGACATGTTTTATCTTTTGTTACGGAAGTAACTAGTTGTAAAAGTTGCTTTTATTTGCCACTACAGCGTTTGTGCCTGTATTAAGTTTACCCAGACTGTAACAGATGGCGCTTATAACCATTTTCTTTAGTTTAGTTTAAGTAGACTCTAACAGATGGCGACAGTAGTAATTTTCCTTTATTCTGCAACGAGTTTTGTAAATTGTAGTTCCAAAATGCAGGATAATCCAGTTCAATTATAAGATTAATTTATTTTATTTTATATTTGGACGTTATCATTCATTGTGTTTATGACATTAACCCATATTTCGCTCACATGTATGATGTACGGCTTTTTTGACAAATTAAGGTGACCTCTGCCCGGCCCTACCTGTGACCACAACTAAAAATATCTGAGACGGATAGACTTAAAACAAAAACATAACTTTACTAACTCCGCAAAAATAATATTATTTCACACATTTAATTGAAATAAAACCACTTTCACGGATTTTTCACTTTTCCGAAGATTACAATAATTTTGCTATCGTTACCGCTGTTCACTAAGCGACTGCTAAATAAAGATGGCGTGTTGATTGCAATGCCGTTTATGTTTTATTTCAACTTTATCGTGTTACATCTATATTTACTCGTATAAGATTAATATGAGAATTATACAAATAATTGCAATGTATGATAGCTGTCTGTCTGTCTGTCTCTGTGAATTCTACATTACTGCACTTGAAATAACTACTGTTGATTGGCAAACACAAAATATAAAAATACTAATATTAAATAGCTGAAGAGTTTGTTTGTTAAAACACTCTAATCTCAGGAACCACTTTCCGATTTGAAAAATTCTTTCAATGTAGGATAGTACATTTATAGCGGAAGACTATATGCTGTATAACATCACGCTGCGACCAATAGCAGCGAAGCAACAGTAAAAAGCTTTACCGCGGCAGTCCCCGAGTGCCACACATCTTTTTTAGGGTTCCGTACCCAAAGGGTAAAAACGGGACCCTATTACTGAGACTTCGCTGTCCGTCCGTCCGTCGTCCGTCCGTCTGTCACCAGGCTGTATCTCAAGAACGGTGATAGCTAGAGAGTTGAAATTTTCACAGATGATGTATTTCTATTGCCGCTATAACAACAAATACTAAAAATAAAATAAAATAAATATTTAAGGGGGGCTCCCATACAACAAACATGATTTTTTTACCGTTTCTTGCTCGATACTAATAACGTTGCCTTATGTTGCATAGATAATGGTACGGAACCCTTCGTGCGCGAGTCCGACTCGCACTTGACCAATTTTTTTATATTGCATGTTCTAGTGGATACTGTAGCAATAAACGTTTTCTTTCTTTCTTACCCTCTTAATGTGGACAAAGTTTAACCACTGCACCAAGCCGACTTACATACCAAAAAAAGTAATTTAATATCAACAAAACTGACTAATTGCTACATAAACGTTAAAAGAAAGCCATTAGCCGTCCGTCCGTCAATTCATTTCACACACGAGAGAACAAAAATCTAAAACATTTAATTTGTAACATTAAAAAGCTGATGTTTTCACTAAAACATTACAACAATCACATGCACATGTTGGCTAATTAAAGGCTAACAAAAACATTATGTATTGTGTTACTTGTAAAGCAAGGTCTCACTCTGTAATTTTTGCCGATTTCAAAAAAAGGAGGACTTAAAGTTTTCCGTCTCTCACAGTATATGTTAACTGTTTATAATATAATTGACTCTTACAGCACCCATGGTGGGAAATGGGGTGGTGACACTTGTATTCTTAGTCCGTCATCGCATAAAAATATATTTATTTTACTAAAATAATTTCAAAATGTTGGCTAAAGTAGGATTATGAAATGGCACGCGTCCACCAGGTGCGGGGTCCCCTAAGCCATGCACTTAATTCCTATTGTGTTTGGTCGAGGGTTCAATATAAAGAGGGTTATTTATATCAAATTTACTGGAATGGAATAAACATAATGTGTTTTGTTCCTATTTAGCACAGAGATTTTGACGAAATCCGGCGTAAGTCTTAAAACTACCGGGTTTAAATAAGACAATTTTTTACGGATTTAGACGCATGTATTTGTATTAAGTTTTAGCCCGAAGTTTCGGAGACTTTGCAGTCACCATGGTCAAGGGTAAGACTGAGCTGTAAAGTGTCTTCTTCGATCAGCTGTTACAGTGATTACCCAGATTTGATTTTACTTCTCCATCTAAATCCGTAAAAAGTAGTTTTATTTAAGTGAATGAGTCGCGTAAGGGTTAAAGAATATTATAAGGGTTAGTTTTTATTAATTTGATTATTTTGACGTACCTATATGAGAAAGTGACTTTATCTGTCTGTCACTTCTTCACACAAAAACTACTGAATCAATATAGATGAATTTTGGCATACAGATAACCTTAAAGCCTGATAAAAGACATATTACGCTACTTTCTGGTGAGAAATATGGTAATACCAAATTTTACGCTTATAAATATAAGTTATGGGTTCAAATCGCGTAAGTTTAAGAACAACAGTTTTTTGTAGTCAATGATCATTATAATCCAATTTTTTATTCTTACAATTCCGAAAAACCCTATCGAGTCACGGAACCAAATAATTTCTAAACTATTGGGTTCTGTGACTTACATAATAGCGTTTCGGTATATCTAGATACCTAAAATAATGATTGATATTATTTGCCTACTCTTCCACCCTTATTTATTTTAAATAAACATTAGGGCTGATCTATACAAAGGGCCTACAATCGACTATAATTTCACCCTTTGTGGTACAGCCAGAGGGGTTGAAAAAATTGTTGTTTTTTGAACTATCAAGTGTATTTGTTCGCCTTTTATTAATTATTATTAGGCTATGAATTTTTTTCAAACGTTAAAATAATGTAAGGGCGACGTGATGACGGGCCTCGTGGTGTAGTGGTTCAGGTAACGGACTGCCGTTCACGAGATCGCGAGTTCGATTCCCGCTCGGGACAATCATTTGTGTGATATTTAAATTGTCGTTCAAATGTTTGTTCTGCGTCTGGGTGTTTGCTATGTATTATAAGTATGTACATATTTACAAAAGAAAAGTAGTTGATGTATTATATCCGTATTCTGGTACCCTACCTTCTGGTACCTGGTAGCTAGTCAAATATACCGCCAAGATCAATACCTCTCTAGGTGGAGGAGATTCCTACCCAACAGTGGGACGTTAACGGGTTGGAGAGAGTGAGAGACACAGAGAGAGATGTATCTATATGCACTGTTTAACAGAACTCTTCATGAGTCAGTAGGATCATTATCGCTATTATTTCTGGTTATTTATGTCACAGATCTTATATTTAGTAAACTAGATGTGCCAAATATCCCCCTACAACGTCGGTGGTCTAACAGGAAGAACGGAACGTATCTAGGTTGATCTGATTATGATCGATGGTGTACAATATTATTTACTATTACGCTTAATTCTTTATAGAGTAAGCAGAAATACAGTTTATATAATCTTTGTAAAGAAATATTAGCCGTTACATACGCCTTTGCTCACTTGGTATTTCAAATACATACAATACTAATATTATTAAGGGCCTACATCAATATTATTCAATATCATCGCCGACACGTACATATTAACACAGCCAGTAGGCACAGAAAATGAAGAATTTGGGATACTTTTCCTATTTACTCAAAATCTACTAAATATATTTTAATTCTGATTTACGTGTTTCTATATATAATAGTTACTTATGTTTTTAAAGTTATTTTATTAGTTAATACTCGTGAATAGACCGACAAATGAAAAAAATAAAAAATTAGAGAGGTTGTTTCGCTAAGATTTTCTATCGAGAAAAGTTTTTTCAATCGCGTTTCTGAGTTTATGCGATCCTAGATCATATATTGAAAAAACATATACTTAAAAATTAGAGCTCTAGCCATTCAATCTAAAGAAACAATGAAAACTTTGTACGTAGAAAAATGCACGAAGCTATTTTGGTATCCTCTTAAGCAGTAGTGTTTGTTTTTTTGAACGCGCTTATCTCAGAAACCACTGATTTGATTTGAACTATTATTTCAGTGTTGGATAGTACATTTATCGAGGAAGGCTATATGCTATATAACATTACGCTGTGACCAATAGAAGCGAAACACAAGTGAAAAATGTTGCAGGTCCACCTCCTACTTGACCGGGCAAAAAGCCTTACTTTAAAATGTTAGCAATAGAAATACTATACTAAGTCTAAGAGATTTTTTTACACAGTTTGTAAAGTAGATAAATATTATTTACTATAGTAAAGATAAAATAAATTCTCCCAAAAAAAGTCACACTTAGCAGATATCTACAGAAAAAAAACTCTATTTATTTTAGTTCGAGCAAAAGTTTTATTTATCTTTGGCTCGTAAATCGTTACGTGACGAAGCCGTAACATTAAAATGCCTGATAAGGAATCGAACCCTGGTCCTAAATCAACACAATGTTGTATTTTCCTTGTAAACCTTTTGTTAATAAAATATGACGAGCCTCGTGGTTGAGTGGTTCATGTAAGAGACTGCCGATCAAGGGGTCGCGGGTTCGATTCCAGCTCGGGACAATCATTTGTGTGATTTTTCTAATTGTCATACAAATGTTTGTACCGCGTCTGGGTGTTTCTATGTATTATAAGTATGTATTTACAAAAATAAAGTAGTATATGTATTCTATCCGTATTCTGGTACCCATAACACAAGCATATAAGCTTAGCTTGGGATCAGAGGACGTTGTGTGAAATGTCCACGAATATTTATTTATTTATTTAATAAATGAAAATGGATTCTACTAATGGTTTTTGAGACTATGAAAAACATGTTATCGATTTATTACTAACAAGCTTTTGCTCAAGACTTCGTAGGCGTGGTTTTTAGAAAACAAAGCAAATTATACAAAAAGGGCATAATAAACAACCTATGAATTAAAAAAAAACCGCATCAAAATACGTTGCGTACTTTTGAAGATTATAGCTTACATAGGGACATACATACAAAAAGATTTTTTATTTTTTTACGAAAATCTCTAAAATAAACCCTATCTTTAACACGCCTGGTCAGCGCGGCACAGTAGACCATAATCCCTCTCAAAGTGGAGGAGGCCCGAGCCCAACATTGGGACGATAATGGGGTGGAGAGAGACAGCAAGAGAGAGAGAGAAATAAACAATCGTATGCATCATATCATCTGTCAGTTTCGCTACAACTTGACCTACATACAATGACCTCTAACATGTCTAGTATCAACATAAATGACATTTTTTATCGCAAGATATATCCTTACTTCTTTATTTTGGCTGCTAAGTTTCTTACGCCGGTTCTTCTCAGTAGATTGCGCTCTGAACCGGTGTGAGGTAAAAATATGTTTGGACCTGCCATAAGCACATAAATTTCTCATAAATTTATGTTCAAATGATTAAATGATTTTTCATTTCATTTCATCCCGAAACCCATTGAGGTTTCACTGTTGAGCACGGGGCTTCTTTAGGAAAGCTTTTTGGTCTATCTTTACTTATAATAAATAGTTCAAAAACTAAATAATAATAATAGTTTAAAAAAACTAAAAAAAACGCTTTATTTAATCGAATTATTGCATTGTCATCGGTCTTTGACAGGTGTGCAAAATTTGAATAGAATCTGACCGTTTAAAGTGGGTCAAAATAGCGTCCAAAGGAGTCGGTTACAAACATACAAACATACAAGCAAACATACAAACAAACATACAAGTGAAGCTAATATAAAGCGTGTAAAAAGACGCTTGAAAATACTAAATAATTTTTTAACATTATTACATTGTCATTGGTCTTTAATAAGTGGGCAAAATTTTATGGCAAGTGGGTGAAAATCACTTTCAAAGATTCCGTTACATATATTAATACATTGATAGATACGCACCATGCTAATAAAAGCATGTTAACATGTTAACAAAGACGTTATTTTTGCATGTATATCCCTATGTGAGCTTATTTCTTCATAATTATTTTATTTTAACTGTTAGAAGATGTTTAAGCTCAGCTCTTTTTCAGTAGCTAATTACCTATATTATCAGCATATAAAGTACTGTACTGTGTACTGTATTTATACTTATAAAGTGGTATGTAACAATCTTTAAAATCTTTTAACCTGTACTCTATAAATGTTCACACTTCGATTTCTTCTTTTCATGTCTATCATCCTTACTATTTTATAAATGCAAAAAGCGGAATGAAATCCTAAAAGTTTGACGAGCTTATGTGTTAAGGGCCTACATCAATATTATCGTATATCATCGCCGACACGTACATATTAACACAGCCAGTAGGCACAGAAAATGAAAAATTAGGGATACTTTTCCTATTTACTCAAAATCTACTAAATATATTTTAATTCTGATTTACGTGTTTCTATATATAATAGTTACTTATGTTTTTAAAGTTATTTCATTAGTTAATACGCAATAATAGACCGACAAATGAAAAAAATAAAAAATTTGAGAGGTTGTTTCGCCAAGATTTTCTATCGAGAAAACTTTTTTCAATCGCGTTTCTGAGTTTATGCGATCCTAGATCATATATTGAAAAAATACATACTTAAAAATTAGAGCTCTAGCCATTCAATCTAAAGAAACAATGAAAACTTCGTACATAGAAAAATGCACGAAGCTATTTTGGTATCCTCTTAATGCGTGTAACTAAACCATAGTGCGATTTAAAAAAAACTATACAACGCCATCTATTGAGCGGTAGTAGTAAACTTCTGTTTCTTAAGGTCTGATTTCTAAATTTCACGCGTACGAAGTTGCGGGCAACAGCTAGTAATTATTGGCTTTATGCTACCTATTGTAACACTGTTATTCATGTATAGTAGATGAAAGATTTCCATAAATTATAAATAAATAAATAAATAATTACACAACAGATTTGGTTATTTTTTAAATAGAGTGGTTCAACAGGATGGCCTCTACGCGTACGTGCGGGCAGCAGCCAATAACTAATACAATACTAAACTTTTACATCAAAGTCAAGTATTTTTATTTTAAGTAGGTACGTACGTGTTTATGTAATCTGTATCTTAGTATTTATAAAGAGTGTATGTATATTATATAGTAGTTTTTACTTATTTATTAGTGTGCTTATGTATATGTATGTTTATTTATTTTTTGTTTTATGCATTTTTTTCATATTTTCAATATAATTTATATATAACGTAGAATACACCAACAACCTCCGCAATGTCTATTTTAGATTCTATCCATTATACGGTTGCCTGAAAGAAATCACATTAGTGATAAGGCCGCCTTTTGTATTTTAAATCTGTATTTTTAAAATTCTGTGTAAAATTGGTGTTTGTGCAAATAAAGAGTTATCTATCTATCTACGTATTGCATCCAGACGCTCCCGGCACATTTGATGATAACGTCGGTCCACCTTCTTGGGGACTGTCCAACGCTGCGTCATCCGTCACGTGGTAGCCACTCAAGGACCTACCGTTAATAAACAAAGTAATAATGACAAATCCTAAACAATGTAATTATCACTTCCTGTCATCCACAAATCAATTACAAATATAATCTAATTGCAGTAATATTGTACAGATGGGAAATATACATAACATCCGATTTCCGTTTCCGTTTATAGGATTGATAGTAAGCGTTATAAGGTAAACAAAAAGTTATGATTTCTTGAGCTATATTTATGGTACCGTATTAAAAGAACCGTTTTGGGATCACTTTTGTTTATATGCTCGCTTCATATTCAGTTGAAACTAGTGTCAAATATAGTTAATGTAACGCTTTCTTACACTAAAAAAGGGCTAAGCAAAGCCCCTCACAGTCTCAGGGTTCCGTAGCTGTTAATTTTACATTAACAGTTACGGAACCCTGAGACTATAAGGGGCACAGTACCTTAATAGTACATTTTGTAATTCAAAGCACAGGCAAAGCATTTACTATCAGGGTTTTTTACCCAATTTTACTAAAAACAAATTTACCCAATGTTACTAAGTATATTATTTGCAAATACATAATCGTATTGAAAGAAAGAAAGAAAGACAGAGAATTTTATTATTTCTTCTTATTGCTATTAAAGATATTTTTTTTGTGCAATATAGAACTAAATTCAAACAGAATGATTTTTTAACACGCTTTTATAAGTTTGGTATGTATCTATCACAGGTATCTATCAATGTATTAATCTGTGTAACGGAATCTTTGAAAGCGATTTTCAGCCACTTGCAGTAAACGGGTTGATCTGAAATTTTGCACACCTAACAAGGACCGATGACAATGCAATAATTTAAAAGAATAATCCCAATTCCTTGATCAGAATTACTAGAATAGCATGTTGAAGTGATATGATATGAGTGTATGACCACACTTGTATTTTTAATTGTACACGTAATAGTTTAATTGTATATGAGTAGACTCACCTATATTATTGTGTTTCTACGTATGCCTTTCATATACAATCAGATAATTTCACATAAAAACGCTTTGTTGAATCAGGTAAAAATATCATAATTGTTTACTTGTGTTTACTACGATTGTGACAACACGTGACAACAGAAAGTTATGTCTCTGACAACATAAACTGTCAACGTTTTGTAAGTAGGTAGCATAGAATTGAGCATTGATGACAATGCTTAAAAAATATTCAGGATATTTAAGCGTGTTTTTTAGTTTTCAAACTTAGTAGATTTTTATTTCAACTTAATACTTCGAAGCATTGCCGAGAGAAATATATGACATAAATTTTTTCTCAGCAGACAGGCCGACAGGTGGACAAAAGAATGCATAGATTTTTTTGTACAGAGTCCTATAACGTTACCTTATGACGTCAAACGAAATAGGTTAAGGTTATCAGAGGTTTATATTATCGTTAATTTGTATTTAATTGTGCTGCAGTTCTAATAGTTGACATAATTCGTTGTGGCGCCATAGCTTTTATCAGTCCCTTGATAGAAACAGGGTTGATTAGGGTTGAGCGGAAAAAGTGACGTAATAAATGTGTTTTATGTATTAAGTAAATATTTTATGTTGGCGGCCCCCGACAAGGTGGAGCGACGATATCGTCAAGATCGTGGGGAGACATTGGATTCAAGCGGCACAGGACCGCGCGTTGTCGCGCATTTTGGTCTGAAAACTGAAAACTGGAGGGAGAAAGGCTGATGGATAGATGGAAATATGTTTTCTTCGTCGCGAAATAATAGAGATGCTTTCTGATTACTGAGACTGCTCTCTGTCCGTCCGTTAAGACTTACGATCCAGCCAATTCACAGTTTAGGTATTTGTGTTAGGTATTGCTCATCTAATAATTTACAAATACAGCCAAAGCGTTGGCTGAGGGGAAAGTATAATTCAACCAGCTTTTACCAATAAAATCTTTGAAAAAAGACGTTTCGTAGTCCGCTGTTTTCTTCATGCAAATGAAACCGATTTAAATTTTTTTGTATGTCAAGTGGAAAAAGTTTGTATACCGGTGTTAATTATAAATATAATTATTATAACATAATAATTATATTTATAAAATATAATTTATTTATTTAAGACGACATATATATTATGTCGTCTTAAATAGTTAAAATAATATTTTTAGTCAACCCTTAAAGTGAGTGATGTTGATAACAGTCCAGTGATAATGCTTTATAATGACTAAAACTAAAGTCAAAAGTCGTGTTACTGCGATGACTTGCTCAAATAACTAACAAAATTGCTAACATAATATTCTCAAACACTTGCGCGACTTTTTGATTAAATTAAACTACTTTTTACGGATTCAAACGCGTGTGAATTCAAAAATAAAGACCGACTTCAAAAAAGGGGGAGGTTCTCAATTCGACTGTATGTTTTTTTTTATGTTAGTTAACTCATAACTTTTAACTTTTTTTTATACTACAGAGGTGGCGAAGAAGCGTACGGCCCTCCTGATGGAAAGCGGTTACCGTAGCTTAAAGACGTCTGTAACACCAGGGGTATCAGTCGCGCGTCGCCCGACCCTGTAGAAATCGCTTCTCATCTTTTTAGGGTTCCGTACCCAAAGGGTAAAAACGGAACCCTATTACTGAGACTTCGCTGTGTGTCCGTCCGTACGTCCGTCTGTCACCAGGCTGTATCTCAAGAACGGTGATAGCTAGACAGTTGAAATTTTCACAGATGATGTATTTCTATTGCCGCTATAACAACAAATACTAAAAATAAAATAAAATAAATATTTAAGGGGGGCTCCCATACAACAAACATGATTTTTTTTACCGTTTTTTGCTCGATACTAATAACGTTGCCTTATGTTGCATAGATAATGGTACGGAACCCTTCGTGCGCGAGTCCGACTCGCACTTGACCAATTTTTTGAAGAACTCCATGCTGTAGTCCAATGGGAAAATCTCGGCAGGTAGTTCATTCCACAACTTTATTGTGCTTTACTTTTAACTGGGCGAAGTGATGTTAATAATTCTTTTAATTTTATAATTTTATAATTCTTAAATATCGTCAGATAAATCCCCAGACTATAACATCATGTTTATTCAACAAACGATTGCTGAAAATCACACTAATCGAATATCAACTGTCGGTCCAATTTTAAGCGGACGCAGGGGAAAGTGGGCCGCGAATTTGTTGCTATACATAATCCCACCAGTGGGCTTTCATATCATAATATAAACCGTATATATGGGTACACAAGAGTGGATATCGCTCGTTGAAATACCCACGGGGTTATAACCTGGTATTATTTAAATTGTTTTAGTTATTATATAACAGGTATTATGGCCATGGCTTAAAATAGGGTCAGATTATCAAGGGTGTACTAAAAAATTAAAAATAAATTGGTCAAGTGCGAGTCGGACTCGCGCACGAAGGGTTCCGTACCATTATCTATGCAACATAAGGCAACGTTATTAGTATCGAGCAAGAAACGGTAAAAAAATCATGTTTGTTGTATGGGAGCCCCCCATAAATATTTATTTTATTTTATTTTTAGTATTTGTTGTTATAGCGGCAATAGAAATACATCATCTGTGAAAATTTCAACTGTCTAGCTATCACCGTTCTTGAGATACAGCCTGGTGACAGACGGACGGACGGACGGACAGCGAAGTCTCAGTAATAGGGTCCCGTTTTTACCCTTTGGGTACGGAACCCTAAAAACGGACGGACGGACTGCCGATCACGAGGTCACAGGTTCGGTTCCCGCTCGGGACAATAATTTGTGTGATATTCATAATTGTCATACAAATGTTTGTACTATGTCCGAGTGTTTCTATAATATAAGTACGTATATCCGTATTCTGGTACCCATAACACAAGCATATAAACGTAGTTTGGGACCAGAAGACGTTGTGTGAAATGTCCATGTATATAAGTAATATTTTTTATGAATAATGTCAGCAAATATCAACAAATACTAGAAATTTTTTTTGCTTGAAATGTGACATTTGACCTCCCCGGTGCGTTATCTCCTGTGGTTATTTCCAGAATTTACCCAAAATATGGGGAATCTTTCTAACATATACAGAGGGCAAGTGTGCGCGGCAGGAGAGCGATTTATCATGAAAAGGGTCTTGTCCAAATACACAAATTGTATGGTGTAAGGAATAAGAGATAATGGGTTTTAATAATAATTACTTATTATTCTTTCATTCACGAACATTTCAAACAACGTACTCTGGTCCCAAGCTAAACTTATATGCTTGTGTTTTGGGTACCAGAATACGGATAGAAAAATATTGTCCCGAGCGGGAATCGAACCCGGGATCAGTCCGTTATATGAATCACTCAAGCACGAGGCCTGTATTCATAATAATATGTATTATTATGCTTGACGTTGTAGTTTTTCTGCCCAAATTATCTAGTGAATCGTTATCGCGCATTGATATTCATTATATTATCTATAATGAATATCAATGCGCAATACTTTTTTACTAATTATCTTAGTAAAAAACTTGTGTTTTTCTTAAATTACTAGTCTCTAAAAAAATATGTAAACCAATAATTTTAGTCCAACGTTTCGGAGAATTTTCTGCTACCATGATCACGGGTGGGACTCACGCTCACGCTTAAAGGAAATTGAATAATTATGATTCTTAAAAAGACTTGTGAATTGAGGATTAGATTTTTTTTTGTGATTGTTTTTTTTGTAAATTTCTTTTTTTTTTCTTTGTTTTGTATTTGTTTTTTTAGGGTTCCGTACCCAAAGGGTAAAAACGGGACCCTATTACTGAGACTTCGCTGTCCGTCCGTCCGTCCGTCCGTCCGTCTGTCACCAGGCTGTATCTCAAGAACGGTGATAGCTAGAGAGTTGAAATTTTCACAGATGATGTATTTCTATTGCCGCTATAACAACAAATACTAAAAATAAAATAAAATAAATATTTAAGGGGGGCATCCCATACAACAAACATGATTTTTTTACCGTTTCTTGCTCGATACTAATAACGCTGCCTTATGTTGCATAGATAATGGTACGGAACCCTTCGTGCGCGAGTCCGACTCGCACTTGACCAATTTTTTTTCTTATTAATATAAATCGCCTTTTCTTAACACTTGTGCTATGATTAGCATTAATTTCGGTTTGTAAAAGCTTTCTACATCTAAACATGGTATCAAGTTAATGTATGTTTGTCATCTCGATGTGCCAAGTTGTCAGTTAAAGGGGACGCCCTTATAAGGGACATTACTAAAATGTACTATGTGATAATATATGCTTTGAAACTATTTACAAACCTATTGAGTATGTATAAGTTTAGATTGTATATATAAGAGGTAAACAAAATTTTGTAAAAACTCTTTTCTTATTTTTTTTAAATATGTACGCTTTTTAGGGTTTCATACCATTAGGTAAAACAGTACCCTAGTGTTGAGAATTCACTGTCCGTTTGTCACCAGCAGTGGTATTCAGTAAGAAAAAGTGAAGTGAATTTTCGGTGAATCTTTATCACGTGACAGCGCTCCTCTATTTTTATTGGAGGAGCGCTGTCACGTGATCAAGATTCACCGAAAATTCACTTCACTTTTTCTTACTGAATACCACTGCAGACTGTGTCTCTGGAACGGTGAAAAGAGAGATGAGAATTTCACAGTTCGTATAAGTATATCAGTTGATTCCACAACAACAATTAATATTCATCGTTCTCCTGCGCTTTTTCAGACTCGCTGAAGCTCGCAACTTCGTACGCGTTGTTACAACAATATTCACTGATGCTTCGCTTCTATTCGTCGCAGCGTGATGTTATATAACCTATAGCCATCCCCTATAAATGTACTACCTAACACCGCAAGAATTTTTCAAATCAGACCAGTGGTTGCTGAGATTAGCGCGTTCAAACAAACAAACTCTTTAGCTTTGTAATTGTAAGTATAGATAGATTATTTGGGGTCTGCATGACGAATATGTTATAATAACAGCGTACGGAACCAGAAATCAGCAAAACCAGATTATTTATAGATGATTTACGAAATCTCTCGGTAGGCGGCGGCTTGGCTTTGCCCCTGGTATTGCGGAGTCCATGAGCGACGGACGCCACTTATCATCAGGTGGGCCGTTTGCTCGTCTGTCGACCTAACCAATAAAAACAAAAAAATAAATCCTTCGCGCACAAGTGCAAATTGTAATTAGTCGGTTTTATTTTACCAAACGTAGATTGATGAACTTTGCCAAAGAATCATCAAATTACGTTTAGAAAAAAAGGAATAAAAAGGACAATTTATGTGTTTCGTTACTTGTTATAAAACAAAGTCGTTATTTCTGGATGTATGTCCCTATGTGAGCTTATATCTTCTAAACTAGGCAACGGATTTTTATACGTTCTTTTTAATAGATAAAATGGTTAAAGAGGATGGCTTTTTTGTATAATTTGTTAAAGTTTAGTTTCTAAATCTCAAGCGTACGAAGTTGCGGGCAAAAGTTCGTAATATAGATTTACAAACGTTATAGAATAGTTAATATCATTTGTTTATGAAGTGCACACGGAACTTCCTCAGAAATTCAACATTCCTTATACAAATAGATTATATTACACGTGGAAATACGTCAATATTACTATTATTGTAATACTATTATTGATTTTAACAGTATGTTATGAAAATATCTAATATCTAGGTACTACAGATTAAATTAAAAAATAGTTAAGTACTAACCATACTACTTACTAACGTGCTTTTAACATACCTCTCCGTTTGGTGACGGATTAACAATACAAATGTCACTACCCCATCTCCTCCCAAGGGTGCTGTAAAAATCAGCTAAGGGATATTGCACACAGATAACATCCTCTGTGAGAGACGGAAAACTCGAAAATAAACCCTGTGCTGCCTGTGCCCTGTGTGTGCCTGGTCAGCGCGGCACAGTAGACCATAATCCCTCCAAACTGAAGGAGGCTTGTGCCCAACAGTGGGCCGTAAATGGGCTGGAGAGAGAGAATAGAAATCGAACTTATTATTTCTTATTCAAAAACAAAATTACCACCCACTGCGTTTAGTGATTAAATAGAAAACTCGATTACATAAAAAAGTGAAAATCATACTTTCAACTTGATCAATAGAATTTTATTAGATACTTGCTGTAATATATTGCATTTATAAATAGCAAAGAAATTCATATACTTACCTAATCTAAACATTAAAAGTACTTTATTGTAGTTTATGAGAAAATAGCACCATAAAAACTATCATCATTATACTTAACGTATTTTAAAATGGCCGATTAAATGCTTTCTGTTATTTAATAGATTCTCCGGTTTGATGTAATAGTTAAGTAATGGGAACTGATATGTACCAGATTGATATTGATTGGACTTGTGATGCAGCAGAACGTACATTTAGGTTTTAAAAGATTTAGTACAATTATACCAAACTTAATGCAAAAGTTAATGCAGATATAACTTAGAGGAGTGGACTCTAGAGGAAATTTACAAATTAAATATTTTTGTATGATATTGGTAATATTATACCCAAGCGTAGCGTACATAATGGTGTGCAAAAAATTTATCGCTTAAAAAATACGTTTTATATTCCGCTGTTTTCTTCTTGAAAATTGACCGATTTAAAAAAAAATTACGCCATATTATACATGAAGATGATTTCTATATTTATATTTATATTTTGTTTTTAGAAAAAAATTACCAAAATAACATAAAAGACGGAATTCATCTTAAGACAACTGTAAAAACCGGGTTCTTAGCTTCGTATGTCAATCTATTAAACGTAATCTTTAAAAGTCATTTTCACCCACTTGCAATAGTTAGATTGATTTGAATTTTTGCACACTCTTATAGACCGAACATGCTTAACCGAACACTCTTAAAGACCGAACATGCATTACTTAGTAATACTAAGAAGCGTAACTGAAAAAAAAAAAATTGGTCAAGTGCGAGTCGAACTCGCGCACGAAGGGTTCCGTACCATTATCTGTGCAACATAAGGCAACGTTATTAGTATCGAGCA
The DNA here is from genome assembly GCA_916999025.1 of Orgyia antiqua. NCBI lineage: Eukaryota > Metazoa > Arthropoda > Insecta > Lepidoptera > Erebidae > Orgyia > Orgyia antiqua. The sequence goes on from OU779874.1 coordinate 1,490,232, forward strand.
AGAAACGGTAAAAAAATCATGTTTGTTGTATGGGAGCCCCCCTTAAATATTTATTTTATTTTATTTTTAGTATTTGTTGTTATAGCGGCAATAGAAATACATCATCTGTGAAAATTTCAACTCTCTAGCTATCACCGTTCTTGAGATACAGCCTGGTGACAGACGGACGGACGGACGGACGGACAGCGAAGTCTCAGTAATAGGGTCCCGTTTTTACTTTTTGGGTACGGAACCCTAATTATATAAAAAAAAATTTTTTTATACGCGGTGTCCCAAAAATAATCAAGATAACACAAAAAGCAATTATTAATTTATAACGATTTTATTACTTTATATGTGTAAAAGAAACTGATTAAAGTATGTCATTTAATCCATGTTCTCCGATATCGGAACTGATATTTTATATGAAGCAGCATACTTTATAGTTACTAGGCAAACTTATTACGGTACTTTACTCCATGGAGTAACTAAGTAATTCATTTAACTGGAGTGAGGCCTATATGTTTTTTTTAGTACGGATTCTATGTGAACAGCTAAACTTAACTAGATAAATTAAAATTAATTGTCTCAATAATACAATTCGTGTTATTGTTAAGGGCCTACACCAATATTATCGTCGACATGTACATATTAACACAGCTAGTAGGTATAGAAAATGAAGAATTAGGGATATTTATTTGTTTCCTCAAAATCTACTACATATATTTTAATTCTGATTTACGTGTTTCTATATATAATAGTTACTTACGTTTTTAAAGTTATTTCATTACTGAATACGCGATAATAGACCGACAAATGAAAAAAATAAAAAATTAGAGAGGTTGTTTCGCTAAGATTTTCTATCGAGAAAACTTTTTTCAATCGCGTTTCTGAGTTTATGCGATCCTAGATCATATATTGAAAAAACATATACTTAAAAATTAGAGCTCTAGCCATTCAATCTAAAGAAACAATGAAAACTTCGTACGTAGAAAAATACACGAAGCTATTTTGGTATCCTCTTAACTGAACTTTCTTATGTTAAAAACTTTGTATTGTAGACTCTATATACCTATATAACATCACGCTGCCACCAATAGGAGGGAAGCATTCGTGAAAAATGTTGCAAAAACCAGGACTAGTTAAAAAAAAAATTTACGTTTCGTTTATTGAAATATAAAGAATTAATAAAATATATGGCATCAAAGGTAGATGATGCCGAAGAAACGCTGGATGAATTGTGTAAAGGTGCATATGAAAAAAACAATAGTATATACAGCAATTACGTCTGACAGAAGAGCGTGAAAGGAAAGGGCATGTTGCTTTGATCCTAAATAAAGGAAGAAAGGCAAGGCAATGTCAAAGTCAAAGTTAAATATTTTATTTCAAGTTGGCATGTTTTACAAGCTCTTTTGAAACGTCAGAAACTAGGTGTCTGTTCCAAACGCGGATCCTATGGAGAAGAACAGACAAGAAACTCCATGGATTTTTTTTTTCTATTTCCTTTCATTTTTTTTTTTCAACAATATTATACATAATTGTATCAGGGGTGTGAGAATGATGCCGATCAGTACTATCACGACTAACTAAAACTAACTTTTTTAAAACTAAAACTAACTTAATAATAAAATAGCCTTGTTGGAGCAAATCGACCAGTCCCAGCAGAAGGCACCCGTTCACGAGTATAACGCACACAGCATAATGATGATAATAGATAAATTTAAACTTGACCTGACTACTATTTGATATTTTAAGGGATTTCAATAATAGCTTGCAACACCAACATAGCTTATTTTCATATCTGAATAATACACAGGCTATATGCCGTCAGGTTAAATGCTAAGAACACGGACAGTATCTATAAATTAAGGTGAAACCGAAGGATTTTTCCACTTTGGTATGATTATCTGAATAGCCCGCGTGATGCTGCAGCAACACACATCATACGGCAATCACTAAGAATAAACTCAGATTGCGGAAACTCTCTTTTATTCTCTTTCCAACCCATTATCGTCCCACTGTTGGGCACGGGTCTCCTCCAATTTAGGAGGGATTATGGTCTACTATGCTGCCCAGACCAGGTGTCTTCGCACAGGATTTATTTCTAGATGTCCGTCTCACTGAGGATGTTATCTGTGTACAATACACTTTAGCTGACTTTTACAGCATCGTGGAAGGAAAAGGGGTGGTGACACTTGTATTTTTAATCCATCATACATACTGAATAGTACTCAATCCTGTACTATAGAGATTACTCCTTGGTTTACCTATATCGCCATATTGCTAAGAATGGCGTCATTCTCTCTAATAGTTCAAATACAACGGCTGGCGTCAAATTGTCTGCAGATGTTTTTAAAATGGACATTGTGATGCTCAATTAACAACAATTGTAATAAAATACTTTTACACACAGTATTTTATTGTTTACTAGTTGTGACCGGCGGTGTTAAAAGGATAAAAAAAGCGGTAAAAAGGATAAATAATCTGCTTAGTTCTAAAACTAAAAAACACGATTTAAAATCCTGGTTAAATTAAAAGCTCTGCTGAGTTTCTTACGCCGGTTCTTCTCAGCAGATTGCGTCCTGAACCGGTGCTAGGGAAAAGTAATTGGACATGTCATAAGCACATAATTAAAAAACTTAACTACTTGAATAAACGATTTTTCATTGCATTTCATTTGAATATTTTTTTAAATTATTGCATTGTCATCGGAACTTAATATGTATGCAAAATTTTAGATCAATCCGACTACTGCAAGAGGGTGAGAATCACTTTCAAAGATTCCGTTACATAGATTAATACATTGATATATACCTACCCAACTAATATAAGCGTGTTAAAAATCTGTTCCTTTTTTATGGGAACATTGTATTCTTTCAGAATAAAAAGTAGCCTGTATGTTATTCTGATGTATAAGCTACATTATTGTAAAGTTTCATTAAAATCCATTCAGTTGTTTTTGCGTGAAAGAGTAACAAACATCCAAAGATCCATACTCACAAACTAACATACATAATATAGTGTCTATGGGTACGGCTACATCGTGGCTGTCCTAAACCAAAACCTAGCAAGGGACATTTTTTCAGAATTCGTTTTCTTGAACCAATACTTCCCTATATTTTTAGTGCGTCTAATGCAAAAACAACTCTATTTCTATCTTAAATAGAATCAGAGATATGAACATGTATAAACCTAGCAAGTGCACTTCGTACTTTTGGATTACAAAATGAAAAAGCTTCTCCTGAAAAATTTACTCAAATGTATTTGCTAGGTTTTGGTTTTGGACAGCCGATCGCTCAGCCGGCTTGAAATAACTTACATTACTATGCGTGCATGAAATCTGTCTTCTATGAAATACAAGGATGGTTCTAACTTCTAACGCAGCGAAAAATTATAAAAAAATGCCTGAAATGCCTAGATAAAATAAGGAATGAATATATTAGAGGAATTCTGATAGTGATGCCAGTGACTGAAAAATTAAAGAATGAGCGGATGTCCTGGTATGGGTGGGCATGTTATGAGACAAGAGGAAAGTAATATCTAAATAATCTTAATAGAAGAAGAACAGACAAACAAGGTTTGTTTGTCTGTTCTGAGTCCTTGATATATGTGCAAAATTTTAGATTAATCCGGCTACTGCAAGTGGATGAAAATCACTTTCAAAGATTCCGTTACATATTACCTAATCTATTGATAGATACATACGAGTTGTATACCAAACTTATATAAGCGTGTTAAAAAGACATGTCGCGCCGACCTCAAATAGGACCTCAAATAGACCTCAAAATAAAGAGAACGATGATGTCTGAAACATGTACGCAAGTGAAACCGTAGGGTTCAGCTAGTGTTTAATAAAATAGTACAAACTAGTATCAACAAATATTTATTACAGTGAGCCAGTGACCCTCAAACAGAACGTGATCCATTTTACACAATTTGTTTGCACGTTCCAGTTTATAACATTGAAACGCAATGGCGACCTACTGTCTCATAGTATTTATTACTCACTACTATTTATTTAAATACTATATGTTGCCCGCGACTTCGTATACGTGGAAATTTTGGTCCAGTTTTGCAACATTATTCACTATTTTTTCCTCGCCGGCTCATGGTAAGGCTCAAGGCCCTGAGAGGGCAAGAAGGCGGAGAAATAATTATCTACTAAAGTTTAAAAACTAAAAAATTGGTCAAGTGCGAGTCGGACTCGCGCACGAAGGGTTCCGTACCATTATCTATGCAACATAAGGCAACGTTATAAGTATCGAGCAAGAAACGGTAAAAAAATCATGTTTGTTGTATGGGAGCCCCCCTTAAATATTTATTTTATTTTATTTTTAGTATTTGTTGTTATAGCGGCAATAGAAATAAATCATCTGTGAAAATTTCAACTCTCTAGCTATCACCGTTCTTGAGACACAGCCTGGTGACAGACGGACGGACGGACAGACGGACGGACAGCGAAGTCTCAGTAATAGGGTTCCGTTTTTACCCTTTAGGTACGGAACCCTAAAAAAGACGTGTGGCACTCGGGAACTGCCGCAGTAAAGCTATTGCAAAGTATTTTTTATCAACTTATGCAATTATAATTATTTATTTATTTTATTTTATTTATGCAAGAATCTAAATACCATAAACTAAAATAAGATTAATAATCCTTTACTGATGCTTACATCTGTCCATTGTTTATGGTAATTATGATAAAATAGCGATTGTCAATCAAATGTCAATAAAATAAAAACTAACGCCAAAACTGACATGAGTCACCAGCGCGGCAGCGCCGTGTGTAATATTTTTTAGTTACGCTATCTTTGTTACGGAATTTAAATTTCGAATTTTGTGCATTTAGTCTCCACGCTCAAGGCCCGCGATAGAAGCTATGCAATTAGCTTAAAAACACGCTTGAAAATCCTGATTTTTTTAAATTATTGCATTGACATCGGTCCTTGATATATGTATTGTGCTTCAGATCAATCCGACTACTTCAGTTGGGTTAAAATCACTCTTAAAGATTCCGTTACATAGAATATTAGAATACATTGATAGATACATACTGGACTTATATAAGCCTGTTAAAAATAAAAATATTATTAACTAATAAATAAATATTCACGGACATTTCACACAACGTCCTCTGGTCCCGAGCTAAGCTTATTACGCTTGTGTTAACGGATAGAATACATAAACTACTTTTCTTTTGTAAATACATACTTATAATACATAGAAACACACAGACGCAGGACAAACATTTGTATGACAATTAGAAAAATCACACAAATGATTGTCCCGAGCGGCAATCGAACCCGCGACCTCTTGATCGGCAGTTCATTACATAAACCACTCAATCACGAGGCTCGTCAAATGCTTAACTAATGCTTCGCTGCCATTGCTCGCAGCGTAGCATAAAGCCATCCACGCTGAAAGAATTTTTCAAATTGAACCCGTAATTCCTGAGATATGCTCATTCAAACAAGCAAATTCTTCAGCTTTATACTATTAGTATAGATAAATAAATAAATAACAAAGCTGTCTAAATAACTCAAATAACAATGTGTAATAGTTTAACATATGGTTTCCAAATGACTATAGACGTCAAAGATACGACAAGGTCTGTTGATACCTACGTCAATGATGTCTTTTTTATTTATTTTTATAGCAAATAAGGTAACTATTTGATGGGAAATGGCTACCGGACTTTGCTGATATGTTAGTACAATTTTTTAGTAGTCAATAGGCACAAAGGAGTAGTTCAATAGTTACTAAAGTAATTTATTAATTTTGCAATTGACATGCTATGCTTTACTTAATAAATTAAATTATGGTGGAAAAAGTGATTGCCGCAAGCGGGACTTGAACCCACGACCTCGGAATACCATTCCGAAGCTCTTTCCAACTGAGCTTATTGCGGTCGTGCTTGTAGCATTCAAATAGTTTTGTTAATTCGAGTATCTATAACAAAATTTATCCATCCATCAACATTTCTCCGTTCACTATTGGACGTAGGCCTGGTCCTGCGCTAACTGCACCCAGCAGCGTCTGGCATATTTGACGATATCGTCAGTCTACCTCATTGCGGGTCGCCCCACGGTGCGTCGTCCGGTTCGTGGTCGCCACTCGAGGACCTTCCGTCCCCAACGGTCATCAGATCGTCGAGTGATGTGACCTGCCCATTGCCACTTCAGCGTGCTAACTCTTCGGGTTATGTCGTACACACTGGTCCTTTTACGGATACATTGAAACGAGATGCTAGTGAAATTGCGGGGCTCAGTTAATTTACTATAGATTCAGTGTAGTCCCGTAACTGTTCGTATACATATAATTATGTGCGACACATGTGTCGTAACTTTTTCTAAGAACTTGGGTAAACCCAATAACACGCTTGTCAACTAAAAGTGTCAGTCAGTCATCTGCTTCCGCAGTCGTAACACATTGTTCTTATGATATATGACTTTGTTTATACACTTTTTTAATTTTTACAAAGAAGCCATAACTTAGTTCTTTGCTAGTCTGTTAAACATTAAGAGAAAGTAATTCATAATCATAATCATGTGATCTAAGGTGAAGAAAACGTTTGTTGTATGGGAGCACACTTGAGAGGGGACTACAGCCCCGATTTAGGCAGATTTTTGCCTTAGGTTTTGCTATCCCTATTCTCGAGCGCCGCCCTGAAAGGAACAAATTATAATTGAGACAGATATTACCTACAAATTCTTTAAAAAAAACGTATTGTTGACCCTTGTTTTCTTCGTGAAAAAAATACCGATTTTTACAATGTTAACGCCTTATTATATACTAGCTGTAGCCCGCGACTCCGTACGCGGTTAGAGATTTTTTCCGTTTTTGCAACATTCTTCACTCTTATTCTTCTTATTCTATTCTTATTCTTATTCTTATTCTTATTCTTATTATTCTTATTCTTATTCTTATTCTTATTCTTATTATTCTTATTCTTATTCTTATTCTTTTATTTTATTCTATTTATTTTATTATTGCTTCGCTCTTATTAGTCACAGCGTAATATTATATAAACTATAACCTTCCTCTATAAATGGACTAACCAACAGAAAAAGAATTTTTAAAATAGAGTCCTAATAGTAATTCCTGAGATTAGCGCGTTTAAACAAACAAACTCTTTCGCTTTATAATATTAGTATACATAGAAACACCCAGACGCAGTACAAACATTGGATTACAATTATAAATATCACACAAAATAATTGTCCTGAGCGGGAATCGATCCAGCAACCTCGTGATCGGCAGTCCGTTACATGAACCACTCGATATCGCATCGGTAGATAAACATTATATTACTGCAATAAAGTACTAAACTTTAACTCAATAGCTACTGATAAAAATCTTCACTTTCAGAACACGAAAGCAAAACTATAATTAAAATCGCAAAAGCTATTTACGAAAACACTCTCCGGTGGTCCTATTAACATAAAAGTTATCTCAATTTGTTGTTAAAAACACCGTGTAATGATGCCTCAATTATGTAAAACGTTGTGAGATGTCTGTCCGTCTGTCTGACACGCGTACTCAATGTGTGGCCTGTTCAACAAATTTTTGGCCGTTAATTTGAAAGGGTTCCGCATATTTCTTTTAAAGTAATTATTTTTGTTCTTTTCGTTTACGAACCATGATAGCTCAATCAGTAGAGCGACGGAAGGAAAAAAAACCATACCTACTTTAACCTATTAGACAAAAAAGCCAACCTCTTGAACCACTATAAAAAATACCGAATAGAAATCCGTTATCTAGTTTTCAAGATATAGGCTCACAGAGGAGGTATAGAAATATGAAGACTTTTCTATAATAAGTAAAGACAAGGATGCTCTATATTCCCTGCCTACTCCCTATGAGAAAATGGCGCGAAAATTGGTAGCATGTAGCCCGGATAAACTAAAAAAAATATTAAAGTAATTTATTAATTTTGCAATTGACATGCTATGCTTTAACTTAATAAATTGAATTATGGTGGAAAAAGTCCCGCTTGCGGTAATCACTTTTTCTACCATAATTCAATTTATTAAGAGGATACCAAAATTCTTCGTGCATTTTTCTACGTACGAAGTTTTCATTGTTTCTTTAGATTGAATGGCTAGAGCTCTAATTTTTAAGTATATGTTTTTTCAATATATGATCTAGGATCGCATAAACTCAGAAACGCGATTGATAAAAGTTTTCTCGATAGAAAATCTTAGCGAAACAACCTCTCAAATTTTTTATTTTTTTCATTTGTCGGTCTATTATCGCGTATTAACTAATGAAATAACTTTAAAAACATAAGTAACTATTATAAGAAACACGTAAATCAGAATTAAAATATATTTAGTAGAATTTGAGTAAATAGGAAAAGTATCCCTAATTCTTCATTTTCTGTGCCTACTGGCTGTGTTAATATGTACGTGTCGGCGATGATATACGATAATATTGAAGTAGGCCCTTAAGTAAAAAATATATATTTTCATGTGATATTAATTAGAACAGTCAAGAAAACTATTTGTTATATCAATGAATGGGTTTCTTTCCATTGCGTAAAAGATATATAAACATACGGTGGTTTTACCCGTCATATTTTTGAAAACAAACTTATGAAAATACTGCTACTATACTGCTCCTACGTATCTATCTTCACATTTTCAATTTTTAGGCTCAACCCACGACCGAAATCTTCGATCTTCTGACAATCTCTTGCTCACCTGCCCACCTCATAGCTCATGCCTCGTTCATTCTTCTTTCTTTGTTCGCTCCATTATTCTCTGGAATACTCTTCCGCCGGAAATCAGGATGAGCACCTCCCGTAAAGCGTTTAAGCGTAAGATACGTGAGCACTATCTCCGTATATCGACACAACCTCACGTTTAGCTGCATCCACATCTGAGTCTATGAAGCTACTATACTACTATCTATCTGTATTTAAGTACCTGTATTATATGTATTTATGGTATGTGTAATGTGCGTATATATCTGTGTATGTATGTATGACATGTATGTATCTGTTTAATTGTATTGATTTACGTGTATCTCTATGTATGTGTATGTAATGTATTCTTTATAGGATTTATCTATGTCAATAAGTCTTTAACAACTATAATCTTTGATAATCTAGCTTTATTTGTTACACTTCTACCTTCCCTTTTTCTGCACCACCCTATGGTTGACTGGTAGAAAATGCCTTAGGCATTAAGTCCGCCTTTGCATAGTTTAAGCATAAAGTGTAAATAAATAAATAAAATAACTAAAGGATTCAACTGGAACATGGAAACAAAACCTGATATTGACGGCTGTAGGTATAGCCCCGAGGAGTTTTGTTTGGGATCCGGGATAAGTGGCGTTATTAGTTAATATTCAGAATTTCTTACACGAATTACTGAGTTCCCAAATTAAGCTATTTTTTTGTAATATAGGTAAAATCAATACATACTTAATATCTTAAAGCTGAAGAGTTTGGGAACAACTGGTTGCAATTGAAAAATTCTTTGTTTGTTGGATAGTCTATAATTATAATATCACGCTGCGCGTAACAGGAGCGGAGAAACAGTGTAAAAGGGGAAATATTTTTTCAATTCGTCTGTATGTTTTTTTTAATTTTTTTCATGTTTTAATAACTTTTTAATTTGATAGCTGGGGTTCCCGTTTGGTCCCATTGGCAACAGGTCAGAATCTGATAGTTATCTCCTGAGTAATCGAGGAAAACCCTAAAATTTCAAAGGCACATGAAGTCAGTTAACCTGTTTTTAAAATACTCAAGTTTTAGTAATTTTTTATGGAAAATCTTGGAGTACAACCGACTAGCAGGGCCGTCTTAAACTAAGCTGGGGCCCTTGGGCACACAAAAATTTGAGGCCTTTTTAAAAAAGCAAAAAACGTGGGACAGATTTGGCATAGAAGCGTTAATAGAACAGTACTTTTCTGATTTACGTTCTTTGACAATGGTTTTCAAAACTTGCTGTCCCATTAAAAGAATACATACTTTTTAGGGTTCCGTACCCAAAGGGTAAAAACGGGACCCTATTACTGAGACTTCGCTGTCCGTCCGTCCGTCCGTCCGTCCGTCCGTCCGTCCGTCCGTCCGTCCGTCCGTCCGTCCGTCCGTCCGTCCGTCTGTCACCAGGCTGTATCTCAAGAACGGTGATAGCTAGAGAGTTGAAATTTTCACAGATGATGTATTTCTATTGCCGCTATAACAACAAATACTAAAAATAAAATAAAATAAATATTTAAGGGGGGCTCCCATACAACAAACATGATTTTTAGGGTTCCGCACCCAGTATCTCAAGAACGGTGATAGCTAGACAGTTGAAATTTTCACAGATGATGTATTTCTATTGCCGCTATAACAACAAATACTAAAAATAAAATAAAATAAATATTTAAGGGGGGCTCCCATACAACAAACATGATTTTTTTACCGTTTCTTGCTCGATACTAATAACGTTGCCTTATGTTGCATAGATAATGGTACGGAACCCTTCGTGCGCGAGTCCGACTCGCACTTGACCAATTTTTTCTCTTCACCTTTCTAATACCTTGTGATAAGATCACTGATTTGTGAAAACAAAAATATTTGGATGTGTGAGAAAAAATTTTCGGACATTCGGGGCCCGCTGAGAATGGGGGCCCTGGGCACTGGCCCCGTGTGCCCTTATGGTAAAGACGGTAATGCGACTAGTCGTCAGTCACTTCTCTTCGGCCCATTAATACCCCCCATTGTAATGTAAACAGTTACTTATCACATGTTTTTTTAGTATTTTTTCAAGGAACCCTAATTATACGGACGTTAAAATTGTTGTACTTTCTCGTGTAAATTATTCATATTTATTACACATATAAGCTAAAATATTACACATATTAGTTACACTACATTAATATGCAAGTGTAATTACTTTCTTTATGCTACATATGGTCAAAATTCGCAATAGCTTGGTAAGTTTTACAATTTTCAATGTCTTGGGTTCGAATAATAAGCAGATTCATATGATGAGACACGACAAGCGAAGCTTCGTTCTATCCGTATTCTAGTAACCATAACAGAAGCATATAAGCTTAGATAGGGACCAGAGGGCTTTGTGTGAAATTTCCGTGAATAGTTATATAAATATTTATTACTGCTGGACAAGGGCCTTCCCCATAGAACGCCACAATGCGCTGTCCTGCAGGCGTATTATGAGCTTTCAAAATATCATGCAAGTTCCAGGCGATTCTGTTGACGGCGGCAAACGGCTTGACTTTTATTTCGTAATAAGAAATACATAAAACTAGCCGACTTTTTAATGGATTAAGTGTCTATGGCCGTGTAAAGCATTTTGATAGAGTCGTTCAGAAACCTAATTATTGTGTTTATCGGCTAGTTACGGTTATATTTTACATTTTTTTGTACAAAATATAATATATTTGCTAAACACAAGTTACTTAGACCAATTTATAAAAGAAAAGAAAGGTAATACCATTATCTATTTTTATATTTAGTTTTTTAGGGTTCCGTACCCAAAGGGTAAAAACGGGACCCTATTACTGAGACTTCGATGTCCGTCCGTCCGTCCGTCCGTCCGTCTGTCACCAGGCTGTATCTCAAGAACGGTGATAGCTAGAGAGTTGAAATTTTCACAGATGATGTATTTTTGACGGGCCTCGTGGTGTAGTGGTTCATATAACGGACTGCCGATCTCGGGGTCTCGGGTTCGATTCCCGGTCAGGACAATTATTTGTGTGATGTTTTTAATTGTCATACAAATGTTTGTACTGCGTCTGGGTGTTTACTATGTATTATAAGTATGTATTTACAAAAGAAAATTAGTTTATGTATTATATCCGTATTCTGGTACCCATAACACAAGCATATAAGCTTAGCTTGGGACCAGAGGACGTTGTGTGAAATGTCTATGAATATTTATTTATATTTATTTATTTATTACTATACCTTTATTTCTATTGCCGCTATAACAACAAATACTAAAAATAAAATAAAATAAATATTTAAGGGGGGCTCCCATACAACAAACATGATTTTTTTACCGTTTCTTGCTCGATACTAATAACGTTGCCTTATGTTGCATAGATAATGGTACGGAACCCTTCGTGCGCGAGTCCGACTCGCACTTGACCAATTTTTTTATTTTATATAATTCATCTATGTTTTGGGAATTAGTTTTGGAACGGCACCCGTCACTTGAACGGTCAGCTGATATAGCGGGAACATAGGCTTAGTTTTTCATTATCCTAGAACTAATCATTATCCTAGAATTTAAGTAATTTTTAAAAGTAGTTTTTGTTTTTTCGTATGTAAGTAACTTTAATACACATGGCGATATTATTGTAATGAATAATTATTTTAATAATATATTAGTATTATTATTTATATTTAACTTATTTCGCATTCGACTAGTGTTTTGTTCATCATCGTCGCTCTCTAAAAATTCTAACACCTCCAATTCATCACCCATCGTTAATATGTAGATATTAGTTACTTTTAATTCTAAATAAACCAAAACAATTTATTATACGTAACAATGTAGCAGCTTATATTGAATGCATTTACTTGTCACTTCTAGATAGTTAAAAGTTTTAACTTAAAACGATCAACTACATGTAAAATTTTCGCTCGTAATACGCTTAACGCCAGCCAGTGAAACAAAAGTCGGGCCGATATCAGCCTGAAGTCACGTGACCACTGATACACAGCACACTAGCAATAGTATACTCATAATACGAATTTGCCAGGCAGTTCCATTCGATGCGTAAACGGCCTGGGAATAAGACGCTCATAATACGGCCGCTGTACTATCTGCTTCCAGCGGCTCCCGGCACAATTGACGACACCGGCGCTCCACTTTTTGGGAGCTGACCCACGCTGCGTCGTCCAGTACGTGGTTGCCACTTGAGGTCCTCCGTTCCCAACGGTCGTTAGATCATTAAGTGAAGTGGCCTGTACATTGCCACTCTAGCGCACTAACTCTTGGGGCTTTGTCGTAACCCGACCAAGATTAGCGAAATTCTTTAAAACAGTTACGTTATTCTATAATTCAATATATTTCTTCGAATTAAATAATTCAAGTCATAGTCACTTCAAGGAAGCTTAATATCGTGTTATTGTCCCAAATATGAACTAACAAACATACCGACAAACAATAGATAATGTGTACAGAATAATAAATTAATATTTGACACGACAGGAATTATATCATTTTGATATCGATCTAAGCTTAGCTTTACTTATTATAAAACAAAGTTGTTATTTTTCTATGTGTCTCTAGCTTATAGCTTCAAAACTACGCGACGGATTTTGATGCAGAGTGGTTCTGAAGGATGGCTGTTTATGTGAAGGAGGACAGTGCCCAACAGTGGGAAGTTAACGGGCTGGGAACAGACAGAGAAGAATTTAGTGCTACATTATATAAAAACATTGATTAAACCAAATAATATAAACTTTCGCTAAAATAAGGATCATATTACAATAAGTTTTTTAAATACTAAAATAATGACTTCCGTTTTATTTGTTGATTTCACACTTTCACCCACTCAGTGACTACTAAATAACTTGTCCGTGTGGGGATGGATTAAGAATATAAGTGTCACCACCCCTTTTTCAACACCCACTTTTCCACCTGTCCGTACTAAACTTTTTGGGTCGTCCTTCTTACCACGAACTGCCAAGGAATGGAATAATTTACCGATGTCTGTGTTCGCCGAGAGTTACAATGTAGACACGTTAAAAAAAAGGTAAATGGGCTTCTTACATAGTTGGTACGCTTTGCGACCAAAAAATTCCTTTGTCGCTTACTATATCAGGGGCCCAAGTCTGCTATAACAACGTTGACATAATGATCAGTCATTAATTGCATAATAGCTAATAATGGCGTCCATAATAACGTCATTATGGCGCCATAATGACATGCAATCAGTGACTGATCATTATCACAACATTGTAATAACAGACTTGGGCTCCAGGTGGCATGTGATAAAGTCCCAACATTTTAATTTAAAAAAAAAGAAGAAATAAAAATACTGATAGATTAATAACTTATAAACATAAAATATACTTATTGTTAAGTAAATAGTAAACAATAAACGCATATCTTTATAAAGCATTTTTTTTGCAATGGTGACCGAAGTCTCCAACACGTCGGGCTAAAATTTAAAACAAATATACCAACGCGTCTAAGTCCGTAACAAGTGGTTTTATTTGAATTAACTAACTAGCTGACCCGGCAAACGTTGTTTTGCGATACAAATTCTATCTTTCAAGTTGGATCGAATTGCACACGGTGTGCAAATCAAATTTAAAATCGGTTCAGTAGTTTAGGGGTCCATCGCGGACAAACATCTTGACACGTAATCTACTATATAAAAATAAGTCGGGTTTTTCTTCCTGACGCTATAACTCCAGAACCGATTTCCACGGTTTTGCATTCGTTGGAAAGGTCTCGGGCTCCATGAGGTTTATAGTAAATTTTTTTTTTATTACTTTTTTTTTTGGTATGGCAAAACAGCGTTTGCCGGGCCAGCTAGTAAATAATAAATATTCATGGACGTCTCACACAACGTCCTCTGGGCCCAAGCTAAGCTTATATGCTTGTGTTATGGGTACCAGAATACGGATAGACTACATATACTACTTTTCTTTTGTAAATACATACTTATAATACATAGAAACACCCAGACGCAGTACAAACATTTGTATGACATTATTTTATGGATATCACACAAATAATTGTTCCAAGCGGGAATCGAACCCGCGACCTCCTGATCGGCAGTCCATTACATAAACCACTCCACCACGAAGCCCGTCAGATATTATAAAGCTGAAGAGTTTGTTTGTTTGAACGCGTTAATCCCAGGAACCGTTAATTTCGTAAAATAATAAATTTATCGAGGAAGGCTTTAGGCTATATAACATCAACGTCGGGGCGTCAGAGAGAGTCCAGAACAGGGAACCTCTGGCGCTCCAGAAGGACGTGGAGAGCGCCGCAGTTAGGTTTAGTCGGTATTCCATTCATCGGTGAGTCCGACACTACCTACTCCTACCATGACGGTGTTTTGACCGAGGTGACACGAGTGGGTGTACGTAAAAGCATTCCCCTGCGAAAAAAAAGGCTATAATATAACAGGTGTAGCCAATTTTTGTGCACATAAGATCTACTTTTTATTTTAAAATTGGGTCGCGATCGACCTTTCTTAGGTAAGAAGGGGGACGTTTATGCAATGTGCTTGTATACCGCCGTGCACTCTTGAAAATAGCAGAAAACTACTAAAAGAGGTCACGCTGAACGTCTTCCTACTCGAAGCATGAGCTGCGTACATGTTCATTCCTGTATCAAGTACTAGAAACTGTGCTAGAAACATTTGACATTGAATGCGTCCCCTCATGAAACTTGCGAATGATCGACCAAAAATCGACTTGTTGGCCACTCCTGCTATATAACATCACGCTGCGACCAATAGGAGCGAAGTATTAGTGAAAAATATTGCAAAAACGGGGAAATTTTTCTAATTTCTACGCGAACGTAGTCGCGGTCAACAGTTAGTTTGTTATAACATTCTAACAACCACTTGAAAAGCATTACTCTCCTTCCAAAATGAGGTTAGTAAGGTATTAAGTCAACGATATTTAAGTATAGATGTCTCCAAATATTTATAAGTTTATTTAAATATCCTGCATACTAATGTAATAATCGAAAGTGTTTGTTTGGCTGTTAGATTTCACAGCTCTCTTTATAGTACAAGATCCGAGATGTGAATTCTTTTACTTACGAGTATATTCTCAGCGATGAAATAAGTTTTAAAAGACAGTTTTTGTATGTACCAAGACTGTACTGTTATATGACTGTATTGTCATCACCGGTATACTCCAAAAGGGTCAATTACGTAGCACTTACAACAACCGTCGGCCATGTATGACCAGATGTATGAGAGTGGATGAAGCCAAGTAAGTATTTTGGATCGTCGCAGATGGCACTCTATAGTCTCTGCCTACCCCCATGGGGAAAAAGGCGTGATGTTATGATGATACTGTTACAGTCTTGATCATCATCATCAGATGATGATCAAGACTGTAACAGTAAGTACTTTATGAGTGGCAACTTGTAATTGTAATTTTGCTACCTAAACCGTCTAATATTGTAAAGTTGAAAAGTTTGTTTGTTTGAACTCACGAATTCTTATAGTGTTAGGTACTACATTTATCGAAGACGGCTATAAGCTATATAAAATCACGCTACGACCAATAGAAGCGAAGCATCAGTGAAAAATGTGGCAAAAACGGGGAAATTTTTCTAACTTCCAAGAGTACGACGGCGCAGACCAAAGCTAGTTTTAAAAATAATTGGGATTGTTTACAACAAATTTACGTGTTTTAGGGTTCCCTTCCAAACCATCTTCAGAACCATTTTAAATGAATGCAATAATATTAGCAGTAATATTTATAATTCTAAGTAGATACTGTAGAAAATTCTAATAATCCGAGAATCAAGATTACTCGGGATTCCCTTGCAGTTTAAGTAATTCTGATAATTGATCGGCTCAACAGTCATAAATTAACAACACTGTGTGATATGCGCAATGTTTTCTATGAATCAGACATTTATAGGGATTAAGATTAATTAGGAGAATTTGATTAAGTGGGCCTGACTGGAAACTATGCTTTATACAAAAATATGACATCGTAGTCCGCTATTTTCTTCGTGAATATTGGCTCTAGAGCAACGAATTCACACAAAGATTTTTCCAAAAAAGAAAGTAATAGAAGCATATATACTCTTCATCTATAATATAGCATTAATTTTTTACAATCTGTCTATTTTTCACGAGGAAAAAAGCAGCGTACGAAACGTCATTATTTTTTCAATAAAAGGAGTATTTAAAAAAAAAGTTGTTCCGACTTCATATTTATTTGAAAATTAAGGGTTCTTCTCGATGTCAAAGAAGATAACCATCAGATCTTAACCTGGTGCCATGGGAACCACCGTCTATCAAATAAAAAAATATATCAGAAAAGAATGAAAAATCAAAAATTAAGTTGTTTATCCCTATATTTTATCATCCTAGCATAGAATCGGCACCAATGTCAATTTCTGTCGAGTTAAGGTTCTAAAGTCACGCTGGACGAATATTTTGGTCCAGATTCATAAGACGCGAATACCGATAACAAATTACAAACTTCTTACAAGCTGGTTAATTTATGCCGAATACTGAGGTCAAATGTATTAGATAATGATACTAATTGAGTCTGAATATTGATTAGATCTTCGTTAGGTTAAACAAATATTATGAGTTGGAGGCAGAAATACATTGTGCAAAATTTTATCATCATTCTCTTACCCTTATCCAGTTATTCGGGGTTGATGCAACCTGATTTCTAGATCATGTTACAGTAGGTTATGGCCAATTTTTTCGACCGGCCACCTCTCTCTCCAGCCCATTAATGTCCCACTGTTGGGCACGGGCCTCCTCCACTTTGGGAGGGATTTCGGTCTACTGTGTCGCGCTGACCGGACGTGTTGGCACAGGGTTTAGTTTCGAGTTTTCCGTCTATCACAGTAGTCGTTAACTGCTTTAATTGTCCCTTAGCTGGTTCTTACAGCACCCTGGGAAAGAGATGGGGTGGTGACACATGTGTTCTTAATCCATCACTACACGGATAACCGCCTGCCTAACCTCAACTCACCTTGGGTATTTGCGCAGGTGTTATGTGACGTGATTCCCTTAGCTGGTTCTCGGTTCTTACGAGTGCAGGACATGGGGAGGTGATACTTGGATGCTTTCTGTCCGTCACGCCACGATGCATATTATCTATATTCTATCTACACTGGTCCGATTGAAAAATTCTTGTAGTCTTGGATAGTAAGTTTATCAAGAAAGACTAGCTATTATAACATCTCGCCGCGACCAATAGGAGCGAAGCATCAGTGAAAAATGTTGCAACGCGCACGCGTACAAAGTATAAATATATCTTAATTAAAATATAAGCATTTAATTATGATAATTTTTTTTTAATGAATACGTAAAAATTTAACAAAAATAAAAAAATCACAAAAAGTGTGCGTTGGCCGGGAATCGAACCCGGATCAACTGCTTGGAAGGCAACTATGCTGACCATTACACCACCAACGCATCTGACAGCATTGTTGAAATTATCAACTATACACTAGAACTATTTATCTCTTAACTTGGTTACTTGAAAATGCCATGATTTCAATTCTTTTGTTTCGCTATGACGTCATAGGTAGTATTGTTAAATTATTACTAGCTGATGCCTACAACTTCATCTGCCAAGTGCTTTCAATTTAAAAATAGGTAAAGGTCTGTGTGGCGACGGATTAGAAATACAAGTGTCACCACCCTATTTCTTTCCCAGTGTGCTGTAAGAGCCAGCTAGGGACTTAAGGGACAATATAAGCAGTTAAGGTCTTGTGAGAGACGGAAAACTCAAACCTAAACCCTGTGCCAACACGCCTGGTCAGCGCGGGACAGTAGGCCATAATCCCTCCCGAAGTGGAGCAACAGTGGGACCTTACCTAATGGGCTGGTGAAAGGGGGTAAATTTTAATATTTATTCACATTTTACATAACATCCTCTGGTCCCAAGCTTAGCTTATATGCTTGTGTTATATAACGGAATACGGATATAAATGTATTTACTAAGTTATCACCCGACTTCAAAAAAGGAGGAGGTTCTCAATTTATGTTTTAAAAATTTTTTTTAAGGTTGTTACCTCATATCCTTTAATTGGGCGAAGCGATTTTATTGATTGTTTTTTATTTGACGGGCTACGTGGTGGAGTGGTTTATGTAATGGACTGCCGATCACGAGGTCTCGGGTTCGATTCCCGGTCAGGACAATCATTTGTGTGATATCCATATATGTCATACAAATGTTTGTACTGCGTCTGGGTGCTTACTATGTATTATATGTATGTATTTACAAAAGAAAAGTAGTTTATGTATTATATCCGTATTCTGGTACCCATAACACAAGCATATAAAGCTTAGCTTGGGACCAGAGGACGTTGTGTGAAATGTCCATGAATATTTATTTATTTGAAAGCTCATGGTTTCCGTGTGGTCCCATTGGGACCAGGTCAGGATCTGATGGTTATCTCCTGAGAAATTGAGAAAAACCCTCAAATTTCAAAAGCACATGAAGTCAGTAGGACATATTTTTTTAAACATAATGTATTTGTCATATTTCCGACTTCATTTTGCTCCAGAGATACAGCCTGGTGACAGACGGACGGACAGCGAAGTCTCAGTACTAGGGTTCCTTTTGGTACGAAACCCTAAAAACGCATTAATTTTGACATTGACAAGACAGGTGGTAGAAAAATAATATAATTAAACCCAAACAAACAAATATTAACCCAAACGCATTTGAAAAGAGTTTAAAATCCTTTATTAAGACATTTATGCAACATTACCTAAAGCATTTATAAGAAAAGAAATTTTAACATAAAGGAATAAAGTAAATTTTTTATTGTAGACAAATGTAGTCTTAAATTATTTTCTTAAGAAACAGTGGTTCCGTACGAGTGAATTTCGTGTGAAATTAGGGTTCCTTCCGGAAGTAACAAATTATGTATGGGAAGGGCGGAGATGGTTTTTTCTCATGAAAACTTATTATTAATGAATAACAGGTTAAATATTTTCTTAGTTTGTGTGTGACATACTAACAAATACCATGTGATGACGGATTAAGAATACAAGTGTCACCACCCCTTTTCCTTCAGTGCTGTAAAGCAAGCTAAGGAATATTGTACATAGATTAAATCCTCAGTAAGAGATAGAAAACTAGAAATCCAATGCTAACCTGGCAGCATGGTACTAAACCATAATCCTTGCCAAAATGGAGGAGAGCCGTGCCCAACAGTGGAACGTTAATATACTCAAAAGAGAGAGAGAGAGAAAGAGATTTTCTTATTAAAAACCAGTCAAGTATGAGGCGAAAGCCTTCAAGTTCAAAATTTTGTTCTATCTCTTTTAATTTGTAGGCGATTAATTTAATTGGCCCTGGGGTGTTAAATCAAATGACCCGGGGCGCTAGTTTTCAAAATACGCCTCTGGGCACAGTAGACGATAATCCTTCTCGAAGTGGGGGAGGCCCGTACCCAGCAGTTAATGGGTTGGAGAGAGAGAGAGAGAGAGAGATGATTAATTAATGAGTTGTTTGTATATCTTGTTCATAGTTAAGAACAAAGATGAATGAGTTATTGTTTGTCTAGATCGTCATCTTATTCTGCTAATCTAACAATTGGTACAGTCTAAACGTTGGGAAAACCCAGCGAAAATATTCAAAGATCTATGACTAACGGTTTCTTAGTTTTCCTTGTAAGTAGTTTTTAATAGGATAAGACTAATACCCTATTAAAAACTACTTATCAGATATACACTAGATAAAGTGCCTATGCACTCGGCTTGAGGCCACTTAAATAACTATGTGTAAGTAAAATTAAAAATATAACGTTTTCAAATTTTTTACGCCATATTACAGATGAACGGAGGTTCAAACAGAGATTTTATCGGAGAGATAAACGTTTTAGCGTCAAAAAGACTATTATGAATAACAAGTTTTGAAAATTTTCGCGAACTTTTAAACCTCCGATAAGTCATTATGAATAAGACTGGAAGAGTATATTATCTAATATATTTATGCTTCAATTAATTTCTTTTTCAGTAAAACATTACCAAATTACCACAAGTAGTAAATTTCTTGACATAAGTTGCAGTTAAGCCCGCATAACATAATAATCACGAGGTCTAAATGACCTCTAACATTATCTCCATGCCGTCACTTGTCAAAGGGTAGCATGCTACATAAGTGTAAGATATGTAGAGAATGTTAAAAGCCTTCGAAGGATAAAGTTTCAAAGGCTTTATATATTGTAATATTTTGTTATTTTTATGTGAACATAAAAATGTACTACATTAATTTATGAATTTTTGCAATTGACTTGCTATGCTTTTACTAAATAAACTAAATTATAGTGGAATAACATATGCGGGAACCATGATAGCTCAGATGGGAGAGCAAAGGTACGGTATTCCGAGGTCGTGGGTTCAAGTCCCGCTCATGGTTATCATTTTTTCCACTATAATTTAGTTTATTTAGTAAAAGCATAGCAAGTCAATTGCAAAAATTCATAAATTAATGTAGAAATACATGTACAGTCATTATTTCGGTCCAATTGTGTTCTGTAAAGAACACTAAGTGATCGATTGATCGAGTTGGTGCAAACCGCTCAATAGATGGCGTTGTACACAAAACATCGCACGATGTTTAACTCACATTGAGAAGGTTGTAGTGGAAGATTAGGTAAACATATGCGGGAACCATGATAGCTCAGATGGGAGAGCAAAGGAACGGTATTCCGAGGTCGTGGGTTCAAGTCCCGCTCATGGTTATCATTTTTTCCACTATAATTTAGTTTATATAAAAATTTACTATCAATGATATAGATGTTTCTAGAAATATTATTTTTAAAGATATGTTTTGATAAAACTTTGAGGGTCCTCGTGAACTAGTGCTTCATGTAACGGACTGCCGTTCACGAGGTCGCGAGTACGATTCCTGCACGGGATATTTGTGTGAAATTCATAATGCAAATGATTGTACTGCGTCTGGGTGTATCCATCTTTATTTCTTATAAAAAATCCCCGTTTTCTTCGCGAAAGTTAAACCGATTTAAATTTTTTTTACGCAGAATATTATAGATGAAGAGTACATCTATGCTTCTATCACTTTCTTTTTTTGAAAAAAAAATATCTAATAGAAATATGAGTATCTGAAAATCCCATTTTTTTCAGTTTTCTTTAGATAAAGTTGCAGCGGCTATCACACATATTTCGACGCCCCCCGCGAATAACCCGGTAATCGTAAAAGTGTAAATGTTCAGGAGAAATAAAAAACTGTTTTTCCTTCATAACTCCATTAAACAACATGTATCCGAGACTTTTTATAACGCATATGGAAGCTAATTTTTTCAGCTATCTGGTTATATCAACAAAATTTAAGTAGTTTTAAGGGTTTCGTTATAATTTAGCTGGATGCATTTTACTATATTAGTGTAGGTTAAGCTCTGGTCAGTAATGTCACTTACGATATTATTCGTGTAAGTTTATATTTTCGACGGCGTCGGTAAAATCGTGTTGCGCTATTATTCGTGTAATTTGTTTTGTATACTGAACATTTGTAAAAAGCAATTATTAGGTTATTCGATGATTTAACAGTAACGTACATTTTACTGTTATGATTATTACTGTTTATTCAAATAGTTTACTTAAGTATGACTTGATGATTGTTATAGTATATTTTATGAAATAAAGGACATTCTAGTAAATGAAACAACTTTGGTTAGTTTGGCAAAACACGATAGTTATTATTATCATTAATAATAGTAAAAAAAAACTAAAAAACACGCTTTATTTAATCGAATTATTGCATTGTCATCGGTCTTTGATAGGTGTGCAAAATTTGAATAGAATATGACCGTTTAAAGTGGGTCAAAATAGCGTCCAAAGGAGTCGGTTACAAACATACAAACAAACACACAAGTGAAGATAATATAAAGCGTGTAAAAATAGACACTGCACTAAAGACACGACTATTACACATGATTACACAATCATGAAAATTATAATAAGGTCCTATTACAGTTAAAAATCTTAATCAGAATCCTTATCGTGACCTGATTCAGTATCACAAAAGCTTAAATTTCTATAAGATGGTTGATAATGGTGGGGAATAGCTTGGGAGTTACACAGGCTTAGGAGATCATTATACAAAGCTTTTTTTAATAGGGAGGGGCTTGTCATATGCTGGCTTTAATTCAATACTTTCAATTGTTTTGGATACCTGTTTCTGCCGACGCTGTCTACTTTTGCCTGCATCGTAATGCAATTCAATATAATCCTGATCAAAATCATATTTGAAAAGAAAACAGTTAGGTTTACTGTATGACACACTAACCTCCATCACATCGGACCATCGTACTTTTCCTCCTGTCTTATCTCGAAGCCATCTTTTGAGTTCAACAACTTCTTTTATGTTGAGGATTTCAGACTGTTGCAGAGCTTATTCAGAGCTCTATCAATATGTATTGATAGAGCTCTGAATAAGAAAGTTGTGTACACACCGTACCAAGTATATAGTATCATCATGAACGCTAAAGTCTCCGGAGATAAATATATCCTAAAAGAAATGTAACAATCTGAAATCTTCAACATAAAAGAACTTGTTGAATCCAAAAGATGGCTTCGAGATAAGACAGGAGAAAAAGTACGATGGTCCGATGTAATGGAGGTTAGTGTGTCATACAGTAAACCTAACTGTTTTCTTTTCAAATATAATTTTGATCAGGATTATATTGAATTGGATTACGATGCAGGCAGATGCACGCATGTGCGTGCATGGAGTCGCCATTTTGACTATGCCCACCAACAAAATACCGATGGGTAATGTCAATTTGAAGAGTCATTGCAATATAAAGATACAATGCAAAAATGTATCTGTTTTTATTCTGGCCATAACAACCATCAGAGTGAAATATAATTTTGCGTATACCTTTTTCGTGTACGGTCTTGACAAATTGAAACAAGCAACTCCCTATCTAACTACCTAGCAACACCCTTTTTTCCGATTTGAGCTTGCCAAACGTAACAGAACCCTAGTTTGTTTAGAGTGTCAAAAACTGTAAAACTATAAATCGGGTATTTACGTTTGTAGTGGAAAATTGACACTTCAGACTGTGATACATTCAAAGCTTTTTCTAAATCAAAAATGGCCACAACGGTGTCACCTTTATTTAGTGTTTATTTTTCTTTTTTATTTCACGAACTCTTTCTTTCATACTCAAATGTTTCCTGTAATTTTCTTCAAAAGACGCCTTTTCAATGGAGTCAGCTTGCTGATATTGTGAACATAAAATACACTGATCTTTTTTAGGCTTAAAAAAGGAATAGTTGTAGTTAGTATTAAACACTCTTTCATACTGTCGTTTTGAAGCCATCTCAACAATATCTGGATAGTTCTGATTTGCAAACCATGACTTGTAAAGTCGGTACATTTTTGAAATATTAAGAGATTCAGACAAATATTCTCGTTTAGACTGTTTTCTCGTGTAATGCTATTCTACTTTGGGAAATAAATCAATATGAGTTCTGATGCTGTCTTCTGTATCTAGTTTCATTTGATGTGGTCTATTCTGGTACTAGTACTTACTTAAATAAGGTAGAAAACTATTTACTCGAATAATATCGTAATAATGTTTACTGTCAAATCATATTGATATTTTTGTTTCGTAAAGATCTAAAACCATATTATTCGTTTAAAATACATTTTAATGAATTTTGATGGAATATACGCGTAGTTTTTCATATCTTCGTAGATAATGATAGAAAAATTCTGAAAAAAATTTATATGGCGTATTTTAACTTCAAGATGCCGAAAAACGCATAACATGAAAAACCCCGTAATAGATCATTACCGGATTATTCGCGGGGGACGTCGATTTGGTAACGATTTACCAAAAAAGAAAGTGATAGAAGCATAGATATACTCTTCATCTATAATATAGCGTAAAAACAATCAAAATCGGTTTAACTTTCACGAAGGAAAAAGGGGACTACGAAACGTCTTTTTTAAAGAATTTGTAGGTAAAATCTGCTTAAGCTATATTTGTCCCTTTCAGCGCGGCGCTCGGGAATAGGGATAGCAATACCTAAATTAGGAGTACAGTACCCTCTTAACTGCAGAAAGAAATTGCTAAAAAGAGTACTGCTACTTGCATATGAAATGAATAACATCCAAGTCGACGACTGTACAACAAACTTACAACTCTTTTGATCTGTGTAACTTTTTGAACTAACCAGAGTCATATGTATCTTAGCAAAAATTATACTATAATATAGATTTATGAATCATTAAAACACACTGGGACGCTTTGAAGTTAAAAGTTTTGCAATCGCATCCACTTGGAGAGACATAAATCATTAGATCAAAGATATTTGACCTAATATCGAGTACAGGGACTTGTATCTACTCTTACCAGCCCAATTACGTCCCACTGTTGGGCACGGACTCCATTTTGAGAGGGGTGTTACGATTACGGTCTACTGTGATACGTTGACCAGGTGTGTTGGCACAGGGTTTAATTTCGAGATTTTCTCTCACAAAAGATGTTATTTGTGTACAATATTCTTTAGCTTTTAGAGCTTTACAGACTTTTACAGCACCCTGGGAGAGAAAAGGGTGGGTGATATTTCGTATACTTGAGGACACCCTTAGACGGCATGATTATGACGATATGACGAATATTGAATTTACAGGCCTCGTGGTCGAGTGGTTTATGTAATGGACTGCTGTCCACGAGGTGACGGGTACGATCGCCACTTGGGACAATCATTTGTGTGATCTTTATAAATGCCACACAAATGTCTGTTCTGTGTCTGGGTGTTTCTATGTATTATAAGTATGTATCTACAAAAGAAAAGTAGTGTATGTAGTATATCCGTATTCTGGTATGCTTGTATTATGGGTATAATACAAGCATATAAGCTTAGCTTGGGACCAGAGGACGTTGTATGAAATGTCCATGTATATTTATCTTTTAAATTATTGATTTATTTATTTTATAATAATGGTACGAAACCCTTCGTGTATAAGTCCAACTCGTATTTGGATGGTTTTTATTAATTATCAATATGCAAAGGACTTTAAAACTATAAAATTCAAAGGAATATGAATGCAATTGAAAAGCTTTTTAAATAACTTGGGATATAAAAGTACTTATTATGTTTAGGACTACTAGACATTGACTATAAACAGTTTAAATAGATTTCGCAACTTAAGTTGTATTAGGGTTGTCACTGAGATAAAATAGTTTAATAAACTACTCAGAAAAATGTAGCTTCCTATGAGTGAAATAAACTAATTATCGGATCATTACGTTTCATATTTAAAACTAAAACTCATTTCAGTATTTCAAACGAGTTCATTAAAGTCATTTAAGTTTTTTTATTTTTAATTTACGAGGTCGCGGATTCGAATGCCGCACGGGATAATTATTTGTGTGATATTTATAAT
Organism: Orgyia antiqua; assembly: GCA_916999025.1. NCBI lineage: Eukaryota > Metazoa > Arthropoda > Insecta > Lepidoptera > Erebidae > Orgyia > Orgyia antiqua. The sequence continues at coordinate 1,516,282 of OU779874.1, forward strand.
TGTCACATAAATGTTTATTTTACATCTGGATACTTACTATGTATTTTATGAATGTATTTAACAAAAGAAAAGTAGTATATGTATTCTATCCGTATTCTGGTACCCATAACATAAATATATTATGCATATAAGCTTAGCTTATGTTTAGAGGACGTGTGTAAAATGTCCATGTATTGCAAATTCAGAAATTGGAATTTGTCAACCCTACATAACTCGGACGATAAAAACTTCCATTAGTAGAAAATCTAGTTGAATACAGGAATTAAATCGATGTTACCTTGTAAGGTTACAATTATTTACTAAATGGATAATCTAAGTGTGGTGTAGAAAGTTATTTACTAAACAACATAAATGTAGGTAACTTGGGTGATTCTATTCATAGATGTTATAATGATAGAAGTTATGTTTAGTTGACGGAATTCGGGAAGCTTAGGCATATCTTAAGGTCCAATATTCTGCAGTGCCTAAAGACAAAGGTCTATGACCAGTAAGGGCGTATCCGACCTAGCCCGAAGGGTTAGCACGCTAAAGTGGCAATTAGCAGACCACATTGCACGTAGGACTGATAATCGTTGAAGAAGAAAGGTTCTAGAGTGGCAAACACAGACCGGAGGACGTAGTGTAGGGCGGCCCCCAACAAGGTGTAGCGATGATATCGTTAGGGTCGCGGGGGGCCATTAGATGCAAACGGCGTACTACCGCGCGTTGTGGATTGCTATGGGGTAGACAAATCTCGGATGTTCCGTTGTGAAACGAAACACTACCTACTATTATCGATAGGTACATCTTTATACTTATTATAAAACAAAGTCGTTATTTTTTATGTATGACCCCATGTGAGCTTATATCTTCAAAACTACAGAACAGATTTCGATGTAGTTTTTTTTAAATAGATAGAGTGATTCAAGATATGGTTTTTGGAACGAAGTTCCTTATGGCGCGTTGCGGAGGGGTACCCTAGCCGGCAAAAAACGTCCGTAACGCGATGAAAAATTGTAACCTTTTTATGTATAGTCTATGTATGGTGGCTATACACTGTCTAATGTATAGTCTATGGGATGACTGTTATTATTATTTTTTATTATTTATTTATTTATTTATTTATTTATTTTTTTGCAAATTGTGTCGATTGTACCTTAGCTGAAGGAACTTCGTTCCTACCTGGTGTCCCGCGACACCAAATTTTTTTTTTATATAATTTGTCATGACTTAGTTTCTGAATTCCACGCGTAAAACGTTGTGCTAATACAAAATATAAGTATTTGAAATGTATCAGGTGAGAAAAAAAGAATCAATTATGAATGGATTAAATATATTAATATTAATGAAAGTTTAACTAACAAGACTATAAAAATAATTAAATCATGTTATAATGGATTTTAAACGATTATTAATTCAATTAAGATGTAAACTCATCATTATGATGTAAGTGTAATACATAGATCACCTCCGCTAAATAGAACGTTATTTCAATTTTAAATTTCAATTATTTAAGACTACGAGTATTTACAGCCTAATTAAATAACTTAATATTTATGGACACTTATGGACGTGTGTGTACACGTCCTCTGGTCCCAAAATAAGCTTATATGCTTGTGTTTTGGGTACCAGAATACGGATAGAATACATATACTACTGTTTTTGTAAAAATTAATTAATATAATTTATAGTAACAGATATATCAGACAGATGGTGAGTTGACGTTTAAAATTGAAGACAAGCAAGTTTAGCCTGGCTAAATCGTACTTCATAGAATAATGACGATTCATATGATGTATAGCCTGTATCATATACACACATAGATACATATTTCACGCACACCTAGATATGTAAGTGGCTTCAAGCTTACTGAATGATGTAGTAATAGACACTACTTCTGGTAAATACATACTTATAACACATAGAAACACCCAGACGCAGTACAAACATTTATATCTTCATAAATTTTGTGTACATATCCGTTAGGTCTGAGAATCGGACAACATCTATTGTTCATCCCCCTAAGTGATAAGGGTTGTCCACCCCTGACATTTGTATGGCAAAACAATGTTTACCGGGTCAGCTAGTATTACTTTAAAAGTTTAAACGAGCAATTCTTGTATCGATCTCGGTAACGGCTCTAACGATTTTCGTGAAATTTGGTATACAGGGGGTTTGAGGGGCGGTACGATCTAGCTACGTTTTATATACATGAAATGTCTTTTTGTCGATGTTTTTGAGCATTGAAAATTCTCATACAGCTAGTTTTCACACATATGCTCGTTAGCGCAATATGTTCGGTGTGGGTTGCGCTATGAGAAATCTATTACGGGTGATTTGTGATTGAACGCTAGGTTTTAGCAATAACTTTGTTTGTGAAAGTGATTGCATAAATACTAAAGATTAATGTTATATCATCTAGCTTGATATTAAGCTTTTTATAAAAGTATTACAACAAATTATTAATTTTTAGGGTTCATTACTACACGGTGAAACGAGGCCCTATTACTGAGCCTTCGCTGTCAGTCCGTCTGTCACTAGGCTGATTCTCTTGAAAAGTGATAGCTAGAGAGTTGAAATTTTCACAGATGATATTTATCCATAACATTAACTTTAAATAATTAAAAGGTATCAATCTTGTCTCCTTGTGGTGACGGATTAAGAATACAAGTGTCACCGCCCCATCTCCTCCCAAGGGTGCTGTAAAAGTCAGCTAAGGGATATTGCACACGAAAATAAACCCTGTGCCAACACGCCTGGTCAGCGGGGTATAGTAGACCAAAATCCCTCCCAAAGTGGAGGAGGCCCGTGCCCAACAGTGGGACGTAAATGGGCTGGAGAAGAAGAGAAGAATTTTGTCTTGCCAAACACACACACTCTCTCACACAATCTCGCACACACACGCTCACTCAGTCTACACACACACAGTCATAGTTTATTACTAACCTTAACTATAAGTATATAAACTAACATAAATAAATTGCAATAATTACTTACGTTTGCTGATGTCATCGCCGTACAGAAGGTCACTGCCTCCCTTATTACAGATTACTCTAGTTTTTTTTTTTTACATGGCGAATGCTATGACGCACTTCGCCTGTCCAGTTGCGGGGGCAACCTTCGGGCTTCGTGTGGGACTCCCGGCGGGGGCCGTACTACCCACTAAACCCCATGGTGTTTCTCCGCGCACAGAAACCCGGGCCGTGGTAGTCACTCAGGTTTTACCACGACCCAGGCCAGAGGGGTGCCCCCGTAGATGGGCCCGACTCGATAGGGGAAGACATCAGATTACTCTAGTTTGGGAGGCAGAAGATTTACTTTTTAGGGTTCCGTGCCCAAAGGGTAAAAACGGGACCCTATTACTGAGACTTCGCTGTCCGTCCGTCCGTCCGTCCGTCCGTCTGTCACCAGGCGTATCTCAAGAACGGTGATAGCTAGAGAGTTGAAATTTTCACAGATGATGTATTTCTATTGCCGCTATAACAACAAATACTAAAAATAAAATAAAATAAATATTTAAGGAGGGCTCCCATACAACAAACATGATTTTTAGGGTTCCGTACCCAGTATCTCAAGAACGGTGATAGCTAGACAGTTGAAATTTTCACAGATGATGTATTTCTATTGCCGCTATATCAACAAATACTAAAAATAAAATAAAATAAATATTTAAGGGGGGCTCCCATACAACAAACATGATTTTTTTACCGTTTCTTCTCGATACTAATAACGTTGCCTTATGTTGCATAGATAATGGTACGGAACTCTTCGTGCGCGAGTCCGACTCGCACTTGACCAATTTTTGTTATATTTCTGACAAGTCAATTCTTTGTATTTTCTTGTATATGCCTAAATATTATTTTTTTAATGTTTTTCTATATTTTATAGTATTATCTCTGATGGTATAACAACAAATACTAAATAATTGGTCAAGTGCGAGTCGGACTCGCGCACGAAGGGTTCCGTACCATTATCTATGCAACATAAGGCAACGTTATTAGTATCGAGCAAGAAACGGTAAAAAAATCGTGTTTGTTGTATGGGAGCCCCCCTTAAATATTTATTTCATTTTATTTTTAGTATTTGTTGTTATAGCGGCAATAGAAATACATCATCTGTGAAAATTTCAACTGTCTAGCTATTACCGTTCTTGAGATACTGGGTACGGAACCCTAAAAATCATGTTTGTTGTATGGGAGCCCCCCTTAAATATTTATATTATTTTATTTTTAGTATTTGTTGTTATAGCGGCAATAGAAATACATCATCTGTGAAAATTTCAACTGTCTAGCTATCACCGTTCTTGAGATACTGGGTACGGAACCCTAAAAATCATGTTTGTTGTATGGGAGCCCCCTTAAATATTTATTTTATTTTATTTTTAGTATTTGTTGTTATAGCGGCAATAGAAATACATCATCTGTGAAAATTTCAACTCTCTAGCTATCACCGTTCTTGAGATACAGCCTGGTGACAGACGGACGGACGGACGGACGGACGGACGGACGGACAGCGAAGTCTCAGTAATAGGGTCCCGTTTTTACCCTTTGGGTACGGAACCCTAAAAACAGAACACAATAAATATTTAATAGGGCTCCCATACAACAGCAGTAGTCAACTAGCACTAACCAGGTATTACCTGAATTGCTGTTCTAGCACATTATACATGCATAGCTTTAAATAGAAAAGCTTAATTTGGGCTCAGAGATTTTATGTTCTTTTTTCATATACCTATATAATAGTATATTTTATTAAGATGTAAGACGTAATCATAAATTTCAAATTTATGTAATCTATTGAGACATGTTAATAAAACTATTTTTATTTGCGTCGCAAATGCATGATATCTGTCTAGTTATACATTATCTGTGTGTGAAAGTGCGAAATTGAGTTATGTCGATATATTAATTAAGTGTGCAATAATAATTAATATAATTAAGTCACACTTGATTATTTTTAGAAATTTTAAGGCAGTTGAATGATTTTTTATAAAAATGGGATTTAAATATAATTTATAACTGCAAATATATTCGGTCTTATTCATATTGACTTATCGGAGGTTTATACGGAGATTTTATCGGAGATATATTAAATGGTTTAGCGTAAAAAGACCATTATGAATAACAAGATTTGACAATTTTCGCGAACCTATTTTAGCGAATTTTTAAACCTCCGATAAATCATTATTATGAATAAGGCGGATTATCTATAGTTCTATAATAATATTATAAAGCTGAAGAGTTTGTTTGTTCAAACAAACAAACTCTTCAGCTTTATACTGGTTCAATTAAAAAAATTCTTTCAGTGTTGGATAGTACATTTATCGAGGAAGACTATAGGCTATATAACATCACGCTGCGACTAGAAGGAACGAAGCATTAGTAAAAAATTTTGCAAATATGGGTAATATTTTAAAAATTCCACGCGTACGAAGTTTCTTACGGCTAGTATCTAATATTAGGGCTGTCACCTCTTGAATTTCCTAGATTTGGTTACGCTACATAAAATTATTTATTCATTTATTTACATTTCATAAAATTATTACAACAACAATACAAAAAAATATACAAAAAAGGGGAAGGAAAAGTGGTTAAAATTAAACATCAAAAAATTCGTCCGCATTGCAGTCATTCGGTTACGTGCCCAAAAGACTGACCGCATTGCCACGTTGTATAGCAATGCTTAAACGAATTGCCAAATACAGGCCAGCCTTTTGGTCACGTGAAACGTCGATCAGTCTCTTAGAAAGATCTTTATAAAGAGACTGTGCACTCGGGCCCCATGATCCAAGCGTCTCGACCCCAAACGGCTCAAACAAATAATCCACAGAGAGATTACTATATTTGCGCCGCTTAAGGGCCTCCGCTGATGCAGCAGCAGCGCCCGCACCTACGGAAGTACTTGGTAAATGTGATGGCGCAAGGGTGTCGACGCAGGCAGCTTCCCACATCAAAGGCCTACCCAATTTCCAAGGCAACAACGTCATACCGTCTGGTCTTTTACCGTCCGTGCGTACCAAACCATGAGGTTCGAGTAAAGCCGGTACACTTACGGCGGCAAGAGCACGACGAATAATGTCGTTTAGTTGCGTATGTCTTGGTATACGACCGGCGCTTCTACTGCACGATAGACCATGATTCCCGAAGCTGTCGACGGTTTCTCCACAGTGACAGCGATGCGGAGATACGCATGGTGCACCTAAACGCAAACAAGTAGCGACACGGAAGGTTGTATCATCTAACATTGTACCAATGTTAGACGATGGGAGTGCTTGAAGCCAGAGACCGGATTCCCATTCTCCCACAGCCAGCAAGCGGGCACGTTCAGCAGCGCTGCCAGCCGTAGAGTCCTGACCGCGCCGCACAACGGCCCATCCCACTGTCTCTGAGAGGATGGATCTCCGGGTATCTCGGTTCTTGGAGAGGCCATTTTCCAAGCGTTTATAGCATCGGACAACCAGTGTGTCTCTTAAAATTTTCCTGGTTAATTCCTCCGTACGCCACATATATGGAATACTAGTTGTGCCCTGCGGTGTTACCCGCGGTAAAAAGGAGACGGGCTTCGTGGTGGAGTGGTTCATGTAACGGACTGCCGTTCAGGAGGTCGCGGGTTCGATTCCCGCTCGGGTCAATCATTTACGTGATCTTTATAAATGTCATACAAATGTTTGTTCTGCGTCTGGGTATTTCCTATGTATTATAATTTTGTATTTACAAAAGAAAAGTAGTAAATGTAGTCTATCCATATTCTGGTACCCATAACACAAGCATAGAAATATAGCTTACTTTGGGACCAGAGGACGTTGTGTGAAATGTCTGTGAATATTTATTTATTTAATATTTATATTCTAGAACGTTCTTTCTTTCTAGGGCAAATGGGATAACGAGAGAGTTGTTCAAATCCGTACTCGAAAGTATTTCATTAATAATCATTGTATGACAAACAGACTATTATCAATTTGTGTTGTCAGAAAAATTGCAATACTTGACCTGCGACAGTCGTTATATTTCATCACCTCTTAGGGTTGTCACATTATTTATTGTAATGAAAAACAAATACGTAAGTATTACTATACTAACATTCTTACTTAATTTGTAATTGTAAAAACGAAGTAATAACACTAAACAAATGTTTACGAGCTTAACTCTTAATGTGTAACGAAAATATAGTGCGATTTAAAAAAATTGTACAACGCCATCTATTGAGAGGTATAGTAAACTTCTGTTTGTTAAGGTTTGATTTTTAAATTTCACGCATACGAAGTCGCGGGCATAAGCTAGTTATAAATAAAATAATAAAATAAATATCACGAACATTTCACACTACGTCCTCTAGTACCAAGCTAAGCTTATATGCTTGTGTTATGGGTACCAGAATACGGATAGAATACATATACTACTTCCGACCCCGTGTACGGCAGTCCGATACCTGAACCATTAGACCATGAGGCCTGTCATATGTTAGTAAGTGTGTGCGAGTTCGTTGTGAGCGTGCGTAAAGGTAAAAGTTTGTGTGTTATCTTGACTTTGGTAAATAAACATTGCATCAAAATATTATTTCTTTTAAATTTTTTTTATTCTCATTATTGAACTAAACTAACTGTAACTTTTAAACAATTTGATCCGTTAGCACACTAAAAAAAGCTGTAATCTGAGACATAGGTACTAATCTAATTCAGGAGACAGAAAATACATGTAAATTTTTTATAACATTATTGGTCTCAATAAGGAAAAAAAAAATTGTATAAGTGACAACCCTATGATTAGTATTTGTGTAGAGTGTCGCTAAGTATCTCGAGTGTTCCCGATCATTGACTGTTGACACTATTTTGGTACTTACAAAGTATACAATTTTTATCCGACTTCAACAAGAAGTAACCAAATTACCATTACCTACGTAAAATTTTCCGCATCAGAATTCAAGTGTTATCGCTTAATTTTTTTCTCCAGGGTGCTGTACAAGCCAGCTAAGGGATAGTGTATACATAGTGTATACTAACATCCTCTGTGAGAGACGGAGAACTCAAAAATAAACCAGTTCCCTTCTCTCGCGAGTTTTCCGTCTCTCACAGAGGATGTCATCTGTGTAAAATATTCCTTAGCTGACTTTTACAGCACCCTTGGTAGGAGATGGGATGGTGACACTTGTATTCTTAGTCCGTCACCGCAGCGCGGCATATTAGACCATAATCCCTTCCAAAGTGGAGGAGCCAGCCCGGCAGTGGGTCGTTAATAAACTGGAGAAAGAGACAGAGAATATTTTCCACAGAAATGCATGTGTGTAATAGTTTGTGGTAAAAGTCTATCATTATGGTCAATGTAAAATTAAAATCAAATGTGGGAAAACAAATGTAATAAACTAATAACTGATTGTAGAGGACACTTTATAGGTCAGTCTCACCCGTGATTAAGGTGATTGGAAAGTCTCCGAAAAAAAGTAGTTTTATTTATGTCAAGTTATCAAATAATAGGTTGGTATGTAATAATTAGCATTCTGACAATTTCCTGCCACTATTATAAAATAAAATAAATAAATATTCATGGACAATTCACACAACATCCTCTAGTCCCAAGCTAAGCTTATATGCTTGTGTTATGGGTACCAGAATACGGATAGAATAGGTACATATAAGTACTAAAATCACACAACTGATTGTCCCGAGCGGGAATCGAATCCGAGACCTCTTGATCGGCAGTCCGTTACATGAACCACTCAACCACGAGGCTCGGTCAAATTATTATATTACATAAGCGCGGTGTTTATTTTTAAAAATAATGACTTTTGTTCAAAATACGTAAAATTTAATTTTCAGTTCTTTATAACTTAGAAAGCAATAAAAAATTACTTTTCCTACGTATAACTTTGGAATATCTTAACCATTGAAGTATTTATTTGCAAGTTTACAAGCGGATAGGATGTTTCGCTAATAAAATGTTGTACTTACCATAAACATGGCGTCCGTACTTGTATTACCTGACTGTTTTCTATGTAATTACTTGTAGAAAATAATATTCTACTTTTTATTAGGGTTCCGTACCAAACGGTCAAACGGGACCATATTATTGAGACTGCGCTTGCTGTCTGTCACCAGGCTGTAACTCAGAAACGGTGATAGCTATACACACATTTTCTACATCATTTTCATACGTGAGGTCTTCATGAGACTTCATACGTGAGGAATTTAATAATCAAACATTAACAAATTATACAAAAAAAAAACCATCTTCTTAAACCATTATAACTACTAGAAAAATAGCAACAAAATTTGTTGCGTAGTCTTGAAGATACTCTGCAATTCAGTAAGAAAAAGTGAAGTGAATTTTTATTGAATCTTGATCACGTGACAGCGCTCTTCCAATTAAAATAGAGGCGCGCTGTCACGTGATCAAGATTCACCGAAAATTCACTTCAAATTTTCTTACTGAATACCACCGCTGCACTAAAATTTTAAAGCTGAAGAGTTTGTTTATTTAGACGCGCTAATTAGCAACCAATGGTCAGATTTGAAAAATTTTCTCAGTGTTGGATAGTACATTATATCTATTATATATTATTTATATATATATGTACGTATCTCTGTCACCCTACACTACACACCCATGGTTAATTTTTTTTTCACAATCTCCTCTCGCGGCTATACAGGTAAAGATTTCTTTTAGAAATATGTAGATCCCTACACTACTTTTTCTTTATGTTTGTATCAACTATTGTTTCTTTGTGTAAAATCTATTAAATAAATAAATATATTTATCGAGCAAGGCAATAGGCTATATAACGAGCTAGGCATCAGCGAAAAATGTTGTATAAACGGGAATTTTTTTCTAAACTCCACGTGTACGAAGTCGCCGGCAAAAGCTAGTAATAACAACATTTATAGTTTTATTGAGGTGTGCAAAATATGCACTATTATTGCTATTATTATCGGCCACCTGGTCGCAATCATAGCGTCGGAATTGCATCAAATTACAATGTTCCATTAAATAATAAAAATAGTAATATATATTTTGTTTTTATTAACACTATAAAACAAATAGCAAATATTGAGACCTTTTTATTTTACTGGTCTGCCGGCGTATTATGAGCTTTTTAAAATCATTCAAGTTCCAGGCAGGCCGTAAACTGCATGGCTAAATTAGGTATTGCAGAAATAAAACTTTTAGTTGAAAATTTTAGTTAGTACTTTAACTTTTAGTTGTACCTTCTCCATAAACATATTAATGTATGACTGGTTTAGCAAACTGACTGTCTAAGAATTTTGTTCCTAATACGAATTTGCCAGACAGTTCATTTCACGGCGTAAACTGCCTGTAAATAAAAGCTCATAATACGGCCGCTGGTATAGGTAAAAGTAATTGCCTTTCACGTTTAAAAATCATGGCTTCGTTTCTACACACAATTATTTTTGTCATGATTCTTTGAAGTACGATTTAGCCAGACTAAAGTTACTTGTCCTCAATTTTAAACATCAAGTCACTATTTGGTATATCCGTGGTAACAAGTAATTCTTTTTGCCATTCTTTAAACACAAAGAGACGTGTGAAAAAACTTAATTCTCCTTTTATAAAATTAATTTAAAATGACATAACTTGTGTTTACTATTAGTCATTTCTGAATTATTTCCGCTATCTTTACATGCTTGTTCCTGACGCAGCCGGAAACATAATATTAACATTAAAATTCATTTTAATTTCCGATTAATAAGATCCAAAATGTCAGCCTATTGTAGTACACAGCTGGAGAAAGGTCTCATCCAATTCGCGCCACAATACACGATCCTACGCCTTTCGGATCCAGTCCCATCCTGCTATCTTCTTTAGTTATTCGTTCCATCTGGTAGGGAATAGGGATATGTCCTAACTTACGCTTAAAGAATCACGGTTTCCACTTTAGAACACGTCTGCTCCATCAGCCGTCAATTCTTCGACAGAATAATATGGCCAGCACATTGCCACTTCAGCGAAATTTCTCCATGAGCTATGTCGATTACATTGGTTCTTTGACCTCAATTGGAAGTTTATCCAATGATGCTCCAAGCAAAGCCTAACCCATATCATCATTCACCTGCCCTTATCTCGTTATAGGGGTCAGTGCAACATGTCTTTTTCTTACATAGTCTTCTGTTAGTGTATTAACATGTGTTAACTACTCTTTTTTTCATATCATCATTCGCAGTCCATCCATCTTTTCTTAGGTCTTCTTTCAGATTCTTTTCCTTCTACATAGCATTACCTATCATCATTTAATAATGATGATGGGTAATGCTATGTGGTGGGAAAACTCGTGACGGTATAATTACCGTCACGAGTTTTCCCATAGGGGCAGGCAGAGACTATAGAGCGCTATCTGCTACGATTCGAACAAATCCTTGGCTTTATTTGGGTACCCACGTGGAGTTAAAATATTACAAATTCTGACACATCTCAGTAAATAGAATTCCTTCTTATCTTGAAATGGTTGAGTTTTAAGTTTTATTTGTTTTTAAAATTGTTATCATAGTGACAACTATGCACGATTTTGTTATAATCCTTTTGTGATCTAAGTAAAGTTTAATATTTGAGGTATTTAAGAAAACATTTGTTTTGACTTTGTAAATTAAAAATAACTAAGAGATCCTCCTTTTAAGTCAAATTTCGATATTTCTTCTTTACTTACCTACTATAAAACGAAGTCGTTATTTTGTCCCTATGTGAGCTAATATCTTCAAAAGTACGCAGCGGATTTTGATGCTTTTTTTAATAAGTACAGTGTTAAAAGAGGATTGCATTTTTTAATAAATTTTATTGCACACGCACGAAGTTGCCGGGAACAGCTTGTTAATGACTAAAATAAACACAAACAAATCTGCTTATATATTAGTTAGTGATTGCTCGACTGTGATCGAAAATAAAACCCATGATTGGAATAAAAATATGAATAATGATGATATTGAAGATCATGATTGGAATAAAAAATGATTGGAATAAACTACTTAAATAAGTTAACACTATAAGTAACGTGATGCGTCATGTTAAAATATTCCTATATAATATTTGTTTATACTACACAATTTATACAAATTATGTCATCAATATTAACATATTTGTCTCAATTCACAGTTTATGAATGAACCACAATGTTGATTGTAACCGAATCCGTCATTTTTACTATGTTCGGAATATTAAAGTAGGTATATATTTCCAAGCGCCGCGCTGCGCCGAAAGGGACAGCTATTAGGGCCTACATCAATATTATCGTATATCATCGCCGACACGTACATATTAACACAGCCAGTTGGCACAGAAAATGAAGAATTAGGGATACTTTTCCTATTTACTCAAAATCTACTAAATATATTTTAATTCTGATTTACGTGTTTCTATATATAATAGTTACTTATGTTTTTAAAGTTATTTCATTAGTTAATACGCGATAATAGACCGACAAATGAAAAAAATAAAAATTTTGAGAGGTTGTTTCGCCAAGATTTTCTATCGAGAAAACTTTTTTCAATCGTGTTTCTGAGTTGATGCGATCCTAGATCATATATTGAAAAAACATATACTTAAAAATTAGAGCTCTAGCCATTCAATCTAAAGAAACAATGAAAACTTCGTACATAGAAAAATGCACGAAGCTATTTTGGTATCGTCTTACCTGATTTTATCTATAAAACATTAGAAAAAAAAACGTTTCTCAGTAATTAATATTTTTTTACGCTATATTATAGATAAAAAGTATATCTATGCTTCTGTTACTTTCCTATTTGGTAAAATCTTAACTTTATTTGGTAAAACCTTGATGGTGCAAATTCATATAAAGAAAACAGAAAAAAACTGGATTTTTGGATGGTCATATTTCTTTTAGTTAATATGTTTTGAAAAAAAAAAAAGAAAGTAATAAAAGCGTAGACGCATAAGACCTAGATACTGTGAGAAAAAATCGTTCCTGTGGAGGCAATATAAATGATGATTGTTTATTAAACTTGAAATAATATATTTTGAACCATAGCGCCTACTGTCAACCACAACGGCCCATATTATCATATGGTTTCTATGAATTGTACGTGTGCTAAAATAAGTATTACATTGATTTTATAACCATAAGTAATACGCTATTCTATACTTCACATGTTATTTTTAAAAATTAAAAAATAAACTACCAATTACGAGCCGTACTTGTGCCTGAAAGATTCCATGCCATTATTATCTTAACCAGATTCATCATCATCATATAATTATACCGTGATTATAACAGATGTACCAAAAATAGCAATTTTGTTTTGGCTATCAATAAATAATAATAATAAATATTCATGGACATTTCACACAACGTCCTCTGGTCCCAAGCTAAGCTTATATGCTTGTGTTATGGGTACCAGAATACGGATAGAATACTACTACTTTTCTTTTGCAAATACATACTTATAATACATAGAAAACAGCCAGACGCAGTACAAACATTTGTATGACATTTATGGATATCACAAAAATGATTGTCCCAAGCGGGAATCGAACCCGCGACCTCGTGATTGGTAGTCCATTACATAAACAACTCCACCACGAAGTCCGTCTATATATAGCAATACCTATTGTGTTCTGGTTTTCAATATTAGTTGTTATAGCTGTAACAGATATACATCATCTGTGAAAATTTCAACTGTCTAGCTATCAACGTTCATAAGATATAGCCTGGTGCCAGACGAACGGGAGCGGAATTAGGAGTAGTGTCCTTGTGTAGGTAGAGGACCCAAAAATCACTCGAAGACATTTTTATTCTGCAAGTCCTAAGCTATTATTAAACCGAGGAACGCGAGTTTGCAGCATCAATACACTCAAATTTTTCCTGTAGGATCTTGTGGAAGGAGGGTGGCGTCATGCCTTTTAAATCCGTGTCCATAGACTTTAGACTTATATGTATTGTAGGAAACTGTTATCAACTTAGATGAATTCATATTAAATAGGTCAATAACGTTGTAATTGTTTTATGGTATAATAATAGTATGCATAGCGTTATCTTTACATGACGTTAATGTACTTAAAGTTACCATTCGTGGGTTTGAGTCCCGCTTACGGTAATCACTTTTTCCACTATAATTTATTTATTAACTAAAAGTATAGCAAGTTGATTGCAAAATTAATAAATTACTTTAGAAATTATCTATATTTGAAGGCTTCCGTTGCGTGCGCGGCGTTACTGGTTTATCATTTGTTTTATAAGTTCCATACGTACGAAGTCGCGGGCAACTGCTAGTTATTTATAGAGCTTGATCAATTTTGCTTTAAAACTATTGACAGGACAGTGAATGGTATGCGTATATCCAATTTGGTTATGTCCCACAAACGGTAAGAAAAGCCCTTTGATAATAAATCATGATTTATTAATAGTAACAGGAAAACTAAGGCAATGAACTGTTTAACATTATTTTTATACCTTAATACTATTGTTACTCTCTATTTTATATATCGTCGGTATAATTGAAGAACTAAATAACTCACATTTTGGCTAAATTGAGCTTTTACCATTTTCGTGAAGCCCAAAATGTGCCGCATCTTTTGATCTAACAAACATTCTCATATCTTAACTCAATCCAAAAATAAAGCCTTTTTTCGTGTTTTGGTGGAAGAAATGAATATCTTTAAATTAACTCTAAATGTTATTAGAAAAAATGAATAACTCTATAAAAAATGCAAACCTGTGACTTCTGATCACTTGAGTATGAAATAAATTAGCTAAATTGAGTTATTTAGTTAACCCTAGTTATAATTTAGTAATTACATTCTCATGTCTTAACTCAATCCAAAAATAAAGCCATTTTCGTGTTTTAGTGGAAGAAATGAATATCTTTAAATTAACTCTTAAATGTTATTAGAAAAAATGAATAACTCTATAAAAAATGCAAACCTGTAGGACTTCTGATCACTTTAGTATGAAATAAATGAGCTAAATTGAGTTATTTAGTTAAGCCTAGTTATAATTTAGTGATACCCTTCGATTATACCAAAGGAATAGCCAGAAATTGAAACCATGATGCCACCCGTCAAAAGGCTATTTAAAACCTTCTTAATACGCCCAAGTAACGCTCTCTCAATAACTATTTCGCTTTCACCTCTTCCTGTTGTAATGTTAATACAGGAAAATGTCTAAAAATGGTAATTGGCTATCACATAATACGAAAAAATAGTTTATACCAATACCAAACTATGAGTAGCAGATATGGAGGCGATATCCTATATTTCAATTACAAGATAAAGTTAGTGAAGCTTAATTCACTGCTCATTTTGATGCACTTAATTGTGCTGTCCGTGTGGTAACGAATTAAGAATATAAGAGTCCCATTTTCCCCATTTCCTACCCACGGTACAGTAAAAGCGAGCGAAGGAACATTGTACACAGATATTATCCTCTGTGAGAGACGGAAAGTTGAAAATAAAGCCTGTGCCAATACCCTTGGTTAGGGCGACACAGTAGACCATGATACGTCCCAAAGTGGAGGAGCCCCGTGCCCAACAGAGGGACATTAATGGGCTGAAGAGACAGAGAATTGTGTTTTTCGATTTAGTAGGTACAAAACCCTAAGTGTGCGTGTATATCTTGCTCTTGATAGATTTTTTAAACAAACGATGTTACTACTTCCAACCTTGGTATTTTTATTTCATGTGAAATCAATAATCAGTGATAAAATTATGCCAATTAACATTTACTAAAGTGCATAACGTTCGTGGTTGAATATTTCTTTAGGTTCAGAAGTCAATAAGTGTACTTGTTGACCCAATTTTGAGTATTTACATTCATCTAATGTGTGGAAGAACTGAATAACTACTACTCAAAGTTAGCTAACTATGGTACAGTACGATACATTTACAAAAATCTTGGTGTGGCAGAACTAGATAATTGGTTTTTGATTTTTAATATTTTTTTGGTTAATGAAAGGAATTGGTTTGATTAAGAATATAATCGTCAGCAGACATGCCTAGAGCATATAAAATTTCCGACAGTAAAATTGTTCTCCATTTCTTAATAATGTCAAAAAAGTGTCAAAAAAACACTAAATCGCGATTATCTCGAAACGTGAAATTTTGAGTTATTTAGTTCTTCAATTATACCGACGATATATAAACTTTAGTGAAATAAGAAAAAGTCTATTTTATGACCAGAAAATAGAGTTGAAACTTCAATAGATACTCTTTCCATTGAGTTCTCATTTAATTTGGACAAATGCCACCTGCCTGACTTTCAAATAGTAACAAGAAATTATAGATTTAAAATTAAACACCAGAGAATACTTTCTGGGAACATTTTACTGCGAAAACTATGCTTCAGTTGTTATCCCATTTCGATTTTTATTTTGAGAATGCATCCCCAATCCAAAGTATTCATCCAGAGGATTTATTTATTAATATTAAGTAAGTTTTATTTTTGCCAAATCTTTCGTGTTGATGGTATTAAGGGAAGATAAAAACAAAAAAAACGAATATTTGGTTAAGCCAATTAGATAACAAATAAATTCGCCATTGAATCGATTATTAAAGAAATAATCGACAAAAGTTACTTATAAATTAGAAAGAATATTGTTTCATACAAAATTGTAACATTTGCATCTTATTTATACAAAGTATAGTTACTAAAACATCAAAACTATTCTGTTGCACACTCTTTGATGAATCACAAAAGACCTCAACTAACCAAGGACTTACAAGTGATAAAACATTAAATAAGGTTATAAACGAAACGAACGCCAACAGAAAGCTCTATGATGCGTACAGTTTATTTTTTCATTCATACAAAATGACAAATACATTTATCCGACTTACTAACACAGATAAAAATACGGCATCCATTCAAAATTAGTCGTTAACGGAAGGGGATATAGCTTTGTATCAAACATATGCATTTGAGACTGTTGTGCATGGGGTTATAGTATAGTAAATATGGACGCCGGCGCAACTCAGTCATTCGATGATCGTTGCTGAGAGCAGTCACGAACTGTGAGACTTTAGTTTAGTCACTCGCGCGCATTTTAGTAACGAACGAACGCGAAATTCGATAAAACAAATTTTTGGGCGTACCTCAAGGGTGTGTTTTTGAACCCTGTGATAAATTTTGAAAATACAAATAATATTTGTGATAAGTGCAAGTGTTATATGGTCCATTATATAGATGCTGACATGCATGGTGAGTTTGATTTGAAAATTCTTACACACGATGTGTTTCAATGAGCGCTATTGTTTGGGTTCAGCTTTTTTATTCTCGTATGTATCAACACTTTCATTTAAATAGTCATAGTTTGTTTTAATTAAAGTAATAATAAAATTCTCATCACAAACGTGTTTTTTATGGTTTACTGGAATTCTGTATTTTATCGTTGTAACTGTATAGTTAAAATATGTTTATGTAGTTGTAATCTTTATGGTAAAAACTTTTCAGATAATAATAATTGTTTACGTCATGTCCACATAATGATTTACATCGATAAACAAAGTAGTATGATTGATTAGATATGCCTTGTAATTTCACTTGTAGTTAAATACTTAAGAGTGAAAATAAAGGGTTATTAGCATTTGTAAGCACTACTACAAATAAAAAATATTATTAATAACGTAGAAACTATTCACAAATCTACTAAAAATATACAGAAAATTTTATAGAAATCTGTTGAATGATCAGATTTTTGTGTATTAGAATTCTCATAATTCTTTTCTACTTCATTATCTATTTGATGCAAATCAATAATGACTAACTTTAGACCCGTCTATATGAATAATAATAATGTCCATAGTATGATAAATGAAATAGTTTTTTGCGTCCAGATTATATTGAAGAAGTTACATGTCATTATTTTTTATTATTTCACTTACATTTTGCTAGATTACTGTTATTAAATCTTACTTTTCATAATCTTATTTGCCATCATTGGTTGTTGATGAATCATCACTTAAACTTGATGACCATTGCCGACTTTAACATTGTCATTCTTTAAAAATTGGTAAAAAACTTTCCAATCTATTAATATATGCTTTTGAATACGATGATAATGATATGGATTAAATAAATCGTTCTTAACTCATAAGAGAAGTATTATATTGAAATGATTTGCTGTTCTTTGAATCTTAAAAACTTAAAGATGGTCGAACTAATTTGGACAATTTAAGATAGAAATGCTTGTAAATTTTCAAGGAATGTTGGACATTTGTTGGATTGATTTGAATTTTTTTTAAAATTAAGTAAGTTTTTTGAAATATTTGTGGATGGAAGTTCTAGATTGAAACAGTTAGATTTTGTAAATAAACTATGAGAAATAAATAAATAAATATTCATGGACATTTCACACAACGTCCTCTGGTCCCAAGCTAAGCTTATATGCTTGTGTTATGGATACCAAAATACGGATAGAATACATATACTACTTTTCTTTTGTAAATACATATATATCTAAAATACATAGAATACACCCAGACGCAGTACAAACATTTGTATGACAATTATAAATATCACATAAATGATTGTCCCGAGCGGGAATCGAACTTTGACTTTTTTATAAAGTTTGACGTCACAGCAAAAGGGCCATCTAACAATAAAACCCCAGTTATCTAGAAATAATCAAAATATTCTAAGATACATATCATAACAAACAATACATACGAGTATATCGTAATGAACAATTGATTATGATGTAACTATGATTTAAAACATTCATACAGTAAGTGTGTGAATACATACAATCGACCTAGATATCATTAATGGAATTCATTTACGCATTTATTGAATGAGTTATGTATGTGTATGACAAATATGTGTTTAAAATAATTAGTTTGTATTCTCAAGACGTTATTTCCTGTAATATTTGTTACTGATACCGCATATAAATGTATACTGTAATATTTATTTTAGACTAACTGTAGCTCTAGCCCCGGGGAATTCTTACTGTCTCTCCAGCCCATTTACGTCCCACTGTTGGGCACGGGCCTCCTCCACTTTGAGAGGGATTATAGTCTACTGTGCCACGCTGAGGCGTGTTGGCTCAGGGTTTATTTTCGAGTTTTCTGTCTCTCACAGAGGATCTTATCAGTGTGCAATATCCCTTAGCTGCCTTTTACAGCACCCTTGGGAGGAGATGGGGTGGTGACACTTGTATTCTTAATCCGTCACACGGAAGATTCTTACTTACTTGATACTACGATACTTATTGTCACATTTTGGATAACTCACACAATATTTTGTATAAATTGTAGCCTATTTGTATTTTGATGTATCAGCTACATTATTGTAACATTTCATTAACATCTATTCAGTAGTTTTTGCGTGAAAGAGTAACAAACATACAAACATCCATACTCATAAACTTTCACGTATATAATATTAGTAGTAGTCTAGAATCAGCTAAAACTAATAATATAGAACTTCACTATCATCATTCTCCTGTCCTTATGCCATTATTTGAGGTCGACGCTAAAGAATTAATTTTGAAACTAGCTGTTGCCCGCAACTCTGTACACGTCGAATTTAGCAATTTTTTCCCCATTTTGCAACATTTTTCACTAATGCTTCCCTCCTATTGGTCACAGCGTGATGTTATATAGCCTTTTCCTATAAATGGACTAACAACAAAAAAAGAATTTTTCAAATAGGACCAGTAGTTTCTGAGATTAGCGCGTTTAAACAAACAAACAAACAAACTCTTCCGCTTTATAATATTAGCATAGATTTACGGTCTTATTCATAATGACTTGTCGGAGGTTTATACAGAGATTTTATCGGAGAGATAATAAACGTTTTAGCCTAAAAAGACCATTATGACTAACAAGTTTTGACAATTTTCGCGAACCTATTTCAGCGAACTTTTAAACCTCCGATAAGTCATTATGAATAAGGCGGTTTAACTGTAGTCATAAAATTTGTTGAGCTTGGAGCTTATCCAACTTGATAACTTTACTTTTCCTGACCAGTATTTCTTTACTTAGGCTCTTGACTATCTATGTACAAATTATTAATTATACTTTTGGCTAATTATTGGCATATTTTTTTAAAGAAATGTGTTATGAATATTTGCATGTGTGTTTTGTTCTTGAAATTTCTATGTAACAAGTACATTGTAATAAGAGGAATGTGAATCTTTTGTGAGATTTATCTCGCACATGTTTAACTTATCTTATTCGATAATGTTTATGTTTATAATCTAATCAGTGCGCGATTGCTTAAAAATGAAATGGGCCTCTTTCGCTATCGACAAAAATAATGTATCTTATAGATCAAAATATATATAAATATTCATGGACATTTCACACAACGTCCTCTGGTCCCAAGCTAAGCTTATATGCTTGTGTTATGGGTACCAGAATACGGATAGAATACATATACTACTTTTTTTTTGTAAATACATATTTATAATACATAGAAACACCCAGACGCAGTACAAACATTTGTATGACAACTAGAAAAATCACACAAATGATTGTCCCTAACGGGAATCGAACACGCGATCTCTTGAACGGTAGTACGTTACCAGAACGACTACACCACGGGGCCCGTCATATGTTTCGTAATTAGGGTTCCGCAGCAAAAGGTGAAACGGGACTCTATTACTGTGAGTTCGCTGTTCGTGTGTCCATCACCAGGCTGTATCTCTGGAACGATGATAACTAGAGAGCTGAAAATTTCATCTAAACAAGTTTACGTTACTTGTAATCGTACTGTCTCTCCAGCCCCTTAACGTCCCACTGTTGGACAGAGACTTCCTCCACTTTGGGAGGGGTTATGGTCTACTGTGCCGCGCTGACCAGGCTTGTTGGCACAGGGTTTATTTTCGAGTTTTGCGTCTCTTACAGAGGATGTTATCTGTACACAATATCTCTTAGGTGTTTTCTACAGCATCCTAGGAATGAAAAGGGGTGGTGACACTTGTATTCCAAATCCGTCACCACACGGACTTACAACAATCACGAAATCAATATTTTATTATAGGTATATCATAAAATGAAAGATCTGTTTGTTTATTCAGAAAAATTGCAACCTTAAATAACTCATAGATTAACTTTAGGTATAAATATATCGAAAATAAAAACAATGTTGCATATACGCTTCACAAGGCAATGTGTGGCAAACACATACGCTAAACAAACTCATACAGAAAAACATACGTCTTTTCTAGTTAGGGTTCCGTAAAAAAGAACCATTCACACACTCGTTTATCCATCACACATTTTTACTCAAGTTATAATTATGCACAGACATACCAGACCTGTCTATGGCTACATCTCTTAGCAGGCTTGAAGCCACTTACACATCTATGTGTGCGTGAATATGTATCTATGTGTGTCTATGATACAGGCTATACGTCATATGAAACGTCATTATTCTATATGAAGTACGATTTAGCCAGCTATATTCTCTCTCTCTCCAGCCCATTAACGTCTTACTGTTGTACACGGGCATCCTCCACTTTGGGAGGGATTAGGGTCTGCTGTACCGCCCTGACCAGACGTATTGGCACAGAGTTTATTTTCGAGTTTGCCGCCTCTCACAGAGGATGTTATCTGTGTGCAATATCCCTTAGCTGACTTTTACAGCACCCTTGGGAGGAGATGGGATTGTGACACTTGTATTCTTAATTCGTCACCACACGGAGTATAACTGCCAACTATATTACTTGCCGTCAATTTTAAACGTCGTCCAATATCAGGGTTTATCTGTGTAATTATGTTTATAATACTTGTCAAAATAATAAGCAAAGGACTTAAACCCTAAAGGTGACTTCTTAATATTGGAATCATAAAATGTTATATACTGAACCCTCAGTTACTTCTTTTTGACTAATTTTACTATTTACATAACCCAGAGAAAACAGGAAAACCACAAAATCATTCATCTTCAAACAATAGCCATTTCCTTCCATTTACGTCATTCAAATATATAAATTAAGATAATATTATCTAATAAATAACCGCATATCTGTTAATAATTTTGTATATTGGACTGTCTATTTGTATAATAGATGATCCATTTGATGTCTTATCCACTATTTACCAGATTTAGTGTCCATGAGTACACAGAGGCGTAGCTGCACTGCTATGTAAACTGACTAGGTTTTATCAAATAAAAATAAACAAATAGTTTTAAAATGCTTAAAAAGCTAATTCAGATTTCTGGTAAGGATTTGTCTGTGATCTGGTAAGGCCCCCCTGAGTTTAAGGGCTCCGGGACACTGCCCCGCCTACCCCGTTGGTAGCTAGGCCACTGTGGCTATGATGATGTCATCAGCAGTCGGCTTGAAGCCATTTGTATATCTGTGTGGGTGAAATACTTTCTATGTGTGTCTATGATACACGTTACATGTAAATTTAATGTTGTTATGTCAATGTCTCTTCCCAATAGAATACATGTTTTATTACTTGCAAAAGTGACGTTTATAGTTTGCGAAAACTACATTTCGTTCACTACGTTAATACCATGTTTTATTAGACCGTGAAGTAGGTTTTAGCTAGGCTTTACGTGTCTTCAAGATTGAAAGAATCTATAACATCTTCCAGACCGTAGAATCTTGTTACTTGTATATCATATCTAGAGCTGCCAACACCTTTTTAGACCAGGGTTCTCTCTCTCTTCAGCCCAACGTTCCACTTTTAGGCACAAGCCTCCTTCACTTAGAAAGGGAAGTCTACTATGCTGCGTGGACTAGGCGTTTTGGCATATGGTTTATTTTGAATTTTCCATTTTTCACAGTTGATTTTATTTGCTTATAATATTAACCCATAGCTGGCATTTACACCATGGAAGGGATATGGGAGGGTGACACTTTTATTTTTAGTCTATCACCACATGCACAAGTATATTCTCCTCTCCAGCCCATTTACGTCCCACTGTTGGGCACGGGCCTCCGGCACTTTGGAGGGATTATGGTCTACTGTGCCGCGCTGACCAAGCGTGTTGGCACAGGGTTTATTTTCGAGTTTTCCGTCTCTCACAGAAGATGTTATCTGTGTGCAATATCCCTTAGCTGACTTTTACAGCACCCTTGGGAGGAGATGGGGTGGTGACACTTGTATTCTTAATCCGTCACCATACGGAGATATTAACACGCCCAAAATTTACATACCTATTATTTATATTTTGGGCGTGTTAATATATCCGGGTCCTTTTATCACGAAGGTTCAATCACATTAAGGCTGTTATTTGTCAGATAATAACACTTAACTCATATAAATAACATATTAGCTTGTTATAATGATAACAGATAACATTATCATTTGTTTATGTTACTAACCTGTTATCAGGAAAACATCATTACGTATTTAACGCTTTCCTTCCGCAGTAAAAAGTTTTTTTTTAAAATATTCATGGGCATTTCACACAGCGTCCTCTGGTCCCAAGCTAAGCTTATTAAGCTTGTGTTATGGGTACCAGAATACAGATATAATACATAAACTACTTTTCTTTTGTAAATACATACTTATATACATAGAAAACACCCAGACGTAGTACAAGCGGGAATCGAACCCGCAACCTTGTGAACGGCAGTCCAATACATGAACCACTACGCCACGAAGCCCGTCAAATAGCATAGTTAGCATACATATTCGGGATTCGGATTATACTTGTTATCATACAGTTTTCTTCTATGATTCCATCCATCTATCCAGTCATCCATCAGCTCTGATCCGTCTACTGCTGGACATAGGCCTCCCCCATAGAACGCCACAACGCGCAGCCCCCGGCGCATTTGACAATATCATCAGTCCACCTTTTTGGGGGCCGCCTGATGCTGCGCTGCGTATTTAAATAATAAATCTGTTCAAGTTCAAAAATATGACAATGTGCTTAATTTGCTAGATTATGGTTCACTGTGCCGTACTAAAGGGTTGGCACAGGGTTTATTTTCATTCCCACGATGCTGTAAAAGCCAGCTAAGGAATATTGTACACAGATAACATCGATTGTAAGAGACGGAAAGCTCGAAAAGAAACCCCGTGCAAACACGCCTGGTCAGCGCGGACGTTATTAGACATAGATCCCTCACAAATTAGGAGAAGCCCGTGCCCAACAGTGGGACGTTTATGGGAGAGAGAGAGTACGTTAATCTAGTGTATTTAACTAATCTTTACTTATTATAAAACCAAGTCGATATTTTTGTATGTATGTTCCTATGTGAGCTTATATCTTCAAAACTACGCAACGGATTTAGACGCAGATTTTTTTAATAGATAGATTGGTTCAAGAGTACTCCAAGAGTACGAAGTTGCGGGCAAAAGCTATAGTTTAATGGTTTTATTCATAATGACTTATCAGAGGTTTAAACGGAGATTTTATTGGAGAGATAATAAACGTTTTAGCGTAAAAAGACTATTATGAATAACAAGTTTTGACAATTTTCGCGAGCCTATTTTAGCGAACTTTTAAACCTCCGATAAGTCATTTTGAATAAGACCGTAAGTCAAAAAAGACGGAAGTTTTATTCTCACACTTTTGTTCATTGCGTAAAATATTTGTATTGCATAATTTGCTAACATTCGGCCTGGATTTGTAACTAGATAGAAATATAGTAGTCTTGGTTAGCGCAATACAATGTTGCTTATCAATTTAGAGACATAATTTGCATGTTTTCCTGGTTTTAGTGGGGATTACATTGTTCCATTAATTAGCTACCGAAGGTATCTTTATAACCTTAAACCATAAGTAATCTATACCATTATTACAAAGCTGAAGTGTTTGTTTGTATGAACACACTAATCTCAGGAACTACTGCTTCGAATTGAATAAATGAATGAATACTCTTTATTGTACGCCAGTAAAATATTACAATTAATTTTAACAAACAGTACTTATGCTAGGTACAAATTGTGATCTCTTACAAACAGCCTTAGTATGGAAATAGTGTTAAAGAGAGGGTATAGTGTGGCGCAACATAACTTATAAATATACTATAAATAAATAGATAAATAAATCTTTTTGTATTGGATAGTCCACTTATCAAGGAAGGCTATGGGTACTATATCATCACGTTGCGACCAATATGAGCAAAGCAGTAGTGATAGATGTTATAAAAACGAGGAAATAATTCCACGTGTGCGTGGTCGCGTTATAGGTATTTACAAAAAAATTGTACCTATATAATTATGTACCTAGTATATTCGCATCTGGTACCCATAACACAAGCATAGAAATTTTGCTTACATTGAGACCAGAGGATGTCGTGTGAAATATCCATAAATATTAATTTATTATTACTAACAATATTGTGCCAATCGTTGTATCTGTCAATGGCCTTATTGCTAAGAGCCTCGACCGTCATCTAGAGGCTCACGTTAGATCGTTGAGTAAAAGGTCTAATACAGAACCCAGTAGTCTTAGATACGGCTCGGATTGTGAGGAGGTTCCTCTCCCTGGATCCTTAGCCACCGGTGGCTTGGCCCCTGTACCCGCCACCTGTTGGAGCTCACATGTATTTTATATTTCTAAATGTATATTTTTATTATTTAGTTTATACTTAATTATATATTTAAAAATGTAACTTAGTGTGATGTAAAAGAAATAAATCTTTGTAAGATACAGTTGAATATGACACGTCATGTTGGTACTGTTTTGTAAACTTAACGACGCATTTCCACAAGTGCTGCCAATCAGAAATGTCAACAAAACTCAAGGTTTTTCTTTTACGTAATACGTTTTGTTACATTCCGTTGCATTTATATTGATGGAAAATGCATTATAGTAGACCCGCGTTAATCCGATAAACGTTTTAAAGTGTCCCAATGGTTGAATTCCACATGCAGAACTAAACTTAACTAAAAAAAGAATTTTGATAGTGTCTGTAAGACAATTCTGCAATGTTAATGGAACTTTCTTGTTGTAAATAGTGTTTATTGTACTAAAGATTTTATTTCATATAAATGCACACAACAATACATAGAGCAAATGAATCAAACTACAGCTATAGGTTTTAATTGACGAGCCTCGTGGTTGAGTGGTTCTTGTAATAGACTGCCGATCAAGAGGTCGTGGGTTCGATTCCCGCTCGGGACAATCATTTGTGTGATTTTTCTACTTGTATTACAAATGTTTGTACTGCGTCTGGGTGTTTCTATGTATTATAAGTATGTATTTACAAAAAAAAGTAGTATATGTATTCTATCCGTCTTCTGGTACCCATAACACAAGCATATAAGATTAGCTTGGGACCAGAGGACGTTGTGTGAAATGTCCATGAATATTTATTTATTTATTTACCATTTTATAAAAAATATGACGCTTACACACGTACAAGGTCATACCAGAGTCGGAGAAACAGATAGAGATAGGGAAAATAATAGACAAAGGAATAAATTACGATATTACGAAAGTTGAGATATGGAATTCATAGTATTATGTATTATTTATTTAACAATCCATTAATACTAATAACTAATGACATTATATTGAATTCTTAATCGGTTATTTGGAAAGGGTTTTAGGAATATCGTACTTAGAGACCAAGTACATAATTATTGTCAATTACTACATTAGCTAAAGATTTATTAATCTCATAATATTTTCTAACACTTGCGCGACTCATTTGTTTAAATAAAACTACTTTCTACGGATTTAGACGCGTATATTTGCTTTAAATTTTGGCCCGACGTTTCGGAGACTTTGCAGTCACCATGGTCACGGGTGAGTTCACCCGTGACCATGGTGACTGCAAAGTCTTTCAGTTTTATTTAAATTTATTAATCTCGTTAAAGGCGAAATGTTTATTTGTGGTAAACACTAGTAAATATATTTTCAACACGCTTTTATTTGCATCGTTCGTATCCATGTTGAAACCACATTACATAAACGGAACGTTTGAAAACGATTTTACTCAAAAGCAGTATCTATATACCCGTATTAAGGACAAATGACAATGCAATAAGTTAAAAAAAAATTAAAAACAATTATAGTGTCGTAGTTACAGATCCTCCTCAGTAGATTCCTCAGCTATTAAAGCATACCCAATATAATAAAATATGCTTTAATGAGCAATATAATGAGTATAAAAACTAGATGTTTGAGAACTCGGCATGGTGATTTTGCTACGACCTATCAATTACTCCATACTCCGCACCTGGCGCCTGAACTTCCTCCAACGCACTATGCTTTATAAGACCCTATTTTCTAACTTTTTTTTTATTTTCTCCGGTTTGCCCTGCCGGGCCATGATGGTGCCTTGAGCTTTACCATGATCCGGCGAGGGATGGCCCCGCCAATCGGGGCCCGACTCGATGTGGGGAGAATTAGGTCCCCCATCATGATTGGCGCGGCGGGTCTCTGGGTAACGGCCCGCCACGCGCGATCACCTTTTAGGGGGGGGGGGGTCGCCAGCTATTGCGCGCTGGCGCCCCCTGCCCGGGGCCCTGCGGGGTGGCAAAGTTTCGCAAGCGAGTTTGCGCTCCCGCAGGGCCTCCCTCTTTGCCGCCATCACCTCGCCCTAGCTAAGGCGGCGGCGGGCGGCGGCCCATTTTTATTTAAAACTAGCTGTGCTTCGCAGTTCCACTTGCGTAACAGTTATTTTTACTGTCTTCTTCGCAATTTTTCGATACTTTCTTACCGTTTAAACCTTCCCTAAACTGCTACAAACAATTCAAAACCAAAATTTGCCAAATGGCCCAGCCGTTGTCGAGTTTTAGCGAGACTAACGAACAGCAATTGATTTTTATATATAACACTAGCTGATGCCCGCTACTCCATATGCGTGGAATTTTAGATCCCCATATATTTTGCCACCGTTTAAACCTTCCCTGGACTTTCACGAATATTTCAAGATCAAAATCACAAAAATCGGCCCAGCCGTTCTCGAGTTTTAGCGAGACTAACGAACAGCAATTGATTTTTATATATAAGAAGAAGAAGATGTGATAGATAATAACATTAAAATAAGAATAATAAAGCAGCTACTGAGACCTCACAGAATAGTCCATAATCACGACCACTCTACAAAGAGTGCCCGATTAAGACGATACCAAAATAGCTTCGTGCATTTTTCTATGTACGAAGTATTCATTGTTTCTTTAGATTGAATGGCTAGAGCTCTAATTTTTAAGTATATGTTTTTTCAATATATGATCTAGGATCGCATCAACTCAGAAACGCGATTGAAAAAAGTTTTCTCGATAGAAAATCTTGGCGAAACAACCTCTCAATTTTTTTATTTTTTTCATTTGTCGGTCTATTATCGCGTATTAACTAATGAAATAACTTTAAAAACTTAAGTAACTATTATATATAGAAACACGTAAATCAGAATTAAAATATATTTAGTAGATTTTGAGTAAATAGGAAAAGTATCCCTAATTCTTCATTTTCTGTGCCTACTGGCTGTGTTAATATGTACGTGTCGGCGATGATATACGATAATATTGATGTAGGCCCTTAACAAAAAGAATAACATTTAAACAAAGGAAATACAATTCGCAAAAAAATAATCGCCAGCGTTGTTTAATCGTTAACAAACCTCGTAATGCGGTATCCATTAGAAGTGATCTGTGGTTGTAGTAAACCAATGTAATATTTACAAACAATCCCACGATCACATCGATGTTAACACAAAACTATATTGTATTGTTAAGAAATCTCTTTGAGAACTTTAGTTTTTGTTAATATCATTTTGAAATATTATTTTCGCTTTCTTTAAGATTATTCTATATAGATATAAAATAATGTTGTAATTTATTTGAATTACGTGAAAAAATGACAAAAGAACCGACAGAATTTAATCGGCTAAACGAAGCAAATATTTTTCTGATATTTGTAGATTTTTAAACAAATATACATTAATGCTGTGAGAGACGGAAAACTCTAAAATAAGCCCTGTGCCAATACGCCTGGTCAGCGCGGCAAAGTAGACCATAATCCCTTCCAAAGGGGAGGAGGCCCGTGCCCAACAGTGGGACATCAATGGGCTAGAGAGAGAGACATACAAATATGTGCTATGATAGTAATTGCTGTTTCCCGCGACCTACTACGCGTAGTTTTGAGAAAATTTTCTCCGCTTTTGCAAAATTTTTCACTGATACTTCACTCCTATTGGTCACTGCGTGATGTTATATAGCATATAGCCTTTCTCACTAAATGTACTATCACTGAAATAATTTTTCAATTCGAACCAGTGATTCCCGAGATTAGCGCTAACAAACAAACTTTTGAACTTATTATATCAAGCATTGATATTTAAGGGGTTTCTCACATGCTAGTGTAATGAAAACATTTATTATTTTCTTAATATTTTAGTATAGATACGAGAAAAGAGAGTCTTGTAATTCTTTTATCAAGCATTGCATGGACATTAAAAAATAACTGTCCTCATAGGAATGGAAGTTAACAATTGCACTTAAAATGACGTTGACAGTTGACAGTTGTCGAAATGTTATTCTACAAAACAAATACGAAAACGAAAGCGAACAGAATTGCATCAATAGAACAATTCAAAAAAATATGAGTTTTTGAAATGGTTTCAAACAATAGTTTTTCTATAACAATTAACTTTAAAATATGGTTCCAAACAAAAGTGTCATTAATAGGGTACGACAGCAAGCCATACGAAAATATGGAAATCGTACTACTGTTTTCTTTCTAAATATTTGGTACCGATTCTACATGCACAACGAAACTTAACTTAATAAAAAAATGAATTTTGATAGTGTCCATAGCACAATTCGGCAATGTTATCTGAACTTTCTTGTTATACTGATCAGTAAAGGCTAAGGATTTTAATTAATATAGATTAAAGTAATTTATTAAATTTGCAATTGACATGCTATGCTTTTACTTGCTTTGCCAGCAAGCCGTTCGCGTGGAATTTAAAAATTAAACTGTAATAAATTATGCAGAAAAATCATCCACTCTGTGGAAGGAGAGTGTGTAGGGATTTCCTATTCTTGTGTAATAACTAATAAATTAAAACAGGCACTGGTTTATTATTATATAATTGTATCTCACAGTTTCACAGTTTAAGCAGCACAAGTAAATTAACTGGTATAAAAGGTATTAATAACATTACAACATTGCATGAATCCTGACATCCTAAGGGAATATTAATAGGTACAGTCAGACTGTATTATTTGAGTTCTCCATCATGAATCATCCTAAAAATTACAAAGATAATAATGTTAACATTTTTACATTCTTAATATGAAAATTTGAATTTAGAAATGTCAAGTCCGAAACGTTTTCACTACAAAGGTTTTTAGGGTTCCGTACCCAAAGGGTAAAAACGGGACCCTATTACTGAGACTTCGCTGTCCGTCCGTCCGTCCGTCCGTCCGTCCGTCCGTCCGTCTGTCACCAGGCTGTATCTCAAGAACGGTGATAGCTAGAGAGTTGAAATTTTCACAGATGATGTATTTCTATTGCCGCTATAACAACAAATACTAAAAATAAAATAAAATAAATATTTAAGGGGGGCTCCCATACAACAAACATGATTTTTAGGGTTCCGTACCCAGTATCTCAAGAACGGTGATAGCTAGACAGTTGAAATTTTCACAGATGATGTATTTCTATTGCCGCTATAACAACAAATACTAAAAATAAAATAAAATAAATATTTAAGGGGGGCTCCCATACAACAAACATGATTTTTAGGGTTCCGTACGCAGTATCTCAAGAACGGTGATAGCTAGACAGTTGAAATTTTCACAGATGATGTATTTCTATTGCCGCTATAACAACAAATACTAAAAATAAAATAAAATAAATATTTAAGGGGGGCTCCTATACAACAAACATGATTTTTTTACCGTTTCTTGCTTGATACTAATAACGTTGCCTTATGTTGCATAGATAAATGGTACGGAACCCTTCGTGCGCGAGTCCGACTCGCACTTGACCAATTATTAAGTATTATATGCAAAAAGATTTAAGGGCCTACATCAATATTATCGTATATCATCGCCGACACGTACATATTAACACAGCCAGTAGGCACAGAAAATGAAGAATTAGGGATACTTTTCCTATTTACTCAAAATCTACTAAATATATTTTAATTCTGATTTACGTGTTTCTATATATAATAGTTACTTATGTTTTGAAAGTTATTTCATTAGTTAATACGCGATAATAGACCGACAAATGAAAAAAATAAAAAATTAGAGAGGTTGTTTCGCTAAGATTTTCTATCGAGAAAACTTTTTTCAATCGCGTTTCTGAGTTTATGCGATCCTAGATCATATATTGAAAAAACATATACTTAAATATTAGAGCTCTAGCCATTCAATCTAAAGAAACAATGAAAACTTCGTACATAGAAAAATGCACGAAGCTATTTTGGTATCCTCTTAATGCAAAAACGTGTTCCCACAATTCTATCTATAAAAAAAACACATCAAAATCCGTTGCGTACTTTTGAAGATATAAAGCTCACATAGGGACGAAGTAAATATACTTCACATTCTTCTTTTTTCCAAAATATGATAACTAAAAGAAATATAGCCACAAATACCGATTTTACGGTTTTCTTAAAATAAATTTACAGCGTCAATCACACAAAATGTGGTTAAGAAATAATTCCAGTCTAAGCAAGACTTTAGATTTCCTTAAATAGATTTTACGTTAATAAAACCTTGTAAAATACTACCAATTAACTCCATTAGGAGTTTTATTACAATTTAAAATCCTTTACTTATGTATTCACCAAGTAAACACGTAACTCGATGTCTATAAAAACAAAATGGTCGCTTAAAACACGTGTTGTATCAAATAAAACGTACGTGTTTAACTGTTTTTAGGGTTCCTTACCCGAAGAGTTAACTGGGGACCTTATGTCCAAGACTTAGTTGTCCTTTCGCCCGGCTGTCAATCGTCAGGCTGCATCTTCTCTCTCTTTCTCTCTAGCCCATTCAAGTCCCACTGTTAGCCACGGTAGGTAAGGTTTGTGGTCTATAATGCCACGCTGACCAGGCGTATTGGCACAGGGTTTATTTCGTGATTTCCGTCTCTCACAGAGGATGTTACCTGTGTACAATATCCTTTAGCTGACTTTTACAGCACCCCGGTGAGGAAATGGGGTGGTGATACTTGTATTCTTAATTCGTCAACGACAACTACGGCCGTATCTTGTGAATTAAAAAAAATTAGAGTTGAAACGACAACAGAAATACAATAATCTCTAAAGCACATTCTTCCACCTCTTCTTCTTCCAGCCTTTATCCCAAGCGACTTGGGGTCAGCTTATACTTACTTTATTTTTTCGTTCTAGCCTATCAGCCGACATATTTTCATCAACTCCTTTTTCTTTCATATCGTCTCTTCTTTCCGGTCATCAGCATTCATATTCATTACCTTTTTGCTTATATACCTTTCATCTCTAAAAAAGATTATCATACCACTGAGATATTAGAAAAAAAAATCAGGCTACCATACAATAAAATGTCTTGATGATATATGACTAGAACGATATGATAATTTTTAACCAACTTCAAAAAAGTAGGAGGTTTTTAATTTTTCTATATGTTTTTATGTTTGTTACCTCATAACTTTCAACTCAGCGAAGCAATTTTAATAATTGTTTTTTATTTGAAATTTAATGGTTCTCGTGTGGTCCCATTGGCACCAAGTCAGGATCTGATGGTTATCTCCTAAGAAATCGAGAAAAACCCTCAAATTTCTAAGACACATGAAGTTGTGTTTAATAGCTTACCAGCCTTGGTAAGCTAAGGGTTGATCTCGTAAGTCTCGTTGTCTCGTTGTACTAGGAGAAACTTGCGAACAATTGCTCTAATGGGATGGGTAACTAAGATGCTTGATTAAAACAAACTTGTTACTTGATCTGTATATATTATTGTTTCTACAAATATTTCTCCCTTTCCTTCGATACTCAAATTGTACTAATATTAATTGATCTAGCTCAGTTTTATACTCTTCAGATCTGAATTAATTCACTTCAATTCACACAAAAATAAAAACATTTGCACTTAAAAATACCTAGCTCGATACAAAACAATAATATCTACTTTTAATTTTATCGCTAGCGCCACCTATAGGACGTAAAGCGAACTAAAATCTATTATTGTACGTTTAAGAGGATACCAAAATAGCTTCGTGCATTTTTCTATGTACGAAGTTTTCATTGTTTCTATAGATTGAATGGCTAGAGCTCTAATTTTTAAGTATATGTTTTTTCAATATATGATCTAGGATCTCATAAACTCAGAAACGCGATTGAAAAAAGTTTTCTCGATAGAAAATCTTGGCGAAATAACCTCTCAAATTTTTTATTTTTTTCATTTGTCGGCCTATTATCGCGTATTAACTAATGAAATAACTTTAAAAACATAAGTAACTATCATATATAGAAACACGTAAATCAGAATTAAAATATATTTAGTAGATTTTGAGTAAATAGGAAAAGTATCCCTAATTCTTCATTTTCTGTGCCTACTGGCTGTGTTAATATGTACGTGTCGGCGATGATATACGATAATATTGACGTAGGCCCTTAAACAAGTTGGTATAGCTTTTTTTTTATAAAATACATAGGTAATTATCATTATAACGGTATAGAACCCATCGTACATAAACCCAACTCGCACTTACCCGGTTTAAACTTGCACCTCCAGTTTAACGAGTCATGTTAAAGCTAACGGCCTTTAACAATTGACTCAATGAAATGATATATCGTTTTTGATGTGATCTATTAGATTGGGAATGATCAAATTGGGACAAGTTACGCATTACATTTGAATGCCCGTACATTTCTGTTGATGTTTATAACATACTAATTTTTATATTTTCTTTTTATAATTTACAGACTTTTATAAAATATCCTATGGTCCCATTCTGAGCTACCGAGACTGACTACGAAGCTACACGAGCGAATACTTTTTACTCTTTCTTTAGAAAAACTAGGCTTCATAGCCATATACAACTGTTAATAAAATTAATTAACTGAAATGTTCAATTTGTAAAATTTTATCAAAATTAAAGTCCGTCCGTTAAGGGCCTACATCAATATTATCGTCGACATGTACATATTAACACAGCTAGTAGGTATAGAAAATGAAGAATTAGGGATATTTTTTTTGTTTACTCAAAATCTACTAAATATATTTTAATTCTGATTTACGTGTTTCTATATATAATAGTTACTTATGTTTTTAAAGTTATTTCATTAGTTAATACGCGATAATAGACCGACAAATGAAAAAAATAAAAAATGAGAGAGGTTGTTTCGCTAAGATTTTCTATCGAGAAAACTTTTTTCAATCGCGTTTCTGAGTTTATGCGATCCTAGATTATATAAGTATTGCAAAAACGTATACTTAAAAATTAGAGCTCTAGCCATTCAATCTAAAGAAACAATGAAAACTTCGTACGTAGAAAAATGCACGAAGAATTTTGGTATCCTCTTAAGTGGTTTTGGTATAAAAGAGTAATAAGAATCGCACATAATAATAATTTTTACAATAAATGAGAAATTAGGACAAATAAAATATTAGTGGCCAATATGACAGATTAAAAGTTAATGAGAAATTTAGACACATGACAATATTAGTGAAAAATTAAGACACATAAAAATGTTACTGAGAAATTAAAACATATAAAAATATTACTGAGAAATTAAGACACAACAATATCAGTGGGAAATTAACATACAAAAATAAAAGTGAGAAACGAGTAACTTTAGTGACATTTTAACAGAAAAATGATACTAACATGTGGTCAGTAGCCCACACAACAACTAATTGTTGTCAATTGGAATACAAACTGTCTCAGCGTTCGTTAATTAGAATATTGTACAATTAATAGTTATGTGTTAACTTTTAGATTAGTCACGATATAACTATTAGCATCTAAGTTTTTCGACGGGCCACGTTGTCTAGTGATTTAGTCCCGTTCGTGGGGTCTCAGAACTCAGAACTCAGACTGACTCGGAAGTATATTAGCAAATATTAATGATCCTGATGGATTTTATAATGGACATTTCACACAACATCCTCTGGTTGAAAGATAAAACACGAATAATCTACTATGATAATTATATACAACCTCATCTGAGTTCGAACTAAGTATTCAATATAATATCTAAGAATAATCACAGTCAGTAGGCAAGATATACATGCTGTTTTAAAAAGTCTGAAGCTAGGCTTCTGTTTCAAAGGGAATCCTATGGAGAAGAACAGACAAGAAACTCCATGGATATTTTTCATTGTTTCCTTGTTTTTTTTCAATAAAATTCATGCTTACAACGAAAAAGGGGTGTGAGGATGATGCAGGGTCCCTACCCTAAATTTGCAATGTGTACTAGAATACGACGAATATGAGGGCTACCCCAATAGAGCAAATCGACCAGTCCCAGCAGAAGGCACCTGTTCATGAGTATAACGAATTTTTTGTATGTTGAAAGAATTTTTTGGAAAAAATCTGATTATAGCTATATAGCCAACTAGCTGTTGCCCGCGACTTCGTACGCGTGAAATTTAGACATCAATCCTAAACAAATAGAAGTTTACTCTTCTGGTCAATAGATGGCGTTGATAGTCCTTTAAATCGCGCTGGGGTTTCGTTCCACAGATTAACACTTAAGCTCGTTAAAATTTTTATTGCGTCATCAACCGGATTTCGCATTTATAAATTAGTAAGGATGTGCCATCTTTTTAGACGTCTTAAATCTCCAGTTGTATCACTATCAACTATCAGTAGGCTCCTAGCTAGTTTATTTAAGTGTTCATCAAGTTTCTCTTTATAACTCTATTGACATACCTATTCATGTATCTCATTATTACGTACGGCATAAAAATATGAATTTTATAGATTTCTTACCAAATTCATAAAATTTTTTGCCAAATTCATATTCGATAGATACTTGAGAATTGCTCTGTTGTAAAAAATCTACAATTGAATATTCTATGTGATATTTACGTTGTTCTTGAAATACGAGCAAAGTATGACGAATTGCAAGTAATTTTATACGGTGTGTTTATTCAAGGAAATATTGTAAATAGATGAATCTCCATAATAAGAGAATTTATATTGTACTAGGTAAAGCCCGCGATTTCACTGAGATTATAGTTATTATGTTGTATATAGCCCCCTTTCTCAACATACACCAAATATTAACTCAAAATCCATTGCGTAGTTTTCAAAATATAAGCTCACATAGGGACACATACAAAAATACCGATTTTATTTTATTGTAAATAAGACTAGCTGTTGCCCGCGACTCCGTACGCGTGAAATTTAGAAAATGTTACCCATTTTTGCACTGGTTGACCGCGCGACGATTATTGGTGATAACACGGTGTCCACCCGTGGACCACCTGTCCACAACGAGTGGACGCCGTGCGACGAGGCAGTGCGGGGTGGGTGCCGGGTCCCTCTAATGAGCTTATGACCTTTAGTGTGTGAGTCTAACTCGTACTTGACCAGGTTTTATTTGGATCTATCTCCAAAACAACCTCGCTAAAATCCAAAATAATATTTATACAGCCTTCATATCTTATGATAAAATCATGTCAGGGTTATCAGGTATTATTTTAGTGATTATGAAATAGTTTTCTCACAGAGATAACGTGTGTACACTTTAATGGCATACTGTCTATTGTATTCTGTTAAATCTTTCACTAATGTACTCGTATGTAGTTAAATTTATTATACTTTTGTTAAACACCCCGCTGTTTCAATATGAAGTAATTTTATTTTAATGTAATTAAGTTGTATTTATGAAGACTATTATTTCTTTAAGAGGATACCAAAATAGCTTCGTGCATTTTTCTATGTACGAAGTTTTCATTGTTTCTTTAGATTGAATGGCTAGAGCTCTAATTTTTAAGTATATGTTTTTTCAATACATGATCTAGGATCGCATGAACTCAGAAACGCGATTGAAAAAAGTTTTCTCGATAGATAATCTTGGCGAAACAACCTCTCAAATTTTTTATTTTTATCATTTGTCGGTCTATTATCGCGTATTAACTAATGAAATAACTTTAAAAACATAGGTAACTATTATGTAAAGAAACACGTGGATCAGAATTAAAATATATTTAGTAGATTTTGAGTAAATAGGAAAAGTATCCCTAATTCTTCATTTTCTGTGCCTACTGGCTGTGTTAATATGTACGTGTCGGCGATGATATACGATAATATTGATGTAGGCCCTTAAGCAATAGACAGGAGAGTTGCGGAAGGTAGTTGTGTAGTTTTAATTTATGATCAATATTTAAAATGTTACAATAAGATGAGTTTTTTTAATAATTAAAAAGACTTTAATAATTAATGATCTCTTTTAAATTCGGGAATATTTAATGAAAATATTTATTTTGCCCAGTTGAAAGGTTTGAGGTAACAAAAAAAAAGAAATACCTTTCTTTGTAGTCGGTTAAAAAAGAGGAAAATTTTCTAAATTTCACGCGTACGAACTCGTGGGCATTATCTAGTTTAAAAATAAATGAAAATAGTAAATTATTCCGTATATTTTTTTAAACGGTATGGTCTCTAAGTAAGCGTTATGTACTGTGATCGGTAACTGATTATCATCAGAGGTCTTTAATTTATGCAAAATAACGGATTAATACGACTATAGCAACTTTTTCGAGTGGGTGAAAATCTTTTTCAAAGATTCCATTAAATAGATTTATTACGTAGTCAGATAGAT
The DNA here is from genome assembly GCA_916999025.1 of Orgyia antiqua. Lineage (NCBI taxonomy): Eukaryota > Metazoa > Arthropoda > Insecta > Lepidoptera > Erebidae > Orgyia > Orgyia antiqua. Next base: position 1,553,840 of record OU779874.1, read on the forward strand.
ACGAAATAAAATAATAATAAAAGCGTGTTAATACGTACTTTACAACTGCGTAAAATTTGTTCATTTAACCTCGTATTAACTTATTTTTAGGTTATTTTTCAATGCGAGCTTACAGGGCTATCTAATTTTATTTTAAGTGTCCAAGGTTACAAAACAATTATCTTATCAATCAAATATGCATTAACTAATTTGTTTAGACATAGTTATTATTTGTTTACTTCATTATGTTTTGTTTCATTTGTTTATTGTTTAAAATATGTTTTGTTTACAATTTGTGTTATTCATTCTTTGTAAATGTGTTTACTTTAAAGTGTTTAGTAAAGGTAAACGAGTCAATTATTAGAATAGAATAGATTAGTCTATAATAGTGTCTTTATTATACACAAATATAGCAAAAGAGTATATTAATTACTAGCTGTTGCGCGCGACTTGGAACGCATAAAATTTAAAAAATGTTCGCCGTTTTTGTAACATTTTTCACTACTGCTTATACGGCCTATATATAGCCTACCCCGCTAAATGGACTATCCAACGCTGAAAGAAATTTTCAAATCAGATCATAGGTTCCTGAGATTAGCGCATTTAAACAAACAAACAAACAAACAAACTCTTCAGCTTTATAATATTAGTATAGTTGTGGAGAATATAGAGGGAAAACTAAACTAATTTAAATTAATTAAATACGAATTTTGAAGCGTGCGTATCATACTTTTCTCTACCTTAGCCATTACATTACAGCTTTATTATTTATTATTATTTATTATTATTTATTATCTGTGATTACAGTTACTTTCAGACCGCAACGTTCTCTTATAAAAGTCACACCACACAGAGATAGATAGATAGATAGAAAACTCTTTATTTGTACACCAAGTAAGTAATTGTACAAAGGGCGGCCTTATCACTAGTGTGATTTCTCCCAGGCAACCGGGATGGATAAAAATATCTAGGATAGATAACGCGGTAGTTTATGATGTGTGCTACATACTAGTGTAAACTACATAAGCTACTAAAACATAAAATACATAATATACTCAGATATCTAGAATACTATACATACAATACATAATATTATATTCATTCATGGGCATCTCACACAACGTCCTCTGTTCCCAAGCTAAGCTTATATGCTTGTGTTATGGTACCAGAATACGGATATACTACATATACTACTTTTCTTTTGTAAATACATACTTATAATACATAGAAAACACCCAGACGCAGTACAAACATTTGTATGACATTTATGGATATCACAAAAATGATTGTCCCAAGCGGGAATCGAACCCGCGACCTCGTGATCGGCAGTCCATTACATAAACCACTCCACCACGAAGCCCGTCAAAATATATAAATACATACATGATACAATATATACATATAATAATATGATAAATACATACAATATACACTTAAATCTAAAAACATACTTCTCAAAGAATGCATTTTCACAGCATTTGTAACTTCGTGCTTCTATATATCCAACATATCTACTAGCTTATCTGTTGCGAAACATCAAGGATATGAGACAGCATTTTTCGACTTTTCTAACTTTATTATCACTATACACAGTTTTATAAAACATTCTGTTTGTATTTGTAAACAGTTAAAAGTTATGAGGTAACAAACAAAAAAAATCATACAAACCAATTGAGTACCTCCTCCTTTTTTGAAGTCGGTTAAAAAGAAATTTATTTTGTCAAAACCTTAAGGGCCTACATCAATATTATCGTATATCATCGCCGACACGTACATATTAACACAGCCAGTAGGCACAGAAAATGAAGAATTAGGGATACTTTTCCTATTTACTCAAAATCTACTAAATATATTTTAATTCTGATCCACGTGTTTCTATACATAATAGTTATCTATGCTTTTAAAGTTATTTCATTAGTTAATACGCGATAATAGACCGACAAATGAAAAAAATAAAAAATTAGAGAGGTTGTTTCGCCAAGATTTTCTATCGAGAAAACTTTTTTCCATCGCGTTTCTGAGTCCATGCGATCCTAGATCATATATTGAAAAAACATATACTTAAAAATTAGAGCTCTAGCCATTCAATCTAAAGAAACAATGAAAACTTCGTACATAGAAAAATGCACGAAGCTATTTTGGTATCCTCTTAACGGAAAAACCAGGAAATTAATATAAAATATAACAGTCACGATTTTTTTCGGTTACTTTTTTAATAATCGTCATTTTACACTTTTTGTTTGTGGCCACTTAGCATACGCTTACCATAAAAATGTGGTAAAAAATGTGGTGTGTGTAAAATTTTTATGTGGTATTACCGGTACATGACTTGGACATTTACTCTCAAGGAACTTCTCCTCAGCTTCTACAGCACCAATAGAAGATTACTAAAGTAATTTATAGATTTTGTAATTGACATTTTGACATTTATTTCAGGTTTATTTTGAGTTTCCATCTCTCATAGAGGATGTTATCTGTGTACTATATCCCTTATCTGACTTTTACAGCACCCTGGAGAGGAAATGGGAAGGTGACACTTGTATTCTTAATCCGTCACCACACGCACAACAAAACTAAACTAAAAACTAATGGTCTTATTCATAATGACTTATCGGAGGTTTAAAAGTTCGCTAAAATAGGTTTGCGAAAATTGTCAAAACTTGTTATTCATAATAGTCTTTTTACACTAAAACGTTTATTATCTCTGCGATAAAATCTCCGTTTAAACCTACGATAAGTCATCTACACTAATATTATAAAGAGGAAAGATTTGTATTTTTGTATGTAACGAATAAACTCAAAAAGTACTGGACCGATTTTAATCATTTTTTAGGGTTCCGTACCCAAAGGGTAAAAACGGGACCCTATTACTGAGACTTCGCTGTCCGTCCGTCCGTCCGTCCGTCCGTCCGTCCGTCCGTCTGTCACCAGGCTGTATCTCAAGAACGGTGATAGCTAGAGAGTTGAAATTTTCACAGATGATGTATTTCTATTGCCGCTATAACAACAAATACTAAAAATAAAATAAAATAAATATTTAAGGGGGGCTCCCATACAACAAACATGATTTTTAGGGTTCCGTACCCAGTATCTCAAGAACGGTGATAGCTAGACAGTTGAAATTTTCACAGATGATGTATTTCTATTGCCGCTATAACAACAAATACTAAAAATAAAATAAAATAAATATTTAAGGGGGGCTCCCATACAACAAACATGATTTTTTTACCGTTTCTTGCTCGATACTAATAACGTTGCCTTATGTTGCATAGATAATGGTACGGAACCCTTCGTGCGCGAGTCCGACTCGCACTTGACCAATTATTTTTCATTAGAAAGCTACATTATCACTGAGTAACATAAGCTATATTTAGTACTAGATTACTATAGAAATCATTAGAAATTCCTATTAATTAATCTTATACATAAAAATCAATTGCTGTTCGTTAGTCTCACTAAAACTCGAGAACGTCTGGGCCGATTTCGATAATTTTGGTCTTGAAATATTCGTGAAAGTCCAGGGAAGGTTTAAACGGTGACAAAATATATGGGGATCTAAAATTCAACGCGTACGGAGTAGCGGGCATCAGCTAGTCTTATATATAAAAATCAATTGCTGTTCGTTAGTCTCGCTTAAACTCGAGAACCGCTGGTCCGATTTTGGTGATTTTGGTCTTGAAATATTCATGAAAGTTCAGGGAAGGTTTAAACGGTTCCTAAAAATCCACGCGTACGGAGTAGCGGGCGTCAGCTAGTAGTATATATAAAAAGGGGTTCTTTATATTAATAGTGCTTTTCTAAATTCCACGCGGACGGAGTCGCGGGAAACAGCTAGTTTTTAATAAAGACAGGACAACGTCTGTTGGGTCAGCTAGTTATGAATAAGACCGTAAGTAGATACTCTATGTTTATATTAAACACAATTTATAATATCTAATTCAGCATACAGCAGTAATTTGCGGAACCCTAATTTAGCCCTTACCTAACTTTTTTAACAAATCAACTCTACATAATCATTCACGGTTACCAATCATCGGTTTAAATTAATATGGCGTTACATCTAAATCTTACAACGTGTCTGTCTTTCTGTCATCGATTTCAGGCATGTTCCCTTCAATGACAAGGCATGACAGATTACCAAGAGACGTTTTTATCTCATGTTTTTATAGTTTATTACTTTTTAGTAAAAAAAACCTCCACTAGATGTTGATAGGCAGCAAAAAGTCAAGTATAACGATATAGGTACTTGAACTTTTTGCCGCATGTCGACATCTAGTGGTGACTTTTTGTTTTGCGTTTCTTACTTACACAAGATATTCTTTTATTTCAAGAAGGGCCTGTTGCCAGAGTGGTTTATGTAATGGACTGCAGTTCACGAAGTCTCGGGTTCGATTCCCGCACGATACAATCATTCGTGTGATGTTTATAAATGTCGTACAAATGTTTGTACTGCGTCTGGGTGTTTACTATGTATTATAAGTATGTATTTACAAAAGAAAAGTAGTATATGTATTATATCCGTATTCTGATACCCATAACACAAGCAAATAAGCTTAGCTTGGGATCAGAGGGCGTAAGTTGAAATGTCCATATAAATTTTTTATACTTTTGCCGATACCTTGATAGAAACATCATGGAGATTAGGTTTGTGATAATTTCAGACTACAAGGGTCATGGCTATTAATACAGTTACCTGTGTCATCATCTGTGAGAGAAGGAAAACACGAAAATAAACCGTGTGCCAACACGCATGGTCATGGAATCTTTGAAAGTAATTTTCACTCACTTGCAGTAGTCAGGTTGATCTGATATAAATAAATAAATATTCACGGACATTCCACACAACGTCTTCTTGTCCCAAGCCAAGCTTATATGCTTGTGTTATGGGTACCAGAATACGGATATACAACATTATACTACTTTTCTTTTGTAAATACATACTTATAATTAGAGGTCGGAATTAGGTAGAGTTATTTGTGTACTTACACTGATTTCATACAGCCAAAGATAAAGTGGATATGGCTCAAATCACGAGATTAATTTGAAAGAGCAGAAAAAAATCCCGTGATTTTTTAAATAGAAATTTGATAGCGACTGATTCAGTCGCTATCAAACCATCCAAGTATTCGCTCGTATTTATAAAAAAGGCGAAATATGCGTATGAGAATTTGCTTAAGACTATCAATAATTTGTATTGTGAATTAATGTAAACTAATAAAAATGTTATGTTAACATACAATAGTCTTTGTTTTATTTGTCTATTTCTGAGGATTTTATTATTATTTATTCGTAATATTGTTGGCCACACGGGATTGTCTATTAGAAATCCCGGGAAGGCCCACATTAGTATCAACATTTCGATGCAAGTACATAAATAACTCTACCTAATTCCGACCTCTTCTTATAATATATGTATAGAAACACCCAGACGGAATGCAAATATAGCCAATTACCTAAATGCACATAGTTTAAGGGACCGATGACAATGCAATATTTTAAAAAGATTTTCAAGCGTGTTTTGTTTTTATTTTTGAACTAAGCTAATTATTGAACAGCTATTTCACATTATTATTAAACAAATATAGTCATTTCAGGGATATAAAATAAACAATATTAAATTTTAATTGCGTACTTAATCGTTACTTAACAAAGTACAGCAGTGGTATTCAGTAAGAAAAAGTGAAGTGAATTTTCGGTGAATCTTGATCACGTGACAGCGCTCCTACAATAGAAATAGAGGAGCGCTGTCACGTGATCAAGATTCACCGAAAATTCACTTCACTTTTTCTTACTGAATACCACTGCTGTATAAACTTTGGTCTTAATTTGTTAACTTAGCTTAATTAAGTTTTAAACATAAAACTGGGTTCGTGTTCCTGAATATTTTGTTTTATACTTAATTAATTTTGTTAGTTTGTCTTTAAAATTTCTTAACGCAAAATCTCTTGCAACCTAACTGTGAAACGGTTAAAACCGCACATATAACTAGTACTGTTAGGCATGGATACTCTTCCACTTGGAAGAATATTTGATCTATTATGTCAAGCAGGCGAATGGGCAAACTGGGCATAGGATTTAGGTTCGAGTTCACCGTAGTGTGTTGTGTATAATATGTTTACAGAAGCATACATGTAATATTCTCTTATCGACGTAACGGAGATTTGAACTCACAACTGACAGTCTGTTGCGCATCTAAAATACCCGTCAATATGATCATCATTATGTCGTCTAACGTTATGCACGATGATATATTATTCTCTCTCCAGCGGCAAGAGGGCTCGACTGCAAACCATGCCCCATACAAAAGTATAGTCAAAGTCAAAAAAAATTGTTTCAAGTTGGCATGTTTCACAAGCTCTTTTGAAACGTCAGAAACTAAGTGTCAGTTCCAAACGCGAATCCTATGGAGAAGAACAGACAAAAAACTCCATGGATTTTTTTATTTATTCTCTTATTTTATAGATGCCGTAGTCCGTTGTTTTCTTCGTGGATATTGCCTCTAGCTAGAGTAACGAATTTTTCTTACTAAAAGAATGACCATCAAAAAGCCTGTTTTTACAGTTGTATTTAGTTAGATGAACTTGCAGCATCTATCTCTCAAACTTGATGCGAAAACGTGTTGATGACACTATAGAAATTTTGACAAGGTTAAGTGTTAATGTGTCGACCGAACATACAGCGCGATTTAAAAAACGGTACAGCGCCATCTATCGATTGTCATAGTAAACTTCTGTTTGTTAAGGTTTAATTTCTAAAATTCTAATATACATAAATCTAAAAAAATAACAGACTACCGAAATACCGTTATTAAAAATGAAAGCAATCGATTCCGCCTATTATTATTTGATTTTTATATCTTTTTAATAAAAACTACAATAAATCATAATTAAAAATTATAAGAACCGCGTCATTCATATAAAATATTATTAAGATCAAAATTTACATTTAAATTTATCGATACTGCGTGGAAATTAGAATTAATTCAAGACTTGTTTTTAGTGTTTCGTACTAAAAGGTAAAATGTATTACTGAGACCCCCGAAGATGAGGACGCGCGCGGTGGGTCGGCATCCAGAGACCCGCCGCAGCAAACGCGACGGGGGCGCCTAATGCTCCCCTCGTCGGGTCGGGTCCCGATTAGCGGGGCCACTCCTCGCCGGGTCATGGTAAAGCTCAGGGCACCATCATGGCCCGGCAGAGCAAAGCGGAGGAATGAAAAAAAAAAACACTATTACTGAGACTTCGCTGTTTGTCCGTCTGTCCATCTGTCCCTCTGTCACTAAGTATCTCAGGAACGATAGAACTAGTTAAGTTAATTTACTTAGTTCAAAAACTGAAATGAACGCTCGAAAATTCTGAACATTATTTTAAATTGTTGCATTGTCGTCGTCAGTCTTCAATGTGTATGTAAAATTTCAGATCAATCTGACTATTGCATGTGGATGTAAATTACTTTCAAAGATTCCGTTACATAGATTAATACATTGATAGATACGTTAATTATTAAATAGTTATAAAACTAAAAAATCAAAAATTGATCAAGTGCGAGTCGGACTCGCGCACGAAGGGTTCCGTACCATTATCTATGCAACATAAGGCAACGTTATTAGTATCGAGCAAGAAACGGTAAAAAAATCATGTTTGTTGTATGGGAGCCCCCCTTAAATATTTATTTTATTTTATTTTTAGTATTTGTTGTTATAGCGGCAATAGAAATACATCATCTGTGAAAATTTCAATTCTCTAGCTATCACCGTTCTTGAGATACAGCCTGGTGACAGACGGACGGACGGACGGACGGACGGACGGACGGACGGACGGACAGCGAAGTCTCAGTAATAGGGTCCCGTTTTTACCCTTTGGGTACGGAACCCTAAAAACCACGCTTGAAAATCCTGAATAGGAATCCTACTTTTATTATGTGTGTGCAAAATTTCAGATCGTACCACCGTGCAAGTGGCAAAGTGGGCGCAAGTGGGTGAAAAAAACTTTCAAAGATTCCGTTACATGGATTAATACATTGATAGATAACTACCGAACTAATATAAGCATGTTAAAAATAGATACCTATTGATCGATTCTCAGACCTGCCCTATATACACACAAAACTTGATAAAAATCGGTTGAGCCCTTTCCTATTACTTTCAAATCTAAATAATTAGTAGATTTAAATTAGAATTATTTGTAAATAATGTAGCAGTTCGTGATCGTTATTCGAAACTATTTATGTGGGTCAGTGTTCGATATTGTGTGGGGTAATAAAGTAAACATTATAAACGTCTATATTAATAATAAAAAGCTAAAGAGTTTGTTGTCCGTGTGGTGACGGATTAAGAATACAAGTGTCGCCACCACTTTTCCTCCCGAGGGTGCTGTAAGAGCCAGCTAAGGGATTTGTTGTCAGCTATTGTTATCAGAAAGACATCCTCTGTGAGAAACAATCTCTCTGTGAGAATCCTCTGTGAAAACTCAAAAATAAACCCTGTGCTAAAACGCCACAGCGCGGCACAGTAGACCATAGTCCCTCCCAAAGTGAAGGAGGCCCGAGCCCAACAACAGTACGTTAAAGGGTTAGAGTGAAGAAGAGTTTGTTTTTCTGTTTGTTTGAACGCACTGATTACAGGAGCCACTAGTCTGATTTGAAAAATTCTTTCAGTATTGGATAGTATATTTATCGAGGAAAGCTATAGGTTATAATAACATCACGCTGCGATCAATAAGAGCGAAGTAATAGTGAAAAAGGTTGCAAAATCCGGCAAAAATTTCTAAATTCCACGCGTATGAAGTCGCGGGCAACAGCTAGTTTTATATGATAGGAATTAGCTTACTTTGGGACCAGATGACTTTGTGTGAAATGATGTTCATAAATATTTATTTACAAGTAATTTTCTCTCACTTGTAACTGTTGGATTGATCTGAAATTTTGTCTGTTCGTCTGTTTACTGTATCTGCTGATATAATGATGACGACCAAAAAGAATATAAATATAGATTTATAGATAGATACGTAAGATGCTTATACATGCGTATATTAGGTAATATAAATTAGGCATTGAAAAATACATAATATATCCGTATCAATATCTATTAGTAAATATTAAATATCTTAATATTCATGTATTATTATGAGGATGAGTCAAGTTTAACATTAAATAATCATCTTATTTTGACTCATTATTTAAATATTGTTGCTGACTGGAAACCTATACAAATGTTATAAAGCTGAAGAGTTTGTTTGTTTGAACGCGCTAATCTCAGGAACCACTGGGCTGATTTGAAAAATTCTTTCAGCGTTAGATAGGGCATTTATCAAGGCTTTAGGCTATATAACATCACACTACGACCAGTAGAAGCGAAGCAGCAGTGAAAAATGTAAAAACGGGATTTTTTTTCTAAATTCTACGTGGACGGAGTCGCGGGCAACAGCTAGTAATATTATATATTACTAGCTGTTGCCCTCCGTGTGGTGACGGATTAACAATACAAGTGCCACCACCCCATCTCCTCCCAAGGGTATATTTTACACAGATGACATCCTCTGTGAGAGACGGCAATCTTAAAAGTAAACCCTTTGCAGGGGTATATTTACCACGTTTAGTCACCAAGGGGACAGATATGGGCATACTATCAAGTATATACGTCATAGACAATTGGCCCTATTCATAATGACTTATCGGACGTTTACAGGTTCACTAAAATCGGTTCGCGAAAATTATTGAAAATTGTCCGTTATAATAGTCTTTTTACGCTAAAACGTTTATTATCTCTTCGATAAAATCTCCGTTTAAACCCCCGATAAGTCATTATATATAAATGTTAAATAAAGCAATAACAAATTAATTACATACATGAATAAATACTATTAACATACGCTTAGCATATTACGTAAATGTCACTGCAAAAACATTGAGGCATAAAAATTGATTACCTATTAAGTTAGTTTAGTGGCTAATTAGGTTACATAGGTGCTGGCTTCAAAATTTAGACTAACCTAGATATTTACCATAGGTTTCTGTATCTGTAGTGTGGTATTCATTTAATAAAATAAATAAATAATTATTCTCAAATATTTCACACAACGTCCTCTGGTCTCAAGCTAAGCTTATATCACATATTATACTAGTTTTCTTTTGTAAATACATACTTATAATACACAAAATACAACCAGACACAGTACAAACATTTGTAAGATATTTATAATGTCACACAAATAAATTTTCCGTGCGGGAATCGAACCCGGGACCTCATAAACGGCATTCCATTCCATTAACCATATCACAAGCATATAAACTTAGCTTGGGAATAGAGGATGTTATGTGAAATGTCCGTGGATATTTATTAAAGCTAAGCTTATTATGCTCGTGTTATGAGTACCAGAATACGGATAGAATACATATACTACTTTTCTTTTGTAAATACGTACTTATAATACATAGAAACACCCAGATGCAGTACAAACATATAGATAGAATACTTAAAAGGTTATATCAATAAAAGTTAAAATATGTCATATAATATCTAATATAATAGTAACATAACATACAACTTAGCTATGCAGGATATTACTAAAAATAGCCAGATAATATAAACTAATATTGTTTTAAAGAGGAAGAGCTTTTTGTTTGTTTGTTTAAACGCACTAATCTTAGGAACCTCTTGTTCGATCTGAAAAATTCTTTCAGTAATTCGTACCTTAATCGAGGAAGGCTATTAGGCTATAAAACGTCACGCTGCGACCAATACTAGCGAATCATAAGTAAATAATGTTGTAAAAAACTGGATATTTTTCTAAAACCCACTCTATAATTAAAATAATAGTGACATAATATTCAACTTATTATACAAAATATTGCTAAAAATAGCCTGAGAATTATTAATATAAATGTGAGTATTGTTGTCTGTATTTAACGTATTATTTTTCAGAGTTCCTTAAAAAATTGTATACGAAAACGTAGTTTAAGTAGGTAGTATATCCGTATTCTGGTACCTATAAAACTAGCATAAAAGCTTAGCTTTGGACCAAAGGACGTTGTGTCAAATATCCATGAATATTTATTTATTTATGTTTATGCATATTAAACCTATTATTAATATGCCAATACAATATGCTTACCTACGTATTAGTTGTTATGGCAACTAGTAATTGTGACAGAATATTTATGTATTTAGTTCTAAAGAACATTAATATTATTGTTATGTAATATGTTTAAATATAGATATAGGTGTGAAGGTCATAGTCGTAGACAGAGAAAGGATTATGTAATCCATTAGGTGTTATTGTGCTTTAAATCTTAACAAATTGTACAAAAAATCTATCCTCTTAAACTTTTCTTTCTATGTAAAAACCCGTATCAAAATCCGTTGCGTAGTGTTTAAGATATAAGAAGAAGAAGAAGGTCACATAATTTATTAAAAATTATTTAAAATTTTATAATCAGTAGAGATTTATCTAATATATTTTTTTATTAGGAATTAAATTTGGTTTGACTGTTGCAAAGATACTTTTTTTAGCTTAATATGCGCCTATTATATGTAAATTTGAGCACTTAAAAATAAAAAAGGTTTTATTTGTACCAGAGTTTAGCAACAAATTACAATGATGCTTCGTATAAGGATTACTTTATTCAATACATTTCATCATTGAGAAAATAAGTCAAAGCAATCACCCCTGGGATCTTGGTCTATACCTACCTACTTCACATATTAAAAAATGGTCAAGTGCGAGTCGGACTCGCGCACGAAGGGTTCCGTACCATTATCTATGCAACATAAGGCAACGTTATTAGTATCGAGCAAGAAACGGTAAAAAAATCATGTTTGTTGTATGGGAGCCCCCCTTAAATATTTATTTTATTTTATTTTTAGTATTTGTTGTTATAGCGGCAATAGAAATACATCATCTGTGAAATTTTCAACTGTCTAGCTATCACCGTTCTTGAGATACAGCCTGGTGACAGACGGACGGACGGACGGACGGACAGCGAAGTCTCAGTAATAGGGTCCCGTTTTTACCCTTTGGGTACGGAACCCTAAAAAATGTATCCTCTTAAACTTTTCTTTCTATGTAAACCCGTATCAAAATCCGTTGCGTAGCGTTTAAGATATAAGAAGAAGAAGAAGGTCACATAAATTATTAAAAATTATTTCAAATTTTATAATCAGTAGAGATTTATCTAATATATTTTTTTATTAGGAATTAAATTTGGTTTGACTGTTGCAAAGATACTTTTTTTAGCTTAATATGCGCCTATTATATGTAAATTTGAGCACTTAAAAATAAAAAAGGTTTTATTTGTACCAGAGTTTAGCAACAAATTACAATGATGCTTCGTATATGGATTACTTTATTCAATACATTTCATCATTGAGAAAATAAGTCAAAGCAATCGCCCCTGGGATCTTGGTCTATACCTACCTACTTCATATCTTAAAAATGACCAGTTATTATCAAAATATATTTATCATACCAACCTCAAACCTCCTTGATAATGAGTTTTTGTTGTTATAGCATCAATTAATATACATAAACTGTGAAATTTTCAACTCTGTAGCTATCATCGTTCTAGAGACACAGCCTGGTGACAGGCAGACGGAGGGCCAGCAAAGTCTCTTTAACAGGGTCCTGTTTCATCTTCTCATGTGGAACCCAGCATAATAAGTAAAATAATAAATATTCATGGACATTTCACACAACCTCATCTGAAACCATGTCTATGGTCCCAAGTTAAGCTTATACGCCTGTGTTATGGGTACCTACGAGAATACGGATATACTACGTAAACTACTTTTCTTTTGTAAATACATTCTTATGATACATAGAAAATACCCAGACGCAATACAAAAATTTGTATGACATTTATGAATATCACAGAAATAATTGTCCCAAGCGGGAATCGAACCCGTGATTTGGCAGTCCACGAACAACTCCACCACGAAGCCCGTCATTATAATTGTTTACATTATTTATTTAATAGCTACCATTAAAACAACGAAATAGTTCACAGAATAACTTAATTATCTTCTAAAAACTCAATCAAAATACTGTTTTGTAAACAAAAAAAACCCCTGGACCACACAGCATCCAGACATTTGTTAACAAACTTAATACTACAGTTAAGAAATCTATACTCGTTTATATTAAACCTTAAAAGATAAGATTTAAGGTTCTCATTAGAATTGTATTTTGTATTTAACAGATTTGTTAAGTTTGTATTATCTGTCAAAATTAAGGGACTATTGAAAGATGTGTTATTTCTTTATAAATGCTGTGTTTGAAAAAACAAAGGATTGTCAACTTTTGGGCTTAGTTTTTAAAGTTTAGTTTTAGTTATTTTTGCCTTTTTGTAGTAGATTAACAAATCATAATGCTATGTTGGTGGTCTATCCTTGAAATGGGTGATGTCATTAAATAAAAATCAAGATAATAGGTTCTTAAATTAGTTTGTTATGGAAGAAAGTGGTAAAATATTACGGAGGAATTTGTGTTTTGTTTTTCTAATTTATTTTTACAATCTATACAGATAAATAAAGTTTACCTGTTTGTTTGTATTAATATCTAAATAATAGCTTTTTTGGTTCCGTAGTAAAAGGTAAAACGATGGCTTAGTAATATAGGAACCTCATTTATAAACTATATATTTTCATAACAAAAATATGACTACTTATATAAATAATCATTATAGTTATAGGCATATTCCACAATATCCCTTGGTGCCAAATTAAGCTATATTTCTATTATTTTCTACCAACGATGTGAGGATCGAACCCGCGACCCCGAGAATGGCAGTCCGTTACATGATTCATTAGAGATCACGAGACCGTCAAGTCTATTCTTAATTTGTTATCACAAATGACGCCATAATGGCGTCAGTGACTGGTCATTGTGACAAAATTTTATTAGCAGACTTGGCTCCCTGTTGAAAAAAACTGTAATATGCGGGGATCAAACCCAAGACCATTATGAAAGGCAGTCCGTTACATTAAAAGCAAAAGTCTCGTCGTTAGATATCAAAAGAAATTATCAAAATGTGTCATATACATTCAATAATTGAGAGACGTAGGGTCTGATTATGTAAATATATGCGCAAGCGCACATAGCCCTTATCAAGTTTATAAAGACATGCCGAAGCCCGTATACTTAGAGTATCATGCCAACAGGAGCAGCTCAGCTTCATACGATGTCTTCTACTCGTATCTATACTAATATTATCAAGCTGAAGGGTTTGTTTGAATGCGCTAATTTCCGGAACCACTGGTCCGATTTAAAAAATTCTTTCAGTGTTTGAGGATACATTTTTAGCGGGGCTGGAGAAACTGACGCTCTGTTATCACTCAGTTATCGACAAATTATGATTTCATTAATATTATAAATAATATACATTGAACATTTTAAAAGTCTTCTTCTTATTTTTATTAATCCTTGACATACACAATAATTGACAACGACACACACGTCTTCTATCATATTATTTTAAATTACAATCAAATGGTCTTTATCGAATAATTTCCATAGACAATAATAGTCACCACACATTTATCCAGGAAGGCTATACTACATCACGCTGCGACTAATAGGAGTGAAGTATCACTGAAAAATGTTGCCATAACGGTAAAAATTTTCTAAATTCTACGAGTACAAAATCGTGGCAAGCAAGTGCCACGTCGGCAGGGTACTGAGGTAACGCACACAAACTCTATAAAGTAATTGCATTGGTCGCTTCGTTCGCCCCGCCCTATATCGCACCACGCACACTAAGACACGACAGCGTTCGAACACAATGAGTATGATCATTGTTCTAGTAACTTTTTCAGCGTAAGTCACCTTATAATGTCACCTCCTGTTGTATTAAAGCTCTAAGCTTAATCACTAATTGTGTAGCATTTTTACAGTTACTTGATAAAATATTTGACAATTAACGTGTTTGTTATTAAAAAAAACTGAATATTATATAGATTTTTCTATATATAATTTTGATGCGTCATAAACAGCTTAACCTAACTTATAACCTAGGTTTCGAGGCTTACATCTCACACAGCCCTTTATAAATAGGTATTCACGGGCATTTCACACAATGTTCTCTGGTCTCAAGCTAAGCTTATAAGCTTGTGCTATAAGTACCAGAATACGGATATATTGAAGATAAGATAGAGAATGCGTCTGGGTGTTTAATATGTATTATAAGTATGTATTTACAAAAGAAAAGTAGTTTATGTATTATATCCGTATTCTGGTACCCATAACACAAGTATATAAGCTTAGCTTGGGACCAGAGGACGTTGTGTGAAATGTCCATGAATATTTATTTATTATTATTATATGTATAGATTATATTACATATACTACTTTTCTTTTGTAAATACATGCTTATAATACACAGTAAACACCCAGACGCTACTGCGTCTGGGTGTTTACTGTGTATTATGTGTAGTACAAATTATTTGTATGATATTTATAATTTTTTGTACTCAAAAAATTATAAATATCATACAAATAATTTGTTCCGTGTGGGAATTGAAATCGCGATCTCGTGAATGGCAGTCAGTACAAGAACCATAAGACCACGGGGTCCTTTAAAGTGGTAAAGAAAAAGCCACCTTTATCGAAATAAAGCCCTTAATATATTGCTTAACAACCGAATACCTACATGTATGTAGATAGAGGTATGTCTATATACCTATTGCAACTACATAGTTGACAGCTGCATACGTTCAAATGTCACGATTTACGCAACGCAAACGCAAATAGAAACAGACGCCTTGCCGTCTGGACTGTTTTTAGAATGATTTGTGAAGTATACTTTAAAAAAATATAGTCAACGTCAAGTTGTTAATTAACGAGAATTCGTAGGAAAGATATGTGAGACAATTTTTTTAACATGTTTTTTTAGCGTCGCTTTTAGGAGTATGTGTAACAGAATCTTCGAGCGTGATTTTCTAAATACAAAATGTCGAAATTACCGACGATTTTGGAACTAAAATAAAAAAAAAGTGAGAGAGAGAGCCAGTTCAGAGAATAATTGTGTAGATGATAATATACGATTTTCCTTGAATAATAATCGTGAAGTTTTATTACTCATGGTTACAAGATTTGATCCTTTTCAAAGTTCAATTAGTATGTGTAATATTAAAACACATAAAAAGTATCAATCTTTACTTATTAAAAAAGAAAGTCGTTATTTTTCTATGTATGTCCCTATGTCAGCTTATCTCTTTAAAACTACGCAACATATTTTGCTAGATTTTCTTCATAAATAGACTAATTCATTACGATGGCTTTTTTGTACCTATAATTTGTTAAAGTTTGGTTTTTAAATTCCACACGTACAAAGTTGCGGGCAGCTAGTTGTTTATGTAAAAAAAAAGGCAGGTCAAGCTGCAGTCTACAGATAGTATCTAATTAGCATCGCAGGTAATAGTTGCTAGTAATATGAACTAGCCGATAACATAATAATAATATATTACCTATAACATAATATAGTACGTTGTAATTTACGTACCGACAAACAAACAATCAAACAAAATATTGCATAATACGATTTATAGAAATTGTAAAACATGTAATAAGATTACGTGAGATATAAGTAACTGTTTATTTATATACAACTCTTATAATGGTGCGATTAAACAGCGTGTATTTGGAAAGAGACTTTTCTCTTTCTTTGAAATGAAATGAGAATCATTTAATCATGTAGGCACAATTTTTTTACCAAAAAAAAGTGCTCTTGTAGCATCTACAAATTTTTTATTTCTCTGAATCCATTATCTCTGCGGATTGAATGTCCAGAATCATCGGTTCAGGAAATTCAATCCGCTGAAAAGAACCAGCGTAAAAAACTCAGCAGAAATCGTTATATTTGGTCTATTTCTTTTTTTAAATAATGCATTACATTTTCTCTCTACTATTGGGCACGGGCCTCCTCCACTTTGGGAGGGATTATGGTCTACAGAGCAGCGCTGACCAGGCGTGTTGGCACAGGGTTTAAATTAGAAATATCCTTGTTTAAAAACAGATGTTAACAGTGTAAAATATTCCTTATCTGGTTTTGACATCACCCGGAGAAAGAAATGGGTTGATGTCAGTTATAATCTCAATACGTTACTACAAGCTACAAATACATATATTATAATATAATATTCTCTAACACTTGCGCGACAAATTCGTTGACATAAAATCACTTTTTACGGATTTTGGCGACGTATTTCAACGTCGGACTAAAATTAAAAGAAATACATGCCAAATTTTTATTTCTCAAAAATAAAAGTGGTTTTAAGATAATAATTATGAATATTGTAAACAATGTTGTCTGAAATATCCATAAATGAATTTAATTATATACTTATGTTATTTTTTGTTACAGGTATGTGAATCATCAATTTATGGCAGTTTTTCTGGTTCGAATAAAAGTAAGCCAATTTCTATTTCATTGGACATCAACATGGCTGTACTTGTCTACGAAGTATCGTTGGATACAGGCCTCCTCCATGTTACATACTACTTTTATTTTCTAAATACATACCTACTTACATTACATAGAAAACTAGAAAACACAAAAAGGCAGAAAGAAATATTTATGTTAATGCACACAATTGGGAAAATTTTTGACCTGCTGCAATTGTATTTTTTTTTTTTGAAAATATGTATTAAACTATTTTGCAACTAATTTCAATATTATTTAAATATTCACTATATAGAATTTTAAAAAAATACTTAAAGATATCATTTTAAATGTTGTGACGTCATCGTTGCTCGCAATCTATGTGTTGCCTTTTCCTGAAATACATACTTATGACAGATTGCAATACTTCTTTTCAAAGTTGCCAAGTTGATATAATAGACCAATATTCAATTCAACCACAGAGTAGTATAGCCCTAAGAACGCCTTAATATTTTAAGTCTTTCATTTCAAGGGCAAATAGAGATCATTTGCTTTTTGGAAAAATAATTGTTAATATTGCAAATTTTCCGAAAAAAATTAATGGATCATGATCAGGAACTCTATTCCCCGAATGCAAAATACAAATATTGCCAAATACAAACGCTGTTTAATACCACCCCAATAATAGATCGTCTTAAAAATGACTGCCGATCAATTTTAACCCAGATTCTTTTAGTGCAAGATGCTTTTGTAACCACGTTTCACATTTCAATCAAGATTGTGTTTCTAGGTTGAAATGAACTAATGGACGAGTTGAAAAATGAACGACTTAAAATAAACTATTAATTAAAAAAAGTGATACTGACTTCAAAATTGTTACGTACTAGCTGTTGCCCGCGACCTCGCGTGTAATTTAGATAAATTTTCCCGTTTTTGCAATATTCTTCTATGCCTCACTTCTATTGGTCGCAGCGTGATGTTATATAGATTATAGCCTTCCTCGATAAATGTACTATCCAAGACTGAAAGATTTTTTCAAATTGGAATAGTGATTCCTGAGATTTGCGCGTTCAAATTAACAAGATCTTTAGCTTTACAGTATTAACTTAGTAAAGATTTTAGTACTAACAAAAAAATCTACTTACTTCAAAAACTAAAAAACACGCTTGAAAATCCTGAATATTTTTTTTAATTATTGCGTTGTCACTGGTCCTTGATATGTGTGCAAAATTTCAGACCAATCCGACTACTGCAAGTGGGTGAAAATCACTTTCAAAGATTCCGTTATATAGATTAATACATTGATAGATACATACTGAACTTACATAAGCGTGTTAAAAATCAGTCAAGAACAAATTAGATTCGCACACGAAGGATCCGTAACGTTATTATCATAACCCCAAATAACTAGGCAAGAGAATGATGATGATAAGTATTCTTTTGCTATATCATGAACTGATGTATATAAACTAGAAAAATTACTCTCTAGCTATCACCGTTCGGAGATACAACCTGGTGACCGACGGACGGACAGCATAGTCTTAGACATAGGGTCCCTTTTTAGTAAAGTTTATCAATCTATATAGTTAATTTCATCCATCCATCAACCTTTCTCAGTCCACTGCTGAACATAGTCCTCCCCCATAGAACGCCACAACGCGCGGTCCTGCGCAAACTGCATCTCCCGGCGTATTTGACGATATCGTCAGTCCACCTTGTTGGGGGCCGCCCCACGCTGCATCGTCCGGTGGTTGCCACTCGAGGACCTACCGTCCCCAACGGTCATCAGATCGTCGAGCGATTTTAAAATATTGTTAATTAGTTTTTCTAAATCTAACATATAAAATTCTCGTGTCACAATGTTCATTCCCATACTCCTCCCAAACGGCGTGACCGATTCTTATGAAATTTTACATGCGTATTCAGTAGGTCAGAGAATCGGCCAGCATCTATTTTTCAAACCTTTTTTTTTTTTTAGTATGGCAAAACAACGTTTGCCGGGTCAGCTATTCTTATATATAAAATTCACGTGTGCCTTTTAAATAAAATTAAAAAAATAATAATAAATTCACGTGTCACAGTGTTAGTTACCGTACTCCTCCGAAACGGCTTGACCGATTCTTATGAAATTTTATATGCGTATTCAGTAGGTCTGAGAATCGGCCAACATCTATTTTTCAAAAGCCACTGACATTTATATGGCAAAACAATGTTTGCCGGGTCAGCTAGTCTAATCAGTAAAATTCACGTGTCACAATGTTCGTTCGCATACTCCTCCGAAACAGCTTGACCGATTCTTATGAAATTGTGCATGTGCATATTCAGTAAGTCTGAGAAACGGCTACTATCTATTTTTCAAACCCTTAGTAATAAGTTTTGTCCACTCCTAACATTCGTATGGCAAAACGTTTGCCAGGTCAAGTAGTTTTATATAAATCTAATTTTATACTAAAGTTACATAACAGATTAAATGTACCTACACTAACTGACCTAGTTAATTTATTTTAGTTGAATAGTAAGCTAACTGTACGGTCGTTGGCTGATTGATATATGACTCATCAATACTAATATTTATAAAGCTGAAGAGTTTGTTTGTTTGAACGCGGTAATCTCAGAAACTACTGGTTCAAATTGAAAAATTCTCTCAGTGTTGGAAAGTACATTTATCGAGGAAGGCTATATAACATCACACTGCAACTAATAGGAGAGGATTGTCTAAATTCTACGCGTACGAAGTTGGGAACAGCTAGTGAATGTAATACTAGTCATTGCTTCCAACTATTTATACTAGCGTTAAGGAAAACATGTAATTTATTTACGGAGGCAGTGAACACGACCTATGATCTGTAGAACTTTATTAAACTTATCATCGGTATAATTATTTATGACATCATAAATTGGTTATAGGTCCGGTACAGTCGGGGGCTTAGCGTGGTGGGGCCCCGTATAAAAAATTATTTGGGGGCCCTTAAGAGGGGTAAAGACAAAAAGAAAAAAATGTGTGCATAAAATTGATAGAAATATTTTTGTTTATATGTTGTAATAATTAATTATACTTATGTTTTTCTTATATCAGCGCTATGAAAAGCTTCCACAAATTTTCAATTTTCTCAGTTATTTAAACCTATCTATTTCATCTAAAAAGATTTTCCTTTCATTTTGCAAAAAGATTTGTATCTGCTACGATCTGAAATACATGCCAGGGATATACCTCATTATATTTATGATTATATTTATTTATTTATTTACACTTTATTGTACACCATAAACTTAATTAACTAGACATTTCTTAAATTAACACACTACAATGGGCGGCCTTATCGCTAATGGCGATTTCTTTTCTTTTCATTTATTCATCAAAAATTTCTTTTTTTCATTTGTCATTTCTGAAATAATAAAAAATGGAGAATGGGGAGAAAACGTTGAACTAAATATCTTAGTTCGGCTGGATTATTATGCTTGGCTTAAATTCGAATCCCAATCATTAGTGAGGCAGTCAACTAGATATTTGCTAAAGGTGTATTAACACTAAGCCTATGGGTAAATAATCTGATGTATTTAACTAAATGCATAGTGCATACTATTGTATTTAGTCGATATCTATATGTATAATGTGAGAGGACGCAGTGTTCACGTATTCAGTACAAGCTCAGCTTAAGTAACAGATGTACTTGGCTACCGTTGGCCATGAATCTATAGGATACGGGACATTATCGTTTTGTAATAAATCTCATTGGTATTTTTAACGAGTTGTTGTAGCTAGTATATTATTCCTACTAATTGCAATATAAATTAGAAACTATCTGTTGCTCGTGACGTCATACGCGTGAAATTTTGAAAACAAATGATATATATAAACCACTAAAGCTTCTCACGCAACGGCAGCCCTCAAATATGGAAAATTTACCCAGTTTTGCAACATTTTTAACGGATGCTTTGCTCCTATCGGTTACAGTGTACAACGATATTGCATATCGTAAAACCTTCCTCGAATTAATTCGAGTTGTTAAGTTGTTAACCTCAGAAACTACTGATTTGAATTGAAAAATTATTTTTAAATTAATTTTTCAATTCAAATCAGTAGTTTCTGACGTTAACACGTTTATGCAAATAAACTCTTCAACTTTATGAAATTAGTATTCTTTGAATTATTATCATATTATGTACTATGTCTTAGCATTTACGAAAAATAATTTATTGCAGTATTGTGTAGGCCTTATTTTGGAACCCGAAATCAGTTTTGTTTCTTGGAAATTATCATGAGCAACTATTTGCATTAGTAGAACTTTTATACAATAACCTTGTTGCAATAATTTATAAGAGTTTTTATTTTATTCATTAATTTATGGATTGATTAAAACTATACAACCTTGCCAGTCTTACTTATTTTGATATCTTTAAGATCTGCTATGTCCCGCCTTATGGGCATATTTTTTTCTTTATAGCATTTTTTCGCATTAATAAAAGTTTTGTTAAATATTGATTTAAGTAATTATATAATATAATTTAAAATTGGGAAAACTGATGAGATTGGAGAAAGCATACATCGAGCGTCCTCTTCAAAAAATTAACAACAATGAAAAATCCCGTTTTTATTACAAATCATGGTTACCATAATCAGGTCGATATCTAACATAGTACAAGTGCATAACATGCCTGTAACACGTTCTGATTGTGGGCCAGTGTGTAGGCTTTCTATCGAATTTCGTATATCTCTATTTAGCTAGATAAATAGACCTGTATATTATTTAATTAGAATATAGAAACAAAACTTCAAAAAAATATACAAATAAGCGATCCTCTTGAAATACTCCATCTATTAAAAAAACCGCGTCAAAATCCGTTGCATAGTTTTAAGGTTAAAGACTCACATAGGAATACATACAAAGCTATCGACTTTGTTTTATAATAAGTTAAGTATTTCTCAGTTTGATAAAAACCTAAACAAGTTTATATACAAGGACTATATTCGATATTCCCACGCAATACGCAAATTCACTTTCTATAACAAAGAACTAAATATACTGGAATAATAGGATTTTACATTGTCCGTGTGATGACGGATTAAGTAATACAATTGTCACCACCCATTATCCTCTCCAGGTAAAAGCTTGTTCTCCTCGCTGTAAAAGCCAGCTAAGGGATATTTTACTCGGATAACATCCTCTGCGAAAACATGAACCTTTTGCCAACACGCATGGTCAGGGTGGCATAGTAGACTGTAATCTCTTCCAAAGTATTCTTTTGTACCTACGGTCTTATTCATAATGACTTATCGGAGGTTTAAAAGTTCGCTAAAATAGGTTCGCGAAAATTGTCAAAACTTGTTATTATAATCGTCTTTTTACGCTAAAGCGTTTATTGTCTCCGATAAAATCTCCGTTTAAACCTCCGAAATGTCATTACGAATAAGACCTTAAGTCTAAGTGTATATATGATAGGAGTGTGAAATAAAAAAATAAAAATATTTGGAGGAGGCTCGTGCCCAACATTGGGACGTTAATGGGCTGCTGAGAGAGAGAGAGAGAGAAAGAGATCGTCAGGTAGACATACCAGATGGTGTGTGTGTACGCTACATTACTCATTTGGCTTGAAGCCACTTATTTATCTATGTGTGTCTATAATACAGGCTATAGGTACGTCATATGAAACGTCTTTATTCTATGAAGTACGATTTAGCCAGGCTAAAGTTACTTGTCTTCAATGTTAAACGTCAACCCACTATCTGGTATATTTACATACGACGATTACATTTATATACGACGGGTTTCGTGGTCTAGTGGTTTGTAAAACGGACTGTCGATCAAGAGGTCGCGGGTTCGATTCTCGCCTCGGACAATCATTTGTGTGATGTTTATAAATGTCATACAAATGTTTGTTCTGCGTCTGGGTGTTTCTATGTATTTTAAGTATGTATTTACAAAAAAAAAGTAGTATATGTATTCTATCCGTATTCTGGTACCCATAACACAAGCATATAAGCTTAGCTTGGGACCGGAGGACGTTGTGTGAAATGTCCGTGAATATTTATTATTATTATTTATTATTTATGTTAGTAATCATATAAAAACTGTTAGTCCGGTATAAAGTCATTGATGTCGCATGTAGTCTTATAATAAAGTTGTATACATCTTTGTATATTAAAACAAATAAATTTATGATTCCAGAAGTCGATTTATGGTCTATTGTGGTCCTTTATATAGCATGGTTCAGTGATTTTAACTATTTACATTATTTACTGATATTAATATACCTAATAATATTATACAAGCGCCTTTACAACGCAATCGAGGCATAAACAGTTGAAGCTAGTTATCGGCCATTTACAATAACCAATTTACGATTGCGGATAGATTGTAATCCTCGTTTATCAGTTAGATATTTACCCGACTTCAAAAAAAGGAGGTTCTCAATTCGTCTGTATGTTTTTTTTTATTTGTCTGTTACGTCATAACTTTTTACCGGGCGATGTGATTTTAATAATTTTCTTTTTTATTTGAAACACGGAATCGTGTGGTCTCATTGGCACCCGGTCAGGATCTGATGGTTATCTCCTAAGAAATCGAGGAAAACCCTCATATTTCAAAGTCACATAAAGTCGGTAGAACTTTTTTCTTTTAAATAGTCAATTATTCTATCTCCTGTCACATTTTCAACAGAAAATACGGTTATCTGTAGCTTACTGGTATGCAAAGTTAGACAAAGGTTTAGATTAGTCTGAATTTAATAGAATCAAGGATAGATTAAATATAAAAAATCGCCGTAAGCCTAAAAAGCAATCTGGAAATGAACTGTCTATAAGTAAAACAAATTTTTAGACACTGTCTTCGTCTAATAGACATACAAAAATGATGTAACAAAGTGCAATATTATGCAAATGTCATATGGATATTTCTTCATAAAACACAGATCGAAACCAATAGATTCCGCACGTAAAGCGATTAATGCACAAAAAATGTAAGCGCTTTTGCCTAAATAGGTAATGTATGATTACGAGAGTGAGAACTTGGCGTGCAATTTTGCTACAAAATATGCATAATTCCATACCGCAATCCACGGCTTCTTTCAACGTCAGTGCGTTTAATCGATAACAAAAATCTCATAATGATCTATCTACTGGGGGTGATCAATGTCGTATAATAACCAGATGATATTAAGAACAATTTAATGACAAGAATACGTTTACGTAATGAAGGCAAGAATAAAGGTTATTGAACTGACAGGTGTTTCGGTGTTTTGATGATTGCATTGATATTTTGCTCTTTTAGCGCGGCGCTCGGGTTTAGGAATAGCAATACCTAAGGCAAATACCTAAATTAGAACTGTAATTCCCTCATAACTCGTTGCCCGCGACATCGTAACTAAGGATTTTAGTAAAAATGCCGCTTTAAAAACAATTTTTCGGATGCTTCACTCCTATTACTCGTAGCGTGATGTTATATAGTTTATAGCCTAAATAAATGGACTATTCATTACAAAAAAATTCATTGCGAACCAACAGTTCTTGAGATTAGCGCCATCAAACTAACAGATAAACTCTTCGGCTTTTTAATATTATTATACATTTAAAACTAGGTGGGTCAGTGTTCCGTGTGGTGACGGATTAGGAATCAAGTGTCAACACGTCATTTCCTTCCTAGATGTCTCCCACAGAGATGAGAGATGAAAATTAAGAGTTTGGTGGTCTATTGTTAATTTTTTGAGGTTATAATATGCCATTCAGCTACCATTGTAACGCAATTCATTTAGCCGACTTGGGGCCCTGGTCAGCGCGGCTATGTAGACCAAAAGCCCTCCCGAGCATGTGCCCAACAGTGAGTCGTAAATGATCTGGAGAGAGAGAGAATCACAAACATATTATCATATTATTTTGTGTTAGTGATAGAATGTTAACAATCAATTTAATTTATTGAAGTGTAAATCTGTCGGAACTCCATTTCCGTCTATAAAGAGCATCTGGACAACTAAAAACAACATACAATGTTTGATTATTATCAATATTAGTTTAGCTGTTTTAGTTAAAAGTTCACCAACCTATTGAAAATTTTTCGTTATACAGTTGATTCTCGTTAATTAGAAATTCAAGGAACTCTTAAAGTTTTACGACTTATCGAGTGTTCGATATATTAATATGGTTCAAATTTTTTGAGAGTCAAACAAATTTCGAATTAATAAAAAAGGTCTATCAATTATTAGTTATTAAGTACTCCTATCATTCAGTTTCTGTCTCTCTGTAACTTTAAATTGTCGAATGTTTGGTGGCGATGTGTCCGAACGCATGGTTTTATTACTTAACAGAGATTTTTTTGATCGAATTACCAAGTGCATAGAAAATACGGAGATTCTGTAGAGAGCTCATCATAACTTTAAATTATAGAGAGGTTCGAATTACCGCCTCGCCGGTATGAATTAACCCAAATTAACCAGAGTCGCCTGTACTACGTTACAGGGGCGATCACTGTATTCAAAACTGAAAAACTCGCTTGAAACTTTTAGATGTTTTTTTTTGTAATAAAATAAATAAATAAATATTCACGGACATTTTACACAACGTCTTTTGGTCCCAAGCTAAGCTTATATGCTTGTGTTATGGGTACCAGAATACGGATAGAATACATATACTACATTTCTTTTGTAAATACATACTTATAATACATAGAAAACACGCAGAAGCAGTACAAACATTTGTATGACAAATATATATCCCTACTAATATTATAAATGTGAAAGTAACTCTGTCTGTCTGTCTGTTACGCTTTCTCGCTGAAACCTCTCAACCGATTTTGATGAAATTTGGCACAGACAATCTTTAGACCCTGAGAAAAGACATAGGCTACCTTTTATTGCGAAAAAAAGGGATGAAAAGTTTTCTAAATTTCACGCGGACGGAGTCGCGGCCAACAGCTAGTATCAAATAATTATTTTATTATCATCAGTCTTTACTATGTGTGAAAAATGGTCTGATCAATCGGACTAGGTACTTCAAGTTGTTGAAAATCATTTTCTAAGATTCCGTTACATAGATTGATAAATAAATACAATCGAAGCCTAAAAAAGCGAATTAAACTTAAAGTTATAGACATTACATTAATCATAGCTATTAGTTAACTTATTATTTAATCGATTATTTATGTACAACGTAAATCGATATGACAACAATTATATCGAATGATCTCGATTAGTAGTTCATTCCCTATATAGGGATTGATAGATTATATACTGTTATGGTGTCTGTTATACGCCTACGCGTGGCAACCAGTTTTGTTACAAGAATCTTGTAAATATGATACTAAGGAAGTGATATCTAATTCCACTGCACAAAAAAAAAACTAGTTAGTTGTGAGTTATAGTTATGTATGAAAGATCCCGTATATGTGAAATGTGTTTCTTTACGACGCCTTTAAGATGACACGACACCAGACTATGCTCCATACAAAGATATGGAAGTAGCCCCCAGTTTTCTTCGTGGATATTGCCTCTTCTAGGGAAACGAATTTTTCTTACAGTATTTAAGTCTTATATATCTATGCTTCTATTACTTTTTTTTTTCAAAACGTAATAACTAAAAGAAATATGACCTTCCAAAACTCCCCTTTTTTCGGTTTTCTTTAGATAAAGTTGCAGCGTCAATCACACAAATTTGGTACGATTTCACCAAAAAAGAAAGTGATAGAAGCATAGATATACTATTCATCTATGATATGGCGTAATAAAAATTAAAATCGGTGTAACTTTTGCGAAGAAAACAGGGGATTGAAACGTCTTTTTTCCAAAGTATTTGTAGGTAAAATCTGCCTAAGCTATATTTGTCCCTTACAGCGCGGCGCTCGGGAATAGGGATAGCAATACCTAAGACAAACACCTAAATTGTAAATTGTATAAATTGTGTGATATCCATAAATGTCATACAAATGTTTGTACTGCGTCTGGGTGTTTTCTATGTATTATAAGTATGTATTTACAATAGAAAAGTAGTTTATGTAGTATATCCGTATTCTGGTACCCATAACACAAACATATAAAGCTTAGCTTGCGACCAAAGGACGTTGTGTGAAATGTACATGAGTATTTATTTATTTATTATAAATTAGGACTGTAGTCCCCTTTTTAGATCACGCAATCTCTGGCTAAACCAGTACACATTAATATTAAAATTAATTCTCCTAAACCTTACTCAACACTTAAGAAACAGAAATAAAACACCAAAACTAAAAATAACATAATAACCATCATAAGAAAGTTGAACGTATTTACAAGTGGTTCAAAATCAAAGTTGACCATTTTTACATTAATTACAAAATTTAACCCTTGGTGTACATAATAGAGTATAAAATAGTATTCCTGTATTATTTGTGGTATGTTTTAATGCAGTCTGTATGGAAGAAAGCAGGCCTTGTTACTGATACTTGACACGATGTTTGTCTCCATTGTTCTTTTCTCACGACACGATATTTTGTAATTGCGTAAGTGAAAAAGCTCTCCTGTGTTTCTTACATCACTGCTTTTTAATGAGTTGCTTGTCCTGAATCTGTAGTATGAGTACATCTAATATCAAATCAAATCAAATCTTTATTTTGCATAACACATGTAGTTTATATTTTTACAAATAAAAATGTTAATTATCACTGTAATAAACCGTCACAGCGAAATGCAAAAACTACGTAAATATTATTATTTATTTTGAAAACACACCTTATATAAAGTGTTCCAGCTAAGAAAATTGGGGTTATTACTAAGACTGGTGTACAATTTACAAGTTGTTCTATTAGAAATTCGAGATCCTGGTCTTTTAATTCTTTCGCGGTAATTCGCGGAAAATATATCACGTATTAGATACTTTGATATTTTTTTTACTGATGGGGTGGCAGAGGAGCTGACGTCTGTCCATCTAATGGCAATAAGCATCCGTTGCTCATAGACTCGGCAACACCAAGGCACAGCCAAACCGCCGCCTACCGTGAGAATATTACCCTTTATGTAATATTATATCTAGATGTGTCGTTATCTGCGAACAAAGAAAATTATGTCCGTTAAAATTACAAACCTCTGTTTTGTGTCAGTTTACATGAATTCCACATTTAAAAAATAGAAATATTTATAGATTAGAATTTATCGTGTGCCAATGGAAACAAACTACAAGTGGCTTGTATTTGAACGTGGTTCAGCTGTATAAAGCGATCGGTAACGCAAGAGTTATCGTATAACGGTTGTACACATACGATATATTTAAATAAATAATATATTGCTTAACTTAGAGAATAGTATGCACTTGAAACAATCAATTCATCTTTGTTATAGTTGCGTATTTAACACAATTACAGAGTTGTTAAGGCGTAGGTATAGGTCCGTGTGGAAGAATAAAAGTGTCACCACCCCATTTCTTTCTCATGGTGCTGCAAGAGCCAGCTAAGAGAGAATATAAGCAGTTAACGTCTACTATAAGAGATGGAAAACTCGAAATTAAACCCTGTGTTAACAGGCCTGGTAAGTACGGCCCAGTAGACCATAATCCCTTCTAAAGTGAAGGTGGGTCATTCCCAACAGTGGCAAGTTAATAGGGTGGATTGGGGAGAGATGATATATGACGGATAACACTTTACAGACTCTGCCTACCAACAAAGAGCCGTTACGTAATGTTTATAGTTTACAAAACCCTGTAGGTGTATGTCAAAGTTAGTGAGATAAACACACAAACATCTAAGACTATACCGCTATCACATATCTCGTAGATCAGTATTCGATTCCATCAATATCAAATGACATCATAATATAAAATAGAACGACCGATTAGAAATCTTTCAAACAGGTAATAGTGGAATGTATTTGTCATACTTTTACTTAATATCACGCAAGATCTGTTGGGGTAGGCAGTGGTAACTTAATGTTAGGATAGTAAGGTAGGTACCATGGGCATAAAGCACTGGGCTGCGCGTAATATTAATTTAGATGTAGGGAAATATAAAATTGTTTAAAAATAATACTAAAATTATAAAGCTGAAGAGTTTGTTTGTTTCAACGCGCAAATCTCAGGAACTAGGTACTGGTCCGATTTGAAAAATTCTTTCAGCGTTGGATGGTAAATTTATCGCGGAAGGCTTTAGGCTATATGATATTACGTTGCGATCAACAAGAGCTGAGCATTAGCGAAAAACTTTGAAAAAAGGGGAAAATTTTTCGAAATACCACGCGTTTTTTTTATTCCGCGTCCTGCCGAAGCGGGCCATGATGGTGCCTTGAACATTACCATGACCCGGCGAGGGGTGACCCTGTTAATCAGGGCCCGACCCGACGGGGGAAGCACTAGGTCCCCCTGTCGCGTTGCCGTGGCAGCCACATTTGCCGCAGCGGATCTAAATTCCACGCGTTCGAGGTCGCGGGCAACAGCTAGTTTATACCACTAGGCACTACCATGAATGAAGTACCTATTAAATACATAATGCCGTATAAGTTAATTTATCTGACGAAAATAACTACATTTTCACTTTCTTCCAAACGTCTGATTAAATAGAAATTTTGCGCACGAACCAATGGCAATGCAATAATTTGACTCACAACCCTGATCTTTGAGATAAGAAAAAATATTGTAGATAAATGAACTGTTTACTATCACTCGAATCCATTACCGTCCCACTGTTGGGCACGGGTCACTTCCACTTTGGGAGGGATTATAGTCTACTGTGCCGCGCTGATCAGGCTCGTTAACATTAGGCTTAATTTCGAGGTTTCCGTCTCTCACTCAAGCTATCTTATCTAGCTTTTACAGCAACTTGGAGAGGAAAATAAGGTTGCAATACTTGTATTCTTAATCCGTCGCCACATAGACAACTATTTACTATATTTTTTATTAAACTTTTGAAATAAGAAAGTTGAACTCCTTTATCATTAGAAAATAAATAAATAAACAATTTCTAACGTTACAGTAGGTTGTCCATGCTTCCACCTTATCGTAGTATATTCAGATAACAAGACCGGTATCAACAAATACTAGATAACAAGTGTGTTACCAGAGACAACTCCCGACAGGCTGTCACGTCCTACTTGTAGTCTGTCCACGCTGTCTGCAATCAACAGGATATTGTTTATACAAAAAAAAAATATTAATAAATAATTTATTTGCCACTAATTGATCAGCTAAGTACATAAAACTCATAAGAACATAATATTTAAACAAATCGTTGCACAATATAATAAAAGAAAAGAAAAGGGAAAAAAGAAACTCTTTCTTTCCTTCACATAAATCAATCTAAGGAGTGCATTGGCATTCGTACTAGGATACCCTGTGATATGAATGTCGTCACCTTTCCTCGACAATCACTCAAAAAAAGAAAAACAAAATATATATATTCGCTAAACTACACATTAATAAGGTTCAAATGTGTAATTCGTTAGGGTTCGTTTTTTAAATTCCAAAGAGCGAGTTAGTCTTTAAATATGTTAATTATCTACAAATAAATATTTCATTTTAACTATTACAGCAACATTGTTAGTGTATTTTATACAAATGACACTTTTTCCAAACCACAAAGTGACAAAAATTTACCATACTTTTACCATAACCCGTATCATATAAACGAGCTCCAAGAATTATGGCGGAACATGTTCACAAACCACGAACTCATTGAAGCGACCACCATATAATATTTCACAAAACTTAAGATAACTTTACTCTGGATTCTTGCGGGTAGATATATATATTTGGGGTTCTGTACCAAAACTAGTACAAGAACAATGATTAAGCGTTCTATCTGTCAAGGCAATACATTAACTTATCAAAATAAAATTTAATTTACTCATCAATTATACTTAAACAAATCCGCCTTATTACAAAACGTGGACTAAGTTTAAGCCACAGTTTAAGCCTGGTTTTTAAACACTTCAATTGCGCATTTCAAGCAGATTTTTCTCAAATCCTAGATCTAACAACGACCTTAGTCTTAAACCGACGCCAAACTAGTGTCAGAGCGGGTCTAACTATCCAATTCCTCGTAAATAAATTTTGTTAAACCTGGGTTTAACGTTGAGCCGCGTTTTGTAATAAGGGGGAAGTTTAACAACTTATTTTGTTTTAAATAAATACACGTTCAAAAAACTATTATGCTATGCATAAAATCATAACTCAAAAATAATCAAACATACTAATATCTAACATTAGCTGCTGCCCGCAATTTTCCCCGTTTTTGCAAAATTTTTCACTATTGCTTCGCTGCTTTTGCCATCATTATTATAGCCTTTAGCTTTCCTCAATAAATGTACTATCTAATAAAAAAAGAATTTTTTAATTTTAACCAGTAGTTTAACCGAGATTAGCACAAACAAACAAACTCTTCAGCTATACATATAATATTATTTCAAAAATTATGAAATTCGATGTCGCTGTGTTAATTTTTATATCCGCTGAAACCGCTCAATCTTTTATATTCCTAAGTCATAATTTCCAGTAAATACTCATATAAAACTGGCCAGCTAGTAGATTTCTGTGCCCATATTGCTTTGCTCCTTAAAAAAATTAATTTTGTAAAGGGAAAATTCCTATTTATCCATAAATCATAGTCACATCACAGGATAGTTAAAATAGTTACTGTGATTACAAACTTGCTTATGCAGTTCAATGTGGGCAGTAACCTATATTTTAACTTCCTCGTGTCCTATTCCGTAGTGATAATGACTTCCGCACTTAAGAATAAGGGTTCGATTCTTACTTAGGTCAATTATATTATGTTTTTAGGGTTCCGTACCCAAAGGGTAAAAACGGGACCCTATTACTGAGACTTCGCTGTCCGTCCGTCCGTCTGTCACCAGGCTGTATCTCAAGAACGGTGATAGCTAGAGAGTTGAAATTTTCACAGATGATGTATTTCTATTGCCGCTATAACAACAAATACTAAAAATAAAATAAAATAAATATTTAAGGGGGGCTCCCATACAACAAACATGATTTTTAGGGTTCCGTACCCAGTATCTCAAGAACTGTGATAGCTAGACAGTTGAAATTTTCACAGATGATGTATTTCTATTGCCGCTATAACAACAAATAGTAAAAATAAAATAAAATAAATATTTAAGGGGGGCTCCCATACAACAAACGTGATTTTTTACCGTTTCTTGCTCGATACTAATAACGTTGCCTTATGTTGCATAGATAATGGTACGGAACCCTTCGTGCGCGAGTCCGACTCGCACTTGACCAATTATTTTCCCCTTCTCCGCCTCCTGCTCTGCCGGGCCATAATGGTGCCTAGAGCTTTACCATAACCTAGCGAGGGGAGGCCCCGTTAATCGGGGCCCGACCTGACCGGGGGATCATTAGGTCCCCCTGTCGCGTTGCTGTGACAATTATATTGCGTGATAAACCCAGATTTTGTGCAGTATGGCGTCTGGGTTTATTATTAAGTTCTTAAGAGGATACCAAAATAGCTTCGTGCATTTTTCTACGTACGAAGTTTTCATTGTTTCTTTAGATTGAATGCTAAAAACTCTAATTTTTAAGTATATGTTTTTTCAATATATAATCTAGGATCGCATAAACTCAGAAACGCGATTGAAAAAAGTTTTCTCGATAGAAAATCTTAGCGAAAAACCTCTCTAATTTTTTATTTTTTTCATTTGTCGGTCTATTATCCCGTATTAACTAATGAAATAACTTTAAAAACATAGGTAACTATTATATATAGAAACACGTAAGCCGGAATTAAAATATATTTAGTAGCTTTTGAGTAAACAAAAAAAAATAGCCCTAATTCTTCATTTTCTATACCTACTAGCTGTGTTTATATGTACATGTCGACGATAATATTGATGTAGGCCCTTAACATACTTTTATGAACACGTGCGATGCTAATTGGATACTATCTGTAGACTGCGGCTTGACCTGCCTTTTTTTTACATAAACAACTAGCTGCCCGCATTTTCGTATGTGTGGAATTTAAAAACCAAACTTTAACAAATTATAGGTACAAATAT
This sequence comes from Orgyia antiqua, assembly GCA_916999025.1. Taxonomy (NCBI): domain Eukaryota; kingdom Metazoa; phylum Arthropoda; class Insecta; order Lepidoptera; family Erebidae; genus Orgyia; species Orgyia antiqua. Next base: position 1,587,152 of record OU779874.1, read on the forward strand.
ATATACAGGCTGTGGCGTAAATGGTGGTTCAACGCTAAGGTGGTTATAGTTCAAGTATTCACCTATCATATAAGAAAAAATTAACCATTTTTAGCAATTTTTTTTACACTACTCACATCTAAAATGCATGATTTGTTAAAAACGAGAAATTAATTTTCAGTTTTTTTATTTATTGGTTTATTTTTGGGGTTTACATAAAAAACGAAAATGCATTATTCGGATGCTAATATTTGTGCAAAATTTTAGATCAATCCGACTACCCCAAGTGGGTGAAAATAGCTTTGCAGAATTTCGTTACGTAGATTAATTGATAGATACGTACCGTGCTATTAAAAGCATCTTAAAAATAGTTTAAGCTTACATAGGGAAAAATAATGACTTTGTTTTATAATAAGTAAAGTATTTTATCTAAAACCACTTACATTTTTACTTTACTTTACTTTGACGGGCTTCGTGGTGGAGTGGTTTATGTAATGGACTGCCGATCACGAGGTCGCGGGTTCGATTCCCGCTTGAGACAATCATTTGTGTGATATCCATAAATGTCATACAAATGTTTGTACTGTGTCTGGGTGTTTTCTATGTATTTTATGTATGTATTTACAAAAGAAAAGTAGTATATGTAGTCTATCCGTATCTGTCTACCCATAATACAAGCATAGAAATATAGCTTACATTTGGACCAGAGGACGTTGTGTGAAATGTCCATGAATATTTATTTATTTATTTATTTATTATTATTATTATAATAAGTAAAGTATTTTTTCTAAAACCACTTACATAATATGTTGCTAGCTGTAGCCCGCCACTTCGTACGCGTGGAATATAAGAAAATTTTCGCCGTATCTGCAACATTTTTCACTGATGCTCCGCACCTATTGGTCACAACATGATGTTATTATAGCCTATAGCCTTCCTCGATAGATGTACTATCCAACACTGAAAGAATTTTTCAAATCGGAGCAGTGGTTCTTGAGATTAGCGCGTTCAAACAAACAAACTCTTCAGCTATATAATATCAGTCTAGATTTAAACTTAGTAAATTATAGTTTCTAGGAAATACTTAAACCATAAGGAACTTGTATGGTTAAGTCTGTCATTTGTAGAAAGTCTTTAGACTTCAAGTTACAGGGCGACGCTTCGTATGCGATATTTATCTCGAGCTGTAAAACTTGTAATAACTAGTGTCAATAGGGTTGTCACATAAACATATTTATAAAATTAAAAAAAAAACAGCCTTCATAAGCTTGACTACTTTAAACCGACATCAAAAAAAGAAGAAAGTTATGTCTATGTTTAGTGTCTGTGTGTTTTTTGTTTTTACCTCTTAATTTTAATTGGGCGAAGCGATTTTAATGATTCTTTATTTACTTGAAACCTGGTGCTTCTCGTGTGGTCACACCAGCTCGGAATTTGATGGTTATCTCCTAAGAAATCGAGGAAAATCTTCAAATTTCAAAGGCACACGGAGTCGGTTCGACTTTTATTTTGTAAAATACCCCATTATTTTAAACTATTTTATTGTCATCAGTACTTTATATTTGTGCAACAGATTAATAATTAGACTATACCCACTATAAGGATTCAATAAATTTAATTACGTAGATAATTGGGGTATGACACAAATGGACTAGCTGTTGGCCGCGACTAATCTTAATCCTAACTCATTTATAAATACGAAATCGAGTTGATGACACTTTAGAAATGTTGACGAGCTTAAGTGTTAATGTGTCGAACGAAATTATAGCGCGATTTAAAAAAAACGGTACAACGCCATCTATCGTTTGTCATAATAAACTTCTGTTTGTTAAGGTTTAATTTCTCCATTTCACGCGTACGAAGTCGTGGCCAACCAGCTACAATATATTAGTAACATGTAAATGGTTTTTGTCCTTATGTTGGAAAAATAAATGCATTCTTTCTTTCTTTTTTATATTATATTATTAAAGTTTTGTTGAATTTCTGCTCACGACTATTAGAATCTTAAAAATTAATAATATCTTTTTGTAATAACTCGCAAAATATGTTTGACAACCCTAGCACAGTTGTGTCGATGTACTTGCAAGGATAAAAGTGGTGATTATGACTCGCTGAGTTCATAATACTGGTGTAATCAATACTGTTATTATGGCTTTGAGTTGTGCTTTTGTCGTTTTTGTATTAGCTATGCGCTTTTAATAATCAAAGCTTGAACAAGTTGCCATGTATAAGTAGGTACAAGTACAGTTTGTTCATCTCTCTCTCTCTCCTCTCCAGTCCATTAACGCCCCATTGCTAGGCACGTACTCCTCCACTTTGAGAGGAATTGTGGTCTATTGTGCCAAGCAGACTAGACGTGTTGCTCAGTGTTTTTTTTCGAGTATTCCGCTCACAAAGGATGTAATTATTGTACAATATCCCTTAGCTGACTTTTATAGTACCCTGGGAAAGATATGGAGTGGTGACACTTGTATTCTTAATTCGTCACCACACGGACATCCGTCACCACATGGACCTTGTATGTAGTGCTATCTTTATCATTACTTATTATATAACAAAGTCGTTTTTGTCTTTAAATTAGCTTCTTTCTCTTTCTCGCCAGCCCATTTAGGTCCCACTGTTGGCCACGGGCCTCCTCCACTATAGGAGGAATTACGGTCTACTGTGCCGCGCTATCCAGGCGTATTGGCACAGGGTTTATTTTCGAGATTTCCGTCTCTCACAAAGGGTGTTATCTGTGTGCAATATCCCTTAGCTGACTTTTACAGCACCCTTGGGAGGAGATGGGGTGGTGACACTTGTATTCTTAATCCGTCACAACACGGAGAATGTGTTGTGAATGAGAAGAAATATGTGAGCTTATATCTTTAAAATTACGCAATGGATTTTGATGCTATTTTTTTAATAGATAAAGTAGTTCAAGTGGATGTTTATTTTTGTATAATTTGTTAAAGTTAAGTAGGTATATATTGTGGGAGGGGAGGCTCAATAATGATATAGGCAGGTGAAACCGCTAACATTAGCTTGTGTATTTTAAATTAGCTTTTAATTGTCACCATTCCATTTATTACCATAAATATGCTGTAAGAAACAATTAAAAGATGAAGCTCATCAAAAAAGGCGTTAAATTGTTCCTGCAGTGGTAGTGTAACTCGTACTTGACCTGTTTTGTTCTATATACACGTATTCTCTTCAATAGAGAGAGCTAAGTCCAGTAGTGGACCTCCTCCTCCTCCAGCCCATTTACGTCCCACTGTTGGGCACGGGCCTCCTCCACTTTGGGAGGGATTATGGTCTACTGTGGGTTCGGGTTTATTTTCGAGTTTTCCATCTCTCACAGAGGATGTTATCTGTGTACAATATCTCTTAGCTGGCTTTTACAGCACGCTGGGGAGGAAATAGGGTGGTGACACTTGTATTCTTAATCCGTCACCACACGTACAAGTGTGGACCAGTAGTGGACCAAAGGCTGTTAAAAGGATGTATACACAAATCATTATAAAAACGAGTTAAAGTGATATATTGCACTTCTTACTAACAATTTAACACAATATTACCTCTTGTCACTTCTAGAAATTACAGACAATGTACAGGAGGTTACCATTTAGTATTTAGTTATTTATTTCTTTTATACGCTACTGTTGCCCGCGAATTCGTACGCGTGGAATTTAGAAAATTTTACACCTTTTCGGAACGTTTTTCACTAACGCTTTAGTCCTATTGGTTGCAGTGTGATGTTATATATTAATGGTCCTATTCATAATGACCTATCGGAGGTTTAAAAGTTCGCTAAAATTGTTTCGCGAAAATTGTCAAAACTTGTTATTCAATAGTCTTTTTACGTTAAAACGTTTATTATCTCTCCGATAAAATCTCCGTATAAACCTCCGATAAGTCATTACGAATAAGACCATAAATAGATAAAGAAATAAATATTCATGGACATTACAAACAACGTCCTCTGGTCCCAAGCTAAGCTTATTATGCTTGTGTTATGAGTACCAGAATACGGATATACTAGAGAAAGTACTTTTCTTTTGTAAATGCATACTTAGAATACATTTTACATAGAAAACACCTAAACGCGGTACAAAAATATGACAATTATAAATATCACACAAGTAATTGTCTCTAGCGGGAATTGAACCTGCGTCTTCGTTAACGGCAGTCCGTTATAAGAACCACTAGACCACGATGCCTGTTAAATATAGCCTAAGGCTAAATGTACTTTCCAACATAAAAAGAGTTTTTAAATTTTGGCATTGTGCATATTTTTTTAAACTCTTAATTCGAAAATAAATTCAGGGAATAGAGTTTCTGATCATGATCCCTTAGGTTTTTTTGAAAATTTGCTATATTAACGATTATTTTTCAAAAAAAGCAATTTGCCCTTGAAATGAAGGACTTAAAATATTAATGCGTTCTTATGGAAAGTTCTTATACTACTTTGTGGTGGAGTTGAAATTGGTTTGACCTATTATATCAACTTGGCAACTTTGAAAAGATGTATTGCAATCTGTCATAATTCTTTCAGGAAAAGGCAATACACAGGATGCGTACAACGATGACGACACAAGATTTAAAATAATATCTTTAAGTATTTTTAAAAAAGCTATATTGCGAACATTTTAATAATATTGAAATTATTTGCATAAAATAGTCTAGATTTTCTAAAAAAAATATAAAAAACAGCAGGTCAAAAATAATGAACAGTCCCAATTCAAACCTTACAACGTTCCTGAGATTAGCGCGTTCAAACAAACAAACTCTTCAGGTTTTTAATATTACTATAGAAGTATAGATTTAAAGATATGTACCGTTAAAGGAAGTGTCAGTATGTAAACTTCCTAAATTCGATCACGTGCTAAAACCGAATCACGTGCATTATGACCCTAACGTGAATTGGTCAAGTGTGAAAGCTGATAAGTCAAAGTTGACTGACTGCACATATCACAGAGAATTTTAAACAAAAACATATCGTGCTAAATTTATAGGTTTGAAACAGGGATCCCTAGGTTTTGTATGATTTTAAGGTTCCGTACTAAAAGATGAAACGGGAGTCTATTATTGAGAATTTCCTGTCCATCCGTCTGTCACCAGGCTGATTCTCTGGAGCGGTCTACAGAGCTAAAAACTTCACAGTTTATGTCTATCTGTCTATTTATTTATGATTGAAATTACTGGATAAGGGCATGAATGATGATGATGAGTATTTAATCATCAATTGATGACACAAACTGTGAAATTTTCAGATCTCTAGCTATTTTTAGGGTTCCGTACCCAAAGGGTAAAAACGGGACCCTATTACTGAGACTTCGCTGTCCGTCCGTCCGTCCGTCTGTCACCAGGCTGTATCTCAAGAACGGTGATAGCTAGACAGTTGAAATTTTCACAGATGATGTATTTCTATTGCCGCTATAACAACAAATACTAAAAATAAAATAAAATAAATATTTAAGGGGGGCTCCCATACAACAAACATGATTTTTTTACCGTTTCTTGCTTGATACTAATAACGTTGCCTTATGTTGCATATATAATGGTACGGAACCCCTCGTGCGCGAGTCCGACTCGCACTTAACCAATTATTGTTTCTGAGATGCAGCATGGTGACAGACAGATGGATGGACAGGAAAGTCTCAGTAATAAGGTCCCGTTGTAATTAATAACTTGAATCCTAAAGATATTTTGAGCTACAAATTAACACACTAAAATAGAATAATTTCGTTACTTCAAAAACAGAAAAACACGCTTGAAAATCCTGAATATTATTTCACATTATTACATTGTCATCGGTACTTAATATGTGTGCAAAATTTCAGATCAATCCAACTAATGTAAGTGAGTGAAAATCACTTAAAAAAAAGATACCGTTACATGTATAAACTACTAGCTGTTGTCCGCGTGGAATTAGGAAAATTTTTTTTTTCGCAATAAAAGTTAGCCTATGTCCTTTCTCAGGGTCTAAAGATTGTCTGTGCCAAATTTCATCAAAATCGATAGAATGCGTAACAGACAGACGGACTTTCGCATTTATATTATTAGTGGGGATACTAATATTTAAAGCTGAAGATTTAGTTTGTTTGAACGCGCTAATCTCAGGAACCACTGGTCTGATTTGAAAAATTCTTTCAGTGATTGACAGTAAATTTATCGAAGAAGGCTATAGGCTATACATATAACATCACGCTGCGACTAATAGGAGCGAAGCATAGGCAAATAATGTTGCAAAACACGGGAAAAATTATCTAAATCCCACTTAAAGAGTCGCGTGCAACAGTTAATAGATTAATACATTGATAGATACGTACTGAGTTAATAAAAGCGTGTTAAAATCATCCTGTACAAATGCACTTACACATCACGTTTAGATTAAACTATTAGGTAGATAAAATAACTCGGCATGCACATGTAATAAAGGTCACATGCGCTTCAAGACACGTGGCTTGCGACCCCTACATGGATTAGATAAATGTGGGCTCGATGAAGTTCAAGGATCGGTATTCGAATGCATTATATTCACGGCTCTATCCTTGAAAGGGTAGGTAGAATGCAATATTCATAAATTTCATGGGTCATATTAAGTTGTCTAAAGAAACATAGCTAAATTAAGTAGTGGAAGGAAGGCCATATGTAGTTGTAACAAGACTTTGGACTATAGCATGGGAATTTTCATTGCACACAACGTCCTCTGGTCCCAAGCTAATATGCTTATGTTATGGGTACCAGAATAAGGATAGAATACATATTATACTACTTTTCTTTTGTAAATACATACTTATAATATATAGAAAGACCCAGACGCAGTACAAACATTTGTATGACAATTAGCAAAATCACACAAATGATTGTCCCGAGCGGGAATCGAACCCGCGACCTCTTGATCGGCAGTCCGTTGCATAAACCACTTAACCACGAGGCTCGTCATATAATCGGAAATATAATATAATAAGGGTAAATATGTTAAGGGTTGTCCACTCTTAACATGGCAAAACAACGTTTGCCAGGACAGCTAGTAGAATATAAACTTCTAATAAAAATACAACAATATAATGTATTTTTAAATCTAGTTTTAGTAATCCCAATAATAAAATTTTAAAGCAAGAATGCGTTCATAGAACGATTCTATTCACAATTCTCTTGTAATAAAATTGCGCACATAAACCTACATAATCCTTATTTGCTTACGATAGATATAAAAGATAAGCTTATATACAGACAGATGAACAATTTACATAAAATAGTCTTAGTTATTGCGATCCTGTTGTTTTTATGACTTTTGTAGCTAAAACTGGAATGTTAAAAGTTTTATCTCTATTTAATCTATCTATACTTATAATAAATCTGTAGAGAGGTCAATTCTGTACATGAAATATATTTTCAAAATAACTATCAGGGGGTGATTAGTGATCGATACTGATGCCAAAAATGCAATCAGTAAAATTTTTGTCTGTCTGTCTGTCTTTCTGTCTGTCTGTCTGTCCGTCTGTATGTTCCTTATAGAAACAAAAACTACTCGACGGATTTTAACGAAACTTGGTACAATTATTCTTCATACTCCTGGGCAGGTTATAGTATACTTTTCATCACGCTACAATCAATAGGAGCAGAGTAGTGAAGGGAAATGTTGGGGACACGGGAGAAGTTACTCCATTTTTAGGGTTCCGTACCCAAAGGGTAAAAACGGGACCCTATTACTGAGACTTCGCTGTCCGTCCGTCCGTCCGTCCGTCCGTCCGTCCGTCCGTCCGTCCGTCCGTCCGTCCGTCCGTCCGTCCGTCTGTCACCAGGCTGTATCTCAAGAACGGTGATAGCTAGAGAGTTGAAATTTTCACAGATGATGTATTTCTATTGCCGCTATAACAACAAATACTAAAAATAAAATAAAATAAATATTTAAGGGGGGCTCCCATACAACAAACATGATTTTTATGGTTCCGTACCCAGTATCTCAAGAACGGTGATAGCTAGACAGTTGAAATTTTCACAGATGATGTATTTCTATTGCCGCTATAACAACAAATACTAAAAATAAAATAAAATAAATATTTAAGGGGGGCTCCCATACAACAAACATGATTTTTAGGGTTCCGTACGCAGTATCTCAAGAACGGTGATAGCTAGACAGTTGAAATTTTCACAGATGATGTATTTCTATTGCCGCTATAACAATAAATACTAAAAATAAAATAAAATAAATATTTAAGGGGGGCTCCCATACAACAAACATGATTTTTTTACCGTTTCTTGCTCGATACTAATAACGTTGCCTTATGTTGCATAGATAATGGTACGGAACCCTTCGTGCGCGAGTCCGACTCGCACTTGACCAATTATTTAAGCTTCCGTCGCGTGTGCAGCCTTAATGGTTAAAGTTACATAGAAATCATGTATGACGGAAATATTCTACATAAAATTGTCTAAAAATATCTCGGAACAGCACATATCTATTTTTTATGGTTGACTCACAATAACACGTGTGACTCCTGATAGCTTAGCAGTTCGTTCATTCTGATTATATTTGTTTACTCTTACGTTTATAATACTCTCACTCAAGCAGTAGTTAAAAATGTTGTAAAAACGGGGAAAATTTCCTAAATTTTACGCGGACGGAGTCGAGGGCAACAGCTAGTAAGTAATAATAAGTGAATCCTGGCCGTGTAGTGACGGACTAAGAATAGAAGTGTCACCACCCCTTTTCTTACTTAGGGTGCTGTAAATGTCAGCTTAGGAATATTAGACAGTTAACATACTCGGTGAAAAATGGAAAACTCGAAACTAAACCCTGTGGCAACACGCCTGGTGAGCGCGGCACAGTAGACCACAATCCCTCCTAATGTGGAGGAGGCCGTGCCAAACAGTGGGACGTAAATGGGATGGAGAAAGAAAAGAGAAAGAAATAACAAGTAAATATATAATAAGTAATAATGTGGACAGAATTTTTGTTATATTTGACAAAGATTGAACGCTGCCCTAAAATACTTCAGCCACAAATCTGAAAGCTTGCATACTTAGCACACATAAATGGTAACAAAACTATTGTAACACCTTTTTACCGACTTAAAAAAAGACGGAGGTTCTCAATTCGCCTGTATGTTCTTTTTTATGTTTGTTACCTCATAACTTTTAACTGGGCGAAGCGATTTTAGTAATTCTATTTTTATTTGAAAGCTGGTAGTTCCCTTGTGGTTCCATCCACCAGGTCAGGATCTGATGGTTATCTCCTGAGAAATCGAGGAAAACCCTAAGGCATATGAAGGCGGTGTGACTTTCAAAAAGAAATACCCAATTATTATGCTCAGAAATTATCGCAAATACGTAAAATGTGTATTTAAATATAAACTTATGTAAGCTCTTTTTAGACCCTTTTACACTGTCAGACTAAATATGACACTTATACGACATTGTCATAAAACTGCAATAGAACCTTACACACAAGGCTTTTAAATACTAAAAACTATGCCTTACAATTGTCATGTCGTAAAATATTAATAGGCTTGCGACATGTTCGTGTGTTTGTCACGATTGTGTTACAGAACTCGTAAAGCATTAATGGTTAACACTGTCTTGCAATTTTTAGTGTGTGTGTGAATAGTCCTTTGGGAATGTTTACCATTTTTAAGTCTTAAGGTCCAGTCCATCCTACCAATATAATTTTTGTAATATTAATGGACATTACACACAACGTCCTCTGGTCCCAAGCTAAGCTTATATGCTTGTGTTATGTATACCAGAATACGGATATAATACATAAACTACTTTTCTTTTGTAAATACATACTCGTACTTATAATACATAGTAAACACCCAGACGCAGTACAAACATTTATATGACATTTATAATTAATAATTTATAATTTTTTTTTATATTTAATATCACACAAATGATTGTCCCAAGCGGGAATCGAACCGGCGGCCTCGTGATCGACAGTCCGTTACATGAACCACTCCACCACGAATCCGTCATATAATGTTAATAAAGTTCTAATTTTATGTCACTAAACCCAGTTAGTTCATGTTTTTGTAGCAAACTGGCCATTTGAATTGTGATTGTTGCTATTGGGCATCCGTGCTATCCCTCCAAGGTCCCATTTGAAAACCAGCGTTAAGTCTTTGAGACTTGACATTATGCTGAAATGGGACCTATTGCTGCTGAATGGGTCTGGGATGTATAAACCTGTTTTATGTATTTTGTGTCTAATTTCACAGCAATAAATGTTTTTCTTTCTTTCTTTCTTTTTTTCTTAGTGATAGAAGAATTAACGAATAGTGTGGTCTCTGTAATAGGATCCTGTTGTACATTTCAGTAGAAAACTCTAAAGCTAATAATTTCTATTTTAAAGCTGAAGAGTTTGTTTGTTTGAACGCGCTAATCTCAGGAACCAATTGTCCGATTAGAAAAATTGTTTCAAGGTTGTATAGTACATTTATCGAGGAAGGCTATAGGCTATAAAACATCACGCTGCGACCAATAGGAGGGAAGCGTTAGCAAAAAATGTTGCAAAAACGGGGAAAATTTTCTAAATTACACGCGTACAACAGCTAGTATGACTATATTCGATACAACTATCATTATTAACACACAGGTTAATATAGAGATTGTCTGTATCGATATGTAGCGCTTTATTATGGTGATGCGACGATCAACCGCGGCGGTAATGAGCCATCGATTAAAAATAGATCACATTTAGATGCAACGGGACGATAACGACACGATTTATAAATAGTTACTTATTTTCGGCCATAATTACTGGATATATTTAATCTATCTACTATATAAAAATAAGTCGGATTTTCCTTCTGACGCTATAACTCCAGAACGCACGAACCGATTTCCACGGTTTTGCATTCGTTGGAAAGGTCTCGGGCTGCGTGAGGTTTATAGTAATTTTTGTTTTTTTTTTTTACTTTTTTTTTGGTATGGCAAAACAACGTTTGCCGGGCCAGTTAGTACTTAATATTATAAAGCTGAAGAGTTTGTTTGTTTGATCGCACTAAAACCATCAATATAAAATAATGCTAGTATGAATTGAATTTTTTTTTTGTGTTTTAGGTAGTACATTTATCGAAGAAGGCTATAGGCTACATAGCATCATGCGGTGACCAATAGAAGTGAAGCATTAATAATTTGGTTAGTTCAAAAACTAAAAAACACTCTTGAAAATACTAAATATATTTTTAAGTTATGGCATTGTCATCTGTCCTTATTAAGTATGCAAAATTTCAGATCAATCCGACTACTGTAAGTGTGTTAAAATGACTTTCAAAGATTCCGTTACATAGATTAATACATTGATAGATACCTACCGAACTTATACAACGTGATGCAGAAAGGTGTAGTCATAATTTAAAGTCGCATTAAATAGGTCTTAAATATTATAAATATTACAGTTACACATAGAAAAATACAGTTGGAAAGTTTTTTTTTGTTTATTGCCTACTATTAAATAACTATCAGAAACGCATCAATTATGAGATGTTTACGGTTTATTGAATGCTATTGAACCTTACGATAAAAGATGACCTCATAGTCGTGTTGTATTTAAAGAAGATCACATAAAAGTCATAATATAACTATTATTTGTAATTTCATCCATGCCTAGTGCCTAGTCACCGGCCATGTGTAACGATGGTCAAATTATGACTACACCTTTCTGAAACACGTTGCCTAAGCGTGTTAATAAAAAATTTTGTATATAATATTACATATTCGTGGCGTGTGTTATAAAAGTACTAATATAAAGATATTACCGCTCGATAATTCTCAATACAAGCAATTTGTGTAGTTATTACGGATAATAACCGGGTATACACTGCAGTAAAATTTGCTTTTTATTTTGAAACATAACGTGTTAAATTGCAACTATAATAAAAGCACATGACACATTAAGTGTATTTTTACCTAGCGTTGGACTGCTTATAAACAAAATCGGGGAAAATTTTGGCTGGTAAACCAGCCAGGCCCTGGTCTAGTTCAGTTGAGAAATCAAAATAGCCCCTGGGTATTCTATATATTATATTCCATCCATCCATCAGCCCTTCTCCGTCCACCGCTGGACATAGGCCTCCCCCAGAGAACTCCACAACGCGTGGTTCTGCGCTAACTGAATCCAGCAGCTCCGAGCGCATTTGACGATATCGTCAGTCTACCTTGTTGGGTTTTCTATACACTATCATTTAATCTCGGGCTCCACACTTGTGGACTGCCACTCGGGTCCTTCTGGCTCAGTCCGACCCTATTTTTATTCATCTTAGCAGAGCCCTCTGGGATCTTAGAACCGGTCAAGTACGAGTAGGACTCGCGCACGAAAGTTCGGTACCATTCGCGTTACTATCTTAATATAATAGTCACATTGACAATTATATTATGATGAACAACAAACAATGGGAGAAGGGCAGCTTGATGATGATTATAAGCGTTTGTTGCTCTAACTGTGAATTATTCAATTCTCTAGCTATCACCGTTCCAGAGATAAGACTGGTGGACAGCGAAGTCTCAGTGTTACTACATACGGGACCCCCGTTTTATCTTTTAGTACGGTACCCTAAAAACAAAGTTGGTATTGTGCCAACTTAATACGAAAATAATTATATTCGTCATTATATCCAAGAAAATGATTACAATCTATTTAAGATCTGACAATCTATTTTGAATCTTTCATTAATTATTAATTGTTATTTTTGGATTTCTCATTGTTTGATGATTTCAATGTCTGTCATTGTCAGATAAAAATTTTGAAATGCCTTTGTTATGAACATTATTTTGTTTTTTAACACGCTTTTATTAGTTCGGTATATATCTATCTATGAAAAATCACAAACAAATAACTCGGTTTTAATAACGAAAAGAATTTATTTAGAGAAAGTATACAAAGCACGAAACATTCTCCTCGACAGGCTAAACAAAAACTACTCGTAATACATTGAAAACCAAAATCAAAAATGTTATTTGGAAAAAGAATATTAAGTAAAAAAACATAGCAACAGCCAACACTTTATAAAAATATAAAAAAGGTTGGTCGGTCGCCAACATGGCCCGGGGCGGTGTGAAACACCAATTATTAAATCAATCTAACTAGCTTGCGGACCAGCCGACGCAGCACACCCCCTTTAGTTGCTACATTTACAACACGAATTATATTGTCCCTACCTGGGAAAGTCTCAATAACGCGTCCCATAGGCCAACAGTTTCGCGGTAGATTGCCATCAGCAATCAATACTACGTCGCCAATTTTCAGTGGTTGGTGGGATGGAACTGTTTTTCTCGGTAACAGAAGCGGCAAGTATTCTTTCGTCCACCGTTGCCAAAAATGTTCCGCAAGGCGTTGTGCTTTCCGCTAATCCACACGTCGCGAAAGGTCAGTATCATGGAACTCTCGTAGACATTTGTCGTTGGAGGATGTACCAATCAGAAAGTTGAAAGGAGTTATCGCTTGTTCACTCTTGTCATCAACTGGTACGTGCGTTAGTGGTCGGGAATTCACAATAGCTTCGACTTCTGTTAACAGCGTCGTCAGGACTTCCAATCGTGGAGAGCGATCTTTTAAAATTATCTGTAGGGCTGTCTTCACACTGCGCACTAAGCACTCCCAGCAACCTCCCATGAAGGGGGCCGAAGGCGGAATAAATTTCCATTCTATTCCTTTGTTTGTTGAGTAATCATAGAGTTGGGATAGTATGTTTGAAGCGCCTACGAACGCTGTTCCGTTGTCGGAGTAGATACACGGACAACCTCGCCGAGATATGAATCGACGTAAAGCCATCAAAGCAGAATCAGATGACAGCGACTCGACAATTTCTATATGAACAGCTCTCACAGCTAGGCAGGTGAATAAAGCAATCCAAATCTTCATTGAACGTCTGCCTGTTGTGACGCTCAAAGGGCCAAAATAATCAACACTAACAAAAGTGAAAGGCCGCATATGATGAGCCAATCTGGCTTCTGGTAAGTCTCCCACCGGAGGTATGGATGATTTAGCTTTCCTGTTTCTACAAAGTTGGCATTGACTCGTTACACTTTTTACAGACGGTCTCAAACTGACGATGTAAAAACGTTGCCGCAGTTCATTCACCACAAGTTCGTTGTTACCATGAGCAAATCTGATGTGGTAAGAGTTGATCAGTAAACGGGTGATCTGATGTTTTCCATCCAATACAATTGGCTGTGAGTCGATGTCAGCTGAAGATCCCGTGCGTCCGGATAAACGTAGAAGCCTATCATCTCCTATTATTAAAGAAATATTTTTAAGTCTACTTTCTTTGCAAACGGGGCGTGCAGCGTCAATCAACTTATATTCCTTATTGAATGAATCTAATTGTACGCGCATAAAGGCATGGCGCTCTGCAGATAAAATGAAAGAAACATCCAAAACTGCTAAGCCACGTTGAGGAAATTTAGAATTTTGACATGAATTTTGAAGTAATAAGGCCCACTGGTGGGCTCGCGCAGTAGCACGAAGAAATCGTAGGTAACTGCTAAATCGCTTATAGTCAGCAATCACAGGTGACAGTGGTTCTTGTGATTGCGTCAATGTTAACCCTACTAGATCCCGATTGGGTCTACACTCCTGAAGAGCAGGCGGATCGTCCACTATAGCTGGTTCACAAGGCCATTCCTCCGATGGTTGAAGAAGGAATGATGGCCCGGTAAACCACCGCGAGTTTACTGTAACTTCGTTCTTGAATCTAGTAGCATCGTCTGCTACGTTCAAGGAGGAAGGCACGTACTTCCAATCAGAAATATTGGTAATCTCACAAATCTCACATACGCTATGAGCGACAAAAGTTTTGAAGGTACTTGGATCTGACCGTAACCATTTTAGAACTGTTTGAGAGTCTGACCAGAAAACGATTCTCTCTGGTTTTCTTTTGTGAGATTCTAAAATAAAAATAGCCAATCGAGCGGCAATCAATGCCGCTTGAAGCTCAAGCCTTGGTATTGTTGTCGGCTTTAATGGAGCAACGCGCGCTTTACCACTTATTAAAGATAGCCTAGTCTCACCGTTTGAATATACAAAACGCCAATAAGCGACGCAAGCGTATGCCTGCTCGCTTGCATCTGCAAAGACATGTAACTGAACGGATAATATCTGATCAGTTAAGCTATTATAACAGCGTGGAACAGTGTAGTTCAATAGGTTTGTTAGATTTTTGAACCAGTCTGCCCAAGTTTCTGAAAATTGATTCGGTAAGATTTCATCCCATGTTATATCAAGTTTCCAAGTCTTTTGAAATAAAACACGACCTTTAATAACAACGGGGGTTAGAAAACCAAAAGGATCGTAAACTTTCATTAAGTTTGAAAGAGCAATGCGCTTAGTCAATTTGTTTGACATTTCATCGAAATCGATATGCGATAGCGATAAAGTGTCATTAGAAACATTCCAAGAAACTCCCAAAACGCGTGTAGGTGTCCGGGTATCGGAGCCTACATTTATTTTAGTTGTTCCAGTAGCACACAGGTCTGGAGGCAACATGGACAAGGCTTTTGTAGAATTTGATACCCAAAATCTCATCTCAAATCCAGCGGCAGAATGTATTGAGACTATATCTGCTGCTAATTGAGCAGCTTCTTCATTACTGTCACAACTACCTAAGTAATCATCCATATATGTATCACGAATGATAGCAGCTGCTGCTTCTGGATATGATCGTTGATGTTCGGTAGCATTCTTATTTTTAAGATACAAAGCTATAAACGGGCTACATATTGTACCAAACATCATCGATGACATGCGATATACCTGAATCGGTTGTGTGGGGTTATCTCGCCAAAAGAAACGTTGTGCATCGCGATCACTTGATCTGATTTTAATTTGTGGGAACATTTCCCTAATATCAGCCGAAAGAGCTATGTGACCTTCCCTAAAACGCATTAATATAGCTATCATTGATTGGAGTAAATCTGGTCCCGGCAACAATAAAGAATTCAAGCTCACGCCTTCACATTTAGCAGCGGCATCATGTACAATTCTGAGCTTTTTCTTTTGTGGGTGTATAACTCCAAAATGCGGTAAATGCCATATACGATTTGAAAGAGTATTAGCTTTACACAACTCTGCATAACCCTTATCAAGCATAGCGTGAATATTTTGTCTATATTTGTCCGCGTAATCTGGATCTTTCATCATCTTACGCTCTAGAATTTTAAAACGATGTAAAGCGAGTGGACGACTGTCCGGGGTGCGTTCAATATTATCACGCCACAACAAACCTGTCTCAAATCGTCCAGATGGTAAACGCCTAGCAGTTTCCTCTAGTATTTTTATTGCTCTTTGATCATCAGCGGAACGTAAATCTCTATTTTGTATACCGATTGAATCTAACCTATAATACTCTTTGATAAGAGCATCTAAGGTCCGACTATCTCCTTGACTATTTTCATCCTTTTCTAGGAAGGAGTGATTAATAAAGTCAACTGGTTTGGACGCAATCGATGGAGAACCATATAAAACCCAACCAAGGGGAGTTAGAGACGCAGCTAGTTGCGATTTAGTTCCACGGCGAATAATTTTGGAGAACGTTAGATGCCAATTATCAATGCCAAGCAAAAGCATGGGCTTAGCGTTTTCATAACATAAAAGTTCTGTAATATCTTGTAAATAACTATAGCTTTTTATTTGATCCAAACTAATTGACTGTTCCGCTATAGTCAAGTTAGGAATAGATCTTACTACTATATCATGCACATCTGAGCTATGTCTGCCTTTGACTTGAATATTAACAAAGCTGACCTCAATGTTCCTACTAAGTCCGCCAATACAATGAACTTGTATATGTTTCTTAGGTCCAACTGCGCCTATGAGATCAGTAACTGATTGATCAATAAAGGAGTTAGTTGACCCATCATCAAGCATTGCATATGTATTTAAACTAGCTAGAGGACCAATAATAGTAAGAGGAATTACCTTTAATAACGATCTCTTAACTGCAATGGGCTTATACGAAGCACTGTGAGATACAATGGTAGATGCCTCTTCACTTGATTGCTGCATTTGAACTTCGGCATTTGCGTTAGTATGCACGTCCGCACGTGATATCTTTTCTACAGCATCTCTGTGAAGCAAAGTATTATGTTTGGGCATTCTCAATCCCACTTCTGACACCAATATGAAGAATCACAAACAAATAACTCGGTTTTAATAACGAAAAAGAAGCTGAACAAACCTCAGGTAAGTGAAAATGCTTCAGCCACATCTTCAGGCAATACGCCTGCTCAGTCTAGTCAAGATGAGGCTCTCAAGCAGAAGCACACTTCTAAATTGTTACCAGAATCTTTGTTATCAAAGCCACAGTCCTTAGCTTCAACAACAGTTTCAAATAAAACTCAAAAACTCACTGCTCTTGCGAAGCATGCTCGTATGAATGCGGATCGTGAGCGAAGGCTCGTTGAAGTTGAGCGGAAGGCCGCTGAAGTTGAGCGGAAGGCCGCTGAACTAGAATTGCAAGCAGAACTTGCAGCAATCGATTCAGTAGCTTCAGAAAAAAGCAATTCTACACAAAAATGGTTAATAGAGGGTGATAACGTAGAGTTTGATACTAACAAACCATTCCCTTACAGCACTAATAACCCAATTTTAGAACCTGTGGATGCTTCTACTATACCGAATGTTCCTTTTGTGAGCACAAGTGTGAGGCGTTCATTATGCGGTGACTATATTCAGCATCATACGGAACAAGGAAACACTACACATACATTAGAATTAGGTACACATCACGTTAATTGCGCACCTGATTGTAATAATTATTATATCAAAAATAAAACTAATAATGTAGAGACACAAGACTCTTTTATTAAACTAGCGAAAGTCATCGCGGACCTGGGCAGCAAACAGAAACAGGTTAGTGTTATTCTTCCTTCTTTTAACGGTTGCGTCGCTGACTGGCTTCCTTTCAAGAAAGCTTATATTCGGTCAGAGGCTAGCTTCACGCCGGAAGAAAACCTAGCTCGACTTAGCACTTCATTGCACGGCGTCGCCCGAGAGACAGTCTCGGCGCTATTGATGACCGCCACTAATCCACCACAAGTCATGCGCTCCTTGGAGAGTCGATTTGGGCAGCCGGAATTTATTATTCTACATGAACTGTCTTCGATAAAATCTCTAGCCAGGTTACCACTAAATGAGTCTACCAAAGATCTCAATATATTCGCTTGCCGTCTCCGAAATTGTGTTGAGGTGATTAGAGAATTACATCAGCCAGAGTATTTGTGCTCCCCTGAACTCTCCAACACTATTATAGGAAAGTTAACACCTCTCTTACGTTACAGGTGGGCTGATTTTGCATCATTACATTACAATTCCGGCAAATTTAAGCTAGAACTTATAGCCGATTTTATGGATATTGAATCCAATCGCCAAATAAAATATTGTATGTTATACTCCGATTTACATCAACATGTCAAAACTGCATCTATTAACTTTTCACAAGTTGTCAAACCCGGTACTGTTGCCAAGCAACCTACAAAAGTATTTCATTCTACTTCTTCTACACATCCGAAGAGTTTGGCTACATGTAGGTTTTGTAAGATTGATACACATAATGTAAACGAATGTGAAAAATTCATTTCTTTGTCTGTTGACGATCGTTGGCAATGGGTAACAAAAAATAAGGTCTGCTATAGATGCTTAAGCAAAGGATCACATAAATATACCACTTGTAAAAAACTTTGTGAGATAGCCGGGTGCAAGTACAGTCAGAAACATAATACTTTGCTTCACAGAGATGCTGTAGAAAAGATATCACGTGCGGACGTGCATACTAACGCAAATGCCGAAGTTCAAATGCAGCAATCAAGTGAAGAGGCATCTACCATTGTATCTCACAGTGCTTCGTATAAGCCCATTGCAGTTAAGAGATCGTTATTAAAGGTAATTCCTCTTACTATTATTGGTCCTCTAGCTAGTTTAAATACATATGCAATGCTTGATGATGGGTCAACTAACTCCTTTATTGATCAATCAGTTACTGATCTCATAGGCGCAGTTGGACCTAAGAAACATATACAAGTTCATTGTATTGGCGGACTTAGTAGGAACATTGAGGTCAGCTTTGTTAATATTCAAGTCAAAGGCAGACATAGCTCAGATGTGCATGATATAGTAGTAAGATCTATTCCTAACTTGACTATAGCGGAACAGTCAATTAGTTTGGATCAAATAAAAAGCTATAGTTATTTACAAGATATTACAGAACTTTTATGTTATGAAAACGCTAAGCCCATGCTTTTGCTTGGCATTGATAATTGGCATCTAACGTTCTCCAAAATTATTCGCCGTGGAACTAAATCGCAACTAGCTGCGTCTCTAACTCCCCTTGGTTGGGTTTTATATGGTTCTCCATCGATTGCGTCCAAACCAGTTGACTTTATTAATCACTCCTTCCTAGAAAAGGAAGAAAATAGTCAAGGAGATAGTCGGACCTTAGATGCTCTTATCAAAGAGTATTATAGGTTAGATTCAATCGGTATACAAAATAGAGATTTACGTTCCGCTGATGATCAAAGAGCAATAAAAATACTAGAGGAAACTGCTAGGCGTTTACCATCTGGACGATTTGAGACAGGTTTGTTGTGGCGTGATAATATTGAACGCACCCCGGACAGTCGTCCACTCGCTTTACATCGTTTTAAAATTCTAGAGCGTAAGATGATGAAAGATCCAGATTACGCGGACAAATATAGACAAAATATTCACGCTATGCTTGATAAGGGTTATGCAGAGTTGTGTAAAGCTAATACTCTTTCAAATCGTATATGGCATTTACCGCATTTTGGAGTTATACACCCACAAAAGAAAAAGCTCAGAATTGTACATGATGCCGCTGCTAAATGTGAAGGCGTGAGCTTGAATTCTTTATTGTTGCCGGGACCAGATTTACTCCAATCAATGATAGCTATATTAATGCGTTTTAGGGAAGGTCACATAGCTCTTTCGGCGGATATTAGGGAAATGTTCCCACAAATTAAAATCAGATCAAGTGATCGCGATGCACAACGTTTCTTTTGGCGAGATAACCCCACACAACCGATTCAGGTATATCGCATGTCATCGATGATGTTTGGTACAATATGTAGCCCGTTTATAGCTTTGTATCTTAAAAATAAGAATGCTACCGAACATCAACGATCATATCCAGAAGCAGCAGCTGCTATCATTCGTGATACATATATGGATGATTACTTAGGTAGTTGTGACAGTAATGAAGAAGCTGCTCAATTAGCAGCAGATATAGTCTCAATACATTCTACCGCTGTATTTGAGATGAGATCTTGGGTATCAAATTCTACAAAAGCCTTGTCCATGTTGCCTCCAGACCTGTGTGCTACTGGAACAACTAAAATAAATGTAGGCTCCGATACCCGGACACCTACACGCGTTTTGGGAGTTTCTTGGAATGTTTCTAATGACACTTTATCGCTATCGCATATCGATTTCGATGAAATGTCAAACAAATTGACTAAGCGCATTGCTCTTTCAAACTTAATGAAAGTTTACGATCCTTTTGGTTTTCTAACCCCCGTTGTTATTAAAGGTCGTGTTTTATTTCAAAAGACTTGGAAACTTGATATAACATGGGATGAAATCTTACCGAATCAATTTTCAGAAAAGTGGGCAGACTGGTTCAAAAATCTAACAAACCTATTGAACTACTCTGTTCCACGCTGTTATAATAGCTTAACTGATCAGATATTATCCGTTCAGTTACATGTCTTTGCAGATGCAAGCGAGCAGGCATACGCTTGCGTCGCTTATTGGCGTTTTGTATATTCAAACGGTGAGACTAGGCTATCTTTAATAAGTGGTAAAGCGCGCGTTGCTCCATTAAAGCCGACAACAATACCAAGGCTTGAGCTTCAAGCGGCATTGATTGCCGCTCGATTGGCTATTTTTATTTTAGAATCTCACAAAAGAAAACCAGAGAGAATCGTTTTCTGGTCAGACTCTCAAACAGTTCTAAAATGGTTACGGTCAGATCCAAGTACCTTCAAAACTTTTGTCGCTCATAGGGTATGTGAGATTTGTGAGATTACCAATATTTCTGATTGGAAGTACGTGCCTTCCTCCTTGAACGTAGCAGACGATGCTACTAGATTCAAGAACGAAGTTACAGTAAACTCGTGGTGGTTTACCGGGCCATCATTCCTTCTTCAACCATCAGAGGAATGGCCTTGTGAACCAGCTATAGTGGACGATCCGCTTGCTCTTCAGGAGTGTAGACCCAATCGGGATCTAGTAGGGTTAACATTGACGCAATCACAAGAACCACTATCACCTGTGATTGCTGACTATAAGCGATTTAGCAGTTGGCTACGATTTCTTCGTGCTACTGCGCGAGCCCACCAGTGGGCCTTATTACTTCAAAATTCATGTCAAAATTCTAAATTTCCTCAACGTGGCTTAGCAGTTTTGGATGTTTCTTTCATTTTATCTGCAGAGCGCCATGCCTTTATGCGCGTACAATTAGATTCATTCAATAAGGAATATAAGTTGATTGACGCTGCACGCCCCGTTTGCAAGGAAAGTAGACTAAAAATATTTCTTTAATAATAGGAGATGATAGGCTTCTACGTTTATCCGGACGCACGGGATCTTCAGCTGACATCGACTCACAGCCAATTGTATTGGATGGAAAACATCAGATCACCCGTTTACTGATCAACTCTTACCACATCAGATTTGCTCATGGTAACAACGAACTTGTGGTGAATGAACTGCGGCAACGTTTTTACATCGTCAGTTTGAGACCGTCTGTAAAAAGTGTAACGAGCCAATGCCAACTTTGTAGAAACAGGAAAGCTAAATCATCCATACCTCCGGTGGGAGACTTACCAGAAGCCAGATTGGCTCATCATATGCGGCCTTTCAATTTTGTTGGTGTTGATTATTTTGGCCCTTTGAGCGTCACAACAGGCAGACGTTCAATGAAGATTTGGATTGCTTTATTCACCTGCCTAACTGTGAGAGCTGTTCATATAGAAATTGTCGAGTCGCTGTCATCTGATTCTGCTTTGATGGCTTTACGTCGATTCATATCTCGGCGAGGTTGTCCAACGTGTATCTACTCCGACAACGGAACAGCGTTCGTAGGCGCTTCAAACATACTATCCCAACTCTATGATTACTCAACAAACAAAGGAATAGAATGGAAATTTATTCCGCCTTCGGCCCCCTTCATGGGAGGTTGCTGGGAGCGCTTAGTGCGCAGTGTGAAGACAGCCCTACAGATAATTTTAAAAGATCGCTCTCCACGATTGGAAGTCATGACGACGCTGTTAACAGAAGTCGAAGCTATTGTGAATTCCCGACCACTAACGCACGTACCAGTTGATGACAAGAGTGAACAAGCGATAACTCCTTTCAACTTTCTGATTGGTACATCCTCTAACGACAAATGTCTACGAGAGTTTCATGATACTGACCTTTCGCGACGTGTGGATTGGCGGAAAGCGCAACGCCTTGCGGAACATTTTTGGCAACGGTGGACGAAAGAATACTTGCCGCTTCTGTTACCGAGAAAAACAGTTCCATCCCACCAACCACTGAAAATTGGCGACGTAGTATTGATTGCTGATGGCAATCTACCGCGAAACTGTTGGCCTATGGGACGCGTTATTGAGACTTTCCCAGGTAGGGACAATATAATTCGTGTTGTAAATGTAGCAACTAAAGGGGGTGTGCTGCGTCGGCCGGTCCGCAAGCTAGTTAGATTGATTTAATAATTGGTGTTTCACACCGCCCCGGGCCATGTTGGCGACCGACCAACCTTTTTTATATTTTTATAAAGTGTTGGCTGTTGCTATGTTTTTTTACTTAATATTCTTTTTCCAAATAACATTTTTGATTTTGGTTATCAATGTATTACGAGTAGTTTTGTTTAGCCTGTCGAGGAGAATGTTTCGTGCTTTGTATACTTTCTCTAAATAAATTCTTTTCGTTATTAAAACCGAGTTATTTGTTTGTGATTCTTCATATTGGTGTCAGAAGTGGGATTGAGAATGCCCGTAACTCGGTCGGTAACGAAAAAGAAGCTGAACAAATCTCAGGTAAGTGAAAATGCTTCAGCCACATCTTCAGGCAATACGCGTGCTCAGTCTAGTCAAGATGAGGCTCTCAAGCAGAAGCGCACTTCTAAATTGTTACCAGAATCTTTGTTATCAAAGCCACAGTCCTTAGCTTCAACAACAGTTTCAAATAAAACTCAAAAACTCACTGCTCTTGCGAAGCATGCTCGTATGAATGCGGATCGTGAGCGAAGGCTCGTTGAAGTTGAGCGGAAGGCCGCTGAAGTTGAGTGAAAGGCCGCATATGATGAGCCAATCTGGCTTCTGGTAAGTCTCCCACCGGAGGTATGGATGATTTAGCTTTCCTGTTTCTACAAAGTTGGCATTGGCTCGTTACACTTTTTACAGACGGTCTCAAACTGACGATGTAAAAACGTTGCCGCAGTTCATTCACCACAAGTTCGTTGTTACCATGAGCAAATCTGATGTGGTAAGAGTTGATCAGTAAACGGGTGATCTGATGTTTTCCATCCAATACAATTGGTTTCCTCTAGTATTTTTATTGCTCTTTGATCATCAGAGGAATGGCCTTGTGAACCAGCTATAGTGGACGATCCGCCTGCTCTTCAGGAGTGTAGACCCAATCGGGATCTAGTAGGGTTAACATTGACGCAATCACAAGAACCACTGTCACCTGTGATTGCTGACTATAAGCGATTTAGCAGTTGGCTACGATTTCTTCGTGCTACTGCGCGAGCCCACCAGTGGGCCTTATTACTTCAAAATTCATGTCAAAATTCTAAATTTCCTCAACGTGGCTTAGCAGTTTTGGATGTTTCTTTCATTTTATCTGCAGAGCGCCATGCCTTTATGCGCGTACAATTAGATTCATTCAATAAGGAATATAAGTTGATTGACGCTGCACGCCCCGTTTGCAAAGAAAGTAGACTTAAAAATATTTCTTTAATAATAGGAGATGATAGGCTTCTACGTTTATCCGGACGCACGGGATCTTCAGCTGACATCGACTCACAGCCAATTGTATTGGATGGAAAACATCAGATCACCCGTTTACTGATCAACTCTTACCACATCAGATTTGCTCATGGTAACAACGAACTTGTGGTGAATGAACTGCGGCAACGTTTTTACATCGTCAGTTTGAGACCGTCTGTAAAAAGTGTAACGAGCCAATGCCAACTTTGTAGAAACAGGAAAGCTAAATCATCCATACCTCCGGTGGGAGACTTACCAGAAGCCAGATTGGCTCATCATATGCGGCCTTTCACTTTTGTTGGTGTTGATTATTTTGGCCCTTAGAGCGTCACAACAGGCAGACGTTCAATGAAGATTTGGATTGCTTTATTCACCTGCCTAACTGTGAGAGCTGTTCATATAGAAATTGTCGAGTCGCTGTCATCTGATTCTGCTTTGATGGCTTTACGTCGATTCATATCTCGGCGAGGTTGTCCAACGTGTATCTACTCCGACAACGGAACAGCGTTCGTAGGCGCTTCAAACATACTATCCCAACTCTATGATTACTCAACAAACAAAGGAATAGAATGGAAATTTATTCCGCCTTCGGCCCCCTTCATGGGAGGTTGCTGGGAGCGCTTAGTGCGCAGTGTGAAGACAGCCCTACAGATAGTTTTAAAAGATCGCTCTCCACGATTGGAAGTCCTGACGACGCTGTTAACAGAAGTCGAAGCTATTGTGAATTCCCGACCACTAACGCACGTACCAGTTGATGACAAGAGTGAACAAGCGATAACTCCTTTCAACTTTCTGATTGGTACATCCTCCAACGACAAATGTCTACGAGAGTTCCATGATACTGACCTTTCGCGACGTGTGGATTGGCGGAAAGCACAACGCCTTGCGGAACATTTTTGGCAACGGTGGACGAAAGAATACTTGCCGCTTCTGTTACCGAGAAAAACAGTTCCATCCCACCAACCACTGAAAATTGGCGACGTAGTATTGATTGCTGATGGCAATCTACCGCGAAACTGTTGGCCTATGGGACGCGTTATTGAGACTTTCCCAGGTAGGGACAATATAATTCGTGTTGTAAATGTAGCAACTAAAGGGGGTGTGCTGCGTCGGCCGGTCCGCAAGCTGGTTAGATTGATTTAATAATTGGTGTTTCACACCGCCCCGGGCCATGTTGGCGACCGACCAACCTTTTTTATATTTTTATAAAGTGTTGGCTGTTTTTATATTTTTTTACTTAATATTCTTTTTCCAAATAACATAGATATCTATACCTTCATGATTACGAGTAGTTTTGTTTAGCCTGTCGAGGAGAATGTTTCGTGCTTTGTATACTTTCTCTAAATAAATTCTTTTCGTTATTAAAACCGAGTTATTTGTTTGTGATTCTTCATATATGATATCTTTTCTACAGCATCTCTGTGAAGCAAAGTATTATGTTTCTGACTGTACTTGCACCCGGCTATCTCACAAAGTTTTTTACAAGTGGTATATTTATGTGATCCTTTGCTTAAGCATCTATAGCAGACCTTATTTTTTGTTACCCATTGCCAACGATCGTCAACAGACAAAGAAATGAATTTTTCACATTCGTTTACATTATGTGTATCAATCTTACAAAACCTACATGTAGCCAAACTCTTCGGATGTGTAGAAGAAGTAGAATGAAATACTTTTGTAGGTTGCTTGGCAACAGTACCGGGTTTGACAACTTGTGAAAAGTTAATAGATGCAGTTTTGACATGTTGATGTAAATCGGAGTATAACATACAATGTTTTATTTGGCGATTGGATTCAATATCCATAAAATCGGCTATAAGTTCTAGCTTAAATTTGCCGGAATTGTAATGTAATGATGCAAAATCAGCCCACCTGTAACGTAAGAGAGGTGTTAACTTTCCTATAATAGTGTTGGAGAGTTCAGGGGAGCACAAATACTCTGGCTGATGTAATTCTCTAATCACCTCAACACAATTTCGGAGACGGCAAGCGAATATATTGAGATCTTTGGTAGACTCATTTAGTGGTAACCTGGCTAGAGATTTTATCGAAGACAGTTCATGTAGAATAATAAATTCCGGCTGCCCAAATCGACTCTCCAAGGAGCGCATGACTTGTGGTGGATTAGTGGCGGTCATCAATAGCGCCGAGACTGTCTCTCGGGCGACGCCGTGCAATGAAGTGCTAAGTCGAGCTAGGTTTTCTTCCGGCGTGAAGCTAGCCTCTGACCGAATATAAGCTTTCTTGAAAGGAAGCCAGTCAGCGACGCAACCGTTAAAAGAAGGAAGAATAACACTAACCTGTTTCTGTTTGCTGCCCAGGTCCGCGATGACTTTCGCTAGTTTAATAAAAGAGTCTTGTGTCTCTACATTATTAGTTTTATTTTTGATATAATAATTATTACAATCAGGTGCGCAATTAACGTGATGTGTACCTAATTCTAATGTATGTGTAGTGTTTCCTTGTTCCGTATGATGCTGAATATAGTCACCGCATAATGAACGCCTCACACTTGTGCTCACAAAAGGAACATTCGGTATAGTAGAAGCATCCACAGGTTCTAAAATTGGGTTATTAGTGCTGTAAGGGAATGGTTTGTTAATATCAAACTCTACGTTATCACCCTCTATTAACCATTTTTGTGTAGAATTGCTTTTTTCTGAAGCTACTGAATCGATTGCTGCAAGTTCTGCTTGCAATTCTAGTTCAGCGGCCTTCCGCTCAACTTCAACGAGCCTTCGCTCACGATCCGCATTCATACGAGCATGCTTCGCAAGAGCAGTGAGTTTTTGAGTTTTATTTGAAACTGTTGTTGAAGCTAAGGACTGTGGCTTTGATAACAAAGATTCTGGTAACAATTTTGAAGTGTGCTTCTGCTTGAGAGCCTCATCTTGACTAGACTGAGCAGGCGTATTGCCTGAAGATGTGGCTGAAGCATTTTCACTTACCTGAGGTTTGTTCAGCTTCTTTTTCGTTACCGACCGAGTTACGGGCATTCTCAATCCCACTTCTGACACCAATATGAAAAATCACAAACAAATAACTCGGTTTTAATAACGAAAAGAATTTATTTAGAGAAAGTATACAAAGCACGAAACATTCTCCTCGACAGGCTAAACAAAAACTACTCGTAATACATTGAAAACCAAAATCAAAAATGTTATTTGGAAAAAGAATATTAAGTAAAAAAACATAGCAACAGCCAACACTTTATAAAAATATAAAAAAGGTTGGTCGGTCGCCAACACTATCAATGTATTAATCTATGTAACAGAATCTTTGAAAGTGATTTTCACCAACTTGCAGTAGTCGGATTGATCTGAAATTTTGCATGCTTATTAAGAACCGATGACAATGCAATAATTTATAAAAAATATTTTAAGCGTATTTTTTAGTTTTTGAACTAAGCTAATTATTGTTTAAATACTTTGAACAGCTGCAATTTCGAAATTTTCCCCCATTTTTGTAACATTTTTCACTGACTCTACACTCCTATTGGTCCTATTGGTCGCAGCGTGATGTTATATATAGATATACTCTTCATCTATAATATGGCGTTAAACTTTTTAAAATCGGTCCTTATTTCATGAAGAAAACAGTGGAATACGGGACTTCATTTTTTAAAATATTTTATAGGTATAATCTGGCTTGATGTACAGTTGTCCTTTTCGGTGTGGCTTTCGGGAATAAGGGTACCTAACATACCTATATTGCCACTAGGACGGCTCTATAATACGTACTCAAATGAAAATTAAACTCTGCTACTCCGGAGGCTTTCTTTTCTTCCTGTATTTTCAGGAATTATGTTAAGAAAACCTTTCTTCAGCGGATCTTAAATGCCTCAATATATTTTCTTAAGAAAACTCCTATATGAATAACTAGCTGTTGCACGCGACTCCGTCCGCGTGGAATTCAGAAATATTTTTCCCGTTGTTGCAACATTTTTCACTACTGCTTCGCTTCCACTGGTCGTAGCGTGATGTTATATAGCCTAAAGCCTGACTCAACAAATGCCCTATCTAACGCTGAAAGAATTTTTCAAATCGGCCCATTGGTTCTTGAGATTAGCGCGTTAAACAAACAAACAAACAAACTCTTCAGCTTTATAATATTAGTATAGATACCACAAAGTTAGTTTCATATCGTTAAAGTTTCCAGTTTGCCAGTGTAAGTATCAAAGAATGTTAATTATATGCAGACATTTCCGCGTTGAGACGCATAACTCGTAGTGGCAGCGCACTAAAACGGTTTAATTAATTTTATATATGTATATGGACTTTTAGATTTTTGATATGTGTCCATTAACGCACGGCATACGGGAAAATGCTTTGAACGTACGATTATATACTGTACGATATAAGACTGTCTCGACGTTTTTTCTTCACAGTGTGTTTAGTTAGGAGATTTTATCCAAATCTCTGTTTACTGACACTGTTTGTTGACATTTCACACAACGTTCTCTGGTCCCAAGCTAAACTTATATGTTTGTGTTATGGATGCTAGAATACAGGATAGAATACATAAACTACTTTTCTTTTGTAAATACATACTTTTAATACATAGAAACAGACGCAGAATAAATATTTGTTTGAAATATATAAATATCACACATGTGATGCGGGAATCGAACCCGCGACCTGGTAAACAAAACGAAGAAGATATTACAAAACAATGTACAACAGACACTAGTATTGCTTTTTATCGATAGGTCTACGAAAAGCTCTGCGAAGACATTAGGTCTAACTATTAAAACATATATTATTTAAATCCTTATTCATTCTCATTTCACGACAGCAGATGCGTTTACCCGCTCAATTATTAACATAAATACTGTCAGTCGAGTCGGATCCCGCGTGCCGAAACTGTGGTAGTGGGGCCGTGGACACGGCAGAACACACACTCGCCGTGTGCACGGCCTGGGACGCCCAGCGCGCCGAACTCGTTGGCGTGCTGGGCGTGGATTTGTCTCTCTCGGCCATCGTTCCGTCCATGACCGAGAGCGAACGGTGTTGGGCCGCCGTCGCCACCTTTGCTCGGGAGGTGATGGCGGCAAAGAGGGAGGCCTTGCGGGAGCGTGAACGCGCTGGCGACACGTTACCACCCCGCAGGGCCCCGGGCGGGGGTCGTCGACGAGCAAGAGCCGGCGGCCCCTCTCGAAGAGGTGGTCGTGCGCGGCGGGTCGGTATTCAGAGACCCGCCGCGGCAAATGTGGCACTCGGCCACGCGACGGGGAAACCTATCGTTCCCCCGCCGAGTCGGGCCCCGGTTAGCGGGGCCAACCCTCGTCGGGTCGTGGTAAAGCTCAAGGCACCATCATGGCCCGGCAGGGTAGAGAGGAGAAGGTAAAAAAGAAAAAAAAAACAAAAAAAAAACATAAATACTCTCAGGAGCCATGCAGCCCATTAGCGTGCCATTGTTGGACACGGGCCTCCTCCGCTTTGGGAGGGATTATTGTCTACTGTGCAGCACTGAACAGTCGTGTTGGCACAGCGTATATTTTCGAGATTTCCGTTTCTCTCAGCGTATGCAATCTGTGTACAATATCCCTTAGCTGGCTTTTTCAGCACCCTGCGGAGGAAAAGGGGTGGTGGCTCTAGTAATCCTTATCCGTCATCACACGGACAGATATACCTATGATGGTATCTGTATTCTGGAACCCATAACACCAGCATATAATATTAGCTTTGGACGAAAAGTCGTTGCATAATATTTACAAAAATAATTAAATTTTCGGATGCAATATAATAATGGAAACAAACACATCCGTCGTAAACCAAGTGACCATGTGTTCAAGCATAAAAATAAATTACAATTCAGTTTTGATGATTTCCGTAGAGACAGAAAATATTCTCAGTTAATTTGATGCTGTATTGTGTAACCGTGGAACGAGTTGTACTGTCTAAAGCCCGCTCTACACTCGCGCGCTAGAATATTGCCGCAAAGTCACGACGCGAATACTTGCGAAGAGCATCGATTGTAGATAAATTCGAGTTACTCACGCACTCACGGCGCTAATGACAGCGTGAACTTTGGCAAGACCTGCGAATGTAAATGCATTCGCGTTCGCATGCCGTGAACCAAGCGCAATTCCTATGACGTGAGACATAAACTGACACTGATCGGGGAACGTCGCGAAGCGCTAACAGCCGCGACGTTCTTGGCACGAGTGTAGAGGGGGACTAACATGAAGCCTGCTAACACTCACGTGCGAACTGCTGCGAAAGTCATAAAACGCGTATGTAAAGAATTTCGCGCATCTTCGCACTGGTTTCGGTGTCGGTTTTTGTCCCACGTATCGCTCATGATGATTCATGCTGTGCGAGCGCCAAAACATCCATTTACGTGGCTCTTCGCAGAGTTTAGCCCGCCATTATCGCCGTGAGCTCCGGCAAGATTCACGCGCGAGTGTAGAGCAGTCATAATCGACAATGACACCCAAAATGAAACTAACTATAGTGTATTTAGTTAACTGGCTTAATTATGCTGTATAGAGTTATATTATTTAAAAACGCAATGCAAATTCATACATAATAATATAATACGTAGCCAAGGAAGTGTGCTTCAATCGTGACAGATGGCGCTCTATAGTCTCTGCCTACCCCCATGGGAAAAAGGCGTGATGTTATGATGATGATGATGATGATGATGATGATGATGACGTAGAAAACATCCAGAGGCAGTACAAACATTTTTATGACAATAATAAATGAATGATTGTCCCGTGCGGAAATCGAAACCGCTATTTCGTGAACGCTAGTCTGTTACATGAACAACTGGACCACGAGGCCCGTCGAACAGAAGCAGGAGAAGCATCAATGGTACCGATTCTACATACACAACTAAACTTAGTTATCTAAAAAATTAAAATTAATATTATCAATAACACAATTCGGTAATGTTTTCTAAACTTTTTTCTTAGAAAATCTGTGTATTATAATGGTCTTATTCATAATGACTTATCGGAGGTTTAAACGGAGATTTTATCGGAGAGATAATAAATGTTTTAGCGTAAAATGACTATTATGAATAACAAGTTTTGAAAATTTTCGCGAACCGATTTTAGCAAACTTTTAAACCTCCGATAAGTCATTATGAATAAGACCATAACTATTTAAAATAATTATAATGTGCACAACGTAATGACCAATTAACTAAAATACACCATAGTTGTTTTTAATTTTTAGTTTAGTTTAGTCGTGCCCGTAGAATTGGTACCGATTACTAATATTATTGTGCAACTAAACATCTATCTACATTGAACTAAGTTTAGCATCTGACTGACCTTCATTTGACAGGATGTTTTGACAAGTTCATTTATAATAGTGGAAGATATTTCACTCATAATATTAACGTGATGATATCTCAAATAGTAAAATTATACAGACATAATTTTCGGCACATTTTCAACGGAAATATTTACGCCTAATATCTTGAGAAATCACAATGACTAAGGTCGCATTGCACTGAACCGATTTTTATGATATTTTCATTTTTCACTGCTTAATAAATCAAAAAATTGGTCAAGTGCGAGTCGGACTCGCGCACGAAGGGTTCCGTACCATTATCTATGCAACATAGGGCAACGTTATTAGTATCTAGCAAGAAACGGTAAAAAAATCATGTTTGTTGTATGGGAGCCCCCCTTAAATATTTATTTTATTTTATTTTTAGTATTTGTTGTTATAGCGGCAATAGAAATACATCATCTGTGAAAATTTCAACTCTCTAGCTATCACCATTCTTGAGATACAGCCTGGTGACAGACGGACGGACGGACAGCGATTTTACCCTTTGGGTACGGAACCCTAAAAATGATGTGTGGAAAAAAATGATCAGCATAAGCAAGACTTGAACCCACGACCTCGGAATACCGTTCTGTTGTTTTTCCTACTGAGGTACCATGGGACATGACAGCTGATAGAAGACTATGGGAAGAAAAATACATGTTGCGCCGACCACAAATAATGGGATAAGGGCAGGAGGATAATGATGACGCAGCAAAAAACTTATTGGGAACCATTGTTCTAACTAATTGATACATCAAAACATTATCTAGGTGACACCGACTAGATTTTCATCATATCATAGTAAGATACCTATCTTATCACTATAAAACACAGCGACCTACCAAATCGCTAAAAATACAATTTTAATCAAAATATTTGCGAAACGAGGTTCGACCTCATTCTAAAATAACTCATAATCTCTCTGTGACATCTTGAAACAATATTTATAGATATTTTTTTGGAACGTTAATGACTGGGAAATGGTGCAAATATATTCGATATTATTAGGGTTCCGTACCAAAAGATAAAAGGGAGTAAACTAGAACGAAAAGAACTAATACTTCGCACGTCCCTCCGTCTGTCAACAGGCCGTATCTTTGGAACGGAGATAGTTAAAGATCAGATCATAGTGTTTATGTATTGATACAACAAATGAAATACTCGTCATTATCATTCTTTTGGGCTCGGGAACATGACGAATATTATTATAACATGGTAAGGAACCCTTCGTATGCAAGTCCAACACGCACTTGACCGTTTTTTACGTATTTTAGCTGTTCTGTCTTATTGTAACTTTTGTTTCCACAAAAATTGTATTGACTGTTTTGACACTAAAATGATAATTTGAGCTTCATAATGAGTAGGTACTATTCTTTATTTCATATATAAACCTTATTACACAAATTATAATTCTTCTTTACAATTATTACATTGAATTCGGATTACTTTTATGACAGGTGGTCTGGTAACTAAAATAAACGATGAAAATATGTGAAATAAAGAACCTTACACCACAGATTAAATTAGAACTCTGTGCCATAAAAATACTGCAATTTTCGACTAATATTCCTTTTACGGAAGGAAGGATGGGCATCGAAATCTCAGTAATAAAGTCCCCGTTTCGTACGGAACCTTAAAACTTACCTTAAATGCTTTCTCAGGCTCTAAAATATCTTCGTACCAAATTTTCAAATCGCTCATATTGTTCATTTTTTTTTTTAAATAAATATTCATGGACTTTTTACACAACATCCTCTGGTCCCAAGCTAAGCTTATATGCTTGTGTTATGGGTACCAGAATACGGATAGAATACATGTACTACTTTTGTAAATACATACTTATAATACATAGAAACACCCAGACGCAGTAAGTACAAACATTTGTATGACAATTATAAATATCACCCAAATGATTGTCCAGAGCGAGAATCGAACCCGCGATCTCATGATCAGCAGTCCGTTACATGAACCACTCAAC
The DNA here is from genome assembly GCA_916999025.1 of Orgyia antiqua. Taxonomy (NCBI): domain Eukaryota; kingdom Metazoa; phylum Arthropoda; class Insecta; order Lepidoptera; family Erebidae; genus Orgyia; species Orgyia antiqua. The sequence goes on from OU779874.1 coordinate 1,620,392, forward strand.
CAAATTACAAAAATTAATCGTACAAGATTCCAACCCGCAACCAGAAGAAGGCCTGTCAACAAAAAGAACTAAACTCTTTCAGGATCGAGGGCAATGACTATAAAACGTATGTTTACATCGTGTCTTTTCATCCGGCCTTTATTTATTTACAAACTGACTAAAATAGATTTGTAACAATATACATATAATTAACGTATCCTTTCCTTTGTACATTCTATTCAATACTTTTACAAAAGAATTTTTATGGAAATTATAACTGACGTATAGGTATGTACGTCCAGATATCATAATATTAATATTAAAAAGTAATATGACTAAAGATAACAATCTCTGCTGAGTTGCTTACGCCTGTTCTTCTCAGTGGATTGAATGTCTAGAACCAGTGGTAGGGAAACAAATTTGAACATTATTTATCATGCCTACATGAATAAATTTAATGATTTTTTGATTATTTTTGATTATCCCAATGAGCAATTCTAGTATAAGCATAGTAGCTGCTGCCCTACTAGCTGTTGTCATATGATTTTACCCATTTTTGCAATATTTTTCACTGCTATTTCGTTCCTATTGGTCGCAGCGTGATGTTATATAGCCTAAACCCGTCCTCGATAAATGTACTATCCAACACTGAAAGAGTTTTTATTCTTCAAAACTATACAGCCGACTTTAATGAGATTTTATAAATAGATAGATATATAGATAGATTCATATTTTGTTTGATTCTAATTTCTATGTGTATGATGTCGCGGGCAACAGCTAGCTTATGGCATCAGTAAAAATTATGAACACACACACAGCACATTATCATTTTAGACACAAAACAACCAATTGTTATTAAAATAACAATAATTTATAATAAAAACATTAGAAATTATACATTTTATTGTTTAATGTTTACGTATTTTATGTTCTAAACATTGTTTTGTTTTATTTCTTTATGCTATTGTGTTTTATCTTGGCTTTGTATTGTGTGATACTTCCCACTTATAAGAATTGTATTTTTAATCATTAACATACATTCCTCAAGCTGACGCCGTTTATGGGATTCAGCTTGGCGGTGGAAAGATAAATGAAACAGATGTAGGGAAAGCAGAGTGTCAGTAACAGAGTCCCAATTTTAAGAACCATAAATAAGCCATAATCAGTCTAGCAATTTTAGAGTAATTAACTAATTAACTCCGTGTGGTGACGGAGTAAGAACACAAGTGTCACCAATCCATCTCCTCCCAAGGGTGCTGTAAAAGCTAAGGGATATTGCACACAAACAACATCCTTTGTGAAAGACGGAAAACTCAAAAATAAACCCTGTGCCAATACGCCTGGTCAGCGCGGCACGGTAGACCATAATCCCTCCTAAAGTGAAGGAGGCCCGTGTCCAACAGTAGGACGTAAATGGGCTGGAGAACAAGAGAAGAAGCTAATTAGCACTGTGAAATCCTTTTAATAATACACTAGCTGTTGCCCGCAACATCGTTCGCGTGGAATTTAGAAGCCAAGACTTAAAAAAATATACAAAAAAGCCAGCCTTTTGAACCATCTGTCTATTGTAAAAACTGCTTCAAAATCTGTTGCGTAGATTGAAAGATATAATCGATAGAGAGAAGAAGGATTTAATAAAATCTACGAGTAATTTATGATTAGATTTGTAGTATTAAGATTTTCATTGATTATTATCTGCTTGAATTTTCCTTTCATAATTCAAAAGCAAAACATCAAACGTTAATTTTGCCTCAAATTATTATAAATTAAGTTTTATAATTCCGTTTTGTGCGATTGCAAATCGAACTCGCTACTACCAATAAATAATCAGGGCCTTGTGGTCTAGTGGTTCATGTAACGGACTGCCATTCACGAGATCTCGGGTTCGATTCCCGGTCAGGACAAATATTTGTGTGTTGTTTTTAATTGTCATACAAATATTTTTACTGCGTCTGGGTGTTTACTATGTATTATAATTATGTATTTACAAAAGCAAAGTAGTATATGTATTCTATCCGTATTCTGGTACCCATAACACAAGCATATAAGCTTAGCTTGGGATCAGAGGACGTTGTGTGAAATGTCCATGAATATTATAAAATATTATATTATTATAATCAGTAGAAAGCCAATTATGTCATTGTAATCTCTCATTCTAATGCTATTAATCTAGACAAACAAGTACAAAGGCCGCTTACCAGTTAAAATGGATTAAAACACAATTTACAGTTTGAAGCCACTTACGTATCTATGCGGGCGTGAAAATGTATCTATGTGTGTCTATGATACAGGCTATACGTCATATGAAACGTCATTATTCTATGAAGTACGATTTAGCCAGGCTAAAGTTACTTGTCCTCAATTTCAAACGTCAACCCACCATTTGTTATATCTGTGGATAGAAATATATTCTTCACTTCTCAATAAGAAAAAGGCAAACAAAAAAAATAAAGCCAAGAAATAATTTTCTTTTAATAAATAATTTGTAAGAATTATTAAAAAACAAAATAAGTATATATAAATAACTACTTCTGGCCAAAGACATGTCATAATTTAAAAATAGAATTAACGGAAAAAATACAATGGACGTCGTTATACGCGCTTTTTCCAGATTAAGTTCATTTTGCTATATCTTCATAAATTATTTATTTACTTTTTTAACTCTTTTAGTTTTTTTCTATCGAATAATTTTGTTTAGTTATTCTCAATAAACATGTCATAATTATTTCATTAATAAGTACTAACACCAGATATTTCTTTTGTTCCAGATTTCACCATGACGCCATTTTGAAAGTAATCCGCCATTTGAATTAAAGTGATTTTTTAGTGTAATAGTGTTAAATAAACCGTGTATATGTGTGAAAAGAAGAATCATTGTGAACAAAAAGAGGACAAAATTTGTAATAAAATGACAAATATTACACCAGAGACCAGAATTATGATGATGAGGTCAACTGATGGTAGAAATTGTTATAGAAGACAGGTGCGTATAATTTTGTTTAAAACTAACTCCGTAAATGCTCTGCCAAATGAGCTATCGTGGTACCCTCGTGACACAGGTGCCACCATAGCTCAGTGTGTAACAATTTTACTATTATTGCTACGCTCTCTCTATCTCCCCAGCCCATTAATGTCCCACTGTTGCGCACGAGCCTCCTCAGCTTTGGGATGATCTACAACCAGGCGAGAGTGTTATCATCTGTGTACAATATCTGGCTTTCCATTTTCCTTCCTAGGATAGGAAGAATAATGGATTCTTAATTTTATGTCATAGATTAGATTTTCAAGTTTATTAAAAGTATTTTGTGATAATGCAAAAATAACCTAATAATTTTGATTTCTTGAAGAATTTGGCCATCTCCTATTACCCACATACGAAGAAACTTGGCTCCAGAATATAATGTCGTTGACCTGTAGGGCATTTCCAACATCAAGAAATATAACAATCATTATATTTAAATATACCTGAAAAATAAACACAATTTTTTAAATAAATCCTCCAGAAATCATGGCTGAATAAAAAATAACACTGGCAGCCATAATGTCTTAATTAATAATTTTAATTACATTATTAAATTAAACTCTCATAAAATGGTAATAATTCCAAATTAAAAATTACATATTAGATGCGTTCATTTAACAATTCGTCAAATTCAGTGACATTAACGCAGGCCATCACTCACAATTTACATAAAATCAGTATTAAATAATTTATGTTTAGAACATTAAAGTTTAATTTCCCGTGTACCAAATGTATATTGGAATTTTTCTACGACAAATATTCTAGGCACGTTAGTATATTATTATAATATAAGCTATAAGGTTGACATTTGTTTGTTTGTTCTGTATGTGATAATTTTGTATTTAGGGATAGAATGTATGGCAGTGTGTCGGTCATTGGCCCGTTCAATGCTTTGGATAGAATAGGGTTGTACGGGATGTGCATCGAGGTCGATTATAATTCAAAAATAGAATTCGTTTAAAGATGATGAAATGTTAGCCAATTGTTTTTTTCTTAACGGTTAGGAATTTGTTCTAATTTTAAAATTGATTGGCAACATTACTTTTTAATTTCCATTTTTTACGTTTACAGACTATTGTTTAGTTAGTAGTAACAGTCTAAACCTATAATCTTTTTTACTTCCTTTTCTGTCCTTGTAAGTTGCAAATAAAACTTTTTCTTTTATTATTTCATTATTATTAATGGATACCCAAATGAATATAAAAAATAATGTGTAAAAGTATTTTCCTTTGTCGTTAATTTAGTGAAAACCATGAAAACAATATTTTAAAAAAATCAAAACGTATTTTGTTTTATTATAATTTGTGAATAATCAGTCTGGGATTTTATTGAATGAAGGTAAAACCATCCATAAGCTAAAATTAAATAAAAATTTAAATTCTAATCACTAACAAACTTTCAAGGCTTTCTGATACTATTACTTTTATGCAAAATTTATTTTTTAAATGCTTGTTTGCCTTCAATGCTAAATTTGGGCAAAAATAAAAATATATCTATCCTTAACATCGCGATTTATCTCGAGTTAAGGTTATTTATTGACTTAAAGATGTAACTTTGAATAAATATACAATTCTTAAGATCTTTAATCTGGCATTGAAAGTATACAAAAATGTTTCAAATTTCAAACATGAAAAACTGGCAGGTAGAAAGACAAACAATAGAAAAAAGATTGAAATGTAGATAGAAAAACAGCCAGAAATAAAAAATTAAATAAAAAGCAAATATCTAGTTCAAAGAAAAGTTATATTGAAATTGCAGACAAATACTTCAATTTTGTTTATTTATACACGAAGTGTGAGTAAAATTTGTGTAAGAAATTAACCTGATTTTGATTTTGAGCGGCAACAATACGCTGACGTCATTCTTTAGCGTCTTTACACAGTTTCCTTAGTTAAATAGAATGCCACACGTGCACAATCAAACGTAATTAAAAATGAAAATAATATTGAAGTTTAGTTGTGTGCGTAGAATCAGTACCATTGACGTTTTTACCGAGATTAATTTTTTTTACACATCGGCTTTTTAATTCTGTAGCAAGACCACCAAATGGTTGACCAGCATTTTTGCATGAGGTGTAAAAATAAAAATACAAATTGTCACACACACATACTACGATACAATACTGTCTATAAACTATGTGTATGTATAAAAAGAGTATTGCTCATTTACCTTTTTCAGGTGAGGCCTGGCAATGTCAGCTCCTTTCGGTTTAATGCTCTAAGTATGTACTGTAGTCGAAGAGTTACTAGTAAAATTAGACAAGAAGTACTTGCCAAAGAGATTATAAGAACACGTGTTTGTTGTAATTATCTAAAACTAAAGATAAACAATAGTTTAAATTTAAAAAAAAATCTACTTGTCTTATATCACAAAATTTAATGCGTATTTTGTTAAGAAATAAGTTCTGGAATTAGTTAAAAAGCATAAGGACAGCTTATAATTAAAGCTTTTAACGGGCTTCGTGGTCTAGTGGTTCGTGTAACGGACTGCCATACACGAGGTCTCGGGTTCGATTCCCGCTCGGAATAATCATTTATGTGATATTTATAATTGTCATACAAATGTTTGTTCTGCGTTTGGGTGTTTCTATGTATGATATATTTACCAAAGAAAAGTAGTTTTAGTAGTATATCCCTGTTCTGGTACGCATAACACAAGCATATAAGCTTAGCTTGGGACCAGAGGACGTTGTGTGAAATGTCCACTATTTTTTATCTATATTGTATTAATTTGTTTTCCAAAATGTTTTTCCAAAAAATGATAAGAGAAATCAGTACGCCAATAGGAATATATCCAGCTACAACGATGATAGGAGTAAATATCGATAGGAAACTACACAGCTACGTAAATTATAATCATAACATTAGTGTTTACATTATTTTATACGCGAACACGTACATAAAAACACCCAGACATAAAACATATTGTATACATATGACGGGATTTGTGACGTAGTAAGTCTGCCAAAAACTCATTGGTTTTATTCCAATAGTAGACAATTGTGTTATGAATTCACTTATTTGTACTGTGTTTGGGAGATTTCTTAACATCATCATCATACTATCACGCCTGTTTCCCACGGTGGTAGATAGAGACTATAAAGCGACATCTGCTACGGTTCTAGAAATAATTAATAGTGACATGAAGTTTAACTTGATACTTGCGCTCATAAAGAGGTCTCTTTAAAATCATAGCTTTTATTTCGGATATCAATTATTAAATAGGTACGTTGTAATCCATTGATGGTAGATATGACATGGTGTAAAATAGTTACTTAGTTCAAGATGTAAAGAACACGCTTGAAAATCCTGAATATTTTACAAAATTATTGCATTGTCATTGGTCCGTATATTTGTGCAAAATTTCAGATCAATCCGACTACTGTAAGTGGGTGAAAATCACTTTCAAAGATTCCGTTACATATATTAACACATTTATAAATACGTTCCGAACTAATATAAGCGTGTTAAAAAATAGGGTTTTTTTTTTTTTTTTTTTTTTTTTTTTTTTTTTTTTGTTCTCCGCTTTGCCCTACCGGGCCATGATGGTGCCTTGAGCTTTACCATGACCCGGTAAGGGATGGTCCCGTTAATCGGGGCCCGACCTGATGAGGGGAGCATTGGTCCCCCCTGTCGCGTTTGCTGCGGCGGGTCTCTGGATGCCAACCCGCCGCGCACGACCACCTCTTAGGGGAGGGCCGCCGGCTATTGCGCGCCGACGACCCCTACTCGGGGCCCTGCGGGGTGGCAAAGTTTCGCCAGCGCGTTCGCGCTCCCGCAGGGCCTCCCTCTTTGCCGCCATCACCTCCCCAGCGAAGGAGGCGACAGCGGCCCAACACTGTTCGCTCTCAGCCATAAGCGAAACGATGGCTGAGAGCGACAAGTTCTCACCCAGCACACCAACTAGTTCGGCGCGCTGGGCATCCCAGGCCGTGCACACGGCGAGGGTGTGCTCCGCCGTGTCCACGGCCCCACTTCTACAATTACAGCACTCGGGATCCGGCTCGATACCAACCAGCTCCCACAGGTACTTGGCGAAACAGCCATGACCCGTAAGGAGCTGGGTGAGATGATACGTCGGATCCCGGTGCCTCGCCTCGACCCAGTCCCTGAGGACCGGGCGGACCGCCTCGGCAAGCCGCCTGCTCGCAGAGGGGTTCTCCAACCTCTCCGCCCATCGTCGGAAGAGATCGTCACGCAATTCACTCCTCCAGCGAACGATCTCTTCCGCGGGGGGCTCTATTGTCTCCTGCCGCATCAGGGCCCTCCGGCGGTAGATCTCCGCTAGGACCTCGCCTTCGAGGTCCCACGGGAGGCTGCCCGCAATTATACAAGCCGCCTCGTAAGAGACGGTGCGGTACGCTCTGGAAGCCCTCTGCGCCATGACCCGCTGCGGACGTCGCAACAGGGTCATGTTCTCGGTGCTGAGGGCCTCCCTCGCCCATATGGGTGCTCCATATAATGCCATGGAGCGCACCACGCCGTCGTAGAGGCGGCGACCGACTCGGCCCGCCCCCCCACAATTAGGGAGCAGCCTCGCGAGCATCCCCGCGCACCTTAGCAACTTGGGACCCAGCGCGCGGAAATGCTCGTTGAACCTCCACCGACTGTCGAGCACGAGCCCAAGATATTTCATCGTGCCTTTGACAGCGATGGAGGCGCCACCCACCGCAATTGAGTACCCGGAGGGGGGCCTCGTCCGAGGACCGTGGAAGAACATGGCCTCGGACTTCTCGAGGGCAACCTCCAGGCCGAGGGCCCTGATGCGGCGAATTACGTGGGCCGTGCCAGCAGTGGCCAGCACACCCGCGTCTCTAAAAGTGGGGCCCCGCGCGGTCACCAGGGTGTCATCAGCGTAACAAATCACGTGGACACCCGGGAGATTGGCACCGCGCAGAGCCCAATCAAATCCGATGTTCCACAGGAGAGGGCCTAGAACCGACCCCTGTGGAACACCGCACGACATATCCCGGCGGACCACGCGGTCCCGGGTCGGATATTCGATGACCCGGTCCACGAAGTAGTCCGCCAGGATGCGTCTGAGGTAAGACGGAACGTTGTGGTACCTCAGCGCCTCCTTAATAGTGGACCAGGGGATGGTGTTGAAGGCGTTCGCGATGTCTAGCGACACCGCCAACAACACCTCCCCCCGGGAAACTGCATTTTCGACGCCGTCCCTAAGTCGCGAGATCGCGTCGAGGGTCGATCTCCCGCGGCGAAAGCCGAACTGGCCGTCGCCCAGGTTTGGGCCCACCCCCTCCAGGTGCTCGACGAGACGCGCAGCGAGCACGCGCTCGAAGAGTTTACACGCCTCATCGAGCAGAACGATGGGGCGGTAGGCCGACGGCAAGTCGGCGGGACGCCCATGCTTCCGGATCAGCACAAGCCTCCCTCTCTTCCAGCGCCGCGGGAACCTGCCAGATTCAAGGCAGGCTGACATAAGGGACAGTGTCTCCTCCTCGAGAACCGGCAGCGCGCGGGCAAGGGCTCGCCCAGGGATTCCATCCGGGCCCGGGGCGCGATGCTTCTCTGCGAGTTTGAAAATCGCAACCCCTAACTCGGCCTCGGACACGGGCGGCACGACATCGCTTGGTGCCGGTCCATCATCCAGAACGGGCGCCACCATTCTGGGTGGCACCCATTCTTCTCTACTTGGGAATAGGGAGCTGACCACCATTTCTAGCAGGAGTGGCTCGAGCGTCCGCGTCAGCGGGGGCGCCCACGGTCGAAGCTTCTGCGTCACGACCTTGTATGGGCGCCCCCATGGGTCTCTATTAAGCTCCTCGAGCCACTCCCGCCAGGTCTCCTGTTTGGCGGCTTTGACCGCGGAGGTGAAGGCTCTGCGAGCAGCCCGGTATGCGGTGAGCAATTCTTCTTCGTGGGCGAGATTCCTATTAGCCCTCCGGCGGCTGCGGGTGCACTTGCGGAGCGCCAACTGGCACTCGGCACGGAGACCGGCAAGGTGCGGTCTCCACCAGTACATCTGCTTCCGCGGGAGGGCTGGTCCCGCCCGGCTCATTGCCGCATCGCAGACGCGAGAGAGCTTTCCACAAAACCGCTCACATCTCGCGTCCACGTCTAGGCCGCTGTCAGCATTATGACCACCTCCGGCGATCCACCTTTCAACAATTGTCGCCTCGGTGGCCAGCTCCGGGTCCAGGGTGGACAACTTCCACCGTGGACCCTCCTCCGGTAAGGGACGGTCCAGCGCGACGGCTGGGGCATCCGTGGGGGATGGGACCAGGTCAAACCGTATATATCTGTGGTCTTATAGGGTCTCCATCCCCTCTTCGACCCGCCACCGCCTCGCTCGGCGGGCCAAGGCGGGGCTCACGAACGACAGGTCGACGATCGACCCGCCGTTGTGCCGAACACATGTCTGGACCGTCCCTTGATTCAGGAGGACTAGTCCCGTGGACACCGCCCACTCCTGCAAGGTCTCACCCCTGGCATTGCTCGCCGGGGATCCCCAAGCCTGGGATTTAGCATTGAAGTCCCCGGCGACGACCACAGGGGTGGGGTGTATCTCTGCGACGAGGTCGCCGACTTCAGCAAGAAGCCGTTCGAAGTCGGCGAGCTGTCTGTTAGGCGAGAAGTACACCCCGATCACTGCAACGTCGCCCAGCGACGCATGAACACATCCGCGCCCTCTCAGCACCCTGCTGAAGGGGGGGAAGCCACCGTCGCGTCGCCAGGCGACGATAGCCACCGAGTCGTCGCGATCCCCGGCCCAGTCGTTCCTGGGACGCACTCTGTACGGCTCGGCGACTATGGCTACGTCGATTTGCCACTGCGCGGCCGTCTGCATCAGCATATCTTGAGCGGCCGCGCAATGGTTGACGTTCGCCTGCAGGATTGAAATCGTAGGAGCCATCTAATTGGTGGCGGTGTCCATCGCTTCTTCGGCAGCAGGCAGAGCTACTGCACTAGCCACGGCGGGGGGTCTAGGAGTGCCCCCACCCGACTTGTTTTTCGCCTTCGATTCGGCGCTGGCCAGCGCGGGACACTTTTTGTGTCCAAGACGGTGGCCGGCGTTGCTACCCTGCGTCAGGCATACCGCGCAGGCATAATCCGCCGCGCAGGTGGCCGCTTTGTGTCCGGGCTGTCCGCACCGGAAGCACAGTGCACTGCGGTCCGTCTCGCAGCGGCACTGCACCCCCAGATGCCCCGGCACCAGACAACGGAAGCACCGCTGGGGCCGTGCATCCAGAAGCATGGCCCGGGCAGTGGACCAGCCGATTTTAAGCCGGCCGGCCTCCGTGATCTTCTTGGCCGCCAGGACCGGGCACTTCACCCAGACAGTGCCCTGGCGGCCGGGTGGGCGGTTAATGGTGCCCACCTTTACCAACTCGAGGGGGCAGCCCCCCACGTTCGCCACCTGCGCGACAACTGCTTGACTAGTGGTCGCGTCCCCTAAGCCGGAGATGCGCATTTCAGCGCACTGCTCCGGTCTGGAGACGCGAGCCACGGATCCGACGATCTCACGTAATTTAGAGGCGAGATCGTCGGCCTTCTTTGATTTGTCCGCGCCAGAGACCTCCATGACACGCCCACCAGTGCGGGCTGTGCGGAAGCGCACTCCATTGATGCCCAAGGCCGTGAGATCGATAGCCCCTTCGGCCTTGGACATCACTTCAGCGTATGTCGCCCCAGAGTTTTGGGGCAGCGTGACGACAACCGCTGCCGTCTTTGGGGTGCGCAGCCGGCGGACATGTTTCGCCTTCTTCTTTTGTTTGGCCGCCACTGGAGCAGGCACTGCAACGGGAGTTAGGCCAGCAGGCCGGGGCGCCCTCTCTTTCCGCGCTACGACATTCCATGCCTCCCTTAGTGGAACGGGGAGTTTTGATGGTCGCGATGGATCTGCGGGTTGTGCTGCAGTGGACGCTGCGGCACTGTTGGCTGGCGCCTTGCGGGCCGCTTCAGCCTCGCGGGCTGCAAGACTCTTACCGGAGTTCTTTTTGTTCTTTTTAGTTTTCTTCCCCTTAGCCCCTGCAGACGACGTCGCATCGGGGGGGGGAGAGAGGGATTTCAAAGGCTCTCCAGCAGGAGTATTGACACGTGCTGAGGAAGACGAGGCGAGAATAGCAGCCGGGAAGGCTTTACGTGCATCCGTCGCCAGTGATGGACGCAGCCGCGGCTCCGGTAGGAGCCGATCTCTGATTCCTTCGAACCGGGAGTCAATCATGAACATGATTTCCTCCCGGCTTGTTGCAGCGGCAGCAGCGTCGGCCTTATCTTTAGCCTCTTGCCGGGCACGGAGCTCAGCAATCTCTTTGCGTAGGAGCTTCGTCTCCTCCAGCTCCTTGGCTGCTGCGAATCGCTGAGATACTCCAGTGATTTTCTTGAGCACTTCCTGAATTTCGGCTACGTGGCACTCAGTTGGAGTCTCCAGACAGACTAACGAGTTTATCAGTGCGACTGATGCTTCTATAGTGCTCTCGAATTCCTCCCTGCTGCACGTGGCCTCCACTGCTTCTTCCTGGGCCAGATTTTCTTTCGAGCCCGTAAGCGTCACCGCTGACCGGGGCCGAAGGTTCACCTTCTGAGTAACAACTTCGGCCGCTAGCTCTTCCTCTGCCTGGAGTTGGAGATCTCTTTCCTTCTGGGCTTTTAGTTGCGCCTTTGCCCTTGCCAGTCCAACATAAGCCCCTGTTGTTGGAGGTCGACCGCGTCCCCGTTTGGGCGGCGCAAAGGTTTTGGGTGGCTCCTCTTGCGCGTCTGCCGGCCGTTTTCGCCAGTAGCTGTTGGCCGGGGAGTTCGCTCGTGAGCGCTCTTCGTCCATAGAGATAGCGCTGAAACCATCGGATTCAGATAGCCGCAGCGATTTCTCTGGGTCAGTCCGCGAGGCCGTTACTCTCGGCACCCGCTGTCTCTCTGGCTGCTCAGTCAAATTCCGGGCCTTGGTCCGAGTTGAAATCCGGGCCGAAGACCGGGTCGATGTATGGCTCTTGGAAGCACTAGCTGTGTCACTCCCAGAGGACCGAGAGGATCGACTCCTATCCTCATTATTCCTATTCTTCTCCATCTCTTCCTCGCTAGAGGATTCGCTCAACGTTATGCTATCGGTTGTCCGTTTAGTGTCGCCATGGTCGTTTTTTGTTTTGGTTGCTCTAGTCGATTTAGTGTTTGTTGTTTTTTTTTTATAAAATCCATATTAAGTCCCACGAGTGTGGGGGTAAGGGTGGTCCACGTCAGCAGAGCCCCCTGTACTGACGCGAGCCTATTTACTTAGGAAACCCTCTCGGAGGTCGGCCTGTTTCCGAGGGTTTTAACATCTTTACTGATGGGTGTTAGCGACTTTTCCTTGTCTCGGGCCGGCCAATTAAGGCAAGCCCCCTATCCCAGTCGGCACGCCGCTAGACATGATCAACGACACGCGTCGACTGAGACAGGTTGCCCGGCGTTGTCCCCTCGGGGACATCTCCCTGAGCACGAGTGAAACGCATTCAAGAGGACCGCCGCGCCGCGGAATACTCCCGCAAACTACCACGTCCAAAGACCACTGCCCATAAAGGGCCCTCAAGGGAGAGCATAGCTCTCGCGCCGGATCGGCGCCCAACGCCAAATTTTACTACCCCGCTCACCAGTCAGCTCTGCTGACCAGAGTAGTACCGGGAGTAGGGTGTCGTACGACTTGCGGTACTTGCAACAATACCGCCGCGGTCCTTGAAGGTCCGCCATCCCACGACCCACACTCGGGGTCCGCTGGCGGGACATCGGTCAACTTCGACACACACTCCTCACATTAAGGGAGAGAGTGTGTCTGGAAGTCGTCCAGGGTGCACCAGGCCCACGGTTCCCCAGACTCGGGAAACGGTAGACCCATCGGGGAGGTTTCCCACCGTGGCACCCCGTGTTAAAAAATAGGGTAATTTATGTACCATTTTTTTTTTATATAACTTTAGTTTTAAGTTTCTTACTATTTAATTTTAATCGCCAGTAATGTGTAGTGATATTAAATACTCGATAAAATAATCGATATCGATATGAAAATAATTGCACAACACTACGTAAGCATTTCCACATCGAGTTCCTAACGTTGATTGATTCAATCGTGCGTGTTTTTAAACATCCTATATCTTCGTACTACGAATGACATATACAGAGTGTTCAGAATATATTTGCTATGAAATACTTCTAGAAAATATATTAGACAGGCTATATAAATGAAATATGAACCACTTAATTGTACGTAGAAAAATATCGTCCTATTTATTAGATAGAAAAAAAAAACAATTTGATATGTTGTGAAAATAAATGGAAGTCATTAATTTTAATATGTTTTTAAATAGTTACCATACTTTTGAATAACTTTCATGGATACAGCTTCGTTTCATGGTTGGTAGTGAGACGATTACTGAAAGCACTACTGTTTCGCTCCTATGGGTCGCGGCGTGATGTTATATAGCCTATAGCCTTCTTTGATAAATGTACTATCCAACACTGAAAGAAATTTTCAAATCGGACCAGAGGTTCCTGAGATTAGCGCGTTGAAACAAACTCTACAGCTTTATAATATAAGTAGAGACATATTTATTCAAGAATTGCTACTTTAAATATACAGTTTTATTATTAACCACACCTTTCGAATAAGATTTATTACTTATTAAGAGCACAAAATTATATAGTATACTAAAATAATGGTTGGTCCAATGTCATAAAACAATTTTATACATTCTGTAATAGCTATATTAGTGAAATTACTACACAAGGTGTCTTTGATGTCCCAGTTTCGATTCCCGTTGTAAATATTGTCATATAGATAATTAAATTATAATCAAAAGTAGATTAATATGTCAAATCTATTAAATTGAAAACTTTAATAACATACCTTTTGTAAAAATGAGAGTGAAGACGGATTTATGCGCCATGTTTGATTGAAAATATTGTCAGTATAAAAATATCTTTACTTGTTATAAAATAGGTGGTTTTAGAGGATGGCTTTTTTATAACATTTGTTCTGATTTACTTTCTAAGTTCTACGCGTACTGGCTATAGCTAATCAAAAGTATAAAGGAAAGCTTCTACATAAAACACTATAAAATTTAGAATAGAAATAGAAAATAATTCATTTCTCTCTCTGTTCACGTATGAACATACATACGGACAAGTCCACCCTAGGTTATATATATTGAGTAACTAACTTCCCGTTTATGAATAAACTCACGTATTAATATAATCAGCAAATTCTTTCTATGCTCTATTTTAGTAACTCTTCGCAGTCACGTATTTTGCATATGTGTGTATAAATGAAACTACTATATAAACTATGTATTTCTACAATAAAGCAGTCCAGTGAAATCACCCGAAGTTTCATTGACTCCCTCCTCACCATGTGGCTACCGTCGCGCCGCCCTAGCGCTGCCTGAGTCCAGCGCCGCGTCGCTCTAACTATCGCGCTGCCCGAATTCAGCGCCACGCCGCCGCCCTAACCGTCGCGCCGCCCTAACCGTCGCGCCGCCCTAGCGCCCTAGCGCTGCCCGAGTCCAACGCCGCGTGGCTCTATCCTTCGCGCCGCCCTACACCATCGCTGCACAAACCTAACAGTGCCTAACATCATGTAGTCTAGGTACTGAGCGTCTACTACGTCCGACAAATCAATAAGGTAGCGAGAGTCTACGTGTTTACGAGTATCTATGGACTCTCGTTCTGTACACGCCTGTCAGCGAGCAACACAGCACGTTCCCGGCGTGTCCACTCTCTCTATCTCTCTCTCCAGCTCATTACAGTACCACTGTTGGGCACGGACCCTTTCCACATTGGGAGGAATTAATATCTAAAAACGAAAATCTTGTAAAAAAGTTTTATGACCAAAATCACCCACGTCGTGTCACCGTCGATTTTCTTATTGAGGGTTCTGTAAAAGATAGCTCAAGAATAATGTGAGCAGATAACATATACTGCGAGAGACGGAAAACTCGAAACTAAACTAAGCTCTATGCCAACAGGCTAACCAAAAACCCCTCCCATTGTAGAGGAACCTCCCCAACAATAGGACATTGATGGGCTGAAAAGTATAAGAAGACTACATTCACCTGCTGATGCTGATAAGAATCAGATCATAATCGCGTTGTCTCTTTCATTTACAGATCTTGGCAGCACTTGCCGTCTCTCTCGGACCATTTGCAGCTGGTCTAAGTAAAGGGTACATGTCACCAGCGATAGCATCCATGCAAGAGTCTAGATCACATGAAGGTGCCTTCACAGTTAGTGATCAGCAAGCCAGTTGGATTGCGAGCTTAAGTTTATTAGGTAAGTCGTACCTACTTAGATATATCAGATTCTATCGCGTTTATTCTTTTTAGCCCATGGAATTAGCTGTTAAGAGGATACCAAAATAGCTTCGTGCATTTTTCTATGTACGAAGTTTTCATTGTTTCTTTAGATTGAATGGCTAGAGCTCTAATTTTTAAGTATATGTTTTTTCAATATATTATCTAGGATCGCGTAAACTCAGAAACACGATTGAAAAAAGTTTTCTCGATAGAAAATCTTGGCGAAATAACCTCTCAAATTTTTTATTTTTTTCATTTGTCGGTCTATTATCACGTATTAACTAATGAAATAACTTTAAAAACTTATGTAACTATCATATATAGAAACACGTAAATCAGAATTAAAATATATTTAGTAGATTTTGAGTAAATAGCAAAAGTATCCCTAATTCTTCATTTTCTGTGCCTACTGGCTGTGTTAATATGTACGTGTCGGCGATGATATACGATAATATTGATGTAGGCCCTTAAGGTGTTCAACACATCCGAATATTCCTATTATTGTGTATAATTTAACAAACTTTAATACTATTTCTGAAAATATTATTATGTCTAAACCTATATCCTATTTTGTCTCTTGAAACCACAAATTTTCTCTAAGAAATAAATTAATTATATGAGAGTAACACATCGCTGAAAGCAGTTTTCAATCTAGTTTTTGCGTAAAACGAATTTTGACGCGCATAATATTTTGCTCCACGTTTTAAAGACTTGCTGTGTCTAAATCCATGTATGAAAGATCGACCAAAACAAGAATTCAATTTTCAAGCACCCTCGTTTGTCACAAAATTGGGACCTTTGGGATGCCAAAGGTCCCATTTTTGTGTAGAACGTCTTTAACCAAATCTTCTTTAATCTTAACAGCTTTTGGAATCTTTGCCATAGAAGCATAAATTCTGTCTGATATACTTAGTGCTATACGTGTATTTTGGCTCGTTTCTAACTACTAATGGGCTTTCTACTTATCCTTAAAACTATTAAAAGCATATTAATTACCAATTGAAGAATCTTGTCGCCAGAAACATACGTTCAACGTCTCAATAATCAAATTGTACACTAAACTGTGAATGGGATATACATATAATTCTATCTAAACTTGTATATCCTCATCCTCCTCTCAGCTTAAGTGTTAATTAGAGATGAAAAGGATATCCAGTAACTATCCGGTATCCAGCCTATCCGGCCTTGTTTTCACTATCCGGCCGGATACCGAACTGATACTCGAACGCCCCCGAGTCGACCCCATCTCCGCTTACGTGCGACCCGAATGCGCCTGAATATTTCCGATCTCGTTCACCGCGCCAATATTCAAATCAAACTGATCGCTTCAACGAAATAAAGGGCCGAATATCCGTCAGCCGGATATTCGGCAAGCTACTAGGTCGGAGCTTTTATTTCATTGGCGCCATCCGATCGTTATCCGGTATCCGGCCAAACTACTATCCGTTTCATCTCTAGTGTTAATGTATGTAACCAAACTATAGCGTGAGTTAAAAAATTGTACAACGCCACCTATCGAGCGTTATAGTAAGCTTATGTTTGTTAAGGATTGATTTCCAAATATCACGCGTACGAAGTCTCGGGCCACAGCTAGTTAATATTATAAAGCTAATGAGTTTAGTTTGTTTGTTTGTTTGAACGCGGTAATCTAAGAAACTGCTGGTCCCAAATGAGAAACTCTTCCAATGTTGGATAGCATATATATCGAGGAAGGCAATATAACATCATGCTGAGACCAATAGGAGCGAAGCATCAGCGAAAAATGTAAAAAAAACGGGGTAAACTTTCTAAATTCTACGCGTACGAAATCAAGGGCAACAAATAGTAAATTATATTTATAAGATGAATAAATAAATGTTCATGGACATTTCACACAACGTCCTCTGGTCCCAAGCTAAGCTTATTATATGCTTGTGTTATGGGTACCAGAAT
This sequence comes from Orgyia antiqua, assembly GCA_916999025.1. Lineage (NCBI taxonomy): Eukaryota > Metazoa > Arthropoda > Insecta > Lepidoptera > Erebidae > Orgyia > Orgyia antiqua. The sequence continues at coordinate 1,637,599 of OU779874.1, forward strand.
ACGGATATAATACATATACTACTTTTCTTTTGTAAATACACTTACTTATAATACATAGTAAACACCCAGACGCAGAACAAACATTTGTATGACATTTATAAACATCACGCCAATGATTGTCCGAGGCGGGATCGAACCCGCGACCTCGTGAACGGCAGTACGTTATATGAACCACTATACCGCGAAACCCGTCAGAGGAATGGTAGTTTTCTTCTCAAGCTGTAAAAAATTCAAAATTTCTTCTCAACATTTATCTCAAGCATATCAGACTATTGATCTCGGACTGCTCCTAGTTTCCTAAACAAGAGGAAGTCCAAGTTTATTAGTGGAACTTGGGTATTCGGTTCACTATGAGTATACAGCTCCAGGCGTTTAGGTATAAAGTGGAATTTCGAATCTTTTGGTCCATTTTATATCGTAAAACTATTGCAAACTTAACATACCTGTAAATTCAAAACTTATGGGTTATACTTACGTATAAATTTTTTGATTAAATCAAAAGCGCTGCTGCGTTTCTTACGCCGGTTTTTCTCAACAGATTGCGTCTTGAACCGGTGCCGGTGGTGGCGAAAAATAATTGGACTTGTCATAAGTTCTAATTTTCGTTTAAAATTGCGTCAACGTGATTAAATGACTTTCATTACATTTCTACATAACGAGTAATATATTTTACTAGCATTTTTGAATTGACTTAATTTCTGTTTACGAGGCTGTAGTTAAGTTGTGAACTTGTGAAGTATCGTAATAAGTCTAATAGTTTTATTCTCAAAATGATGCTTAAAAACGTTGCAGAATAAACAAAAACTGATAACCAGACAGACATACAACAAAGTTAATGTTTCCTGTATATATTTGCAGGAAAACCTAAAAATATAGACAAACAAACTCATGTTTTAGAAGTAATTGTTTAAGTGTTATGCCAATATGTGAATATGCAATACTGTATTTACTTAGTTTCTAAGATAAAGGTAAACTTTATCTTTTTCTAAAGATAATACTAAACACTTTGTAAGAAAATTACTTTTTAATAAATCATTTAGAGGTTGACTGGTACTTCAATGCAAAGTATATTAAAGCTGTTTTGCCGCGACGAAAATTTTCCCCGTTTTTGCAATATTTTTCAATGATGCACCGCACCTATTGGTCGCAGTGTAATATTATTTAGCCTTCCTCGATAAAAGTACTATCTAATGTTGTAAATTTATTTCAAAATGGCCCAGTGGTTTCTGAGATTAGCGCGTTAAAAAGTTTTAAATCATGTCATCGCAATACTTTGTCGCATTCAATTTACCCGACAAAGAATAAAGGGTGTCACAAACGGCATATTAATAAATATTAATATAGCGAGAAAGAGACATTTATATATATAGAAAAAATAAAGGGCGAGAAAGAGACATATATCTGTTGGTGACGTCATAAGTATATATCTCGGTATATTAGTTACTAGCTGTTACTGAATCCGCGTGGTGACGGATTAAGAATACAAGTGTCACCACCCCATCTCCCTCCAAGGGTGCTGTAAAAGTCAGCTAAGGGATATTGCACACAGATAACATCTTCTGTGAGAGACGGAAAACTCAAAAGAAACCCTGTGCCAACACGCCTGGTCAGCGCGGCACAGTAGACCATAATCCCTCCCAAAGTGGAGGAGGCCCGTGCCCAACAGTGGGACGTAAACGTGTAAGTAAGTGTAACGTGGGTTGGAAAAGACGCTGTTGCCCACAACTTCGTACAAATTTCGGAATTTATAAATGAAACCTTAACAAATTATAGAAAAAAACCATCCTCTTGAACCACTCCGCCTATTAAAAGCAACCGCATCAAAATCCGTTGCGTAGTTGTGAAGATAAAAGCTCACATAGGGACATACATACAAAAATAATGACTTTGTTTTAAATTAAGAAAGGATATCTGTCTCGTTCTCTACTTTTTACATCTATCTCTTTCTTGCTATATTAATATATCGTAATATGCCTTTTGCGGTGCCCTTAAATTGAATAACAATATTGTATTGCGGAAATCAATAAACATCTTTAACCGGACAAGAGGCTAAAAATAATATTGAATTGAAGTCTAAAAAACAAACGTTATTACAGTCATGTTTTCCACTTGAACTCTGTTCCTGCTCACCCCAACAATTGATTGCTTGAGGTTGTAAAATTACGCGCGCGAAAACATATCCGGGTTGGGGCAATCAGCCAATGATATCTATCCTAATATTATAAAGCTCAAAAGTATGTTTGTTTAAACACGTTAATCTCACAACCAACTGGACCGATTTGAAAAATTCTTTCAGTGTTGGATAGTTCGTTTATCGAGGAAGGCTATAAGCTAGATAACACCACGCTGTGATTAATAGGAGCGAAGCATTATTGAAAAATGATACGATAACAGGGAAAACATTATTTTCCGCGCGTACGGGGGACATCTAGTAAAAAATATTCACGTAGCAAAAAGCTCAGCGTTGTAGGGGCTCACGTATACGTTCATATTTAGGGTTTCGTACGAAATGGGACCCTATTACAGAGCACCCCTGGTCGAGTCATGGTAATACCTGAGTGACTAACATGGCCTGGCTAAGGACCGAACTTTCGGTCAGACACTAATTATTATTCTCGAATATGTATTGATTGTATAATGTTGAAAGCAGCTAAAGCATTATTATTATTCTCTCTCACGTGGAACTTCGTACATTATAATGTGGTAAATTTCCCCCGTTTTTGCATCATTTTTCACTACTGCTTCGCTCTTATTGGTCGCAACGTGATGTTTTATAGCCTTTCTCGATAAATATACTATCTAACACAAAAAGGATTTTCCTATTTAAACCTGTAGTTCAGATTAGCGCGTTCAAAGTTAAAGTCATAGATTTTTATTTTAAGTAGGCAATATATACATGCTCTTTTAAAAAGTCAGAAACTAGGCGTCTGTTCCAAAAGAGAATCCTAAGGAGAAGAACAGACAAGAAACTCCATGGATTTTTTATTTATTTTATATTAGTATTGATGATAATAACTGAACGGAACTTTGAGGATAAATGCAACTTGTACCTGGTTTTGTCGATAACTAAAGTTAACTTTGCCTGTGGTCCTAAACGGATTTAGTAACCTGTCATTTTAAATTTGATGGATAACAATGAATTGAGTGTTTTCAAATCAGGACCAAAGAGCTTTACCCTTTAAACAATGCAGCGATGATATAATATGACAAGTCAATAGCCAGCAATTTTAAAATATTGAGGTTACAACAGAATGACGAACCGACAGACATTTGTATTTAAATGCATAATGCTGACTAAAATATTTGAAATAGCAGGTGTAAAGTCATTGAATAAGGTGTAGAAGTCGATGAGGGTGGGTCAAGAATACAAGTGTCACCTCTCCATTTCTTGTCCATGGGCATTGTAAGAACCGACCGAGGAAACCACGGCGTATAACACCTGCATATATACCCAAAGAGGGTAAACATTAGGCAGGCGGCTGATCGTAAGAATCAGCCAAAACATCTCTGTGATTAACAAACTCATTCTTCTGCCCTGTGATTAATGAAGATGAGTTATTCATTCTTCTGCCGTTATCGCTCTGCAAATCGGGTGCCTCATGTTTACACTCCTTCTTGCTTATAGTAGTTCCTCCCAATATGAGCAAATATTCTCTATGAGAGACTGAAAACTATAAACTCTAAGCCGTGCCAAGATAGACTAAAATTCTCCATCTTTGTGATTAAATGTTACAAAACAAAACGTTGCCCTACCTGAAGCAAAGTCGTATAAGTATTATGTATATGATACGTACAGTAAACATGTCTTAACATAAATCAGTGCAAGCTATATATCATGTCGAGAGTAAAACAGCAAACCTCATCCAACAATTACGTTGTCCGCACCTAATATTTAAAGTCCACAAGCGTACAGTCTGTTAACAAAATATACGTCACAGTGATGTGAATCAAAATAAAAAATATCGATGTGTATATAAAAATATCGATTACATTTTCTAGATACGTATAATTATTTGAGATTTTTTAAAAAAGGAATGCGGAAAGTCCTATTTATAGCATACAATCATACATGTTATAAAATAATGTCACATAGTATTTATGTATGTTCCGTAAAAATAAAAAGATTTTATATAAATAACAATAGGTACTATTCATTTTCAGTAACTATATAGAAAAACATTTAAAAGTATGTTTTAAAAAAAGGGCGTAGTAAGAAATGGTTATATTTTTTGAAGAATATGCTATTGTTTCGTTTTTTAAACAAACAGGCCGTTGCCCGCAACTTCGTACATTATGAATTTAAAAAACAAACCTTAACAAATTGTACAAAAAGCCATCCTCTTAAACCTCTATATTCTCTTAATTCTATTAAAAAAAAACCGCATCAAAATCCGTTGCGTAATTTTGAGGATAGCAGCTCATATAGAGACATACATACAAAAATAACGACTTTGTTATAAATAAGTAAAGATAAATAACATTTTTAACCGAAACGCCATGAAATATTTACTAGCGGTTATTTTATCGATAATATATTAATTATCGACATAAAACACAATAACCGCGTCCCTTCTCTTGAAAACCACAACCATAAATCGAGTATCGAAACTAAACATAACAAAGATTTCGCCAGTTAGTACATAGTTTAAAATACGTTTTTGAGTTGATGTTTAAAAACTGTTCAACACTACGCAGCGAAACCGTAAGTCTAGTTAATGATAGTATTTTGTTGAAACACAACGATTTACAAACATTTTAACTGTTTTATAGTCTAGAGTTTTTATGACTAAATACGAGCGTGGCAGACATTAGCTGATTTCATGTAAAAATATATGAACAACACCTAGTACATTAAAATCATATAAATACTTGCTTCTGTTCGTAGTCAAGATACACTATAGATAAAAACTTCTCGATTAGAATTACTATTGTACAAAAATTCTTCATAAAGATGTGTAGAATTTTCTCTCTCTTCAGCCCATTAACGTACTGCTATTGGGCACGAGCCTCCTCCACTGTTAGATATTATAGTCTCTATGCCGCGCTGACCAGAAGCGTTGGCACAGAGTTAATTTTCAAGTTTTCCATCTCTCGCAGAAGATGTGTACAATATTCCTTAGATGGTTTTTATAGCATCCTGAGAAGGAAAACACTGACACTTGTATTCATCATTCGTCACCACATCGTCAAGAGATAAGAATAATAGAAGTAGAATTTTAGTATATCATATTGTATTGTAAGCTATAGAACGTTATGTAGCAGCCTCTTCTGTTGGAGGGTGTGGGTTCTATTCCTACAGTGATGACTGAAATAAACCTTATTCTCCCTCTACTGTTAGACATAGGCATCTCCCAATTTGCGCCATAAAGCATCTCCTTTATTCCCACCCTGTGACTATCGAAAAGTCATCAGTTCATCTAGTAAAAGAAGCTCTACCTTATGTTTGTCATAGTCAAAGTCAAAGTCAAAGTCAAAATATTTTATTTCAAGTTGGCATGTTTTACAAGCTCTTTTGAAACGTCATAACTCTTAAATTCAGCTGCTCCATCGAGCAACCGTTCTTTGATAGATTTTTACTAATCATTTTTAGAAAACTTGATCTTAGAGAAATAAATTGCATTAAAAGCATCTGTTTATTATTTCATTTAATGTGTAAATTACATAACAATCACATAATAATCACATAACAATTTTATAACACATAAACAAAATTAACGCGCCTCGTGGTTGAGTGGTTCATGTAACGGACTGCCGGTAAAGAGATCGCGGGTTCGATTCCAGCTCGGGACAATCATTTGTGTGATTTTTCTAATTGTCATACAAATGTTTGTACTACGTCTGGGTGTTTCTATGTATTATAAATATGTATTTACAAAAGAAAAGTAGTATATGTATTCTATCCGTATTCTGGTACCCATAACACAAGCATATAAGCTTAGCTTGAAACCAGAGGACGTTGTGTAAAATGTCCATGAATATTATTTTATTATTAAATATTTGTAATAACCATTATTGTGCCTTACTTTGGAACACCAAACACAAACTCCATACAATTATTACGAACTGTGTCGAACGCCATCTCTTGGCGAGCGAACTATAACTGTTCCTTGTGAATACCGTACATAATTATTGGTTATGATCAAATCGATTTGTCACGTCCAACATAAATCGTAGTACTGCTATCTGGTTCTGGATCGTGTACTTACATTATTTATGCCGATATTCTGCTGTTGAAATTATCGAGTCGATGTATTTGTAATAGGTTCAGCACTAGTTATTAAGATATTAAATGACATACGTAAACGCGTTTACTTTGAGGTTAATTTGACATCTTCAGTTGTATAATTATGGTTTTATTTCAATATGCTCACATCTTAATGGGGAAGAGTTTTTCTTTAAAAACTATAAGAAATAATATTATTGACAAATAAACAGATACAATAGTAGAATCTATAGTTTAAAATCCGCAGGTACCAAACTAAGCTTGATGATTGTGATTTGTGATTTATGATGTTTGACGATTGTGATTTTTTTAACAGGCTTTTAAAAAAGAGGAAGGACATTGGCTCCAGGTTAGGATCTGATGGTTATCTCCTGAGAAATCGAAGAAAATCCTTACATTTTAAAGGGACACACAATGTTTTCACTTATGTATCGAAATAATCAGAGTATATTTTTTTTACTTTTCAACCGACTTCAAAAATGGAGGAGGTTCTCAAATTCGTCAGTGTTTTTTTTATATGTTTTTTTTATACATAACTTTTAATTGGGCGCAACAATTTTAATGATTCTTTTTTTATTTGAAGGCTGGTGGTTCCCGTATGGTCCCATTGGCGCCAGGTGAGGATCTGATGGTTATCTTCTGAGAAATCGAGGAAAACTCTCAAATTTGTGAAGATTGTTAAAGCCGGTTTTAGTTTTCTTTTTCTTGTAATATAAAAATCTTGTATCTGTCAGTTTGTACAAAGCTTTATCTTTCCAAATGTAAATTAATGTCAATAACAAGATGTAGGTAATAGCTTCGAATAACTATGCGTCACGCCTTTTGTGGAGAAATAGGATCTTAGAGCATTCAGCCTTGAGCTACAAATGACTCTGTTATCTTTGATTTATATTAGACTTAGGTATTTATGATTATTTGCGTTTAGAAGTCGAACTGCAGCAACAGCTGAGCACTAAAAGTCATGTGGTTTTTTCGATAGATAGAATGGTTCAAGAGGATGGTATTTTTGTATAATTAGTAAAGTTTGATTTATAAATTAAACCCCTACGAAGTTGTGGGCGATATTTACAAAAATAATTCCAAAACATTGGTATTAAAAACCAGAGGTATCACTTGTGAGTTGCCGTCCCTGTAAGAACCCTATAACTCCCTTTTTAAAGAGCCTCATGCTGTAGGTCTTTCGGAAAACCACAGTATTTACTTACGCCACGCAAACTACGCGTCTTGGCATAGGACTTAATATCAAGTTTTTAATCTCTCACAAAATATATTGTCTGCATTTAATTTCCTTTATCTTGCTTCTACTACACTCTGGGGAAAAAATGGGGTGGTGACACTAGTATTCTTATACCATACTAGCTGTTGCTTGCGATTCCGTATGCGTCTAATTTAGCAAATCTTCTCCATTGTTACAAAATTTTTCACTAATGCTTTGCTTCTATGGGCTGAAGCGTGATGTTATATAGCCTATAGCCTTCCTCGATAAATGTGCTATTCAACACTGAAAGAATTTTTCAAATTGGACCGGTAGTTCCTGAGATTATTGCTTTTAAACAAACAAACAAACTCTTCAGCTTTAAAATATTAGTATGGATACTGTATGCTCCTTACCAAAGTTATACGCAAATGAAACTGTGCTAAATCAATTAACTATGTAACTATTGCATCCGTATAAGGAGTGATAGTTTAAACTGCTGGACCGATAATGAGCGATTTGTACAAATTAATAGTTACAGTTAGCGAACGTAACTCAGCACATTAATTCTAATTATTACTGGTCGTTATTTAGATAAAATATGTTAATAACTTAACACGTTATTTTGACGGAAATATCTAATTTGTTTCAAGTATCTTTACGTAAGTAATTATATATTACATACTTAGACTTGGACTTAACTTGGATTATCATTTAAAATAAAGGTGATAAAAATCTAGTAACAAATAATTTCAATTAAAGTGGAAAAAATGATAACCATGAGCGGGACGAGATGCGAGATCATTTTTCCACTATAATTTAGTTTATTTAGTAAAAGCATAGCAAGTGAATTGCAAAAATAAATAAATTAATAATAAGTGCGTAATTAAGTGACAAATTATGTGTGATATTAACTAAAGAATTGAGTAATTTATTGTCAAATTAATTGTCACATTAAATTAATAAAGTAGCAATTTTGTGACAATAACGTTTTCCTTTTCTTCCTCCTTCTGCCATACCGGGCCATGGTAATGCCTTAAGCCTTGCCATGATGACAAATAAAGTGTCTTGTGAATGAAATAAAAAAAAAAATACAAATTATATATATTTTTTTTAACGGACATTTCACACAATGTCTCTGGTCCCAAGCTAAGCTTATATGCTTGTGTTATGGGTACCAGAATACGGATGGAATACATAATACTACTTTTCTTTTGTAAATACATACTTATAATACATAAAAACACCCAGACGCAGTACAAACATTTGTATGACATTTATAAACATCACACTAATGACTGTCCCGAGCGGGAATCGAACCCACGACCTCGTGCACGGCAATGCGTTATATGAATCACTAGACCATGAAGCCCTTCAAAATATTATTAATAATATTGTAGGGAATCTTTTTGAATTTAAAAATTTGATGACAATTACAAACAGCTAACATCAAATAAGTTTTAAATATTATGTTAAATATCTAATCAAAATACAAACTGATATAATTCTGCTACTTATCCTGTTACTATGTCGAACACTCGGACATGTCAGATTTCACGTACAGTCGCAGTCATCGAGGCTTTACCAAATTCAAAACAAAATCGCTTTCACAGAAATAAGTTGAAATTTGATATTATAGATTTTCATTTCCTTGTTGCAAAATAGTTGTTTACCTATAATAATACCTATACATATATTGTCCGTGTGGTGACGGATTACTAATACAAGTGTCACTACCGCTTTTCTTTTCCAGGGTGCTGTAAAAGTCAGTTATGGGATATTGTACACAGATAACATTCTACGTGAGAAACGTCAAACTCGAAAATAAACCTTGTGTCAACACTCCTAGTCAGCTTCACACGGAGCCAATTTCGGGATTGTGACATTTGTAACACACACAGAAACACAAACAAAAGGTATTTTTTGGTACACTAATAACACAGGCACAGAATAAATATAGAAAACCACGACGATTTCACATTAAAACCTTTAAGAACAATATAAATATGTCGCACTACTACACACGAACTGTCGCGCCGCGCAGGTAAACTGACACTGACCACAGTTTAAAATATTTATTATTATGTTAGACCACATTATCGGCTTGACTGCTGGCCTATTCTTTCCCATACACATTGTAATAGGTGTGAGAAAGACAATTATAATAGATTTTTACTTATTCGCTATAAACGCGACACGGAACTCGCGTCCCGAAATGGGACGCGTGCCAGTTGTTCGGAAATTGTCGCAACCCGAATCGGGACGCGTGCCAGTTGAGGGGCTACGCACCTTGACTGGCAAGCGACCATATTATGGTCGCGTGCCAGTTGTTCGTTGCGCTATGTAAATACGGGTCATTTTTGCATGGCATTCAGATTTGTTTGACAAATTCTAGAATTCTAGAATTCTAGATGCTATTTTCTAATTATTCTTATATGGTAAGTACATAAAAGCTTTTTTAATTGTGTAGAAAATATTATATACTATTTATATAAAAAAATTCTAATAAGAATTACGGCATACATTTCTCAATAAAAATTATCGTAGTAAAGTCGGTGATTCGAGTCCCAAACTTACAATGGGTCGCTTTATTTGAATCGTATTTAAAAATAAACAAAGATAAACATCTGTTGTTTATATTATAAACAGTAGATAAACCAAACTGTGGCTCAACACATGTTAGGTACTCGAAACCCTAGCCGTACGATAACAAAGCCACTTGAAACTACCGTGTTTTTTTTCTTAAGTGCCCGCCATTGTGAGAGATTGTACCGTTAGTTTTTATAGCCCTAGTGTAAAAAAAATGTTTGTGAACGTGTTATGTGGTTATTACATTTCGTAAATATAACATTTAGCTATAAGAAAAAATAAACACTGTAATATGAAACTATTTCAATTTCAAAATATACCATAATTTATACAAATTTATCGCAATTTTTTATTACCCTACTAATTACCGGAAGTTTTAAAAACATTTATGTATTAAGCTTTAGAATTGTTAAATACTAATTCGTAAAGAATTTTATACTCAAGCCAAATATATAATTATACATCATAATAGGTGTTTATACAAAATCATTGTGAAATCTTCGAAACAATGCATCTATTGTTACCCAGCGGGGGGCCGGGCGGGGGGTGGTGCCAGATGTTCCGTTATAAATCAATGTCAAGTGCCAGTTGAGAGGGGTCTTATTCATAATGACTTATCGGAGATTTAGACGGAGATTTTATCGGAGAGATAATAAAGGTTTTATCGTAAAAAGACTATTATGAATAACAAGTTTTGACAATTTCCGATCCCAGTTTAGCGAACTTTTAAACCTCCGATAAGTCATTATGAATAAGACCACTAAAGTTTAGATTCTAAACTATAGCACTTTTCTTTCCATCCCATAGGCTGCCATTTGTACCTATTCTTAAGCTTCATTTCTGCCGGTGTATTATGAGCTTTTTAAAATCATTCAAGTTCCAGACAGGCCGTAAACTGCATGGCTGAATTAGGTAATATTGCAAAAATAAAACATTTAGTTGAAAATTTTTAGACAGTACTTTAACTTTTAGTTGTACCTTTTCCTTAAACATATTAATGTATGACTGGTTTAGCGAACTGACTGACTAATAATTTGTTCATAATACGAATTTGCCAGACAGTTCAATTCACGGCGTAAACTGCCTGTGAATAAAAGCTCATAATACGGCCGCAGATTTCTGTTTCTTGTAAAGTGTACAGTAAAGAGTTAATCTATCTATATACCTATATAATGAAAAGAATAATAAATAAAACGTTTATTTCTCCTTACAATATATGGTACAATCGTTACTTACAGCTATCTGACACTATGTACTTACATGACTAACAATAATATAATGTAAGGAGCTGGTGTCTGAAGTTGGCGTGAGCCTAAAAGTAGTATATTATTATGTATTCTATCTGTATTTTGGTACCCATAACACAAGCATATAAGCTTAGCTTGGGACCAGAGGACGTTCTGTGAAATGTCCACGAATATTTATTTATTGTATTTGTATACATATATATTTTTAATTTACTTTATAGCAAAATAAGTTTGTCTTTATGTTTGTGTATAATTCAAAGGAAAAAGACATTTTATGCATATGAATGGGTGTTTGTTTTATCCACAAGACTTGCAAGACTACTTTCTTAATGAAACTTAGTACATATATATAAACTAGCTGCCCCGGCAAACGTTGTTTGGCCATACAATTCTGTATAAAATAAAATTTCATCAAAATCGGTCCAGCCAATTTGTAGCCTATGTGTTATTCTGATGTATAAGCTATATTGTGGTAAAGTTTCATTCAAATCCATTCAGTAGTTTTTACGTGAAAGAGTAACAAACATCCATACATACATCCATACTTACAAACTTTCGCCTTTATAATATTAGTAGGATTAGGTTTGTTTAACATACTGTTTCTTAAAATATACTGAATATCAATGATAGAAATCTTACAAAATTGTAAAATAAAATACAAATAAAAAGATTTTTTTATTATTTTTTTATAAATAGCTTGGTAAGCTTGGTAAGTTTGAGTTGACTAGACTCGTATCTATTAAAAAAAACTATATCAAAATCCGTTGCGTACTTCTGAAGTTGTAAGCTCACATAGGGACATACATACAAAAATATCGACTTTGTTTTATAATAAGTGAAGAAGATATAAACAAAGTTAATGCATGTTAATGTTAAAATAACAATTGATTACCGTAAAACACTTATTTAATAAAAAAATACAACAAAATTGTAATTTATTGTCTATAATTGAATTAAATTATTTGCCTTGAAGCTATTTGATGTATAAAGCGGTGTACACAAAGGTGGTGTAATATTTATACTCAAATTACGAAATAATGATCGGACCTCTTAGTTCTAGGCTCTAGCTTTATTTATTTATTTATTTAGCTTTGTCTGTAATTGATTGGCATTAGGTTAGGTCGGTAGCCGGCATATGATAACTAATTGTGTGATATTTGTGTATTTTATGCAAATACATAGGAGGCCTTCCCCACTTTGGGAGGGATTATGGCTACAAGTATGGGCACGGACCTAACAGTGGGACGTTAAGAGAGCACGACACCGAACTTTGCTCCATACAAAAATATGGGCATCGTAGTCCACTGTGTTCTTCGTGGATATTGCATCCAGAACAAGGAATTTTTCTCAAAGTATCTATGTAGGTCTTATAATATATAATATCTATGCTTTTATTAACTTTCTGTTTTTTTTTTATAATATAATGACAGATTTCACCCACAAATTCTGTGAAAAAAAGAGATGGATAGACGAAGAGTTATATGTCCTTCTATTATTTTCTGTATTGGTAAAAGTTTACCAAATTTGTGTGATAGACGCTGTAAGTTCATTTAAAGAAAACCGAAAAAATCTGGATTTTTGGATAGTCATATTTATATTTTATCTACTATATAAAAATAAGTCGGATTTTCCTTCCTGACGCTATAACTCCAGAACGCACGAACCGATTTCCATGGTTTTGCATTCGTTGGAAAGGTCTCGGGCTGCGTGAGGTTTATAGTTCATTATTTTTTTTATTTCTTTTTGGTATGGCAAAACAACGTTTGCCAGCCAGCCGGGCTATAAAATTTTACCATCCAAAATCCCACTTTTTTCAAAAACATGCATAAAACTCCTAAATTTATTTTTTTAAGTACCTAATTGCATTGTCATCGGCCTTTATCATATGTGTGCGAAATTTCAAAACAATCCGACTGCTGTAAGTGTGTTAAAATCATCTTCAAAGAATCCGTTACATAGATAGATATGTACTGAACTTATATAAGCGTGTAAAAAAACTGTACTATGTAACCCAGCCTTACCTCAAAAATAACTACAACATTATGATAATTATCGTTATAAATTATCGATGTCGTATAATAGCTATAATATTAATAGGCAGGTTGTAATGGAGCCGCACTTTCTTACCAGTTTTTAGGGATCCGTACCACAAAATAAAAGAGGACCTTATTACAGAGATTTCGCTGTCAGTCATTAGGCTGTATCTCTAGAATGGTGTTAGCTAGAGAGCTAAAAAATTCACAGTTTATGTATCTACTAGCTGTTGCCCGAGACTCTAGCCGCGTGGAATTTAGAAAAATTTCCCAGTTTTTGCAACATTTTTCACTACTACTTCGCTTCTACTGGTCGTAGCGTGATGTTATATAGCCTAAAGCCTTCCTCGATAAATGCCCTATCTAACACTGAACGAATTTTTTAAATCGACCCAGTGAGTGGTTCTTGAGATTAGCGCGTTGAAACAAACAAACAAACGAACTCTTCAGCTTTATAATATGAATATAGATTAGCTGGCCCGGCAAACGTTGTTTTGCCATACAAATGTCAGCGGTGGACAACCTTTATCACTTAGGGGTATGAAAAATAGATAGTAGCCGATTTTCAGACCTACTGGATGTGCATATAAAATTTCATAAGAATCGGTCAAGCCGTTTCGGAGGAGTATGGGAAAGAACATTGTGACACGAGAATTTTATATATTAGAGATATCAGTTAATGCTATAACAACAAATACTTATCATTTCTTCTGTCATATCACAGGAATATAACTTTTATAGATAACTAGCTAAAACCGGCCATTTCACCCGCATTTATAGCTTTGAGTCAATAAACCTCCCCAAATATATACTAAAATATTTTTTTTTTGTTTTTTTATTTTGTTTAGTATGTGTTTATGTACTGTCCTTGAATAGGACTTATTTATAACGCCTTTTACTGCTTTTCTATTTTTTATTTATTTGTTTGTTTATTTTTACTATTGTGTCCTTAGGATGATATTATTATGTTTCTATGTATTTACGTTATTTGTGTAACACACTTTGAACTTTTATTCTTTGCTACTGATTTTTTTCTAATGTAGGTATATTGTATTGCTTTATGGTTTCACTGCTTTTTGTTAATAATTGTTTGTATGTATTTAGGTATTGTTATATTATTGTTTATCTTACTTATTTATACTTATTTAGATGCGATAGCTTGCAGCTCCAATACGGGTCAACGGAAGACCAACGCTAGTTTTAACTAGCACAACGCTGAGTTGATCCGTATTTGCAGCTTGCATTGGAATTGTTATCTTTAGTTTTTATGTATTTCTCGTCTTTGCCTTGCAAGTTGTAAATAAAACCATTTTTCTTTCTTTCGTTCTTTCTTTCTTTCAAAATACAAAAAATAATTCAAAAACGCCATCCTCTTGAACCACTCTATCTATTAAAAAAACGCATCAAAATCCGTTGTCTAGTTTGGACGATCTGAGCTCACATGGTGAAAAATAATGACTTTAATAAAGATAACGGCACGGAATACTTCGTATGTGAGTACAACTCGTACTTGACTGGTTTTTTAGGGTTCCGTACCCAAAGGGTAAAAACGGGACCCTATTACTGAGACTTCGCTGTCCGTCCGTCCGTCCGTCCGTCTGTCACCAGGCTGTATCTCAAGAACGGTGATAGCTAGAGAGTTGAAATTTTCACAGATGATGTATTTCTATTGCCGCTATAACAACAAATACTAAAAATAAAATAAAATAAATATTTAAGGGGGGCTCCCATACAACAAACATGATTTTTTTACCGTTTCTTGCTCGATACTAATAACGTTGCCTTATGTTGCATAGATAATGGTACGGAACCCTTCGTGCGCGAGTCCGACTCGCACTTGACCAATTTTTCTATTTATAATCAATTTACTCATCAAATCGGTAATTGATCATAAAAGGTATATAAAGTAATATCCGATGGTATATTAAGTCAAGGAAATTAAATCTTTGTATTAATTGATAAAATTGGTTCACTACATATTATCTTTCAATTTTGAGCAATTTCGTCAAATACCTACTTTATTGTAGCTGTTGCCCGCGACTTTGTACGCGTGGATTTTAGATTTTTCACTGATGCTTCGCTCCTATTATCCATAGCGTGATGTTATATAGCCTATAGCCTTCCTCGATAAATGTACTATCCAATGCTGCAAGAATATTTCAAATTGGACCAGTGGTTCCTGAGATTAGCGCGTTCAAACAAACCAACAAGCAAACTCTTCAGCTTTATATATATATATATAGTACATATAGTATATATATAGTACAGATTATCACGCCTATAGATTTATGCTTTAACATAGTAGTTTCAGAGGGGACTACAGTCCTAATTTAGGTATTTGCCTTAGGTATTGCTATCCCTATTCCCGAGCGCAGCGCTAAAAGAGACAAATATAGTTAAGGCAGATTTTACTTAAAAAATATTTATAAAAAGACGCTTCGTAGTCCGCTGTTTTATTCGTGAAAATTAAACTGATTTAAAATTTTTCGATCGTCAAATATGACGATCGAAGAGTCTAGTTCTGTTCATCTATAATAATAGATGAATAGTATATCTATGATGCTATCACTTTCTTTTTTGGTAAAACCTTATCAAATATGTATGTGTAATAGACGCTGCAAGTTCATCTAAAGTTGTGGTCTGTGTTCATAAAAATGTGACCTAAATATTTGTACTGCATCTGGATGTTTTCTTATTTCAATTATTGAGTTCTAAGTTCGAGAAAAACTATAAATTGTTTTATAAGTTCGTTATAGTGACTGGCAAGACTAGACTAGACCTTAATTAGTAAGTAAGTTTAGTGGAAAAATGACCACCATGAGCGGCACTTGACACCACAACCTCGGAATACCGTTCCGTTATTCTGCCAACTGAGCTATCGCGGTTCTCACACATGCCAACTAAATCTACCACTACAACCTTACTCAATTGAGTTTTACCGCTTATCTATCTTTTTGTACAACGCCATCTATTGAGCAATTTTCACAACTCAAACGACTAATCACCTAGTGATCTTTACAGAACACAATTATACCAAAATAAGGACGATATATTATATTATTATGTCTTAATTTTTGAAAAAATATTTAGAGACCATTTATAATAAGACATTACGATATAATAAAAATTGGTCAAGTGCGAGTCAGACTCGCGCATGAAGGGTTCCGTACCATTCTATGCAACATAAGGCACATAGTTAAAGCGTCTACCTGTCAACGTTATTAGTATCGAGCAAGAAACGGTAAAAAAATCATGTTTGTTGTATGGGAGCCCCCCTTAAATATTTATTTTATTTTATTTTTAGTATTTGTTGTTATAACGGCAATAGAAATACATCATCTGTGAAAATTTCAACTCTCTAGCTATCACCGTTCTTGAGATACAGCCTGGTGACAGACGGACGGACGGACGGACGGACGGACAGCGAAGTCTCAGTAATAGGGTCCCGTTTTTACCCTTTGGGTACGGAACCCTAAAAACGATATAAAACGATATAAACGATACGATATAAAAAACAAAATAAGAGTTACGTAGTACAGCAGTATACATGTATGTAAATCTGTTTATAATTGTTACATAATGATATTACACAGCTGTATTTTAAAGTTGGCAAGAGATAATTATTTTCTTTTCGTAAACATAGAATTCATAGCAAATCTGCGTTCTATCATAATCACATATAGGATACAAGACAATAGGAATGACCGCTTTCGCAGAATTATATGTGTTCGTTAAACATAATATTATTAATGTTATCATAATATTATTAAAGAAATGTTTCCCGCAACTGCGTACGCGTGAAATTAAAAAAAAAACCCTCTTGAACCACTCTATCTATGAAAGAAAACCGCATTAAAATCTGTTGCGTAGTTTTGAAGATTTAAGCTCACATAAGAATCAGAAGAGAAGTCAGCTAAGGGATATTGCACATAGATAACATCTTCTCCGAGAGACGGAAAACTCGAGAATAAACCCTGTGCCAACACGCCTTGTCAGCGCTGCACAGTAGACCATAATCCCTCCCAAAGTGGAGAGAGAGAAGGATATGCAATCATACTAGTAATATTAAGCGCCATGAGTCAAACTGTCAATACACCTGAAGATAAAACTTCCAAAAATCACCCTTAATTCTTAACAATGGCCGTGTTAGATAAATCAATGAATACATTAAGACAAAGACTTAATGAATTCGAACCTGAATACCAACGGTACTGAACAAAATAAACGTGTTATTTATTACTGTCCTGATACGTATTTCAGACATTGTTTTTTTTTACATGTGTGTGCTAAATACAATGTGTTTAGGGTTCCATAATAAAAAGTATAATGGAATCCTATTGCTGAGACTTCAATGTGCATCCGTCCGGCCGTCGCGTCGTCTGGCTCTATCTCTGGAACGGTGATAGCTAGAGCTCCGAAGTTTTCACACTTTGTCTATATCAGTTGATGCTACAACAAAGATCATCATCATTACTCTGACAGGCCTCATGGTCTAGTGGTTTAAAACGTTCCCGGCGGCACTAATTTATCTGTACTTTCCATTACTGCGTTACGAGGCGTTTGGAACCTGGTCCTGAACCAGAGGTTGGAGCGGTACGAGGCTTAGTAAGCCCCACCGCCCACTGGAGACAAAAATCCTTTTTTTGGCGCCAAATAAGGCAAATTGTACGGTTTTTGTCGCGATTATTATTATCAATGAGTTGATCAACCTAAATCTGCCGCCGCCTGTGGGCAGATTATTTAGTTTAGATTCTATACGTAAAATAAAATGTGGGGTCGTATGTACCCCATACTGCACTGAAAAAGGGCAGTTTTTTTATTCTGTATAGTGATGGGAAAAATAATCGATTTTATTTAATTATACTTATGGATGCTTTTTATTAAAACAGGATAAACATACAATACATTACAGTGTATAATTTATAATATAATACATTGTATTGATACACCATATTTTAAATATACATTGCTGGAACTTATTATATTCCTACACCATTATTTCACATAGACTGCGTATAATTTGTAAATATTGATTGGAAATTTACCTGTTTTTCAAATATTGTTAACTTTGAATTAGATTCCTCTTTATCATCATTAATGTTATCAATTAATATTCTTCGGCAACGTTTCGAAATCTTATTATAGCGTCGCAGGCGCAGCGTCCAACGTTTTGCACAACACTAACCGCGTGAAGCTAGCGTAGGGTGCGGCACGAGGTCCGTGGGGGTACAAGGTGTTCAGAATCTCGTTCCGCACTGTATTAAACCTTTATTTATTCAGTGCGGCACGAGGCCTAAAACATCCGGTATTAAGCTAGGTATACCAAAATACTCAGAATCAATAGCACATCTCTGATATATAGTTATCTCTTTCCTAAGCTGAACCAGACGGAAGTTATGCCTCTCGCACGACAGGGAAGTTTAAGTTTTTCCTTACCGCTGTAAAGACAAAACACGGATGAGGTCTTTCAAGCCGCGTTTCGCACTCATCGTGTTAAGTAGCGGATTGCCGTGAACCAGGTCGCGGGTTCGATTCCCGCACAGGACAATCATTTTTTGTGATATTTATAAATGTCATACAAGTGTTTGTACTGCGTCTGGTTGTTTAATGTGTATATTTGCAAAAGAAAAGTAGTTTATGTATTATATCCGTATTCTGATACCCATAACTCAAGCATAATACGCTTAGCTCGTCACGTCGCCAGATTGTATCTCTAGAACGGTAATAGCTAGAGACCTGAAATTTTTACAGTTTGTCTATATCAGTTGATGCTGCAGCAAAGATTACTCATCATCATTTTTCTCCTACCCTTATCCTGTTACTTGGGGTCGGTATAACTAGACGACGATATATGATAATTATGATAAAAGCGGTACGAAACCCTTCATGAGCGAGTACAACTTTTACTTGACCGGTTTTTTGCACATACCTATGTGTGCTAATACAATGTGTTTATTTAATTTGACAAGTCTGTTATCTGTGGTGAAAATTTAAGACATTAATATAAGGGCTGCTTTTCGTTGTGAAATATAAGGCATTTAAAAGAGATTTTAGGTTGTAATCGGGTGTTATTTAAGTGTTAGGTAAAATTTTCTTGGAGGGATAATAAGGCTTCTCCAACCACAAAATGAAGAATTCAAAAAAGGAGTAGGTGCTTAATTCGTCTGTATATTTTTAATTTTTTTTTTACCTCAGTTTTCTATTTCATAACTTTGAACTGGGCGAAGTGATTTTAATGATTCTTTTTTTTATTTGAAAGCTGGTGGTTCCCGTGTCCCATTGGCACTAGGTCAGGATCTGATGGTTATCTCCTGAGAAATCGAGGAAAACCCTCAAATTTCAAAGACACATGCATCCGAATGAACTTTAAAAAAAACACTTAGGTACGTACGTATGTAAAAAGTCGGTGAAAAAAGCACGGTACAAAGTTTATTATGATATTTATAAATTTAATGAAAACTATAGGTCGAAGACTTACATTTTGTTAATATTGTTAAATACATTAATAATCAATATATCCGTATCATTAATGAAAGTGATAAATCGTTCAAAAACAATATGTTCTCTGTCTTGTCGGCATGTAAAATTACAAGTATTACAGCCGACATCATTAGTTAATGTCTAAATGTATACACACTGGTGTTTTACAGATTATAAATTCATAATGACATCTTACTAAGACAGTTTTAACGCGCTTTTAGTTGCATCATTCGTATCTATATTATGAAGACTTTGACATGATTAAACTATACAACAATGCTGGGACTGGTCGACTTGCTCTAACTAAGCTATTTTATTAGATAGTAGCTGCGCCCCGCGGTGCTACCCGCGGTAAAAAGGATAAAAAATAAGTTCATTTTCTATTTTATTTTACAATGGAAAGTTTTATGAAAATCCATCCAGTAGTCCTTACGTGAAAGCACAATAAACATCCTTACATATCCAAACATTGGAGTATGGATAGAAGACCGAGCAAACGTTCGCCCACAGCCAACAGTTTAAGTATTTTATTTTATAGCGCGTAATTGTTTTTTCGTCATATCTCCTAAGATTTTCATTTAAATTGCATGCTGTAAAGAGCAGTTATATTCTATATAAATTGCGTAAGCTAACTAAGGTATTTAATTTGATATACATATACACATAAATAACTTTTGAAAACACCCTATTGAATTTGATAATTTTTTTGACATTCAATTCATTGTTGAATCAGGGCTGTGAGAATGGTGCAGATTAGTACAATCAAGACTAAGTAAAACTAACTTAATCTTTATCTTTACTTCTTATTAAACAAAGTCGTAATTTTTGTATGTGAATTTTTTTTTTGAAAATGAATTTTTGTATTTGAAATTGAAATTAAAAAAAAAATATGAAAAGAAATGAAGAGAACAAAATAAAATCTAGGAGTTTCTTGTCTGTTCTTCTCCATAGGATTCGCGTTTGGAAAAGACACCTAGTTTCTGACGTTTCAAAAGAGCTTGTAAAACATGTCAACTTGAAATAAAAAAATTATGGCTTTGATTTTACGTCCTTGCCCGTAATGAGTTGATTTAGGATTTTATATCCTTATAAAAAACTGCTATTAGGTATGCTCAATTCGTTATTTTCTTTCTCCAGCCCGGTAACTACCTACTGTTGGGCACGGGCCTCCTCCACTTTGGGAGGGACTATGGTCTACTGTGCCGCGCTGACCAGGCGTATTGGCACAGGGTTTAGTTTCAAGTTTTACATCTCTCACAGTAGACGTTAACTGCTTATATTGTCCCTTATCTGGCTCTTACAACCTGGGAAAGAAATGGGGTGGTGACACTTGTATTCTTAATCCTTCACCACACGGACTGTAAGCTTGTACAAAGCTTATAATTAAATCATTCAAACCTATACTTATATTCAAAGTACTGGTTCGATTACAAAGTGGGAGTCTATATTGCAATGACTAATTTATTCTATTATGAAACTAAAATGTCTTCTCTGTATTGTAATTTAAACCATTAGATTAATATGTGTCCTGTACTTAAGTAATATGAAAGGAATTAGTGGTAAAGGAAAGGAGAAATCATGAATTGTGAAAAAGGAGTCAGAATATAATTGAATATATTTTAAAAAAAAGTTCAACCCACTTCCTATGAAATTTGAGGGTTCCTCAGCGCGGTACAGTAGACCTAAATCCCTCCCAAAGTGGAGAAGGCCCGTGTTGGTCAGTTAATGGGCTGGAGAGATAGAGAGAGAGGGACAGATTTATAAGAGCACTGTACAATTAAGATTTATTCAAAGTTATCAGATGCGTTTTAGGAATGCATCAGTGCGATTTGTAGACAGAAATAAACGATATACGGACAGACAGCCGAGTTATATATAGTTATCTTGATCGTTCACACATACACTGGAATGTAACGAGTTTATATGACACATATATTATATTTAGTTCTATAACAATTATTGGTTTTCTAAATTCATCTGTACTATTTGTTTGTTTGAACGAGCTAATCACAGGAACCACTGGTCTAATTTGAAAATTTATTTTACTGTTAGATAGTAGGTATATTTATCGAGGAAGGCTATAGGCTAACATCACGCTGCGACTAATAAGAGCAAAGCAGCGGTGAAAAATGTTGCGAAAACTGAGAAAATTTTCTAAATTCCACGCGTACGAAGTCGCGGGCAACAGCTATAATTCTTAAGGAGCATATTTCCACTGCATTTATTCTATCTATCTGTATATAGGTATACTAGCTGACCCGGCAATTACTAATTACAATACTAAAAAAAAAGGTTTGAAAAATAGATGTTGGCCGATTCTCAGACCTACTGAATATGCATGTAAAATTTTATAAAAATCTATCAAGCCGTTTCGGAGGAGTACGGTAACTAACACTGTGACACGTGAATTTTATATATAAGATGATGTATCAAAAGAAAACCTTCAAATATATAATTATTAAACACAGAACAACAATAAAACGAGTCATATACCGACAAACACATTTTCTCAAGCATTTCCTTTACGAGTGACAAGAATTTTCCGTTTGTAATTTTATTTTGTTACACAGAAAATATAAGCCTTTTTTCCCGGAAACATTAATATGTTTGCAAAAGAAACTGTGGTATGTCTGTATTTTAAAAGAAAGAAATATTTAATTTTTAATGTTATTACTTTTTGACAAATAAACAAAATAAATACTAACAGTATTATTCATAATGACTTATCGTAGGTTTAAACGCAGATTTTATCGGAGAGATAATAAACGTTTTAGCGTAAAAAGACTATTATGAATAAAAAGTTTTGACAAATTTCGCGAACCTATTTTAGCGAAGTTTTAAACCTCTGATAAGTCATTATGAATAAGACCATAATATTATTAAGCTAAAGAGTTTGTTTTTCTATTTGATTGAACGCGCTAATCTCAGGAACTACTCGTTTGAATTTCATAATTCTTTTTGTTCTGGATAGAGTCTTTGTAGAGTCCAATTAAGACGATACCAAAATAGCTTCGTGCATTTTTCTATGTACGAAGTTTTCATTGTTTCTTTAGATTGAATGGCTAGAGCTCTAATTTTTAAGTATATTATTTTTCAATATATGATCTAGGATCGCATCAACTCAGAAACGCGATTGAAAAAAGTTTTCTCGATAGAAAATCTTGGCGAAACAACCTCTCAAATTTTTTATTTTTTTCATTTGTCGGTCTTATATCGCGTATTAACTAATGAAATAACTTTAAAAACATAATTAACTATTATATATAGAAACACGTAAATCAGAATTAAAATATATTTAGTAGATTTTGAGTAAATAGGAAAAGTATCCCTAATTCTTCATTTTCTGTGCCTACTGGCTGTGTTAATATGTACGTGTCGGCGATGATATACGATAATATTGATGTAGGCCCTTAACGAGGAAAGCCATAGGCTATATAACATCACGCTATATCTCCATCACCAATAGAAGCAAAGTATCAGTGAAAAATGTTGAAAAAACAGGATTTTTTTCTAAATTCCACGTGTACGCCGACAACAGATTGTGCATTATAACGCTATTTTCGTTTATAAAGATCTGTTTTGGACCTAAAAGTTTTTCACGCGTTAAAAATCAATCTACACATTTTCAAAGCCTAACCTTTCTCGCTCTTTGAAATCCCTTAATCCGCTAATTGATAGATATGGAATTTAGAAGCTGCACAGTAAACAGAGCCAAGTTAATTTATTGTAGTATTTCCTACTTTATTTTAAGACCATAATAAATCTTTTGACGGAAACTTTCATTGTATTTTAATTTCTTATTTCACTTATTAACTTCCTCATTGTAACGCAATTTGAAAGAATTCGGTCAAGTCACTTTCTTTTTTATGCACAATCCATCAATCGTTATTTAAAGTGAAGGCTAATAAATGGACGTCTGGTTGGCTAATCTGTCTGTCTGTCAAAAACCTTAGTAGGGTTTCGTATTAAATAAAACCGTATTTCATATTGATATTATTGAAAACTAGCTGTTGCCCGCGACTTCGTACGCGTGAAATTTAGAAATCAATCCTTAACAAACATAAGTTTACTCTTTTGCTCAAGAGATGGCGGTGTACGTTTTTCAAATCGGTCCTGCGGTTCCCGAGATTAGCGCGTTCAAACAAACAACCTCTTCAGCTTTAGAATATTAGGATAGATTTTATATTCACGGAAATTTCACACAACGTCCTCTGGTCCCAAGCTAAGCTTATATGCTTGTGATATGGGTACCAGAATACGTTTAGAATACATATACTACTTTTCTTTTGTAAATACATACTTATAATAGGTACATAGAAACACCCCGACGCAGAACAAGCATTTGTATGACATTTATAAAAATCACACAAATGATTGCCCGTGCGGGAATCAAACCCGCAACGTCAGGAATAGCAGGCCATTACATGAACCAGTAGACCACGAAGCCCGTAAATAATATTAGTATAGACTGTACCTACTCCTAATTTAAGTATTTGTCTTAGGTATTGCTATCCCCATTTCCCGAGCGCCGCGCTGAAAGGGACAAATATAGCTGAAGCAGATTTTACCTACAAATTCTTTGAAAAAAAAGACGTTTCGTAGTCCCGTTTTTTCTTCGCGAAAGTTAAACCGATTTTGATTTTTTTTACGCTATATTATAGATGAAGAGTATATCTATGCTTACATCACTTTCTTTTTTGGTAAATCGTTACCAAATATGTGTGATAGACGCTGCAACTTTACCTAAAGAAAACTGAAAGAAACGGGATTTTCGGATGATCATATTTCTTTTAGTTATTATGCACTGAAAAAAAGAAAGTGACAGAAGCATAGATATACTCTTCATCTATAATATAGCGTAGAAACTATTAAAATCGGTTTAACTTTCGCGAAGAAAAACGGGAAGTACGATACCCATATTTTTGTATGGAGCATAATTTAGTATCGTGCCCTCTTAAAACGCTAATGAACCTGTATATTACTTTCTTCTTTTATATTATTACTTTCTTCAAAACGTAAATGTTAGTATTTTGTTGATTTATCAAATTATTATTAATCTTTCTACAATTAACGTCTGAATTCAATATTTTCACGCCAAAGTCTGTTGCATCGCGGCCATTTTGTGTGTACATACAAGCTTCTTTTTGTACACAAATCGCCTGACGTATTCAAGTAAATCTTTATGTAAATAAACATTGAGAATTTCTGTTTGAAATTATTTTTAAATGTATTGACAGATTGGATTTGTACATCTGTGTCTGTATGTGAAGATTCTAACTGATACACTAACGTAATTTATTAATTTTGCAATTGACATGCTATGCTTTTACTTAATAAATTAAATTATGGTGGAAAATGTGATTACCGCAAGCGGGCCTTGAACCCACGACTCGGAATACCTCTCTCTCTAGTCACTTTTTCCACCATAATTTAATTTTATTACAAAATTGAAGAGTTTGTTTGTTAGAACGCGCTAATCTCTGGTTCAAAAACACTGGTTCGATTTGAATAAGAATTTCAAGAGGGTTTACAAACTATGCTCCATTTAAAAATATGAACATACTCCGTCTACTTTTAGTCCTAATCTGTCGACACACCACTAGAAGATTCCTCTCCGTCCCACAGCTGGGCACGGGCCTACTTTCTTTTGGGAGGGATCATGGTCTACTGTGCCGCGCTGACCAGGCGTGTTAGCACACACGATAGACTTTAATTGCTTTTGTTTTCCCTTAACTGGCTCTCGCAGCACCCTGGAAAAGAAATGGGGTATTGACACTTGTATTCTTAATCCGTCACCATCCATCCATAAACCTTTCTCAGTCCACTGCTGGACATAGGCCTCCCCCATAGAACGCCACAACGGGCAGTCCTGCGCTAACTGCATCCAGCGGCCCCCGGCGTATTTGACGATATCGTCAGTCCACCTTGTTGGGGGCCGCCCCACGCTGCGTCGTCTGGTTCGTGGTCTCCACTCGAGGACCTTCCGTCCCCAACGGACATCAGATCGTCGAGCGATGTGGCCTGCCCATTGCCACTTCAGCGTGCTAACTATTCGGGCTATGTCGTACACACCAGTCCTCCTACGGATCTCCGCATTCCGGATCTTATCACCGTCACCACACTGACCATATTAGCTAGAAGTCGAGGCCAGTTTTATTAACATAACATTTCATTTGTCCCCAGGTGCATTTATTGGTGGTATTCTAGGAGGATTAGCAATGAGATTGGGACGTCGTAACGTGTTGATCGCCGCAGCTCTGCCATACACGTTGGCGTGGCTGGTCACGTCGCTATCCACGGGGGTCCACATGTTATCAGCTGCTTCTTTCTGCGGAGGAATGCTTATATGCTGCATGACTATGACGACACAGGTAATAACTCCTCACACCTCATAAATCTTACAAAAAAGCCATCCCCCTGATCCACTCTATCATTTAAAATAAACTACATCAAAATCCATGACGGGCTTCGTGGTGGAGTGGTTTATGTAATGGACTGCCGATCACGAGGTCGCGGGTTCGATTCCCGCTTGGGACAATCATTTGTGTGATATCCATAAATGTCATACAAATGTTTGTACTGCGTCTGGGTGTTTTCTACGTATTATAAGTATGTCACAAAAGAAAAGTAGTATATGTAGTCGATCCGTATCTGGTACCCATAATACAAGCATAGAAATATAGCTTACTTTGGGACCAGAGGACGTTGTGTGAAATGTCCTGAATATTTATTATTATATCCATTTCATCTAAAGATATAAGCTTATATATAGACATACTTACAAAAACAACGACTTTGTTTTATAAATAAGTAAGGAAGACCAATTATTACAGATTTATACACGCATATTTGTATTAAATTTTATCCCGACGTTTCGGAGTCTTTTCAGTTACCATGAATCGCTCAAGTGTTAGAAAATATTATAATATTAAAATTTGTCACGAAAATATTGGTATTGCATCATTGCATCTGGTTGTTTTCTAGATATTAAATAATGTAATTGCAAAACAAAAGAAATATGTTAGACTTAGTGCATAGAGCCCCATTTTGGTACCCACAATACAAGCAAATAATAATATGCTTTGCTAGGGACTACAAGTTATTTCGTGATGTGTCCGCAAGAAAAAATAAAAAATAATTTATTAATTTTGCAATTGACTTGCTATGCTTTTACATAATAAATCAACTTGTGGTGGATAATGTGATTAATTCGATTGTACGTCAAAATGTGATGTAAACTCAATCGAGTGACGATTGTGGTGATCTAATTGGTTACTGTTAGCACGACCGCAATAAGCTCAGTTGGCAGAGCTACGGAACGGTATTCCGAGGTCGTGGGTTCATGTCCCGCTTCCGGTGATCTCTTTTTCCACCACAATTTGATTTATTAAAAAAACTTATGACTTAACACAAATAGTCTAACTAGAACATGAAACAGGAAATGAAATGATACAGGCTACTTTTTTACGCGAAAAAAGCCATCGATTAAAAGCCGAAGATTCTAAAATCCATGCGTCTGAAGTCGCGATCAACAGTTAGTCTATCTTCATAAATATTTATTAAAGTTCCCGTTAGCTCGTTCAAGCTAATATCTTTGTGGAATGCCTGTGAAAATCTTAATGTTAGCAATTCCGGATTCCCATATAACGTTATAGGCCATATGAAGACCTAATGCTATTATTATGCATTCAAAAACCTTCGAGCATAAACCGACGGGAGTTGGTGGTTTCCGTGTGGTCCAATGGTCAGAATTTGATGGTTATTTCCTGAGAAATTGTAAAAATACACAATCATTGGTTTGTAAATACTTACACATATTACATAGAAAAAACACAGATATATGTAAATTTTTATCTTTACTTGTTTTTTAATAAGGTACTGAGCATTTCCTATGAAAACATTATCTGTAGGAAGTAATTTGAGTGATAAACGGGGATAACAAGTCCTGTAGAAAGATAAATTTTAGATAAACGGAATAACAATCTATCTATAATCGAAGACTGAACTATTTGAGTTTGTTTGCATTACGGGCCTCGTAGTCGAGTGGTTCATGTTACGGATTGCCGTTCACGTGGTCGCGGGTTCTATTCCCGCACGGGTCAATTATTTGTGTGATATTTATAAACGTCATACAAGTGTTTGTACTGCGTCTGGCTGTTTTCTATTTGCAAGTATGTATTTACAAAAGAAAAGTAGTAAATGTAGTCTATCCGTATTCTGGTACCCATAACACAAGCACAATAAGCTTAGCTTGGGACCAGAGGACGTTGTGAATTATGGACATTTCGTCCATGAAGATTTATTTATTATTTATTTATTTATTTTACAAAGAAAGAAACTGTATACTAGTCCTGTTCACTTAATGCTCTTAGTCATAAATATTAGGATTGAATGAATAGGTTTCATTTATCTTATATCTTAGCTTTATATGGTAGATAAAGGCTGTAAGCTATATGGTAACTATGCGACATAAAGCTTAGTTACCCATGATAAGGACCTTTCTTACAATTATTAGTTTAGTACCAGACATTGCCTTTTTATAGTCATCTCTCTCTCTCTCACTCTCTCTAGCACTCTAACGTCTCACTGTTGGGCACATGCCTCCTCCAATTTGGTAGGGATTATAACCTACTGTACCGCGCTGCCCAGGCGTGCTGGCACAGGTTTAAAAGTTATTTAAATTAAATTTTTAATAAATAAATAAAATGAGAAAAGTTACTGTTCCAGTGGAATTTGATCCCATTGCTATTTAGTATCGTTCATAGCCTATCGAATAAGCTATTTATTTTTAATGGAATGGGAAAAAAGGCGTGATGTTATGATCAATCTGAAAACCATATTATGAATTGCAGA
The DNA here is from genome assembly GCA_916999025.1 of Orgyia antiqua. Taxonomy (NCBI): domain Eukaryota; kingdom Metazoa; phylum Arthropoda; class Insecta; order Lepidoptera; family Erebidae; genus Orgyia; species Orgyia antiqua. The sequence continues at coordinate 1,666,219 of OU779874.1, forward strand.
CAGCAATTATCATTGCAAATATTAAACAGATACACTGAAAACTTCAGTTAAAAAAAATGGTCAAGTGCGAGTCGGACTCGCGCACGCAGGGTTCCGTACCATTATCTATGCAACATAAGGCAACATTATTAGTATCGAGCAAGAAACGGTAAAAAAATCGTGTTTGTTGTATGGGAGCCCCCCTTAAATATTTATTTTATTTTATTTTTAGTATTTGTTGTTATAGCGGCAATAGAAATACATCATCTGTGAAAATTTCAACTGTCTAGCTATCACCGTTCTTGAGATACAGCCTGGTGACAGACGGACGGACGGACGGACAGCGAAGTCTCAGTAATAGGGTCCCGTTTTTACCCTTTGGGTACGGAACCCTAAAAAAGCAAACCTTATATGATCTTTTGAAAAAAGAACAGAACTCTATACAAAGGTTAGTGTTTAAAAAAAGAACAATATTGCATAGCAAGCAGGTGTATGAATAAAGTACAAAAAGGTTTGCAACTCATTACCGAACTAACAATCATTTGTGATTCTTAAACGCTTTCGAGAAACAAACTTTGACAGCCACTAACTCCGTAAACATATTGCTTTGTGCATTGAATACTTAATTGCATTAGATACGCAACTCTATGCAAGTACTTTTGAAGTTTTCTATTGCCAATAGACTTAAAGAATATCTGAAAAAAAACACGTGTTTTTAGGATTCTGTACAATAAAAAACCATTGTAGACATATATTGTAGGCTTTTTTTTTTCAAGCAAAAAGTTTCCTAAAAATTTGTCGAAAAATACGGGGAAAATTGAATATTGTATTAAATTTTAGCCGTTATATCTCTTCTACGTAACCGACTATAAAAAATAGAGGAGGTTCACATTTCGTCTATATAGTTTTACTACACTCGCCTGCCAAAAAGCTAATAAATTTGAATTTTGAAAACATAAACAATGAAAAGGCATCCTTTTCACCTTGTCTGTTCTTCTCCATAGGATTCAATTTTGGAACATACGCCTACTTCTGACTATGGTCCATATTATTATTAAAAAATAAACACTATTTTCTTTTATAATTTCGTTGTTGAAAACAATGATAATTATGGAAAAGAGCAGGTTAATCTTGCCTATTTGATATAATAATACCTATATATCTTATATATAAAATTCCCGTGTCACAGTGTTAGTTACCGTACTCCTCCGAAACGGCTTGACCGATTTTTACCAAATTTTATATTCGTATTCAGTAGGTCTGAGAATCGGCCAACATCTATTTTTCAAACCTTCTTTTTTTTGGTTTGGCAGAACAACGTTTGCCGGGTCAGCTAGTATGTATATATATTTGACTTTTGTCAATAGAAACATTTGTTTATTTATTTAAAAATTTACACAGATACAAGCTATACATGCTTATTCAGCATGGTTATAAGATTAATTTATAAGTACACTTCACTGGTCTATCACTTCCTAAATAAACCTCTACAAAATATTCTTTGACATACGTTTCTAAGAAAGAAAACATAAAATGGAAATAGCGTATTTACAGTTCAAACCATGGACTTGTTAAGCTTAATTTATATTAAATAATCCATTGTAAACATTTTTACGACAACTTAACAATTGTCAAGTAATAAGCCACAATGATTATTGCATTTTGTTAAGGGCCTACATCAATATTATCGTATATCATCGCCGACACGTACATATTAACACAGCCAGTAGGCACAGAAAATGAAGAATTAGGGATACTTTTCCTATTTACTCAAAATCTACTAAATATATTTTAATTCTGATCCACGTGTTTCTATACATAATAGTTACCTATGTTCTTAAAGTTATTTCATTAGTTAATACGCGATAATAGACCGACAAATGAAAAAAATAAAAAAATTGAGAGGTTGTTTCGCCAAGATTTTCTATCGAGAAAACTTTTTTCAATCGCGTTTCTGAGTTCATGCGATCCTAGATCATATATTGAAAAAACATATACTTAAAAATTAGAGCTCTAGCCATTCAATCTAAAGAAACAATGAAAACTTCGTACATAGAAAAATGCACGAAGCTATTTTGGTATCCTCTTAAGTTATTGTCAACTAATATTGTGAGAATACTTGTAAATCGAAAATATTAAGTACACGCGTGAAGAATTTAAAGTAAAAAGCGTTTAAAATTCTTCACACGTGTGCTTAGTGTTTTCTAGAAATGTTACGAATGTTTTTTATTGTTTGTATGTCATATCCTATCTGGAATTCATTTAGATTGTTACTTCGTCATGTGATTTCATTAAATCACTATTAGTTCGGTACGTATCTATCAATGTATTAATCTATGTACCAGAATTTTTAAATGTGGTTTTCACTCACTTGTAGAAGTTTGATCTGAAATATTGCACACATATTAAGAGGATACCAAAATAGCTTCGTGTATTTTTCTATGTAGGTACGAAGTTTTCATTGTTTCTTTAGATTGAATGGCTAGAGCTCTAATTTTTAAGTATATGTTTTTACAATATATGATCTAGGATCGCATGAACTCAGAAACGCGATTGAAAAAAGTTTTCTCGATAGAAAATCTTGGCGAAACAACCTCTCAATTTTTTTATTTTTTTCATTTGTCGGTCTATTATCGCGTATTAACTAATGAAATAACTTTAAAAACATAGGTAACTATTATGTATAGAAACACGTAGATCAGAATTAAAATATATTTAGTAGATTTTGAGTAAATAGGAAAAGTATCCCTAATTCTTCATTTTCTGTGCCTACTGGCTGTGTTAATATGTACGTGTCGGCGATGATATACGTTAATATTGATGTAGGCCCTTAAGGACTGATTATGCATTAACAATGCATTAATTTAAAAAAAATATTCAGGATGTTTTAACTGTGTAATTTTCTTAGTCCAAAAATTAAAAAGATTTTGAACTAAGAAAATTATTTTAACGTAATAATAAAAACTAACCTAGTACGAGTCCGACTTATGTACGAAAGGTTTCGTACCATTGTCATACCGTTAATAATGATAATCAACATAAAATTTATATTATTATATTCATAAAATTATCATAAAAAAAAAATATTATTCCCTTAATTATTTTATTCTGTTATTTTTTGCATTTTATAAGGCAATAGAAATACATTATCTTTGAAAATTTCAACTGTCTAGCTATGATATTTTATGAGATACAGTCTGGTGTCTAGACAGCACGGCGGTTCTTAGTAATTTTACCCCTTAGATAAGGAATTCTGCAAAAAAAAAACATGATAAATTATTTGAAAATATCATTAATTTTCAAGGGGATAGCTAACCATTGATTGTAACTAATGACCAGAATGTATTACTCGACTTCAAAATTAATTAGGCATGTTTTTGCAATAACATAATTATGACTGATTGAAGAATAACATGTGGTAGAAAACAATGATTTATTATACAGTAATTACTATAATTTTACCGTAATGAATCAAGTTAATGTATGTATCGAAATTATTGATATGAGCACGTAATCTTGTAATTAATTTGCAGATCTATATTACTTTGATGTTGTTCAAAAACCTGTCAAAAGCGATTTATTTATTTAAAAAACTCGCACACTTAGGGTTCCCTATCTACTACAATGAGAAATGCAATTATTAACTGCATAAATTTAATTACGGTGGAAAAAGTGATATGAAGTGATACCGCAAGTGGGACTTGAACCCACGACCTCGGAATACCGTTCCGTAGCTCTGCCAACTGAGCTTATTGCGGTCCTGCTTTTCAGTAATCAAATTAGGCCACCGTAATCGTCACTCGATTGAGTTTATATCGTATTCCTACGTGCAACGCCATCTATTAAGAATGCTTTGTAACTTTTCGACCAACCACCGTAATTTAATTTATTAAGCAAAAGCATAGCATGTCAATAGCAAAATTAATAAATTACTTTATTACTAACTGCAGCCAAATAAACCGTTTATTAAGCTTAAACAAATTGACCAACTTAATTTTGTAGTTGAAATTTATAAAACACCTACATTTCAGCTACGAGTACTTCATAAACAATTTGTTCATGTGATGTGATACTAAACAAATTTTCTGGATTTTTTCCGATTAGCACTATGTAGGCTTGGTCCATGCCAAATTTTAAGTCACTAGGGGAATGGGAAGTAACCTATAGATTTTGATTCCCTAGTGTAGTTTAACAATGCTCAAAAATAGCCGTAATTTTGTTATATTTTGTGAATATCGTTTGAGTTTAAAATTGCAATCTGAGTAAAAAAAAAAGACGGGAACCGAAGTGAGACTACAAAGGTTTGTTCTGTATACGAAACCCTAAAAAGTAAAATTTTCGCATCTATAATTCTATAGAAGACGAGAATTTCTTACTTAATTTTGATGCCGAACTGAATTAAAAACCTTGATCTTTTTGCAAATCATTTTATTAGGAAGATAATAATATAGTATTTTATAGTCAAAATATCTTTAGATTAGCAACGCAAGAATTTGACTCTTTTCTTAAATATATTACTTTATATTCAATGCTATGACAAATATTTTGAATGGTACCAAATACATTTCATTAACATTCATAGCAAAAACTAACGTACGTTTTCTTTTTTCACAGGTATACGTCACAGAAATAGCAGTCCCAGAAATAAGAGGATGTCTCAGCTCCGTACTAAAAGTCCTTAGTCAAATTGGAATACTCATATCTTTCTCCATCGGAGCTTATCTAAATTGGTACCAACTTGCATTAATGGTAGCTGCAGCCCCAGTTTTACTTTTCTTTGCTCTCTTTTTTATCCCAGAAACCCCATCATCGTTACTCTTAAGAGGGAAAGAGCAAGAAGCCGAAGAATCGTTACAATGGCTTAGAGGCCCAGATGCAGATATTAGACAGGAATTAGCAACAATAAGAACAAATATATTAGCTAGCAAACATTACAATGGAGGACATACAAATAAATTTAAAGCGTTATTATCAAAAAGAATGACAAGACCTGTTCTGATTACTTGCGGATTAATGTTCTTCCAAAGATTTACTGGAGCAAATTTATTTAACTTTTACGCTGTGAAATTGTTTAAGAAAACTTTTAGAACTATGAATCCACATGGAGGTGCTATCGCTACTAGCGTGGCTCAACTATTAGCTTCGTGTCTATCAGGAATGCTTATAGATAATGTTGGTAGGTTACCTTTACTCATGATTAGTGGAGTTATGATGTCAATAGCTTTAGCAGGATTTGGTTCATATGCTTATTATGAAGATGTATTCAGAAACTCAACAGATATAGTCCAATCTGAACCAGGATCTTACGACTGGATACCTTTAGTTTGTGTGCTAACTTTTACAATAGCATTTGCATTAGGTATTAGTCCTATATCTTCATTACTTATAGGAGAACTATTTCCTTTAGAATACAGAAGTACAGGTAGTGCATTAGCTACAAGTTTTAGTCACCTTTGTGGTTTTGTAAATGTTAAAACTGCAGCAGATTTTCAAGATTATATTGGACTTTATGGTTTATTTTGGATGTATGCTGGTATATCTGTCTTTTGTCTGTTATTTGTAGTTTTATTTGTACCAGAAACTAAAGGTAGAGAAATTGATGAAATGGATCCAAAATACGTTGAATCTTTATGTATTAACCGATAGTTTGAAAGATCTTTACTGTTGAGTTTTATTTCATATATGAGTTGAGTTAGGCGCATAATAAATGGTGGTATATTAGCTGTATTGCTAGTCAGGAGTTATGTAAAGAAATTATAATCGGTGTTGCAGCTATATGCATCAAGTGCGCTTACTTAAGCGGGTTCATGTCTTCCATCAGTATTAGTGTTAGTATTTTCTAATAAAGTGCCTTAATCCTAAATGTTCCTCTTGCTATTTACAAGACTTTTTATATCTATGGTGCTTAACTCTTATAGGTTCTTGTAGTCACTATTATCTGTTAATTTTAGTATTGCATAAAAGTGGGCATAATATTGTATCATTAATGTTAATATCATTAAAGCTATAGTTTAAATTAAAATCAGTTTCTGGGGTTTCTATTACATCAATAGTTATACACTTTTTATTATTTGCTCCTTTTAATTTTGACGTTAATAAGATCTGAAGTTTCTCGATTATTTTAGCGTTTTTTTGCGATACTAGCAATATTTATTGTAAATACTATGTCTTAGTTTAAATATCATATATTGTTGATAATAATATGATTTTAATATTCAAGTATTACAAATGGCAGATTTGATTTTGTATTTTGGTATGGTTTTTGACCATATTGGGTATTTATTTTAGTAACGAATTCGATAATATAGTTTATATTATTATAGAATAATGATTGTAGTTGATTTTAGATAAATATATAATTGTTTTCGCATTAATTTTATATACAATTTCTGATAAACTTTAGTTTACTATAAAATATTTTAGAAATACCAAATTACAACATCACATTTCAATCTATTTCTAGCATCTCTGTGTAATATATAAATAATCGATTTATGTACTTATTATGTTAAAAACTATAAATGGAATATTGTTCTATTACAATAGTTTTAAGATTATCTTAAAACTAGCCGTGTCTACGCGTGGAATTAAGAAAATTTTCACCGTTTTTACAACAATTTTTACGTACCTATGCTTTGCTACTGTTGTTCATAGCATTACATAGCCTTCCTCGATAAATGTACGATCACACACTGAAAGAATTTTGGACCACCGGTTCCAAAGATTAGTGCGTTCAAACAAACAAATTCTTCAGCTTTATACCTATTAGTATAGATATTTTCTTTATTTATCTAAAATCAACTAAGTATTAATAATATTTATGGTGCTCTACGGGTATTTTTTCTGTAATGATCTGAGCACAAAAGCTCACAAATTTTAATAAATAAGTATAATATGTTTTAATATGCAACTGTTATAATATTTAAAAAAAAATCTGTTAATATTATTATAAAAACCGAGATTGTTTTCTTTGAATATTCATATATTGTAAGTTTTTCTACTAAACTGACATATCTGGTACAAAATTCTCCCCGTCAAGTGGGGCCCCACGTGAATGTGCCACCCTTGCTGGATCATGGTAAGACATAACCATGGTCCGGTTAGGCAGAAGCCGAATAATAAAATATATTAAATTTCTATCAAAGATTTTTTATAAAAAAAAAATTATGAAATATATGTTTTTTTTTTAAATTAAAGTCTCTATTTTGTAAAGTAAAAAGAAAATAAATACGGTTTTATAAAATTTTTATCCATTAAAGTGTGTAATTACAAAATGAATTATTATATCAATATTTATGTCTGTATTTGGTGCTAAAACGAGGTGCCTTGCATTTTATATATTTTTCATATATAAAAATTAATATGTTATATATTTATAATGTAAATAGTAAACAGTATTATTAAGTTTGTAAATATATAGATATATAATAAATATTTACGTTGTAAGTATCTAAATATAGTGTTGCCATAAAAGGAAGCTATTTTAATTTTTTTTTTGTACTTAATACTGTTTCGAATTTAAGTGTTTGAAATAAAATCTTTGTGACTCTATTTTTGATGTTTATTTATTATAAATTCTGTCATCACTTCATTCCTGCTCATGTATTCTATAGAAACCAGGACCCCAAGTCTGCTTTTTCTGATATTACAATCATATTACAACGTAGTCATAATGATCACTCACTGACGTCATTATTTATATTATATTTATTGACACCTTAATGGTGCCATAATGACGCCAAACTTGATTGATTTTTGATTTTTTGTCACAAATGATGCCACTATGGCGCCATAATGGTGTCATTGAACTGTCATTGTGACAACATTGTATTAGCAGACTTGAGGCCCTGATGCAGGATTACTTAATCAATCGATATTTATGGTAATGTAACGTAATATCATAAAAAATACGGTTATTTTATACAGTGACCTCTGGTCCTTAACTAAGCATGATCCTGCTATTGATATCGAACTCTTTTTCCAGGTCATTACGGTCCCACTGTTGGGCACGGGCTTCTGCCTCTGTGGGAGGGATTATAGTCTACTATGTAACGCTGATTATGAGTGTTGTCATAGGTTTTATTTTCGAGGTTTGCTTCTCCCACGGGTGATGTTACCTGTGTACAATATCGCTTAAATGGCTTTTACAGCACCCTAAGCAGAAAAAAGGAGTGACCCTTGCATTCTTAATCCTATTTAATTTTCTGATCTGTCAGCTACACAGCTGAAAAGTTTGATCAAAATCACTCCAATAGTTTTTGCGTGAAAAGATAGCAAACATCCTTATACTAGATATAAGAATGTTTGCCGTTTTCTTAATCTTCAACCTTAAAGATATCCTTTCCCAGAAACTTTCAGGTTTACAAATTGCTAACCTACTTGGTTAGCAATTGTGGCAATGAATAATCATCTCTATATTGCTATAAGATTTTTGTTAGGAGTTATTTTGCAATAATATCATTAACCTTTTATGTTTCTTCTGTTACTTCGTTTACTGTAGGAGATCTGAAGAGATAGACAGAAATATATTACTCCTGAAGAGAGAGAGAGAGAGAGAGAGATTTCTACTATCACGCCTATGATAATATGTTTGTTATAGTCAGAACTTCTCTAAAACTACTGGATCAATGACGCCAATATGGCCGCTCATACAAGACACGAGCTCCGCATTCCATCCATCCATCAACTTTTCTCAGTCCACTGCTGGACATAGGCCTCCCCCATAGAACGCCACAACGCGCGGTCTCATGTGGGGGTTATTGCCATAATCGCCACGCTTGGCAGGCGGGTTGGCGATCGCAGTAGATGTTGTGTTACTCAGGAGAACCCGTTCTCCTGGTAATCCCTTAGTCGCCTTTTACGACACCCACGGGAAGTGATGGGGAGGTGCAATATTCTATGCCGGCACCCCACGGCTCCGCATTATTTATTAAGAAATGTATAATGAATCTGTACTATTACAAGCTCAATCGGTAAACATTTTATACCAAAAATGATTGAGACTATATTAGATTTTGCCAGAAACTGGTTTGTTAGACAGGTTAACTAAATTATAAAAGTTAGTAAGTTATTAAAAAACTCTTAATGCATCACTTGAACCGAAATTAAATATAGTGAACTATAATTTAAACACTTGAAAGAGAGTGGATAATATAGAACTTAGAAGCGTTCAAGTGTTTCAAAAATAGACTTAATTTACTGAGTGGATTTTGATGAAACAATACAATAAGACGAAACAATATCGACGGGCCTCGTGGTGTAGTGGTTCTGGTAACGGACTGCCGATCAAGAGGTCGCAGGTTCGATTCCCGCTCGGGACAATCATTTGTGTGATTTTTCTAATTGTCATACAAATGTTTGCACTGCGTCTGGGTGTTTCTATGTATTATAAGTAGGTATGTATTTACAAAAGAAAAGTAGTATATGTATTATATCCGTATTCTGGTACCCATAACACAAGCATATAAGCTTAGCTTGGGTCCAGAGGACGTTGTGAAAAATGTCCGTGAATATTTATTATTATTTATTTATTAATATAAACTACATAAATAAATACAAATATTCATGAAGGTTTCACACAACGTCCTCTGGTTTCTAGCTAAGCTTATAATACTTGTGATATGGGAATACATAGTATATACCTACTACAGTTTTTTATTTACTTTCCTCGTCACACTAACCGGGCCATGGTGTGTGCCCTGAGCCGGACCATTAACCGGCAAGGGGTGGCCCCATTACGAGGGGCTCAGTGCAGTGGAGGAGCGTCAGGTCTCCCCATTCGCGTGTACCACATTCGATGGATATATAATACAGTGATACTACATAAACTTCTATACAAAACAGTTATGTAGTACATACATGTGAAAAACATATAATATACAGAAACTTGAAAAAATATATATTACTGTCACTCTTTTACACAAAAACTATTGCATGAATTTTGTTTAACAAAATTCATGCAATAGTTTTTGTGTAACAACATTCACTTTACAATATTACTTTATAGAATAACATATAGAATAACAATGTCCGTGTGGTGACGGACAAAAAGAATACAAGTAAGAACCGACCGAGGGAACCACTTCGCATAACACCTGGGGCCCAAGTCTGGTATTACAATGGTTTTTTTTTTAACAAATATTCAAGACATTCCACACAACGTCCTCTAGTCCCAAAGTAAGCTATATTTCTATGCTTGTATTATGGTTACCAGATACGGATAGACTACATATACAATATAATTATAATATACACAAGCATAATAAGAGGACGTTGTGTGAAATGTTCATAAATATTTATTTATTTATATACTACTTTTCTTTTGTAAATATATACATTAAATACATACAAAACACCCAGACGCAGTACAAACATTTGTATGACATTTATGGATATCACACAAATGATTGTCCCAAGCGGGAATCGAACCCGCGACCTCGTGATCGGCAGTCCATTACATAAACCACTCCACCACGAAGCCATGTTGTCATAATGGACGCCATAATGGCGTCATAGACAAAAAACTAATAGTAAACTATCAAACTTGATAAAATCCGCCATTATGCAATCAGTGACTGATCATTATGACAACATTGTAAGACTTGGGCCCCAGCACACATACCCAAGGAGGTTTGATGTCAGGCAGTTGGCTGGTCGTAAAAATCAGCTAAATCCCGCTGCATCATGAACTAGTAATCATGTTGCGCTAAATAGCGAGATCAGGGCAAGAAAATGATGATGATAGAATAACATACGGCTATAATTTTTAAGCTATTGCATAGCGTCTATCGCGGGCCTTGAGCGTGGAGACCGAATCCACTAAGCTAAGCTTATATGCTTGTGTTATGGGTACCAGAATACGGATAGAATACATATACTACTTTCTTTTTTTTTTGTAAATACATACTTATAATACATAGAAACACCCAGACGCAGTACAAACATTTGTATGACAATTAGAAAAATCACACAAATGATTGTCCCGAGCGGGAATCATATATTATAATATATAGAAATATTATAATATTTATATTATAATATATAGAATGTATGTCTATTTGTTAGGGTTTGTGCTCTAAACTCCACGCGTACAAATTTGCGGCCAACAACTAGTAGGTATTACCAGCGGCGTGCACTGCTAATTAACGTAGGGTAGGCAGTCACAAAAACTTTTTCTTTTATAGATTTTTAGCATAGCCACGCGACGGATCTCTAAGTCGGAAACCATGCCAACAGAACAAATTTAAATCTGAATATCCCGAATCAGTCCACACTGTACTAGAATTACTAAGCAATAACTACGTACGTACATACATACGTACATGTACGTATGTACATACGTTTCATAACTTTTAACATTTCATACATTTTAACATATAAATGTGTGCAAAAAAATAGCGAAACATTTAAGATACAGCAATAGCTGTTTTCATTTTTTAGTTAAGAGGATACCAAAATAGCTTCGTGCATTTTTCTGTGTACGAAGTTTTCATTGTTTCTTTAGATTGAATGGCTAGAGCTCTAATTTTTAAGTAGGTATATGTTTTTTCAATATATGATCTAGGATCGCATAAACTCAGAAACGCGATTGAAAAAAGTTTTCTCGATAGAAAATCTTAGCGAAAATACCTCTCTCATTTCTTATTTTTTTCATTTGTCGGTCTATTATCACGTATTAACTAATGAAATAACTTTAGAAACATAAGTAACTCTTATATATAGAAACACGTAAATCAGAATTAAAATATATTTAGTAGATTTTGAGTAAATAGGAAAAGTATCCCTAATTCTTCATTTTCTGTGCCTACTGGCTGTGTTAATATGTACGTGTCGGCGATGATATACGATAATATTGATGTAGGCCCTTAAGATAACCATTCCCACGTCCCGACCTAAATACCTATTATACCGTTGTCCGTCCAGCTACGCGTGGCGCTGATTCGATCGGTACCGCGCTCGCATGTTGTAACAAAAAACCTTTATAGCTTCTTATCTATAATACCTAGAGTGAAGACAAATACTACGAAAAATTACTAGAAGACTACAGATGAAATCTATCTATTTTTTAAGATCTGAAAATTTATTTTAAAGTATTAAAAATGAGAACAGAAGAGGACAGAGGAGAAAACATAACAATTCAAAATATAACTCGATTTTACTCTTAAAACTGTGATATGTATGCTATATGTATACTTAATTATAAAGCACAAATCATCTAGTTTATCTTGATGTATAATAATATTAATAATCTATGAACTCATAAATAAAACTAAACTACTTACGACAATCCGCTGGAACTTCAAAACCACTTGTTTACTAAACACAAAGCGTAAAGTGGTCTGAAGATAAAAACTGCCATCTAGTGATTATGGATTGTGAAGTAATTCATCAGCTATCTATTACACAACTTATAGACGCAAAAAATAACGCAATTTGTCCATAGATGTCGGTTTTATAAAATATGTCGCTATGGATATAAAAGTAACCTTGGACGTAAATTGCCCTTTTTTTTTGAATATCAAAGTATCCTTGAACGTGTGAATGGTTAAGTTTAGTTCTGCACATAGAATAGGCACCATTACCTACCTTTTTGCTGGCTTAGTTGTTGAACTTGTTATTTTTAATTTTTAACAAACACACACTATCAACACACATTTCACAATCAAATAACATTTTAAAATCAACAAACGAAAATCCATACAATTATTAAATTAAAGAAACTCAATATTAAACAGTTCAATGAATCACACGAAAAATTAAATGGCCTCCATCGAAACAAAATATTTCTGCTATTTAAATAAATAAAACCTTACTAAACAAAAATGCATACGTGATTTATTAGACTTCCGAGTTCCGACTATATTTAATCGGATTATAAGTAACGAACGAACATTGCCGAATACTCGCGATAACATCCGATCGTGAAAGCAGGCGGCAGGATTTTCAGTATAAATCGTCTTGGATATGTAAGCCTGTGTGCGTTTGGGAACTGTGCACGGACACCAAAATTTCTACACACATATGAACTCATGGCAGGCGGGCGGCGTGGAGCTTGTCCGACGCGTTCGTCCGACCAATATTGTTCCTTCGCCAAACGCCTGGCAAAAAACAATTTGCAAGCACATATTGGTGCTATTTATGAATTATTAGGTAGGCGTTTTTAAGTTATAATATTTTGTTTAATTAATAGTAAATACATGAATAAAGTCATCTAAATCATACGAACGTTTTATTAAAATATCTGTGAATGGCAAGTAAAGCACTGCCTATCAGCTTGTATTGAGTGCACGCCACTGGGTATTACTATAGAAGTTTAATAAAAGTTATTGAATCACACAAAAAGATGTGCGTAGGCCGGGAATCGAACCCGGATCAACTGCTTGGAAGGCAACTATGCTGACCATTACACCACCAACGCATCTGATAAGGTCATTGAAATACAAATTTTGTTAGAGAATTGTCTAGAAAACTGACGAAAATAAATTTTCACCTATTTTGTAGACAATAGAACTTAATTAAAACAAATAAAAATGGAATTATACTGTTATGTCTCAATATTTGTTTGTCTGTGTATGCATTAATGGTCTTATCGGACTTATATCGGAGGTTTAAACCGAGATTTTAACAGAGAGTTCGTTTTAACGTAAAAAAACTAATTATGAATAACAAGTTTTGACAATTTTCGCGAACCGATTTTAGCGAACTTTTAAACCTCCGATAAGTCATTATGAATAAGACTATAAGAATACATGTGCCACCACCCCTTTTCGTTCTTAAAGTGCTGTAAAAGCCGGCTGAGGTATATTGTAAACAAATAACATCCAGTGCAAGAGACGTAAGTGCGGCACAGTATAAAAAAATCCCTCCCAAAGTGGAGGAGGCCCGAGCCCAACAGTGGGACGTTACTAGGCTGGAAATGAAATGAAATGAAAAATCATTTAATCACGTAGACACAATTTTTCAGAAAAATTATGTGCTTATGACATTTCCAAATTTTTTTTCCCTACCACCGGTTCAGGACGCAATCTGCTGAGAAGAACCGGCGTAAGAAACTCAGCAGAGCTTTTAATCAAATCAATATTTTTTTTAATTAAATGTCAAATATACTTACAATGCTAATAAAACTTTACAATATAGAATATGTATTGCTCCAGAGCAACCTACTCCCAAGCTTTATCATCTTTAATATAATCAGAAATTTTATAATACGCCTTTTTACATAATTTAGTTTTAATGAATTTTTTAAATTTAGAATTATAAATTCTCTTACATCAATAGGGAGTTTATTATAAAATCGTATACAATGACCCATGAAAGAGTTACATATTTTGTGGAGACGGGTTACATGCATCACAAGATTGTGTTTATGCCTTGTATTAACATTATGGTGGTCGCTTTTTTTTTGTAAAATTATGAATATTTTTATGAACATACAATAAATTTTCATATAATATATTGCGAAGCGACCGTTAAAATATTTATGTCTTTGAATTTCTCTTTCTAATTTTGAATAGGTTATAAATATATAGCTCTAACAGCGCGTTTCTGGAGCACAAATATCCGATTAATGTCCGCACAGCTTCCCCAAAGAAGAATTCCATAGCACATTACACTGTGAAAATAACTAAAGTAAACCATTCTAGCCGTATCTACATCCGTAAGTCTTCTAATTGTTTTCACCGCATATGCCGCAGAGCTAAGTTTGCCAGACATTTTTTCAATTTGTGGGCCCCACTGTTATTTCGAATCAATAGTGATTCCTAAAAATATAGTTGACTGTACTGGTTCCAATCTCGCTCCACTCAAATGTACATTGGTTTCTACTTGGGTGACATTTGGAATAGAGAATTTTATTACTTTAGTTTTCTTAGAATTTAATAATAAGTTATTAACATTAAACCATTGTACAAGTTTTGAGAGTGCACTGTTTACCTCGTCATAATCACGCATTAGTCTATTAATTTTAAAAGTCAAGGAAGTATCATCAGCAAACAGAACAATCTCTTGATCGTTCCCAACATAATACGGTAAGTCATTAATATAAGTAAGGAAGAGGAATGGGCCGAGAATGGTGCCCTGTGGGACGCCCAATGTAACAGCAGCTCCTGGAGATCGTTTACCGTTAACATCAACTTTCTGACTTCTATTGTCTAAATAAGTGTTTAAAAGATCGAGTGCTTTATTTCTGATACCATAATGATGTAGTTTCCTAACTAAGGTTTCATGTTGTACACAGTCAAAAGCTTTGGACAAATCGCAAAAAACACCTAACGAATCTTGCGAGTTCTCCCAGGCCGAGAATATACCTTTTAGCAGTCCAACCCCTGCATCTGTAGTTGAACATCCTTTCGTAAATCCCTGTTTCTTATGTAATAATTTATTATCATTAAAGTGCTTGAGGAGCTGATTTAGAATAGTTTTTTCAAATATTTTGCTTAAAGAAGGAAGTATAGAAACAGGTCGGAAATTCGTTGGATCCGAAGAATCATCAGACTTAAACAAAGGTATTACTTTGCTGTGTTTCATGAGATCTGCAGACACACCTAAATCAATACAACAATTAAAAATTTCAGCCAGGCAAGGGGCTATTATTCCTATAATATTTTCAATAGTTTTGACAGACAATCCCCATAGGTCTATGGTTTTCTTTTAATCAATTGTTTTGAAAGTACATATAATATCTATGTCATTAACTGCGGTAAACGAAAACTCGGTGATACATTCTGTAACATTTTGTTTGAGGAGCTCTTTGGCTGAGATGGGAGAGGACTTGAGTGAACTAGTTGTTAATATAGGAATGTTAGAAAAATAATGTTCAAACTCAGTCGCTACTTCTATATCCGCCGTTATATTAACATTATTTATTTTTATATTAAAGTCGCGGCTACGAGCTGTAGCCCTACCAGTTTCACTATTTATAATATCCCAAGTAGTTTTAATTTTGTTTGAAGAAGTTTTTATTTTATTTTTTATGTAAATGGTCTTTGCGGCAGAACAGGTTTTTTTAAAAACTTTAGAATAATTATTTACATATTTTTAAAAGTTTCACTTGATTATAAGTTTTATGCAGACGAAGTCACAGTATACATCTATTAGACCAATATTATAAATGTGAAAGTGTGTGAGTATGGATGTTTGTTACTCTTTCACGCATAAACTACTGAATGGATTTTAATGAAACTTTACAATATTGTAGAATAACATATAGGCTACTTTTTATCCCGAAAGAATGCAATGTTCCCGTGAGATAATAAATAACGAACATTATTCTTTTTTTTTCATCCTATTTACCGCAAGCAACACTGCGGGGCTAAGCTAGTCTAATATTAAAACAGAGTATGTAACATTATGTATTAATTGTGACTTATTGTTTTGAAAAGTAAACAAACTTACAACAAAAGTGTTTTAAGCTGATAAATTTTAAAGTATCTTTCACATGCGTTGGTGGTGTAATGGTCAGCATAGTTGCCTTCCAAGCAGTTGATCCGGGTTCGATTCCCGGCCAACGCACACTTTTTGTAGGTATACAAAATTTAATAGCAATTGGTTTTATTTTACTTTCGTTTTTTCGTAATGTCATGTTAGATTTTAGCGTAAGATGATTGCACTAATATCAAACAATAGCCAATACCTAAAAAAAGTCAAGAAGGACAATTCTGATGCATCAAAAACTAAACCTAACTTAAGGTATATTTTTATTGATCGTCTATTTCATGATACACATTTATAATAATTACAATAGTTGGTTACTACACAGTACCTATTACAATAAGAAACTTCGGTTAACATTTTTAGATTGAGTTATCAAAGTTATCTATACTTATAATAAATCTGTAGAGAGGTCAATTCTGTACATGAAATATATTTTCAAAATAACTATCAGGGGGTGATTAGTGATCGATACTGATGCCAAAAATGCAATCAGTAAAATTTTTGTCTGTCTGTCTGTCTGTCTGTCCGTCTGTATGTTCCTTATAGAAACAAAAACTACTCGACGGATTTTAACGAAACTTGGTACAATTAATAGGAGCAGAGTAGTGAAGGGAAATGTTGGGAAAACGGGAAAAGGTGCTCCATTTTTTAAGCTTCCGTCGCGTGTGCAGCCTTAATGGTTAAAGTTACATAGAAATCATGTATGACGGAAATATTTTACATAAATTTGTCTAAAAAATATCCCGAAACAGCACATATCTATATTTTATGGTTGACTCACAATAACACGTGTAACTCCTGATAGCTTAGCAGTTCATTCATTCTGATTATATTTGTTTACTCTTACGTTTATAATACTCTCACTCAAGCAGTGTTAAAAATGTTGCAAAAACGGGTAAAATTTCTTAAATTCTACGCGGGCGGAGTCGAGGGCAACAGCTAGTGTATACTAATATGAAAAAGCCGAAGAGATTTTTTTTTTCAACGCGCTAATCTCGGAACCACTGATCCGATATGAAAAATTCTTTCAGTGTTGGGTAGTACATTTATCGAGGAAAGCTATAGGCTAACATCACGCTGCAATTAATATGAGATAAGCAGCAATGAAGGTAATTTTTTTTAAAACGGGGCAAATTTTCTCAATTCCACGCACACAAAGTCACCGGCAAAAGCTAGCATATTATAATTTTTTTGTTAAGTTTAGTTGTGCATTTAGAATTGGTTCCAATACATACGCTAGTATACAAAGTTATCTATTCAATAAAAAAATCAGTGTTAATTTAGTAAAACATAAATAACTTATCTATTTAGTAATATAACTACGAAGCCTTTTTTATGCTACAGAGGCAGTAAAAGTCAAATAAACACAGTCGACTCGCCGCCATATTGCTCTCTTGAGTTATTACGTAACATACAGGGTGTTGTGCCTCCGTGTGGTGATGGATTAAGAATACAATACAAGTGTCACCACGCCATTTCCCTCCAAGGGTGCTGTAAAAGTCAGCTAAGGGATATTGCACATAGATAACATCTTCTGTGAGAGACGGAAAACTCGAGAATATCCCTTGTGCCAACACGCCTTGTCAGCGCGGCACAGTAGACCATAATCCCTCCCATAGTGGGGGAGGCCCGTACCCAACAGTGGGACGTAGGGGCAGAGTTGTGAGGATCAAAATTTCCTTTAAATTGCGACAATCCGACAAAAAATCCCAAAATTTTACTCTATTTAAACAACTAAATAGGAAAGTCTTTTTTTCGGAGAGCAAACTCCTGCCCAAATGGCAAAAACTGTATAATTTGGTAATTTATTCAATAACACATGATTTTTGTTAACGACTAAACGTTGGAGGAATGTGTGGGTCACGGAAATCAAACACTTAGTTTGAAAGTAGAAGGAAAATGTTTATTTCAACCCCATGCACCCCACGCATGCAAAACAACAACAACAAAAGATAATGAATAAGTCAATAAAACACGACGCCGGAAGGTCGCAGATGCCGCTGCGCATTTGTCCTGAAGATGAGCATCGGATATGCTCGAAACCTGGATCGACATTATCGATCCCATAACAGTAATTGTTAGCCGGTAACATAGTATTTTTAAAGGTAATAAAACGCGAAAATGGCAAATTTTGCGTTATTTCGTTGTTTGATTGCAATTAACAATATCATATTCAAACTAATTATGATCATATACGCGAGCGTTTACTAACCTTGCTGTTTGCTAGTTTAAAATCCTAATACCATTTATTTTATAATTAAAAAAAAAAATCATTTTTTTTTTAATTCAAACACGTAACATGCTGTAGGTATATATTTAGATAATAGTTACAACAACTCATTTGGCGCGAAACACAACACTAATCTGACATAAGCTTGTTCAGCTGTTTCTTGTATTACGAGCTAATTGATCTAAGCTCAAAGCTCTTATTACAACTTGAGAAAAATAGTCTTTGAAATTATATACCTACTCTAGCTGTTGCCCGAGACTTCGCACGCGTAGAATTAAGAAATTATTCCCTATATTTGCAACATTTTTCACTGCTGCTTCGCTCCTATTGTTCGCAGGGTGATGTTATATAGCCTTCCTCGATAAATGTACTATATAACACTGAAATAAGTTTTCAAATCGGACCGACCGAATCTTACTATAGATTCATACAATTTAATTAAACAATTAATTGTTAAGCCAGTTTAAATTTTAATCCCTCTGAGGATTAAACTCAACAGGGATAAATTAAGAAAGTAAAAGTTAAGAATAACTGAAGTTTATCCTCACGAAATTAATTTGTTTTGTTAATTACAACCGTTTCTCGTATCAAGGCTTTGAAAGCTGTTACTTATTTTTACTTATTATGAAACAGAGTTGTTGTTTTTGTATGTATGTCCCTATGTGAGCTTATACATATCTTGAAAACAACGTTACTCTCCCCTCCCTACGGAATTTATAAAGATTTGCTAGTTTTTGCGACATTTTTTACTAATCTTTCGCTCCTACTGGCCAAAGTATTATTTTATATAATATATTATATTTATAGCCTAAAGCCTTCCTCGATAAACACTGCAACACTGAAAGAATATTTCAAATCGGATCAGTAGTTCCTGAGATTAGCGCGTTCAAATAAACAAACAAACTACAGCTTTATAATATGAGTAGAGATATCTTTATATATGTATATAAATCTTCTGTACGTGTGTTTGTAATTGAACTCTTCTTAAACGGCTGGACCGATTTTGATGAAATTTGTTGTGTGTATTCAAGGGGGTTTGAGGATGGTTTAGATTCACAATTGGCTGGACCGATTTTGTTGAAATTTTTTGTTGTTGATTTTTACACAGAATGGGCATTGTTCATATTTTTTTAAAACTCTTAATTCAAAAACCATTTCGGGGAATAGAGTTTCTGATCATGATCCATTAGTTTTTTTCGGAAAATTTGCTATACCTATTAACGATTATTTTTCCAAAAAAGCAAATGATCTCTATTTGCCCTTGAAATGAACGACTTCAAATATTAAGGCTGAGGGATATACTACTCTGTGGTGGAGTTGAAATTGGTCTATTATATCAACTTGGCAACTTTGAAAAGATGTATTGCAATCTGTCTTAAGTTTATCAGGAAAAGTCAAGACACAGATTGCGTACAACGATGACGTCACAGCATTTAATATAATATCTTTATGTATTTAAAAAAATCTATGTAGTGAATATTTCAATAATATTAAAATTAGTTGCTTAAAATAGTCTATATTTTCTAAAAAAAATATAAAAACAGCAGGTCAAAAATTATCAAAAAAAACGAAGAGCACAGCTAAATATATATACACATTATATATCCCTACCCGTCATGACTTACGGTGCCGAGACGTGGACACTTACGGTAGGGCTAGTCCACAGGCTAAAAGTCGCGCAGTGAGCTATGGAGCCGGCTATGCTCGGAATCACTTTAAGGGATAAACTCCGAAATGAGGTAATCCGTCAAAGAACCAAGGTGGTCGACATAGCCCGCAGAGCAAGCTCGCTTAAGTGGCAATGGGCTGGCCATATTTGCCGCAGAACGGATGGCCGATGGAGCAGACGAATTCTGGAGTGGAGAGCGCGACTCGGCAAGCGTAGGGTCGGACGCCCCGCTGCCAGGTGGACTGACGACCTGAAGAAGGTCGCCGGGAGGGACATGTTGCGGAAGGCGGAGGACCGTATATTGTGGCGTGAATTGGGAGAGACCTATGTCCAGCAGTGGACTGCGATAGGTTGACGTGATGATATATCCCTACTAATATAATAAATGCGAAAGTAACTCTGTCTGTCGGTCTGTTACGCTTTCCCGCTTAAACCTCTCAACAGATTTTGATGAAATTTGGCACAGACAATCTTTAGACCCTGAGAAAGGACATAGGCTACCTTTTATTACGAAAAAAAATTTTTTCCAAAATCCACGCAGACGGAGTCGCGGGCAACCGCTAGTATAATATAAAACACATGATCGTATTGTCAATATGTCTGTAGATATAACACGTCATTACCCGGGAACGGAAGGGAATGTAAGATACCATCAATGTCGACACTAAATCATCGCTTACCGTGTTACAGGGTATGAGGGGTGGTAGATTATCGACAATATACAGCTATCTAGTAGTGTACAATGTTATATTGTATTAAAATTACTAGTAATCCACCTCGTCTTATCACAGGTAATATTAAATAAAACTACTTTTTACGGATTTAGACGGGTGTATTTGTTTTAAAATTTGGCCCGACGTTTCGGAGACTTTACAGCTAAATCTCACCCGTGACCATGGTGACTGCAAAGTCTCCAAAACGTCAGGCTAAAATTTAAAACAAATATACGCGTCTAAATCCGTAAAAAGTAGTTTCATTTAAACAAATGACTCGCGCAAGTGTTAGAGATACGGGTAATTTTATTGACGAATATAAAAACAGAATATATAATCACTAGGGATTGTAAAAGAATTTTTTTAATGGGTCCATTAATTTTGGAGTCAATTCATTTGAAGCAATCAAATCTTTCTTCTAACTATATAACATAAATAATAAAAAAAAACACTAGCTTATCCCCGCGGTTCTCCCGCGTTTATATTTATTATACTCACCCTTCCTTAACACATGGTCTAGTCTATCCTAGGTCCATGTGACCTAGCATAATGCTGAAATGGAGACTTGGTTGCTGTCGCTTGGAAGCATGTGTTTTTTTATACAATTTGTTATGTAATATTTAATGTTAATGTTCTCTAACACAGCAATAAATAGCTCTTTCTTTTTTTAACATACACGAAATCTTAACATCTTTTCGGAGATATAACCTCACATAGGAACATACATACAAAAATAATGACTTTGTTTTGTAATAAGTAAAGATAAGTCAATACTTATATCAATACAGCCGTCATGTCATTGTTAGAATATACTTCAATAAGTATATACTAACAATGACATGACGGCTTATAGAAGACTATGGAAGGAAAAGACATGTTGCGCCGACCCCAAATAATGGGATAAGGGCAGGAGGTCATCCTCCTAACGACCATTTTTCTTTACGACCGTTTTTAATGTCAAATAATATCAGTATAGATTAGTCACAATCTATACTGATATTATAAAGCTGAAGAATTTGTTTGTTTGAACGCGCTAATCTCAAGAACCACTAGTCCGATTTGAAAAATTCTTTCAGTGTTGGATAGTACATTTATCGAGGAAGGCTGTAGACTATATAATATCACGCTGTGACTTAAGACGGTACGATACCAAATTATGCTCCATACAAAAGTATGGGTATCGTACTTCCGTTTTTTCTTCGCGAAAGTTAAACCGATTTTAATATTTTTGCGTTATATTATAGATAAAGAGTATGTCTATGCTTCTATCACTCTCTTTTTTTTTAAACATAATAACTAAAAGAAATAATGACGATCCTAAAAACCCACTTTTTTCAGTTTTCTTTACATAAATTTGCAGCGTCTATCACACAAATTTGGTAAAGTTTTACCACAAAAGAAAGTAATAGAAGCATAGATATACTTTCTATTAATATAACGCAAAAACTATTAAAATCGGTTTAACTTTCGCGAAAAGAAAACGGAAGTACGAAACGTCTTTTTTCAAAGAATTTGTAGGTAAAATCCGCTTCATCTCTAATTGTCCCTTTCAACGCGGCGCTCAGAAATAGGGATAGCAATACCTAAGGCAAATACCTAAATAAGAGGTACAGTACCCTCTTAAGGAGCGAAGCGTAAGTGAAAAATGTTGCAAAAAGGGGAAAATTTCTTAAATTCCACGCGTATGAAGACGCGGGTACAAGCTTGTATTGCATAAAACTTCTGAAAACATCTGAACAAATAATGCTATAGCTACTAAGTTATATTTAAGCACGTTTTTCTTGCTTTCTAACAGATGCGTTGGTGGTGTAATGGTCAGCATAGTTGCCTTCCAAGCAGTTGATCCGGGTTCGATTCCCGGCCAACGCACATACTTTTTTATTCTTTACCATTTTACATTATCATAAACTAAAAACTGTGATTTCAGTTGTATAACTGTTGTAGTTGTATAACAGACTATAAATTGAAGCAATTAGTATTAATTGCTTCAATTTATAGTCTGTGTGGTGACGGACCAAGAATACAAGTGTCATCATCCCATTTCTTCCTCAGGGTGCTGTACAAAGGTGCTGTTCAAAGGTGCTGTAATAGCCAGCTAAGGGATATTTAACACAGATGATATGACGTCGGATGTATGACTGTCGGAGACGGAAAACTCGAAAATAAACCCTGTGCTAAATGCACAAATGTTGCGTCTGTATGTTTTCTATGTATTATAAGTATGTACATTGTACCTATTTAAAAAAGAAAAGCAGTATTTATGTAGTAGGTATATCCTTATTCTGGTACCCATAACACAAGCATAATATGCTTAGCTTGGGACCAGAGTATGTGAAATGTCCATTAATACAGTATACTAAAAAAAAGATGTGCGTTGGCCGGGAATCGAACCCGGATCAACTGCTTGGAAGGCAACTATGCTGACCATTACACCACCAACGCATCTGTTTTTATTGCTGAAAATATTAATTAGAAATAATAATATTACTTAGAAACTTTGTTCTAACATTTTATTTATTCAAGTGAATTTAAAAACAATCACGCATTCTTTTTAAGGGGTAGACAGAAGCGAATACTTCAGTCCGGTTTGGAGTCTGAGCATATTAATGTCCCAATGTTGGAGAAGGACCTTTTCCGTTTTGGAAGTAGGTACCAATATTTAATGTTACTATTTCACGCTAACCAAAACACAATAGTAGGGGAGCCGAAGAGGGGATTTCGGGATTTACTAAAGCGCGTCAGATTAATATACAGGAGGATACCTTGTACCCGGTTAAGTACCTCCACAAAACATGAGACCCATATATAAGGCCGCCCGTGAAGGATACAGGATCAGATTAGTAAAAAAAAATTGAGCATCAGAAATTCTCGAGCGCGTCAGATTAAGGTAGGGTGAGTTAATTACATCCTAAAAAGTGTATATTCCACTAATCTGACAATTTGAGAGTGACGTAAAAAAAGCGGAGGGCAACAAAGTTGTAAAAAAAAAACGTCATCTCGACATTCTCGAGCGTAGCAAATTTTTTTTTATTTTGAAGGTAATAATTCAAGAATAATGAAAAATATATAATCTGACAATTTCCGCAAGCCGAAATAACAAAAATTCGTCGATAAAGTTAAATGCGTGCAGCTGCGTGATGCCTACATTTGGGTTTGTTTGAGTTGGACTTCTAAATGTTTAATTAGGACTGTTTATGAGATATTAAGCCATCAAAATATATCGTAAAAAAAGTTGCAAAGTTACACTGTCGGCTTTTAAATTGTTAGATTTACCAGCTGCTCTGTGTCTAGCCAACCGGAGTCGCCGATAAGATATAACAATAGATTTTAAGGACAATAGAGTCGTAAAATCTCATCTCCATTGAATCATAGCTAGACAAGAAGCACAATTAAAAAGCTCTTAGGAATATTTATGAGTATGTTGTAAAGATAAATCATACAAATTTTTAGACAAGTATAAAATATTATTTCTATTACAGCGTGATCATTTATAATTTACAACAATTAAAAAGAAAGTAAATATTATGATCTAAGATAATTTGTATCACAGAATAGTTTTATCACATAATGGACAATAATTTGAAAGTGTAAATACTTTCGTTAATGTTTTCGTTCTTCAAACTATTTACTTTTGAGGTGTAAGTATTTGGTACACAAGGAAACGTTGAAGTTACTAACTTTCTTTTAGTATTGAATATAGTCGCTTCAATTTTATTTTTCTCAAATCACGCTGTAATAGAAATAATATTTTATACTTGTCTAAAAATTTGTATGATTTATCTTTACAACATACTCATAAATATTCCTAAGAGCTTTTTAATTGTGCTTCTTGTCTAGCTATGATTCAATGGAGATGAGATTTTACGACTCTATTGTCCTTAAAATCTATTGTTATCTCTTATCGGCGACTCCGGTTGGCTAGACACAGAGCAGCTGGTAAATCTAACAATTTAAAAGCCGACAGTATAACTTTGCAACTTTTTTTACGATATATTTTGATGGCTTAATATCTCATAAACAGTCCTAATTAAACATTTAGAAGTCCAACTCATCTTTTTAAAATTTAACTTTTTCTAGTGTCGGCTCCTGCACTATAGTGTGGAGGACTGGGAATAAACGGCACCTTTCCCTCCTCACCCTTTTTATTCCCATTCGTCCACACTATTCCCATACCTCCACACTGTGGACGACGGGGTGTGGAGGACTGGGAATGACCCGCTGAGTTCAAAATATAGTTCAAAGTACAATTTTAAGCGCCCAGGAATGGAATTAGCGGGAAGTTGCAGGGAAGGCCTTTAAGGTGATCCGTTTTTCGAATTTTTTTTTGTCAGATTAGGCGAATCCCTCTAGATAATCGTCAGATTATGAGACAGTACGTTTAGAACATAAAGATGAACCATATATATCTTAATCTGACGCGCTTGAGTATTTCAAAATGGCGAATTTTTTTTGCACATTATGAAACTGGCCGTGAGTTTGCGTCCCATCGAAATCGTCAGATTAGTGAATGAGAGCTTTTTTTTGGTGCACTTAACACTCCCTTAGAAAATCTGACGCGCTCGACAAAATTTTTTTTTTTTTCATTTTCAACCCTTAAATACAACCACCCGCATCATGCAAACGATCAGATTAACATACGTACATTATTAAAAATACGTAGGGCATTGATGCTATCAATATCTGACGCGCTCGAGAATGTCCATGCAACAGTTTTTTTTTACATATTTAAAAATCTATAGCCGCTTTCCCCACCGATAAAAGTGAAAAATCACATAACATTTTTTTCTTCTTATCATCTAAGCTTTGCAACTCAATAGGTCTCTATGACGCTCGAGTAAATCCCCATTTAGCATCGTGGGCTCCCCTACCACAACACATACTGATACAAAACTCTTGACATGAAAATAAATTGTATAAGTATGGAAAAAAATATTATAATAATATGACATGTAAATGTAATAATTTTTTTGTAATATCAAATTAAATCTTGTCAACTGTCTGGCAACTGATGGCGGAATCACCGCAGTACTAGTGCCCAATCCCCAGCTGAGTTAGGCACATGGCGGGGGTTTTAGTGGGTGAGGGCCCCACACTATCCTTCTGTTATCCCTGAACAGTGTGTGCGGTCAGGCATTTCCCCAGCCTCAACAAAAAAAAAAGGGGTTTTCGGGTTTTCTGTCCTCGTTAATGACGTTATTAGCTGGGTTTTACAGAAATGGGGTGATAGCTACTCTAGTACTCTTATTACGTCACCATTACCATCCTCCTGCCCTTATCCCATTATTTGGTGTCAGCGCACCATGTGTTTTGCTTCCATAGTCTTCTAACAGCCGTCATACGACCGTTGATAGAATCTCGCTCATTCTTCAATTTTTCAATCACTGGCAGATTTTTAAACTTCCCATACCTAATTATTCTTTCCTTATTTTACCCATTCCCGTGACGCCACACATTCATTTCAACATTCGCACCATACGGATAATTTTGATGGTCTGGCAAAAATTTATTTATTTTATTTATTTATTTATTTATTTATTATTATTACATCGATACAATTAACAAGAAAATAGCAGGCATAAAACGCTGTTAAAACAGCAGCAAAACATATAGATCTCTGGTGACCGCGATAAGATTGAACTTGTGTTACGGCCACCAGGAATCACTTACATTTTTATTTTAGCACAATTTAATTACAAACTAAAAAAAGAAATGAAAAGAAGTACAATTAGGTATAAGGGATTGTGTGTGTTAGTGTGTAATGTGTGTATTTGTGTGTTTTGAGTTTATGGATGTGTGTTATGGATGTGTGAGAGTTATACAGCTTGAAGGCTTCGTGTATTGTGAGCAAACTAACATATACATTATATACTTATTTTTAATAGGTTTTCAGTATCTCTATAATTTAATTCCATAAGCCAATTACTCGTTATCTTTTTACAGAGAAAAATTAACTTTGATTGACTAGTATTTCATCAATATCCGGATCTACTGAGCCACGTTGGCTAGATACGAGTACGTCGGTAAACGTTTAGTTTCGAGTTTTCCTAAATTGGTTACATAACAGTTGCGTTACAAGGTCTTACAATAAGTTAATATACAACCATAAACATATTGCATTAATTATGTTCTATTGTTTTAAAAATAAACACGATTTTTACATCTTTACTAATTATAAAACAAAGTTGTTATTTTTGTTTGTTTGTCCCTAGTAGTCCCTACGTGAGCTTATATCTTCAAAACTACGGAACGGATTTTCATGCGGTTAGTTTTCGTGGATAGAGTGGTTCAAGAGGATGGCTTTTTTGTATAATTAGTATCTAAATTTCGAAAATACCAAATTGCGGGCAATCGCTTGTATACCTAGGTATAAAATTATGAACTGACTAGCTGCTGCTCGCGATTTCGTACGCGTCAAATTTAGAAATTAATCCTTAACAAACAGAAGTTTAATCTTCTGCTCAATACATGGCGTTCAACGTTTTTAAATCGCGCTATAGTTTCGTTCCACACATTAACACTTAAGCTCGTCAAAATTATTATTGTGTTATCATCCGGATTTCGCACTTATAAATTGGTAAGGATTAATATTATTATTGATATAGTACTGCTACCGTATACACTAGACGCTACATTCTTCTAAAAATAAAAAATACCTAGTATATTTATTCATCATCATTTCCACACACACAAAGTCGGGGGAAAATCTAGTTTAAATTATAATATAAATCGTTTGAAAGAATATTTGAATCGATATATCGAATGCTCTATCAGATGCGGTGGTGGTGTAATGGTCAGCATAGTTGCCTTCCAAGCAGTTGATCCGGGTTCGATTCCCGGCCAACGCACATACTTTTTATTAAATTTTATACTCTTTATAAAATGTTATAGTGATGTTATAGTTATAAAAAGTGAAGTAATTTTTAATACTACGGTATTGTAAATTACTTTATTTCAAAGCTTATTTATGGTGAACTTAACTGTCAATATGCAAATCGATCAGTCCCAGCAGAAGGCATCCGGATATCATTACGAGAATACCTATTAAATTTTTTACAGGACACATCTCATACATGCATTAGATTTTTATGAGATGTATGACAGCACAACTTTTGTATCTAATTGTAATATTTTTGGCGTTATACAAACCGTCAACGACCAAATGATCTTTTGACAGTTCTTTTAATTTATGGGTCCCTAAAAATAAGAAAAATAATAAAGAGTGTTGATGTTAATATACAAGGCTACCCGCAATGAATCGCTTCTGCAATAATAACATCCGTCGCACTTTATATTTTATACTTATACGCGATGGTAAGGCCTAAAAGTACAGAGTAATAAACAACAGAGACATACAAACAATTATAAGCCACACAAATTGGTAATGCGCCTGGCGGCCATGTTGGTGACGTCATAGTGACGTATAGATGAGAATATTAAATTTTGTTAGCTCTACTTTTTCTTTGCTGATGACGTCACAAGGGCGTTAATTTGACAAGGTTCCAGTGCATTACCAATTTGCGTGGCTTATAGGACATTGTATTTGTTATTCTAGGGTTCCTTACCAAAAGGTAAAACAGGACTCTATTACTACGACTTCAATAGTACCAATTCTACGCGCACAACAAAATTTAACTTAAATAAAAAATGAAAATTAACAGAAGACAATTAACATTAAGAAACATTTTTTATCACTGTTATAATATTACTAGCTGTTGCCCGCGACTCCGTACGCGTGGGGTTTAGAAAACTTTTCCCGTTTTTGAAACATTTTTCGCTACTGCTTCGCTCTTATTGGTCGCAGCGTGATGCTATGCTGTTATGCCTTTTTCGATAAATGTACTATCCAACACTGAAAGAATTTTTCAAATCGGACCGTTGTTCCTGCAATTAGCGCGTTTAAACAAATAAAAAAAAAACTCTTCCGCCTTATAATATAATACAGTATAAATAGATATAGACATTTATCTATGTGTATGTAGTATATTAAAAGAAAGTATCAGTAGTGGTATGAAGGTATTTATATGTTGTTATATAATAATCATCTTAGTTTTTAAGTTAGTAATTTTGTTGTGCACTGTATATGCCCATATTCCTCAATTTTCTCCATCATTGAGGTTTGCTGGAAGAAAATTCATTATTGAATTAAGCTCACCTTTGTACATGATGTTTCTTTTATGTCTGTAATTTTTTCTGTTTTGCTTTGTATGTGTGCAATAAAGAATAAAGAAAGAAAGAACATTAATAGTGTCAATAGCACAATTCGGCCATGTCTACTGAACTTTTTTATTAGAAAATCTGTATATTACAGACTAACGACTTAAATTAATAAAAATATGCACAAAGAAATAGCCAATTAAAGAACACTACTCTACTACACTAGTTATTTTTATTTTTTTTTGCTACGCGGGGAAGTTAGAAACCGAAGTTATAAAGTTATACAAAAATGTCAAGCTCCACCACTCTACCTAGATAGGTAGAGTGGTGGAGCTTGACTACTAAACTTATATCTTATAACTTACTAGCTGACCCGGCAAACGTTGTTTTGCCATTCCAAAAAAAAAAAATTTTAAAAAAAGAACTATAAACCTCACGAAGCCCGAGACCTTTCCAACGAATGCAAAACCGTGGAAATCGGTCCGTGCGTTCTGGAGTTATAGCGTCAGGAAGGAAAACACGACTTATTTTTATATAGTAGAAGATAGCTTATATCTTCAAAACAACGTTTTTAAATAGATATTTAAAAACGTTGTTTTGAAGATATAAGCTCACATAAGGACATACATACAAAAATAATGAATTAGTTTTATATTAAGTAAAAATTATGCGATCACATGTATTGCCATATCCATGAAAATCAATAAGAAATATATGGCTGCTCTTTTCACAAAAAATGGCCAGTGCTTTCTCTAAAACATCCCCTAGTCTGTGCACACCCCCATTTAAGATGTAAACACATAAGTATAGAGACTACTCCCCCCCTAACTCCCTTCGTGAAACGAACGCGACTCAGTTGAAGCGGCCGAGCGCCGCGGGACGCACGCGTTTTAAACCACCTCCGTTTAAAATAGAGCCAAACAAAATGTATATTATAATTTAATTCATTTTATTTAAAACCCTTTTAATTTATTCCAATAAAATTACAATAAATATTATTTAATTTTATTTAGTTTTTATAAAAAAATCGCATTGCAGTGATTACAAACGGGACTGTTTTGGATATTCTGTGAACGGAAAATTTTAATTTCATATAATACCTATGTCCTTCCTTTCTTAGAGATTTCTTCCTTTTATTTTAGTTTCAGTGTAATATCGTCAATTCGGGATGCCTTTTGGATTATATCGGATTGTACAAGTGAGTGCGTTATTGATTGTAACAAATGTAGACCTCGTTTTGACTGTATCTTTGATTTAAGATAGATAGATTTTAGTGAATCGCTGTATTACCTACTTTACCTTTCCATTACTATTCTACTTTAGGGCACAGACTACCCCCATTTCGCAAGAGCTTATGGTCTACTGTGCCACGCTGGCGAAGTGTGTTGGCATACGGCTTAGTTTTTTAGTTTTCCGTCTCTCCGAGTTAATAGGCTGGAGAGAGAGAAAGAAAGAGAAATGAAGCTAAGGAAGTTTGTTTAGATCGTAGCAGTTGGCGTACTTTAGTCACTGTCTACCCCTATGGGAATAAGGCGTGACGGTATGATGATGATGATACTATTTATAGTATAAATAAGTTTAGTTTTGCAAGCAAAAGTAGTATGTAAGTCAATGTAAAAGACGGAAAATTCCATACACGAATACAAAAAAAAATTCTACACAACTACACAAATAACTTTGATAAGTAAATCAAAAGACCTGTATTCAACGGTGGGATGTCTAAGAGCTAAAAGGACGTAGAAGGAGGAAGAAATTGTCTTTATAATCCATTTGATATTGTGAATAACATGTCATACAAGAGCAGTCTCAGTAATAAATAAAAATCCCATTTAATCTTTTGATACGTAATTCGAAAAAGAGCCCATGTTTACATTGAGATCTTTAGGATTCACCAGCTGTTTAAGGTGTAGAAAATATAAGACTTACTAGTTTCTTAACTACACAAAAGGGCATGCTAGAAGTGGCATAAAAAACAAGTTTCATTTTCCCTTCTCTCATAGAGGATGTTATTTGTATACAGTATTCCTTAGCTGTCTCTTACATCACCCTGGGGAGGAGATGGCGTGGTGACATTTGTATTCTTAATCCGTCGCCACACGGACGAATTTCCATAGAAAAAATCAAAACAGCGACCTTAGATATCAGTTTCACTTATAATAAGTACCTTCTAGTTATACCTTGTTAAATTCGGATAATGCGGGTAGATAAGCCTCTTACATATTATATACTTGTATGTTACATACATAAAACTTATTATCTGTTTGAAAAGTTTCTGAAAGTTAGGCTGTTCATATTACCGAAAATTTTTGGACGGAAACTGGGCTTTTAGATTTAATTACTGCGAGAAAATCCTAGACCAGAATTTCCCAAAGTTTGGTGAAATGTCTATTGGTCATTGGTCATACCCTTTTTGGGTATCTGTCACACACGAAATTCTTCAATGCCCAGAGGGTACATATTTGGATCAGTTCTACTATGGATATTTTTACATGGGAAATGCATTTATACTCTTTGCTGTAATAGCCGCGGGGGTATCGAGGCAGTTTTGTGTGGTACTCCCAGCCTAATGAGAGACGGACTATATCATTATAATATTTTTAAACCCTAAATAAAAGGTTTAGTGGTTTGTCCGGCATAGTAAGTTCCTCCTCTCCTAGCCGGGTCGTGATGTGTGACTTGAGTCTGCTCACAGCCCGTTAAGGGGAATACTAGGGGTTACTGCTAAGGTTAATAATACTTATGAATCCACATCCACATTTATATAACTACTACTGGCTATTTCCCGCGACTTCGTACGCGAATTTACACAAATTTCCCCATTTTTGTAGTTTGTAGCATTGTTCACTACTGCTTCGCTCCTATTAGTCCCAGCGTAATGTTATATAGCCAATAGACTGCCTCGATAAATGTACTATCCAACACTGAAAGAATTTTTCAATTGGAACCAGTAGTTCCTGAGATTAGCGCATTAAAACAAACAAATATTACAGATTTATAATATGTATTAGTAAATATGATAACGGTATCTCTGAAAAGAGCTCTTAGACTCAAACTCGGTCAAACTGTTTCTCCTTAATATGATGACTTGAGTTTTTTTTTGCTCGCTTCAAAATAAAATTTATTTATTCAATGCTTCGGGCCTGTTTGAAAAAGTTTGTCAGTAAAAAGTTAGAGGCACCAGTGACGTACTGAAATTTATGTCTTTTGCTTGTTTGACCTATTTGGAAATGTAACGAAGATGAATTTGGCTTAATATTTTTGGAACAAAGTTCCTTATCGCGCGTTACGAAAGGGGGCTAGACGAAAAAACAATAATATACCAATAGTTGTAACGACACTTTTTACTATAGTTGTAAGCCGTGCGGCGTGCGCGTGTTTCTCTGTCTGTGTCGCTTTCTCTCTCATAACATGAATAAAATAATAATATAATATTACTAGCTGTCCCGGCAAACGTTGTTTTGCCATACAATTCTGTGTAAAAATCAACAACAAAAAATTTCATCAAAATCGGTCCAGCCAGTTGTGAATCTAAACCATCCTCAAACCCCCTTGAATACACACAACAAATTTCATCGAAATCGGTCCAGCCGTTTAGGAGGAGTTCAATTACAAACACACGTACAGAAGATTTATATATACGAGTACATACTAGCTGCGCCGGCAAACGTTGTTTTGCCATACAATTCTGTGTAAAAAAAATTTCATCAAAATCGGTCCAGCCAATTGTGAATCTAAACCATCCTCAGACCCCCCTGAATACACACAACAAATTTCATCAAAATCGGTCCAGTCGTTTAGGAGGAGTTCAGTCACATACACACGCACACAAGAAATATATATATATTAAAAGATAAAGATTTTTTTATGAATTGTTGAGTATCAATTATACCATGATATAATAATTTATTAAATAAAATTTTATTACAATTCCTTTACTAGTCGGAAGGAAATTCGTTCCATCCCTCAGGTGTCCCTTGACACCTCTCAAGTTTTTTTGAACTTGTGTCCTTGGTCATATTTTGATAAGAGTCAAGTGGGAGTAGACTTAAAATATTCTGTTATATGTCCGACTGGTGCCGGATTGAGAATTCTAGTGTCACCATTCCGTTTCTTCCCGAGGCTGCTGTAAAAGCCAGCTAATATTACACACAGATAACATTCTCTATGAGAGATGGAAAACTCGATAATAAACCCCGTGTCAACACGCCTGGTCAGTGCGGCACAGTAGACCGCAATTCCGCTTTAAGTGGAAGAGGCCCGTGCCTAATAACGGGACGCTATATGCATTTACGCACACCCACTCCCGCCAAAACACCGTCATGATAGGAGTGGGTAGTGTCCGACTCACCGATAAACGGAATACCGACTAAACCTAACTGCGGCGCTATCCACGTCCTTCTGGAGCGCCAGAGGTTCCCTGTTCCGGACTCTCTCTGAAGCCCCGACGAGAGTTATGTACCTAAGGTTAAGCTTTTTCTTCCCAGCTCATTAGCATTGCAAGGTTGGGCACGGGCCTTCTTCATTTCGGAAGGCTTTGGTCGATAAACAGCATTGACCAGACGCGCTTTGATGTTAAGTCAAACGAGATACTGATTCTAAGAACGCTTACAAGCAAGTGATATGGCGAAATAGATTATAATGTAAATATTTACGTAACTTAATAAATTAATTTAATTTATTAAGTAAAGCATAGCATGTCAATTGCAAAATCAATAAATTACTTTAGTAATTTAAGTAACTATTACATTAATGTTACAATTACGATACAACAATTTAATCGATATCAAACGCGATAATTCTAATCGTTTTATTAGAATACCTTATCAGATGCGTTGGTGGTGTAATGGTCAGCATAGTTGCCTTCCAAGCAGTTGATCCGGGTTCGATTCCCGGCCAACGCACATCTCTTTTATTAAATTTTATGCTTTTTGTAATGATGATAAAAATAACTATAATATTAATAATTTTTTAACACTCGGAAAACATTTATAGAGTACCTACTAGCCGTGCCCCGCGGTGTTACCCGCATAAAAAATCAGACCTTATAGGGTGTTCGTTCAGGACGAGTAGATTTTCTCCTACTTACTTGACATATTGGACAATTCACACAATATCTTTATAAATTGTAGCCTATTATCTGATGTTTAAGGTACATTATTGTAAAGTTTCATTAAAATCCATTTAGTAGTTTTTGCGTGAAGGAGTAATAAACATCCAAACATACTCACAAATGTTCACATTTATAATATTGATAGGGTTTTTTACTTTTAAACTAATACGTGATATTGTGATGAATTGCAATTCATATTGTAGTAGAATCAAAACAAACAGACACAATTTTATGTGTCTATTTAAATAAATCACATTAGATCCCACAATAAAGTTATAAGAACACAATTTACCGTGAAAACACGTCTTTTAGCTCTTAAGGTTTTAATGGCAAAAAGCCTTCGAGTCCGTAATTACATATTGCGGTCAGCCCTTGAGAGGTACTCACAAATTTTGCGACCTCATCTGCCCTAAGGTCGCCTTCCTCAGAGACTGTTACTTTAGGTTTTCATACAAATTTAATATGTAGTAAAAATAATACTACTACAAATATTATCTTTACTTAATATAAAACAAAGTCGTTATTTTTTTTACTCGTATATATGGCTCTCCGTGTGGTGACAGATTAAGAATACAAGTGTCACCACCCCATCTCCTCCCAAGGGTGCTGTAAAAGCCAGCTAAGGTAAATTGCACAGAGATAACATCCTCTGTGAGAGACGAAAAACTCCAAAATAAACCCTGTGCCAACACGCCTGGCACAGTAGACCTTAATCCCTCCCAAAGTGGAGAGGGACCGTATCCAACTGTGATACGTTAATGGGCTAGAGAGAGAGACTATATCTTCAAAACTACACAACGGATTATAATGTGTTTTTTTAATATATAGAGTAGTTCAAGAAGATAGATTTTTTGTATAATTTGTTCAGTATTTTTTTTGTATTTTCTAAATTCCACGCCATGCGTACGAAATTGCAGCGAACAACTAGTGTTTTGTGCGTTCAAATTGCCTATGTGGTGACGCAATAAGAATACAAGAGTGACCAT
This sequence comes from Orgyia antiqua, assembly GCA_916999025.1. Lineage (NCBI taxonomy): Eukaryota > Metazoa > Arthropoda > Insecta > Lepidoptera > Erebidae > Orgyia > Orgyia antiqua. The sequence goes on from OU779874.1 coordinate 1,701,491, forward strand.
CCCTTTTCTTTCCCAGGATGCTGTTAAAACCAGCTAAGGAATATTGTAAACAGATAACATCCTATGTGAGAGATGGAAAACTCGAAAATATAAAACCCTGTACTAACGCGCCTGGTCAGCGCAGATCATAACCCCGACGTGGAGGAGGCCTGTGCCCAACAGTGGGACGTTAATGGGCTGGACAGAAAAAGAGAATACGTTCAAAAATAATGTAAAAAGGCTTCTTATATGTAATTGAAGTCTTTTTAAACTTGTTGTGTGATTTGTTCATTATTATTTTTGTCATACAAATGTTTGTACTGCGTCTGGGTGTGTTTCTTTATATTATAAGTATGTATTTATAAAAGGAAAGTAGTATTCTATCCGTATTCTGGTACCCATAACACAAGCATATAAGTATAGCTTGGGACCGGAGGACGTTATGTGTAATGTCCATGACTATTTATGCATTTATTAAAAGAATTTTAAAAAGAAATAGATAAAGACATTTATATATTGGTAAATAAATAAACAATCTTCGAGTGTTAACTAAAATATTATATAGACCGTAATATTTTTTTTCTGTTAGACAGCAGTAAGCTATATAATCTTGAGTAGGCTCAGGTGTAAGCCAGGCACAGCTGAGCGCAACCTCGTAAATTATTATCAACTTTATACACCAATATTTTTTATAAATTGAATTGTATTTATAATAAAAAATGGTTTATTGATAAATCTATATTGTATAATAACTACTGCCAGCGATTTCGTTCGCGTGAAATTTTGAATGATTTGACAGCAATAAGGAACTTAAAGTAGGTTTTCCCGATCTTCTTCTTCTTATGGTGCCGTCTCCTACCGGAGGTTGGCGAGCATCATTATGATCTTTAGTCTGTCGCCAGGGGTTCTAAACAGAGACCTAGTGCTAATGCCGAACCACTGTCTCAAATTTTTCAGCCAGGATGTGCGGCGTCTGCCTGGTCTTCGGCTGCCCTGTATCTTCCCTTGTATAATCAGTTGCAGAAGATTATATTGCTTATTACGCATTATATGCCCGAAATACTAAAGTTTGCGGCGTTTTCCAGATAGAATTAGATAATATTATCCCGGGTTAAATTGTAGCCTATACTCTAAGATCTCTACCAACATACCATCGAAAACGGTTTTCAATTTCATGCCGTAGTTTTGGCGTTATGCGGGTACAAATACATAGCCAGACAGACAGACAAAAATTCTATAAAACATTATTTTGGCTTCTATTACGCCAAAAAGAACCGACTATCCATTTTTTGACATCGATTTGTAGACTTATTTTTTTTTATTTAGACTAGCTAATGCCTACGGGTATAGTACGCGTTTTATAGCCACTGTCCGTGTCGTTGGCACGGATGGATATTAATCTATCGTGGACGACCTCTTACGCTTAACGCGGTCGTCCACGATAGATTAGAATATCAAAAAGCGACTCTCATAGAGCAATTTACGACATGTACATTAGCAAGACTGGTCTAGTTAGACTATCACTACAGTCTACGTAGACATACTCTACTACTCTCGCTCTAATGATCTATACGTAAACATAGAAATTAGAGCATATATTAGATTAGTCTCCAAGCTGTCTAGCTTTCTGTTCGTGAAAGAAGGGCTTAAGAATACAAGTGTCATCACCCCGTTTCCTCCCTAGAAGCTCTCACAGCTCTTAACAGTCTACAAATGGATATCATAAGCAGAAAACACCCAGATGGAAATCTTGAAAATAAATCCTGGGTCAACACGTTAGGTTAGCGCGGCACAGTAGACGATAATCAATCTAAAATGGAAGAGAATACAAGTGTTGCCACCCTATTTTCTTTCCACGGTCCTGTAAAAGGTCGCTAAGGCATATTGTACACGAATAACATCCTCTGTGAGAGATGGAAATCGCAAAATAAATCCTGTGGCAACATGTTGAGTCATCGCGGCACAGTACATCATACTCCCTCTAAAATGGAGGAATCCCGTCCTTAACGGTGAGACGTTAATGGAGAAAGAGATTTATACAGTTCATAATTTAACTTAAAAAAGGTTGTATCTATAAGCTCTCAAGTGATTAAGATTTTAGATATACAAACAATAGGAATGTTTGAAGGACATTTTTATTTGAGAAAGGTGTTAATTGATTGTCATACTCATTTTAATATTAAATTTAACTGAATTATTTAGTTAGTTTTATTTTAACACTAAACGTTGCTCGCGTACGTGTGGAATTTAGCAAATTTACCCCGTTTAACACCATTTTTTATTGATGCTTTGTTTCTATTAGTCGCAGCGTGATGTTATATAGCCTATAGCTTTCTTCAATAAATTTACTATCCAACATTGAAAGAATTTTTCAAATGAGATCAGAGGTTCCTGAGATTAGCGCATTCAAACAAACATTTTATCCCTGCGTCTGGGTGTTTTCTATTTATTATAAGTATGTATTTACAAAAGAAAATTAGTACCTTTAAGTATTAAAGTCAAAGTCAAAGATTTTTATTTTATGTAGGCAAGATATACATGCTCTTTTAAAAAGTCAGAAACTAGGCGTCTGTTCCTAAAGGGAATCCTATGGAGAAGAACAGACAAGAAACTCCAAATTATATCCCTATTCTGGTACCCATAACACAAGCATATAAGCTTACATTGGGATCAGGGGACGTTGTGTGATATATCTGTGAATATTTATTTATTCTAATATAAATCTGACACATGAAAACTTAACCTCTTTGCTTTTGGTATCGGTTATGCTACACGCTAACCTAACCTAACACAAAACATTAAGAGGATACCAAAATAGCTTCGTGCATTTTTCTATGTATGAAGTTTTCATTGTTTCTTTAGATTGAATGGCTAGAGCTCTAATTTTTAAGTATATGTTTTTTCAATATATGATCTAGGATCGCATAAACTCAGAAACGCGATTGAAAAAAGTTTTCTCGATAGTAAAACTTGGCGAAACAACCTCTCTAAATTTTTATTTTTTTCATTTGTCGGTCTATTATCGCGTATTTACTAATTAAATAACTTTAAAAACATAGGTAACTATTATGTATAGAAACACGTGGATCAGAATTAAAATATATTTAGTAGATTTTGAGTAAATAGGAAAAGTATCCCTAATTCTTCTTTTTCTGTGCCTACTGGCTGTGTTAATATGTACGTGTCGGCGATGATATTGATGTAGGCCCTTAACACAAATTTTCCATTAAATCAATACTGTCATTTTGTTTGTAACAAACACAATAGAATATTTTCAATGTTTCATTATAATTAATTGACGCAATGAAAAATTGTTCCTTTTGTTATTTTCGGGAAATGACAAAATAATTTTTGATGTGTTAAATGGACCGTATAAATTGTATGGTAGATAAAAATATTAAAAAGCTGAAGAGTTTTGTTTGTTTGAACGCTTTAATCTCAGAAACTATTGGTTCGAATTAAAAAATGCTTTTTGGGTTAGATAGTACATTTATAGAGGAAGGCTATAGGCTATATAACATCACGCTGCGACTAAAAGGAGTGAAGTAAATTTTACAAAAACGGGGAATATACAAAGATTTTTTTTTTTTTAAATTTTAAGATTTTAGAGAAAATTTTAGATTTTACAAAATTCCACGGGTATATAAATAATATATAATTGAAAAAAGAGGTTCCGTGCTCTGCTATTTTATTCGTGAAAATTATATGTACCGACTTTTAACCCGTTTAAAAAAAACGAGTAGGTTATAACAATGTTACCGAAAAGATTTCAAAATAGTATTATTGTAATAAATATTATTCATATTAGTATTTCTTCATTAACTCAAAATTTATTAATAAATTAAATAAATAAATAAATATTCATGGACATTTCATACAACGTCCTCTGGTCAACGTCGTCAACCCGCGACCTCGTGAACGGAAGTCCGTTACCTGAACCACTAGACCACGAGAGACTCAAATTAATATTATTGTAACAAGTTGATTGTCATTACTTTAATTTTTTTAATGTTCAAATCTAACTGTAATATAAATGTAATATTTACTAGCAGTGCCAACGACTCCGACCGAGTAGAACGATTTTTTTCGATCGACCATTCAATGTTTTGAATCTTTTTTGAGCCGCTAGATGGCGTTAAAAGTAACCAAATTTAGAAATTTCGTATTATGTAAATATCTCGTGATTGAGTGGACCGATTGAGATGAAACAAAGACGAAGTAATACCTTGAGTTGTGTACGATTTTTACGTGTAATATTTATATTTATAGGTGTTGTACATTTTACGGGATGCGTGCACAGACAAACAGACAAAAAATTAAAAGATGCTAGAAATGGGTTCGGTTTGTTGTCCTTTAAACATCTGACTATTTTTTTTTTGTAAATATATTCAATGTATTTTTTTTTCTACAGATATTTTATATGTGTAAATTAGTCAGGAAAACAAACAGTCGTTTCAAATCAATATCGAAAGAAAAAATAATACCGATAGACTATAATCGAGACACAAACATGTAGTTCCATAATTAACATAATCAAAATTTAATGATGAAAAATAAAATTGTCTTACTTAAGCAATATAAAATACAAAGAAACATATATGTATATAAATTGTTTACTATAACTATTTACATAATAAATACAACGCTGTCCGTGATTCCATCCATCCAAATTTGACCTAGTTGGCAAGTAAAATGCTGAAATGGGGCTTTAGTATTGAGACGTTCGATGTTCGCGTCGACATAAATCCGTTCAACTTTACGACTTTGATAAGCAAATGTCATCACAAAACTGTAATTAAATAGCTGTAAATATATTTCTCAACCTTGTTTTTAGATATTAAGACCCCTCCTCCCTCCCCAAACAGACATCAAACCTTAACAAATTGTACAAAAAAAGCCATCCTCTTAAATCCCTATATCAATTAAAAAAACCGCATCAACATCCATTGCGTAGTTTTAAAGACATAATTTCACATAGGGACATACATACAAAAATAACGTCTTTGTTCTTTAATAAGTTAAAATTTTACTGTAAAATTACTGAGTCTACAGTTTTTCTCTCTCTCCAGCCCATTAAAGACCCACAGTTGGGAACGGACCTTTTTCCACTTCGAGATGGTAATTAGTCCATTACGCGGCGCTGACCAGGCGTATTGAGATAGGGCTTATTTAAAAGTTTTCCGTCTCTGACGGAGAAAGATATCTGTGTATAACACACCCTGAGAAGCAAAGGGGGTTGTGATACTTGTAGCCTTAAACTGTAACTACACTTGCTTATAAACCCATACCTGGCTTTTGCAGGAACCTGGGAAGAAAATGGGGTGGTGACACTTTTATTTTTTATCCATCACCTCACAGACTCTCACAAATTTTAAGCTATAATAATACTATTCAATTATATAAGCTTAAACATATATCTATGACTAATAAATATTTTTTCTTTGTAAATAAACCGGAATATGCCTTTCCTTTGCAACTTCCGGCAAGAGAAACGGTGTACAAACAGCTTCTTAATATGTTATTATTATTTTTATATGTTTATGTGACTTTCGCATGTTTTTATTTTTAGAGTTCCGGATCCTACTACATTTAGGCTGTATCTTAGGAATGTTGATAGCTAGAGAGCTTAAATTTGCACAGTTCGTATATTATAATATTTTCTAACACTTGCGCGACTCATTTGTTTAAATAAAACTACTTTTTACGGATTTAGACGCGTATATTTGTTTTAAATTTTGGGTGGGTGGTAACCTTTTGGTAAACCCACATTGGTTCACTCAAATGTGGGTAAACCCTGTAATAGCTGATCGTAGAAGACACATTACAGCTCAGTCTCACCCGTGACCATGGTGACTGTAAAGTCTCCGAAACGTCGGGCCAAAATTTAAAACAAATGTACGCGTCTAAATCCGTAAAAAGTAGTTTTATTTAAGCAGTTCGTGTATTATCATCACTGATATCTTGCCTTTATCCCATTATTTAGGGTCCGTTATCTGGTGTTATTGTATAGCCCAGTCATTTAGTATTTTTGCCTGGAAAATTTTCCCAAAAGTTTTGAAAATTGGTGAAAATTATAGATTTTGATGTGCTCTTTCCAAATTTCAACTTTGCCACCTCCTACGTTGCCCGTTAGCGCCGGCATATTGAAAAAATGGCGCCCATAATCAGTTTTTTGATAATAACTCCTTTCCGACGCATTTTACAGGAAAACATATCTTTACAAAATAAAAGTAGAGGAAATTTTCTACAATTATGTCATTATCTATTTTTCCCTAAAATCAATAGTTTCTGCGTACGAGCGCCGTAAACCATTATACATCCACACTAACGTATATTATTTACTTGAATTAAATATTGTTCCATAGAATGAAAACCCAGCTAACTATAGTCTATCCCACCAAAAGATTGTATTTAATGTCTTTTCTTTTTATACTTGACTGACGAAAAGTTTACAATCCTTTTTCCTACACTTCAATAACTTCACTTTCTTGCAGTATATCACCACAAATAAAGCAGTTTACTTGATTAGAAGCCATGGCTCTACAAATGCAAACGACGCGACACTGTGAAATGATAAACGTATACTGATGACTCAGACTAAATATTTCTATTGAGCTCAACAGCTGGGTCCAGATGTTTCTTAGAAGGGGAAGAAGGGGCTTGACACAGAAGGGACGTATTCCTTTATAACTGCGGAGACATGACAGACTATAGTTAACAGGGTTTTCATTCTATGGAACAATATTTAACCTTCGTATAATTAAAGTAAATAATACACGTTGGTGTGGATGTATATTGGTATACGGCGCTCGTACGCAGAAACTATTGATTTTAGGGAAAAAAAGATTGTGACATAACTGTAGTAAATTTTCTCTACTTTTATTTTGTATAGATATGTTTTCCTGTAAAATGCGTCTGAAAGGAGTTATTATCAAAAAACTGATTTTGGGCGCCATTTTTTCAATATGGCGGCGCTAACGGGCACCATACGAGGTGGCAAAGTTTTTTGCCAAAGGTTGGAGAGAGCACATCAAAATCTATAAAAATACCAATTTTCTAAACTTACGGAAAACTTTCCAGGTAACCCTTTATTTTTTCGACCAAATGACTGAATCAAGTCGATATGATAAATATATTTGGGTATTTACGGTAGGTACAGAACCTGTAGCGTGCAAGTCCAGCTCTTACTTGGCTGGGTTTCCATGCTACTATTTAAATGAAATTGGATATAGGTACCTATAGATAGTTTGAAGGGGAGAAAGAGAGACCGCTACTTTTGAAGCCAAAAAGAGCGTTTCACGTACATGCCTACTAAGTCACAACCGCTAGTATTGTTTTACAAATTAATTTAGAGAATCCAAGAATTGCTAAGAAAAAGGATGTGGCCGGCATTCCCGGCCAACGGGCCGGGAATCGAACCCGGATCAACTGCTTGGAAGGCAACTATGCTGACCATTACACCACCAACGCATCTGATACAGTGACTGAAAAATGTACTTGTATTTTTCAATTTAGAATTACACAATTTAAAAGGCTCTCAAGCGTAAAATCTATTACGTTTTTTGCGCATTTCTATTACATTAGACTGTTTCTTATCTTTTTTACAATATTACGGAATCTTTCTATGTGATTTCATCTTGTTTAAAAAAGTCAAAACATTTTACAATCAAATAATTTGATGGTATTTATGTATAACAGCTAATGCTCGCGGTTCCACCCGCGTTTTTAGTTTTTGTGCCCCCTACCCCTAATATACATCAAACCTTATCAAATTACACAAAAAAATCTATTCTCTGGAACCACTCCATATATTAAAAGAAACCGCATCAAAATCCGATGCGTAATTTTGAAGATATAAGCTCACATAGGGACATGTATTATGTGCTTCATGGTGATTGCAAATTCTCAGAAACGTCGGGCTAAAATTTTAAACAAGTACCTACACGTAAAATCTGTAAAAAGTAGTTTTATTTAATATGCGTTTTTTGGACCCCATTACTGAGACATCGCTGTCGGATTATGTCTGGAACTGTTATAGCTAGATATCTGAATATTTCAGTTTGTGCGTATGAGTTTGTTTCAATGTTATATTTTCATTAACAATTTACATTGTGTTTGAAATTACTATACTAACTATATCCTATATCCGTATCGCCACTCGACGGTCCCATTAGAATATCAGCGTTAGGTCTCTGCGACCTAACATCAGCTGAAATGAGTGCCTTTTGCTGTTACGACACGATGTACACTATATTTTGTAACTATAAAACATAACTTGTTCTGTAATTGTATTTTGTGTTGAACAGTAATAAAACATTCCTTCTTCTTCTTTATTTCTTAAATTACAGTTCTTACAGCACATTATTATGCAATTATATTATTCTTATATGAATGACTTATCGGAGGTTTAAAAGTTCGCTAAAATTGTCAAAACTTGTTATTCATAATAGTCTTTTTCGCTTTTACAACGTTTATTATCTCTCCTATAAAATCTCCGTTTAAACCTCCGATAAGTCATTATGAATAAGACCATCCTCTTGAACCACCACTCTATCTTATTAAAAATCGCATTTTGATTCGATTGCTGTTGCGTACGATTGTGCAAGCTGTAGTGGCGTTGGGCGGCCCCCGACAAGGTGGAGCGACGACATCGTCAAGATCACGGGGTGACATTGGATGCGAGCGGCACAAGACCGTGCATCGTGGCGTTCTATGGGCGAGGCCTATGTCCAACAGTGGACGGAGAGAAGCTGATTGATGAAAAGCTGATAGAAAGATATTATGACAATAACGATAAAGAACCCATCTTGTACGCGTCCAACTCTTACTTGACCGGTTTTATTATAAAACAAAGATACTATAATTAATGTTTAATCAATTGTATAAAGAAATACTTAAAAATAGTTTATAGTAATTATTATTACAAATGAAACTTTATTTAACTATGACTTAATAACTACGAGTATTTCAATGTAAATTGAATAACATATTATTATTTGATATTTTTAACAGATGCGTTGGTGGTGTAATGGTCAGCATAGTTGCCTTCCAAGCAGTTGATCCGGGTTCGATTCCCGGCCAACGCATTAACTTTATACTTTCTTTGTTTATAATTAGCCGAATATAGCACTTATAAAAGTTATAAGCATTTTTTATAGTTGATGTAAATCATATTCTATTGACGGGCCTCGTGGTCACTGGTTTGCGTAATGCTGAGGCCACACTAATGAGAAATGCCATTAATTATCGCGATAATGGACGTTAACCATAGGTGTAGCCACAGCTTAACGGGATAATTTGACAATGGCATTAACAATGCCATTTGGCGTTAGGCGATAGCTCAAGTGGCGGTACATCAAAGAGATTATCGCGAGAATTGATGCGATGAAGCGGCCACACCACACTACATATTTTATTAGTGTGCGTCGAGAGCGCTACGGGAGCGGACGTATTTGTTTTTTACTTGTTTGTCACTGATTCTACCCTTGTTGCCTACGTCGCAAAACATAAAACAAAAATTGTATCATCCACCATCTTCTTTTTCTTTGTTTCCGTTTTCTCTTTATTCGGTAATGATTCAATAAAGTCAAATAATATAAATTTACACTCATGAAATATAGACCTGCGTAGACGTCCATCTTGCTTGAATTGAAGTAAATTCAACGCCGTTTTTATTACCAATAATGAGCATTCATGTTGACCGTTGAAGTGTAGCCACCCACTTTAATGCGGTAAAAAATATCGTAATAATTATCGAGATAATGGGCATTGACGTTAAACGCTAATGTGGCCCCAGCATTAGGAACTGCCGTGCACGAGGTAGTGGGTTCGATTCCTGCTTGGGATAATCATTTGTGTGATATTTATAATTGTCATACAAATGGTTGTACTGCGTCTTTATGTTTCTATGTATTATAAGTTTAGTATGTATATATAAAAAAGTAGTATATGTAGTCTATCCGTTTTCTGGTACCCATAACACAAGCAAATAAGCTTAGCTTGGGACCAGAGGACGTTGTGTGAAGGAATATTTTATTTATTTAATTATTAATATGCGCCGCTAGATGAAAAACTTATAAAAATCATTGTAAAAATCCTTTGTATTATCAGAATACAAAATCAATCCAATCAACGTACGGATTAAAATTGAATATAATCCGATTATACGTTCAGATTGGACATCAATCGAAGTACCAATCATACTTGCATACGTCACTGGTCGATTGATTATCCGGATATAACCAGATTTAACCGGATCACACTCGATTAAACCGGCACGTGTTGGGATTCATTTCGTTAACGTCATGTTTTGCATACCTACCTACGTTCTTGTTTGAGAGGTATTGGTGCCAATTCTACGCGCAGAACTAAACTAAAAATTGTAAACAACTATTGCTGTATTTTGATTATTTGGCTCAACCAATAGAGTTATTTTCAAAAAACTGATTTTGGGCGCCATTTTTTCAATATGGCGGCGCTAACGAGCAACATACGAGGTGGCAAAATTGAAATTTGGAAAGAGCATGTGCTCTTTCCAAATTTCAATTTTGCCATTTTGATTTCAATTTTGCCGATTTTGATGTCAAAATCTATAAAATTACCAATTTTCAAAACTTTCCAGGTAACCCTTTATTTTTTCGACCAAATGACTGAATCACAAATGGTTGAGTACATTTAATTTTATATTAATTAAAATCGTTAGTTAAAGAAAGTTCAGATAACGTTGCCAGATTGTGTCAGTGACAGCAGTAATTTTTATTTTCAGGGCGATATGCCATTTAATTGTACACATAGAACCTTTAAGCCCAGAAATTTTGCGGTATTTTTTCAGGCTGCTTTCTAATGACTAATAGTAGCCATTTACTTTGATAAGAGCACATATAAACCAGTAGGCACTAGACACTCCGTGTGGTGACGGATTAAGAATGCAAGTGTCACCACCCCATCTCCTCCAAAAGCTTGTTAAGGGATATTGCACACACACATAACATTCTCTGTGAGAGACGGAAAAGTCGTAAATAAACCCTGTGCCAACACGCCTGGTCAGCACGGCACAGTAGACCATAATCCTTCCAAAGTGGAGGAGGCCCGTGCCCAACAGTGGGACGTAAATGAACTGGAGAGGAGACACTAAATATTTCACAATTAACAAATTGTAGCTACCACCAGGATTTGGTTTATAAGGTTTACAGGTTTATTTTTTGGTTTATATTTTAATCCGATGCCCATTCTGGACCTTTGTGTGATTAACCTATACTAATAATTACTATAAACTAAGATTGTAACCTTGTGAGATATCAATAAATGTTATTTATTTATTGGGTGTTTCTATGTATTATAAGTATGTATTTACAAAAGAAAAGTAGTATATATAGTCTACCCGTATCTGGTACCCATAATACAAGCATAGAAATATAGCTTACTTTGGGACCAGAGGACGTTGTGTGAAATATCCTGAATATTTATTTATTTATTATAAAGCTGAAGAGTTTGTTTGTTTTGTTTGAACGTGCTATTGAGAAAAATGTTGCAAAAACGGGAAAAGTTTTCCAAATTCCACGCGTACAGAGTCGCGACCAAGAGCTAGTACAAGATATTAGTCAAGCATCTAAGTGTATTCTATTTATTTTTCGAACAAAATTATGATTAAAAAGATGTGCGTTGGCCGGGAATCGAACCCGGATCAACTGCTTGGAAGGCAACTATGCTGACCATTACACCACCAACGCATGTGTTCAGAAAGCTAAAATCCCCGTTCATGGCATGTCTGTATGATTTATATTTTGCTATTACTCCTAAACAAGAGACCTTTATCGAATATTTACATTAATATTCTGATGAAATTGAAACAATTGTCTAAACAGTAACACTGCAACCATATAACATCAATGAAAGGACTGACACATGAGGTCTCGGGTTAGATTACCCCCCGGGACAATCATTTTGTATCACACAAATGATTTTATGCGTTTGATTTTTCACTGATGCTTCGCTCCAATTGGTTGCAGCGTGATGTTACATAGCCTATAACCTTCCTCGATAAGTGGACTATCCAACACTGAAAGAATTTTTCAAATCGAACCAGTAGTTACTGAGATAAACGCGATTAAACCTACAGAGTAGATTACCTTCATACACGAGTCTGGTTCGTACTTGGCAAGTGTTTTTTTTTTAATTTACGTCTACATAATGTCGGTTAGGTTCCTTTCTGGAAATGACATTTCCAAAGCGGTCTGATGGCTCATTTATAACTGCCACGGTTAGCCATTAGTATATTTGTTTGACTTTGGGCTTTGAACAATGTATTTCTAAGTCTTTGTTATGTTATTTATAAAAGACTTTTATATTTACTTAACTGATTAAAAGACAATTTATATAAATTAGTTTCTAGATTTCACCTGCGTTTATAGTTATTGAGCCCCCCTCCCCAAATATACATCTAACCTTAACAAATTGTACAAAAAGGCCATTCTCCTGAACCACTCTATCTAATAAAACAAACCGCATTAAAATCTGTTGCGTAGTTTTGAAGATATAAACTCACATAGGGACATAGGTACATACAAAAATAGCGGCTTTGTTTTACATTAAGTAAAGATGATAAAGTTAGTGTCTGAGAGGTAACGAATTTAGAGTACCAGTGACACCACTTCATTATCTTTCCAGGGTGTTGTGAAAGGAAAATTTTATTGTACACAGATAACATTCTCTTTAAGAAACGAAAATATTATGGAGCAAAGTTCCGTTTAAAATATATTCAATTTATTTTAAAGTGAATCTCAGTATAAACTGAGTACTACCATACTACAGACTATTACTACTAACTACAAACTCAATATTATTGAGGCACAAATTTCAGAGTCCAAGCATGTTGAGATTTCAACGAAGATTTGTGGGGCAATGATATTTTCACGTCATCTAAGCCAATTTCCACCTGAAACAAATATAAAGATATCGTTTTATGTAAAACCAAATGCTATAATGTACCTAAAAATTCACAAAGACAGTTGAAAATATATTAAGTATTAATATTAGGGCTGATCTCTCTGTTGTCTAAGTATAATTTTGATTAATTACCTTGGTGGTCGGAATCTCCCAAAATTTCAACCTATCTACGCGTTGGTAGACAGACAGAAACCACAACTACTTTAGCTTGTGACACTATCACTAAGGATAGTGGCAGAGTCGCGACTTGAACACTAGGATATGTCGCTTCTAAAGAAGCCATTATACAAGAACAAGTAATATTAGGGCTACTGTCTGTGTGGTGGTAGATTACGAATACAATTTTATTGTCACCAAGCCATGGATATTATTAGCAGTAAAAATCATCTGTGAGAAACGGAGAATTTGAAACTAACCCCAATGTTAACACGCCTGGTCATCGCGGCATAGTAGACCAAAATTCCTCTCTGAGAAGGAGAAACTTTTCTCTCAGAAGCCTCTCGAAGGCCTGTGCCCAAAAGTGGGATGTTATTGGCAAGAAAGAAAAAGAACTAAACTCACCGGCAAATTCTGTCCTTCATTGCCCAATATTTCAATAGTATAATTCCAATTTGCCAATAAAGAAGTTACGCCTTTCAATCTAAGCATGTCATTAGACGGCCATTTTAAAACGATGGCATAGACTGCGTTTATAGCATCATCCTCATCTTCAGAGAATCTTGGAGTAAGAGTGTTGTGTTTCTCTTGAACACAAGTATACCAAACATCACTGTTCAATCCATCACGCTGGTTGTGCCAAGGAGAACTGCCATATATCGCCTCTCCGTTAATAGACAGCCAAGATCCAAGAGCTAATAAACGTTCTTGGAATATCAAATCTATTGTACCTTCCTTTGTTGGTCCGATATTTATTAAAATGTTACCTGAAATAGAAGATGAAAGGGTAATAAGGCAAGCACAAGAAATATATTAGGATTATATTAGAATTAATCATATTAGGAAGAATTTTATTAGGATCAACCTAGGCAATAAGAAATTTAGTTTGTTATAACGGAAAAGTCTAAAGAAAATCGAATATAACATATCCTAATCCTACCCGATTAGTTCCCGATTTTGAAAGCGATGACAGTAACAGAAAATTTCTAAATACAAAGATATACCGAATAGACAATAGCGAAATTAATAGACGCCTCTGAAGAGTCCTTAGAAACGATAGCAAAATACTTAAAAAATCATGACATGCCAAAACATTAACTAAATAGTTACCTCCACGGCTGACAGTAGACACAACATTGTATAAAATTTCTTCTATAGTCTGGACATTATTCAATGCCATATTTCTTCTATAACCCCAACACTGTTTGTCCAATTTGATAGCCCATTCCCATTTATGCCTCTTGTATTTCTCTGAAATCATTCATATCTTTAATTATTAAAAATTAATAGGTATAATAATAATGTACTTTGTTGTAAACACGCATCGGAAAATTATCTTTGCACCACATAAGGTTACCTTCACCTGCCTATTGGGAAACGAACAAAATAAATCGATCCCACTCGATCCACACCTATTAACACGATGAGTGCGAAACGAGGCTTGAAAGATCTCGTCCGTGTTTCGTCTTTACAGCGGTAAGAAAAAACTTAAACTTCCCTGTCGTGCAAGAGGCGTAACTTCCGTCTGGTTTAGCTTAGGAAAGAGATAATTATATATCTGAGGTGTGCTATTGATTCTGAGTATTTTAGTATGCCTACCTTAGTACCGGATGTTTAAAAGTTTAAGATTGCATATCTTACAAATTTAAGAATTAACTTCAATATTGTTGAAGTTAGATCTCCGTCAAAATTACAAATGTATAATTGCTTAGTTTTCGGAAAAACATTATTCAATGAGTAAAATAACTAAAATATTTACTGCTCCTGAAAACCTTAGTGTTTTAGACAGAAACAAAAAAATCTGTTCGGTTTCCTTAACCTGGTTTTCTCAAAGTCCCTATAAAAAAACCTAGCAGAGGAACAGGATCACCTATTATGGAGATCCAGTGACCTATTTAAATAAATGGAGCAAAGCTAATGGATTAGTAAAATAATTTATTAATTTTGCAATTGACTTTACTTAATAAATTAAATTGTAGTGGAAAAAGTGATCACCGCAAGCGGGATGATTACCGCTCAGTTAGCAGAGCGACGGAACGGTATTCCGAGGTCGTGGATTCAAGTCCCGCTTGCGGTGATCACTTTTTCCACTACAATTCAATTTACTAATGGATTAGTATTAAATGATGTTCAAAGCCAGTCTAAATATAGTTCTAAGCCCATTAATGTCCCATCATAGGAATGGGCTTCGTTTCCTTCGGGAGGATATTCGGTCCAATACGATACGCCGACCAGGAATGCTAGCATAAGATTCAGTTCCAAATATTCCTTCTCACAGAAGCTTACTTATTTAATTGCTCAGCTGGTTTTTACAGCTCCTTGGGGTAAAGTTGGAATACTAACACTTGTATACTTAACTAACCTGGATCATTTCTGGAATCTTGAGTGTAAAAGTCCCCATGTGTTCCAAAAAAATTTTTGCCCCACTGATCATTGACAACCACTTCATCTTTAACAGGACTGTCATTGTAAAGCCACGAGAGGAATTCAGATGCTTTCCAATATTCGTCAGGGGCTTCCCAATCTCCTGTAACCCATATCACGGATGGCTCATAATCTTTAACTAGCTGTTTCATTTCAGGCCATACCTTAGTTTCAGCATAATATCTTGTATTAAATCCATTGTTCTTATCCTCATTATAAATTGGATTGTACCATTCATATAAGGAATAAAGATATCCAAATTTCAAATTCTTGTTTTTCACAGCAGTAGACAGATCTCCAATTAAATCCCTTTTAGGACCTACTTCAACAGAATTCCAACCAAATGAACGCTTCGATGGGAACAAGGTATATCCATCATGATGTTTACTTGTCATGATAACGTATCTAAAAATATGAATTTGAAGTTATATTCGCACATCAGGGAAGAATGATTAGAGTAAAATTTTTTTTTCCTTTTTTCTCCAGCCCATTAGCGCCGTACCACTAGGCACGGGCCTTATCCACTCCTTATCCACAAGCTATAGGCATTTAGGTCTACTATGTCGCAGTGAACAGGCGTATCAGCATAGTGTTTATTATTGAGATTTCCGTCATTCTTAATCCGTTACCACACGGACAGAATAGATAGCTTGAAGTGTGCCAGCCCGGGAATAATTTTATTCTCCAGAATCAAATGGTTGAGGGAAGGCGGTCTGCTCTCAGGGTTAGGTACTTACTTAGCTCCAGCTTTAACAAATAGATCAGCCCACGCATTGGGATCAAAAAGTTCAGCTTTAAACATTGGAGCAAATTCTTGATAAGTAAATCCTTGTGGGTAGTTTGCTTTCATAAAATTTTTCAGTTGACCGTCTCCACCTAAAATCATAAACTTATTACTTCTTAAGTAATACATAACTGAAGAATACTTGGGCATTTAAACGTGTTTTTCTGTTTTTGTATACAGGACTAGCTGGCCCGGCAAACGTTGTTTTGCCATACCAAAAAAAAGTTAAAATAAATATTAAAAAAAAAAAGAACTATAAACCTCACGGAGCCGGAGACATTTCCAACGAATGCAAAACCGTGGAAATCGGTTCGTGCGTTCTGGAGTTATAGCGTCAGCCAGTAAGGAAAACCCGACTTATTTTTATATATTAGATTAGCCAATTAGTTTAGTGCCTTGTTGTCTAGCGGTTAATGTAACGGGCTGCTGTTCACGAGATTGCTGGTACGATCCCTGCACGTGACAATTATTTGTGTGATATTTATTTCAATCGAATTCGAATCTAATTAAAGAATACTTAACGTAACTATTCAGTTTATGACTTAAAACCATATCAAATTTAAAAAAATACTAGGGTTTTTTATAACTGATATTTTTATCACATCTGGACAAGTAGATGCAAAATTTCAGATTAATTCGTGACATTGAGAGTGAAAATCGTGTTTAAATCTTCCATTAGACATAGATACGAACAAAGCTAAACAAGCATCTTAAAAATTATTTCTTACCTTTCCAAGCATGCCAGAACCATTCTGGTGCGTAACTAGGAACGGAATATACACCCCAATGTAAAAATATTCCTATTTTAGCATTATCAAACCAAGTAGGCAATGGGCGGGTGTCTAAATCGACCCAATTGGATTCAAATCTATGCACGTAATCACCGGATTCCTCATCGTAATTTATTTCTCTTGTATGCCTTACATTAGCACTTACTAAACACAAAAATGTTAAGAATATTAACAACCGCATTGCGCAAACCACAATTTCAGACACCGGAATAGTCAAGATGCCGAAAATTTAATAATTAATTAACATTTTGCTGTACATTTTATAATCTTTTGTTATCGTTGGTTATGTGTAAGTTAGGGTCAAATTTCTGCTATCTATAAAGATAGTGGGTGAGAGTATGTTTGTTTTTCTAAAGTTCTATTTTAAACCATTAGAAATTCGCCACCTGTTTCGCACGCGTAATATGAGTATTCGTAATACTATTTCTTTAGACTTACATATATATTGTAGCCTGATCAGAGCGAAACAACAAACCATAATCCCGCCTAAAGCGGTGGAAGCCCATGCTCAACAGTGGGATGTTAATTGGCTGGAGAAAGATAAAGAAAGCGATACATATTTCTCAAAATGAACAGTTTAACTCAAGGTTATGCGTTAAATTGTTCTTTTTTAGACCACTATCTTTATTAATTTTAGCGTTCCATACCAAAATACCAAAAAGTAGAACGGGACCCTATTACTGATACTTAGCTGTCCGTCCGTCTGTCACCAGTCTGTATCTCAGGAACGGCGATAGCTAGAGAGCTGAAATTTTTTTTATTCTCCTGCCACTTATACCATTTGGGGTCGTAAATATAACGGATATGTTGTACTAATGGTATGGAACACTTCGTGTGCAAGTTTAACTCGTACTTGACCATTCTTTAAAACATAACCAGAGGACGTTGTGCGAAACTTTCTAAATGAAAAAATATCCTCGCTTCTTTAAGAAATTAAGAAATATAACATGAAGAAAAATATTCATACAAATCAAAACATCTATGTTTTTAATGACAGTGAAAAATGTCGTTCTAACATGCCTTTTTCATCTACAATTTTTTGTCAGACAGCTCAAAACATGTTGTTAAAATATAAGATAAAATTATGTCTCAATAAAAATCCCAAATTTTATCTAAGGTTAGTAAAGTCAAGTAAATATTGATAATGGCACCGATTATACACGGACAACACTAAACTTAACTAAAAAATGTAAGTTGATAGTATTAATATATCTATTATTTGCTATTTCCTTGTACATATTTTTAATAATTAAAATCGTTAGTCTATAATACACAGCTCTTGTAATAAGGCAGTTCAGTTAACATTGCCGATTTGTGTTATTGATACTCTCAAATTCTCAAATTACATTTTTTAGTTAAGTGTAGTTTAGTTGTACGAGTAGAATCGTCACCATTGATGTACAAAACAACTAGTTATCTATAGGTAGATACGTGAATTTCTTAGAAATTCTAGACACAAAAACAATAGTAATGTGATTTTGTGAGAACACGTTTTTGCATTAAATCGTTTTGCTTATAATACTTAAACCTTTGTAGTGAAAACGTTTCGGACTTGACATATGTCTAAATTCAAATTTTCATATTATGAATGTAAAATGTCAACTTATATACATAGCTTCGTAATTTTTAGGATTATATTATTCACTAGCTGTTGCCCTCGACTCCGTCCGCGTAGAATTTAGGAAATTTTCCCCGTTTTTGCAACATTTTTAACTACTGCTTGAGTGAGAGTAATATAAACGTAAGAGTAAACAAATATAATCAGAATGAACGAACTGCTAAGCTATCAGGAGTTACACGTGTCATTGTGAGTCAACCATAAAATATAGAATATATGTGCTGTCTCGGGATATTTTTTAGACAATTTTATGTAGAATATTTCCGTCATACATGATTTCTATGTAACTTTAACCATTAAGGCTGCACACGCGACGGAAGCTTAAAAAATGGAGCAACTTTTCCCGTTTTCCCAACATTTCCCTTCACTACTCTGCTCCTATTGATTGTAGCGTGATGAAAAGTATACTATAACCTGCCCAGAAGTATGAAGAATAATTGTACCAAGTTTCGTTAAAATCCGTCGAGTAGTTTTTGTTTCTATAAGGAACATACAGACGGACAGACAGACAGACAAAAAATTTATTGATTGCATTTTTGGCATCAGTATCGATCACTAATTACCCCTTGATAGTTATTTTGAAAATATATTTCATGTACAGAATTGACCTCTCTACAGATTTATTATAAGTATAGATGATGGAGAATTGAAGTAATACAGTCTGTTTGTACCTATTAATATACCCTTAGGATGTCAGTATTCAGAAGCAATGTTGTAGTGTTATTTATACTTTTTATACCAGTTAATTTACTATTTATATATATTTACTCATTCATTTATTCTCTTATTATTTACATATTTTTTTAAAAAAGATTATAAAAACAACACTCATTCAAATTAAAAAAAACACAATAAACACACTATAAATACAATATACACACTTAATAAAAACATGCACACATTATAACCTTTTTAAAAAAATATATAAAAAATAGTGCACCACCGGCATCGGGTACAGGGACCAAGCTGCCGGTGGTCAGGGATCCAGAGACAGGAACCTCCTCACTATGCGAGCCGTATCGAGGACGACTGCCTTCTGCATCAGACCCTTGACCCAACTGCCTAACGCGAGCCTCTCTAGATGTTGGTCGAGGCTCTTGGCTATTAGTCCATTGACTGATAGCCAATTATTTATATATATTTAATATTCCCCTAGTTCCCTAGTCTAATACGAGAGATCTACGAACTATACGGGCATTTTCTAGCAAGACTACTTTCGGCATCTAACTGAGCCATCACCAGCTTGCTTGACTTGCAACGGTACCTTCAGAGCTCTTCGAGTGCAAGTCAAACTGTCCAATTCGTGCTTGGTCATTTCTTTATATTTACTTTCACGGGTGTCGTAGTCGAGTGGTTTATGTAACGGACTGCCGTTCGCAAGGTCGCGGGTTCGATTCTCGCATTTCCCGCTCGGGAGAATCATTTGTGTGATATTTATAATAAAATTGTCATACAAATGTTTGTACAGCGTCTGGGTGTTTCTATGTAATATTTTCTAACACTTGCGCGACTCATCTGTTTAAATAAAACTACTTTTTACGGATTTAGACGCGTATATTTGCTGTAATTTTTTTTTTAAATTTTGACTGTCAAGTCAAAATTAAAAAAAAAATTATAAAATAAATATATTTATATAATAAATATTTGCTGTAAATTTTTTAAAAAAAATTTAAAGCAAATATACGCGTCTAAATCCGTAAAAAGTAGTTTTGTTTCTATGTATTTACAAATTCTATATTGTATGTATATCCTAAAAAAATCTATCGGGCTAAAGCTTTTATCTTAAAAATTACGGAATAGATTTTGATGTAGTTTTTATTAAATAGATAGAGCGGTTCATCAAGAGCATAGCTTTTTTGTAGTATAGTTTATTAGGGGTTTGTTTTTAAATTCCATTCGTACGCAATTGCATTCAACTACTACTTCCTTATTCTTACTTACTTACTTCTTACTAATTTATAAATGCGAGAATTCTAATTAAAAATTAAAAATCTTGACGAGCTTATGTCTTAATGTGTGTAACAAAACCATAGTGCGATTTAAAAACGTACGTACAACGCCATCTATCCAGTGGTATAGTAAACTTCTGTTCGTTAAGGTTTGTTTTCTAAACTTTATAGCAACAGCTATATTTTATAAATGGACCATCTGTTGTCCGCGATTTCGTATGGAATTTAGAAAATTTTTCTCACATTGCAACCTTTTTTATCGATACTTCGCTCCTATTGGTCGCAACTTTACGGCATATAGCCTATAGCCTTCCTTGATAAATGGACTGTCCAACAGAAAAAATATTTTTCAATTCGGTCTAGGATTTCCTGAGTAAAGTTCAAAATGAATCGCACTTTAATAAGCCATGTTTAAAACCAAGCTTCATTGTATAAAATAAACACAGAAATGTATGTACTGTGTATTACTTGTGTACATTACTTGTGTACACAATACAGAATGTCACCGTAAAACAATTTAGTGGAATAACGCTAAGAAGTATTGTTTATTGTCAAAAGAAAGTTTACTTGTGAATTGTATTACCCTCCTTGTTTTAGTTGAGTATAATATTTCTATCCATCCATCAGCCTTTCTACGACCACTGCTGGACATAAGCCTCCTCCATAGAACGCCACAACGCGCGTTTTACCAGTGATGATGGAACTGATCTCTAAATGTTGGCCTCATAACAAAACTCAGAGTCGTGCAGTGTGCTATGGGGAGAGGGCTATGCTCGGTGTTTCCCTACGTGATTAAATCCGGAATGCGAAGATCCGTAGAAGGACTGGTGTGTACGACATAGCCCGAAGAGTTAGCACGCTGAAGTGGCAATGGGCAGGCCACATCGAGGAAGGTAGTAAGAGCGAAACATCAGTGAAAAATGTTGCGAAAACGGGGAATATTTTCTTAATTCACACAAACAAAGATTATGATTATGATTATGATTATGATTATTATGATTATAATTCCATGAGTACCAATTAAAAGTCAACTAAAAAATAATAAGTCAGTTAATGAATCACAAACAATAAGCTGAAATATCCTAGACAATTGGCATTATTCATATTTGTTTAAAACTCTTAATTCGAAAACCATTTCGGGGAAGAGAGTTTCTGATCATGATCCATTAGATTTTTTCAGAAAATTTGCTATTAACAATTATTTTTCCAAAAAAGCAAATGATCTTTATTTGCCCTTGAAATGAAGGACTTAAAATATTAAGGCGTTGTTTAGTTGCTTAAAATAGTATATATTTTCTAAAAAAAATATAAAAACAGCAGGTTAAAATATAACGAACAATCCCAATTGATAGAGAAAGTAATAATTAATCATGATATGCGGAAATTGTATCAATGCAATGTATTGATTGCGTTCATCAATTGATTGGCTAGACGAGTCTCACTCTAGACAAACATTTAACCTTTTTAATAGAGGATATTTAAGTTAATGAAACATATTAGTAAATAAAGTTATTATTTAGAGGGAACTACAGCTCCAGGCCTCCGCTTAGGGATTTGCAGTAGGTATCGCAATCCCTATTCTCGAGCGCCGCGCCGAAATAGACAAATATTCAGGCAGATTTTACCTACAAAATCTTTGAAAAAAGACGTTTCGTAATCCCTTGTTTTCTTCATAAAAATTAACCTATTTTTATAAGTTCATAGATGAATATCTATGCTTCTGTTACTTTCTTTTTTAGAAAAACCATACTAAATTCGCGTGACAGGGGCTGCAAATTCATCTTAAGACAACTGTAATAAACGGGATTTTTGCATAATCATATTTCTTTTAGTTATCGTATTTTGGAAGAAAAGAAAAGATGGATGGACTGTGTGAAAGACGACATGATAGAAAAAGGAATTGACACAGACATGACGGCTAATAGAAGACTATGGAAGAAAAAGACATGTTGCGCCAAACCCAAATAATGGGATAAGGGCATGAAGATGATGATGATTGTATTTTGGAAAAAAGAAAGTACTAAAAGCATAAATACATAAGACCGTGAGAAAAATGCTTGCTTGGTCTTGCTAGACAATGCTTGTATAGTTCGTTGGTTTCTCTCCCATTAGGCTACACCACTTTGGCCGACTGGTGCCAACCTCGTAGGAGTGCGTCCTACCTCCCTCGAGGCAGTATTGTATCCAAATAAATTATATAAAATAATATAAACGCTAAAAATAAGTAGAATAAATATATTGTGGCTACAAAAATAAAGCAAAAAAGTGATACAATAGTTTATTCAACAGTAAGGCCTCTGACAGTATCAACGGAAATTAAAAAAGAAGATAAAAACTCCAATGTGAAACAGATATGACAAAAATGTCGGAATGAAAATGTGGTTGCTGAAACTCTGAATGTGAAGAATACAGAATGCAGGCTTTGTATTTACTTAAAAAAAACCGATGAAGTACGAGTCAGCCTTGCACAAGAAGGGTTCTGTTATGTTATTATCTACTAACTGTTCCCTGAGACTTTGTACGCGTAGAATTAAGATTTATTTTAACAAACAAACTTCAGTTTTTTAAAGTAAATGCAGCTAAATAGTTTGTTTGTTTGAACGCGCTAATCTGAGGAACCACTGGTCCTATTCAATAATCTCTATCAGTGTTAGATAGTACATTCATCGAGGAAGTCTACAGGCTATGTAACATCACGCTACAACCAATGAGAGTGAGACAGCAGTGAAAATGTTTCCAAAACGGGGACAATTATCTATATTTGAGGCCTTCCGTTGCGTGCGCTGCGTTAGTGGTTTACATGTATTGTATTATTGGTTTTACGAAATTACACGCGTACGAATTCTCGGGTTTTATATTATTACAATAACTAGATTAATGTTATTAAAAGCATTAGTCAGGTAATTTTGTCGCGGTACCACGGTGACAGTCACAATTAATTCAATACAGTAACAACTTGGCAAGTTGGCAACGAATTGGGACCGCACTGCGACAAATATTTCAACTACAATAGACCATTATTATAAGAATACAAAATATAATTTAACACGGGAAAATTTAGGTACTAGGTCTTGCAAGGCTTTGAATTCCAAGAATTTTTACAGACTAATTTTTGTATAAAATTTATTTTTACGGACTATTTTTACTGTACTATTGAATTATACATCTTTGAAGCCTTGGTTAGATGCTGTTATTAAAGTAAATCTTATGGTCCAAGCATGTTCAGATTTTAATGATTATTTCTGAGGTAGTGTATTTTTCACTTCATCATTTACAATATACCACTGAAACAAAGGCAGAAAAATAGCATCAGAAACTTCTCGTAAGTATTTATCTGTGTGGGGGCGGATTACGATTACTAATTTCTCTTTTGAATTTCCTTCTCAGATCTGTAAGAGCGAGTTCACAGTCTATATGAAACACGGAATTTTCGAAGGCAGAAAAAGAAGAATAAGGGAATTACTCTTCTTCATCTTCTTCTTCTTTGATAAGTTTATTAATTTCTATCTCTGAACGTACCACTAAGGGGCACGGAGCTCCTCTACTTTGGGAGAGATTATTGTCTACTAGTCCGCGCTGACCAGGTGTGTTGTCATAAGATTTATTTTCTAGTATGACAACTATCACAGAAAATTTTATCTGTGTAATATCCTCCAGCCGATTTTTACAGCAATTTGGGAAGTGGAAGTGGGGTGGTAAAACTTGTATTCTAAATCTATTACCACATAGTCAATATATATTTATTGTATAGACTTAACGTTAAATATTCATCTTCATTGCCTAATATTTCAACTCGATAGCTATTCTTTTTCAGTTTTGACGCCACTTCTTTCATTTTGAGAATAATATCTGACGGCCATTTTAAAACAATTGCATAAATTTTATTCATTTCTTCACCTTCATTTGGTTTGGCAGTAGGGTGTGCGGTATTGTATGTCTTTTTAGGGTTCCGTACCCAAAGGGTAAAAACGGGACCCTATTACTGAGACTTCGCTGTCCGTCCCTCCGTCTGTCACCAGGCTGTATCTCAAGAACGGTGATAGCTAGACAGTTGAAATTTTCACAGATGATGTATTTCTATTGCCGCTATAACAACAAATACTAAAAATAAAATAAAATAAATATTTAAGGGGGGCTCCCATACAACAAACATGATTTTTTTAAAGTTTCTTGCTCGATACTAATAACGTTGCCTTATGTTGCATAGATAATGGTACGGAACCCTTCGTGCGCGATTCTGACTCGCACTTGACCAATTATTTTTATACATGTGTACCAAACATTGGCATTAATAGAATCTTTCTGAGAATACCAGGGAGAGCTACCATATATTGCTTCTCCATTAACAGATAGCCAAGAGCCAAGAGCTAAAAGACGTTCCTGGAATATCAGATCTATTGTACCTTCTTTGGTAGGTCCAATGTTGATAAGAATGTTCCCTGTACGAAGAAATTCGATTAACCAATATTGTAATAAAGAAATTATTGATGATATAGACCTAATGAAACTTTTGCCTATAAAAAAAACATGGGAAGAATAGTGAGATAGATCATGTCATAGAGAATATGAAAGAGATACCGAGTAAAGACATATGAAGTGACAGCATATTACGATTACGAATATTATTATATACTCATTGCGCTGACCAAAGTATCGGGGTAAAGCCAGAGCCACAATATATCTTTTAAAAACTGCCTTTGCCATATAATTTTGCTTGACTTGACTTCCATTAGCTATCTGAAGAAGTAGTATAGGAAGCTTTTAAAATGAAGCGACGACCTACTTAAGGATGACTCAAACAGAGAATATTGGAAAATCAAGTTGAGTGTTTTATGGATGACACGTGACTGATTGCGATAACTGGGTGAAGATCATGGCTGCATCTCTAAATGTGTAACTTGAAGTATGAGGATGGTTTTTATGCAGAGAAAACATCAAAAAATGGCTGAAAAACGTACACAAGTAAACTGCAAATCCTATACTAATAAATAAAACATACCTTTACAACTGACTGTAGATACAACCTTATAAAGAATTTCTTTTACAGTTAATAGATCATCCAAAAGCATATTTCTTCTGTATCCCCAACATTTCTTGTGCTTCGACTTGTCTGAAATTGTTATTGTAACTAGTTTAGTGCTGATATAAATTAATTTACAATTTTTATAGTCATTGCTAACAGTTAGATAAAACGTCTGTATAAAACGTAAACTCTTTAAGCTATCAGCAGCTCTACAACATAGTATATGACAGAAAAACGCCGTACCTTTATTTCTAAGAAGACCCTAAAACAGGCAGAAAAATAAATCAAGTTTTGTGGCATTCTTTGAGGAAATCCTACATTGAAAAGAAAGATTTAAAAGTTTGTTATAATTTTAAACAATTACATAACTTACCAGGGCTACTCCTGTTATCTTTAACGTAATAGCCCCCATAATTACCAGGGGTATTGATACCCCAATGATCATTAACCACTACTTCATTCTTAACAGGACTATCGTTGTAAAGCCAAGTAATAAATTCAGCAGGCGCTTTCCAATAACTGCCAGGAGCTTCCCAATCTCCAGTAGTCCATATCACTGAAGGCTCATAGCTTTCAACCAGCTGTCTCATTTCAGGCCACATTTATTAGTCGGAAAATTTCTTGTTCTGAATCCAGTATTCATGTCCGCATTATAAATTGGATTGTACCATTCGAACAGGGAGTAAAAAACACCAAATTTTAGTTTCTCTTTCTTCACAGCTGTAGCTAATTCTCCGACTAAATCTCTTTTAGGACCTACTTTCATGGAATTCCAACCAGATGACCAATTAGACGGGAACAATGTGAATCCATCATGGTGTTTACTTGTCAAAATGACATATATAAAAAATTTCAATTACTTAATTGTAATTTTTATTTACACGTTTTTATTGATTCGGTACGTATCTGTCTATGTAACGGGATCGTTGAAAGTAATTTCTACCACTTTTGGTAGTAGAATTGATCTGAATTATATTAAGGATCGATGACAATGCAATTTGACGTTCTCATGGGTACAGCAGGTTTTCCTTAAGAGATAGACATATGGCCTCGCGGACTTTTTTAAAGATCTATAGATAACAAACAATTTCTCAATACATTACATTGTTGTAACTCACATGGATAAGGCAGCGTTTTCATTTAAAGCTCGCGCGTGTGACTATTTTCCCCGTTTCTTCCAACATTTTACACTGATGCTTCGCTTCTATTCGTTGCAGCGTGATGTTACATAGCCTTCCTCGATAAATGTACTATCCAACACTGAAAGAATTATGCAAATCGGACCAGCGGTTATTTGAATCTGATAATATATTAAACTTAGTTCATAAACTAAAAAACACCCTTAAAAATTCTGAACATTATTTTACATGATTGAAAGAAAGAAAGAAATATTTTATTTATAACTACTCAATGAGCATGTAACATAAAATTTAAACAAACAAACAAACAAACTCTTTCGCTTTATAATATTAGTATAGATACTCGTAATAATAACTAGTACTTATCTACATAACTTTGTGCAGTGTAAATTTTTTTTTTGTTATAAAATAATAACTACCTAGCTATTCGTTTGTTATAAATATCTCGAGTCTTCTACCTTCTACGTACTATGTTAGTTATGTTTTGTTTTCCTTGATGTATTATCTCTTTACTACCAATATTTTAATACCTATTATATTTATTACTATTTAGCCACTTAATTTACGAAAATCTAATTTTATCACTATTGTATTACATTACTATATTACTTACTATCACGATTGTTGTACCAATTAGTTTAACTTTATTTTTATAATTGTGGTTGGTTGAATCCGTGACGTCCTCCAAATACGGCCCAACGGAAGACCAGCGCTGGTTTTTAACCAGCATTATGCTGAGTTGGGTCCGTATTTGTGACTACTCCTACTTTGTACATATACATATAGGTAAAATATATAATATTTTTACCTAATTATGTTCAGTGTTAGTGTATGTGTGTTTGTTTGTTTTTAAAATTTTATGTTACATGCTCATTGAGTAGTTACAAATAAAATATTTCTTTCTTTCTTTCAATCATGTAAAATAATGTTCAGAATTTTTAAGGGTGTTTTTTAGTTTATGAACTAAGTTTAATATATTATCAGATTCAAATAAGGCAAGCAGAAGTGTGTACTGAAGAAGATAAGGGATACTTACTTTGCTCCTGATTTAGCAAACAATTCAGCCCATGCACTAGGTTCGAAAAGTTCAGCTTTAAACATAGGTCTGTGCAAAATCCTCATAAGTAAATCTTTCTGGATAATTCGCTTTTATGAAATCGTTAATTTTTTTATCTCCTTCTAAAACGTAAACAATTATTTTACTTTTTTACTTATTACAAAACAAAGTTGTTATTTTTGTATTTATGTCCCCATCTATACTTTCTATACTAATATTATAAAGCGAAAGAGTTTGTTTGTTTGTTTGTTTGTTTAAACGCGGTAATCTCAGGATCCGCTGGTCCGATTTGAAAAATTCTTTCGGTGTTGGATAGTAAATTTATCGAGGAAGGCTATAGACTATATAACATCACGCTGCAATGACTAGAAGCGAAGCATCAGTGTAAAATGTTGCAAGAAACGGGGAAAGAAGTCACGCGCGCGAGCCTTAAATGAAAACGCTGCCTTATCCATGTGAGTTACAACAAAGTAATGTATGGAGAAATTGTTTGTTACCTATAGATGTTTAAAAAAGTCCGCGAGGCCATATGTCTATCTTTTAAGGAAATCCCGCTGTACCCATAAGAACGTCAACAAAATTATCAAATTCAATAGGATGTTTTCAAAAGCTATTTATGTGTATATAGTTACATTTTTTATCAAATTAACCTTAACTTAATTAACCTTAGTTAGCTTACGCAATTTATATAGATAATAACTGCTCTTTACAGCATGCAATTTAAATGAATATCTTCGGAGATATGACGAAAAAAGAATTACGCGCGATAAAATAAAGATAAACTGTTCGCTGAGCAACGAGAACGTTTCCCCGGTCCTCTATCTATACTACATTGTTTCGATGTATGGTTGAATGTGTGAATGTAAGGATGTTTGTTGTTCTTTCACGTAAAGACTACTGGGTGGATTTTCGTGAAACTTTGCAATAATATAGCTTACATATCAGATTAACACATATGCAATAATTTATAAAGATACTATGTGTCACGGCGTCTTAGTGTGTGTAAAAGTCAGTATTGTACAGGTTGTTACGCTGCTCAATCCCCGACGGATCAGTGTTGAGTTGGTCTTTAAAGGCGCCGGCGTCATCGTCAGCGTATGGTCGTTACGCTGCTCAAATCCCGACGTATCGGTGCTGAGTTGGTTTTTATAGGCGTCGGCGTCGGCTTCGGCGTCGTCGTCGGCGCCGGCGTATGGTCGTTACGTTGCTCAAATCCCGACGTATTGGTGCTGAGTTGGTTTTTATAGGCGTTGGCATCTACAGCGGCGTAGGCGACGACATGTTTATGGTATTATAAGGGTTGGTGTTTACTATGTATTATAAGTATGTATTTACAAAAGAAAAGTAGTTTATGTATTCTATCCGTATTCTAGTACCCATAACACAAGCATATAAAGCTTACCTTGGGACTATAGGACATTGTGTGGAAAATTCTAATTTATATACGCTTTAATACAATGAAGTATTTTTATTTATTCATTTTGCGATTAACTTAATTAATTGAGAGAACAACAGAACGTTATTCCGAGGTCGTGGGTTTAAGTCCTGTTTATGATAATTCTTATTTTGACAATAATTTCAATCAAGTGTTATTCGCCGGGAAGGTGAAGCATTTTTCTTGATGGCTTCGACTGGTACAAGGAAAGAAATACGTGATTATCATCTGTTCTAGGATTGTTGTAATTTTACTACCTCGATTTAACTAATTAAATGCAGTGATTTCAAATTCCATGTGAAGAAAGTCGCGTTCAATAACTTAGCAACGGAAGCAATTCTGTCTCTCTGTGACTCTTTCGCGATTATCTGCCCAAATTATTAATTATACCTCGCTCTTGATAGGTTTTTGTTAGGTAGGTTACCTAACAAAAACCTATCAAGAGCGAGGTATACTGGAACGTTTAGGGTTCCGCACCTACTGGACCGAAAAATATAAAGATTTAAATACAAATAAACAGTTAATTAAGCATATAGCAACTCACCAACTTAACTTTGTAGCTGCAATAAAGGGGATCGCTTACATTTCAGCTACTTCATAAGTTCGTATTAGTTTTTAGCAAATCTTTCATGTGATGTGGTATTAAATTATAATTTTTTTGGATTTTTATCAACACTATGTAGGCTTGGACCATGCCAAATTTCAAGTCTCTAGGATAGTGGGAAGTAACCTGTAAATTTTGATTCCCTAGCGAAAGTGGAAAATACTCAAAAATGGCTGTAGTTCGGTTATATCTTCTGAATGCGTAGATCTAAATTATTGGTTGTATCTTTTGCAGCAAGGGACCGCATATATCTACATTAAAATTTGGTATAAGTTTCAAATTAACAACTTCAGCCTTGGCTGAGTAAAAAAAAGTTTAACGAGTGAAAAGACAGACAGACGGACACCGTATTGAGAGTATAAGGGTTTGATCAAAGACCTGAAAAGGCATGATGAAGCTCTACATATATCATTTACTAAAATGACATTGGGGCCGTGCATGTTACTTCTTTAGAACTGTGCAAGAAAAGAGAACCACACTGACGATTTACTAATTAGCTGTAAAATGGCGTTATTGTTAGTTCATTTAATTTTTCGTTTCTTAATTCCACGCGTACGAAGTCGCGGGCACTGCTAGTAGCTTATATCGACGAAACTACGCAACGGATTTTAATGAGGATGTTTTAAAAAATTGGTCAAGTGCGAGCCGGACTCGCGCACGAACGTTATTAGTATCGAGCAAGAAACGGAAAAAAAATCATGTTTTTTGTATGGAAGCCCCCCTTAAATATTTATTTTATTTTATTTTTAGTATTTGTTGTAATAGCGTCAATAGAAATACATCATCTGTGAAAATTTCAACTGTCTAGCTATCACCGTTCTTGAGATACAGCCTGGTGACAGACGGACGGACAGCGAAGTCCATTTATCTTAGCTATAGGTTGCTAAGGTCAATCTTTTGATACCATGCATATTATAAGCACGTGTCTGTTTTAGAGTTCAATACATTAAGAAATCCATATTAGAATTATACTTATACTACTCGTAAGTAGCCTCTCTTTTTCACAGTGATAAACGTGATAAACGTTCGCAGAGATATATCGATATC
This sequence comes from Orgyia antiqua, assembly GCA_916999025.1. Classification (NCBI taxonomy): domain Eukaryota; kingdom Metazoa; phylum Arthropoda; class Insecta; order Lepidoptera; family Erebidae; genus Orgyia; species Orgyia antiqua. The sequence continues at coordinate 1,732,442 of OU779874.1, forward strand.
AGCTTGTACCGCACTGCGCCACAGAGATGCGTAATAGTGATGTACATTATTCTATCGATAGTTTTTATTTTATCTGCTGGACAACAAAAGCGATGGATGAAAGACAAATGCACGTTGCGGAGATATGAATGTTGAGATGGATGTGTGGCGTCACGCGAATGGATAAAATAAGGAATGAATATATTAGAGGAAGCCTGAAAGTAAAGCCAGTGACTGAAAAATTGAAGAATGAGCGGATGTCCTGGTATGGGCATGTCATGAGACGAGAGGAAAGTAATGTCGTTAGGAGAGTTCTGAGTATAAATGTGGAAGGAAAAAAGTCTAGAGGAAGACCTAAGAAAAGATGGATGGACTGTGTGAAAGACGACATGAAAGAAAGAGGAGTTGACACAGACATGACGGCTAATAGAAGACTATGGAAGAAAAAGACATGTTGCGCCTACCCCAACTTTACTAAGTGACCACTTAACATTATGACGTCATACAATCTAATTAATATAACTAGATTCCCTCCAACTTATTAATATGCAAGTTTGCATATGCATATATATGAGAAACAGTTGTTGAAAACTAATTACAAGTACTCTAGGAGCTCACTTGTGTTAGAGTTACGTTATAGTATAGGAGTTTTTAACTAGATCGTACTATAATATTTTCTAACACTTGCGCGACTCATTTGTTTGAATGTAACCATTTTTTTACGGATTTAGACGCATGTATTTGTTTTAAATTTTAGCCCGAGGTTTCGGAGACTTTACAATCACTATGGTTACGGATTAGGCTGTAGATTGAAATTGATTTGAATGATTTAGTATATTGGACTTAATCCACATTTACAGACATTTATCTTTGATTTTAGCGAGATGATATTATTATTTATAGCCTTTATGTTGTTCTGATCTATAAGCTCGCTCTCTCTCTCTCTCTTTTTCTCTCTCTCTCTCCAGCTCATTTACGTCCCGTACGTATGAAACTCTACGGAAACACCTTTTTTGTTCTTTTGCGCAAAAACTACTGGATAGATTTGAATGAAACTTTACAAATGAATAGCTTATGGATAGTCTGCAACGGCTAAAGAATACACGTATCACACCATTATTTTCCTTACCAGGGTGCTGTAAAAGTCAGCTAAATGATATTATATAAATAACATCATCTGTGAGAGACGCATAAATCGAAATCATACTTTGTGCCAACACGCCTGGTTAGCACGGCACAGTAAACCATAATCCCTCCCAAAGTGGAGAAGATTCCTGCTTAACAGTGGGATGTAGAAGGAGTACAAGTATCTATATTTATAACCTAAAAAAATTATAAAGATATTCTTATATCTAATTTTAACCTAAAAAAACAACCGCTTTTATTTTCTAAAGGGTTTAAGGTAAACTATTATGACAGGCTCGGTAAAATACACCGTCACGTTCCTTCGAGACTAAAAAAGGGTTGTATTAGCCCTTACTAACAACCCTTTATGACAATAAACCAATATATTTCAAACCCTTAAATATTGCTCTAGATAACGTCACAATTTTAGATAAAAGCCTTCATGAAAGGCTTTGTTTATTTAAAAGAAAAGATTTTCTTAAAATTTTATACTATTATACTTAATAAATTGAATTATGGTGGAAAAAGTGATTACCGCAAGCGGGACTTGAACCCATGACCTCGGAATACCGTTCTGTAGCTCTTCCAACTGAGCTTATGAGTAATTAAATTAGGCCACCACATTAGTCACTCGATTGAGTTTTTTTTTTTACGTACAACGCCATCTATCAATATTGCTTTGCAACCACCTAGTATTCTTTACAGAATACAAATGGGTTGAAAATAATGACGCGACGTTCATTACTAAAGTAATTTATTAATTTTGCAATTGACATGCTATGCTTTTACTTAATAAATTGAATTATGGTGGAAAAAGTCTCGCTCGCAATCGGTCATGCTGGAAAAAGTGATTACCGCAAGGTAATCACTTTTTGCAGTTTTTTCCAGCATGACCGATTGCAAAATTAATAAATTACTTTAGTATTATACTTATTATAATATCACGGCTTTTTTTCACGGGGGTAGGCAGAGACTATAGAGCGTCATCTGCTATGATGTAAACCCTGGCTTCATTTACACTCATAAATCTTGTCACACATGTCTGACCCGATATTTTACATTATTATAAGTAATTTGGTAATTAGAATCAGTTTATGTTATTTAACTTATTTTTATTAGCTTCGTCTGTATCTATCTATATTAATATTATAAAACTGTAGAGTTTGCTTGTTTGAACGCGTTAATCTCAGGATCCACTGCACTGGTTTGATTTAGATAGGTTGAAGGGTATAGACTATACATTTGCTCCATCAACCTCTCTCGGTCCACTGTTGGACATAGGCCTTCCCCGCCTCCCTGTGCCGCCTGCATCCAATGTCTCCCCGCGACCTTGACGATATCGTCGCTCCACCTTGTCGGGGGCCAGCTAACGCTGCGTCGTCCGGTACGTGGTCGCCACTCTAGGACTTTTCATCCCCAACGATCGTCAGTCCTACGAGCGATTTGGCCTGCCCATTGCCACTTCAGCGTGCTAACCCTTTGGGCTATGTCGGCACGCCAGTCCTCCTACGGATCTCCGTATTTCGGATTATACCGAGCATAGCCCTCTCCATAGCACGCTGTGCAACCTTGAACTTATTACCGAGGCCGACATAATATGTGTCTTATTTAATTATCTATGTTGTTGTACACATGTATACATATTAATTAAAATCTTTAGTCTATAATACACAGTTTTTGTAAAAAGAAAGTGCAATTAACGTTGACAAATTGTGTTATTGACACTATAAATTTTCATTTTTAAAAATAAAAAATTAATATCACGGACATTTTTACACTACGTTCTCTGGTCCCAAGCTAAGCTTATATGCTTGTGTTATGGGTACCAGAATACGGATATAATACATAAACTACTTTTCTTTTGTAAATACATACTTATAATACATAGTAAACACCCAGACGCAGTACACACATTTGTATGACATTTATGGATATCACACAAATGATTGTCCTGACCGGGAATCGAACCCGAGACTTCGGGATCGGCAGTCCATTACATAAACCACTCCACCACGAAGCCCGTCGTTTTAGTTAACTTAATTTCAGTTGTAAACGTAGAATTGGCACCATTGCAATTAAACCCTCATTAATACTAAGTACTATTATTTTCTTTACAGACGAGAAAAATCTAATAAAGAAACAATGGCCGGTTCTCGCGAAAAATTGCTGTATGAAAGGAGATCTGATTACGAATATGAATATGAAATCAAGCATCGATATGAACCGTATAGAGAATCAAATCGATACAGGCAAGAAAGAAGGCGAATTGTCCATGAACGACCAAGACGCAAGAATGGATACGTCTACGAAGATATATATTCAGATTTTGATGAAGCTCAAGGTCGATTATCACTCTTCAGACCAATAAGACCCGAATATCTTAACCTACCAACAACATACGATATGAAATTCAACTCATTACCAAGAAATTACTACATTTATGGTCATAAAAATACCACTAGATATAATAAGGACCATTACGATTTCAGAATCCAAAATGAAAGAACGCGTGAGTCTTATGATTATAAACAACAAACTGCTGTTAGACCAAGGAATTTAAAACCAATACAAATTACAGCTAATTCTGTTAGCAAAGTTACTGCAAATTCTTTGCAACCATCTTTGAAACCTGCCAATCATAATTCTTTGAGACCCCAAGTTTCTTTTAACCCGAATAAAAAAATATTGAACACAAAAGACCCAAATGCACCACCAAAAAATGTAGCTGTTTGTAAGCCTCATAGAATATCAGACAAAAATGCTCGATATTGGACATCCGATTCTCCCTACAAAAGCCGATCACATCCTAAAAAGTCTGAAGAACCGAAAAAGAACGTAAAATTTTCGGAAGTGTCCGGTTGTAATCGAAAAATGGTTGTTGATGATCCAATTTTTGGTCGTAAAGTTGTGCCTGTGAGGGAACTAGAAGTTTCTTTAGATCAAATGATACAAAATGGTTATTTTGAAAAACATAATATACCTATTTCGCGGCCTATAGATAAGGAAACGACAGAAGAGATAAAAGGTGTAACTACGGGGAACCCGGTGTCAAACGGGAAATGTTTATCGGGAAACGGGAAGGAAAATCAGCCGAGAAAAACAAGACATCTTCCACAGGTGAGTGAATATTAGTTCTTAATTTAAATATTAATATTCATGGACATTTTACACAACGTTCTCTGGTCCCAAGCTAAGCTTACATTATATGCTTGTACTAAGGGTACCAGAATACGCATAGACCACATAAACTACTTTTCTTTTGTAAATACATACTTATAATACATAGTAAACATCCAGACGCAGTACAAACACATTATATGACAACTAGCTGACCCGGCAAACGTTGTTTTGCCATACAAATGTCAGGGGTGGACAACCCTTATCACTTAGGGGTATGTAATTTAGATAGTAGCCGGTTCTTAGACCTAATGAATATGCATATAAAATTTCACAAAAATCGGTCAAACCGTTTCAGAGGAGTATAGGAACGAACATTGTGACACGAGAATTTTATATATTAGTTTATAAATATCACACAAATGATTTTCCCATGCGAGAATCGAACCCGAGACCTCGTAAACGTCAGTGTAGTACAGGAACCACTAGACCACGAAGCCTGTCTATTAAATAAATATTGTTGAATACAACGCCATCTAGTCTTAGCGTTATACAGATAGGTAGCAGATACAACATTATGTTACTGTTAGTTTCATATACAGCGCAAATATCTATATGTATATCAGTCAATTGACGTAACTAGGAATCGAACCCAATGCTTCTTTTCCCAAAAGTCATCGTTACTATCAACAACACAATAAAATCTATCATTTTTTTATATTTCATGACTTATATCAAAGATTATATCGATGCTTATATTTTATCACAAAAGCATTTTTTTATGTGCGTACTTATATTTCAAGGACTTATCTTGAAAATCAATAAAATAAATTTTGAGTATACCGCCTTTTTCGAAATATTCTACTTAAATTATCCCATATCTGACTTTAGCAGCATTCTGGAGAAGAAATAGGGTGGTGACACTTACATCCTAAAGCTAAGTTCATAGGTAATAAATCTGTAATTAAAATCTGACATCTTTTATTTGTAAGAAAGTGACGAAGTAAACACTATAGTTCTCTAAACGTGGGGTGAATATACCATGGCCTGATTAATATCTGAGGGTAGGGAGGCTCACAGATCAAAGTGGATGCGGAATACTTCAAAAAGCGGGCCACTAGATCAGATAAAGTGGTTATAAGTGTTCGTAGTTTAACTATTAAGGTTGCCTTCCGATGACGTAAGGCCGCGACCCGCGACATATTAATAAAGTTGCAAAAAAGAGAATAATACATCTATATCATTCTCACAGTTATCACAATTATATTATTATAATTAATTTATTATTATTTACAAAAGAAAAGTAATATAAATGTAGTTTATCCGTATCTATTTTGGTACCCATAACACAAGCATAAAAGCTTAGCTTGGGACCAGAGGACGTTGTGTGGAAATGTCCGTGAGTATTTATATTTATTTATTATTATTTATTCCAATGTCAAAATATATTCCACAAATGTATTAACACTCCCACTTCTCATACAAAGCAGTAAGAGCCCGCAACGCGACCGAATGTAAGAATCGGAGGGCATTTTCAATATACGAGTAAAATAAACAGAGCGTGTCGCGCGATCCAGTCGCGAAACATCGAAGGGCTTCCTAAAATTACCAGCTCTTTCAGTATGACTTTGTATTGTATGGGTTGACATGGACATTTCACACAACGTCCTCTGGTCCCAAGCTAAGCTTAAATGCTTGTGTTATGGGTACCAAAATACGGATAAACTACATTTATATTACTTTTCTTTTGTAAATACATACATATAATAGATAGTTATCACCCAGACGCAGTATAAACATTTGTATGACATTTACATCACACAAATGATTGTCCCGAGCGGGAATCGAACCCGTGACCTCGTAAACTGCAGTCCGTTACATGAACCACTGCACCACGAAGCCCGTCCTTATTTTTCCTTATTATATCAGTACCTATTCTGGTACCCATAACTAATTCCCTGTCGAAAACCACCTCACGCACACTAAAAAGACACTGTCTGTACACGATTAGTATGTTAACACTCCTATTTATTTTACGCGCGACAGTTCCAGCTCTTGTTGGCTTAATGCTCTAAGATCTACACAGACTTATACATCTACCCATACGTTTATAAGTGCCACGCGCATAAATAAGAGTTGTCTCATAATAGTATTAAAATGCCTGCTTAATTTTACAACCACATATAATGGAATCTTAGTACCATCTCCATAAAGGTTGTAATGACACAATTACAATAGACATCCCTATTTCATTAGTGTTGTACTTGGAACATCATAGTCTATGAGCTCTTGAGTTAATGTATAGCTATCAAATAACTAGTCGTAACTCAGTACCGACTGTACTGCCGTGTCAGACCTATCTACGTTAAGTTAAAAATCATAGTTTTGAGATATCGCGTTCTGAAGTTTTTTTCAGATATTTGCGTTTTTCTAGAAAGTTGATGCACTTAACTGTGATATCTTAGAATAATATAACATATTTAATAGTGCTGAATACCGGGATGTAGTATTTTTTTTATTAATACTCCTACTTATTATAATAAACTCAATAACAGAGATAGGCACGGCAAGCTGTCCATACATTACCTGTTACGCGACGCCCCGTAAGTTATGATACAGGAGTTAGCTGTGACAAGTCCTTTAAGGTGAATTATGCCAAACCCAGTTATTTATAAGTTAACTGAAATTGGTCTGATTACAGGCGTGTGGTCAACAGTAAAACACATTGCAAAATTTAAAAAAAGAATTATCAAATATAAGTAATCAGTCTTCATGATTGCTAACAAAATAAAACTCTTATTAAATCAAAGGAACTTTAAAAGTAGAAACTAAGCAAAATAGTATAGATTAATATATATATTAAAATAGTATAGATTCTTTTATTTTCTCAAATGTCCAAGTTTCCGTCTAAATCCAACACATCTCCTTCTTCTAAATCTTCAAAAAACTTGCGGAAAGGCAATGGGCAAGGAATCGCATAATTTCAACAAATCCTCTTTCTTTATCTTGCTTACACCCCTCCTTTTTGCTTCACGTGGTACTTCATTCAGGAATTCGGAATGGTCTATATTCAATGTTTTTTTGCGAAACACATCCAATTCCTTAAACTCATCCTATGCATTCTTCACAAACATGCAAGTGGAATCTCTTCGAAATTCCACCACCTTTAGAGATTGAATATTGTAATTTTTTGGAAACGCATTCTTTTTCAACTGATCACTGAATACAATCATATCATCATGATTCATAATTTCTACGACCATATTTTTACGTGAAGCTCTCATAGTGTTAACATAGTCCTTCAGATCATACATATTTTTTTGTTTTGTAAACTTGTTGGTAATACACGCATGCACTGCATCAGCTGCCATATAAGTATGACCAGGCTCCAGGTAAACAAATCTTATTCTCTTAGCGGTAATCAATTCCTTGGAATTTATCAGCCGAATAATTACAGTAAGTAAATAAAATACGATTTTTGTTTTGGGCTGTGCAGTTATCACAATAAATTATAATTTCCTGAATGTCCTTAGCATAGTTAACGATGAAGTGAACGTAAGACGAGGCGATATTGTAGGATTTACGGCCGCTTTCTTCCTCGTGCCATACCATACAAAAATCTGGTTCATTTTTTCCTGGAGATACAAAAATTTCATTAAATAATACCAACTTACGTGAAAAATAATAGTCCTTAGTTTCCAATTTTGGCATACATATAGCTTTTTGCATATCTGCTGTAAATACTTTTTTTGTAATATCGGTGTCTGGTTCTAAACATTGTCGTGATAAATTGCGATTTTTTAAATGGTTAGGGTAAATATTACAAAACTGGCACTCACAATGCTCACATTGGTGCTCTTCTTCACTGTGTTTCTCTTTATGATTTTGACATAATGTGCAAATGTCTTGTTTAGGAAGAGATGTAGACAAATTCATTTGTTTGATGATGCCATGAAAATATGCCCAGGAGCATTTTCTAATTTGAGTTTCATCGCAGAAAGCTATGTATGATCTATATAAATCCATGAAAGACACTCCACATGGCAAATAACGCCTGTTTGGAGCATGAGCCAAATTATAATGTGAAACTGTTGGACGAACTTTCTCTATATACTCTTTAACGTCCTGTTTATATTGGTCAGGAAAGGAGTTCCATGGTCAAGCTCGACCACGCTGTTCAGGTGCTGCTGGTACTTCATGAACATTTTTAATTCTGTGCATGGTTGGTCAGAGTTATTATTACAAATTTGTAATGGTGTGGATGCATTTCTCAGAATAAAAGGTTCTTGACGAAAGGTTTGTCAGAACAAATCTTTCGTCAAGAACCTTTTATTTAGAACCTTAAAATTAGTTTTTATGAAAAATGTTAAACGAGTTTTGTTAATAACCAGAGTGTATTAACAAAACTCATTTCAGAAGGCATTGATATATTAGTATCAAAACTAGGCAAATTGATAGTGTGTAAGCTGATGCTCAGATCAGAGAATGGCACATCTTCATTCAATTCAGCTAAATCGTCTTTGTCTAGCTCTGGTAAAATATCGGGTTTTGGTACGACTGGCTGAAGTTCTGTGTATTGCTTAGGTGATAATGGTATTGACTGTTCGCAATGCATTTGCATGTTGTCTGATAGTGGGCTCATTACTGACGTCTCAAATCCTGATCTAGGTGACATATCAACTGCATCTTGTGTTTTGAAATTTCGGTCTTGAAAATTGATAACATTTCCTCTATTTTCTATAATTTGTTGTTTTTTTTGCCATATTCACCATTATTATACGTCTGTTTTCACTCATTTTGTAGAAAACTAATCAATTCACAATATTTAGTATTTTTAATGATAATGCACTGTTCTCATTTATTTTACGGAGCGCGTAATGACCCGTGACCGCAAATAGAATTCAAATAAAAAATTTGATATAAATACGGCGCGAGCAACGGCCGGGAAGATACTTGCATGCAACACGAAAGGACCCGTACGAACCTGTCACGGCGATGTCATGTATTTATTAGATAACGGAGTTATGATTTTACATAAGTATTTGTAATTTGTCAAGCATATTACTGTATCTTAATTTACAGCAACTGACCATTACTAATTAGGCGAAAATCGTAGTTTCGTGAGTTATGTGTTAGTGTCGTACTAATAATTGGTACAATATATTAAAAAAATTGTGAGCTCTGGATATAAAGGACGTTAAATAAATACAAATTACATTTGTTACACGTAACTCGTGTATCTTAAGTTAACGTAGATAGGTCTGACACGGCAGTGTAGGGATGGCACGCTGTGCAATATATTCTCCTTGTGTAAATGAATACTTTCGAAATTTGTGGTGTCAGATTAAAAATGCATACTCTTTTTCCTCCCCAAGGCGCTGTAAGAGGCAGCTAAGTAAATATAAACAGATAGCAATGGGAGGCAAAAATTTTAATTAAAGCGGAAGGGAGTTGTACCTTTTGGTACCGATTCTACGTACAGAACTAAACTTAACTAAAAAATAAAAAAAAACTATGGCTTATTTTGAATAATTGGCTATTCCGTTGTGAACATTTTTATTAATGAAAATCTATAATGAATGAATGAATGAGTACTCTTTATTGTACGCCCGTAAAACATTACAATGAATTTTAACAAACAGTACTTAAGCTAGGTACAATAGGCGGTCTTATCACAAGTTGTGATCTCTTACAGACAACCTTAGGATGGAATTACTGCATTAAAGAGAAGGTATATTGTGGCACAACATAATTTATAAATATACTACATATAACAAACACAATATAGTCTTTTAATGTACAAGATTACATTATTATATACATATACTTTATACATCTTCTTATATATAAAATTCACGTGTCACAGTGTTAGTTACCGTACTCCTCCGAAACGGCTTGACCGATTTTTATGAAATTTTACATGCATATTCAGTAGGTCTGAGAATCGGCCAACATCTATTTACAAACCTTTATTTTTGTATGGCAAAACAACGTTTGCCGGTATAGCTAGTCTTCTAATATATAAAATTTCCATGTCACAATGTTAGTTACCATACTCCTCCGAAACGGCTTTACCGATTTTTACCAAATTTTATATGCGTATTCAGTAGGTCTGAGAATCGGCTACTGTCTATTTTTCAAACACCTCCTCCCTCCCTGACATTTGTATGGCAATATACAGATTTTCTAATAAAAATGTTCTGTTAACATTGCCTTTTTAGTTAAGTTTATTTATGCATGTAGGATTCTACATGCATAAATAAACTTAACTAAAAAGGTACCGATTGGTACCATTGTGTTTTGGTTTATATTTTTCAAGCAACCAGCATTTATCTAGCAAATAACATCGTGGTTAACAATGAGAGGCACATTTAATTTTCGATAATATTTGGTAGGTGACAACCCTGTTAAGGGTCGTCGTATATTATTCAGCTGAATGAAGGTCGTCGTTAAACGCACAGACTGTTGTAATGGCCACCAATTATTCGCAACTGACATATACATCGGGTATAACATCATTATGGAATGTGTTTGAATTTTTAATGTGTTTTACTACTTTGAGGTTATATGAGGTCGTTTAGACCTCATGGTATAATTTACAAATACATGAGTTAAAATGTGTAGGTAACAGGTCACAGATTATCCCATAACAGATTACGCAAAACGATCAATGCACACGACGTACCCATACGTTATTCTCACATAGGTAATGTATGAGAAATCAGGGTATGTATTTGCTACGACCAAAGAAAACGCATTATTCCATAAACACAACCTGTGCCATCCTCCAAAGTTGAAGGTGATCTGTGCCCCGGATATAAGATGAAGTTCGAGCCACTTTAGCCACTTAAAGAATTATACCAATAGAACTTAGTCGCTTTATGGGATCTCTCGCTCTCCAGCGCATTGACATTCCACTGTTAGGCAGGGGCCTCTACACTTTTGGAAGAAATATGGTGTGCTTTGCCCAGGCGTGGCTGTGACTGTAGCACAAGGTTTACTTTTGAGTTTGACTGCGTTTTCTGTCTCTTACAGCGGATGTTATCTGTGTACAATATGCCTTAGCTGGCTTTTACAACACCTTGGGAAGGAAAAGGGGTGGTGACACTTGTATTCTTAATCTGTCACCACACGGACAGATCTTGTTTTATTTCCTCTTAAATAACAAAATATTGTTTCCCTCTGACTCAAGAATAAAAATCGTTTGTTTAAAATGTTATCGAGTTAAATTCGTTTTGTATAACGTAGTAAATGAGTTGTGTCGATAATTAGAAAGCTGTCAATACCAGACAGATTGAATATAACTAATGACGTCAGCTGAAGTAATGAACTGTGATTCTGTTATGTTTTAAAATGGTATTTTCTGCGAATACTTTTAGTGAAACATAATTACAATAGTATTAATTAAAAACAATTAAAATAGTAACTCTATTAAAGTAGAATGTAAGTCAAATTGTAAAATCCTATGTTTAATAGTTATGATTAGCTTGTCGATATCCGTGTGGGTATCCGCGTCATCACTCTCATAGGCCCCATTTGAAAATCAGCGTTAGGTCCTTGTGACCTAACATATGCTGAAATGGGTGCCTATTTGCTGGTGTGACACGATATGTACCATAGTCTTAATTTTTTGTATCTAAGTGTATTGGTAACTGTATTAGGTATTGGTAAAATTTGTGTAACACAGCAAATAAACTTTTCTTTCTTTCTATTAAGCTACTAAATACCGATTTTCAGGGCTCTATATTAATGGTCTTATTCATATTGACTTATAGGAGGTTTGAAAGTTCGCTAAAATTGTCAAAAATTGTTATTCATAATAGTCTTTTTACGATAAAATGTTTAAATGGGGCAAGCGAGCGGTTAAGTCTCCGATACAGTTATTGTTTAAACCTCCGATATGTCATTATGAATAAGACCCTAGAAATTAATTAGTTTAAAACTAAGAAACACGCTTATATCAACTAAATACTTTTTTTAAATTTTTGCATTGTCTTGAGTTACCTTTTGGTAAAGAACCAAAAAAAATTGGCCAAGTGCGAGTCGGACTCGCGCACGAAGGGTTCCGTACCATTATCTATGCAACATAAGGCAACGTTATTAGTATCGAGCAAGAAACGGTAAAAAAATCATGTTTGTTGTATGGGAGCCCCCCTTAAACATTTATTTTATTTTATTTTTAGTATTTGTTGTTATAGCGGCAATAGAAATACATCATCTGTGAAAATTTCAACTCTCTAGCTATCACCGTTCTTGAGATACAGCCTGGTGACAGACGGACGGACGGACGGACGGACAGCGAAGTCTCAGTAATAGGGTCCCGTTTTTACTCTTTGGGTACGGAACCCTAAAAATGACGTGCTGTTTTACATTCTTCCGAATCCTTTAAGAAAAATAATCTTTATAAAATCTACTTCGTTTAAAAACTAAAAAACACGCTTGAAAACCCTGAATATTTTTTTAAATTATATTCAAAATTTCAGACCAATCCAACTACTCCAAGTGGGTTAAAATCACTTTCAAAGATTCCGTTACATAGATTAATACATTGATACCGAACTTATTATAAAAAATAATTGTTGTTAATTTTTTTTTGTGTTAATATAATAACAAAGTAACAGACAGATTATAAAATCAATGCCACAATAATAAGATTGTTAACGGTCAACGCTTATAACTTGTAGAAAATATGTTGTAGGCTTAAGAATATCCGTTTTCCTTAGTTATGAGGTTTCAGATCAATGATCTATATGACCCACTTGTAAGACAACATTTATTGTTGTATACTTACGAGTATATACTTATTATAAAACAAAATTGTTATTTTTGTATGTATGTCCCTGTGTGAGCTTATATCTTTAAAGTTACGAAACAAATTTTGATGCGGTTTCTTTTTATAGATAAAGTGGTTCAAGAATTTTATTCCTTCTTGTATAATTTGCCAAGATTTAGTTTCTAAATAAAAACTTTGTTTCTTTCTTTAAACTGCACGCGATCGAAGTTCCGGCCAACAGCTAGTTTCCTTATAAAGAAAGTAAACTAATAAAACTTATAAACTTATAACTTGTAGGATACATACATACATATTATATCCATCCATCCATCAGCCTCTATCCGTCCACTGTTGGACATAGGCCTCCCCCATAGAACGCCACAACGCGCGGTCCTGTGCCGCCTGCATTCAATGTCTCCCCGCTATGACGATATCGTCGCTCCACCTTGTCGGGGGCCGCCCAACGCTGCGTCGTCCGGTACGTGGTCGCCACTCTAGGACTTTTCTTCCCCATCGATCGTCAGTCCTACGAGCGATGTGGCCTGGATACATATTATATAAAGTTTATTTATTTACATATTTTATCATTCACACACACAGACATACTTTACACACAATACATTATCTTTATAATTTTATAATAATATCATAACACACTTTATTCCGACGTCGGGTACATGGTAGACTATTGCCTATGGAAGGAGTCGTGTGACACTCGTCAATTTTGACGCTTGGATTTATGAATTGAAATAATATATCTTCTAGTTTTCTGTGAATTATATCTTTAATGAAATATATATACATGGTATTTAATATACCATAAACTTTTAACTACAGGACTACAAAGTTTGAGAGGAAAAGAAAATAAAGATAATATTACCTTAGTTTAAAAACTAAAAAACACGCTTGAAAATCCTGAATATTTTTTAAAATTATTACATTGTCATCAATCATTAAATAAATACCTACGTATTGTGTGCAACATCGCAGGTCTATCCGACTATTGTAATGTGTAAGTGGGTGAAAATCACTTTAAAGAAATCCTTTACATAGATTAATACATTGATAGATACGTACAGAGCTAATAAAAACGTGTAATAAGGCGTTTTAAAAAAAACGGCCGGAAACGGTGATAGCTAGAGAGTTGAAAATTTCATTATTTGTTTATATAGAAAGAAAGAAAGAAAGAAAAAACATTTATTTGGTAGGTTTTCGAGATAAAGATACATGCTTATAACTTATGTGACTAAGATAGACAAAACAAAATATATATGTTTATAAGTACAAAATAGATGTCACAAAAGTAATGATAAAATAAAGATGCGTGTCCCGTGATACCTCCAAAATGGAACCTAGTTCAGCATATTGCCAAACATACGTCTAGCACTGATTTTCAACTAGGTCCATGAGTCGCGAATGTGAAACTAACCTACATTGATAAATAAAGAATAATAACAAAAAAACGTAAATACATACATGCAAACAGATCAATGACAGAAAGATTCGTATACAGATAGAAATAAAATTACATGACAGAAATACACCATGAAATAAAAAATTAATAACTTAAAAAATAAAATAAAAACAGATATGTATATGAATAAGAAGCCTCACATGCTCCAGTACTAAAAATAGAATAAAAGTAACATGAATATTATAAATAATTAATGAAGATAAAGAAACAGAAAAATATATTTTGTGGCCTATAACGTAACAATATTGTAAAAAGAAAAGATAAAGGAAAATAATAAAAATAAGATTTCGTACCACATCAAACCCTCCCACCCACCATATCAGTTGATAATACATAAACAAATACACCATTATTTCCTGCCCTAATCCCGTCATTTGGAGACCCTTCGTGTGCGAGTCAAACTCGTATTTGACCAGTTTTTATTCACCTATTTTTCTCTTTATTAAAAACTAAATCTGCAATACTGAAATTTTTGAATTCCGACCTCGTTTGAAGTGGAGAATTTTTTTGACGTTACATTCATGAATATTTGTTAGTTTTATACAGTTTAAAAGCTTTGAAAGTGCAGCTTTTGAGCTTTAGGTCGTATGTGATGGCAGCTGTAGTTAGGGCTTAAATTAAAGTTTGAGTTTCATTGTTAAAGTTCGACCAATGTGGATGTATGTTTGGATAGATTAAACACGGTTTAGATATATGTACCTCCGTGTGGTGACGGATTAAGAAAACAAGTGTCACCACCCCATCTCCTCCCTAGGGTGCTGTAAAATTCAGCTAAGTGATTTATTTATTTATTTATTTGGACAAACCAATTACTGTGAGTGTGTGTGAGTGTGAAGTGATATTGCACACAGATAACATCTTCTGTGAGAGACGGAAAACTCGAAAAGAAACTGTTCAGCGCGGCACAGTAGACCATAATCCCTCCCAAACTGGAGGAGGCTCGTGCCCAACAGTGGGACGTAAATGGGTTGAAGAAGAAGATATATGTATAGATTATACAAAGCGAAAATGTTGTGCATTTTTAAGGAGCACCACAAACGGCATATTTATAAAATTACTAGCTGTTGCCAGCGACTTCGTACGCGTAAAATTTAGAAATCAAACCTTAGCAAACAGAAGTTTACCATACCACTCGATAGATGGCGTTGTACGTTTTTTTTAAATCGCGCTGTTGTTTCGTTCCACACATTAACACATAAGCGCGACAAGATTTTGATACAGTCAACGGCTCGTTTTCACATTTATAAGTTAGTTAGGAGTTAGGATATGAATGAAATTTATATATATCGGAGAAAATCACCGTAGACATCACCTG
Organism: Orgyia antiqua; assembly: GCA_916999025.1. Classification (NCBI taxonomy): domain Eukaryota; kingdom Metazoa; phylum Arthropoda; class Insecta; order Lepidoptera; family Erebidae; genus Orgyia; species Orgyia antiqua. The sequence continues at coordinate 1,748,225 of OU779874.1, forward strand.
TAATTATTGCCAGGGTAGTCTCCAATCCAAACACCCTGTAATACTGAATAAGCTAACTACGTTAACTACAACATTCTATTAACTACGATGAGATTGATCCGTGGCTTACGACACGTGTAGCTGGTTTGGAAGGATCCTTTTATGAAATTTTAACGGGTCACCATTCAGTCTCACCAACTACAGTAAATAAACGAATTACCATTCACACCATTTAAGGACACACATCACAATCTTGGATCCTAAGTTAAAACTAAAAATCCTTAAGTAAACTATTTTAATCAAGTCTCCTACGACACGGCCATTCTGCGAATACACACGTCCTCGTGAGTAAATCTGCAATAGAACTAAGTTTTTCCGCTCGGCTAATTCTGACCCAATATAAAGTCGCAAAATAAAGAAATCCACAACTAAGATTTTTCCATACACTCGGTCAGTTACAACAATTTCCACAATAATTCAACATTCACACTCGGTCAGTTACATTAATTCCGCATTATCGTTACTTTGCACGTTCTCACAAATACACACTCAGCAATTACACTTTGGAGGATATTCTAATTGTTTAAGTTATAGAACTGGGCAGCGTAACGACCCGTATAATACTGACTGCTCTAGTTGTCAGGTTTTTCGCATTTTTGCTAACGAACTTTAAGTTGTAGTGGGTTCGTATCGACTTATCGAGCCAATACAATTGTAACATTCAATAGATGGTTTCTAATCATCAAATCCACTACACATTAAACTTGTGTTTTCATAAAGACAACCGCTCGGCTGTAATTTGATAACTAATTATTTAGGATTTAGCTAATTAATCGTAAATTACTCAGAAAATGATTTTTAGCTACGTTAGTAAATGCATTAGAAATTTTTTTTTTTTGTTTTCTTTTTCTTTCTTTTCTTTCCTTTGTTTCTCTTTGTCCTTATTGTCACACGGCCATTCTGCAAAGGCACGCGTCCTCGTGTGTTCCCTATCTACTTGAAACTAATAGAAGGGTTTCCGTTTGGCCTATCCTGCTGATCTAGACGGATTCAACAGTAAAGGAATGATTTTCTAATTTAGTTTAAATACTAATGATTAAACTATCATTAAATAAAAAATTGAATTTTGAATTTTCGTACTGGCATACGAATAAACACTGTTACTCTGCCTCCTACTTGTAGCCCAAGTAGAAGTTAAGCCTACATAACTATGTTAGCTGTTGCTACCAAACACCTACATCGTGAATAGTAACCGTTGGTGCATAGTATCGTAACGTGGTATATTTATGCGTATAGCGTCTTAAGGATAGAAAGGATTAAGGATTTAGGAAGGATAAAGGGTTTGGGAAGGATAGGTAAGGGAAAGGTCGACGTTGCCGCGTAGGCAAGGGCCCTAGGAATAAAAGGATAGGTTGATGCTGTGCCATAGGCGGTCCTGTTCGCCGTCGTACACAGGGGACCATTATTCTTTCAGGATAGGATAATTATAGTGGCTTATATTGGTCGGCTCCACACGCCAATATAGCATCTTTTATTTATTGATTTATTTTCATTTTTTTTTTTTTTTTGGCTTATTGGTCGGCTCCACACGCCAATAGCATCTTTTATTTTTGGCTTACTGTAACGCTCCACGCGCCAACAGCTCTTTTAATAATAATAATTAGTTTACTCGTGGATACACCACGGTAAACTGCGTTGTTAATACTATAAATAGTTCACTGAACGTCTCTGTACACCAAAAACGCTCGGAAATTAAAATTTAAGAGGTAGATAATTTGTTACGGTATGTAGATCTGCTATAGTCAATCCACTACAACAGATTCTTGTTCAAGTAAATAAGGTCAAAAGTTATGCTCGTGAATACTCAGAGGTGATCTCCTGTCGCCTCGATAATTTGTAATAAGGGTCGTATGCGCGAATAAACGGAAAGTAATAAAGTTAAAAACAAACGGTAGACTTCATTTACAATGAGAACCACGGGAAACAGTTGCAGATTGCTAGTGATTATTTTTTTTCAGCCTGGATAGACCAATAATATTAGTCGCATACATTTAAATCAAAATACAACTGAAGTATTGTATGGGCATTAAAGGCATTTTGGAATTAAATATTTGTAATAAGATGAACCTGCTATACTGGACATCTCTATGAAAATTTTAGAAACATGTTATTGGTAAACCACAATAAAACGTGTGGTTAATGTTATTAATAGTTTACAAGACGTCTCTGCGTTATCAAAATCATATTTGTAAGTAAATGTTTTAAAAAGAAGATTTCACGAACTGATTATAAGTAAGCCACAATAAAGCGTGTGGTTAATATTATTACTGCCTCACTAGACGTCTCACACGTCAGTAAGTTAAAGATTTCAAAAACTCATTATACACCACAAAAAGTGATGTTAATAATTATTAATGGTTGCTAGACGTCTCCATACGTCAATAGCACCGTCAGGTTCGTATTTGTAGCTAGATATTTTAGAAAGGACGAATTTAACCGCATATTATAGGTACACTACAATAAGTTGCGTTGGCAATATTATTAACGACTTACAGGACGTCTGCATACGTCAATAGCACAGTCGAGATCATAATGGTAAATAGATTTTTCGAAACAGTAATTCTGAAACGACTGGCACGTATATAGATTTCTTAAACTTTCTTTCGCTGTCTAAGGATTTAAAATTTTAAACGCATATTTTGTCAATCTCTTTTTATCACAACTCTATCTTCTACATGTAACTACATGTTGGTCTAATCTTGAGTATTTAGTTAACCATGATTTAGATTTTCTCACTACCTCTCATCTAGGTGAAAGTTTCTTGCGATATTATTTGCCAGTCACAAATAACAAACTTTAATAACGCGTTAGAATATGTAAAAACACATTATTACACGGCGGAGACTAAATCTTTGTTTTTCTTTAAAACTTTTATTTTCAGTTATCAAGTACGCTTATAAATAAATAAGCGAAAATCATGTACCAACTGTATAAAAAGGGAACCGAACACTTTAAAACGAAGTGTTGAATGTTCATAAAGCCACACTATATTTCTGTTCGCAATCAAGTAAAACGATTTTACTATTACTTATTGATTGATACACGAGATAAATTTAGCAAGTGAACACTGTAGATTTATTAAATTACTAACAAATCATTGTCATTTAATTTATGTTACGTAGTTACAATGTTTTAGGGTAATTAACTAATTGCCTATAACTTGTTATTATCAGTCTTGGGTTGTTAATGTAATCAAAGCAATTTTTTACCAAAAAGAAACTTTGCGAAATCTTTAAATTTTTACTAAAACGCCGGTTACGTTTAATTGTACTGTTCTAGTTTTTTTTTTTTATTTCAAAACAAAATCGAATAACGACTATTCGATCCCACTTCTGATATCGGAGAAAATCACCGTAGACATCACCTGTAATTATTGCCAGGGTAGTCTCCAATCCAAACACCCTGTAATACTGAATAAGCTAACTACGTTAACTACAACATTCTATTAACTACGATGAGATTGATCCGTGGCTTACGACACGTGTAGCTGGTTTGGAAGGATCCTTTTATGAAATTTTAACGGGTCACCATTCAGTCTCACCAACTACAGTAAATAAACGAATTACCATTCACACCATTTAAGGACACACATCACAATCTTGGATCCTAAGTTAAAACTAAAAATCCTTAAGTAAACTATTTTAATCAAGTCTCCTACGACATATATAATTAATTAAAAAGACAGATATATATTAATATGCCGTTTGTGACGCACTTATTACTACTACTGACTATCAAATGGCGGTCTTAATGACATTCTCTTTTTTCTCTACCAGTTAACCATAGGGTGATGCAGAACAAGGAAAGGTAGAAGAGTTAACAAATAAAACTAGAGTATCAAAAACTACAGTTGTTAAAGACTTATTGGTGCCAATTCTATATCCACAACTAAACTAAACTAAAAAATAATCTACTTAGTTCAAAAACAAAAAAACACGCACGAAAATCCTAAATATTTTTTTTAATTATTACAATGTCATCGGTCCTTGTTAGGTGTGCAAAATTTCAGATCAATCCGACTACTGCAAGTAGGTGAAAATCACTTTCAAAGATTCCGTTACATAGATTAATACATTGATAGATGCCTACCGAATATATAACGTGTTGCAGAAAGGTGTTGTTATATTTTAAGGTTGCATTAGATAGGCCTTAAAATATTATAAATATTACAGTTACACATAGAAAAATACAGTTGGTAAGTTTTTTGTTGTTTATAGCCTAATCTATACTTATAATAAATCTGTAGAGAAGTCAATTCTGTACATGAAATATATTTTCAAAATAACTATCAGAGGGTGATTAGTAATCGATACTGATGCCAAAAATGCAATCAGTAAAATTTTTGTCTGTCTGTCTGTCTGTCTGTCCGTCTGTATGTTCCTTATAGAAACAAAAACTACTCGACGGATTTTAACGAAACTTGGTACAATTATTCTTCATACTCCTGGGCAGGTTATAGTATACTTTTCATCACGCTACAATCAATAGGAGCAGAGTAGTGAAGGGAAATGTTGGGAAAACGGGAAAAGGTGCTCCATTTTTTAAGCTTCCGTCGCGTGTGCAGCCTTAATGGTTAAAGTTACATAGAAACCATGTATGACGGAAATATTCTACATAAAATTGTCTAAAAAATATCCCGAAACAGCACATGTCTATATTTTATGGTTGACTCACAATAACACGTGTAACTCCTGATAGCTTAGCGTTTCGTTCATTCTGATTATATTTGTTTACTCTTACGTTTATAATACTCTCACTCAAGCAGTAGTTAAAAATGTTGCAAAAACGGGGAAAATTTCCTAAATTCTACGAGGATGGAGTCGAGGGCAACAGCTAGTATTAAATAACTACCAGGAGCGCATCAATTATGAGATGTTTACGGTTTTTTAAATGCGAGTGAACCTTACGATATAAGATGACCTTATAGTAGTGTTGTAATTAAACATAATCGATTAAATGAATAAATTTATTTAATTTGTATCAACACATAAAAGTCATAATATAACTAGTATTTGTAATTTCATCCATGCCTAGTGCCAAGTCACCGGCCATGTGTAACCATGGTCAAATATGACTACACCTTTCTGCAACACATTGTATAATAAGCCTGTTATTGAAAACAACTATTGCTGTATTTCGGTTATTTGGCTATTTTGTTGCGCTCTGGTCTACCGTTGGGCCGTATTTGGAGGACGCTCCGCTATTCTAGACGCCTAGAAAACATTACTGGCTCAATGTTAGTAAAATTACCCATAGTTTTCGTTATCATAATCAAGTTTGAGAGCTGATACGATATTATTGCCAGAAAATTAAGCCTATTTTCCCAATCCAGGATTAAGAAATTATAGAAATACACCACAGAATTATTTTCAAAAACAAAAGACCTTTTTAGAATTCCAATGCAAAAACTAACGTAAACAGAAGCAAAGCGATTTGCAAATAAACTCTTATTATAACCTCAAAGCAGTGTTGCTATCTCGAAAAGATCACGTTTCAATTTTTTGTTAATGTTTACCGAACATGTTTGTGAAAATGTTGGTACATTTTTGTGATGGTTGTACCTCTAGTAGAAGAAAGGCACGTACGAGCTTAATAAAATAGTGTTTGCTTTAACTAAGTCTATTAAAGGTTTATTACCTGTGGTGTTGGCTTCGAGCATTAAGACAACAGGAGCAGCTCCTCTCCTCTCCAGCCCATTAACGTTCCACTGCTGGGCACGGGTCTCTTACACTTTGAGAGGGGTTATGATCTATTGTGCCGCGCTGACCAGGCGTGCTGGCACAGGATTTAGTTTCGAGTTTCCCGTAGCTCACAGTAGACGTTAACTGCTTATATTGTCACCTAGGAAAGAAATGGGGTGGTGACACATGTGGTCTTAATCCATCTCCACACGGAAACACAGGAGCAGCTACTTATAATGTTTACTATCTATACTATAATATTATAAAGCTGAAGAGTTTGTTAATTTGTTTGAACGCGCTAATCTCAGTAACCGTTAGTCTGATTTGAAAAACTGTTTCAGTGTTGGATAGTACATGTATCAATGAAAGCTATAGGCTATTTAACACCAACTAACGCCATTACTAATAGGAGCAAAGCATTAGGGATAAATGTTGCAAAAACGGGGAACATTTTCAGATGTCACGGGCAATAGTATCGACAAATATACTGCCACGTCGGTGGGGCACTGAGGTAACGCACACAAACTCTATAACGTAATTTCATTAGTCGCTGCGTACGCTGCGCCTACACGTTACACACACTACGAGACGACAGTGTCTGTACACAATGAGTATGATCATTGTTCTCGTAGCTCTTTCAGCGAGGTTCGCCTCATGTCTACTCTTGTTGGAATAATGCTCTAAGGGTGTCGGATAACGAGTGTACGGTAGATGCATGTAAGTGAAAATTGGCGCAAAATTCATTTTTTAAAAGCCGATTGACGAATAATATTAGTAATAGACTGAGAGCTTGTGAATACCAGATTCATGATACAGATTTAGGACGTTTTAATATGAATATAGATCGAGTACAGTTGTCTTTACTTATTATAAAACAAAGTATTTATTTTTATATGTAGGTACGTCGTATGTTTAAAGATTTAAGCTCACATAGGGATATTAGTTGGTGGTTCCAGTGGTGACGGATTAGAAAAGAATACAAGTGTCACCACCCCATTTATTTCCCAGGGTGTTGTAACAGCCAGCTAAGGAACAACATAAGCAGTTAACGTCTACTAACTGAAATATCTAAATATCATAACTAATAGTCTTTTAAATCCACTTTTGTTGTTGAACACTTGTTTTAAATTTTAGCCCGACGTTTCGAATTCTTTGCAGTCTTAATAAATTGTAGTGGAAAAAGTGATCACCGCAAGCGGGACTTGAACCCACGACCTCGGAATACCGTTCCGTCCGTCTTCACAAATCCGTAACTTTGCAGTCACCATGGTCACGATCGCGTGTGTGTTAAAGAATAATAGTCCTTTTTAGGGTTCCGTACCCAAAGGGTAAAAACGGGACCCTATTACTGAGACTTCGCTGTCCGTCCGTCCGTCCGTCCGTCCGTCCGTCCGTCCGTCCGTCCGTCCGTCCGTCCGTCCGTCCGTCCGTCCGTCTGTCACCAGGCTGTATCTCAAGAACGGTGATAGCTAGAGAGTTGAAATTTTCACAGATGATGTATTTCTATTGCCGCTATAACAACAAATACTAAAAATAAAATAAAATAAATATTTAAGGGCGGCTCCCATACAACAAACATGATTTTTAGGGTTCCGTAACCAATATCTCAAGAACGGTGATAGCTAGACAGTTGAAATTTTCACAGATGATGTATTTCTATTGCCGCTATAACAACAAATACTAAAAATAAAATAAAATAAATATTTAAGGGGGGCTCCCATACAACAAACATGATTTTTTTACCGTTTCTTGCTCGATACTAATTACGTTGCCTTATGTTGCATAGATAATGGTACGGAACCCTTCGTGTGCGAGTCCGACTCGCACTTGACCAATTTTTAATCTAACTATGCATTACTCTTTAGGTTCTAGCAGCTCTAGCCGTGTCGTTAGCACCATTCTCAGCGGGTTTGGGTAAAGGCTACAGTTCACCGGCTATCGCATCACTCCAAGGTGCTGGTGCTAATGGCACTCGAAGAGATTTCCATCTGACAGACCAGCAAGCATCTTGGCTGGCATCGCTGTCTTTTCTTGGTAAGCCATTAATTTTTGAATAAATAGATATTCCTGGACATTTCACACAACGTCCTCTTGTCCCAAGCAAAATTTAAACGCTTGTGTTAAGGGTACCAGAATACGTATATACTACATAAACTCCTTTTTTTTTGTAAATACATACTTATAATACATAGAAACACCCAGATGCAGACAAATATTTGTATGACAATTATAAATATCACACAAATAATTGTCCCAAGCGGGAATCGAACCCGCGACGTCGTGAACAGCAGTTACCTGAACCACTAGACTAGGCCCGTCAAAATGAATGAATGTATGGTATAGGAAATTTAAATCTTCTGCCATAGAAACCTATTCCAATACCTGTGCAATGCAGTAGTGTTGGGGTCTTTGTTTATATATGTACGTTCTTATTTTTTCTCCCAACATTTTTTTACTTCTCATTTTCCTCCCAACATTTTTTTACCTCCTCATTTTCTCCCAACATTTTTTTACGTTTTCATTTTTCCTCCAACATCTTTTTAAAGTTCATACCCTTAACAGGCAGTAGGTAATCCATGTCAACGATATTTGTGGTATTTATTGACGGGAATCGTGATCTTCCGTTCACGAGGTCGCGAGTTCGATTCCCGCATGGGACAATCGTTTGTGTGATTTTTATAATTGTTGAAGGAGACCTCGAAACTAAACCCTATGCCAACACACCTGGTCAGGGAAACAGAAGTAGACCAGATATCCTTTTGAAGTGGAGGAGGTGGTAATAAATAAATTATACTATTCATTTCAGGTGCATTATTTGGAGGTATGGCAGGCGGTGCTGCAATGCGTCATGGTAGACGTCGGGTACTTTCATTAGCAGCTGCCCCCTGCAGTCTATCCTGGTTATTGACTACTATAGCCACTTCTGTCAGAATGATGTGTATTACTGCTTTTCTTGGAGGATTCTGCTGTTCTATACTTACTATGCTGTCACAGGTAAGGAAATGTACTTTATATTTTGGTACTGTGTAAATGGAAAGTGTCGTTAATGTAACACATTTTTTTTTTACGCACTCACCCTCCGGCTGCAGGGGTAGCCGTCAGACGTCGTGTGGGACTCCCGAGGAGAAAATCGTCTCGACTCAGCCTACCCACTAAACCTACGGTGTTCTCCTCGCCCGTTGCCGGGTCATGGTAGTTACTCAGGTATTACCATGACCCGACACGGGGTGACCCTCTAGCGGTGGGGGCTCACTGCGACGGGTTGGGCAACAGGCCCCCCGTCGGACTGACATCTCTCGCCGGAACACTCGGCGAGAGGTCGTCCGCCACTAACTTGCAACCGGGCGCGGTTAATGTAACACATGTCATGTTATTAATTAAAAAAACGTACCCAGTATGAACGAACTTTGCTCCCATTTTTCTTTTCTTTATCTTTACTTATTATAAAACAAAGTCTTTATTTTTTTATGTGTCTTTAAGTGAGCTTATAATAATATTATTATCTTCAAAGCTACGCAATGGATTTTAATGAGATTTTTTCATAGATAGATTATTAGGATAGCTTTTTGATATAATTTATTAAGCTGGTTTTATTTCCTAAATTCTACACGTACGAAGACGCGGGCAATAGTTAGTTGTGAATAAAGACTGAGCGAGTTTTAAACATACTAAATTTTATGGAATTTTTAGTGCCGTTTTCAAGGTTCAAATTGAGAGTTGCTCTTAACCTTTTTAGGATTTCGCCCAAAAAAGAAACCCTTATACTACATACTTATACTTTGGTGTTCATCTGCTTGTCTGTTTTTCTATCCGTCTGTCTATGTCTGTTAAACTGTTTTCACTTAACAACGGCAAAAAATTACTCATACGTTTCATGTTGGCCTGCAATTGTGTTACTATACCACTCTAAAACACATATTATGGCACAGGGTTAACAAACAAACAAACAAAACATTTATTCGTTAAAAATGGGTTTGTTTGTTTGTTTGAACGCGTTGATCTCAGGAACCACTGGGCCGATTTGAAAAATCTTTCAGTTTAAGATAGGGCATTTATCGAGGAAGGCTTTAGGTTATATAACATCACGCTACGACCAGTAGAAGCGAAGCAGAAGTTAAAAATGTTGCAAATACGGGGAAAATTTTCTAAATTCCACGCGGACGGATTCGCGAGCAAGAGCTAGTTGTTATATATTTTTATAGCCATACATACAGTTGAGTTTACAGAAGGTGTCATCTGCTTAGATTTCCACAGATTTTTACATCACTCATAAGAGGTAATGGAGTGGTAACATATACTATATTTTAAATCTATCATCACACAGTCCATTGTGATTACAATATCAAAGTTGAGAGGATAAATTCATAATTGAGAAAGTCGAGAACTCCAAAAAGTTATATATTTAGCCGTAACGCCGCGCCGCTCTGCTCTCGCTAATTTAGAAAATTTCGCTCAAAAGAAAACTTTTGCTGGTTGAATTACTCATTCATTAGTTTAGAAGCGGTTAAAATTTAATTAATTTGTCATTTGTTTGATGTATTTTAGTAATTACGATAGTAACTAGATGGGCACTTTGGCGCAAGTTTTACAAAGTTTATTATAATTGGAAATAAAAAGCTTTAACGTTAAATTTATACAGCCACTATAAAAGTACATTGAAAATCTTTTGAATAGTTTGCTCTTTTCCTACTAAAAATATTTCGGGAGCTTTTTAATGCGTATTTTTGTTTCCAGTCTCTTAATTTAAAACTGTGCTTTAAAATGAGATAGGCTTTTAAATGATCAAACTATACAGCTATAATAGCGCAAAATTACATGAGAATCTCCGTATCGGGACGGATTAAAAATACAAGTGTCACCACCCCATCTCCCCCCAAGGGTGCTTGTGACGTGACTTTTACAGTCAGCTAAGGGATATTGCACACAGATAACATCCTCTGTGAGAGAGGGAAAACTCGAAAATAAACCTTGGTCCATCACGCCTGGTCAGCGTGGTACAGTAGACCATAATCCCTCCCAAAGTGGAGGAGACCCGTGCCCAACAGTGGGACGTAAATGGGCTGGTGAGAGAGAGAGACATAAGAATAGTAGAAAGGGTATTATCTAGCATCACGGATAAAGCAACCTGGTAAGAAATAACAATAAATAGGAAGACCAAACTAAATTTAACAAATTTGCTTAAATAAAACTACTTTTTACGGATTTAGACGCGTATATTTGTTTTAAATTTTGGCCCGACGTTTCGGAGACTTTGCAGTCACCATGGTCACGGGTGAGACTGAAAGTAGTTTTATTTAAACAGATGAGTCGCGCAAGTGTTAGAAAATATTATGTTAACAATTTTGCGTTATAAAAGCGAACATGATCGTATATAAGGTTTGAGAGCTATAATTTTTTTATTTTGTTTTTTTTCAGGTATACATCAGTGAAATATCAGTCCCAGACATTCGGGGCTGTCTCAGTGCTGTGCTCAAGATTGTAGGACACCTCGGAGTACTCTTCAGTTTCACCATTGGAGCATATCTGGACTGGCAACAATTAGCTCTATGTATATCTGCTGCTCCTTTACTCTTATTTTGTACAGTTCTTTACATACCTGAAACACCAAGCTACCTTGTGCTAACAGGCAAAGATGAAGAAGCATATAAAAGCTTACTATGGTTACGTGGTCCTAATTCCGATGTTGCCCAAGAATTGGCCACAATACGCACAAATATTTTAGCCAGCAAGAATTTCAGCCAACGCCAAAGCCAAATGTCTGGAAGCCAACTGATTAATTCCTTGGATGTTAGGACCATGAATAGATTATTAGGACCCATTCTCGTAACATGCGGGCTTATGATGTTCCAAAGATTTTCTGGTGCTCATGCATTTTCTTTTTATGCTGTACCAATATTTAGAAAGACATTTGGTGGTATGAATCCTCATGGAGCTGCTATTGCTGTCTCTTTCGTACAACTGCTTGCATCTTGTCTATCTGGATTACTAATTGATACTGTAGGACGTCTGCCATTACTGATATTGAGTTCTGTTTTAATGTCAATGGCTTTAGCTGGATTTGGCAGTTATGCTTATTATGAAGAAGTACATAGGAATCAGAGAATTCAAAATGTTATGTTCCATCAAACTATTGGTCAGAATGATTGGATACCTTTATTGTGCGTTTTGGTATTTACGATTGCTTTTTCTTTAGGCATGAGTCCAATATCTTGGCTTCTTATTGGTGAGTTATTTCCTCTTGAGTATAGGGCGTTTGGTAGTGCAATGGCAACTGCGTTTAGTTATCTCTGTGCGTTTGTTGGAGTTAAGACTTTTGTGGATTTCCAACAAGCTTTGGGTTTGCATGGTGCGTTTTGGTTATATGCTTCTATAAGTGTTGGAGGTCTTTGCTTTGTAGTGTGTTGTGTACCAGAAACTAAAGGAAAAGATTTGGATGAAATGGATCCAAATTATGTGCAGAATCTTTCACCGAGAAGGTAAAATTCTTTTAGGAATTATCGTGTTTACTTTAAACCTTTTGAGTGTAGAAATAATAAATAGAATGATAGAAGGATTGATTGGTATAGTTTCGATACATTATGATCAAATTAAAAGATTTATAACATGTTTTTGACCAAAGCAGCTTACAGCTCGTGTTTCGAAATGTTCTGTCCAGTTGAATCTCAATTATTTATCAGTGTATCAGTTAATAAAATAGGAGTTTGTTAGATTTTGAGAGTCAAGAAAATTGCAACACCAGTGGAATTGCCTTTTGAAGTAAACTGTATAAAACCTTAGAAACTTAGGTTTTAGGTTAGTTACCCTGTTTTAAGAGTGTTCTATGGAAGACGCTTATTCTGTATCATCATTGTGACTGCGTTACGAAGAATGTCATGTTACGAGCGTTATATGATCTTAAAAATAGTATCCTCTATGCCAAAGTAAAATAAAAATAATAATGCTCATTGCTCGTTATCATAAACTTTCCAAATCATAAATAGACATTGGCCCTTGGATTAGATTGGGCATGGCCTATTCAATGTTAACTCTATCTTTGTTAAAATAAATAAAAGTTACACCAATTATAAAGTTAACTGTCAAAGCCGTATCCAGAATCTCCTTTTATTTCTTTCAGAATAGAATTATCCTAGAATTCCTTGACAGGAAATATTGTACTTTTTACTAAGCGTGGTAAGACCTCCTGTGTTATCCGCAAGTTTAATCATGGTTGATAGAGAATAAGGGTCCATAAGTTTTGAAGTAAACGCGAATGACAAATTGTATGTAGGAACAAAATTATATCGAATCCACCGCGAAATTTTGGCTGTGCTTATTAAAAATTTTTAATAAAAAAATTGCCGCCTAATATTTTAAGGTGGCTATGTCGTGAATCTTAAATTTTATAGTTATTAGAAAATTGTCCTTGCATATCTGTAAATTCATATCTTCGTGCAATTTCCAATCCAATTTATTCAAAAACATCTATTTTTAATATAGTTTTTATTAAACTATCACTAGCATTTGGTTCCACCTATAAATTAGGCATTAATATCCAAGTGGCCCATTATAATCCTATCATAATTGATTGTACATTTTCACGTATTCATAATCTACACAGACCTATGCGGTTACGTTTGTATATAAATAATCTACTTAGTTTAAAAACTAAAAAACACGCTTAAATATCCTGAATATTTTTTAAATGATTGCATTGTCATCAATACTCAATTCTATGCTACCTACTTACAAAACGTTGACAGTTTATGTTGTCAGAGACATAAGTTTCTGTCGTCACAATCGTAGTAAACACAAGTAAACAATTATGATATTTTTACCTGATTCTGTAAACAAAGCGTTTTTATGTGAAATTATCTGATTGTATGTGAAAGGCATACGTAGAAACACAATAATCTTGGTGAGTCTACTCATATACAATTAAACAACTGTTTAATTGTATATGAGTGATACACGTAACTACGTGTATAATTAAAAATACAAGTGTGGTCATAGTGATATTTCAACATGCTATTCTAGTAACTCTGATCAAGGAATTGGGATAATTCTTTTAAATTATTTCATTGTCATCGGTCGTTGTTAGGTGTGCAAAATTTCAGATCAATCCGTTTACTACAAGTGGCTGAAAATCGCTTTCAAAGATTCCGTTACACAGATTAATACATTGATAGATACATACCAAACTTATAAAAGCGTGTTAAAAAAACAGTATTACCTATTGACCAATACAAAAAAAAATAGTGAATATACCAATAAAGAAAACTATATAAAATTTAACCTAAACAGCCCAGTCAAGAATAATACTACTGTTTTCATCGCGCTGGGGCCCAAGTCTGCTATTACCATGTGGTTACAATGATCAATCAATTATTGCATAGTGGCGAATTTTATCAAGTTTGGTAGTCTTAATAAATCAAATTATGATGGAAAAAGTGACTGCCGCAAGCGGGACATGAACCCACGACCTCGGAATACCGTTCCGAAGCTCTTCTAACTGAGCTTATTGCGGTCGTGCCTGCAACATTCAAATTAACCACCACATTTGTCACTCGAATGAGTTTATATATTTTTACGTACAACGCCATCTATCAAGCTTGCTTTACAACATCTCGACCAACACTTTAGTATTCTTTACAGAATACGAATGGGTTGAAATAATGACGCGACGTTCATTACTAAAGTAATTTATTAATTTTGCAATTGACATGCTATGCTTTTTACTTAATAAATCAAATTATGGTGGAAAAAGTGACTGCGGCAAGCGGGACGGCTTGCCCGCTTGCGGCAGTCACTTTTTCCACCATTACTTAAGTAAACCATACTTAAGTTTGGTAGTCTATTATCAACTTTTTTTCATAAATGACGCCATAATGGCGTCAGTGACTGATCATTGTGACAACGTTGTACTCGTAACAGCATATTTGGCCCACTGTTGTCTAACCTAAGCGATCACTATCGTAAAACGTATCGTTTAGATAAGCAATGGCTAAAAACTTAAACAAGGAAACTTTAACTTAAACAAAATCGAACAGCAGATAGCAACATTTAAAAAAAAACAAAAGAAAAGACCGGACTGGAGATAGCAACAATAAAAAAAAACAAATACTATTTATGAAAATTCTCTCCTTAATATTTTATCGAGCTTCCCTATCTTATTATGACAATAATAATTAAGACAATAATTAATTATATACGACCTAGTTATAACTATTAAAATTATTTCATTCCTAAGTACGCTAAGAAATGTAGTGACATAACCTAAAAAATTTAATTACACGAAACTGGATTTAATACAAATTGCTTGTGATCTAGGTACGTTTAGCTGTGATAGGCCTGACGGATTATGAGAGACGCTGGGTTAACCAGGGCCTGAATCGCCGCAGGTCTACTGTACTACACAGTTCTGAATTCACCACGTTTAATTTATATTTTTTGGGTTATGTCACTATCGTTTTAAGCATACGATAGATTAGTAGTTAATAGTCAAATTTATTACTCTATGGATTTCTGGCAACATTATTTGAATGAATTTTATTATGATGAATAATTAGTACATTAAGATTAATTATTCACTTTGGTTTTATGCTCCATACCTATAAATGTATTTCTACAAATTAGAAATTATAGAAATAGAAAAATATATAAAATAATATCTATTAACAAATTAACAAATTATAAAATATATTTATTATTCCAGAAACAAAAAAAAAACATACTGATAATATTTTCATTTCTTTGTTTTCTCGATGACGAGTTTTATTAATATTTACTATTATGTACCTTTCATTAATTTTTGTTCTAATTTTTCAGTTCGAAATAAAATAAGTACTTAAAACATTTTATTAGAAGGCCCAAACCCCTGCAGTAAGATTTCTTTTTTATTTGCTAATAGAATAATAAAAAAATAGAAAAATTATTATAACAATAATAAAATTCGTAAATTATACTTATAATAGACAAATTTAATAGGTTGTGAATTTATACATTTTCTAGATTTTTTATAATATTCAAAAATAAATGTATAAAAATATTAAATCGCTTCTTTTTAAGGGTTCCTTACCAAAAGGTAGAATGGAATCCCTTTTTTTTCTATTATTATATTAAAAATATTGCTTGCTTGCATTAGAAGTGTAATTACTAAATGTAATTAGGAAATTCAATAGAAAATTTAACCACTAAATACGACTTTTTTCTTTATTTATTAATAGCAGAAATCTACTATCTAATATATAAAATTCATGTCACAGTGTTAGTTACCGTACTCCTCCGAAACAGCTTGACCGATTTTTATGAAATTTTACATGCATATTCAGTAGGTCTGAGAATCGGCTAACATCTATTTTTCAAACCTTTTTTTTCTTTTTTTTTATGGCAAAACAACGTTTGCCGGGTCATCGTTCTAGTAATAATATAAAAACTCATTGGTTAAAGTTTAATGGTCTTATTCATAATGACTTATCGGACGTTTAAAAGGAGATTTTATCGGAGAGATAATACACGTTTAGCGTAAAAAGCTGTTATGAATAACAGTTTTTGACAATTTTCGCGAACCGATTTTAGCGAACTTTTAAACCTCCCATAAATCGTTATGAATAAGACCAATAATCTATATTAAAATAAAAAAATGCTACGTATTTTTTCCGTATTATTTATTTTATTTCAATTTATTGTAATATTCGAGAAAGGTATAGCATTTTATAGCAAAACCTTCTTGACCTTCCCGGGCCATAGTAAATAGGCAAAGGGGTGGCCCTAACGAATAAATTATGTTCCATTTATTCTATGTATGTATTTATAAAAGAAAAGTAGTATAATGTATTCTATCCGTATTCTCGTACCCATAACACAAGCATATAAGCTTAGCTTGGGACCAGAGGACGTTGTGTGAAATGTTCATGAATATTTATTTATTTATCATGCTACCACCATTAGTCTAGTCTACACATTTTAATTATATTTAGCTATCTTTAGTAATTTCTTATTTTGATTGATTCTATGAATTCAGTCATTTATTTACATTATATTAGAAAAAATATTACAAACCAAATCAAAGTACTTTGCAATTTTGCTGTAAATTGCAATTTTATATAAATATGTAATATAATTAAGTAAAAAACATGAAAAAACATAGAATAATAGTAACAAAATCAAACATTTGCTTGAAAATTGTGAAACTTAAGCGTATTCAGGATTTAGTATTGGGGTTAAAAGGGTGGTCTAATTTCTCTCTACTTTGGGTAGTAAAAGGAAAAAAGTTAACACTAAAATATAGAAAAAAGAATAGTTCTAGTTTGACTTGCAAACTAAACATAATTTGTTAATATTGCCGGGACTATAATCACGTTATCCCGACGTTTCAACTGAGTTGCATCGATCGTGGTCACGGTAATGTTAACAAATTATGAGTTTAAATCGCGTAAGTTTAAAATCAATAAACGTAATTTAACTAAAAATATAGGTATATTGTTAATATAAAAAACAAATTTAAAGAGTTTAATTATAAACTAATAAGAACCATTTTACCACACCTAAAATGTAGCTGGTTTCGCTTTAGCTGTGTTTGGATACCGATTCTACGGTAATTTATTAATTTTGCAATTGACTTGCTATGCTTTTAATTAATTAATTAAATTATAGTGGAAAAAGTGATCACCGCAAGCTGGACTTGAACCCACAACCCCGGAGTACCGTTCCGTAGCTCCGCCAACTGAGCTTATTGCGGTCGTGCTAACAGTAACCAATTAGACCACCACAACTGTCACTCGATTGAGTCAACATCGCATTTTGATCTAATTGGTTACTGTACACGACCGCAATAAGCTCAGTTGGCTGAGCTACGGAACGGTATTCCGAGGTCGTGGGTTCAAGTCTCGCTTGCGGTGATCACTTTTTCCACTACACTTAACCCTAAAATGAAAACAACTATGGTGTGTTTTGATTCATTGGCTATTTCGTCGCATACATTTATATTAATTAAAACCTTTAGTCTGTAATATACAGCTCTTCTACTAAGAAAGTTCAGAATAGACAGTACGTAGAATTGGTACCTATATTAATATAGGTACCAATTCTACGTACACAACTAAACTTAACTAAAAATTGGTCAAGTGCGGGTGGGACTCGCGCACGAAGGGTTCCGTACCATTATCTATGCAACATAAGGCAACGTTATTAGTATCGAGCAAGAAACGGTAAAAAAATCAGTTTTTTGTATGGGAGCCCCCCTTAAATATTTATTTTATTTTATTTTTAGTATTTGTTGTTATAGCGGCAATAGAAATACATCATCTGTGAAAATTTCAACTGTCTAGCTATCACCGTTCTTGAGATACAGCCTGGTGACAGACGGACGGACGGACGGACGGACGGACGGACGGACGGACAGCGAAGTCTCAGTAATAGGGTCCCGTTTTTACCCTTTGGGTACGGAACCCTAAAAACGAATTTTGATAGTTTCGATAGCACAATTCTGCAATGTTAATGGAACTTTCTTGTTATAAATATTGTGTATTATATACTAATGGTCTTATTCATAATGACTTATCGGAGGTTTAAAAGTTCGCTAAAATTGGTTCGCGAAAATTGTCAAAACTTGTTATTCATAATAGTCTTTTTACGATAAAACGTTTATTATCTATCCGATAAAATCTCCGTTTAAACCTCCGATAAGTCATTATGAATAAGGCCCTAAGGATTTTAATTGACATAAATGTACACAACAAAACAGATAATTAATCAGAATACACCTATAGTTCTTTTTATTTTTTAGTTAAGATAAGTTTAGCTGTGCATGTAGAATTGGTACCATTGTCGAATTGTGTTAGTGGCACTATTAATTTTCATTTTTTATTCAATTTACGTTTTGTTGTGCATATAAAATCAGTATCTTGATTCAGTTTTTGACGCAATTGGTGGTCTAGTTAGTTACTCCCTATTTTTAACATTTTTAGGAGTTTAAACCCGTATACTCTCTGGATACGCTTTTGTCGATAAAAAAAAAAACATTTTATAGAATTTAAGGCTTAGCCAATTAGCTTTGTGACGTGGTAGTGAAGTGTGCCTGTTAACTAATAATTTTCTAGATTTGCACCGAGATTAAAGGTATTTAAACTAAATAGCAATTATCTATGCAATATTCAAATTATATTATCAATTTTTATCTATATAAAAATGGATGATATAATATAAATATAATATAATAACTCCTAACTTCATACAGAATTCCTTAGAAAATAAATTAGTCATAAATCCAGACGTGGCACCATAGTAATTGTTTATTTTATGTTGCACATGTAAACACGCAAAGTATGAAGCAGGAATATAGGGAATTATTTTTTCACGCCATCTGTTTTTGTTGTACTGTAACTATATAGTGACACCTATTGTCGATAGATGTCGATACAAATTTGTAATTTAACTGTTATCCCAGATATTGATTCCGTAAAAATATAGAAAGTAGAATGTAATATTGCCTTATGTTAAATAAAACACCATAATATCATACAAATTAATTTAGATTAAAAAATCCAATATTCAGGTTTGGTTATCATTCTACCGAAATATTTACTTCCAAAAGATACCTAAACAGAAAATAATATTGTTAAATAGTTTGGTTTACAAGCACTTCCGTAGTTTAAGATAGAACAGCTTTAACTAGCTTAGTGTCTCTAAAAGACTAGATTGTACAAAATAAAAATGAATCATTAACAATTTTTACTATAGATTTACTATAATTTCAGATGCTTATGCAACGAAGTGTATTTGACAATAAATAGTTATAGGGCAGATTAATAGATGGCGTAGTTTCCAATGCTCTATTCAAGAAAAATAATAATATTCTCCAACATTTGCGCGAGTCATAAAACTATATTTTACGGATTTAAACGCGTGTATTGGTTTTAGATTTTAGCCCGACGTTTCGGAGACTTTGCAGTCACTGTGTCTGTTACGTCCAACCTGGTGTTTTAATTTGATAATAGGTTAAAGGTGGAAGCGTGATATGTCTCAGGTTCAAAAGGGACGAACATAATGTGACTGCAATACACAGCGCTAATACTAAATGTCTATAATCATGAAATTTACCTTGTCTTCATCTTCAATACAATCTTCACGGCGTCAAGCCTTGGGTACAATCTAATTAACATTAAACTACAATTGGCCAATATAACGTCTAATGCGTAAATAATAAATTTCAATTTAATTTAATATTTATACATAGTATTATACATAATTCAATATTAAATAATAATAACCAATTACATACTTATTGAAGTATTTATCATGAAATTTAATATCAATTAATTTCATCGCCATTGTTTAATTCATTTTATGGCTCAATATATTTAAATTATATAATTTTTAAATTCTTATGTTTTCAAAGAGCAAGCCATTAAACAAATCATGCTGATATTCTTGTCAACTGCAAACTGCTGCCATCTATTAGTAATTTTCAGAAACTAGTTAGTAGCTAAGGAAATGTTTTTTGGGAATATTTAAACGAGTGATTTATATACCTTTATTCGTGTGCTAATTAACGAAATAAAAAAAATAATGTCAAAAGCTCAATTCCCAAACAGAATCAATAAATTTTATTTCAAACAATAAATTTTAATACATCCTCATGATGCTTTTCAATTTGATGACGTGTATTGCTTTATCAATTTGATAAGAAAATTATAAAATTTTTATTTCTCTTAATAAATGCTTTTCTATTTACTTTGGTGTATGGGTAGTATATTGATAGTCTTATAAAAAAAATAAGATTTTGTCGAAAAATCGTATTAAATCCAGACATTTTTGTACGTTGACTTTATTGTTCTGAGAAAATCACTCGTTTAAATATCATATAAGAAGTTTAATAAATACTACCTATAAAACTATAAAACTATTTACATATTTTATTGTTTACAAATTTCATCTATTTTAGTCATTTAAGTAAAATCGCATATTATGAAAACTTCTATTACATTTTATGTAAGTAATGCTAAAAATAATGCCTAAATGACGTAACTAATTAGATTGATTTTTAAATAGTACCTATTGTTGTTTTATTTTATAATATCCTTTTGCCTGCGATTTTGTCCGTTCTTCTCTCCTTTCTCCAGCCCATTGACGTCCAGCTGCTGGGCACAGGCCTCCTCCACTTTGGGAGGGATTATGGTCTATCGTGCCGCGCCGATCACGTGTGTTGGCACAGGGTTTATTTACGAGTTTTCCGTCTCTCACAGGGGATGTTATCTGTGTTGAATATTCCTTAGCTGGCTTTTACAGCACCCTGGGAAAGAAAAGGTGTGGTGACACTTGTATTCTTAATCCTTCACCACACCGACATTCATTACGATTACAACTTTTATATTTCCTATGATATAGTCATTCCTTATTCTATCCCTCCAAGTTACACAACGTATTAATCTTAACTGAACATAGAATACGGCTTTATTGACTCACCTCACCACCAATACAGAGCATAATGAAATTTATAATAATAACCATAATATAAGAACATAATTAAACGCCATCTATTATTCATATACCATACTACTTTATTCAAGTCTAAAAATATGTTTACCTAGGCAGAGGTCACTACTTGTACTGAAATAAATTGAAAGAGTTTTCTTTTGTTACAACAGATGGCGTTTAGTGTTCGTATGTACTTGTGTCAAGTTTTTGTGCATGTACATTGTACCTATCACTTTAAAACTGAGTTAACCATAAGTTTATTAAAATTGAAAAACACCTTTTCTATTTTCACACGTAATTAGCATACCTAACGTTAATCAGACGCTGATTTCTTCTCCAGCCCGTTAACGTCCCACTGTTGGGCGCGGGCCTCCTCCACTTTGAAGGGATTATGGTCTACTGTGCCGCGCTGACCACGCGTGTTGGCACAGGGTTTAGTTTCGAGTTTTCCATCTCTCACAGTAGACGTTAACTACTTATATTGATCCTTAGATGGTTCATACAGCACCCTGAGAAAGAAATGGGGTGGTGAAACTTGTATTTTTAATCCGTCACCACTCGGAGATGACGCTGACTAACGGTGATTAATCTGGGTTTGATTAATGATGAGCAAGAAGCAGAGCATTGCGTATAAACACCGGTGTATGCTTGTATCCTCCTCCACTTTGGGAGGGATTATGGTCTACTGTGCCGCGCTGACCAGGCGTGTTGGCACAGGGTTTATCAGGGTTATCTGTGTATACCTAATATTCCTTAGCTGGCTTTTACAGCACCCTGGGAAGGAGAAGGGGTGATGACAATTGTATTCTTAATCCATCACCACACGGACAATATTTATTATTAATTTACGGGCTTCGTGGCGTAGTGGTTCATGTAATGGACTGCCGTTCACGAGGTCGCGGGTTCGATTCCCGCTTGGGACAATCATTTGTGTGATATCCATAAAATGTCATACAAATGTTTGTACTACGTCTAGGTGTTTTCTATGTATTATAAGTATGTATTTACAAAAGAAAAGTAGTATATGTATTATATCCGTATTCTGGTACCCATAACACAAGCATAATAAGCTTAGCATGGGACCAGAGGACGTTGTGTGTAATGTCCATGAATATTTATTATTATTATTTATAATATATCTATTATTTGCAATTTTGTTGAACAGAACGTTAGTAATCAAAATCGTTAGTCTATTAACTGTTTATTAAGCTCTATATTGTTTTATTCTGAGTTACTGTATATCAGTGTGGGGCTGTGCTCGTATGACTCACATGCTTCAACTAGAACGAGCCCAGCGCGCTGTTCTGAAGGTAGCTGACTGCAAACCTTATCGATTCCCAACTACAGCTCTTTATAGAAAATGGAAGATTTTAACTGTCAGGCAATTATATGTTCTACAAACTGTCTTGAGAAGACATGTAAACCTTCCTCTAAACAACTCTCTGGCTTCCAAACGCAATTCTTACAACGTCTGTCTAGCCATACCGCATAGAACTGCTCTTGCTCAACGTCATTTTTATATTATGAGTGGTTTGCTATACAACAAAGTTAACAAAGCATGTAATATTCATCACTTAAACAAGTTTCTCTGTAAAAAGATGACGGGTAATTGGCTTATGGAGTTAAATTATAGAGATACTGAAAACCTATTAAAAATAAGTACATAATGTATGTGTGTGTTTGTTAAATTCACAATACACAATGCCTTCAAGCTGTGTAACTCTCACACATCCATACACTCAAAACACACAAATACACACATTACATACTAACACACACAATCCCTTATACCTAATTGTATTTTTTCTTTTCTTTTTTTTTAGTTTGTAATTAAATTGTGCTAAAATAAAAATGTAAGTGATTCCTGGTGGCCGTAACACAAGTTCAATCTTATCACGGTCACCAGAGATCTACATCTTTTGCTGCTGTTTTAACAGCAACATGCCTGTTATTTTTTTGATAATTGTTACGATGTAATAAATAAAGAAATTTTATTATACACAGTTTTTATAATGATAAAGTTCAGTTATCATTGCCGAATTGTGCTACTGACACTATCTATTTTAATTTTTTAGTTTAGTTTAGTTCTATTGTGCGCGTAGTATCGGTACCAATGTCAGCATTAGTCAGCAATTCAAATATTTTTTCAACTTTCAAAAAGTCTTCAAAAACACAAAATATTCAATATTGAAGTAACAATATATTATTCATTAGAGCTTTTTATCTATATTTTGTTCCCATGTGGATTTACTCACCCCTTGAAATAGAAAGTCAAGTGGTCTAATAACAAATAATGGCGCGTGTGCAGGGTTATTGAAACGAGATTATGTGACGATCTTATAATTATTATTAAAAATATATTTTGTTTATGATTTAGTTTTGAGGGAAGAATTTGAGGGTTAGGAAATCAAAGCAACACATATTATAGGTATATATATAATATATATACCTATAATATGTGTTGCACAATATGTGTTAACATATCACATATTATTTGTATAATATGTTGTATAATATGTGTTAACATATCACATATTATTTGGTGATAGAAATGCCACTTAATTGCTAAATCTATATTTAATCTATACTAATAAATAAATACAATAAATATTCATAGAAATTTCACACAACGTCCTCTGGTCCCAAGCTAAGCTTATATGCTTGTGTTATGGGTACCAGAATACGGATAGAATACATATACTACTTTTCTTTTGTAAATACATACTTATAATACATAGAAACACCCAGACGCAGTACAAACATTTGTATGACATTTATAAACATCACACAAATGATTGTCCTGACCGGGAATCGAACCCGAGACCTCGTGAATGGCAGTCCGCTATATGAACCACTCGACCAAGAGGCCCGTCAATACTTATATTATAATACTAATAAGCTGAAGAGTTTGTTTGTTTGTTTGAATGCGCTAATCTCAGGAACCACGATTGGGCTGATTAGAAAAATTCTTTCAGTGTTAGATAGGGCATTTATCGAGGAAGGCTTTAGGGTATATAACATCACGCTACGACTAGTAATATCATAAAGTTGTAGAGTTTGTTTGTTTGTTTGTGATTTTGAACGTGCTAATCTCAGGAACCATTAGGCCGATTTAAAAAATTCTTTCAGTGTTGGATAGTTCATTTATCAAGGAAGGTTATAGGCTAGAGAGAAGAGAAGATATAACATCACGCTGCAACTAATTGGAGCGAAGTATTAGTGAAAAATCTTACACACGGAAAATTTTCTAAATTCCACGCGTAGGTACGAAGTCACGAACAACAGCTAGTGTATAAATATTTTGTTTCTGACCTGTCAGTAAGTTTAATTCTTTGTTTATACTTCGCATTATAGAAAGAAAATGAAATAAAGACAAAAAAGAAAGAAATAAAATCATTTATTTCAATGTCATATAAAAGACACCACAAAAAAAAATATGCAGATTAAAAAAAAAGAAAAAAAAGGGACAAGAAATTATTTTACGTTACGCGTAGGTACACTCCTAAGTTCGATACAAACATAGGGACTACTCAAAAAATATACTACTTCTTTTTAAAACATTTACGAAGTTAATAAAAGCGTAATCCATTTGGTAGAGTTCTTCCCGCAATAATCACTTTTTTATTTTTACAAGAACACTTTCAAATAATTAGTTATAAACTCTGTGAAAAAGGACGATAATCTCTGTCACAATTTCTTAAAGCGATTAAATTGAGTAACCGCTCTGTCACAGAGATTAGTTAACTTTTGATGTTAATTATTTTTACTTTTTTATCTTCTATAAAATCTATGGGAATTTCTTTCCGAAGAATTGTATGGGTAAATATTTCTTAAGAAAATCTTATCTTATACAGTAAAGTAGCATTTTATGATATTTTTAGGGTTCCGTACCCAAAGGGTAAAAACGGGACCCTATTACTGAGACTTCGCTGTCCGTACGTCCGTCCGTCCGTCCGTCCGTCCGTCCGTCTGTCACCAGGCTGTATCTCAAGAACGGTGATAGCTAGAGAGTTGAAATTTTCACAGATGATGTATTTCTATTGCCGTTATAACAACAAATACTAAAAATAAAATAAAATAAATATTTAAGGGGGGCTCCCATACAACAAACATGATTTTTTTACCGTTTCTTGCTCGATACTAATAACGTTGCCTTATGTTGCATAGATAATGGTACGGAACCCTTCGTGCGCGAGCCCGACTCGCACTTGACCAATTTTTTAACACTTGCACGACTCATTTGCATAAATAAAACTACTTTTTACGGATTTAGACTAGTGATGTGAACCGGTTTCATAAAAACCTTTAATAAACCGGTTTTTGTGAAAACCGATAAGCACCGATTCTGATTCAAAAACCGGCAACAATCACAATGTCTTCGATATGTATCCGAACATGAGTCTGTTCCGTATAAATGTTGTCTATGGTAGGGGAATCACCCGATATCCTGCTTAATATGCGACTAAAACTTTATTATACTAAAACATTTCAGTTCTGCCCGCGAATTCTTTGGAATTTACAGATTAGTTGCTGATTAGTTAGTAGAAAAAAATGCCTAAAGTAATAGGAAAATCTATTACAAGAAATTATTTTGAGAAGATAGACAATTTAAGTTCAAAGTGTACTATGCGCTCAAGTGATAAAAGTTGGAGGAGGAACCTCGAATATGTTGGCACATATCAAGAGAAATCATCCTCAGGCTACAGTAGAGGTGGATCGACGTGAAGTGGGTGATCAGCCAGGTGACACACAGACACAGAGGGGACTGTCTACTGGAACAAGGCACTAATCGGTAGCGATGAGCATTGAATTAACGAACTAGTTGATCAACTAGTTGACCTCTCGTCAACGTTTCAATGGTTAACCGTTTCGGAATCAACTAGTTGAATTTAATGATGTCATTGAATTCAATGTTCAGTTTTTTTCAATGTTCGTTTTTTTCAATGTTTATGAGTTAAACATTGATTTCAATGTTCAGTTTTTTTCAATGTTTAATTTTTTTCAATGGTCGTTTCTTTTAATGTTTAAGAGTTAAACATTGAATTCAATGTTCAGTTTTTTTCAATGTTTAAATTTTTTCAATGTTCGTTTCTTGTCAATGTTTTCTCAAAGAAATTATACTTCTTAAAACGAAAGATCGTAAGCGACTGTTATGATATAGGTACAATAGTGAACTTTAAAATTACTTAGTTAAGAGATATTTTCCTAAATAATAATCTTATGAATCACTGTTCCTCCGTGTGGTGACGCATTGAGATTACAAGTGTCACCACCCCATTTCTCCCAAGGATGCTATAAAAGTTAGCTAAGGAATATTGCACACAGATAACATCTTCTGTGAAAGGTGAAAGACGGAAAACTTAAAAACGAGACAGTCCTGACAGCCCTCCGTGTGGTGACGGATTAAGAATACTGGTGTCACCACCCCATTTCCTTCCCAGGGTTTTGTAAAAACCAGCTAAGGAATATTTTACACAGATAACATCAACTGTGAAAAACGGAAAACTCGAAATACTGGAATACTGGTGTCACCAACCCATTTCCTCACCAGGGTTTTGTAAAAACCAGCTGAGGAATATTGTACCTACACAGATAACATCAACTGTGAAAGACGGAAATCTCGAAATACTGGAATACTGGTGTCACCACCCCATTTCCTCACCAGGGTTTTGTAAAAACCAGCTAAGGAATATTGTACCTAGACAGATAACATCAACTGTGAAAGACGGAAAACTCAAAATACTGGTGTCACCACCCCATTTCCTTCCCAGGGTTTTGTAAAAACCAGCTAAGGAATATTGTACACAGATAACATCAACTGTGAAAAACGGAAAACTCGAAATACTGGAATTCTAGTGTCACCACCCCATTTCCTCACCAGGGTTTTGTAAAAACCAGGTAAGGAATATTGTACCTACACAGATAACATCAACTGTGAAAGACGGAAAACTTGAAATACTGGAATACTGGTGTCACCACCCCATTTCCTCACCAGGGTTTTGTAAAAACCAGCTAAGGAATATTGTACCTACACAGATAACATCAACTGTGAAAGACGGAAATCTCGAAATACTGGAATACTGGTGTCACCACCCTATTTCCTCACCAGGGTTTTGTAAAAACCAGCTAAGGAATATTGTACCTACACAGATAACATCAACTGTGAAAGACGGAAAACTCGAAATACTGGAATACTGGTGTCACCACCCCATTTCCTGACCAGGGTTTTGTAAAAACCAGCTAAGGAATATTGTACCTATACAGATAACATCAACTGTGAAAGACGGAAAACTCAAAATACTGGTGTCACCACCCCATTTCCTTCCCAGGGTTTTGTAAAAACCAGCTAAGGAATATTGTACACAGATAACATCAACTGTGAAAAACGGAAAACTCGAAATACTGGAATTCTAGTGTCACCACCCCATTTCCTCACCAGGGTTTTGTAAAAACCAGGTAAGGAATATTGTACCTACACAGATAACATCAACTGTGAAAGACGGAAAACTTGAAATACTGGAATACTGGTGTCACCACCCCATTTCCTCACCAGGGTTTTGTAAAAACCAGCTAAGGAATATTGTACCTACACAGATAACATCAACTGTGAAAGACGGAAATCTCGAAATACTGGAATACCGGTGTCACCACCCCATTTCCTCACCAGGGTTTTGTAAAAACCAGCTAAGGAATATTGTACCTACACAGATAACATCAACTGTGAAAGACGGAAAACTCGAAATACTGGAATACTGGTGTCACCACCCCATTTCTTTACCAGGGTTTTGTAAAAACCAGCTAAGGAATATTGTACCTACACAGATAACATCAACTGTGAAAGACGGAAAACTCGAAATACTGGTGTCACCACCCCATTTCTTTACCAGGGTTTTGTAAAAACCAGGTAAGGAAAAACAAACCCGGTGCCAACACGTCTGGTCAGCGTGGCTTGGTAGTAAGTTTTTTTTTTTTTTTTTTTTTTTTTTACGACCAAATTTGTTGCTGAAATTAACTAGTTGATCAACTAGTTGACGAACTCCAATTAACGTTAACGTTTCGTTAACGGAAAATCTGTTAACGACCCACCCCTACTAATCGGTATATACCGGTGTTAAAAATTGTAATCGGTTCACCATCACTAATTTAGACGCGTATATTTGTTTTAATTTTAGCCAGTCACGAGTGAGACTGACCCTCTCACCCGTGACCATGGTGTGGTGACCTATTAAGCCCAAGACTAATCCTTATCCTTACTAATTTATAAATGTGAAAACGCGTTTATGACACTAAAGACATTTTGACGAGCTTAAGTGTTATGGTAGCGAACGAAATTATAGCGCGATTTAAAAAAATGGTACAACGCCCCCTATCGATTGTCATAGTAAACTTCTGTTTGTTAAGGTTTGATTTCTTTATTTCAGGCGTACGAAGTCGCGGGCAACAGCTATCTTGGATAAATTAGTAAAAAGAAACAGTCTCTGAGAGTACTTATAAACTATTTAGAATACCTATAGGCAGGGCAGCGCTGAAACCTTGCAGCGCCTGTGTGCGAAACCTATGAAGCGCCTCTTTTTTATCCGACTGCCAAAAAAGGAGGAGAATCCAAGTTCAGCTGTAGGTATATCTTTTTAGAGAGATTTTGATTTGACTTTCTAGAGATTTGAGTTAAGAGTTGTTTTTGAGGAAGTTTGCCTATTATTAAAATATACTCGTAACAAAAATAATTTTGATAACAGCCGCGGCGCCCCTACTGTCTTGGTGCCTGTGTGCGCCGCACTCGGCCCTGTCTATAGGAATTTTTGTTTAATTATGTTTAATTATGTTTATGCCATTCTATAAAAGCAGATAGCGCTTGAAGAACATCTTGGGAGAATCTTTCTGGTTTTTCAAACGCTAAGAAGTGGCCGCCATCGTCTAGTATTGTAGAATGGAGTAAGTTCGGATACTTGTCCTTTAACATTATCGGTGACATGTACACGAATTCATCTTTCGCATGTATACTCCAGGTTGGAACTGGAGTTGGTATTCTGGAAAATAAACCATAATATTTTTAAGTAGTTAATAGCTATTAGTGTTGTGACGAATTCAGAATTCAAATGTCATTACCCATCGACGGGACTTGTGGTCGAACGGTTCACGTACCGGACTGCCGTTCACGAGGTCGGGGGTTCGATTCTCGCACGGGACAATCATTTGTATGATATTTATGAATGTTATACAAATGGCTGTACTGCGTCTGGGTGTTTCTATTTATTATAAGTATGTATTTACAAAAAAAGTATCTATATAATGTAGAGGTAGTAAATCCGTATCTGGTAGGTACCCATGACACAAGCATAGAAATATAACTTACTTTGGGACCAGAGGAAGCTGTACGAAATGTCCAAAATATTAAAAAATATTAAAAATATTCCTTCTTAGGGTGCTGTACCTAAGAGCTCAGCTAAGAGAATATTTAAGCAGTCAACATTTTAATGTGCTACTGTCCCGTTACTCGGACTTTAGCGTGATGATATATAGCATATATGTTATATAGAGTATAAGCTATACAACTATAAAGTTTCTTATTAATCCGATCAATAAGTAGTTTTAGCGTGAAAGAGCAACCAAGAAATTCACATCAATTCGTTGTTAAAAATTTCTACGCATTTTAATATCGCAATTTAATATTGTCCGTGTGGTAACAGATTAACAATACAAGTAACATCCTCTGTCATAGACAGACAACTCGAGGATGAACCCTGTGATAACAAGCCTGGTCAGTGGGACTTTACTGAGCTGGAGAGAGACAAAGAGACAGAGAATATAAGTAATGTGACAATAATAATAAACGGTCATACAAATGTTTGTACTGCGTCTGGGTGTTTCTATGTATTATAAGTATGTATTTACAAAAGAAAAGTAGTTTATGTATTATATCTGTATTCTGGTACCCATAACACAAGCAATATAAGCTTAGCTTGGGACCAGAGGACGTTGTGTAAAATGTCCATGAATATTTATTTATTTATTTTATTCAATACTCACGTATAAATAGTATTACTAAGATTCCTCGTATTAACAGCCTCTGCATAGATTCTCATTGCTGTTGTAAAAGAATTAGGTAGTAGTACATAATATTATTTAGGAGTTCATCCCGACTAAATAGGTCGTCTAAACCTCCATCGACTCTACTCACAAAGCTCCGACGTGAACCACTTGAAAATAATTGCAAAATATAGGCTAATAGACCTACAGGAGAATCGGATAAGGCTATTCCTGAAATGATAGAAGGGAGTTGTTATAAATTAGCTGTTGCCCGTGACTTCACTCGCCTGTAATTTGAAATCTCTACCTACATGAAAAAAAAAGTACTGTTTTCTGATGACTAAGATACCTTACAGCTTAGTCCGATCTGTGACCTGTGACCAAGCAGAATTGCAAAGTCTCCGAAACTTCAAAGTCAAAGTAAATTTTTTTTGTTTCAATTTGAATTTTTTACAAGATCTTTTAAAACGTCAGAAACTAGGTGCCTGTTCCAAACGCGAATCCTATGGAGAAGAACAGACAAGAAACACCATGGATTCTTTTTTCACTTTTAATTTTTATTTTACATTGTTATGGGGTGTGAGAATTATAAGCTAAGCTTGGGACCAGAGGACGTTGTGTGAAATGTCCATGAATATTTATATATTTATTTAGATAAAAACATAAAATATAATCTGCAGCACTGTAGTAAATAAATATCTTACCAATAGTATCAGGTTTAGTTGCTTGTAAATGAAAATATCCAAATTCTTTACCAATTAATTTGATTTTGTCCGAAATTGGATACAATCTATCTTTGACTGCGTTATCTACAACTAAAGATGGTTCAACTGAGCCTGCGATCCATAGATATAAAGATTTTCTAGTCAGAGATAGTGCAAAGTTTGTATGGTAACCTAGAACTTCCTAGAAAAAAAAAACATTATTCTTTATTATCCAATGTCCTTTATCAGGGTCAAGTGGGTAGCAACCGTCGGGCATGCATGGCCAGATGTACGAGTGTAAATGAAGCCAAAGAAGTGTGTTTAGATCATAACAAATGACGCTCTTTAGTCTCTGCCTACTCCCATGGGAAAAAGGCGTGATATTATGATGATGATAAAGATGATATTCTCTATTATTAAAGTTTGAAACACTACACGAACAAACTACTTTCTGTTATTAAAAAAAATGTGGTTATCCTTTACCAGCCCATTAAAGTCTCACCAATGGTCACTAACCTTTTCCACTTTGATGAAGTTTTTGGTCTACTATACTCCTTCTCACTGGGTCATAGCCAGGTTCAAGGCATTACATACCACGGCTCGGTAAGAAACTATAGTTAGTTAAACTATAGTAGCTATGCTGGACAGCCGTGTTGACAAAGGGCTTAATTTCAAGACTTCCGTTTTTTACAGAGGATGTTATTTGCTTATCTGACTCTTATAGAACCACAGGGATAGTAATATGGTGATACTTTCTTTCTCTCTCTCTTTCTCCAGCTCATTAACCTTTAGGAAGGAATCTTCTACTTTGGGAGGGATAAGGTTTACTGCGTCGCGACCAAGCGCTTAGTTCCTATTGTCTTCGTCTTTTATAGAGAATGATATCTGGTTATACCTTAGGTGGCTCTTACTGGAGACAGAACTAAGATGGTAAGACTTGTATTTTTAACCCGTCACCACATGAATAGTTTTTTATACAACCAAACATTAAAAATGTAATAATTAATATAATGTAATTTGAAAATAATTTGATATTAATTTTGTTGGTAAAATTTCTGGTATAGCCAGTACTGTATAACCAGTAGATGCAGAGAACAGGATGCAGATAGCGCAAGGCCGCGCGTTGTGGCGTTCTATGAGGGTGGCCTATGTCTAATGTGACCAGACGTCCCGTTTTAAACGGGACTGTCCCTATTTACAACTACAAGTCCCGGTGTCCCCAAAACTACATCTGGGACGCAAAATTGTCCCATTTTCAGAAACCGAACTCCAGTAGAAAGAGTATTTTCCGTAATGAACAAATTGTGGACGTCTGAAAAAACTCAGTTATAGGTATCAGTTTTAAAGGCGATGTTGATAATGAAGGATAATATGTATAACAAAAACATGCCCAGAGTATCATTCCTATTTGAAATCATAACCAGTATATATATATACAGGGTGTCCCAAAAGTCGACGTCAAGCCGAAATCGCATAATGTTACCCATCAGTTAAAGTAGAGCGAAAAACTGATTTTCAAAACGTGGTTCTGCAAAACATGACATCTTCTTTCAAGCTGGACTAGTTAGCTCAGATTTTAAGGTTACAAATTACAGAAGCACTATTCAGGATGAAATAAGTAAAAAAAAAATGGCAAAAAGTAAAGATTTGTAGCAACACGAAGGTGAAAACTGTTACAGGATGTACATTTTCCCGAATAAAATGTTTTTTGCTATAATTTTAAATATACTAGACATAATTTTTTTTTTATATTTTTCTGATAACTGTTATGACCTTACCCATCATGCGATTTCGGCTTGACGTCGACTTTTGGGACAGCCTGTATATATATATATATAAATATAATTAAACTTAATATTTTATGACACTACTAGCTTTTTGGGAATAAATAACTTAAAAGTGTTATTTTTTTCATTTAATTTTATTTTAAGTACC
Organism: Orgyia antiqua; assembly: GCA_916999025.1. Taxonomy (NCBI): domain Eukaryota; kingdom Metazoa; phylum Arthropoda; class Insecta; order Lepidoptera; family Erebidae; genus Orgyia; species Orgyia antiqua. The sequence continues at coordinate 1,781,064 of OU779874.1, forward strand.
TACAACCGATGTGCCGTTTTGAGTCAAAGAAAAAATGGTTATATTACCTATGTCCAGCAGTGGACGGTGATGGATGGAAATAACCAGCATTTTTTGAGTTTTTGTCTACTCTCTGAACCAACTCATAATATACATTTTGGATGAGGGAAGTTAATACGTGGTCTAGTTGTTTATGTAGCACATCAACTAGGTCACGGGTTTAAACCTTGCACAGGACATTTGTTTACGTGATATATGTTTTACTTTGGGATAGAACGCTTTGTAAAATGCCTGGGATTTTTTTTTTATCAGTTACCTTCGGATACAGAGTGGCAATGCTAAGCCCTACGAAGGAGCCCCAATCACCACCTTGTACATAATATTGTTTGAAACCAAGTCTATGCATCAGACTTCTCATAATAACTGCTATATTAGTTCCTCCTAAACCTGGTCTAATAGCTCCCTGGAAAGAATAATAAAATTAGTAGGTATATTTAGCATCTTTAGCGTCCTTTGGTCCAAGGCTAAGCTTATATACTTGTGTAATGGGTAGGTACCAGAATACAGATAGACTACATAAACTACTTTTTCTTTTGTAAATACATACTTATATATAATGCATAGAAAACACCCAGACATAGAATAGAACAAAAATTTGTAGGACAATTTAAAACATCATACAAATTATTGTCCCGACCGGGAATAGAACCCGAGACCTCGTGAACGGTGAATGAATCGTCTATCAGTGAGGTCCTTTGACTCTGTTGTCGAGTACTAAAAAAAAACACCTATTTCTTTTAAATTTTTATTACTGTTACTCTTTCGATCGCGAACGTAGATGGGTCAGATATTTTACCATCCTCTTAAAAATGACCAGATAGGGAGAAACTACTAACTATTGCGAGGCCTGTCAAATCAATCAATCGTCAATCTTTATCCAATCATTATCTATATCTAAGGTTTCTTTTTGCTTCACCCTATCCGGGCCATGGTATGTATCCTGAGCCTCACCACCACCCAGAAAGGGGTGGCCCCATTACGTGGGGCTCATCCCATGCATTGGGGGAGCAACAAAACTTTCTAAAAATAGATTTTATTCAATTCAAAATAGATTTAATTCAAGAATTAACGCTTCAGCCAACAATATCCGGCTGCTTAAAATAAGGAAAATAAAATATATTCAAAAGCATTTAATTTTAATTCCCTCGATTTTGCGCCCATGGATTTTGGAATTAGCATTTTTTGCATTTAATTCCTCTCTGAGGTTCACTTACCTATGTACAAAATTTCATAGAAATTAGTTCCGTAACTTTTCAAGATTTTTCGTAATATTTGTGTAGATTCATTAAACCACATACAAAGTAATACCTACATCAGAGAAGCCAAATCCTGGTAAATTCGGAACTATAACTTCCACAGCAAAATCTCGATCATTCGAGAAAGCTGTGATTACAGGTATTGACTTGTAAAATTCCAAAACTGACCCAGGAAATCCGTGGAGCATTAGTAATGGAATTACTTTTATGTTGGCAGGGACCTGTAACATAATACAAAAATCCTGAATTATTTCATTAACCTATTTATTTATTTATTTTATTTATTTCACTCTTTATCGTACACACAAGGATTACATAAGGCAGACAAACAGGAACATAAACCCTATATCCTCATTAACGTAGAACTATTTGGATCAGGCTATCAATCCAAAGACAGCTCCTGTAGAAACTTGAAGGAACTACTTTTTACATTACGTACAGATCATTAAAAAAAAAAATTGACGCTTACATACGTACAAGGCCATACCAGAGATACAATAACTGACAAGAATAGGACAACTTATCAATAAATTGATAAATTAGATCTGTCATCACACAAATCTCTATCTCTCTCCGCCCCAATCACGACCCACTGTTGGGCCTCCTTCAGTTTGGGAGGGATTATGGTCTACTGTGCCACGTTGACCGGACGTATTGGCATAAGGTTTATTTTCGAGTTTACCGTTTCTCATGGAGGAAGAGGGTCTATTTAGTTCTTAGCTGGGTTTTACAACACTCTTGGAAGGAAATGCGGTAGTGACACTTGTATTCTTAATCCATCACCACACAGACAAAAGTACGATATCTATGAAAAATATCACAAATAAAACATACGACAAGCAGAAGTAACTTTCAATGATTTTAATGATTCAATTACTTAGATAGATAGCTAGATACGAAGCTAATATTTAAGTGTTCTAAACAGTACAAAATATCTTTCAACTTACGTTTGGCTTGACCCACACAAAGTGTATGCAAAGTCCTTGAATACATGTCTTATACTGTGGATATTGATTCAATATTTGTTCTTGTAGCTTAAAGTCATAGCCATTTGCCCAATAGTCAATCCAACTATGTAAATGGTCACTGTTCATACCGTAGTCAAATCCAGTATCTTTTAAAGGAGGTGTAAGCGGTCGATGATTGAGTAGACGATACCTGAGATCAGCAATCATCTGAAAGTTTTTTTTGTTTTTATCGTATTAAGTACACTTGCAAATAATGGGATAAGAGCAGGAGAATAACATATACTATATATCATTCTATACTAATGTTATAAAGCTGAATTGTTTGTTTGAAAAATTCTTTCACTATTTTATGGTACATTTATTGGAGGAGCCTATAATAACATCACGTTATGACTAATAAGAGCGAAGCATCAGTGAAAAATATTGCAAATACGGGAAAAAAAAATTAAAATTCAACGCTTACAAAGTCGCTGGCAGCAGCCAGTGTATCATAATAAGTACACACAGATAAGCAGGTTTATTAGAAGTTTAAGAGGATACCAAAATAGCTTCGTGCATTTTTCTATGTACGAAGTTTTCATTGTTTCTTTAGATTGAATGGCTAGAGCTCTAATTTTTAAGTATATGTTTTTTCAATATATGATCTAGGATCTACTCTAGGACTCTAGCTATTAAAGTCAGACAAATCGAAACTTGCGTAACATTAAGTCAGTGATGACAAAAATCTCCATTGAAAAATTAACAGGAGATAGAAATCTCTTACTGATGAACTAGGATAACAATCTACCCATTACCATAGATTGGTTATTGACAATGAAAAATCGAAAAAATATTTTTTTTACCGTAAATAAGCTTTTGTATAGAAAACAAAGCATTAGATTTTGTTTAACAAATCAATTTCTATATTTTCTTGCCCACGAAACTAACGTTTTTTGTAAGGCTGATTTTTTGTAGATGATTCATACTTTTAATTAATGTGTATTACCTTGACTATTACAAGATATACGGAATATAATTACTTATTATAAAAATAAACAAAGTGCTTATATAGTCACAGATTATTATAAAGTTATTGTTGTACGGTCTTATTCATAATGACTTATCGGAGGTTTAAAAGTTCGCTATAATAGGTTCGCGAAAATTGTCAAAACTTGTTATTCATAATAGTCTTTTTACGCTAAAACGTTTATTATCTCTCCGATAAAATCTCCGTTAAAACCTCCGATAAGTCATTATGAATAAGACCAGTAATGTTTTAAAAGGAATACGAATTTAATAAAACCAGCCACTACCCGCGCCTTCGTTGGTACCCGCGGAATTTCTACTTACTTGACACTTATCGTCACATTTTGGCCAATTCACACAATATCTTTATAAATTGTAACCTATGTGTTATTTTGATAGATAAGCTACATTATTGTAAAGTTTCATTAAAATCCAATCAGTAGTTTTTGCGTGAACGAGTAACAAACAACCAAACATCCATACTCACAAACTTTCAGGTTTATCACATTAGTAGGATTAGAACTCATGACTGCCTTAAGGGCCTACATCAATATTATCGTATATCATCGCCGACACGTACATATTAACACAGCCAGTAGGCACAGAAAATGAAGAATTAGGGATACTTTTCCTATTTACTCAAAATCTACTAAATATATTTTAATTCTGATTTACGTGTTTCTATATATAATAGTTACTTATATTTTGAAAGTTATTTCATTAGTTAATACGCGATAATAGACCGACAAATGAAAAAAATAAAAAATTAGAGAGGTTGTTTCGCTAAGATTTTCTATCGAGAAAACTTTTTTCAATCGCGTTTCTGAGTTTATGCGATCCTAGATCATATATTGAAAAAACATATACTTAAAAATTAGAGCTCTAGCCATTCAATCTAAAGAAACAATGAAAACTTCGTACATAGAAAAATGCACGAAGCTATTTTGGTATCTTCTTAATTAAGAGTCTTTTAAAAAGAACAAAATTAAAAATCTTCAATCGAACAAAAGAGAAAAGTATTGCAATACCATGATAGACGCTCATTTTTCTGTCTCTAGAATCACTTCTAGACTTCCTCCTTTTTCAACTTACTTAAAAAAAGGTTCTGAATTCGTCTCCATATTTTTTATCTTTTTTTCATGTTGGCTACCTCATACTGGGCGAAGCGATTTTAATGATTTTTTTTTTTTAAAGCTGGTGGTTCCCGAGTGGTCTCATTGGTATCATATTCATTCATTCATTCATGGACATTTCACACAACGTACTCTGGTCCCAAGCTAAGCTTATATGCTTGTGTTATGGGTACCAGAATACGGATAGAATACATAAACTACTTTTCTTTTGTAAATACATACTTATAATACATAGAAACACCCAGACGCAGAACAAACATTTGTATGACAATTAGAAAAACCACACAAATGATCAGGTCAGGATCTGATGATTATCTTCTGAGAAATCGAGAAAAACCCTCAAATTTCAAAGGCACAAGAAGGTCGGTAAAACTTATTTTTAAAAACATCAATTTCTAATTTCTTTCAATGACCTACTAGAGTACTTGTGGCACTCGGGGACTGCCTCGGTAAAGCTATTGCATAGTATTTTTAACAACTTATGGAATTATAATTATTTATTTATTTTATTTATGCAGGAATCTAAATACCATAACCTAAAATAAGATTAATAATCCTTATTTACTGATGCTTACATCTGTCCATTGATTATGGTAAATAAGATAAAATAGCGATTGTCAATCAAATGTCAATAAAATTAAAACTAACGCCAAAACTGACATGAGTCACCAGCGCCGTGTGTAGTATTTTTTAGTTACGCTTGGTTACACCCTTTGTTATAGAATTTAAATTTCGAATTTTGTGCATTTAGTCTCCACGCTCAAGGCCCGCGATAGAAGCTATGCAATAGCTTAAAAAATCAACTACTTACTTTTGAATCAAACTCTACATGAAACGGTTTGATACATGTATCATTATAAAATCCAAGGTTGTCTGAACCCCACCAGCCTTCATCCAAGCCAGATATTGATACATCCTTACTTGCAACGAGGTTAAAATAACACAACACAAATACAAAATGTTTTCGGACAAAATTCATTTTAATTTTACACGTCCGCTTAGATTATAAAGGTCTTAACTAATAAAAACACTTTATTTTTGCGTTTGTGACCTTCTACTTTCGATGCTAAATCAAACATTATTTTAAGGATTAATACTATACTAGAAATCCACCACCAGCAGCAGCGGGTAACAATATTTGTACTGCGTCTGGGTGTTTCTATGTATTATAAGTATGTATTTACAAAAGAAAAGTAGTATATGTATTATATCCGTATTCTGGTACCCATAACGCAAGCATATAAGCTTAGCTTGGGACCAGAGGACGTTGTGTGAAATGTCCATAAATATTTATTATCATTTATTATTATTATCATTATTTGGCCACCTTAGGAATAATGGTAATAAATAAATAAATATTCATGGACATTTCACACAACGTCTTCTGGTCCCAAGCTATCCTTATAATCTTTGTCTTTACTTCTTATAAAACAAAGTCGAGATTTTTGTATGTATGTCCCTATGTGAGCTTATATCTTCAAAAATACGCAACGGATTTTGATGCGGTTTTTTTATAGATAGACCGGTTCAAGAGGATGGGTTTTTTTCGCATAATTTGTTGTGGTTTGCTGTACCTATATTGGATGAGATACGAGTATGATTAAATTTGCCGAGAAATTCGAGCTATAAATGAAAACGCTGCCTTATCTATGTGAGGCACAACGAACTAATGTATGGAGGAATTGTTTGTTACCTATAGTTCTTCAAAAAAGTCCGCCAGGGCTATATGTCTATCTTTTAAGGGAAACCCGCTGTACCCATAATAATGTAAAAAAAAATATCAAATTCAACAGTGTGTTTTCAATAGCTATTTATATGTATATAAGTAGTAATATTTTTTATCAAATTAAATAGCTTAGTTAGCTTACGCAATTAATATAGATTATAACTGCTCTTCACAGCATGCAATTTAAATGAATATCTTAGGAGATATGACGAAAAAAGAATTACGCGCTATAAAATAAAATACTTTAACTGTTGGCTGAGCAACGCGAACGTTTCCTCGGTCTTCTATCCATACTCCAATGTTCGGATATGTAAGGATGCTTATTGTGCTTTCACGTAAAGACTATTGGATGGATTTTTATGAAACTTTCTAATGGATAATGGAATAGAAAATTAACTTATTTTTTATCCTTTTTACCGCGGGTAACACCGCGGGGCACAGCTAGTACCTTATAATATGCTTGTGTTATGGGTACCAGAACACGGATAGAATACACATACTACTTTTCTTTTGTAAATACATACTTATAATACATAGAAACGCAGAACAAACATTTGTATGACAATTATGATTATCACACAAATGATTGTCCCGAGCGGTAATCGAACCCGCGACCTCGTGATCGTCAGTCCGTTACATGAAGCACTCAACCACAAGGCTCGTCAAATTAATGGTTGCTAATAAACTAATTAGTTAATATTAGTTGCTAATTTAACTTGCCACTAATTTCCATAGTGGTTTAGGTCGACTGCGGGTTCCATGAGGTATGTGATATTAGGGTGATATTAGGTAGTAAAGGCGGCCTACAAGGTGGAGCGACGATATCGTCAAGGTCGCGGGGAGACATTGGATGCAGGCGGTACAGGACCGCTTATTGTGGCGTTCTATGGGGCCTCCCCCATAGAACTGCTCTCGTAGGACTGATGATCATTGGGGAAGAAAAGATCTAGATATTCAACCACGGAACGGACAACGTAGGGCGGCCACTGACAATGTGGGGCATTGGATGCAAGTGGCATAAGACCATGCGTTATGGCGTTCTTTTGGGGAGGTCTATGTCCAACAGTGGACGGAGAGAGGCTGATGGATGGATAGGTAGTAAAAATATGATCGAATCCATACGAAAATTTGCACGCAAAAATGCGATAATAATAAAAAGTGTTCACAATTTTCAAAGGAGTTTAAAATTTTTATTTCGGCAACTGTCTTAGTGCCAGAACAGTAAGGGAGAAGTTCGGTTTAATGAACACTTGACACCCTTGGGCCCTTGGTTAAAAAAGCCTTGAGTTATACCGATAAGAGTAGACCGAGGTAATCCTAACATAACGCAAATATAAATTGTATCTATACTAATACAGTCGACTCTTGTTAATTCAAACCTGCGATAATTCGAACCTCTCTATAATTCAAAGTTATCACGAGCTCCCTACAAAATCTCTTTATATTTCGAACTAAATCAATACATTTTTTATGCACTTGGTAATTCGTACGAAAAAATCATTGCTATATAACACAACCACGCGTTAATTCGAAGTCATCGGCGTCCAACATTCGACAATTCAAAGTTGTAGAGAGTAAGAGGCGGAATGATTGTTAGTACTTAGTACATTTTGAGCAGTCTGAGCAGCAATGTGCTTTGAAGCAAACCAGTGTAACAGAGTTCTTTCAAAAGATTAATTAATTCACATTATAAATACGTACATGTATGGACACGAATGAACCTCTAAACTTTTGTCATTATTAAAGAATAGCAGTTAACAAATAATAATTGATCAACACTTAATAATTCAAAGTTTTATTTATTTTCTCTGACAGATTTCGAACCATTTGATATTTTAAAAACTCGATAATTCGTAATATTTTAAGCATCCCTCGAGTTACGAATTAACGAGAGTCGACTGTATTATAAAGCTGAAGAGTTTGTTTGTTTGTTGGAACGCGCTGATCTCAGGAATCACTGGGCTGATTTGAAAAATTCTTTCATCGTTAGATAGGGTGTTTATCGAGGTAGGCTTTAGGTTATATAACATCACGCTACGAGCAGTAGAAGCGAAGCAGTAGTGAAAAATGTTGCAAAAACGGGGATTTCTTTTTTAAATTCCACGTGGACGGAGTCGCGTGCAACAGCTAGTATTTTATAAAAGGTAATAAGTGGTTCCTTAGATTAGCGCGTTCGAACAAACAAACGGACTTTTCAGATTTGTAATATTAGTATATAAATATTTTGTGACAAACGTGTGATAGTAAAAATATTATCACGTTTTTAGTGTTATCAGAAAACAGTGTCTAGTCGTAAAACCACCTGTATTGACTTTGTTGCTCTTTTTTTTACACATTTTTGATGCTTATTTTGTGATTATCTAATATATAAAATTCCCGTGTCACAGTGTTAGTTACCGTACTCCTCCGAAACGGCTCGACCGATTTTCCTGAAATTTTGTGTACATATCCTCTAGGTCTGAGAATCGGCCAACATCTATTTTTCAAACTTTTTTTTTGTATGGCAAAACAACGTTTGCCGGGTCAGCTAGTTAAATATAAATATTCATGGACATTTCACACAATGTCCTCTGGTCCCAAGCTAAGCTTATTATGCTTGTGTTATGGGTACCAGAATACGGATATACATAATACATGAACTACTTTTCTTTTGTAAATGTTATTATAATACATAGAAAACACCCAGACGTAGTACAAACATTTGTATGACATTTATGAATATCACACAAATGATTGTCCCAAGCGGGAATCGAACCCGCGACCTTGTGAACGGCAGTCCAGTACATGAACCACTACGCCACGAAGCCCGTCTTGAGATCCTTTTAAATCGACTTCAAAAAAGGAGGTTTTTTCATCTGTATGTTTTTTTATGTTTCGTTCCTTGTAACTTTTTACTGGGTGAAGCGATTTTAATGATTCTTTTTTATTTGAAAGCTGGTGGTTCCCGTGTGGTCCCATTGGCTCTACGTATACTAATTGGACATCGAGGAAAACCCTCAAATTTCAAAGGCACATAAAATTGGTTAGACTTTTGAAGAAAATATTCAATTATATCATCTTTACCTTAATAGAGATAGTAAAAAAAGTGTTAATGGACACATTCTTAGTCATATTCTATTTAGCAATTTAAGTTAGTTTAAAATTACTTATTAGCCTTTGTAGGCTAGATTGTAATTAATATGATGGATTTGGTCCTCAAAATCCAGATACATCATGGAAAAAAAAAATTATATCATGTAGGTATAAATACAAGTGTCAAATTTTCAACAGAAAATTAGATGAACCTTAATAACTTAGGTAACTTAACTTTACTTAATAACGTAAGTTAAAAGTTATTAGGTAACAAATATAATAAAAAAACATACAGACGAATTGAGAACCGCCTCCTTTTTGATGTTGGTTAAAGAGAATAACACTGGAATTTAATTTCACAAAGATCTTTAAATAAACATAGACAAGGTTAAAACTAGTTGTTATAAAAGAATTAATTATAAATTAATTCATATTGAAATTTAATTCAAAATTTTATTATTAAAAAGTTACAGCTGTGTAAATTAGTACAACTCATTTAAAAACCACAGATCACCTTACAGATTCCGCATGCAATACACACCTAACGTATGCGCTATTACCGCTTAAGTAATGTAGGAAAAATAGGCACTTCACTTATCATGTCAAATTAAATACATATATATACATATAGAATGTCAATGGTGACAATTGTACAACTACACTTAACAATAATTTTATTGTACAACTACACTTAACTAGGTACTTAGTTTAAAAACTAAAAAACACGCATAAATATCCTGAATATTTTTAAATGATTGCATTGTCATCAATACTCAATTCTATGCTACAGTCTGTCCAGTATAAGTTGGCGCGTGGCAAAAAAGAGAACTAATTTTGACAGTTTACAATTAAGTTCCATTTCAGAATCATATTTCTTTTATAATACCATTAACAATAATTCACTTGTAAATCATAGTATAGCGTGGGTTTTGATCGGCCCCACGCCACAACCGACTTCCTTCGAAGCCATGGACTCCCCCAGTTTACAATTGCTTGTGTTTGGTACAAGGTAAGAGTTGCTAGTTAAAAGTTTTATACATTACCCCAAACTTGGGGTAAAATGTACATGGTTGCCATAGAAACTCGATGTGAGTTAGTGTCATAAAAATGTTTTCTCTATATTTATAAATATGAATCGCATAATTTAAGGTAGTTTCTATACTATAAAGATTATATGATATTAGATATTTTTATGATTCAGATGAATCTGAAGAATTTTTTACAGGCATATCTCCGCTAATAGATCACAATTATCATAAACAATAAATTTTTGTTTTATTCAAATGCTCACCCAGAAAACCCCTATTAATCTATAATATTTTATAGAGGAAATTATTTACGGGTACGAAGTCGCGGGCCACAGCTAGTGTAATATATGTTAATATTATATATGTATATAATATTATACACATATAATATTATACATATATATGTTAATAAATATTTTGTTAGGCAGATATAGGGAATATAAAATAAAGGTGGCAACACCCATAGCGTAGGAGACGCCTCCGCTCAAACGCCAACTTATAATGGACAGACTGTACCTACTTACAAAACGTTGACAGTTTATGTTGTCAAAGACATAAGTTTCTGTTGTCACACGTTGTCACAATCGTAGTAAACACAAGTAAACAATTATGATATTTTTACCTGATTCTGTAAACAAAGCGTTTTTATGTGAAATTATCTGATTGTATATGAAAGGCATACGTAGAAACACAATAATCTTGGTGAGTCTACTCATATACAATTAAACTATTACGTGTATAATTAAAAATAAAAGTGTGGTCATAGTGATACTTCAACATGCTATTCTAGTAATTCTGATAAAGGAATTGGGATTATGCTATTCTATTTAAATTATTGCATTGTCATCGGTCCTTGTTAGGTGTGCAAAATTTCAGATCAATCCGTCTACTGCAAGTGGCTGAAAATCGCTTTCAAAGATTCCGTTACACAGATTAATACATTGATAAATACATACCAAACTTATAAAAGCGTGTTAATAAAAGCGTGTTAATAAAAGCGTGTTAAAAAAGGAAATACTTTCTAACACTTGCGCGACGCATTTGCCTAAATAAAACAACTGTTTACGGATTTAGACGCGTAAATTTGTTCGGGCCGAAATTTTAGACATATACGCGTCTAAATCCGTAAAAAGTAGTTTTAATTACAAATATGTAGTAAATTTTTATAGTGTCGATACCACAATTTCGCAATGTTAACGAAACTATCTTGTTATAAAAACTGTTTATTATAGTCTAAAGATTTTAATTAATCAAAAAGCGCACAACGAATTAGCCAAATAATCAAATACAACAACTTAGTTGTTTTAATTTTTTAGTTAAGTAAAGTTCAGTTGTGCACAAAGAATTGGCACATTTGGCACCAATATCCCTCCCTACCCTAATTTATAAATGCGAAAAGGAGTTGATGACATTATAGAAATTTTGAAGAGATTTTGTTAATGTGTCGAACGAAACTATAGTGCGATTTAAAAAAAAACGATACAACGCCATCTATCGATTGTCATAGTAAACTTCTGTTTGTTAAGCTTTAATTTCTAAATTTCACGCGTACAAAGTCCCTGGCTACAGCTAGTCTTTTGGATAAAGTATAATTAGAGGGCATAATTGCTTATTTCATGTTCAATTAATAATTTAAGTCACGTTAATTGACATACATTTCAAATTACCTTTTTAATTTACACTGTCACTTAAATATATTATTTTGTTACTTTAATAAACCTTATCAATAAGTAACATTTTTAATTGATTCTTAAAAACGTTGCACTCCGGTTTGCAAATCCGCTGGGAGGTTATTATATATTATTGCCGTGAATTACATCAATATTATAAAGTTGAAGGGTTTATTTGTTTAAACGCACTAATCTCAGCAACTACTTGTTCGAAGTGAAAAATTCTTTTTGTGATGGATAGTCCATTCATCGAGGAAGGCTATAGACTATATAATAACGAAACAATAACAGCGATACAGTAGTGAAAAAATGTTGTTAAAATGGGGAAATATTTCAAAAATCCGTGCGCACGCTGTCGCTGGCAACAGCTAGAACAGATTATACTTTTGTTTAGTAGCGTTATATTATTAAAGAATAATTCTAACAGTGAGTGACATTAGAAGGCGACCCCGGAAAATAGATAAGAGAACAATGCTCATACTCATTGTGTACTGACGCTGTCGTCTCTTAATGTGCGCGAGGTGATTTTGGGCGGGGCGTGCGCATCGACCAATTAAATTACGTTATATTGTTTGTGTGCGTTACCTCAGTACCCCGCCGAGGTGGCAGTATTATTTGTCATAGAAAACATCGTGTGTACCTTCTCTTGTTGGTTTATTACTCTAAGCTCCACTACACTGCGCCTTCCTCCAACATTGATGCTTTTTTTATATAAAACAAGAGTGACAAACAAGCATAAGGCTTCCCTGATGGTAAGCGATTACCGTAAGCCTGCGGACGTTTGCAACACCAGAGATACCTCTCACGCGATGCCAGCCCTGTAGGAACATTTTGACGCCCTTTTTGAAGAGCCCCATGCTGTAGCCGTGTGAGAAAACAACGGCAGAGAGTTCATTCCACAACCTGATCGTACGTGGGATAAAGTCGATAGCTTTTAGTCGTAAACAAAAATCTTATAATGCTCTATCTATCCCAGGTGATCTGTGTTCAAAAAAATATAAATAGGGAGAAAATGAGTTCTCTTTTCTTACTCTACGTTTGATTTTCATTGGGTAGGTAAATTAGGATGATGTATTTTAATTTATATATTTTTTTAATGTGCTATTTTCTTCAAAATACGTGTTTAATGGCTACGACTTTAGAAGAAAGAGATGCAGTCATGTGGGCTCGCTCTGATTATGAAAATGATACTTCTGTGAGAAACGCTTCAATAACTTGGTCTGATGAAGTAAGTATTAATTGTTAGCTAGTTTAATGTCAATATCTAGAACTGAAACATATTGATTTTTGGGGTTTTATATCAAAAGTTAAAACGAGACCGTAGTAGTACTAACTAATACTTTGCCTTACATCCGGCTCTCCGTGATAGATAGATCGTTGGAATTTTTACAGATGATATAATTCTGTAGGCAATCTAAGGTCAAGTAATAAAATTTTACATTAATATACAATTAAATATAAAAAATATGTACATTATAACATGGCTTGGTGCGTGATGATGGGAAGAGACCAGATGGTATGTCACTGTTGCCTTGGAAAATGGGCAGGCCTTTGGTGTGGGACGCCACTTGCGTCGACACCCTTGCGCCATCACATCTTCCAAATACCGTGTGTGCGGCCGGTGCTGCTGCTGCCTATGCGGAGTCCATCAAGCGGCGCAAATACAATAATCTCTTAGGGGATTATATTTTTGCGCCGTTTGGGGTCGAAACGCTAGGCTCATGGGGCCCGAGTGCCCGAAATCTTTATAAAGATTTAGCGGGCCGACTGATCGACGCCTCTCGTGACCAGAAGGCTGGCCTTTATTTTGTACAGAAAATAAGCATTGCCATACAACGTGGCAATGCCGCCAGCCTTCTGGGCACACTTCCGGTCGACAGCGATGGGGAGGAATACTTTGATGCCTAGTCTATTTATACATATAATTTTAATTTATTTTATATAGTAATAAAATAAATAAAAAACACTTTACGGATTTAGACGCGTGTATTAGTTTTAAATTTGAGCCCGACATTTCGGAGACTTTGCAGACACCAGACTGAGTTGTAAAGTGTCCTCTTCGATCAGTCGTTACAGGGTTTACCTACATTTGATTTTAATTGGTAACCCTCAAAGTCGTTATTTTTGTATGTATGTCCCTATGTGAGCTTATATCTTCAAAATTACGCAACGTGTCTTGATGCGGTTGCTTTTAACAGATAGAGTGGTTCAAGAGAAGACTTTTTTGTATAAGTAGTTAAGGCTTGGTTTTTAAATTCCACGCGTATGAAGTTGCGGGGAACAAGTAGTAATAATATAATTTAACACAGCGTCATTAAAAGGTGTTCTGTTTTCAGGATATTGCCGATCTAAAATTCAGATTAAACAACACAAGGAATTTGATTCCACCGTTCAATGATGCTGGATTTACTTATGGATTTAACACAAAAACCTTAAAGAATTGGACAGATTATTGGATCAATAAATACAATTTCACTGAACGAGCCGCATTGCTCAACAAATATCCGTTAAAAGTAACCAATATTCAAGGACTCGACATTTTCTTTATTCATGTGAAAGCTGAGGTAAGTTTTCTTTTGGTCTTGTACTTACTAATACTCTGTGAAATCCCCTGGCTAGCTGACTGATCGACAGCTTATGGCTCTCGGGAAAAGCATAGAGCTGAGATGTTACATTTATATTCTTTCTGTCCGTCACCCTATGGTCAAGTCTCGTGAGTTGTGAATGGTTACATTTACAGTTTAATAATAAATAAATAAATATTTCCGGATATTTCACACAACTTCCTTCTGGTCCCAAGCTAAGCTTATACGCTTGTTTTATGGATACCAGAATACAAATATATATATTTTTTTATAAGTACCTACATACATAAAATACATAGAAACACCCAGACATCAACATTTATTTTGACGGGCCTCGTGGTGTAGTGGTTCTGGTAACGGACTGCCGATCAAGAGGTCGCGGGTTCGATTCCCGCTCGGGACAATCATTTGTGTAATTTTTCTAATTGTCATACAAATGTTTGTACTGCGTCTGGGTGTTTCTATATATTATAAGTATGTATTTACAAAAAAAAGTAGTATATGTATTCTATCCGTATTCTGGTACCCATAACACAAGCATATAAGCTTAGCTTGGGACCAAAGGACGTTGTGTGAAATGTCCATTAATATTTATTTAAAAAATTTATATGACATTTATAAACATTCACACAAATGATTGTCCCGAGCGGGAATCGAACCCGCTACCTCGTGAACGGCAGTCCGTTACATGAACCACTAGCCCACGAAGCCCGTCGAATAATGAATATAATGCTGAATGCACATTGCGCAGGACCGTGCGTTATGGGGGAGACTTAGACCCAGCAGTGGGCGGAAAAAGGCTGATAGATGAATGGAATAAATACAATTTTTCTTTCAGGTAAATGGTAGTTGTCCTGTGCTGCCACTTCTAATGTTGCACGGATTTCCTGGATCAATCATAGAGTTTCAAAAGGCAATACCTATTTTGACTGCTGGATGTGTGAACGGAATAGCATTTGAACTAATCATACCATGTCTACCAGGATTTGGATATTCAGATGTAAGTTCTTAAGAAAAATATAGTAAAATAATTTATTAATTTTGCAATTTAATTAATTGCTGTCGCATAGTGTGGCGTTGCACGTCAAAATACGATGTAAACTCAATCGAGTGATGATTGTTGTAGTATAATTTGGATACTGTTAGCACGACCGCAATAAGATCAGTTGGCAGAGCTACGGAACGGTATTCCGAGGTCGTGCGTTCAAGTCCCGCTTGCGGTGATCAACTTTTTCTACCACAATTTGATTATTTAAGTAAATAACGTGTGACTAATAGGAGCGAAGCAGTAATGAAAAATGTTGCAAAAACGGGGAAATAATAAGTAAAGTGGTAAACTATAAAAAAATGAAGGATTGAGTAAATAGGTTTTAGCATTCTTTATTAAGTAAATGTTTTTAGTGCATGTTTTTTTGTATTGTTTTTTTTTTGTTTCCATGTGATTCTCTCCCAATTCTGCTACCCACTGGTGCTACTTTCGAACTAAATGTATTATGACACTGAACTGTTAAATAATTTAAAATACTTAAAATGTAGAGCATATTTTCTAAAATTATATTATTCTTCATTTTGCTTTTATTGGTACAGGCTGCCACGCAACCTGGCTTAGGATCCACAGAAATGGGCACAGTCTTCAAGAATTTGATGCTAAGGCTTGGATTCGATGCATTTTATTTACAAGGTGGTGATTTAGGTAGTGCTATTGGTACAATGATGGCAACTCTCTACCCTAAGGTAAGAGGTTTGCGATTCAATCCCGCAGTTTAAGAAATCCAGCCAATTACGAGTTGGACTCGCACTCGAATGGTTTTGTACCTTAATTATTTTCATTTAAACTCTCTATACTAATACCTTATAGCTAAAGATTTTGTTTGTTTGTTTGATCGCGCTAATCTGAGAACCTACAGGTTCGAACTGAAAAATTATTTTTGTGTTAGATAGTATAGATAGTATTTATCGAGGAATATGCTATATAACATTACCCTGCGATGGAGCGAAACATCAGTGAAAAATGTTGCAAAAACGGGAAAAATTTTTGACAATCCATATAAATATTCACAGATATTCGTCATGCCGTCATAATCATGTCGTCTGAAGTTATCATCAAGATACACTAAAAACGTTTGTTGTATGGGAACACCCTAAATACCGGGTGCTTCAAAAAATGTATACACACTTTGAACTTCCATAGAAAATTTATTTACCGTTCTACAAAGTTAAATTTCAGGAAAATAGAAAGCTGAAAGTCCAATGTAAATGAAACATAAATAACAAATGTTAATACTGTTCAAATTGGTGACCTGCAGCATCAATACAATTCTGAGTACGAGTCACCACTGATTCTGTACATCGTATCAAAACGTCCAATGAGGTTTCTCTACACACTGCTTGAATCTCATTCCAAAGAATGTCTAGGTTACGTGGTTTACGTTTGTACACCTCATCTTTTACTGTGCCCCACAAGAAAAGGCCAGTGGATAGGACGCAGGGGGCCAATCGAGTTTCCAGCACGCTCTCCAGACCTTACACCGCTGGATTTCTTCTTGTGGGGCACAGTAAAAGATGAGTTGTACAAACGTAAACCACGTAACCTAGACATTCTTTGGAATGAGATTCAAGCAGTGTGTAGAGAAATCTCATTGGACGTTTTGATACGATGTACAGAATCAGTGGTGACTCGTACTCAGAATTGTATTGATGCTGCAGGTCACCAATTTGAACAGTATTAACATTTGTTATTTATGTTTCATTTACATTGGACTTTCAGCTTTCTATTTTCCTGAAATTTAACTTTGTAGAACGGTAAATAAATTTTCTATGGAAGTTCAAAGTATGTATACATTTTTTTGAAGCACCCGGTATTTATTGTATTCTAGTTTTTAGTATCTGCTGTTATAACATATGGGTCCTACGTCATCGGTAAAAAATTTAACTCTCTAGCTATCACTGATTTAGAAATACAGCCTGATAATAGATTCTGTAAAGTCTTATATATAGAATAGCCATAGAATTTATTTGAATGCCTTAGTTAATACATGGTTAACTCCCGTTGTATGACTGATGACAGTTTTTTTTAAGGGTTGGACACAGCTGAAAGCCAGCGTTGTGGGATGGTCCATCTCACAACAATTGCTGAGCAGTGTTCCAATTTTTCCGACGCTCGGGTTGCAAATATGTATCTTTTTATAATATGTAGTACTTGCTTTTGTTTTTTTTTTATGGGTTTATTCCTAGTTTTATTATATTTAGCTTTTATCGGAGAGATAATAAACGTTTTAGCGTAAAAAGACTAATAGGAATAAAAAGTTTTGACAATTTCGCGAATCAGTTTTAGCGAACATTAAACCTCCGATAAGTCATTATGAATAAGACCGTTTGTAACAGGCTTCCGTTTTTCTTTTGGTACAAAACACTTCTGTGACAAAACATTAAAAATGGACTAAATTTGTCGGAAACAGTCCCAAATTTTCGTTTCTAGCACAATTGTCGACATTTCGCTTCCGTCTGGTTTACAAAGGTAGTATTGGATGTTTTGATTCTGTATTAATGTTTAACAGATTATACTTGGCTTCCACACAAATTTCCCTGTATCTTTTTCACCGCTGAGTATCGCCGTATGGTTTGCCGGATCTCTGAATACATCTTTAGTTGTCAGTGATTCATTGAAAGGTCGAATGTATCCTGTGCTAACTGTTTTGAAACAGATTGTGTCTTTAACTGGATATTTTCATATACAAGCTACTAAACCAGACACATTAGGTATGTATAAATAATAAATATTTATAGAAATTTCACACAACCTCCTCTAATCCCCAGCTGAGCTGTATTTCTACATTCTTGTTCATTTTTTTTGGAAATATATATACATATATATATAAAGGTACCAAGATGCAGTACAAACATTCGTATGACAAATTTATACATTACACATGATATGAAAGTACTCTGCGGGGATCGAACGCGCGTTACAAAAACCACTAGACCATAAGACACGTCGAACTATAACTCTTATTGTATGTTTTTTTAAAGATACTTTGATGGTTTAGAATATTAAAAGTAGACGCCTTTTTGTGGTTCGTGGGATGACGGACAAAACGAATAAAAGTGGCATCTCCCTATATCTTGGCCGCGGGCATAGAACAATTTACAAAATTGGTAACAGTTTCTATTAGTCAATGTCTATTAGCTATCGTAGATCATTAGCATTTGTTATAGATGCTTTTACATTTCTTATAATTAGTTTTAAAGTTGCATCTATACTTTCGGACCTTTCCAAACCTCCACAGTTCGACGTTTTGGACTATGAATTAGCCAATTCCACATAGGGTATATTTTCCAGGTGTGGCCATGTCCGATTCCCCAGCTGCTCTTTTAGCATATATATTAATGTTATTCTCTGGATCACGTCCCAATAATATATATCAAGAGGATGGAGGCTTAGATAATGGTTTATACTCTCGAGATGAGTTAATTGACAATCTTATGTTGTATTGGATACCTAATAAATTCGGAACTGCAGCCAGAATGTATGCAGAAAGTTATAATTCAAAAGTAATAACCGTCGGGCATGTATGACCAGATGTATGAGTGTGGATGAAGCCAAGGAAGTGTGCTTCGATCGTGGCAGATGGCGCTCTATAGTCTCTGCCTACCCCCATGGGAAAAAGGCGTGATGTTATGATGATGATGATGATGATAATTGAAGAAGGATTACTTAGGTAAGATACTTTATACTTTTCGCAACCCATTAAGTTCCCACTGTTGACCACCAACTTCCTCCACTTCTAGAGGGTATTTATCCTATTTATGCGGGTAAGCACTCTGAAGTGATAATGAGCGCAGGCCACATCACTCGTAGGACTGATGATCGTTAGATTAAAAGCCCTAGAGTGGCGACCACTTACCGGACGACGCAACCGGTGGAGCGACGAAATCTTCAAGGTCGCGTGAGCCAAATGGAGGCAAGCGGCACAAAACCGCGCGTTGGGGCGCTCTATGGTGTGGCCTATATCCAACAGTGGACGTAGGTTAATGGATGATGCAGATTTAGCCCCAGAATTTAAGAAGAATTCGTGTATTGTAAGTTCTACACACGGATAATGCCTCACTACCCATCATGTCCTTGAATAGGAAAGCAAAACTGGTCAGCAAGGGCAAATAATATGTAGGTATCCATCTATCTATCAACCTTTCTTCATTCACTGCTGGACAATGGACATTGGCCTCCTCCATAGAAGGCCACAACACGTGGTCCTGCACTAGCTTTTCCAGCGGCCCCCGGCATATTTGACGATGTTGTCAGCCCACCTTGTTGAGGTAGTCCCACGCTGCGTCGTCCGAAAAAAATATGTAATTATAATGAATTAATCATTTTTTCCCTTTGTTTACAGTGTACCTACAACAGTACCGACATGGACTGTCCATGCGCTTTATGAAATGTTGTATCAAACTCAAGGAATACTGAAATTCAAATTTCAAACTATTCTTAACTCTACAGTATTTGATGATTATGGACATTTCCTTGCGTTAGAACAACCGGAAATATACTCGGATAGTGTATTTACAGCTATGGCAGCGTTTAAAAATTATAATGAAGAAAGGAATTATTATAAAACTGAACTATAACATCACCTTAGGGCCGGAGATCAGACCTTCAGAGACAGGAACCTCCTCACAAAGCGTGCAGTGTCAAGAAAAAAAGTCGTTTTTAGTATTTGATATTTTAGTCATGTTTTCTATATTCTACTGCTGCCGTTCACGAGGTCACGGGTTCTATTCCCGCACAGTACAAGTATTTGTGTGATATTTATAATTGTCATACAAATGTTTGTACTGCCTCTGGGTGTTTTTTATAAAAGTATGTATGACGAAAAGTAGTATTTGTAATATATTCGTATTTTGGTACCCATAACACAAGCATATAAGTTTAGCTTGGGATCAGAGGACGTTGTTTTAAATGTCGAAGAATGAATGAATGAATATTTTGTAAATAAAGAAATGTACCTATACATAAAATATAATTGTTTATTCAATGCTTTCTATACCATCTTCTGAATGCTGCAAGTGCTTTTAGCACATCATCAGCAATTATCTTCGGTTCCTCAAATGCTAAGAAGTGGCCAGCACCTGGCAATATCGTAGAGTGAATCAAGTTAGGATACTTGACCTTCAGCATCTCAGGTGACTGGTAGAAGATCTCGTCTTTAGCATGAATAGTCCATGTTGGAACTGGTGTAGGAATACTAAAAAAAAATGTAATTTATCAAAAAACAAATAAATCACTATTAACTCTCTCGCTCTCTCTCCAGACCATCAACGTCCCACTTTTAAGCACATACCTCTTCCACCTAGGTAAGGATCATAGTCTCGCCGGGTCATGGTAAAGCTCAAGGCACCGTCATGGATCATGGTCTACTTGACCACGCGTGTTGGTACAGGTTCTTACAGGGGATTTTATCTGTGTACAATACTCCTTGGCTGGCTCTTACAACACCCTGGGGTGGATTCAGGTAGCGCCATGACACGAAATTAATGCTCCATAAATATTTGGGCTGGACAGTTACTTACGAACAGATTCCCATGAAAAGGTTTCTTTTATTAGCAGTCTCCGCATAAATTCTACCAGCAGTTGTAAAGGAGTTTGGTACCCAGTAGTACATCAGATTATTTATTAGCTCATCTCGACTATATAGGTCATCTAGGCCTCCATCAGCTCTGTACACATATTTTCTACGGCTGCCACTTGAAAATAATTGCAAAACGTAGGCTAACAGTCCAGTAGGAGAATCTGCTATGGCAACGCCTAAAAGAAATGTATATAGTCTTGCATTGCATTGTCTTTGTGGAACGGAAACGTGTTGCTAGGATCTCTCTCCTGCCTATTAACGGCACACTTTTGGGCACGGGTCTCCTCCATTTTTGGAGGGCCTATGGACTACTACATAGCGCTGTCCAAACGTGTCGACACAGTGTTTATTTTTTAATTTGATGTCTCTCACAGAGGATATTACCTGAGTACAATATTCTTTAACTGGCTTTTAAAGCATCCTGGGAAGGAAGAGGGATGGTGACACTTGTATTCTTAATCCGTTACCACATGGACAGTATATTTCTTAAATGAAATTAAATAATATTTTTACGCTTACCAACAGTATCAGGTTTAGTTGCTTGTATGTGGAAATATCCGAATTCCGTCATCACCATACTGAGGTAATCAAGAATTGGATACATCCTGTCTATGACTGCCTTGTTCATTACAAGCGGTGGATATATAGAACCGATGACATATAGAGCTAAAGATTTGAAAGTTAATGATAGGGCCAGGTTTGTATGGTAGCCCAAAGTCTCCTGAAATCATAAAAATGCCTTTTTTCAAAAAGGAGTGTGAAAAGGTTGCATATGCCAGAAACGAGGCAATATCACAAAAGGAATGTGCCGTATCGTAACCCCGACGTGAAGACCAGGACCACTCTGATAAGAAAATAGCGATAAAGGAAAAGAATGGCAGAGATGACAGAGATGAGATGAAGCTAAAGAAGTGATTTAAATCGTAAAAGATTGCGTTCCTCTGCCTACCTTATGGAAAAAGGCATGTCGGTATGATGATAATAATGTGATGTGGAAATGGATGTGTAGAACGAAAAAAGTTGATAAATTTAAAAAACGTTTCTCTTGAAGACAGGCAGAAATTTTAGAACTCCACTTGCTAGGGTTTCCACGTACTCGTACCTTAGGATATAAAGTAGCTATGCTGAATCCCACATAAGCTCCCCAATCACCACCTTGTACGTAAAATTTCTTAAAGCCAAGTCTGTGCATCAAGTTTCTTAGCACTACTGCCATTTCGGAAGCCCCTAAACCTGGTCGTATGGCGCCCTGTGAATGTCAAAAAATTATTCCTCTTTTGGACGTTGGATAGGCACAATGGGTATTTAATTTTTAATGACACGCTGACCAGGCGTGTCTAAAAGTCTAAGTTGTTTTTATTGCTTATTTCGACAGACGAGCTAGTGGTCCACTTGATGTTAAGTGGCATCCGTTGCTCACGGATGTAGCGATGCTATGGGCATAGGAAAGCCACTGCTTACCAGGTTTGAAACATTTCTTTTTTAATTTTTCCACCTGATTATTATTTACTTTATTATTATTAGTTAGTTTCTCTTATGGACCTTGTCATAAGCAATAGGCTACGAAGGTTTTCATGAGGAAAATCAGGATGAACACACAACATAAACAATTACTTACGTCAGAGAAACCGAACCCAGGTAAGCTTGGTGCTATCACTTCGACAGCAAAATCTCTATGTTTTGATAATGCAGTAAGCATCGGTATTGTTTTGTAGAATTCCACAACTGATCCTGGAAAACCGTGGAGTAGAAGAAGTGGTACTACTGTCATGTTAGCAGGAACCTAGAAAACAGAATAGCAATGTCATGGGAGTCGAAAACGTGCATTCTTACACCGCTTGCATCCAGCCACTCACACAGATTTACAAATTATTCACGAACCGAAACATATTCTCGCTTCATACTGCCCACCACAGATTTACGAAGTGGATTCACGTTCAATCTTGAAGACACGTTAAAGCTTGGCTAAATCGTACTTCATGTCTTCTTTCATCTTCTTTCAGATAATTATGGTTATGTTATCTATAGTATGGTAAATTTACAGTGACATAGTAGTTTACAAGCAATAAACCTAGTATTCCATTGGGAAGGGAACACCTGTTCTAATCATATGGTTCAACATGGGTTCAACTTAACCTGTGGTGTGTATCATTATCATAAACACATGTCGAACGTATTTCCATAGCGTATTTCATGCATACATAGACATTTACTTGGCTTCAAGTCGAGTAAATGATGAAGACGCATACGCTCTTTCCGGTCAATCTGCGGTCAATCACTTTAGAGTGGACTCTACTTTCATTTGCGACAATTAAGGTATAGTTATCCCTATTACCGAGAATTGCGCAGAAAAGGACAACTATACTTACAATTGGTTTAACCCAAAGAAAATGTATATCTAGGCCTTGAATATTTGTCTTAAATTGTGGGAATTGATTTAGTACTTGTTCCTGCTTTTTAAAATCATAGTCATTGGCCCAATAATCGATCCAGCTATGTAAATAGTCGGTATTAAACCCGTAGTCGAAACCAACTCCTTCTAATGGAGGAGTGAAGGGTCTGTGGTTATGTAGACGATATTTTAAGTCGTTTATCATCTGAAACAAAATATAAATACTATTATGTTTTTGGGGTGATAGGCAAAAAGAATACAAGTGTTATCTCCTATATCTTGCCCGCAGGGAACCTTGTCGCATAACACCTGCGCACATAGCTAAAGAGGGTTGAAGTCAGGCAGGCTGGCTAGTCGCAACAATCAGCCAAATCCCACTGCAATATGAATATGTTGTCACGTTGCGCCAACGGGATAAGGGCAGGAGAATGATGATGGTAATGTTTTGTCCAAAGATTTTAAAATTACGTGCAATTTAATACAAGACGTCTCATAAATTAATAGAGATTTTTTTTTTATTAAGTTTAGTTAACGAAAGGCATATCACGGCGGAGGTAAGTGGAAATGCTGGGAAAGGACGCCCGAGAAAAATATACTCCGATGTCATCGCCCGCGTACTCCAAAAGGGGCAAGTGCGTAGCACTTACAAACGTCGGACATGTATGACCAGATGTATGAGTGTGGATGAAGCGAAGGAAGTATATTTGGATCGTAGCAGAAGGCGCTCTATAGTCTCCGCCTACCCCCATGGGCAAAAGGCGTGATGTTATGATTATGATGATGATAAGTTTAGTTGTGCGCCTAAATTTGATACCAATCCAATGTAGAGAAATCTAACACAGGAAAAGTCTATAATTATATTGATTTTGTATTATTAAGAAAGGAAACAACAGATTTATATTTTGTCGGCGTCAAAATCAGTTTGAAAACTGTAATTTTAATATGCCCTTGTGTTGGTTTAAGTATATACTAGTTACTGCCCGCGACTCATTACGCGTGGATTTTAGTAAATTTTCCCCGTTTTTGCAACATTTTTCTCTGATGCATCGGTTTTATCAGTTGCAGCGTAATATTATATAGCCTTCCTCTATAAATGTACTATCCAAAAGTAAAAGATTTTTTCAAATTGGACCAGTGGTTCCTAATATTAACGCGTTCAAACAAACTAAACTCTGCATCTTTATAGTATTAGTATTGATTACGTAACACCCCTGGCCTATGTTCCTATTATAAAAAAATACAGGATGTGACCATTAAACACTTTCAGAGATCACAAAACTTTAGATAGGTACCTCTCTATTAATACTTACTAATTTATAATTGTGAAAAGTTAAATAAATAAATATTCATGGACATTTCATACAAAGTCCTCTGGTCCCAAGCTAAGCTTATATGCTTGTGTTATGGAAACCAGAATACGGATATAATACATAAACTACTTTTCTTTTGTAAATACATACATACTTGTAATACATAGTGAACACCCAGACGCAGGACAAACATTTGTATGACAATTATTAATATCACTCAATCGAATCGTCCCGAGCGGGAATCGAACCCGCGAACTCGTGAACCGTAGCCCGTTACCTGAACCACTAGACCACGAGGACCGTCAAAAGTTGAATTATGTATTCAACAACAACAACACAACAAAAATTTTACCGAGCTTAAAAACGTGTTAATACGCCATCTATCGAGCAATATAGTAAACTTCTGTTTTTTAAGGTTACGTTTCTAAATTTCACGCGTACGAATTCGCGGGCAGCAGCAAGTAGTTTATACAACATAAACCTAGTAAAACGGACGTCCGTGTATTATCTGTGTACATCACATACTCCATAACTGTCTTTTTGGGGAAGAAAAAGGGCGGTGGCACTTGTATTCTTAACCCACACGGACAATATACACACAATAGAAACATACTGTATTAAATTGTAAATACATCCTCCGTAATGTCTATTTTAGATTCTATCCATTATACGGTTGCCTGGAAGAAATCAAATTAGTGATAAGGCCGCCTTTTGTACAATAGCTTTTAGAACTGTATTTTTAAAATTCTGTGTAAAATTAGTGGTTGTGCAAATAAAGAGTTATCAATCTATCTATTTATCTATACATCATCTGTGAAACTTTCAACTATATAGCTATCGCCGGTCATGACATACAGCCTGGTTGCTGACAAATAGATAGACTGATACTAGTACGATAGTACGGACGGATTGTCCATATGGTGACGGATTAAGAATACAAGTGTCACCACCCCATTTCTTTCCCAGGGTGCTGTAAGAGCCAGCTAAGGGACAATATAAGCAGGAAACGTCTACTGTGAGAGACGGAAACCTCGCAACTACACCCTGTGTTAACACGCCTGGTCAGCGCGGCACAGCAGACCATAGTGCCTTCCAAAGTGGAGAAGACCGAAAGCGGTGGGACATTAATGGGCTGGAGAGAGAGAGAGTACGATAGACTATAAGGATAATCGTAGAAGAGCCTCAATAATTGGAGGCTTCACTGTTTGTAACGGAACTCTAAAAATAAATACTCACTTTTGTATTGAATTGAACATGAAAAGGTTTAATGCTGGTATCATTATGAAGTTTCAAATGTACTGGACCCCACCATTCTGCATCAAAATGTGGTATCACTGACGAATGCTTACATAAAACTCTACCAATATAAATATTTATCAAAATTCCAAAAATATAAAATCGATAATGCATTTTTATCGATTAAAACTGGTTAGTAAAATTAATTGATACGTGTAAGCCCTATAATCGATACGTGAACACAATGCAATGCTCTATATAGACAAAATGAGACTAAAATCATTACCTATGAGTTATCTATAAATGGTTAATAATTATTAAGAGGTTATCTATTAACTAACGTTTCATTAAAAAATCACTAATAAATGATTATTACATTATCCGTCTGTCCGTCCTAATTTTATTAAAGTTGTAATTAACCGACTTCAAAAAAAGAAGGCGGTTGTCAATTGGCATTGTTCATATTTTTTTTAAACTCTTAATTCGAAAACCATTTCGTGGAATAAAGTTTTTGATCATGATCCATTAGTTTTTTTCGGACAATTTGCTATATTAACGATTATTTTTCCAAAAAAGTAAATGATCTCTCATGAAAAAAAACAATCAAATAACAGTAACATATTACAGAGTATTTTACACCACCTAATCACTATTGTTAGGGATGTCATAATTTACAATATTTGTGTCCGTTCGTGTATTAAAAACTACGGTTGTTGGCAACCCTGCGCTTGCACATTCTACCATTCAATGCTCCCTATTCTATTGGCGTAATGTCTTATCTCTAGAGTAATATAATACCCAGTGATACATTTACCTTGACCGTAGAAGCACGTCTGAGTGAGTGTTACATCTATGTATTTGTAAATAACATTATTTTGTTTAAATTAAACTATTTTAAAAGTGATTTACGTATTGCTTTTACGAATTAATAATATTAGTATCATTTATTTGATAATTTAATCAGAATTGGCAATTTAGTCAATAATTTATTTGCTTGTAGTAGCAAATTGAAGTATCATTGGTGTTACTGGAAGTTCATAATCGCAAATGTGTGTTTTATTAGTTTTTAGTAAGTGGATTCGTGTCTTTGGGATTTTGTACAAAAAGTCAAGCGGAACACTATTACTGAGAATTCACTGTCCGTCCATCCGTCACTACTTCACTAGACAGTATCTCAGGAACGGTGAGAGCTAGAGAGCTGAAGACAGTTTATGTATATCAGTTGATGCTATAACAAGAAATTCTCTTAATCATTGAGCTGGTTATTTAGGGTCTGATATATGATGAAGAATAATAACGGTACGGAACCGATTATGTGCTAGTGCAACTCGTACTTGGTTTTAGTAGGTATTTACTTAAGGTCTTATTCATAATGACTTATCGGAGGTTTAAAATGTTCGCTAATATCGGTTCGCTAAAATTGTCAAAATTTGTTATTCATAATAGTCTTTTTATATATTATGTTCTTATTCTATAAAATGTTTATTATCTCTCCGATAAAGTTATTGTTTAAACCTCCGATAAGTCATTATGAATAAGACCATTAGTGTTTAACATACCGGTAGTATGTTCTATTCTAAAATATGTTAATGATACAGTTATGATGTTTTCTATGTATTATTTATAATTTTTTAACGGGACTAGGCACACTAATTGGTCTATACAGTACTTTACACGCTGACTGACTAGGTGAATCGGTAAAATTACAATGCAATAGCTGACCCGGCAAACGTAGTTTTGCCATACAAATGTCAGGGGTAGACAAATAATTTGCAATAAAATAATATTGCGACTATAAATTGAAATGTAAGCTATCCCATCTTTCAAGTTGAGTCGATTTACACACGGTGTGCAAATCAAATTTAAAATCAGTTCAGTAGTTTAGGAGTCCATCGCGGACAAACATCGTGACGGGAGATTTATATCTACTATATACAAATAAGTCGGTTTCCCCTTCCTGACGCTATAACTCCAGAACGCACGGACCGATTTCCACGGTTTTGCATTCGTTGGAAAGGTCTCGGGCTCTGTGAGGTTAATAGTTCTTTTTTTTTAATTTTTTTTTTTACTATTTTTTTGGTATGGCAAAACAACGTTTGCCGGGCCAGCTAGTTGTATATAAAGATTAGCTGTTGTCCGCGATACCGTACTCGTGGAATCTGAAATAATTTCCCCGATTTTTCACCTTATTTGACATTTTTCACTAAGGTTTCGCTCCTATCAGTCGCAGCGTGATGTTATATAGCCTATAGATTTCCTCGATAAATA
Source organism: Orgyia antiqua (assembly GCA_916999025.1). NCBI lineage: Eukaryota > Metazoa > Arthropoda > Insecta > Lepidoptera > Erebidae > Orgyia > Orgyia antiqua. The sequence goes on from OU779874.1 coordinate 1,809,378, forward strand.
CACTATCCAACACTGAAAGAATATTTCAAACCGGAATAGTGGTTCCTGAGATTAGCGCGTTCAAACAAACAAACTAACTCTTCAGCTTTATAATATTCATGGCCCTCCTTAGTCTCTGCCTATACTCATAGAAAAAGGCGTGATGGTCAAAATACAGACCATTTATTGAAGCTCAAGCCCAATGGTGGACTATTTATGGGCTAAAAGACAAAGTTAATCATTGAAGTCCAATGTCATTTAAAGTAATTAATCTTTAACCAATTATTTATCATGAAATAGGTATAATGACGTGTATCTAGTAATTTTAAATTATTTTGTCGCTATGTATATACTTAAATAGTTCAATGTTCAAGGCAAACAGGTATACTTACTGAGATAATAGCGTGTTTATTATTATTTTACTCGATTACGACGGGCCTCGTGGTGTAGTGGTTCTGGTAACGGACTGCCGATCAAGAGGTCGCGGGTTCGATTCCCGCTCGGGACAATCATTTGTGTGATTTTTCTAATTGTCATACAAATGTTTGTACTGCGTCTGGGTGTTCCTATGTATTATAAGTATGTATTTACAAAAAAAAAGTAGTTTATGTATTCTATCCGTATTCTGGTACCCATAACACAAGCATATAAGCTTAGCTTGGGACCAGAGGACGTTGTGTGAAATGTCCGTGAATATTTATTTATTTATATTTATTTATTTATTTTACTATCCGACTACATAAAAAGTAGGAGTTATGTTTATTTTATAAACTAAATAGACATTTCACACAACGAGCACTGGTTCCAAGCTAAGCTTATATTATGCTTGTGTTACGGGTACCAGAATACTGATTCTACTACACAAACTACTACATAAACTACTTTCCTTTTGTAAATACATACTTATAATACATAGATTATATACTTTTAATATGTACTTATATTATATAATACACAAATGACTGTCCCGAGCGGAAATCGAACCCTCGATGTGTTACATGTATGTATTTACATAAAAAAGCAGTTTATGTAGTCCGTATTCTGATACCTATAACACAAGCATAACTTTGGAACAGAGGACATTCTGTAAAATGTTCATAAGAAAAAATAATTGCGTTTCCGTGACATGTTAACTATCGTAAAATAAACGTAGAATTGGTAATTTATAATAATTACTATTTACGAGATAAAGACTAATCAAGTGACAAAAAAAAATTTGCTTATTTAAAAACTTATAAACGTTACTGAAAATTCTGGATGTTTCTTATTAATTATTGCATACTTGTTGGTACATGTGCAAAATTTCATTTTCGACTATTGTGACTGTAAAAATCACTATCACAGATTAAGTTTCGTAGATTGTTTCATTGAGAGATACGAACGAAGATAATAAAATCTTGTTAACAAGTCTGAATATTATACAAAATATTTAGAAGACAAAATTAAAGTTGAAGTTAAAATTAAACAAACTTATTGTACAAATATAAATAAATTATCTTTCTTCTTTCTTTCTCCAGCCCATTAATCTCCCACTGTTTCGCACGGGCCTCCTCTACTTCGGGGAAGTTTATGGCCTACTATGCCGAGCTAACCGTGGTGATGGCATATATAGTTTCGAGTTTTACGTCTCTCACAATAGATAATAACCGCTTAAAAAAACCCTTAGCTGGCTTTTACAGCACCCTGGGGAAGAAATGGGGTGGTGACACTTGCATTCTTAATCCGTCACCACACGGATGAAATAAATTATCGCTGGAACTCTAGCCATTTGCGATGATGTAATAAAAATTTCATTGAGAAATGCACATGTGCCCAATGGAATGTGAAGTTCCTTCGTGAATTCTTGTGGACTTTGAAGACCACCCACACTGCAACAAAGCACGAATAATTGGGTATTAAAAAAAAGTTGAACCGACTTCATGTGCCTTTAAAATTTGTGGGTTTTTTCGATTTCTTAGGAGATAACCATCAGATCCTGACCTGGTGCCAATGGGACCAAATTTAAATTAAAAAAAACAAAAATCACCTAGCCCAGTAAAAAGTTATAAGGTAACAAACAAAAAAAATACATAAAGACGAATTGAAAACCTCCTCCTCATTTTGAAGTCAGTTGCTAGACACATGGACACTACCTTCTACAAGAGCCAGCTAAGAAACCCCGTAGCTGATACAGGTCCCTAAATAGCTTTGTTTTAACCATAACTTCTTATATAAAATTCTCAGATAATGGGATTACTGGTGAAGATCCTCACTGTCGTCGTGATAGGAGTAGCAACATGGGTAGCATGGAAATGTCAATCCTGTCAGAAAACAATACCACAATTTGACCATGATGAGTGGTGGGGACCAAAAGACTTGGCGTCCAAGCAAGATAAAAGCATCAAACCTTTCCAAGTCAAGTTTGATGAGAATGTAAGTTATTGCTTGTTATTATGTGTTTTAATAGTTACATATCTAAGGCAAAATAAACAGACAGAACTTGTCCCCAACCATCAGCCACTAGTACTCTACTAGCCACTCTTGAAACTTTCTTCCCCAACGATCATCAGTCCTTTGAGCGATGTGGCCTGCCCTTTGCCACTTCAGCGTGCTAGCGCAGGCAGCGTTTCCATCACAGACTATGAATGAACAAGACTACGAAACGAGCCTATTGATATACCCAGTTCCATCTTATCATAAAGTACTTAATATTCGTGCAATTACAAAATTAACTTCTTTCCAGATGGTAAAAGACCTCAAATACCGTCTCAAAAACCACCGTCCATTTGTTGCACCACTAGAAAGCGTTGCTTTTGAATATGGAATGAACACTGCTCAACTAGATTCTTGGATAAGCTACTGGACCGAGAAATACAACTTCAGTGAGAGAGAAAAGTTTTTGAACCAATTTCCACAATTCAAGACTAATATCCAAGGTCTTGATATACACTTTATCAGGGTCAAACCACAGGTAAGACTGTTTGTTTAGGTTTATTTATTAAAGATGATTTTTCTAGTAAAAGTGCCGAACGTAGAGATCTAATTTGAGCTATCCACGTCTACTATTTCTGAGTTGGACAAGTGTCACAAAAATAACTTATTAATCCAAATTTAGGTTTCCAAAGACGTAGAAGTTGTGCCTCTACTCCTAATGCATGGCTGGCCAGGATCTGTTCGTGAGTTCTACGAAGCCATACCACTCCTTACGAAGCAGACGCCTGGATACAATTTCGCTTTTGAAGTCATCGCTCCCAGTATTCCTGGCTATGGATTCTCTGATGTTAGTATAATTAAATTCTACTGACTTTTTCTATTTAACTGTACTCTTTGTTACTGAGTATCTAAAGAAGGCCTTGTGTACGAGTGAAAAATACCTTACATGTTTATATTTTTCAGGCAGCTGTCCGTCCAGGCTTGGGTATGCCACAGGTAGCCGTGATTTACAAAAATCTAATGAACAGGCTCGGTCATAAAAAGTTTTATTTACAAGGTGGTGATTGGGGCGCAGGAATTGCTTCCACAATGTCAACTTTGTTCCCCGATATCATTCTTGGATCTCACTCCAACTTCCTCATGTCACAGGTAAGAAGCTGATTCTTAAAAATTCTAAGGTCTAAAAATTGCTAGATTCAATATCATTTAGAAGGTAGAAAGACTTTATTGATATTTGCACTTATTTACAGTCGACGTGTTCTATGGTCAAGACACTGATTGGTGCATTCTTCCCCTCTTTAATAGTGGAGAGCCATCTGGCTGAGAGAATGTACCCTTTGTCGACTATTTATGGTTATTTATTAGAAGAATCTGGCTACATGCACTTGCAAGCTACTAAACCAGATACTATTGGTAAGTTCAAACTAATATCTTTTTTTTTCGTTTATTTTCTTCCCCTGTTTTGATCTGGAGACTAAGTGGTTAACTAAGTTGTAATTAATTGACATCGTAAAATTTTCCCAGGTGTCCCCTTAAACGACTCTCCAGTAGGTCTGCTGTCATATTTGTTGGAGAAGTTTTCGACATGGACGAATAAGGAATATAAATCTAGGCCCGATGGAGGGCTTGGTGAGAAGTTCACCAAAGACCAAATCCTGGATAATGTTATGATATACTGGACCACACATTCTATTACTACCTCCATGAGATTCTACGCTGAGAACATGAACAGGAAGATGTCAGGACTTGGTATTGACAAGTATGTGTTTACGTATAAATTTATATTCAGCTGATAATTTGTCTGTCTGTTTTGAAAGCTTTATTGCTTTATAGAAAAGCCTTTGGTTGGCATGTACATGCAACATATCTTGTATCAAAGACACACATAGATACGTATATCCCGCACACACATATATTTATGTATCTTCATGCTGGGTGAGTTATCTACCGAGAATTGACATACCGTAGTAAATTTGTGCCATGGGCCATATTAATTCTCTTCCACCAGATATACAACTCCTTCATTTATCTTCGAGACGTTTCTTATCACTTAGATTAATCAAGTTTTCAATCCTACAGGATACCAACATCTGTTCCCACTTGGGCACTTCAAGCTAAGCACGAACTTTTGTACCAACCACCAGGAGTGCTGAAGGCGAAATTCACAAACCTTATTGATACAACAGTTTTAGATGATGGAGGTCATTTTTTAGCTTTTGAAATGCCCAAAGAATTTAGTGCTGATGTTTTCAAAGCTGTTAAAGCATTTAAAGAATGGCATAAGAAGAATTCGAAGACTGAACTTTGATTGAATTCGATTTTTGAATTATTTTATGTGTAAGAATTAATATTTTGTGATATGCGATGCATTTTGTTGGAATTAAAATGTTTTTGTTTAAAATGTTTTTGTACTTAATTAAAAGTTAGTACACTACCAATGTCAATTCATTTATAATATTGATTTATATTTGACTCAATTGTAGTGTAAATAATTATGTATTTTATTATTTTACCTTTGTTTTCTTTAGTTTCAAAATTTCCTTCATATGTCCTATCGCGATGTTAGTGATATTTTCTTAAAACAAACTAATAAAAATCGATAGTGTCAATATGTGTTATTTGACAATCTTAGCAAAACTTTTTCAGAAGTATCAGGAAATATATGTGTAACAAAAGACAGTATTTTCTCAGTGACAGAATTTTTAACATAAATAAGAAAAACGCACAAAAGAGGCCAGGGACTTAGGGCGAATGTTTACATTCTTCCAACAATACTAAATAGAAAACATTCATATGCAGTATCTGTGTTCTTCACACAATTTAACTTAATTTCATTTTATTGTGTAATAAAACACACCTAACATGTTATCAATCGTAATCCAATGACAAAATATTTCAACAAATCACTAACACAAAGCTAGTCTAATTCTCAAAAAGCAATGATAACAATGATATTCATAATTTTGTAAAAACATTGAAACTTTTGTAAAGTCATCTTTCATTGATAGTAAAGTAGGCAAAGTTCAAATTCCGAGATTTTATAAACGACAGGTTTTATCACCGTTTTCATTTCTCATTTATCATCATACAGTCACGCTTCTTCTCACCATGAGAGGCAGAGATTATAGAGTGCCGGTCTATCTATACACACTTCCTTGGCTTCATTTATTTTTCTTGTCATAAATGCATGATGGTTTCAAATTCTATTTCCTCTCTCTCTCTCGTTCTTCCTCTCCAGCTTTTGAACCAATTTCCTCAAGGGTGCTGTAAGAACCAATTAAAGGATAATTCAAAATAATATCTTCTGTGAGCAACAGAAAAGTCGATATTAAGACACGAAATTATAGACCAATAACCCTCCCAAAGAGACAGAGAGAGAGAAAAACACACTAGGTAACTTAGTATATTACTACTACTACTTTCGTTTTTACACGCTTTATATTAGCTTCACTTGTATGTTTGTTCGTATGTTTGTTAGTATGTTTGTAACCGACTCCTATGGACGCTATTTTGACCCACTTTAAACGGTCAGATTCTATTCAAATTTTGCACACCTGTCAAAGACAGATGACAATGCAATAATTCGATTAAATAAAGCGTGTTTTTTAGTTTTTTTAAACTATTATTATTACAATTCAATAAAGACTATCTTTACACCCGAAATTCTGTTCTCTATCTGCCTACTATTTTTATCTGACATGGTTAGTTGCATTTATCGAATTACGTAATAAACCAACTCACAATTTATTAATTTATTATCACAAGTTATTGTTACAGCAAAGATAATGATAAAAATATTATAAGTCAGTCGCTTAGTAAGTCAGTGGGCTGTGGCCATTCAAAGATAATGGTCGTATAGCCAAAATAAAAATTGTTCTGACTTATCTGGCTTTCGGCTTTTTATAGTGTAAAGTAAATAATAAAAGGTAAGTCATATAGTAAATAAATACTTATAATAAAATAAAATGAAATTTTTAAATTTCGATTCTATTCGAAATTTAAATTTTGTTTTGAAATTTGTTACTAACGACGCGGCGACGCCATATTGGCTCAATGCCGATTAAAAACAGTTTTTGATTAAGTTATTCTTATCTTATTTTCGATACTTCTGAATAACATTAAAAATGTTTATTTATTTATTTATTTAATGTTAAAGACAGCAGTTTACATGGTAAAATTTTTAGGGTTCTCACTACGGTGTCCGTCTGTTTGTCTGTCCTTTCGTCAAAAGTTTTTTACTCAACAACGGCTGAAGGCATCATCTTGAAACCCGTAAAAATATAGATCTATGCGGTTCTTTGCTGCAAAATATACGATGAGAAAAATACAATAAAATATATGGTTAAGTTTTTGAGCATTTTTGACCTATTTTAGGATGCCATAGAGACCTGAAATTTAATACTTTTAATAAGCAGTTTTATTTACGAACTACCAACCCACCTCTGCTTTAAACGGAGAGTGCTATTAGTTTTAGTGAAAACTCCTAGTTATTTAGATTTTAACACCATTTTGATTTTTTTTTAATTATTTTCCTCACAAGTCACTGAAATCAAACAGTGGTGCTTATTCTACACACACAACTAAACTTTTCTAAAGTCACTTGTGTCAATATTACCTATCTAATATTTGAAAGTTCTAATATCATCGCTGAATTGTGTTATTGAGACTATCAGTTTTCATTTTCTAGTCAAGTTTAGTTTAGTTGTGGACGTAGAATCGGTAACAGTATCTACTTTATTAGTGAAAACTCTCAACCTTTTATATTAAATTTACATGTTGGAATATTCGAGATAAAATATGTATATGTTTTGGTCACGAATTATTAATATTATGTCATAGCCTCTTAGAGGTTATCTTATGTTAACTTGGCGAAAGTACTTATCATAAGCAGTATTTTATCACCTAGTTATTAAACTTATCGGCTATACTGCAATTTTAACCATGACATGTCTATGTATGTATGTCATGTCTATGTCTATGTAACGGATTCTTTGAAAGTAATTTTCACCAACTTACAGTAGTCGGATTGATCTGAAATTTTGCTCGCTAGAATATTTAGGATTTTTAAACGTGTTTTTTAGTTTTTAAACGAAGTAATTTTTTTTCTTTATTTGATAAAACGTTCTAATAACGCGTTGAAAGAAGTAAAACTTTATTAATGTGCTAAGTTTATAACTTAAAAAAATACTCCACAACATTTGTATGGCATTTATCAATATCACACAAATTGTCCCCTGCGGGAATCGAACCCGCGAGCTTGTGAACGGCAGTCCGATACATGAACCACTCGACCACGAGGCGGTCAAAGTTATAGCGACGACGTGTTAAATCTCTGGTTGTAATATTAGAGGCCGGGGTGAATTCAAGGTCACATCACTTACTAACGTCTATCTCGCATGACTGTCGAGTTTTAGCTTGTTTTGTTTCTGTTTCTGCATTGCATTATTAACCGACTTCAAAAAAGGAGGAGGTCTTCAATTTGTCTCTGTTTCTTTTTTTTATGTTTGTTACTTTATAACTTTTCGCTGGGTGAAGTGCGTTTAATGATTCTTTTTTTATTTGAAAGCTGGTGATTCTCATGTGGTCCCATTGACACCAGGTTAGGATCTGATGGTTATCTCCTGAAAAATCGAGGAAAACCCTCAAATTTCAAAGGCAAATTATTTTAAATTTAATTTAATTATAAAAAATTAATATAATTTTTATAATAAAACTAAAATTATTTTAATCCTAATTATCCATTTTATAGTTATACTAGCTGACCCGGCAAACGTTGTTTTGCCATACAAATGTCAGGGGTAGACAAATAATTTGCAATAAAATAAAATTGCGACTATACATAAAGATCATAAATGTCATACAAATGTTTGTACTACGTCAGGGTGTTTTCTATGTATTATAAGTATGTATTTACAAAAAAAAAATATGTAGTCTATCCGTATCTGGTACCCATAATACAAGCATAGAAATATAGCTTACTTTGGGACCAGAGAACGTTGTGTGAAATGTCCTGAATATTTTTTTATTTATTTTATTTTATCTAAGCTATCCTATGTCTCAAGTTGGACCAGACTGCTCACGGTGTGCCAATTTAATTTAAAATCGGTTTAGTAGCTTAGGAATCCATCGCGGACAAACATCGTGACAGGAGATTTATATTTAAAAAGATTCTTTCCATTTCCATTCGAGATGTCGGCTTAATTTAAAATTCACACTTTATCAAGGAAAATTAACTCAGCAATGTTTTAATTTTTCGCTACAATAAATTAAATAACTGCCAAAAAGAAAAATGTCTTTATAAAAAATAAATAGAACAATTTTTGAAAAACCTTTTATAGAAAAATAACTTGTCGATTCTTAGCCACGTCCAAAAAATGCCTACATAAAAATCCGGTCAAGTATGAGTTTAAATTTTTGGAGTCGCACACGATGGGTTATAACTGTGTTTTTTCTTATAAATATACATGACATAAATATTCCCGACCCAAAATAACATGCAAATTTTCTGTTCTCTACCTATCCCTGTGATTAGTGATTACTTTCATGCAATTCCATACAATTGTGGCGATTTCTTCCTGCCTGTAAGAAATCGCTACAAGCGATAAGACTGCCACTTGTACAATTTATAATTTGTATATCTTTGTAATATATTATTAACTACTGCTTCGCTCCTACTAGTGGTATCGTGATGTTATATAGCCTAAAGCCTTCCTCGATAAATGCCCTATGTAACACTGAAATAATTTTTCTAATCGGCCCAGTGGTTCCTGAGATTAGCGCGTTTAAACAAACAAACTTTTCAGCGTTATAATATTAGTATATATTACCTATATCATTTAAAATTGTGCAATAAAGAGTTTAAATAAATAAAATAAAATAAATCTCAGTTCCAGCTTGATGCCAGACGGACATCGGACAGAAAGGTCTTAAGGGCCTGCATCAATATTATCGTCGACATGTTCCTATAAACACAGCTAGTAGGCATAGAAAATGAAGAATTAGGAATATTTTTTTTGTTTACTCAAAATCTACTAAATATATTTTTATTCCGGTTTACGTGTTTCTTTATATAATAGTTACTTATGTTTTTAAAGTTATTTCATTAGTTAAGACGCGATAATAGACCGACAAATGAAAAAAATAAAAAATGAGAGAGGTTGTTTCGCTAAGATTTTCTATCGAGAAAACTTTTTTCAATCGCGTTTCTGAGTTTATGCGATCCTAGATCATGTATTGAAAAAACATATACTTAAAAATTAGAGCTCTAGCCATTCAATCTAAAGAAAAAATGAAAACTTAGTACGTAGAAAAATGCACGAAGCTATTTTGGTATCCTCTTAATAATAGGGTACTATTTTATCTTTTGGTACGGAAACATAAAAATTAATGATAATAGTCACTTTTAGTGAGATTCTCATTACTTTCAATGCGATCTTCAGAGACATTACCTAAAATAATTTGCTTATGTAGTTCAAAACAAAATATACACGCTTCAAACTCCAGATTTTTTTTATTTTTGCATTATAATAAAACTAGCAGTGCCCGCGACTTCGTACGCGTGGAATTTAGAAACGAAATTTTTTTTTTTTTTATTCGACTATGGTGACAAACTAGCATACGGCTCGCCTGATGGTAAGCGATTACCGTAGCCTAAGGACGCTTGCAACACCAGAGGTACCACCCGCGCGTTGCCGACCCTGTAGGAAACTTTTGACGCCCTTTTTGAAGAGCCCCATGCTGTAGTCCTGTGGGAAAACCATGGCAGGGAGTGCATTCCACAACCTGATCGTACGTGGGATAAAGTTTATATAATTAACTGAACTAACAATAACGCCATTTTACAGCTAATTAATAAATCGTCAGTTTGGTTTTCTTTTCTTGCACAATTCTAAAGAAGTAACACACATGGCCCCAATGTCATTTTAGTAAATAATATCTCAGAGTTTTACCTATTTAGGGCTTCGTACAAACCCTTATAGTCTCACTACGGTGTCCGTTCTGTCTGTCTATCCGCCCGTTAAACTTTTTTTACTCGGCAACGGCTGAAGGTATCAATTTGAAACTTATACCAAATGTAGATCTATGCGGTCCCTTGCTGCAAAAGATACAATCAACAATTTAGATGTTCGCATTCAGAAGATATAACCGAATTACAGCCATTTTTGAGCATTTTCAACTTTCGCTAGGGAATCAAAATTTACAGGTTACTTCCCACTATCCCAGAGACTTGAAATTTGGCATGACCAAGCCTACAAATTGCTGATAAAAATTAAAAAAACTTGTAATTTATTACCACATCGCATGAAAGATTTGCTAAAAACTAATACGAACATATGAAGTAGCTGAAATGTAGGCGATTCCCTTTATTGCAGCTACAAAGTTAAGTTGGTGAGTTGCTATATGCTATGGCGAATAACACTTGATTGAAATTATTGTCAAAATAAGGATTACCATAAACAGGACTTAAACCCACGACCTGGGAATAACGTTCTGTTGTTCTCTCAATTAATTAAGTAAGTTAATCACAAAATTAATAAAGAAAAATACTTGATTATATTACAGCGTATATAAATAAGATATTTTTTGAATTTTTGGATGACGCCGACTCCTATAAAAACCAACTAAGCACCGATACGTCACGATTTAAGCAGCGTAATGACCATACGTCGACGCCGACGCCTATATAAACCAACTCAGCACCGATACGTCGCGATTTGAGCAGCGTAACGACCATACGCCAACGCCGACGCCAACGCCAACGCCGACACCGACGCCTATAAAAACCAACTCAGCATCGATACGTCGGGATTTGAGCATCATAACGACCATACGTCGACGCCGACGCCAACGCCGAAGCCGACGCCGACGCCTATAAAAACCAACTCAGCACCGATACGTCGGGATTTGAGCAGCGTAACAACCATACGCAGACGCCGATGCCGACGCCGACGCCTATAAACACCCACTCAGCACCGATACGTACGTCGACGCCGACCTTGACGGCGAAGCCGACGCTTATGAAAACCAACTTAGCAGCGATACGTCGGGATTCAAGCAGCGTAACGACCATACGCCGACATCGACGCCGACGCCTATAAAAACCAACTCAGCACCGATACGTCGGGATTCAAGCAGCGTAACGATCATACGCCGACGCCGACACCGACAACACCCACTCAGCACCGATACGTACGTCGGAATTTGAGCAGCGTAACGACCATACGCCGACGCTGACGCCTATAAAAACCAACTCGGCACCGATACGTCGGGATTTGAGCAGCGTAAAGACCATACGCCGACGCCGACGCCGAAGTCGACGCCGACGCTGACCTTGACGCCGAAGCCGACGCTTATGAAAACCAACTCAGCAGCGATACGTCGGCATTCAAGCAGCGTAACGACCATACGCTGACACCGACGCCGACGCCTATAAAAACTAACTCAGCACCGATACGTCGGGATTCAAGCAGCGTAACGACCATACGCCGAGGCCGAACCGACGCCGCCGCCTTTAAAAACCAATTCAGCAGCGATACGTCGGGATTTGAGCAGCGTAACGACGACACGCCGACGCCGACGCCAACGCCAACGCCAACGCCGACGCCAACGCCGACGTCGACGCCTATAAAAACCAACTCAGCACCGATACGTCGGGATTTGAGCAGCGTAACGACCATACGCCGACGCCAACGTCGACGCCGACGCCTATAAACACCCACTCAGTACCGATATGTCGGGATTTAAGCAGCGTAATGACCATACGCCGACGCTGACACCGACGCCGACGCCTATGAAAACCAACTCAGCACTGATACGTCGGGATTTGAGCAGGGTAACGACCATACGCCAACGCCGACGCCATCACCGATGCCGATGGCGACGCCGACACCTATAAAAACCAACTCAGCACCGATACGTCGGGATTTGAGTAGCGTAACCACCATATGCCGACGACGACGCCGACGCCTATAAAGACCAAGTCAATACCGATACGTCGGGGATTACGGCGTAACGACCTGTAAGCTATATTATTGGAAAGTTACATGAAAATCCATCCAGCAGTCTTTACGTGAAAGAACCACAAACATCCTTACATTCATACATCCAACATTAAGACGATACCAAAATAGCTTCGTGCATTTTTCTATGTACGAAGTTTTCATTGTTTCTTTAGATTGAATGGCTAGAGCTCTAATTTTTAAGTACTTATATGTTTTTTCAATATATGATCTAGGATCGCATCAACTCAGAAACGCGATTGAAAAAAGTTTTCTCGATAGAAAATCTTGGCGAAACAACCTCTCAAATTTTTTATTTTTTTCATTTGTCGGTCTATTATCGCGTATTAACTAATGAAATAACTTTAAAAACATAAGTAACTATTATATATAGAAACACGTAAATCAGAATTAAAATATATTTAGTAGATTTTGAGTAAATAGGAAAAGTATCCCTAATTCTTCATTTTCTGTGCCTACTGGCTGTGTTAATATGTACGTGTCGGCGATGATATACGATAATATTGATGTAGGCCCTTAAGCAAACATCAAAGCATTGGAGTATGGATAGAAGACCGAGGAAACGTTCGCGTTGCTCTGCCAACAGTTTAAGTATTTTATTTTGCCGCGCGTAATTCTTTTTTCGTCATATCTCCTAAGATATTCATTTAAATTGCATGCTGTAAAAAGCAGTTATAATCTATATTAAATGCGTAAGCTAACTAATGTATTTAAATTGATAAAAAATAGTACTATATACATATAAATAGCGTTGGAAAACACCCTATTGAATTTGATAATTTTTTGGCGTTATTATGGGTACAGCAAGTTTTCCTTAAAAGATAGACATATGCTCTCGCGGACTTTTTTGAAGAACTATAGGTATTGAACAATTCTTCCGTACATTACTTTGTTGTACCTCACATAGATAAGGCAGCGTTTTCATTTAAAGCTCGCGCGCTTCCGAATTCCTCAGCAAATTTAATCATATCTCATCCAATATACAGCAAATCCCAATAAATTATGCAAAAAAAGCCATCCTCTTGAACCATTCTATCTACTAAAAAAACCGCATCAAGATCCGTATTTTTACATACAAAATACATACAAAATTTAGGACTTTGTTTTATAAGAAGTAAAGATAAATAATAGATATTCATGAACATTTCACACAACGTCCTCTGGCCATATTATCATCGGTTCTTCATGTGTGCAAAATGTCAGATCAATTCGACTACTGTAAGTGGATGAAAATCACTTTCAAAGATTTTGATATATCTATATTTTATATGCTGAAGAGTTTGTTTCTTTGAACACGCTAATCTCAGGAACTACTGGTTCGAATTGAAAAATTCTTGAATTGATTTCTTGAATTTCTTGTGTTGGATAATCCGTTTATCGAGGAAGGCTAATAAACATTACGCTGCGACTAATAGGAGCGAAACAGTGGTGAAAAATGTTGCAAAATCGGGAAACATTTTATAAATTATATTAAAAACATTCTAAGCGTACGTAGTCGCAGCTAACAGCTAGTATATACATAGTATCGATTAATAGGTACATTGATACTGAGCTAATAATAAAAGTGTGTTTATTATTATATTTCTTACAGATGGCGCGACTATTATTCTTTCTACCATTCCTAGGCCTCAGTGTGATGGCTGTCTACTTCCTATTCCTAAAGGGTCCACCACCACTACCTAATTTAGATGTGAACGAATGGTGGGGTCCTGAAAGCAAGAGAGAGAAACAAGATACCAGTGTCCAACCATTCAAGATTAGCTTTGGAGAAGTTGTGAGTTAGCTGGAATCGACTTCTTTGTGAAACGATACTTCTTTCTTAATATCGTAGTCCCTAAAATTTGGGATAAGGACAGGACAAAAAACAAAGAGACGTGTTTAAAAAATATGCCATTAAATCTTTTTTGGTTTATCTAAGTATAACAATGAAACGAAAAAAAATTCATCGATATGCTTCCCGGTCTAGTGGTTCAAATAACGGACTGCTGTTCATGAGGTCTCGGGTTCGATTCCCGCTCGTGACAATCGTTTGAGCGATGTTTATATAATTGTCATACAAATGTTTGTTATGCGGCTGGGTGTTTTCTATGTATTATTTATTTTACAAAATAAAAGTAGTTTATGTATTCTATCCGTATTCTGGTACCCATAACACAAGCATATAAGCTTAGCTTGGGACCAGAGGACGTTGTGTGTAATGTCCATGAATATAATATGAATAATATGAATATGAATGAATATGAGTTTCAGTTTTAGTTTTCATCTATTGCTTTCCATAATGTTTACAATGGTTCATCTGAACATATTCTTAACCATTTGTTCATATTTCAGAAGATTGCTGACCTCAAGGATAGACTTAAAAGACCTCGGCCATTTGCTCCTCCTCTCGAAGGTATAGCTTTTGAGTATGGGTTCAACAGCTTACAAATGGACAGTTGGCTGAAATATTGGGCAGAGAGCTACAACTTCAAAGAAAGAGAGAAATTCCTAAACCAGTTCCCGCAGTTTAAGACTAATATTCAAGGTCTTGATATCCATTTCCTTAGGATAACTCCTCAAGTAAGTATTAGAGTTCTCTGTTATGGGATATTAGATATCATCTAGAGGCATGGCGCAGCCATATTTCTTTTTCGGAAATACATATTTAAATCTTACTCCTATGTAATAATATAACCTAAGAAACTCTCTAGCCCATTAATGTCCACTGTTGGGCACTGGCGTCCTCCACTTTGGAAGGGATTATGGTCCTCTACACCGTGCTGACCAGGCATGTTGCAAACGGTTTGTTTTCGAGTTTTGAATCTCTCACATAGAATTATATATGTGTGCAATATATATAGCCTATACCTTAGCTGGCTTTTACAGCACTTTGGGGAGGGAATGATAATATTCTTGACCCGTCACCACACGGAAAAAACACACCCAAGACAATTTACCTATTTAATTTGACGCAGTCGCCCGAAAGTTATGCGAGAACATACACTTGGGGGTTTATTTTATTTATACAGATTTATTTTTCTTTACCAGGTTCCTGCAGGTGTAGAAATAGTACCTCTTCTTCTACTCCATGGATGGCCAGGATCAGTTCGAGAGTTTTATGAAGCAATACCACTACTGACGGCTGTTAGCAAGGATAGAAACTTTGCTCTTGAAGTTATTGCACCCAGCATTCCTGGCTATGGTTTCTCTGATGTAAGTCTCTTCATATTTTTTTCGTAATTGGTTTACGTATATGCCCTCAAAGCAGGAGCTTAGTTTTTACTCTCGAATGACTTCTAATTGACACTCTTTTATTACATCAATTGATTAATTTCTGCAATTGACTTGCTATGCTTTTACTTAATAAACTAAATTATAGCGGAAACAATGATCACCATGAGCGGGACTTAAACCCACGACCTCAGAATACCGTTCCATTGTTCTCCCATCTGAGCTATGATGGTTCCTCCACATGATTACCAACTCTTTTATTACTTTCATTTCACAGAATCTTTGAGAGTAACTTTCAAGTTTTAATCGCATGATTTTAAGATCTGACGGGTTCCATCCTCGCTATTGGATGGCGGGTTCGATTCCTGCACGGTATAAGTATCAGTGTGATATTTGTCACATAAATATTTACACCACGTTTATATGCTTTCTATGTATTACAAGTATTTAATTACAGAAAGTAAATATTTTATACAGTGTATTCACGTTCTGGTACCCATGAAAAAATTAAAAAAGCTTAGTTTGGGTCTAAAGGGTGTCAGGATATTCACATTATTTTGTGGCCAAATTACCTAAGGTTGTGCCCTAAAATGTGCTTCTAATATAAAATGGGGTTACTAAAATTTTACTGTTATATTATAATTTAAGGCAGCTGTCAGGCCCGGTCTTGGTGCCCCACAAGTGGCCGTAGTATTCAGAAACTTGATGCACAGGTTGGGCTACAAGCAGTTCTATGTTGAAGGAGGTGACTGGGGTGCTCTTATTGGTAGCTACTTGACCACAATGTTCCATAAGGTAATAATATTTTAATATGTTCTAAATAAATAATGTGTGCGTTATACTCGTGGGTGCCTTCTGCTGAGACTGGTCGATTTGCTCTATTGGGGATAGTCCTTATATTCGTCATATATACTGGTACATATTGCACTACCCTGCATCATCCTCACACCCCTTTTCGTGGTAAATTATAGGATAGAACAGAATACCTAGAATACACTTTATTGTACACCATTAATAACATGTCACTTAGATAAAGTATTCACAATAGACCATGTACATTTGACGGTTTTATCGCATACGATCTCTTCAGGATCAATATATAATTAATAAATTGAAAAAAAAAGCAATGTAATAAAAAATCCATGGAGTTTCTTGTCTGTTCTTCTCAGTCTATAGATATAGGGACATAAATACAAATATAACGACTTTGTTATATAAATTGTATAATAAGGTAGGATATCACATTTTCAGGAAGTGTTGGGTTTCCACACAAATATGGCTATGACATTATCCACCACCAGTTCTTTGATAGAACTGATAGCTTCTGTGTACCCACCATTGATAGTAGAAGAACATCTAGCTGATAGAATGTACCCATTAACGAAGAGATTCGGCTTCCTACTAGAAGAAACTGGATATATGCACATTCAATCTTCTAAGCCTGATACAGTTGGTATGTAACTTCAATAATCCTTTTAAATAATTAGTTTTAACTAGCTGTAGCCCGCATCTTCGTACGTGTGGAATTTAGATACCAAACCTTAACAAATTACACTAAAAAGTGCAATTCAAAAAAGCTGTACAGCGCCATCTATCGAGCGATACAGAAAACTTATGTTTGCTAAGTTTTGATTAAAATTTGATTTAAATCAGACTTTGTTATTAAATATTAATTTAAATAATTAATATTTATTTATTTATAAATTTTTTAATTTTGATTTTTCTTTAGTTTGATGTCATACAAATGTTTGTACTGCGTCTGGATGTTTTCTATGTATCATAAGAATGTTTTACAAAAAAGAAGTAGCTTATGTAGTTCTGTATTGTTACTCATAAATCAAGCGAATAAGCTTAGCTTGGGACTAGAGGACGTTGGGATATTTATTTATTCATTTTATTTATTTAAATTCAAATTCTTTTTATTGTGGATCACAGGAACAATTAATGTTGGTTTATTTCTAAAATCTAATATATAAAATTCACGTGTCACAGTGTTAGTTACCGTACTCCTCCGAAACGGCTATATCGATTTTTATGAAATTTTACATGCGTATTCCGTAAATCTGAGAATCGGCCAACATCTATTTTTCAATTTTTTTTTTTTTTTTGTTGGCAAAACAACGTTTGCCGGGTCAGCTAGTTTACTATAAACATAAAAATAAAACGTTCATACCAGTCTGAACAAAAAAATAAAATGCTATGTCAGTACTATAGCTGTATATTTTTTTGGAACTGTTAAAGTGATTTCTTAATTACATACTAATATGTGCAACCAATTTTGTTCTATTACTTTTAGGGGTGGCTCTATCCGATTCGCCAGCCGGTCTTCTAGCATACATTCTCGAAAAGTTCTCGACCTGGACCCGATTTGACCATAGAAATAAGGCAGATGGAGGGTTAAGCTTCCGTTTCACCAAAGACCAGCTGATTGACAATCTGATGATGTACTGGGTACCTAATAGTATCACCACATCCATGAGGCTATACGCTGAGAGTTTTAATGCGAAGAATATGGGGCTAAGAATAGATGAGTAAGTCATTTGACAATTTATTATTTATTCTTTTCATTCTTCTTTTTTTATCATAGTGGTACCCTGAGCCTTACGATGACCCGGCTAGAGTGGCCCCCTTTTTGTTTACAGGTGTCCTGACCCGACGGTGGGAGCATAAGCCCCATCGGCGTAACCCTAACATAAGGATAGAGCCCTGGAACAGTAATAGCTAGAGAGCTGATTCTAAAATTTATGTATATCAGTTAATGCTATAACAAGAAATACTCATCATTATTAACTCTACTCATTATTATTTAATTGAAAAAAGGAAACAATGAAAAAAAATCCATGGAGTTTCTTGTCTGTTCTTCACCATAGGATTCCCTTTTGGAACAGACGCCTAGCTTCTGACTTTCACATTATCATTCTCCTATCCATATCCCGTAATTTGGAATCAAAAATATGACCAACATGTTATGTAGATAATAACTTCACGGAACCATTCGTGTGTGAACCAACACTTAACATGTTCGGTAGGTATCATTGTATTAAAATATGTAACGGATTCTTTGAAAGTGATTTTATTACACATACAGTAGTCGGATTGTTCAGACATTTTGCACACATATAAAGGACCGATGGCAATTTAATAATTTAAAAAATATTTAGTATTTTCAAGCGTATTTTTTATTTCCTTTTACAGAATACCCACACCAGTCCCAACATGGGTGATTCAAGCAAAATATGAACTAGGATATCAACCTGCTTCACTCCTAAAGTTCAAATACCCTAATCTTGTTAACGTAACTGTGATAGATGATGGAGGTCATTTCTTTGCCTTTGAGTTGCCAGAATTCTTCTCAAACGATGTTCTCAAAGCAATGGTAGAGTTCAGAAAACTGAAGAAAACTGCCAAGACTGAATTGTAAAGAGTTTTATTAGTAAGACTGTGTAATGAATTATATTTTGATACGTTTTTAAGCATTTTTTTATACTTATACCTCAGGTCTAAATATAAATATATACCTATAAATATTTTTGGTCATTTCACACAATTTTAATATTATATAAATCCTCTGGTCCCAAAGTAAGCTATATTTCTATGCTTGTGTTATGAGTACCAGATACGGATATACTACATATACTACTTTTAGTTTGTAAATACATACTTATAATAGTAAAAACAACTAGACGCAGAACAAACATTTGTATGACAAATATAAACATCACACAAGTTATTGTTTCGAGCGGGAATCGAACCCGCAACCTCGCGAACGGCAGTACATAAACAACTCGACCACAAGGCTCATCATATTAATATACATTTAATATCAATATCGTCACCACGCATTTGCACGATATCTCACCCCTAAATATCACTCAAACCAGACTTATTCAGCTAATAAAATTCAATTACCCTTATCGCTAACAGCCCCTAACACTTGCGAGGTGGCCGTCAGCTTGCCACGTGACAAACGCCTGTCGAACGCACACACGCAATGTGTCTTATCGCTAAACTATTATTTGTCATAATTTGCTATTTTATTCCTGCAGGCGTACGTTCTTTTTGACGTGTGGGAGCTTTTTATGACTTTTATTTATTGGGATTAAGTTAGTTTTTTATGATTTTGTTGTTTAGTGGCCCTGTTGGCTTTATTGCCAATTCGATTTTGATTTAGGACTGTACATGTTTTGCTACAATAGGTGCATGTCATCGTTACTACTGGATAAATGGTAGGTAAAGCACTTTTTCCAAAAGTTATGAATTAAATTAAAAAATACTCGGTATAGGTTTCGAGCATATCCGACGCTCATCTTCAGGACGAGTGCGCAGCGGCGTCTGCGACCGGAAGGAACGCACGCCACGAACGTGCACGTTCACGTGCACGCGTGCACGCCGGAAGGTCGCAGACGCCGCTGCGCACTCGTCCTGAAGATGAGCGTCGGATATGCTCGAAACCTGGGTCGACATCTTCGATCCCAAAACTGTGAGTGTTAGCCGGTAATATAGTATTTCTAAATTAAAAAAATTTGGAAAAATTTACGCAAAAATATTTTTGTTATCACAAACTTTATCTCTTTAAGGCCGTTGCCCGCGACTTCGTATTCGTGGAATTCAGAACATTTTCCCCGTTTTTACAACATTTTTCACTGATGCTTCGCTCCTGTTGGTCACAGCGTGATGTTATATAGCCTATAGCGGTCCTCAATAAATGTACTATTCAACACTGAAAGAGTTTTTCAAATCGGACCAGTAGTTCCTAAGATTAACGCGCTCAAACAAATAAACTCTTCAGCTTTATAATAATTCTCTCTCTCCAGCCCATTAAAGTCCCACTGTTGGGCACGAGCCTCCTCCACTTTGAGAGGGATTATGGTCTACTTTACCGCGCTGACCAGGCGTTTTTCGTCTCTCACAGAGGATGTTATCAGTTTACAATATCCCTTAGCTGGCTCGTACAGCGCCCCCGGGAGGAAAAGGATAATTCGTCTTTTATACCAATTAGTATAGATAAAATTGGACTATGAAATACCCTATCTAACACTAAAAGAAGTTTTCAAATCGGTCCAGAGCAGTTCTGAGATTAGACCGTTCAAACAAACAAACTCTTCAGTATTGAAATTTTCGTGAGTTTGAGCATAGATCTAAGTATAACATGGGTCAATGGTTTGTGTCATCTTAAAACTATACAACGTGCTGCAGAAAGGTGTAGTCATATTTGACCATCGTTACACATGGAAGAGAAAAGTAGGTTAGGTAGTAGGAATAAAATAAGGACTTTTTTAGTATTGGGCTATTACTTTTAGAAATTACCTAGCAACTACAAACATATTTACTAACATTATCTGTTTATTATATTTGCATGATTTGTATAGATTACCTAGTCAAATTTGATTGCACACGACGCGGTATCAATCCTACTTGCGACCATTGCGACAACTAAAACTAAAAACTCTTTAGAGATTTTTAGAGAAACAGCCTGGTAAGAGATGGATGGACAGCGAAGTCTCAGTACTAAGTGCTATTTTACTTTTCAGTACGGAATCTTAAAAAGAAAAATTCTTCCTTAAAGAAAACTTTATCCACCACAACAAAGCATAGCATGTCAATTGCAAAATTAATAAAAAATTCATTATGTATGAATATAAAGTTAATAATTGAAAATACATAATAGTACCAACTCCACGCTTACAGCTAAATCAAAGTTAACTAAAAAATTGTTTTGGTAGTATCTATATCACAATTCGGCAATGTTAACTTAACTTACTTGTAATTAAAACCGTTTGTTAGAGACTATTTTAATTAATATAAATATGCGCAACAAAATAGGTAGCCAATGAATCAAAATACACCAATAGTTGTTTTAATTTTTTAATTTAATTTAGTTGTACATGTAAGATTGGTTCCAATTGTTGTTTTTGTATTAGTTAAGTTTTTGACGCATCAGAATTGGCCTTGATGTCTTTAAACTGGTAGGATTAATATGATATAATCAGATAATCATACTAAATTCCATTTTATGTCAAAATCCCCCTTCATGTTTGA
This sequence comes from Orgyia antiqua, assembly GCA_916999025.1. Taxonomy (NCBI): domain Eukaryota; kingdom Metazoa; phylum Arthropoda; class Insecta; order Lepidoptera; family Erebidae; genus Orgyia; species Orgyia antiqua. Next base: position 1,831,037 of record OU779874.1, read on the forward strand.
AGAGGGCGTGTTGCCCCGCCCTTTGTGTGAGCGAAAACGTATCAAAAAGGGATGCCACTATATACAGAAAATGAAAAGTCAATATTGGTAGGTACACCTTTTTTCCATGGGAGTAGGCAGAGACTACAGAGCGCCAACTGCTACGATCCGTACATACTTCCTTGGCTTCATCTACACTCATACATGCACGACGTTTGTAAGTGCTACACACTCAACCATTTGAAGTATACCGGTGAAGACATGATCATCCTCCTGCCCTCATCCCATTATTTGGGGTCGGCGCAACATGTCTTTTTCTTCCATAGTCTTCTACCAGCCGTCATATATGTGTCAACTCCTCTTTCTGTCAAATCCTCTTTCACACAGTCCATCCATCTTTTTTCTATACATATATGTCTTCCTCTAGACTTTTTCCCTTCCACATTACTTTCCTCTCGTCTCATGACATGCCCGTACCAGGACATCCGCTTATTCTTCAATTTTACAGTCACTGGCATCACTTTCAGACTTCCTCTAATATATTCATTCCTTATTTTATCCATTTGCGTGACGCCACACATGGTGAAGACATCGGTGTATATTTTTCTCATAAGTTCTCTTCCAGCGGTTCTCACTTACCTCCGCCGTGTATATATACATATATCCGCCTTTCGTTTATCATCTATTATCCATCCTCTCCACATGACCACGTAAGCATACATTTCTTCTATGAAATGCAAAAGTGTATAAGAATATGTATTTGTAGGTACTGGATTTGTAAGGTTTGTTTCGCACACAAAACTGCAGAATCGATTTGAGTGTAACCTTACAGCCAAAAAAGACTTGTGCTGATCGATGAGGTACTTCGCGATAAGGACCTCATCGATCAAAAAAAGTGCTAGTAAAGAGCACTACGTGGCCGTAATGCTCTTTACTAGCACTTACAATCGTCTTCCATATCTCTCTCTATCAATTTTTAATTAGTACGGAGAGTAGTGCTAACATCTTTATGAAACAATGTTCAAGTGGAAAGTATTATCCTAGGTAAGCTGTATTATATTAACATTTTACATATTAGCATATGATACATGTAAAAATAGCAAACATTGTAATATTACTGAATTTAATAAATAAATAAATAAACTAATTAGATTGGAGACGGAATCTCCAATCTCCGTCGATAATCCTCTTCAAATTGAAGATTTAAAAATTAATCTTCAGAGCTTTTATCACATTGTTATAATCCAAATTCTGTCATGGAGTAAAGATTTCGCTACAACGATAATTTTTTACATTTTGCAGTTAGTAAATTTATCTTTCTATTTTATAAGAACAATTAGAGACATTTGATGATATTAAAATATTTTATTAATTTTGCAATTGACTTGCTATGCTTTTACTTAATAAATTAAATTGTGGTGGAAAAAGTGATCACCGCAAGCGCGACAAGAACCCACGACCTCGGAATACCGTTCCGTAGCTCTGCCCACTGAGCTTATTGCGGTCGTGCTAACAGTAACCAATTAGACCACTACAATCATCACTCGATTGAGTTTACATTGTATTTTGACGTACAACGCCATCTATCGAGAAAGTCCCGCTTGCGGTGATCACTTTTTCCACCACAATTTGATTTATTATTTGATGATATTGTCCGTGTGGTAACGGATTAAAATTACCTACAAGTATCACCAGCTCTTTATCTACGCAGAGAGCTGTAAAATCCAGCTAAGGGATGTTTTACACAAATAACATGCTATGCGGGAGACGGAAAACTCATAAAATGTACTCTGTACCAACAGGCCTAGTCAACGCGGCACAGTAGACTATAACCCCTCCCAAAGTGTTAGAGGCCTGTGCCCAACAGTGGGCCACTAATGGCTGGAGATAGTAGAGATTTATTTATACATACTCTCAAGGAACCTACTGCTAATTTCTAATCCGTATCTCAGCAGTACAAAATTACACACACCGTCTTTGAATATTAATTTATTGGATAAAAAATACATAACATTCGTTTTTACAAATCGTAAAATCAATGGTCATAATACCTATATTTATTTAAATCTTATTTTACAACTATAGACACTAGACACAAAAAAATCTATGGCACTATTGGAAGAAACTTTATGATTCTTTAGTTACATTAGTAATTTATTTTAAATCTTTATCTGGCTTTTCTTTACTGCAATGTCCATTATGCATTTTACCACCATCATCGTCCTTTCCATTTTGCGCTGGAGCTATCATCAATAGATTATTGCCATTTCTATCAGCAATATTCCTGAACGGCATATTTTGCCGCCATCTTGGAGAAAAATAATACTGATTTCGCAAAACTCTCAAATGGTCCTTCGCAAAAAAGAATTCTGGCCGAGTTCCTAAAGATCTTTGACAACTTCTCTTAATTTCTTCGTTTTCCTCATTACCATATTTCTGGTAGCAAATCTGATTGCTTTCGTGAAAGATTTTAGCTCTAGAACAATCTTCTTCGTTAGAATATGGTCGTTTTAACCGAAGTCTTCTGGAGTTCGGACTGAGAGGCGATTCACATTTGATGGCTAAATTCGCTGAATTTTCTTTGTTCATTGAAAGACCGTGAGATTTCTGCCATTCTAGTACTTCGCATAGAAGACTTATGTACCTGTAAAAATTCAAAACATATTTTAAAATGTACTTTGTTAATTGCTATCAGTCTTTTTTGTCTGCTGTTTTTTGATCTAAAAACATAAAGACACCGTGCTCTTGGTCATTAGATACTTGCAAGCAAAAGACTTACACTAGTATTGGACGGTTTTAAAAAGATTTCAGGACCCTCCTATGCTTCATCCAAGACTTTGGGATCATCACTAACGAACTATTTTTGTTAATTTCTTAAAATACTTTTATTTCACATGATATTTTTTTCCAAATTAACGGATCTTTTACTCAAATATGGCCGATATTTTGATAAAATACCTGATAGCCATGCGTAATATCTCATTTTTTGATAGCTTTTTGTCTGGTGGATGAGTTGGAACCAATCTTCTTAACTCAGCAAAGGCTCCGCTAACGTTTTGCTGTCGCCATCGCTCCCGATTATTGATGAACAGCTTCCGAGGAGGTCGGAGTAAACAAGAGTTGAGGGGTGGTAGATCTTCTGTGAGATTCTGTATGACAAGTAAAGATTTTATGCTTTTCTTGTTTTGAGACCTAAGAAATATAGATAAAAGTAAATCCATAAGATACATTCGCTAACAGACGGATTCTCAATTGAGGCTGAAAACCAGGAGTAAGAAACTCTTACAATGGACCTCAACAACATATTTATTACTATTATTTCATTACGATTCCATTGTACACCATTTCGTTAGACTTTTACCTGTATATTTCTGGTAGATTGTCTATCATCATCGCTATCTGGTAGACAGAAGTCGTCACTCAGCATCTCACTATCTGGCTCCTCATCAGAGCAAGATTCTTGATCTGACGCCATTGTTGAAGGGTACACTGTATTAGAATAATAAGAATTGAACTAAAGTCAACGTATAAGCAATCCGATGCTGCTTAAAAGTAGGGACAAATAGCTGAAAATAGCCTCATCACTGAAAGTCATCGCTTAAAGGCAACGATGAGATAAGAGTAATTTACTTATACGAGCAAAACATGAATTTTTTAAATTTTTGAATTAAATTTCTTTCTAAATACAAGTTTGGTGGAAGAAAATTCAGTTATGAATTGAGCTCACCTATCTACATGCCTTTTTGTAATTTTACATTGTAATCACTATATCACTGTGTACAATAAAGAGTAAAGAGAATGCAATGCCATTTTTGAAGTTGCCCTATAGGACCTCACTCCTTACTTCCTCCACTTATGTTGCGAAATTGGTGATATTTGAATAACCTAAAACTGGCTACCTACATGTTTTACAGTTAGATAAAAATAACAACAATGCTATCAGTCAAGTGTTAGCAAGTCAATTTAGTATTTTGTTTCTATATAAAGCATTGTATTGTTAGCTATCGGCGGATGCAGTTATCACGGGAAGTCGTTATAATTAAATTAATAATATATTCAGACTATTATAATTATGGTGATATGAGTCAGAAACTTATCAGTTATAAAAACTCTATTGTTTATAACTTGAACTTCTAACACCAAATTAGAATTTAGTTTATTAGATTTCGCGTGCGTTAATATGTTATTTAAATTCAATGATGCAGCGTAGGGTGGCCTTAATAAGATTGACTGTCGACATCATCAAATGTGCAGGCCTGCACGAAGCCGCCGGCTGCAGACAGAGTAGGACCACGCCTTATGGAGTTCTATGGAGGAGGCCTGTCCCCAACAGTGGACGGAGGGAAGCTGATCGATGGATGTATAGAAGAAAGAAAGAAAGAAGAAAGAAAAACGTTTATTTCTTGCTTGCGCATAAGGTTACATAGATAGATACAAGATTATAATAGAGAAGACAAAAACAATTTCAAATCAATCACAAAAAAAAAACATGCGAATGCTAATTTGCTGAAAAAGATTTTCCGCCATTTTAGAGCCTTATCTTTTCCAAAATTTGACCAGCTTTCCATCCATCAGTTAAGTGTCACCTCCCTATTCCATTATAGAATGCTGGCAGCCAGCCGAAAACAATCCCTATTTCAACACTCCTGGTCAGTATGGTATCGTAGACTACAGTCCCTCTTGAAGTCCTGTGCCAAACAGTGGGACGGTAATGAGCTGGGAAAAAGGAAGTTCAGACAGGAATTCTATAGACTAAAATCCATCCGTTTTCATCACTTGTCCTTTGTATCCAAGGCAATAATAGAATAAGTACCTCTTAGAGAACACCACCCTTCATAAAGGTAGTCAAGGCCCAAAGGTTTTTAAAAAACATATCTCACCGTTCCTTCCTGTTATATCCGTCACGGTTGGCATAAAAATGCAATTAAGAACAAAAATTAAAAAAATAACTTTATTTTTTTATGAATTTAGTAAGCACACACACAGTTTACAGCTTGACAGAAGGAATACAACTAGAGAAAATCCATACCGATATTTAAATTTCGAAGAGGGTTCATAAAACGTGCTGTGATTGGTTGAATGTGGGGACCTTTTTGACCAATGAGAATAAGGGAAGGCGGAGTATAGTAGGTAAGTAAAGTTTGAATTGGCGTAGTTATATTATTCTGATAATTAGTATAGTTTGCTGTTCTTATTCCTTTCCTAATTCCTTTAAAAATACTGTTTCGGGTCCTGAATCAAAAGGTAGTGGGGCCAAATCTTTTGCGTCAAAAACTTTACCTAACTTAACTAAAATGAAAACAACTACGGTGTATTTAGAAAAATGGACCACATCATTCTACACATATCATATTCGTACCAATTCTACGTGCACAACTAACTTAATTCGTCAATGTTAACTGAACTTTCTTATTTTAAAAACTGTGTATACTATAGATTTTAATTAATATAAATGTTCACAACGAAATAATCAATGAATCAAAATACACCATAGTTACTTTCATTTTTTTATTAAGTTCAGTTATGCACTTAGAATTGGTATCATTAATTAAAACAGTTATGGTCTTATTCATAATGACTTATCGGATGTTTAAACGGAGATTTTATCGGAGAGATAATAAACGTTTTAGCGTAAAAAGACTATTATGAATAACAAGTTTTGACAATTTTCGCGAACCGATTTTAGCGAACTTTTAAACCTCACAGACATTTCACACAACGTCCTCTGGTCCCAAGCTAAGCTTATATGCTTGTGTTATGGGTACCAGAATACGGATATAATACATAAACTACTTTTCTTTTGTAAATACATACTTATAATACATAGTAAACACCCAGACGCAGTACAAACATTTGTATGACAATTAAAAACATCACACAAATGATTGTCCTGACCGGGAATCGAACCCGAGACCTCATGATCGGTAGTCCGTTATATGAACCACTACACCACGAGGCCCGTCAAAATTACGAATAAGACCATAAATCTATAATACAGAGCTTTTATATTATTATGTTCAGTTAACATACCTATCCGAATTGGCATGGTTCATATTTTTTTTTAAAATTTTAATTCGAAAACATTTCGGAGAATAGAGTTTCTGATCATGATCCATTACTTTTTTCGGAACATTTGCTATATTAGCGATTATTTAACTATAGATTTTAAATTAGAGATAGAGATTAATTATCAGATTTAGATTTTAAATTCCTCTCATTTGCCATATTAACCAGCGACTTACCTAAATTATATTAAAAACTAAAAATTTACCTAATCTATTAAATAACAATAGAAAGAGAATTAGTTAATTAAATATAATGAGTGTACTAGCCAAAGCATTCCTTCTTAATATTTATTTTGATAGTAAACAAACAACGAGCAAAGTCGCATGTTTGAATAGTCAATCGATAATAATAATGCGTGTTCGCGATAACAAGCATCGAATTTAGTTTTGTATTTAATGCTCAAGAGAACAGCCGCGCTATCATAGCTCGTTCTATTTTTGAACGAATTAAAAATTAAAATACGCGTTACCATAGTGAAATTAAAAAAGTTTTTTTTTTTTTATTATACCAGATTGCTTTCATGGACTGTTTAAAAAAATACTTTGGCCAGTCTGAAATTATTTAAAAAAGTTTTGTGCATTTAAAATAAGAACAATAAATAGTGTGTTTAAAAAAAATAGTGTGATAAATTTTTTTTCGGAGTAGTACTTCGGTAAGTTAAATCAATATTATGAGTAAACAAAACCATTTTATTTGCGCAGATTGTTTCCGTAATTTAAATACAAAAGAACTTGTTTAATATATTTTTATTCGGATACTTTAATGATGTCATATTTTAAAAGCGGAATTTTAAGAAATATATGTTATTATCATGATTCAAGTCTATGTTGTAAGAAACATTGTTTTTTTTTCTTTTATAAATAGTTAGTTAATCTGTGTTCTATTTAAATGTCAATAAACTTACGAACATGCTTTTAGAGAATGATCCTTGCTTTGTAGTATATTTAGTAGCAGTATATTAGTAGTAATTGTCCGGGTAGTGACGGAATAAGAATACAAGTGTCACCATCCCATTTCCTTCAGAGAGTGCTATGAAATCCCAGCTAAGGGATATTACACAGATAACAATGCATCCTGTAAGAGAGAGGAAAAGCCTGTAAATAAACTCTGTCTCAACACGCCTGGTCAGTCGCCTGGCATAGCAGACCATAATCCCTCGCAAAGTGGAGGAGGCCCGTGCCCAACAGTGGGACGTGAATGGGCTGGGGAGAAGTTAGTTATATGCCATCTGTGTTTATCATAATATTTTGTCTCCCTTCACGTTAAATTTACTGGACCTAGTAAATTAAAAGAGTCAGGCATGTATGACCAGATGTATGAGTGTAAATGAAGCCAAGGAAGTGTGTTTGATCGTAGCAGATGGCACTCTATAGTCTCTTACGCGAAGCATGATGATTAAATTTAAATCTATACTTACTAACATTATAAAGTGAAAGAGTTAGTTTGATTGTTTGCGCTAATCTCAGGAACTGAGATTAGCGCATTCAAGCATTCAAACAAACACTGAACCGATTTTATATTTTTACTAGCTGACCCGGCAAACGTTGTTTTGCCATACAAAAAAAAAGTTTGAAATATAGATGTTGGCCGATTCTCAGACCTACTGAATATGTAAGTAAAATTTGAGAAGAATCGGTCAAGCCGTTTTGGAGGAGTACGGTAACTAACACTGTGACACGTGAATTTTATATATTAGATTATATGTTTTTATTTTATCGATTTAAATAACCAAAATTCAAATACAGCAATAGTTGTTTTAATTTTGTAGTTAAATTAAGTTTAGTTGTGCACTAGAATTGGTACCGTGGTTTACATAATATTAATAGTAAACAATATTCTTTAGGCTTAATTAACTACTTAGTAACAATAAAATCAATTAAGTACTGCTAATCATATTAATTCTAATTACAACATAAAACTAATTAGATAATTGGTAATGATAATTAATTTTTTCTCTAAAATAATTCGAAAATAAACCCTGTGCATCGAAAATAAACATGCCTGGTCAGCATAGCATAGTAGACCATAATCCCTCCCAATGTAGTGGAGGCCCGTGCCCAACAGTGGAACTTTATTGGGCTGGAGATTGAAAATGTGTGTTACACGAATCTATAATACACAAAAAATTATCTTTTTTGTAACATTGTTCACTGATGCTATTCTTCTATGGGTCGCGGCGTGATGTTATATAGCCTATATATCGATGAATGTACTATCCAACGCTAAAAGGAGCCCCAGTAGTTCCTGAGATTAGCGCGTTCAAACGAACAAACTGTTCATAAATAATAATATAGATTAATAATCGGACATTGATCTAATAAAGGTATCAATAACCTTTAATGTATGGGAACTAGTGTCCGACCGAAAGTTCGGTTTCGGTTTCGGCTGGCCGAAAGTTTCGGCCATAGTCAAAGTCAAAGTCAAAATATTTCAAAGTCAAAATATTTCATTTCAAGTTGGCATGTTTTACAAGCTCTTTTGAAACGTCAGAAACTAGGTGTCTGTTCCAAACGCGGATCCTATGGAGAAGAACAGACAAGAAACTCCATGGCTTTTTTTTTCATTTCCTTTAATTTTTTTTTTCAACAATATTATTCATAGTTGTATCAGGGGTGTGAGAATGATGCCGATCAGTACTATCACGACTAACTAAAACTAACTTTTTTAAAACTAAAACTAACTTAATATTAAAATAGCCTTGTTGGAGCAAATCGACCAGTCTCAGCAGAAGGCACCCGTTCACGAGTATAACGCACACATCGGCCCCGCACAGCTCGACCATTTTGTAGGAAACCGTGCGACCCGACGTGCAACGCTACCAACTTCGAAACATTATCAAGCAAGCACATAAATCAAGTTTCGGTGGCAGTTTCGGAAACTTGTGTCGCAGTTCAGGCACACCTATGCTCGCCTAACTTCGATTCCCGGGGCAACGCTTTGACGGCCCTGTTCAGGAATTATGAGAACATAATTAAAAAAAAATAATAAAAATGTAGTTTTAAATTATCTTATATATAAAAATCCATTGCTGTTCGTTAGTCTCGCTAAAACTCGAGAAAGGCTGGGCAGATTTTGGTGTGTTTGATCTTGAAATATTCGTGAAAGTCCAGGGAAGGTTTAAACGGTGACAAAACATTATGGAGATCTAAAATTTCACGCGTACGGAGTAGCGGGCATCAGCTAGTATTAAATAAATGATTCCAACGAACTTAATATACTGTGTCTCCATTTAAAGCCCTAATTAATGCAAAATATTAGGCAAACTTCTGTATTTTTTAAATTTCATACTTGACCACGTGAGTTTCGGTTTCGGTCGCAAAACCAGTTTCGGTCGGACACTAATGAGAACACCATAGAGTAGGTATACAGGAATAGATTATTAGCTTCGTTTGTACTCGTATGTATAATTACTAATAATAAATATTCTTGGACATTTCACACTATGTTCTCTGGTCCCAAGCTAAGCTTATATGCTTGTTTTATAGGTATCATTATATGCTAACCTTGAGACCAGAGGATGTTGTTGTTAATATTTATGTACAAAATAAATATAAAATAAATTCGTGACTCCCTTTGATAGTGATGTTAATACATTGACCTGACTTTTGATAAAGTTATCAAACGCTTACAAGACCGACACAGACAAACATACTGGTAATTAAGGAAAAATAGCTAAAACAATGTTAATTATAACTAATCAACATGCGTATATTAGTTCGGTACGTATCTATCAATGTATTAACCTATGTAACGGAATCTTTGAAAGTGATTTTCACCCACTTGCAGTAGTCAGATTGTTCTGAAATTTTACACACATATTATGGACTAATGACAATGCAATAAGTAAAAAAAAGACGTGTGGCACTCGGGGACTGCCGCGGTAAAGCTATTGCTTAGTATTTTTTATCAACTTATGCAATTATAATTATTTATTTATTTTATTTATGCAAGAATATAAATACCATAAACTAAAATAAGATTAATAATCCTTATTTGCCAATTCTTACATCTGTCCATTGTTTATGGTAATTATGATAAAACAGCGACTGTCAATCAAATGTCAATAAAATAAAAACTGACGCCAAAACTGACATGAGTCACCAGCGCGAACAGCGAAACGGTGCTACTGCGCATGCTACGTAGCGCCGATGTGTAAGGTTTTTTACGCTATTTCCGTTACCCACGGAATTTAAATTTCGAATTTTGTGGATTCGGTCTCCACGCTCAAGGCCCGCGATAGAAGCTATGCAATAGCTTAAAAATGTTCAGGATTTTCAAGCGTGTTTCTTTTCATTTTTGAACTGAGCAAATAATTATTTAGTTAACCTCCTAGCTCTCCTAAACCTAATGGAGGTCGCGCTCAAAAATAACGCATGTTCAGTTCTGCACGCTGAATTGGTACCATTGAATAATTTAACTATTAAGGGCACTACAAACGGCATATCAATATATGCATATTAATATACCGATATGTATCTATACTCATGCCAGAGGTCGGAATTAGGTAGAGTTATTTACGTACTTACACTGATTTCATACAGCGAAAGAATAAAGTGGATATGCCTCAAATCCCGAGATTAATTTTAAAGAGCAGTAAAAAATCCTGTAATTTTTTCAAATAAAAATTTGATAGCGACTGATTCAGTAAGAAAAGTATTCGCTCGTGTTTATAAAAAAGGCGAAATATGCGTTTGAGAATTTGCTTAAGATATCAATAATTTGTATTATGAATTAGTGTAATCTAATAAAAATTGTATGCTAATTATCTTTTTATTTATTTAATTAGGTCCTTCACAGCTGTTATTTTCATAATTGTAGTTAATCTAGGCTTATAGATACGCCAATTATGAAGCACTCCGATAGCAAAATTGATTTTACATTGGTCGAGAGAAAAATAAATGAATAAACTTGAAGTGGGTTAGAAAGCATGTAGGTGTTGCGTGTATGTGTAGTGGTCGCATGGACAGTGTGTTATGTCTCTGGTCTGCGATCTTTGTTTTATTTGTCTATATCTGAGGTTTTTATTATTATTTATTCGTAATATTGTTGGTCACACGGGATTGTCTATAAGAAATCCTGGAAAGGTCCACATTAATATCAACATTTCGATGCAAGTACATAAATAACTCTACCTAATTCCGACCTATGCTTTTCACGTCACCGACAGATATATCTGTCTTTTTCTCGCCTCGCTTTTTTTCTGTATACATCCGTTTTTTTCTCGCTATATTAATATACATTAATATGGCGTTAGTGACGCCCTTTACCTTCCTTATTTTTAATGGCTGATTAATGAAAACAAAGCCTATTACCAGGTTACGCGTTTTGTTCATCACAATACAAAAATAATCTCGAAAAAATTCTATTTTGCACAATCGGGAAACGAACTGAATACTTTACGATAAAAATATTAAATAACGCTTATATATTTGCTAAAATTGAGGTTTTCCTTCCGAAATGAACGTAAAATAAGTCAGTAAACACTACAGACATAATATACCCAAACATACAGATAACTGAGTTATCGGCTACCACGAGACTTGTACGTGAAATGTTTTATCTGTTATTCGCTATACTATATAAATTTTAACTTTTATGGAGCCTATTGTTAAAGCGATTGCAAAAAGTTTGTAGAAATGGTCCTTTAAGTGCAAAATAGGTGCATCAACGATAAATTAAAAAATCTTCCCCTTTTCCCTCCGTGACCCTTAAAGGGCTGGTTTTGAGCGTGCAAAGATAACTTTATTTATGTAGGCCTTAAGACGGCACGATACCAAATTATGCTCCATACAAAAGTATGGGTATCGTACTTCCGTTTTTTCTTCGCGAAAGTTAAACCGCTTTTAATAGTTTTTGCGTTATTAAGTATAATAGATAAAGGGTATATCTATGCTTCTTTGACTTTCTTTTTTTTCAAAACATAATAACTAAAAGAAATATGACGATCCGAAAGACCCACTTTTTTCGGTTTTCTTTAGATAAAGTTGCAGCGTCTATCACACAAATTTGGTAAAGTTTTACCACAAAAGAAAGTGATAGGAGCATAGATATACTCTTTATCTTTAATATAACGCCAAAACTATTAAAATCGGTTTAACTTTCGCGAAATAAAAACGGAAGTACGAAACGTCTTTTTTTCAAAGAATTTGTAGGTAAAATCCGCTTCATCAATATTTGTCCCGTTCAGCGCGGCGCTCGGAAATAGGGATAGCAATACCTAAGACAAATACCTAAATGAGGAGTACAGTACCTAGAGTAGGCCTGTGCCCAACAGTCGGACATTATTGGCCTGGAAATAGATGTAAGCACTATACTAAAATGTATGCGCTGCCCTACCATTTACAACAAAAATAACTTAGAAGAGTACAATAAGATTTATTCAACACCTTATTTTAAAGCAAGTAATACGTAATCTTTTTCCGTCTAGTAGTACTGAGTATACGAGTGTTTCTCGCTGTTGGCTGCTTTTTTAACACGGTTTTATTGGCTCGATAGGTATTTATCAATGTATTAATTTAAAAACTGAATTTTTGAAATCGATTTTTGTCCACTTCCAGTAGTCGGATTGATCTGAGATTTTGCACACAACATGTTAAGGAACGATGATTCAGGATTTTCAAGCGTATTTCTTAGATTTTGAATAAATTATTAAACATTATTATTTTGATTCCAGAAGCCGAGTTTTGGTAGAGTAATGTGATACAAGCATGGATCCACAAGAATTAGTGCCATTGGAGGGTAAGTAGCAGATAAATAGTAAAATGTCATGCCTGTGCTTAGAAGACATTTTCCTTCCCAGGGTGCTATTAAAGCCAACTAAGGAATATAGTGCACAGATAACATGCTCTGTTAATATAGAAAATTTGAAAATAAACCCTATGCCTACACGCTAGATCAACGCGGCATATTAATTAGACTATAAAGTCGCACTACTGGGCACAGGCCTCCTCCACTTTGGGAAGGATTATGATCTACCATGCCATGCTGTTCAGACGTATTGGCATAGAGTTTATTTTTGAGTTTCCCATCTGTGCAGAGCAAGTTATCTGTGTACAATTCTCCTTAGCAGGCTTCAACAGTACCTTGGGAAGGAAATGGGGTAGTGTCAAATTGTATTCTTAATTTATCAGCACACGAACTTTCTGCAATAGATATATATCATACAATAGCTGACCCAGCAAACGTTGTTTTGCAATAAAATAATATTGCGACTATAAATTGAAATGTAAGCTATCCTATCTTTCAAGTTGGGTCAAAATGCACACGGTGTGCTAATTTAATTTAAAATCGGTTAAGTAGTTTAGGAATCCATCGCGGACAAACATCGTGACAGGAGATTTATATATATAAAGATTGTTTTGTTCCCAGCTGGCTACCATCGACCACCACGTCCATCTGTACTACCAAGCCCTCGCAACTGTTACTTAGCACCACGCTCTTGTTATCGAGTACCACTTCGACTATGCCGCCTATTAGGAATGCTGATTATATTACCAAGTTTATTTATATTGATACCCTTATATTTAAGGTAAGTTGGTTTGAAGTTAACACACTTAAATTTGTTCGGAATGTATTAATATATGTAACGGATTCTTTGAAAGTAAAATTCACTCACTTACAGTAGACGGATCGATCTGAAATTTTGCATACATATTAAGCACCGATGATAAAACAATAATTTAAAAAAATATTGAGGACTATCAAATGTGTTCTATAGTTTTAGAACTAAATATATTTTTAATAAATTAAATTTGATGTCTATCAAATGTGATGTAGACTCAATCGACTAACTTGGGTCTAATCAAGTTGGCCAACCTTATTCTCTCTAATAGTAATTTCTAAGAGGAGTATACATTTTCTAGAATATTGGCTTCTGTTGAACCTAAAATAACCCTGCATTCACTAATAATTGCCATACTAGACCCTTGTCGTGGTAATACCTGAGTGATTACCACGGCCCGGGTTTCTGGGCGCGAAGAAACACCGTGGGGCTTAGTGTGTAGTCTGGCCGTCGCCGGGAGCCCCACACGAAGCCCGAAGGTTGTCCCCGCAACTGGACAGGCAAAGTGCGTCAATGCATCCTCATGTAAAAAAAAATACTAGGCCCTTAAATTGTAATGTTTCAAAGGGCTGCTTATATATTTCATGACAGCAATTTAACAATATCATAAATATCTGTTACTTTGTTGTGTAATTAATAGATAAGTAATATGTTATATAAAAGGTCATTTACAGCCACTTATGAACCATCTATATAGACTAAGTATTTAAGTAAATAGTTTAAAGATATTTATGATAACCTTAATTTATAATTATGCCCTTAAGAGAGGACTCTAGTCCCGATAAATAAATATTCATGGACATTTCATACAACGTCCTCTGGTCCCAAGCTAAGCTTATACGCTTCTGTTATGGGTACCAGAATACTTAAACTACTTTTCTATTGTAAATACATGCTTGTGATACATAGAAAACACCCAGACGTAGTAGAAACATTTGTATGATATCTAAGAATATCTCACAAATGATTGTCCCAAGCGGGAATCGAACTCGCGACCTCGTGAACGGCAGTCCGTTACATGACCCACTAGACCACTAAGCCCGTCAAATTCGCGATTAAGGTATTCCTATCCATATTCCCGAGCGCCAGGCAAAAGGGACAACTATAGCTCGGTCAGATTTTACGTAGAAAATCTTTATAAAAATGCGTTTCGTAGACTGCTGCTTTCTTCAAAACATAAACTGATTTTAAAAATATTTACGCCATATTATAGATAGATGATCTCCGTGTAGTAACGGATTCTCCGTGTGGTAACGGATTAAGAATACAAGTGTCACCACCCCATCTCCTCCCAAGGGTGCTGTAAAAGTCATCTAAGGGATACGAATACACAAGGCACACAGATAACATTCTCTGTGAGAGACGAAAATCTCGAAAATAAACCCTGTGCAAATACGCCTGGTCAGCGCTGCACAGGTCCCTTCCAAAATGGACGAGGCCCGTGCCCAGTGGGAGGTAAATGGGCTGGAGAAAGAATTATAGAATTACATAAGGCAGACAAACAGGAACACTAGTTATGATGTACAAGTGGCGGTCTTATCGCACTCGGCGATTTCTTCCAGACAACCGTATGGATTTGGTGGTGAGAAATCAGTGTGGTAGTGTGATTAAAGCCCGGTTTCCACCGCGAGCGGAACGGACCCATTAATGACTTCGTTAAACTCGCAAACGCAAACTGCATACTTGTATTTCCACCAACAAATAGTCGGACGGAAAGAGCCGAGCGTGTAGAAAGAGTAGAAATGAGCTCGCTCAGTTCTAGGGAGCGGAGCGGAGTACTTACGGACTCCGCTCAACTCGCAATTACAATTTACATAGTAGCGTTTCCACACAGAAAATGGTGAGCGGGGCGGATTGAGCGAGTAAAAAGAAATTGAAAAGAGTCCGCTGCGCAAGGCCTGCACCGACTAGTTCAGAACGGACTCGCTCGCATAAACACTCACTCACTCTATAACATCGCAACAACACGACCACACGCAACCATTTTCCGCACATTACCCTTTCGCAGTGGAAACCGGGCTTAAGAGTGTGAAATTGCGAGAGATTGATTGTATGAATAAATAATGGCATAAAAAGAATATATATAAATAAATGTGTACCTATTATACACACATACATACGAATACATACACATACATACGAAATACATACAGATACATACGAATATACACACATACATACGAATACATACACATATACAAATAAATTATAGCGAAAGGTTTCCTGATTGTTTCAGGCTATGTATTCCTCGTATTACTTTATTTTTTGGAAGAAAATTACCTCAAGTTTTGTGTGAAATGATTAGGAACATACGTGTGCCAGTCCAATTCGTACTTAGCCGTTATAATTTTAACAGTATATTTATATTAAGTTTGTAAATATATCTAAAAGAAATCGTGATAGTTTAATTATCTCCATTAAAAAATATAATCATATATTTATACAAAAGTTGCCAAAATATTTATATGTGTGCGTTGAACCGTGTTTATATGTCTGTGTTTGTGTAACTGATTATCGTTATACAACGATAAAAAAATATATAGTCATGCAAAATTTCATTTTAGCATATAAATAAGCGGTTGTTACACCCGTCCGTTTACAACCGTCGGGCATGTATGACCAGATGTATAAGTGTGGATGAAGCCAAGAAAGTATTATTGGATCGTAGCAGATGGCGCTCTATAGTCTCTGCCTACCCCCATGGGAAAAAGGCGTGATGTTATTATGATGATGATGATTGTTACACTTATAAGCTAGGTATACATGATATTTGCAAATGTTAAAGATACGATTAAAGAGACCGACTGAAAAACACCTGTAATTTTTATCTAACTAATACGTTTTTAAGCCTTATGCATTATAAACGCTAATAAAATAACAATTTACTTAGTTGAAAAGCTGAAAAACACGCTTAAATCCTGGTTATTTTGTTTTAACAATCTTATATCAGCTCGGTACGTATCTAATTATCAATGTATTAATTTATGTAACAGAATGTATGACCAGATGTATGAGTATGGATGAAGCCAAGGAAAAATGTTTGGATCGTAGCAGATGGCGCTCTATAGTCACTGGCTACCCTCATGCGAAAAGGCGTGATATTATGATGATAAGGAATTTTTGGAAGTGTTATTAACCCACTTGCAGTAGTCGGATTGATCTGAAACTTAGCACACATATAAAGAACCGATAACAATGCTATGATTTAAAATATATGCAAAATTTTCAGGCGTGGTTTTTATTATTTGAACTAAAAAACAAGATTGAAAATCCTGGTTATTTTTGTAAATATTGTTTTGCAAAATTTCAAATGAATCCAACTATTGTAAGTGGTTAAAAATTACTTTCAAAGATTATGTTACATAGGTTACATAGAATAATACCAATATTATAAAGAAGAAGAAGACTACTACACTAATCTCGGGAATCACTGGCCCGATTTGAAAAATTCTTTCATTGTTAGATAATAAATTTATCCAGGAAGGCTATGGCTTTATAACATCACGCTGCGACTAATAGGAGCGAAGCGTCAGTGAAAAACGTTACAAAAACGGAGAAATTTTTCTAAATTCCACGCGTGCGATGTCGCAAGCAACAGCTAGTACATACATGGATAAGTATGAAGTTAATAAAGCGTGTTAAACTTACCAAGTACGGTAAGATTTTCGTGTCTCGGGATCTTGGTCTGTTCTAAGTAAGTGTGAAAAGCACTTTTAGGTATCTGACAACTATTGAAATCAGGGTATCTGAATAATAGACTGATGAATCCTATCAATTCACGTCAGTAATCAGACCATTACTCCTCATGTATAACGCGTGGAATAACCACGCCCACGAACAGTGATAGATACACCTGATTTCTTTATCGATACCAATATTATGACGGGCCTTTTAGTGCAATGATTGGTGTATAGGACTGTCGTACACAAAGGGTTTGATTAAAAACAAGCTCAAACCTAAGCTATTGTTTGTAATAAATAGGCATAATTACCAATTACTTTAAAAACAGCAGAAGCTAGGTAGCTTTTCTTAAAAGCTTTCAGTCTTTATGGCAAGCCATTATGGTGCTTTGAGCCTTACCATGACCCGGCATAGGTCATCTCCCTGTCGTCCTAATAATATGGCCTTATGCCTCGACCACTCGACTGTCCGTGAACTGTGACCGCCGCGCATGCCCATTTCGTCTTGCCGGCTATTACGCGCCAACGATTCTTGCTCCGGGGTCCTGCAGGGGGGTGTCATAAGCTAGGTGTCAGATGGCAATCTATAGTTCTGCCTACTTCTATAATAAAAAGGCGTGACGGGTTGAAGATGATTAAATAAGATTGTGTTGTTTCAGATACCGTGTGTTCTCCGGCCAGATGTACCCGATGAGCATGACGGATATGAGACTGATAGATAGTAAGATATCCACTACTTGGTGCCAGGTAGGTGTGTAAACCACACAACTCATCTTAACCATGCAACTGTTAGATCCATTTTACCAGCTTTCCTCCATCAAATTTAGGAAATAGACCTCCAATTTAGGACGTCTGAAATTGTGAATCTGTGCTACTTGTATTGTTCTTCCTTTCTATTAGCTTCGTTTCTATAATTATGCAATATAAGCTGTTAAGCTAGCTTTGAAGGGACCCTCTGATTGATTTTTATGAGCATTGCGATGGGAATTTGGAGTAATTATATAATTTTTTTGTATGGCACATTGCGTTTGTTATTTTTGCTACTAGTACCGTTTTTCACCTAAGCCTAAGTGCCTAGACTAGACTATCGGTTATCTTTTCGTAATGAATTAGGGTCATAGGGGGTCTTGGGTAAGCCCAGTAGATGAGTAGAGTGGAAAAGATGGGCCTGCATACTATATGGTTAGCCTACCTAATTTTCGTACTAATATGGGAAACCCAATTGCAATCAATATCTCTGGACAAATGTGATCGTTTATCATGATCAATTTGTAATTGATTGATAGTAAGATAGCAAAAAAATTGTTTCTAGGGAGTCAAATATGTTTTATATAACAACCATGCATACGCACACTACACAGATAGATATAACCTAATTTGATTTGTAAAAGTTTTAACCTATTTTTTTTTATAGTAACTAAGAACACCCATAAAGGGGACAGCACTGTTTCTTCCTTAACACAGGTTGCTTGCAACCTAGGTAGGAGAACATAAACCCACAAAATTGTATACTTTGAATTTAAGCCAAACCTTTTATTTACAATGTTTTATATTATATCGATTATCAATACCAATCATCTTGGCTGGGCCGATTTTGGTGATTTTGGTCTTGAAATATTCATGAAAGTCCAGGGAAGATTTAAACGGTTCCTAAAATTCCACGCGTACGGAGTAGCGGGGATCAGCTAGTTTTACATAATTTTTGGAAAGGTAATAGGTTCACTTGCCACAAGATAGCCTCTGCGAGAGACAGATTGTTAGTATACTAAATACTTTTGGTATGGCTACTGGTTATTTACTAAATTGTTTAATTAATTACATAATAGATCATATAGAGGCTACATTTCTAACGAAACAAAATAATTTCGTTAAAAAATTAGGCATCGATGCAAGCGGCGCAGAGTCGGATATTGTGGCGTTCTATGAAGACTTATGTCCAAAAGGGGACGGAAAAAGACTAACAGATGGCAGGATAGCTTTATCACAAATTAAAGACAGGAAAGAAGTCTCTAATAAAATTTTCACAGTATTTTATATACTAGTTAAGTTATATCATTTATATTGCTGTCGAAAACACTTGTAAACTAAAGATAACCGGTTTGTGATAATAATGTAGTTAGGCATTTAATAATACAACGCAATTGGTATCCATTGTAAAAATATTACGTCTGAATAAAGATAAGACAGAAAAAAAATGTCCGGAGGTAAATATTTAAATACTTGTGGAAATATGACTTTATAAAGTCAACTCATGTTTCCTGTCTGTCAACCTATTTCTGCCATAAGTGAAAACACAGATACAATATACAAAATAACGCTAATAACAGTTATAATTTAACTAGCTGAACCCCAATATCCTTCTCATGCCGCTGTAAAAGCCAGCTAAGGGATTAACATTCTCTGTGAGAGACTGTCCAATAAACCCTATGCCGCGGCCCTCACGTCTGGTTAGGTTAGCGAGATACAGTAAACCATAATCCCTTCCAAAGTGGAGGAGGCCCGTGGCCAACAGTGGAACTTTAATAGGCTGGAGAGAGAGAGAGAGAGGGAGATACATTAGTAATCTTCCCACTCATGACCTAGGGGCGTAAAAAATATGTCAGTCAGTCAATCATGAAGTCAACTAGAGTACAATAACTAACAATAATCTAAATTTTACTTTCCAGAGACAAGTGGTCCGTTCAAACGCAACATTCAACGCCTTCGTAGTCCCCGGTCAACCAGAACTAACTCAAGATTTAGTGCCTGTCTCTATGACTAGAGAACTAGAATTAGGTGATGATATGAAGGAGTATTGGGGCTTCTATTTGCTAAAAGGATCTTCCGTTACTGTATCTACTTGTGTTAGGTAAGTTAAAACCTGCATCACTTTCTCTGAATAGTATAGGAAAGGCAGTTTTCTTAATTAAAAAAAAATCACTTTTACCTCTTTTTAGATAAAAGTGGAAATGTTGTCGAATTTGTAAGATTTTTTTCCGACTGTCATGAAAAGGATATGTTTGTGGTTTACGGCTGTTCTGTTTTCAATAACTAATCTACGATAATGGACAGATAGTTATCCCCGTTTATCAGTAAGGTATTTCCATCTCCAATTAATATTGAAAACGACCGATATTCTATAAGTAAGGGGGATATTGAAACAGCCTTGCAATTGATTTTACCTATATAACTTAGTCCTGAGTAATTCTTTCTTCAATCTTGTCTCTATATCTATTACTACACCGCATTTTTATATTTTATTGCAATTTTATATACGTTTCCTAACATATAGACATCCAGGCGCATCCCTCATAATGATCAAAGGCTACAAACACCTTCAAGAGTGCGCGTACATCGGTGATGACTCTTCGGAGGAATTGGATGAGATCTTTGAGGCTTATGGACTTGGCTTGATGTCGAACACTACATTCTATGAGAAGATTCAAAACTTTACTAAAGATGATGGAAAAGCTAATGATCCTGGTAAGGATATAATATAGATACGATTTTGTAACGTTACAAAGAAGATGTTGGTAGCATAAGGTTTAGGTAAAAGTAGACCCTATACCAATACACGGTCAGCGTGGCATCATAGACGAATTGCTTTCCTGGAGTAGAGGGGACTCGTGCCCAACAATTGGTCGTTGATGAGCTAGGGGACAGAGAGCAGATCCTTAGGATTTTAGCCAGCTTTACAGTTGACTGACAATTAATTTAAGACTTCATTGAAATCCAAAAGAGAGGCGGAAAATTCTAATGAAACTAGTTTTTTGATAGGAGCTATGCGAAGACACAAGCCAGGCGTCAGTTTCCACGATCCAAACAAAGCTAATGTACCATCAGATAATGGCAGCTTCTCAGATTTGACTGAAGCAGATCTGGACCATGATCCAAAGGTAAGTGATCTTCTTGTTCCTTCTTAACCTTTCATTATCGGGCATATCTGTATAGGCTATTGTGCTGACCAGACGTCTTGGCATATAATTAAGTCCCGTGTCTCTCACAGTTGATTTTATCTGCTGTTCTAATCTCTTAGCTCGCTCCTTCAGCACCCTGGGCAGGAAATCGGTGCTGAAACTTGTATTTTTATTTTTGGCTAATCACTTAGATCGTAGAGATCCTATTTGGGGCATCTTCTGTTCTACTTAACGAGATCTTAAATGCCTAGTTCTTTTTCCTCTCTCAACTCTATAGCCTATAGCATTCTCGGAGATTGTAGTTGTTAGTGAATCTATTAGAGAAATTTCTTAAAACTGGACCGCTACTTTTGGAGATTACCCCCTATTACAAGTTTCCTCTTTATTTCATAGTATAGATTTCTTAACAATAAGTAAATTATCCCTTACTACAGGAACTCCGCGCAATTCTGGAACATCTGCACGCTCTCCGAGAAGCAGCTAAGATTCAGCAAGCAAAGAATTACCACCCACCTTCCAACATCATGTCGTTACCAGCTCTTCATAGGCATAGAGATGCTAATGTTGATATAGAAGAAAGAAGATGGATATCTTTTCAGGGTAAGTTTTATTTCCATTTTTATTAATATATTAAGCTATGTAACGGAATCTTTGATACTTTCAAAGATTCCGTTATATAGCTTAATATATTGATACTCACTTGCAATAGTCGGATTGCTCCAAAATTTTGCATGACAATGCAACAATATAAAGAAATTTTAATACTCGGAATTTTTAAGAGGGTTTTTGATTTTTAAACTAAGCTGAATTTGAAGTTACTCTAGCACTGTTTAAGGTAGTAATTAACCGCCTAATATTTATAGTTATTGATTTTAAACTTACGCGATTTGAGCTCATTATTTGTTTATTATTATTTAAAAGGTATAATACCTTTGCTCCGATGCTTTTATCGATCGAGTGTTGACTGACTGAATGACCAGTCATCCTGTGTGTGTGACAATTAACAGAGTACCTATCGCAAAATAGACCAATACAATCAATTATATTAAGAGTAGCTATCAAAAAGTTAAGAAACATCAACAGCTGACAAATAGATACTTATAGCTATCAAAACGATAATCCAATGCAACTACGCATAATGATAAAATATAATCAGACTTGTACATCAATATATTACAGGAGTTATTTCTATAAAAATGTATTATTAGATTACAACATCATGATAAGTATTACTATCTTGAGGCTACTAAATCTTATATACCTTATCGACAAGTTCACTGATCGTAAAATTTATCTTTAATAGTTTTGTTACTACGTTTTTAACTTACTATATTTTCCTTATAAATATACCTGTCCCTTTCTCTCTCAAGTCCATTAATTACTACTATAGAAGGATTACGGTCTACAATGCCGCGCTGACCAGGCGTTTAGCACTGGGTTTATTTTAGAGTTTTCCGTCTCTCTTAGATGATTTGATCTGTGTAATGTAGGTAATGTGAAATTCTTTAGCTGGCTTGAGGATTCTGGACTAAACTGGCTTAATTTCAATCCAGGATTCTAAAACTCCATTTTTATTTTACAGATCTTGATGGCAACTACAGCGAAATTATACCTCCTACAGTAATCAAGCCTAAAATAGCAACAGAAGTAGTAACAAATAAAAATGATAAGACTGATATTAAAATTAATACTCAAAATACAATAGTTCTAGTAAATGATACAGCGGAAAAAACAGAATTTAATACTAGTCATATCAAAATAGAAAATACAAAAGAAATAAAACTTAAAACTGCTGAAAATGAAAGTGATAAGGTTGCAATTGGACTTAATTCTCAAAGTACAAGAGTAAATGATACAGAGAAAATTAAAGAAATTTTAAATAATAAAATAAATAATAGTGATATTGAAGGAAAAAATACAGAAGAAGTAGCACCAAGTTTTGAAAATGCAAGTGTTAAATCTGCAATTGAAGTTAATACTCAAAGAACGGCCGTTGTGATCGATGTTACAGAAGAATTGAAAGAAGTGACTACAAAATATCAAACAGAGGTGAGTGCAAGTGTTACATTCGTCATTTATAGGATTATTTCAGACCTCGCGGTCGTACTAACGTCTCTCTTGATGGTAACTAACAACATATGAACTAAGATTTTTGACGTTTGCGTAACTCAATACATCGGTGACATTCGTAAGTTTATTTTTTTCATACTCACAAGCACAATGTTACTCGCGTCAATCTTTGCGATGTGCATAGAGAAAAGAACACTAATATTTTGGTTTAAATAATAATTAAACGAATAAATAAATCACCTAGTTCTGAAAGCTCAATAGTGTCTTTGAGGTAGCACTTTGGCACAGATAGATACAAACATTAATTTTGTCTCAAATTATACAAGTTATACATAATGCACTGTAATGATTATTCTAGAATATATCGTGGAAAGTTTCTTATCTTCAATAAGGATTGTAGTTATCGTGTCAAAGATATCGTGTAAATAGTTTATTGTACCAACAGCAAACTTATTCTGTACATCATTGTGTGAAAGTCTCTCTTTAAAAGAGCTCATTCATCGTGATGTTAAAGTTTATTAATTGCTCAATTAACATTATGATCTTCTATAAAAACTACACTATCGCTTTTAGAGTTATGTTATAAGGCAAAATTTTGTCTGTACATGTTTGTTACTCCT
The DNA here is from genome assembly GCA_916999025.1 of Orgyia antiqua. Taxonomy (NCBI): domain Eukaryota; kingdom Metazoa; phylum Arthropoda; class Insecta; order Lepidoptera; family Erebidae; genus Orgyia; species Orgyia antiqua. The sequence continues at coordinate 1,854,909 of OU779874.1, forward strand.
TCAAGGTCAAACGGCTGAGCGGATTTAAATGAAATTTGGTACTGGGATAGCTTACATACCCTACTAGAATCAAACACGTCACCATAATTCTCTTGCCCTTATCTCGTTATTTGGGGCCGGCGCAACATAACTGCATTGCAGTGGGTTTGGTTGATTTTTACGGCCTGCCTGACGCCAACCCTCCTCAGGTACAGGTTGTCATGCGACGTGGTTCCGTGGGTCTTTCGACACCAAGGGGCAAGATAAAGGGAGGCGACTTTTTGTCCTACGCGCATAGCATTAAACACGAGATACAAAACCTTATAGCTGTTTGTTAAAATGTTCATTCATATTGTAGAGTCCAGAAATAGAATCAGAAGAACCTAATTCTAAGGAAGTATTTGAAGATGTATTAAAGAGACTACAAGCATTAGGTGACAGAGGAAAGCGCGTATTAATAAAACTACATCAAACAATGGGAGTGGATTATCAAGAAACGGTAATTACGAAATATTTAATTCTACATACATTTTTCTCTCTCTTTCCACCATAGTAACGCCCCACTGAATGGGAATGGGCGCCATCCACTTCGAGAGGGATTATGGTATTCTGTGCTGCGTAGACCAGGCATAGGGTATATTTTTGACTTTACCATCTCTCACAGAGAATGCTATCCGTGTGCAATATTCCTTAACTGGCTTTTACAGCCCCTAAGAAGGAAAAAGGGTGGTAACACTTGTATTCTTAATCCGTCACCACATGGATAGCTAAATTTAATAGATCACAATACATATGTTTTCAGCCAGCCACTTCTCCAAACAAAATGGATATAATGTCAGTAGTAACTGGAAGTGGCGAAGAGTTGGACAGATTACGAAAGGTTCTCGTTGAAGCCATTGATGAAGAGAAAACCAGGTCACAGAGACAAAGTAAGTATTTTAAGGCAAATGTCGTGACGGAGGTTTTACCAGAAATCCCAGTTTATTGCACCCATAAATGTTCCACATTTTATTATGGGTCTCTACTTCTGGAAGGTTAGATTGGCTGTAGTAAGCATGCTCTGCGAGCATTTGAGATCTGCTAAAATCATTTATTTGTTTATTTATAGCTACATGCTGTATATTTGGTTTATTCCCGTTCGTCGACACCCTGTTCTCCACAGTGAGGTCGAACACAAAATATTCTCGAATGGGAATATACAGCACCGTACGTCCACATCCTGTCTATTCCCACACTACTCCCGTTCGTCAACACTCTATAGGATGGAGTGTGGACGAACGGGAATAACCCCTTACATTTATCCATGCAGGCTTCCAATAGAAGCTATTCTATCATATATCTTATTCCTTTGGATTTCTTCTCACATTTTGGTAAAGGGTCCTTTCTAAGACAAGACACTGTATCTATTCTTACACGACATTGATGGCTTTTTATTGATATTATTAGAGAGACACCATGAGGCAATGGAACAAGCTCGTGATAAAAGAGAAATGATGTTAGGTCAGATAGAACTGACAAAGTCTTTCAACGAAGATGATGAAGCCAGGGATTATGCAGCTGAAGAAGTAAGTATTTAAAAGAGATTTTAGTTTTAAGAGATCCTTTACAGAATTTAGCAGAAGTCAGATGACTAGTCGGTTAGCATAAGTAATTAAAAGCATGTACTTGCTCTTTCCAGGGTCTAGATCCAGATGGATATGCGGAACACCACGTCCAACTAAATGAAACAACACCATTTGATATGAGTAACTCTGAATTCTGGTCCTCATTCTCTAGCAGTGAAGAGGCATTACTTGAATGTGAAGGTCTAATACTAAACTTGCCGTTAACACCACATAGTTCGTGTATTAAAAATGCTTCCCAAGACTTGTCATTTTCTGCTGCAAAAGCCAATGCACTTACTTATAGGTAAGATAATTATTTCTGTATTTAGATAATCATGGTCATTTCCATACAATGTCCTCTAGTCATAAACCAAGCTTAATTTTTACCAATTTCAAAAAAAGGAGGAGGTTCTCAATTAGTCCCTATGTTTTTTATTTTTTTTATGTTGTACGAAGCGGTTATATTTTGATTCTTTTTACACGCTTTATATTAGCTTCACTTGTATGTTTGTTTGTTTGTATGTTTGTATGTTTGTAACCGACTCCTTTGGACGCTATTTTGACCCACTTCAAACGGTCAGATTCTATTCAAATTTTGCACACCTGTCAAAGACCGATGACAATGCAATAATTCGATTAAATAAAGCGTGTTTTTTAGTTTTTTTAAACTATTTTTTTTTTTTATTTGAAAGCGGGTGGTTCCCGTATGATCCCATTGGCACCAGGTCAGGATCTGATGGTTATCTCGCAAGAAATCAAGGAAAATCCTCAAATTTTAAATACACACATAGTTTTTACATGCTATGGTCTCGTGAAATCGGTTCAATTATTTTTTAAATAAAACTATTATCTGATTTGAAAATATCATACAAATAATAATTATTCTGTGAAGGGATTGAAACGCAACAATTATTTGTGTGTGTTCTTTGTTTCATCGCAATCGATCCAAGAAGTAAGAATTAAAAAATTAACGAACACTCAATTCAGTTACTAGCAACGCCATCTAGCGATTAAATTGAATTAAAACATACAAAAACCAACATTATTTTCATCGCGATTATTATTCCCATGCAGTCATGGGATAATAAAGAACGAACTTATTTTTACACGCTTTATATTAGCTTCACTTGTATGTTTGTTTGTATGTTTGTTTGTATGTTTGTAACCGACTCCTTTGGACGCTATTTTGACCCACTTTAAACGGTCAGATGCTATTCAAATTTTGCACACCTGTCAAAGACCGATGACAATGCAATAATTCGATTAAAATATCCGATTATCCTGGTTAGATTCGCCAGGATTCATTAATCTCTTTCCGGATCCTTCTCATGAGAGTAAGAGAGAGGGCTAGTACACGAACTACGCATGCGCGCATTTCCAGAGAAACTCTTTTTTCTATTTTTTTGTTGGGTTTTCTATATAAAGCGTGTTTTTAAGTTTTTTTAAACTATTATTTATTTTATCCTTTTTACCGCGGGTAACACCGCAGGGCACAGCTAGTTTTTAATCATTTGGATTTCCGAATAATGCCAAAATTTTGTCGATTCCTTTTTTAATCAAAAATATCTTTTTTTTTTCAGGGTACCTGCCAATGGTTATTATTTTTTCGTATTTTCATCCGAAAATGAAGTGAATACGAATTTTATTCGAGCGAAATTTGAATTACAAAAAACTCGTTACGACGTCGCAAGAACTAAGTTACGAGAATGTACGAACAGTACTGAAAGATGTGATCTACCATTAGATATATTTACTAGTCAAAAGGTATGTCAAAAAGATTAAAAAAAAATTCACGTGTCACAGTGTTAGTTACCGTACTCCTCCGAAACGGCTTGACCGATTCTTATGAAATTTTGTATGCACATTCAGTAGGTCTGAGAATCGGCTAACATCTATTTTTCAAAATTTTTTTATTTTTAGTTAGCAAAACATCGTTTGCCAGGTCAGCTAGTAATACATAAAATTCTCGTGTCACAATGTTCGTTCCCGTACTTCTCCGAAACGGCTTGACCGATTTTTATGAATTAATGTTACATGCTTATTTAGTAAGTCTGAGAATCGGCTACTATCTATATTTCATACCCCTAAGTGATAAGGGTTGCCCACCACTAACATTTGTATGGCAAAACAACGTTTGCCTTAAAACTACTTTTTACGGATTTAGACGCGTATTTCTCTCACCAGCCCGCTTTACGTCCCACTGTTGGGCACTGGCGTCCTCCATTTCGGGAAGATTTATGGTCTACTGTGCCGCGCTGATCAGGCGTGTTGGCACAGAGTTTAGTTTCGAGTTTTCCATCTCTCACAGTAGACGTTAACTGCTTATATTGTTCCTTAGCTGGCTTTTACAGCACCCTTGGGAGGAGATGGGGTGGTGACACTTGTATTCTTAATCCGTCACCACTCGGACAATAGTATGTACATGGCTACATAACTCATACGGCTTGAAGCCACATAAAATATATCTGTGTACGTAAAATATGTATCTATGTGTGCCTCTAATACAGGCTATTCCGGCTATACGTCACATGAATCATAGATTAATAAAAGAGGTCTTCCCTTCCTAATGACATCTTTGTTTTATAGTTTGGTAAAGTGATCTTTATAGCTCACGAAAACTACAATGTCACTTGAATTAAGAATACTGTAATTAAAAGAAGAGACTGAGCTGCGTAGAGGACACATTACAGCTCAGTCTCACCCATGACCAGGGTGACTGCAAAGTCTCCGAAACGTCGGGTCAAAATTTAAAACAACGCGTCTAAATCCGTAAAAAATAATTTTGTTTGAACAAATGAGTCGCGCAAGTGTTAGACAATATTATACCGTAATTATCACAATGCACCATAAAATACGTTTTAGCCAGAATAATTTTATGCGTCTCCAAGATTGAAAGCATATCCATTATTTGGTATATCTATGTGTTTCAAACATAAGTAATTATATGTCTGTCTAACTTTTAGGTAGTTCTAGAAGTGCCTTTAAGGAACAACGACTCATTATGGAATGAACAATTCGTCATTATATCAGAATGTGAACCCAGGACTTCCATATATTTATTCTGTGTCATCGCTGTACCAGTACTTATTATAGTATTTGCATTTCAATGATTTTTGTATATAAATTGTTTGAGTTAACTATAAAAAAAGTCCCGTAGATTTGGGGTTTAAGCTAATAAACAGATGAACACCAGTCGTACAAAAATGATTCTTTTGTAAGTATTTTGTACGGTAATACAAAATATATTCATGGACATTTCACACAACGTCTTCTGGTCCCAAGCTAAGCTTATATACTTGTGTTATGGGTACCAGAATACGGATAGAATACATATACTACTTTTCTTTTGTAAATACGTACTTATAATATATAGAAAACACCCAGACGCAGTATGTACAAACATTCGTAAATATCACAGAATTGATATTCCCGTGCGGGAATCGAACTCGCAATCTCGTGAACGACAGTCCGTTACATGAACCACTAGACCGTGAAGCCTATCCTATCCTATCTAATATGCTTTTGAGATACAACATTGGGATAGAATCAGTAATACTTGAAAATCAAATAATTTTTGTAAAAATTTTGACTTTGAATATTTTGATTAGTTCTGTATAATCTGTGTAATAAACACAGATTATCCTAATAAGTTAACTGTTTATACTTTAGGCTTACAATTAGATACTACAAAAAACTTTTGTGGATATATCTTTTTTATTTGCCCCAGGGCCTTTGGTTACCTAGCTACGCCACTGATTGTGAGAAAAAGATATATTAGAATATTCTGATGAATTCGAATAATAATGATATTTAAGGTCTTAATAAAATCGCAATATTATATTCAGAAATTATTAGAATTATATTACTAATAGAAATAATTTTTTTTTTCACATTTTACAATTATTTTTTGCAGTATTAAAATAGTGACATCTATCGGCAGCTATAAACATCATTTTCTATTGCTATACTACTAGCGACATCTAGCGGTTGTAGGAAACACTTAAACACTATTTTAATAAAAACTTTTTGAATTCAATACAATACATATCATTACTTTTAATAAAATTTGTGTTTTTGTTTATAAAAATACTAGTGTCCGACCGAAAGTTCGGTTTCGGTTCAATCAAGTCAAGTTTCGGCGGCAGTTTTGGTTTCGGCGAAAATCGGCCGAAACTTTTGCCGAAACCGAAATTTGTGTCACAGTTCACGCACATTCATGCTCGCCTAACTTCGTTTCCCGCGGCAACGGTTTGACGGACCTGTTCGGGAATTATGAGAACAAAATTTTAAAAAATAATAAAGATGTTATTAATATTCTTTTAAAGAATCATTATATAAATGATTCTAACAAACTCAATATAATGTGTCTCCATTTCAAGCCCTAATTAATGCAAAATAATAGGTGAAATGCACCAAATTTCATCATTTTAAGAAATTTTATTCTTGACCACGTGAGTTTCGGTTTCGGTTTCGGCCGAAACTGAAGCCACGGCCGAACATTCGGTTTCGGCCAGAAAACCAGTTTCGGTCGGACACTAAAAAATACATTATGTGATAAATTGGGCTAGTGCCATTAGGTATATACTTATTCTTAGATTAATTTTATAGTTTTATAAAATGTATCTCTGATGTTATGAAAATAAAATTATATTTTACTGTTTTCGATATTATTTATTTTAGTAAGCGTTTTGAAAGAAGATGTAGTGGCTTAGGTGGAAAAAGGTATGCTCAGGTGGTTTGGTCATATAGAGAGGATGAATGATAGACGATTAACGAAATGCATATACACGCCGGAGGTAAGTAGGAACACTGGGAGAGGAAAGTATATTCCGATGTCATCACCAGTATACTTCAAAAGGGTCAAGTCCGTAGCACTTACCTACAACTGTCGGGCAGGTATGATCAGATGTATGATTGTAAATGAACCTAAGGAAGTATGTTTAGATCGTAGTTAGATGGCACTCTATGATCTCTGTCTACCTCCATGGAAAAAGGTGTAACGGGGGTGATGATGATTTATTTTAAATCCTTGTTCTTTGCCCTAATCGTTTAGTGTAATCTTTGACTCAAGGACGTAGCCAGAGGGGGTTTTAGGTATATAAATAAACCCAGCATCTTCCCAGGGCTGATATGTAGTGTAGTCTGAATCTGTGGTGATAGATTCCACCCCTTTTTCTGCCCAGGGTGCTGTAAAAGCCAGCTTAAGGATGTTATACATGGATAATATCCTCTGAGAGACAGGTAACCCTGAAAATAAACACTGTGCCTGGTTGGTGCTAACACTCCTGGTCAGCGCGACAGTCTACTGAGCAGAATATTATCCTGACTAATTTATAAATGTGAAAACGAGATGGTGACACATAAAAATATTAACGAGCTTAAGTGTTAATTTTTTTCTTCTTTATATTAATCTGCTTGTACACTGCAGCCCCACTTTATTTTAATTCCTAACTTTTCTTTCCATCCCATGGTTGGCTGGAAGAGATCACTTTACGTGATAAGGTACCTAGTCTTAAGCTTAATTTCAGTTTTCTGTTTCTTGTAAAGTGTACAATAAAGAGTTAATCTACCTATCTATCTATATATCTAAGTCTCAGTAACAGGGGTTTTACCATTTGATACGGATCCCTAAAATATAACAACCTATTGTGTCTTTATTATCTAGTAAGATCAAGGTCACATCTGTCATTTTGTAAGATGTTATTAGAGTTTATTATCTACATGTTTATCGACACTCTGTTGTTTTATGTACAGATGTCATTTATAGTCTTAGGCTGGAAACAGTGATAGGCTAATTTACGGCTAGTTTTAGTGTCACGCTGACCGCACGCTTACTTACCGTCGGCGCTGACAGCCGAAACGTAAGGATTTTTAGGAAACGATTTAGATTTAGATTTACACGTAGCTATCAGCACTGACGGGGCGGCGGCCGTACGCGTTACGCTTCTGCACCGCGTAGCATTGCCAAAAAAAAGAAGAAAGACTGTATAGACAGCAACAGATTCAGTGCTTTATTTAACAAACTAGCTGTTGCCCGCAACTTCGTACGCGTGGAATTTTGAAACGAAACCGCAACAAATTATACAAAAATGCCATCCTTTGGAACTACTCTATCTATTAAAAAACCCGCATCAGTATCCATTGCGTAGTTTTGAAGTTATAAGCTCACATAGGGACATACATACAAAGATTACGACTTTGTTTTGAAAATGAGAGACAAAACTATACAGTCTTAATATTTGGGTTCCGCAAACCTTTTAGAACGGATTCGTAAAACCCACCAGGCCTGTGTGCATCAATACCTATGTATATTATGCTACACATTCAGTCCACGACATACCAAAACATCTGCATAACAATGCATTCTTATTGAAACAAGTTGGGAATACTTGATAAAAAACGCACTCATCATTAAGTCTGGGGCAATGCCTTTTGTACAAATACTACGATGTTTGTTGAACAAATGAACTGAGTTGTTAGGGTTCCGTGTACTGGAGAACCTTTAGAGTATTATTACAAAGTTTTCTTTTGGATTTTGAAAAGAAGTTTCAAGGGAAAAGGCTTTGGATTACATTAATTAGTCCTGAATTATAACCTCCTGGATGTCCAAGCAAACGCTTTTCCGCCTAAAGTTATAAGATAAGGATATAGCTGACTTTTCTTTAAATATAGGCATGTTTATGCCTTTTTGGATTTATTCAAACAGGTAGAACAATAAAGATAGCAACTCTACGTACACAACTAAACTACGATAATGACGGGCTTCGTTATCTACTGGTTCATGCAACGGACTGCCGTTCACGAGGTCTCGGGTTCAATTCCCGCACTGGACAATCCTATGTGTGATGTATATTGCTAAACTCAGTAATCTTTTTATTTTATAACTAGCTGATGCCCGCTACTCCGTACGCGTGGAGTTTTAGATCCCCATATATTTTGTCACCGTTTAAACCTTCCTTGGACTTTCACGAATATTTCAAGACCAAAATCACCAAAATTGGCCCAGCCGTTCTCGAGTTTTAGTGAGACTAACGAACAGCAATTGATTTTTATATATAAGACTAGCTGATGCCCGCTACTCCGTACGCGTGGAATTTTGGATCCCAATATGTTTTGTCACCGTTTAAACCTTCCCTAGACTTTCACGATTATTTCAATACCAAAATCACCAAAATCGGCCCAGCCGTTCTCGAGTTTTAGCGAGACTAACGAACAGCAATTGATTTTTATATATAAGATTGACTTGGCATGCTTTTACATAATAAATTAAATTATAGTGTGTAAAAGTGATTATCGCAACCGGGACTTGAACCCACGACCTTGGAATACCGTTCCGTTTATGATTCCGTTATCCGACTGATTTGTGTGACACTTTATTAACAAATACTAAAAACCTATACAAAATTTTAGAGGACATGATTATAACGGTATGATAGTATGATCATATATTATGATCACAAGTATATTATGATACTAGATGGCCCAGCAAACATTGTTTTGCCATACAAATGTCAGTGGTGGACAACCCTTATTACTTAGAGGTTTGAAAAATAGATAGCACCCTATTCTCAGACTTACTAAATATTCATAAAAAAATTCATAAGAATCGGTCAAGCCGTTTCGGAGGAGTATGGGAACAAACATTGTGACGAGAATATATTATATTTATGATAATAATGGAAAGGAACCCTTCGCGTGCGAATCCAACTCGTGCATAGCTGTTTTATATTCAAGAATAGTCAATCAGTCTGTCATACAAAGATCACAGTGATGTCATATTAAAATGAGTCAATGCCAATAAAATAGCAAATGCATATCATGTACCTTTACTAACAGTACCTACTAACTCTTGCCCGCGTCTCCGTACACGTGGAATTTTAAAAATTATTCTCATTTCTGGATCATTTTTCAATAATGCGCGGATCCTATTGGTCGCACCGTGACTTATATAGCCTATAGCCTTCCTCGATAAATGTACTATCTAAATCTGAAAGATTTTTTCAAATCGGATCGGATCGGATTGATTCCTGAGATTAGCGCCATCAAACAAACGAACTCTTGAACTCTATGATATTAGTATACTTTAAATGAGCTATGAGTATAATCTATAGGGCGAGGCAAGGTTGGAATAATTATAGACGAATGATTACTGTGTCTATAATAAGATATCAAGTCATCGGCCTTTGTTCTAATTACAGATTTGAAGGGTTCTGTGGAATAGATGAATGTTCATGTGGTGACGGATTAAGAATACAAGTCCCGCCACCCATTTTCCTTCCCAGGGTGCTAGAAATGCCAAGTTACATTGTACGCAGGTAACATTCCGCTAAAGTCAGAAAAATCGATAATAAACTCGGTGCCAATTCGCTTGGTCAAGGCGGCACAGTAGACCATAATCCTTCCAACAGTTAATGAGCTGGAGATAGTACATAAACTGGAAATAAGGAACCCACATTACTAGCCTATCAGTTCTGGTAAATATAATGCAGTTCTTTAAATGCAAAGCGCAAGATTTTGAAGCGTTACTAAGAAAGATACTGACAGAAAAACAGACACGAGGAAAATGTTTGCATTTTGTGTAATCCTTCGAACACAAAAAACACGACAAAATGCGAAAATATTTGTTGCACGGAAGCCCTTTTTAATATTTATTGTATTCCTAGGTTAGGTAGATTTTAAGCAATTATTACAACAATGCATCAACTGATAAACGTCATAACTCCCTAGCTAACATCATAACGCCCTTTCTAAGATACAGTTAAGTGAAATACGGACGGACGGACAGCGCACAATCTATCCGTAATCATAGTAACTACTAGCCGTGCCCACGACTCCGTTCGCGTGGATTGTTTTTTTGTTTCGATCGACCCAATCAATTTGTTGGTTCTTTTTTAGCCGCTAGGTGGCGCTGCAAATTAAATAAGCAAATTGAGAAATTTCGTATTATGTAAATATCTCTTGATCTAGTGGACCGATTGCGATGAAACAAATAATAAGTAATACCTTGAGTTGTGTACAATGTTTACGTAATAACATTTATTTTATAAGTGTTATACATTTTACGTGATGCGTGCACAGACAAACATTTAAACAGACAAAATTTCAAAAATACTGGAAATGAGTTCTGTTAGTTGTCCTTCAACCATCGGACTATTTAATTTTTTGAAAATGAAAAAAAAAAATTCTACAGATTTCTTATATATATAGATTGTTTTTGAAAGCTCCGTTGTTTTCAATTTTCATTTGCGCTATTCTGGAATAATCTAAATTATGTACTTGATTTAGCTCTTACATCAGGTACTAACTTTACAATGTAACTCGTCTGTCCTCTGTATATTAATTAATACCATTCTGATGCATGTCACTGCTTAAAATAGGACTACAGACAGAGGTAAGTACATTGCATAGCAAAGTATTGAGTCATTTAAGGTCTTATTGACACAATATAATTGAGATTCGTAAACGATTTCAAGAGGGGACTACAGCTCCAAATCAGGTATTTGCCTTAGGTATTGCTATCCCTATTCCCGAGCGCCGCGCTGAAGACAAATACTGGTTTTTCCTACCAAAGTCTTTGAAAAAAAGGCGTTTCGTAGTCCGCTGTTTTCTTAGATAAAATTAAACCAATTTTAACTTTTTTTACGCCATATTTTATAAATGAAGAGTGTATCTCTCCCAAAGTGGATAGATTCGTGTTCAACAGTGGGCTGAAAAAACTAGATTGACCCTGACTGTAGTTAGAACAATATTGTATATTGTGGTGCCTTGATTGATTGGTCTATCGGCAGTTTACACAGTTACATCATAGATTGGAATTCGAAGGATGAATATTTGTTTTCAAGTAAGTTTTATTGACTAGCACTAGTGGATGTTCTGATAAATACTGTGCTAATATTAAATTCTATGTGTCATATTCCCGACCTCGAATATCGGGATAAGGGTAGGAGAATTTCACCACAGAACTGTTAAAATTCTATACTAATAATATAAAGCTGAAGAGTTTGTCTGTTTGAACGCGCTAATCTCAGAAACAACGGCTCCAATTTTAAAAATTCTTTCAGTGTTGGATTGTACATTTATCGAGGAAGGTTATAAGCTATATAACATCACGCTACGACTAATAGTAGCAAAGCATCATTGAAAAATGTAGCAAAAACGGGAATACTTTTCTAAATGCTCACTCAAATGTCTCGAAGTTGGTAGCGTTGCACGTCGGGTCGCACGGTTCCCTACAAAATGGTCGAGCTGTGCGGGGCCGATGTGTGCGTTATACTCGTGAACGGGTGCCTTCTGCTGGGACAGGACGATTTGCTCCAACAAGGCTATTTTATTATTAAGTTAGTTTTAGTTTTAAAAATGTTAGTTTTAGTTAGTCGTGATAGTACTGATCGGCATCATTCTCACACCCCTTATACAATTATGTATAATATTGTTAAAAAAAATGAAAGGAATTGAAAAAAAATAAAAAAATCCATGGAGTTTCTTGTCTGTTCTTCTCCATAGGATCCGCGTTTGGAACAGACACCTAGTTTCTGACGTTTCAAAAGAGCTTGTAAAACATGCCAACTTGAAATAAAATATTTTGACTTTGACTTTGACTTTGAAAAAAAAAATTTCACGCGTATAAAGTCGCGTGCAACACCTAGTAAACAGTGAAAACCTCTCTAGCTATTACCGTTCCAGACATACAGTCTGGGGGCCAAGTCTGCTAATTCTGCTATAACAATCATATTACAATGTTTTATAATGGTCAGTCACTGACGCCATTAGGGCGCCATAATGGCGTCATTATGATAAAAAAATTAATAGTAGTAAATTTGATAAAATTCCGCCATTGTGACACCAAACTTGATTTTTTGACACAAATGATGCCACTATGGCGCCTTATTGGTGTTATTGTGACAACATTGTATTAGCAGACTTGAGCCCCAGGTGTCAGACAAACGGACGCGGACGGATGGTCAGCGAAGTCTCACTATTTAATGAGTAATTAATAGAATCCCGTTTGGCTTTTAGGTACTGAACTCTAAAAATGTAGAGTTTTTGATGTGAACTATTCACTTGGCCTTTACGATAGAATCATACTTTTAAATGTAAGCAAAATTCTCGAAGTTAGCTGTCCACGTGCCGTATGATAAGATAGTACTCTGTTTGTTCTATATGATGTAATTGAGGCCCTACATGTAAAGAATAGTACACAGTTTGTAATCTGATGACGTCATTTTACGCATATACTTACATTGGTAACCTAACTACGTGTTTCTTTCTGAGACTTAGATTGACAGTAAAAAGGAAATTAATATAATTGAGAGCTTATTCCTTTTTGTAATTGGTTGAAATCTATTATTTGTTTTGAAACAGGGCACGGTGGTGCCCTCACCCAGGAGATAGGCGGGGACCTGTCGCTGAAAGCAGTAGTCAGTGCCATGCTTAACAGTGACAGGTGCTGGCAAGCAGTGGCCGATTTCAGCGAAGCCGTCATGCTCCTGAAGGAGGCCGCGGAGCGGGAGCGTGAGGCAGATGCCAACGCAGACCTGCTCCGCCGAGCAAGGCCAGGGAGGAGGCGACGTGAGTACGCTCGCCACCTCCCCCCGCCTTAATGTGTTGCGACACCGGGTGTTGTGCCGCCAGGCCAACGTCGGGGCGTCAGAGAGAGTCCAGAACAGGGAACCTCTGGCGCTCCAGGAAGACGTGGAGAGCGCCGCAGTTAGGTTTAGTCGGTATTCCGTTGTCCGGTTCACCCAGGCATCGGTGAGTCCGACACTACCCACTCCTACCATGACGGTGATGACCGCAATGACAGGAGTGGGTGTGCGTAAATGCATTCCCCTGCGAAAAAAAAAAAAAAAAAAAAAAAAAGGGCACGGTGGTGCAGTAGAAAACGATTTCTGCACATGACAGTTATTTGTAATATGTTTATATTTATTATACAAATAATTTTACGTCGTCTCGGTGTTTTTCATTTATGATAATTACTAGCTGTTGCCCGCGACTCCGTCCGCGTGGATTTTAGAATATTCTCCCCGTTTTTGCAACATTTTTCACTACTGCTTCGCTTCTACTGGTCGTAGTGTGATGTTATATAGCCTAAAGCCTTCCTCGATAAATGCCCTATCTAACGCTGAAAGAATTTTTCAAATCGGCCCAGTGGTTCCTGAGATTAGTGCGTTCAAACAAACAAACAAACTCTTCAGCTTTATAATATTAGTAAAGATAAAGATTAGCGGTTGCCCGCAACTTCCTATGCTTGCGTTTTAAAAACCTAACCCTAACAAATTATCCAAAAACCCCAAGTAATTAAAAAAACCGCATCAAAATCCGTTGCGTAGTTTGGAATCTATACGCTCACTAAACGACATTATACAAAAATAACGGATTTGTTTTGTAATAAGTAACTAGCAAATGCTCGCGATTCCACCCGTAATCAATTACGCAAAAAACCATCCTCTTGAATAACTCTATGTATTAAAAAGAGCCGTAACAAAATCCGCTGCGTAGTTTTGAATATACAATCTCACATAGGGACATACAAAAACAACGAGTTTGTTTTATAATAAGTAAAGATATTCTCTTTCTCTTTCCAGCCCATTTACGTCTCACTGTTGGGCACGGGCCTCCTCCACTTTTAGAGGGATTATGGTCGACTGGGCCGCGCTGAGCAGGCAAGTTGGCACAGGGTTTATTCTAGAATTTTCCGTCTCTCACAAAGGATGTTATCTGTGTTCAATATCCCTTAGCTGACTTTTACAGCACCCTCGGAAGGATATGGGGTGGTGACACTTGATTCTTAATCCGTCACCGCACGGACGTAAAGATACATTTTGTGATAATTTTGTACATTTAAAATACCAAAAGTATGAACAAGAGCTACAAGAAGATTAGATTGTATCTAAATTTTATTTCAATTATGGCCTTATAACACCCAGGTAGCTGACAAGTCCACACTAGACTAACTATAGCTAGTCATCTGTCTAATAAAGGCATTGCACGTAATGTTTTATTGCAAACTACCAAATAAGTTAAACAGGTTATTTAATGCAGTTTTTTATGTTTTAGTAAAAGGTGTCACACATAAAATAGTAGTTGCTGCGAGTATAGTTACGTAATATTATCGTGGCTTCACTACGCTATACACTACGAACCTTTAGACGTACAACGACTTACTATATAGACCACGGGTCGGCAAGTAGTTTTAGGTAGGGTCCGGATACTGGGGAAAATTTTTACAGGGTTCATAAAAAAAACAACTGATAATAATTAAGTGATCCTTATCAGTTGTTCTTAAGGCACAGGACAGGTTATTTTTATGATAACGGCAGAATATTTGTTCCAGTATGGGTGTTTTTTATCTATTCAATTATGTGTATAACTGTATTATGTAAATATTGTTTGTGAATACGGGTGTTAGTATATGTATGTATTGGGTTTATCATACAAAAATGTTAAAGTGCTGTACGAGAATCGAACCCACAACCTCGAGCCACTACTACTGATATATCACGAGACCCGACAACAACTATAAGGAAAATGTCATTGTTATTTGTATTTTAGGCACCAAATTCAGTGTTACTAGACTTATAAAAAAAACTCCAGGAAATACAAAATGTCCTCAAGCAGTTTGTTATTTAACCTTGGTGACTATTAAGCACAAAGATCACCTGCAATAGATGAGGATTGCGAGATTTTGGTTAATGATTAAATGCACGTTGAAGTAAAGTGAATTTGAATTTGAAATTCTCATAATTTAAGAACGAACTCTAGTCCTGACAAATTCAAAATTCAAGTATATTCTGTATATTGTGTGAGGTATTGCTATCCCTATTCCCGAGATCAGCTCGCGAAAGGGACAGTAACAGATTAGTTAGATTTTACCTACCACATCTTTGAAAAAAAGACGTTTCATACTCCGCTGTATTTTTCGTGAAAAATAAACTGGTTTTTAAAACTTTAAAGCCATATTTTAAATGAAGCATATTATATCTTTGCTTGTATAATTTTCTTTATTGGAAAAAATCTTACTTTTGTGTGATAGACCCTGCAGATTGATCTTAAAATAACCGTAAAACTTTTTTTGGATGGTCTTATTCTTTATCTTTATTCTATTATCTTTTAGTTCCCAATCAAGTATTGGAAAAAAAATAACAGAAGTATAGATTCGAATACGAATCGATAGAAAACGAACGAATCGATAGCAAAATTCGTTGCACGAGTCTAGAGGCAATATCCACGAAGAAATTAACGGAGCACGATGCCCATATTTTTGTATGGAGCTTGGCTTGCGGTCATAACATCTTAACTATGCGAGAATAGCGCTTAAAATCGGTTTACGTTGATCGTCTTGTGTGCGCAATCTTCTGGTGGTGATCTTTGACTAAGAGGTATTAATAGTTTAATGAATAGTGCTGATATCATTAATAAAGTTTTATCAAAAATCATCTCTCAACATTCTTCGGTTTAAGAGTGCTAATTGTTCGGGACCACCCAGTGTCCTTCAATTTAAATTTGCCAAAAATACACATTAAGTAACACGCACGTTCTGTGAATGGACCAGTATTACGAGGTCGTGGGGTCAAGTCCCGCTTGCGGTGATCACTTTTTCCACTATAATTTAATTCAATAAGTAAAAGCAAAGTAAGTCAATTTTATTGCAAAATGACAGCCCTCGTGGTCTACTGGTTCAGGTAACGGACTGCTGTTCACGAGGTCGCGGGTTCGATTCCCGCTTGGGACAATCATTTGTGGAATATTTATAATTGTCATACAAATGTTTGTCCTGCCTCTGGGTGTTTCTATATATTATAAGTATGTATTTATAAAAGAAAAGTAGTTTGTGTATTCTATCCGTATTCTGGTACCCATAACAGAAGCATATAAGCTTAGCTTGGGACCAGAGGACGTTGTGTGAGATGCCCATGAATATTTATTTATTATTAGTGAAGACTAGCTGTGCCCGCGACTTCGTACGCGTGGAATTTAGAAACGAAAAATTAAATGAACTAACAATAACACTATTTTACAGCTAATTAACAAATCGTCCGGTTGGTTTTCTTTTTTTAGACAATTCTAAAGGAGTAACACTGTGTTACTCCTTTAGAATTGTCTAAAAAAAGAAAACCAAACGGTAACACACATGGCCTCAATGTCATTTTAGTAAATGATATCTCAGAGTTTTACCTTTTTAGGGTTTCGTACAAACCCTTATAGTCTCACTACGATGTCCGTCTGTCTGTCTATCCGCCCGTTAAACATTTTTTACTCGGTAACGGCTGAAGGTATCAATTTGAAACTTATACCAAATTTAGATCTATGCGGTCCCTTGCTACAAAAGATTCAATCAATAATTTAGATCTACGCATTCAGAAGATATAACCGAATTACAGCCATTTTTGAGTATTTTCAAGGTTACTTCCCAGTTCCCACTATCCCAGAGACTTGAAATTTGGCATGACCAAGCCTGCATAGTGCTGTTAAAAATCCAAAAAACTTGTAATTTATTACCAGTTCACATGAAAGATTTGCTAAAAACTAACGCCGACGCCGACGCCGATGCCAATGGCGACGCCGACGCCTATAAAAACCAACTCAGCACCGATACGTACGTCGGGATTTGAGCAGCGTAACGACCATACGCCGACGCCGACGCCTATAAAAACCAACTCAGCGTCGATACGTCGGGATTTAAGCAGCGTAACGACTATACGCTGATGCCGACGCCTAAAAAACCAACTCAGTACCGATACGTCGGGATTTGAGCAGCGTAACGACCATACGCCAACGCCGACGCCTATAAAAACCAACTCAGCGTCGATACGTCAGGATTTAAGCAGCGTAACGACTATACGCCGACGCCTATAAAAACCAACCCAGCGTCGATACGTCGGGATTTAAGCAGCGTAACGACCATACGCCGACGCCGTCGCCTATAAAAACCAACTCAGCGTCGATACGTCAGGATTTAAGCAGCGTAACGACTATACGCCGACGCCTATAAAAACCAACTCAGCGTCGATACGTCTGGATTCAAGCAGCGTAACGACCATACGCCGACGCTTATAAAAATCAACTCAGCACCGAAACATCGGGATTTGAGCAGCGTTAAGCCGACGCCGACGCCGACGCCGATGCAGACGCCTATTAACACCCACTCAGCACCCATACGTACGTCGGGATTTGAGCAGAGCAGCGACCATACGCCGACGCCTATAAAAACCAACTCAGCGTCGATACGTCGGGATTTAAGCAGTGGAACGACCATACGCCGACGCCGACACCTATAAAAACCAACTCAGCACCGATACGTCGGGATTTGAGCAGCGTAACGATCATACGCCGACGACGACACCGACGCCTATAAAGATCAACTCAACACAGATACGTCGGGGATTGAGCAGCGTAACGACCTGTAACCTATATTATTGAAAAGTTTCATGAAAATCCATCCAGCAGTCTTTACGTGAAAGAACCACAAACATCCTTACATTTATACATCCAACATTAACCAAACATCAAAACATTGGAGTATGGATAGAAGACCGAGGAAACGTTTGCGTTGCTCAGGCAACAGTTTAAGTATTTTATTTTGCCGCGCGTAAGTAATTCTTTTTTCGTCATATCTCCTAAGATATTCATTTAAATTGTATGCTGTAAAAAGCAGTTATAATCTACATTAAATGCGTAAGCTAACTAAGGTATTTAATTTGATAAATAATGTTACCAAATACACATAAATAGCTTTTGAAAACACCCTATTGAATTAGTTAATTTTTTTGACGTTCTTATGGATACAGCAGGTTTTCCTGAAAAGATAGACACATGGCCTCGCGGACGTTTTTAAACATCTATAGGTAAAAAACAATTTCTCCATACATTACTTTGTTGTAACTCACATGGATAAGGTAGCGTTTTCAATTAAAGCTCGCGCGCGTGAATTTTTTCTCCGTTTCTTGCAACATTTTACACTGATGCTTCGCTTCTGTTCGTCGCAACGTGATGTTATATAGCCTATAGCCATCCTCGATAAATGTAGTATCCAACACTAAAAGAATTTTGAAAATCGGACCAGCGGAGCCTGAGATTACCGCGTTTAAACAAACAAACAAACTCTTTCGCTTTATAATATTAGTAAAGATATAGGTCAGCTAGTTCATAACATTAAAAATTGTACTGGACATAGTGACTGACATAAATTTTCTTAAAGAAATAAATATTTAACACAGTACTGTCATTTTCTATTCGCTCGTTAAATTTCTTTATTTACTTACGACAACGTTTTCAAATTAAATTATTATTTTAACTGTGTCGTTAGAAATAGGCCAAGTTCAAATAAAATGTTTGTTTATTGATATAATATAATGTTTGTGTAACCTAATGCAATATATTGTTGAAAATTTTTTGATGTTGCAACTTTGCAAGGAAAATGTTCTTATCGGGTTTCTTGCAATAGCGTAGCTACCAAGGGGCTAGGTGGTGCAGTGCACCGGGACCCTCAAGCTCAGGGGCCCTGTAATCCTTACCCGAAATCTTGATCGAACTGAATTAGCTTTTTTAGCATTTTTAAACTGTATGTATATTTCATATTTTTATTTGATAAAACCTAGTCAGATTACATAGCAGTGGGGCCCCATTTTTTAATTTGCCCCAGGGCCCTGGGTTACTTAGTTACGCAACTGGTTTCGTCTATAAAATATTATTACTTCTTAGTTTAGTTACCCTTTCCCTTACTTACTGGTAGCGCAACTAATATACATAAACTGTGAAATTTTCAACTCTCTAGCTATCACCGTTTTAGAAAGCCTAGTTACAGACGGACAGAGCGAAGTTTCAGTAATAGGGAAGTATTTTATTTTTTGTTACGGTACCTTTAAAACATTAAGAGTTTCTCAGTAGCATAGTCAAAATCAAAGTCAAAAATTGTTATTCCAAGTTGGCATGTTTTACAAGCTCTTTTGAAACGCCACAAGCTAGGTGTCTGTTCCAAAATCCTATGGAGAAGAACAGACAAGAAACTACATGGATTTTTTTTCTCTTAATTTTTGTATTTTTTTTTCAATATTATTTTACATTGTGCGGGGATGAAAGAAAGATGCCGATTGATGCTATCTAGCCTATATTTAATAACTAATTTAGAGACAAGATTGCCTTGTTAGAGCAAGTCGACCAGTCCCAGCAGAAGGCACCCGTTCACGAGTATAACGCACACCACAGATTATAGATATTATTCTGTGACGCACACCTACCTACTCTAGCTTTAGTAAAATTATTTCATAGGTAACTTTCAAAGCATGCAAATTAACAATCTGTGTTCTTCTCTTCTGTAAGCTAAGTGCTAAAGAAACCAAAATGTTAATAAGAAGAATATGACCGTAAGGATATCCTTTAAAACTTTTCTAAAAATAAAATTTACGTTTTCATCATAATTTTGGTTTATGGCCCGATAGATGGCGTTTATTTATAAAACGTATTTACATTAATACATCTCTACAATTATGCCACAGTCTCTCTGCCAAGCTTTTTATGTCTTTTGATGTTCAATTTTATAGCCTATGCCATCTGCCCTCGGAAGCTATAAAACTTGCAGCTCAAAATGTGGTAAATAATGCAGATGGCATAACCTTGGGGTTTTTCAAGGCATTACTTGTTAGTTATTCTATGTCTAGATATTTTAAAATTCTGTACAAAATTGGACCTTTGTACACTCAGACACCACCCTGAACTATTTTTAACACGCTTACATAAGTTCGGTAAGTATCTATCAATGTATTAATTTATGTAACGGATTCTTTATATGTGAATTTCACCTACTTGCTGACGTCTGTTTGATCTGAAATTTTGCATACTTGACAAGGACCGATGACAATGCAATAATATAAAAAAAAAGACGTGTGGCACTCGGGGACAGCTGCGGTAAAGCTATTGCATAGTGTTTTTTATCAACATATGCAATTATAATTATTTATTTATTTTATTTATGCAAGAATCTACATACCATAAACTAAAATAAGATTAATAATCCTTATTTACTGATGCTTACATCTGTTCATTGTTTATGGTAATTATGATAAAATAGCGATTGTCAATAAAATGTCAATCTGTTTTAATATGGTCTGAAATCTGTCCGAAACACATGTCAGTTTTTGTTTTGGTTTTGGACAGCCGGCCGTTTTACGCCGATCACGCATGCGCAGTAGCGCCGATAATATAAGGTTTTTTCGTTACATTATTTTCGTTACGGAATTTCTGGATTTGGTCTCAACGCTCAAGGCCCGCGATAGAAGCTATGCAATAGCTTAAAAATATTCAGGATTTTCAAGTGTGTTTTTTAGTTTTTAAACTAAGTATGTTATTCTTGGTCCCACTCGCTATTTATGAGATACATATGACATAAGAACTGGCAGTGAAGTCTCAGTAATAGGGACCCATTCTATCTTTTTATTATTACGGTCTTATTCATAATGACTTATCAGAGGTTTAAAGTTCGCTAAAATCGGTTCGCGAAAATTGTCAAAACTTGTTACTCATAATAGTCTTTTTTACGCTAAAACGTTTATTATCTCTCCGATAAAATCTCCGTTTAAACCTCCGATATGTCATTATGAATAAGACAAACAATTTAACAAACAAACAAACTCTTCAGCTTTATAATATCAGTATAGAAGGACAGATATAGTATAGATAATAATATGTATACAACATTTTGCGTTTCCTGTCTCATAAATTTTGACGGTTTCTTTTAACATTTTAATTTATAATTCAAAACATGTAACTTATAATAACAACGTAGACTCTTTAACAGATTGATGACATTGATTGTTTGACAGACATATTTAATTATACAGCAACGACATTAATTATGGCCGACAAATGAGAATGACTTTAATTGTTTATTTAATGGTCTAACATAGATATACCCGATGTAGTGTCCTCCGTGTGGTGACGGACCTCCGTGTGGTGACGGATTAAGAATACAAGTGTCACCACCCCATCTCATCCCAAGGGTGCTGTAAAAGTCAAATAAGGGATTTTGCACACAGATAACATCTTCTGTGAGAGACGGTAAAATCGAAAGTAAACCCTGTGCCAACACGCCTGGTCAGCGCGGTACAATAGACCATGATCCCTCCAAAGTGGCGAAGACCCGTGCCCTACAGTGGGACGTAAATGGGCTGGAGAGAGAGAGAGTGTCTATGGCTACATCACTCAGTGGTCTTGAAGCCACTTAAATATCTATGCGTGCGTGAAAATGTATCTATGTGTGTAAAAAATAAATCTTTCTTTCTTTCTTCTTTCTATGATACAGTTTTTTCGTCATTATTCTATGAAGTACGATTTAGCCGAGCTAAAGTTGCGACCTCTTGATTGGCAGTCCTTTACATAGACTACTCAACTAGGTACGAGGCTCGTCAAAAACCAATCAAAATGCAAATTATAGAACTCGATTTTATGAGGAGCATATTGAAGCATGAAGGTAGGGCAGAATTGCAACCTTGGTGGTTAATGCAGCGTAGAAATGAGATCAGAGACATCTATCGAGAAATAAATCAATTGTTAATTGATTACTTTTATTAGTCATTGTTAATTTTAATTGTTGTATTACTCAGTCACTATCTTGTTCGTGTGGTGACTTATTAAGTATACAAGTGTCACCAACCCATTTCTTTCTCAGGGTGCTGTAAGAGCCTTTTCAGCTCTCATACTATCACCGTTCCAGAGAAACAGCCTGATTACAGACTGATGTGCGGAAGGCGAAGTCTCAGTTTTAGGATCCCGTTTAGTTCCAAATCATAAAAAATAACAAAAATACATTTTATCTCATAGTTTGCCAATTATTCTTATGTATGAAATAAATTTTATCATCTAGTCTTATCTCAATGCGGAAGTTAGAAAATGCGTAGCTGGTGCGCGGATAAAATCTAAAATATCCTACAAACATTAAAAATGTGGTTGTTACGTAATAATGTTCACGATATCAGAGAACTATTGAACCAAAACTGACTTTAAAAACTTGTTTTATAGTGAAGTTATGTATTTAGTGTTTGTTTGATCAAGCTAATCTCAGGAACTACTGGTTCAAATTGAAAAATTCTTTTGGTGTTGGATAGTCCATTTGTCGAGGAAGGCTATAGGCTATATTACATCACGCTGCAACTAATAAAGGCAAAGCATTAGTGAAAAATGTTGCGAACACGGGGAATTTTTTAAAATTCCACGCGTACGGAGTCGCTTGCTTTAGAGAAGTATAAATGCTACAAAATCTTATGACAACCGTAAAAAACAGTTTTTTTGGATGATCATGTTTCTTTCAGTAGTCATGTTTTGGTTATAAGAAAATAAAAGAAGCACATATATATATATAAGACCCAGATTGTATGAGAAAAATTCATTGTTTTTTGGGAATACATATATCCAATATCCATGAAGATAATAACGGAAAAAGATGTCCATATTCTTGCATGCAGTATAGCTTGCCATTGTGCCCTCTAAAATATTTATATAAATATACTATGAAGACCTAGTCATGGGCGCAAATGAAATCTTGGCTTCTAAGCTACCAAGCCAAGCGCATTCAGTACAATACCGCGCGCTTAGACGGACGCTGTTACGCGAGTGCCGCGATGAAGTTACGAATAATCGTTATATTTGTAGTGACTCTATGTTGTAGTGTATTAACTGAAAGAAAGTTTCAATGTTCTAAACACACAGCTTTAATACAAAACAAACGAGCCGCGTACGAGTTCTCATTGAAACTACTGCGAAGAGTAACAGAAGATACATTTTCACATTTTGTGTTCTCACCGCTGTCAACATGGATGCAACTGATCACTTTATCAGAAGGTGCAAGAGGGACCACTTTCAGAGAAATATGGAACGTGACACAACATCGACGTAATAAATGTTTCAAAAGGAAACTAGGTGAAATTATGTTTACACTAAAAAGGGACTTGCGAAACGAGAGTAAACGGAAAATTGTGATCGCAATAGATCGTCTGCTTGCTGTGAAGAAGTCGTTTATACAAAGAGTACAGAGATTGTACGGTGTTCAAGTTCTATTGTTAGACTTTGAGAATCCACAACAATCAGCTAATGAAGTGAATAATGCGATCGATGAAAGTACCGGTGGAGCTATCGATCAAATATTGTATTATGATGACTTCATATCGACTATGTTACTAATTAGTGACGCTAATTATTTCCGAAGTGCTTGGCAAACACAGTTTAACAGTGGTAATACAAGAAAAGAACCATTTTACTCTTCTAGTGGACATGAGATCGGTGAAGTAAGTATGATGAATCAAAATGGATATTATCATTTAGTTGATTTCCCGCGAATTGGAGCAACAGTTTTAGAATTACCATTTGCTAAAAACTCAATCACAATGTTAATATTTCTACCTAAAAGCAACTTATGGGTTGGTGAAATATTCTATACTCTACAAAACACAAGATTAACTTCTATATTTAATTTATTTAGAAGTGAGGGTTTAAAACCTGTTAATGTTTCGATACCAAAGTTTAAACAACGCACTGAAATAGACAGTTTACCTGAGTTACTTTACGACATGGGGGTAAAGAGAATATTTGATCCAGATTTAGCTGAATTTAATGGTATTAGTGATTATAAGCTATATGCATCATTGATGACACAAATAAGTCAAATAGAAGTTAATGAAGAAGAGGTGACTGTGGGAATTGAGAATATCATAGCGTCTAATTATTCTAGTCCTATAGAGTTTCATGTGAATAGACCATTCGCTTATATGATAGTTGATAGAAGGAGTGAGTTTATATTGTACGCGGGTGTTTTTTCCGAGCCTAAGGTATTTTAATAAGTCATTAAATTTGTTATCATTGAGGTCAAAAAATTTTGGAGTGCAGCAAGCGCCTTATCAGCCGTATAAATGACTAGCTGTAGCCCGCGACTCCGTACGCGGGGAATATAGAAAATTTCCCCCGTTTTTGCAACATTTTTGGCTTATGCTTCGCTCTTATTGGTCGCAACATGATGTTATATAGCCTTCCTTGATAAATGTACTATCCAACACTGACAGATTTTTTCAAATCACGCCAGTAGTTCTTGAGATTTGTGCGTTCAAACAAACAAACAAACAAGCTCTTCGGCCTTATGATATTAGCATAGATGTAGTAACTACAATATGGCTTCATCACTTAGCCAGCTTGAAGCTCCATACATATGTATCTGTGGATAAAATATTGAAAACGAGTGTTATATGTATAATAAGTCGCTTGTTTAAGTCTGTGTATGTGCCACAAATTAGTTCTAAGCTATTTCTGTTTATTATTTATTAATTTAAGACTTAAATAAATGTATATTTTTAATATAATGTTTTTATTTATTTTTACTTCCTTATTATGGGTTATACAGTTAATTTTAATACATGTGCAAAAATGTCGTCAAATATTTATGCGGAAGTTAATATGTTAGGTGCTAATTTAATTCAAATGTTTTGTTTTTAGGGTTCCATGCAGGTGTGTAGCTAAGGCCGTATCTGCCGTATTAATTATGCGGGGCCACAGGACCACGAGAGCCCCCTTTCTTCTTTTATGAGAAATCTTTACCTTTCATAAGGGCCCCCAAATAAATTTTCACACGGGGCCCCACCAAGGCACGCTATGCCCCTGGTTCCATGCAATGGGAATCCCATTAATGTTTCGATAAGTTCACATAAGACGTAGGTCTATGGTATTCTGGATCCTGTAATACAGTTTCTACTAGCACGGGATCCAGAGTTATGTAAGCAAAAATTGTAATCTTTTTAGAAAAAATAAAATAAAATATTATATTATTATATTATATTATATTATGGTAGCGTGACAAAAAGGGGAGTCCTCGGTCTGTAAGCAAGAGTCCATAAAAATTCGTCATAATCATTTTTATCACGCCTTTTTTAGGGTTCCGTACCCAAAGGGTAAAAACGGGACCCTATTACTGAGACTTCGCTGTCCGTCCGTCCGTCCGTCCGTCCGTCCGTCCGTCCGTCTGTCACCAGGCTGTATCTCAAGAACGGTGATAGCTAGAGAGTTGAAATTTTCACAGATGATGTATTTCTATTGCCGCTATAACAACAAATACTAAAAATAAAATAAAATAAATATTTAAGGGGGGCTCCCATACAACAAACATGATTTTTAGGGTTCCGTACCCAGTATCTCAAGAACGGTGATAGCTAGACAGTTGAAATTTTCACAGATGATGTATTTCTATTGCCGCTATAACAACAAATACTAAAAATAAAATAAAATAAATATTTAAGGGGGGCTCCCATACAACAAACATGATTTTTTTACCGTTTCTTGCTCGATACTAATAACGTTGCCTTATATTGCATAGATAATGGTACGGAACCCTTCGTGCGCGAGTCCGACTCGCACTTGACCAATTATTTCTTTATGAGGTAGGCAAAGACTATAGAGCGCCATCTGCTACGATCCAAATATACTTCCTTGGCTTCATGCACACTCATACATCTGGTCATACATGCCCGAAATATTTGGAGTATACCGGCGATGACATCGGAGTATATTCTTTTCGGGCGTCCTCTCCCAGCGTTCTCACTTACCTCCGCCGTGTATGTATATGCCTTTCGTTAATCGTCGCTCATCCATCCTCTCCACATGGCCAAACCACCTAAACATACTTTTCTCCACCTTACTCGCTACATTTTATTTCAGACCGCAACGTTCTCTTTTAACTTCATTTCTTTCAAAGTCACACCATACATACTTTTGAAAGAGTGCATCTCTACAGGATTTCGATTTCGACCAATATTATATTTACTGGTCCCAAATTAAGCAATATTTCTGTTTGTATTACGTGCAGCATTTTAGGAATTAGTATTGTATGTATGTCTTTATGTGAGCGTATATCTTCAAAACTTATGTTTAATAGATAGAGTGGTTCAAAAGGATGGTATTTTTGTATATTTCTTAAGGTTTTGTTTTGAATTCCACGCGAACGAAGTTGCGGGCAACAGCTAGCAATACATAATAATGGTACCCATTCTACACGCACAACTAAACTTAACTATAAAATGAATTTTGATAGTGTCGATAACACAATCCGGCAATGTTAGATAAAGATAAATTTATTTGTCTCAACATGTGTACAAACAGGATGTTACATATAAGTGTCTCAACATGTTCTGTCTCATTGGAGACATGCAAATATGATAATAAAACAGATAAATTAAAATAAAATAAAATAAAATTAGCAGCAAAATTTGAAATACTGCTACTGAAATGCTGCTACTTAGCTAAACTTTCTTGATAAAAAAGCTGTTTTTTAACAGACTAAATATCTTAATTAATATTAATGTGCATAATGAAATAGCTAATTCATCTAAATACACCAATAGTTGATTTCAGTTTTTAGTTAAGTTTAGTTTAGAATAGAATAGAATAGAAAGCTCTTTATTGCTCACCATAAAGTTATACAGTTTAGTATAGTTTATACAGCTTAGTATAGTTTATACAGTTTAGATATACAGTTTATACAGTTTAGTTGTGCACATAGAATTGGTACCATAATCATGCTAACTAAACTACTATTTTTTTGTAAAAACAAAGTCATAGTATAAGTAGGATTTATTGAAACTGAAAACGCAGTTGGAGCTGTAGCATAAAAGAAAGCGTGAAAAACAAACGGTTTTCAAGAAAAATGTATTGAAAGACATTCGTTAAATATTTAGCATGCATGTCTTGAATAGATACGAGAAAACTAAAAGTAGGGCTCACAAAGACATGTTGCATAAGCCCTACTTTTGTTAGACTGTTTTGAATGTATTAGCTTAATTTGGGACCGGACTACTTACGAGTGCAAGTACATTAGATATGAAATTGCAAATCTTTATGAGTGTTGTCAACAGCGCAAATCTCGATACCGATTTTGCTAATACTTTTTAAAAATATTCCATACATAAATGGTTGTTACTCAGAGAAAATGGGAAAGAATGGCCTGAAAAATAATAATAAATAAATAAATATTATGGACATTTCACACAAAGTCCTCTGGTCTCAAAGTAAGCTATATTTCTATGCTTGCGTTATGGGTTCCAGGTACGGATATACTACATACACAATTTTGTTTTGTAAATACATACTTATAATACAGACACAGTACAACCAGTTGTATGACAATTATAAACATCACACAAATGATTGTCCCGTTCGGGAATCGAATCCGCGACCTCTTGAACTGCAGTTCGTTACATGGACCACTAGACCTCGAGCCTCTCCCAATATACGCAAATGGAACTGCAGGGAATATATTATAATAAAACTAACTGTTTCCCGCGAATTCGTACACGAGGAATTTAGAAAATCTTCACCGTTTTTGCAACATTTTTCACTGAATCTTCGCATATTGGTTGCAGCGTGATGTTATAAATATAAATAAATATAAATATTCATGGACATTTTACACAACGTCCTCTGGTACCAAGCTAAGCTTATTATGCTTGTGTTATGGGTACCAGAATACGGATATAATACATAAACTATTTTTCCTTTGTAAATACATACTTATAATACATAGAAAACACCCAGACGTAGTACAAACATTTGTATGACATTTATGGATATCACACAAATGATTGTCCCAAGCGGGAATCGAACCCGCGACCTCGTGATCGGACAGTCCGTTACATGAACCACTACGCCACGAAGCCCGTTATATATATACCCTACCTCGTTAAATGTACTATCCAAAACTGAAAGAATTTTTTAACTCTGGCCGGTGGTTCCTAAGACTAGCGCGTTTAAACAAACACACTTTCAGCTTTATAATATCAAGTATAGATATATGTCTTATGTTTGGCCTTAATATCTTGTATCTTATTAGAAGCTGTCACACAAATAGTGAAAGAGCCACTTTAGCCACTTTCTCATGATAAAGCATCAGTGAAAGTTAGATGCAATATTGATTGCACAGTTAATTTTATATATTACTAGCTGACCCGGCAAACGTTGTTTTGCCATACTAAAAAAAAGGTTTGAAAAATAGATGTTGGCCGATTCTCAGACCTGTTGAATGTGCATGTAAAATTTCATAAAAATCGGTGTAGCCGTTTCGGAGGAGTACGGTAACTAACACTGTGACACGTGAATTTTATATATTAGACTAGATATTGGTACCAATTCTATATGCACAACTAAACTTAACTTAACTAAAAAATGAAAATTGATAGTGTCAATAACAGCTTTCCTTAATGTTAACTGAACTTTCTTGTTATTAAAACTGTTTATTATAGACTAATGATTATAATTAATATAAAAGTTCACAACAAAATAGCCAAATAAATAAGAAACAACAATAGCTGTTTTCATTTTTTAGTTAAGTTAAGTTTAGTTGTGCACGTAGAATCGGCACCATTACCCGCGAATTTATATGCGTGGAATTTAAAAACAAAAATAATACATATGGATGAAAAATATGGATAATTGGCATTGTTCATATTTTTTTTAAACTCTTAATTCGATAATCATTTCGGGGAATAGAGTTTCTGATCATGATCCATTAAGTTTTTTCGGAAAATTTGCTATATTAACGATTATTTTTCCATAAAAGCAAATGATCTCTATTTGCCCTTGAAATGAAGGACTTAAAATATTAAGGATATAGTATATCCCTAGGAACGCCTCTGTGGTTGAGTTGAAATTGGTCTATTATAAATATCAACTTGGCAACTTTGAAAAGATGTATTGCAATCTGTCTTAATACTATCAAGAAAAGGCAATACACAGATTGCGTGCAACGATGACGTCACAACTTTTACAATAATATCAATAAGTATGTTTTATAAATTCTATATAGAGAATATTTCAATAATATTGAAATTAGTTCCTTAAAATAGTCAATATTTTCTAAAAAAAAAATTTAAAAACAGCAGGTCAAAAATTATGAACAATCCCAATTTTTGCCGTTCGGACAACATTTTTCACTGATGCTTCGCTCGTATTTGTCGCAGCGTGATGTTATATAGCCTATAGCGTTTCTCGATAGATGTGCTATTAAACACTGAAAGAATTTTTCTACTCAGTCCAGTGTTTCCCGAGATCCATCCATCAACCTTTCTCAGTCCACGGCTGGGCATAATCCTCCCCAATAGAGCGCTATAACGCACGGTTCTGCGCTAACCGCTTCCAGTGGCCTCCGGCGTATTTGACGATATCGTCAGTCCACCTAGTTGGGGGCAGCCCCACGCTGTGTCATCCGTAGCGTGGTAGCCACTTGAGGACCTTCCTTCCCCAACGGTTATAAGATCCTTGGCCTGCCCATTCCTGAGATCAGCGCGTTCAAATAAACAAACAAATTCTTAAGCTTTTTAAAGTTGCCGATAGAGCACAATAATCTCTACCTATTTTATAGGATACAAATGAAAATAACATAATGTATGTATGTTCCTGTATGACACCTTTCTTTAACGGGCCTCGTGGTGTAGTGGTTCTGGTAACGGACTGCCGATCAAAGATCGCGGGTTCGATTCCCGCTCGGGACATCATTTGTGTGATTTTTCTAATTATCATACAAATCTTTGTACTGCGTCTGGGTGTTCCTATGTATTATAATAATGTATTTAAAAAAAAAAAGTAGAACATGTATTATATCCGTATTCTGGTACCCATAACACAAGCATATAAGCTTAGCTTGGGAGCAGAGGACGTTGTGTGAAATGTCCATGATATATTTATTTATTTATTTATTATTCTGCCTACTTTATAATATATCTGGCGTGAGTGTTATCTCCTCTCATTCTTCTTGGAAATATATTTGTCTACAAAACAATATTATTAACTCTAAAGTTTCTCATAACAATATCAAGCTCACGTTCGTGACCATGAACGAAAAAATCCGGTCAAGTAAGAAACAGAACTGGACCATAAGGGTTCCGAATCAAAACTTCTGGCTTCCAAAATGGCGCAATAGGTTTCTACAGCCGAAGAAACCTCGGCAGGTAGTTCATTCCATTCCACAACCAGATTATATTTGGGATGAAGTTACATTTACGTCCCACTGTTGGGCACGAGCCTCCTCCACTTTGGAGAGATTATGGTTTACTGTGCCGCGCCGACCAGGCGTGTTGGCACAGGGTTTATTTTCGAGTTTTATGTCTCTCACAGAGGATGTTATCTGTGTGCAATATCCCTTACCTGACTTTTACAGCACCCTTGGGAGGATATGGGGTGGTGACACTTGTATTCTTAATTCGTCACCACACGGATCCTAATCCTATATAAATCTCTAATCTACTCTACTAATATAAAGAGGAAAGATTTATATTTCTGTGTGTTACAGTGAATAACCTCATAAACTACTGCGGCGATTTCAAAAATTCTTTTACTATTAGAAAAATGCATTCACTCTGAGTAACATAGGCTACCTTATGTTATCTCTGCGAAACTGGGACGCGCCGCAAGTCCTGTTATAAAGTTAATCTACCTATATAAACGTCAATAGACTACGGCATCTGCTTTTCATCAGGGGCTCAAGCTGCTGTTACAATGTTGTTACAATGTTTTATAATGATGAACGAATGAATGAAATGATTTATTTGCACAAAACATGAGTACATGAAGATGTCAGACATAATTATCCTAAATCCTTCACATTTTACCTATATATGGCATGCAAAAACAGTTTTGATCTTAGACTGATAAATAGCTAAGTTCATAATATTGATTCAATATATTATTGTTTATGTCAGATTAAACATTACTATTTACGAAGATGTCAAGAAATGAATGAATCAGCAGTCACTGACGCCATTATGGCGCCATAATGGCTTCATTTATACTAGAGTAGACTACAAAACTTGATAAAATTCGCCATTTTGCTATCAGTGACTGATCATTGTAACATCATTTTAATAGCAGACTTGGGCCCCTGGTTGGCCGTATGATTGTTTGGCACCCTAAGTAGCAGTACAAAAATGCCATCCGATGTAGATACATCTTTTTTACGATAATTCTGTGTGGCTACAAAAAAAGAAAGGTTAGGTATATGTTGGATTTTTGTTATATTATAATTAAGGCTGCTCCCTTTTTTTACGAAACCCTAAAAAATATTAATAAAGTCGTATCAAGTACCATAGTGAAGCGAATCCCTTGTAGCACATGGCAACCTTGTGTATTAAAACAAGGTTAATTGACGTCATGAAGACATAGGAATTTGTTATTTATGGAAAACGATACACGTGTCTTTTATTATTCAGATAATAGTACATACATTAGAATGATAGAATAGTTATTTTGATCTCTTTATTTCGGTTCCGCAAAAGAGTCAAAAAGAATCCCAATACTGAAAATAACCTGTCTGTCTTCTGTCCGTCACCTGGTGCCGTACAATATGGCGTTCTTTAAGGCTTTCTGTATAGCCTGGTGGATAGATAGGTAATAAATATTTCATGTCTTGGAATAATTATTAATTTCTAATTCCGGTGTATGTTACAGTATTGTTACCGTGTTACAGACAAAATAAAAACAACTATGATGTATTCTGAATAATTGGGTATTTCGTTGTACACATTTAAATTAATTAAAACCGTTAGTCTATAATAATTGTAACATAGTATTCATAATAAGAAAGTTCTATTAATATTGCCGAATTGTTTTATTGATACTATCAGTTTTCATTATTAAGTTAAGTTTAGCCGCACACGTAAGTACACCGTTTCATCTTATTCCTCAATCTTAGTTAAAATGGAAAGGAGAACAATTGCCTTACAAAACAGCACGTAAATGAGCAACAAATATGAACTCTCCAGTGACATACATTCAGACATACATAAGCACATACTACATAGTAATAGATATATGTTTGTTTGACCCCAATCTGATAGGTTAGTTCGGGCACGAGTTGGGTCGATATTTATCTTAATGGGACTTACACACTAAAGTAAAATTGGCAAACTTATTTTCTCTGTACATTGGTATATACTAGAAAGACAAACAGACATGTTTTTTTATCAAGGTTTCCTAAGAAATGCTACCATCTATCCACCAGCCGTTATCGGTTTGTAATGTAATTTAGAAAATTTTACCCATTTTGTGCAATATTTTTCATTTATGCTTTGCCGCTATTGATCGTCGCAGCGTGATATTGTATAGCCTTCCTCGATACATGTACTATCGAACATAGAGAAAATTTTTCTAATTTGACCTGAAGTTCATAAGATTAGCGCTTTTTACCTATTGGTACGGTATCTTACTAAAAGGCGAAGTTATTCCTAAATGCAATCTCTTACAAGCATC
This sequence comes from Orgyia antiqua, assembly GCA_916999025.1. NCBI lineage: Eukaryota > Metazoa > Arthropoda > Insecta > Lepidoptera > Erebidae > Orgyia > Orgyia antiqua. The sequence goes on from OU779874.1 coordinate 1,887,755, forward strand.
CTAACGGGACAATGTAAAAGCTCCTTAATATTCTATTTATAAGCGTATCCATTAAAAAGTTGCTAATTTAAGTTCACCTGGATTTGTTTGTTTTATTTATTTATATCCGGCATTGCGAAGTTAAACTTACAACTACAATTTAGTATTTTCGGCGCCGTAGATCAATGGGTCATGTTTAAGATAAAATTAATTTTAACTGGAGTATTTTATTACTGTTTGTGTGGTGACGGATTTAAAATACATATGGCATCATCCCGTTTCCTTCCTATGTTGTTGTAAAAGCCAGCTTATGGATATTACAGAAATAATATCCTCTATGAGAAAACCTTGAAACCTTAACACGCCTGATCAGCGCGGCATATTAGACTATAATCCGTCATAATGGTGCCATTGAGCTGTCATTGTGACACAATTCATTTAACGGACTTGGGGCCCTGGTCATCGATGATCCACATGCTGTTGCAATAAACTGGGAATGTGCATACGTAACAAGCTTGCGACTATACAAAACAAAATAATTTTCTTATTTACATTAGAGATGAAACGGATATCCGGTAACTATCCGGTATCCGGCCTATCCGGCCTTGTTTTCACTATCCGGCAGGATACCGGATAGCAACACAGTATCCGGCCTATCCGGCCTTGTTTTCACTATCCGGCAGGATACCGGATAGTAACACAGTATCCGGCCGAATACCGGATAGTTACCGGATCTCCGTTTCATCTCTAATGTAAATAAGAAAATTATTTTGTTTTGTATAGTCGCAAGCTCGTTACGTATGCACATTCCCAGTTCACTATCCGGTATCCGGCCTATCCGGCCTTGTTTTCACTATCCGGCAGGATACCGGATAGTAACACAGTATCCGGCCGGATACCGGATAGTAAAAATTTTAAAAATCTCTTTATTTTACACAAGGCAAATCATACTCCAATAGGTTGTGGAGACTGTTTATTTTATAATCGCACATCAAAAATGTCTATTTTATTAATCAACAAACGAACTGAGAAACAAACACAAACTGACACGCGCGATTACACTCGAACGCCCCCTAGTCGACCCAATCTCCGCTAACGTGCGACCCGAATGCGCCTGAATATTTCCGATCTCGTTCACCACGCCAATATTCAAATCAAACTGATCGCGTCAACGCAATAAAGGGCCGAATATCCGGCGCTCCGGCCTAGTAGCTTGCCGAATATCCGGTATCTGGCCAAACTACTATCCGTTTCATCTTTAAATTACATAGCAACAACATTAAGATTATAATATTACGTCTGTCGGTAAGACATTTACATAGGTAATTAAAAATGTCTATTATTTTCAATGTCACTGTTAGTTGTAAGTATTTGGCCTCGAGCAAAAAAGCAGTAATTAATTTAGACTGCGAAAAGAAATAATTTCTTATGTTTGTTATTGTAACTTGAATTTGACTGACTTCGTGGTCTAGTAGTTTATGTAACGGACTGCCGTTCACGAGGTCTAGGGTTCGATTCTCGCACGTTACAATTACGAGTATTTGAGCGTTATTTAAAATAATATGTATTTATTATTTAATAAATAATAATAATAAATATTCATGGACATTACACACAACGTCCTCTGGTCCCATGCTAAGCTTATTATGCTTGTGTTATGGGTACCAGAATACGGATATAAATACATAAACTATTTTTCTTTTGTAAATACATACTTATAATACATAGAAAACACCCAGACGTAGTACAAACATTTGTATGACATTTATGGATATCACACAAATGATTGTCCCAAGCGGGAATCGAACCCGCGACCTCGTGAACGGCAGTCCATTACATGAACCACTACGCCACGAAGCCCGTCAAAAAAAAATAATGTCATACAAATGTTTGTACTGCGTCTGGGTGTTTTCTATTTATTGCAAGTATGTATTTGCAAAAAAGTATATGTGTAGTATATCGAGTATATCCGTATCTGGTACCCATAACACAAGCATAGAAATATAGCGTACTTTGGGACCAGAGGACCACTTCGCTCAATCTAGTACTTTTCTATAGAATGAAAACTATGTAGTAACATGTTAGTAATTTAAGCTTATTTTGTTTTTGACTCTGTTTGAAGATATTAATTAAATTTAATTATATTATGTAACTACTAGCTTTTACTAGCGTCTTTATACACGTGCAATTTAGAAACATATCCTCGTTTTTGCAATATATTTCAATAATACTTCGCTCTTATTGGCCGCAGCGTGATGTTATATAGCCTTCCTCAATAAATGTACTATCCGACACTGAAAGAATTTTTTAAATAGGACTAGCGGTTGTTGAGATTAGCGCATTCAAACAAACAAACTCTTCTAGTATATATATAAATAGCTAATACATCACGCCCACACGTCAAAACTAACAATAAAACAGGAATTTATTGATAGAAGAATAAAAATAAAGTTATCGTATCTACCAGACAATGACAACTTTCGTTCGGACTGACCGGTCTATCAACAGCCAAAGGTTAAAATTATAATAATTGTTTTATAGCTAGCCTTTTGCTAGTGACTTTGTCCGCGTGGAGATAATTTTTAACTTATTCATGCGGGTGTTTAGTTCATTTCTTAAAAGTCCCTCAATCTCTGCCTATCCCATAGCCCATAGGAAAAAGCGTCACGGAATATATTCTGTAATGGAGTCCAACCTTTTCCACAAAATGAGTATAATTTATTATATAACGCTGATGCAGGTAGCGCAGGTCCGCTCGGTGTGTCGTTCTCTGGCCTATGTCCCGCAGTGAACGGAGAAAGGCTGATGGATGAATGGAGCAGGGGTAATGGTATAGAGATTCACTTATCATATTACATGAGATTTAGTGCTTTTTACGCGATAAAATACGGATAGGTATCCGTAGAAAAACAGACGGTTATTAAGCAGGTGACATCACTTGATGGACTAGAGTGACCGATGGAGAAGGGTTCTTCAATGGCTACCTGGTACCCGACGACGCATTCTTCAATGGCCCTCTACGAGATGGTCTGACAAGATAGCTCAGTGAGATTTTAGGGATCCGCTGGCACAGTTCTTCAGGTGGTGGCGTTTATTGGGACTTTAGAAGACTGAACCAGTGGTGAAAAAGAAATAACCAATCAGACAGTCATAATTACTCTGTGATAACCGACTGTTGCCAACCTCGTCGGAATGATTGATGCTTCCTGCCGTCTTCTATGTCATTTTATTTTATCCGTGTTGCGAGAAATATTTATTTATTTTTAAAAATGTTTACATTTGCACCATTGCACTATATAATTTTATTCTTAGGTGGTAAGTACAATAATTTGAGTATTGAAATTATATACCTCTGTCTCTTAAAGAAGGACCAGCCTATATCGTAAGAGACAGGGTAAAAGGGTGATGATAAAATAATTTTATTTATTATCTCCACAAACTTAAGACAACGATTGTTTTGGTTTTGCTTTGAAGTGTGAATAATCATGTTTCAAGGTGCCGATTTTATGAATACCACAAGATTCCGTAACAGATACGGAATGATAAAAACGCCATGTTGTAATCGTGTCATTGACTCATTACGCTCTTAAAAATCATACTCTATAGAATACAAGGGCCCCGTTTAGATTTTATCATGTTCCTATAAATATAATCGAATGGTAGTTAACTAGAAACAAATAAGTACTTAGTATTAATGAATAACGGCCCTTTTGATGGGTGATTCATAGGAAATACTCCGCACATGTGGTCAGATAAGACTTACACTCATATCCAAATATAAGTTCAATAGTTTTTCACGTGTATCGAATCGTAGTTATTTCAATGTCAGACATGTTGTGTTCTATGATTTAATTAGTGAAGCAGCCGTCTATCTGTCGTAGATTTAATTGAGAAGAAATATTTGGGAGTTGGATATATTAGCACAATTCAAGCTGAGATGCTGTAAAATATTAGAGTATTTACTTGTAGGTTCTGATTCTTTATATTGCCCACGGTCCAGTTGCATAGAAGCAATTGGTTGTGAAACGTGATAACATGGTATACTTATTAGTTTCAACTTTGTCTGTTTAATGGCTAGATCACTTGAGGGTGCCTTAAGTCTACGGAATTTCACATGAAATTAATGAGAAACTCAAAGAATGGGCATTTCGTTTTTCAGAAACCTTTTTATCTACATTAATAATAAATAGCTGAACGGATTTTTTATTTGTTTGTTTAAACGCAGTAATCTCTGGAACCACTGCCACTGGTCCGATTTGAAAAACTCTTTCAGTCTTAAATAGTACATTTATCGAGGAAGGCTATAGATAGGCTATATAACATCACGCTGCGACTATATTTTTCAAAACAGCGAAAATTTTTCTAAATTCCAAACGATACGAAGTCACTTGCAACAACTAGTCAATTAGAAAATAGTAATAAAAAGACAGATTTTGATGATTGATGATTGCCAAAACAATAAATAGGTATCCATTTTGGTTCAAATATTTTTAACGCTTAAATGAATAATTTCTTGTATCTCTCTCTCCAGCCCATTTACGTCCCACTGTTGGGCACGGGCCTCCTCCACTTTGGAGGGATTATGGTCTACTGTGCCGCGCTGACCAGGCGTGTTGGCACAGGGTTTATTTTCGACATTTCCGTCTCTAACAGAGGATGTTATCTGTGTGCAATATCCCTTAGCTGACTTTTACAGCACCCTTGGGAGGAGATGGGGTGGTGACACATGTATTCTTAATCCGTCACCACACGGAAATTTTTTTGTATACCTATCAGTATTTCTGTATAAATGTCTTACAAAGCGTAATTTTAATAGCGTCAAATTGTAAACACGATAGTAAACACCTATGTGTGAATTTTCAATATAAATAATACAGCTGTGTGTTATGGTTAATTTAGACATAATTTAGCGTATTTGCTATTTTAGCCGCATATTTAACTTAAGCTATTTCTGTTTGACATAAAGTTTTGAGCTTTAAACCAAATTATTTTTACCACTAAGGTGACGAACAAGCTTACGGCCCGCCTGATGGTAAGCAGTTACTGTAGCCTATGTACGCTTGCAACACCAGAGGTGTCACTCGCGCGTCGCCGACCCTGCAACAATCTTTTAAACCCTTTTTTGAAAGGCCCCATGCTGTAGTCCAATGGAAAAACTGCTGGAGAGAGAGAGAATACTATGGACAATAAATAAAATACACAGATATTTTTTGCCTGAATACTCTAGAATTTCATTTATTTATTTTCAAGATTTTTTTAATAATCTTGAAAATAAAATAATAAAGTTAAATTATAGCCCCCAGGTTATAATTTAACATTATTATTTTATTTGAAGTTATTTTTTATTTCTTTTTAATTTATTTGAGTTCGGGGGACGTATATCTGTAATACACAAATATTTCTTAGCGCTGTTTTAGCTCACCATTACAACATAGTGACTATGAGAGTATTTCGATATTACGTAATGAGTTAACTCATTTTGTGGGAAGGTCACAAATGTTTCGCTGTGTGTGTGTCATATATATGTGTGTTCATAATATAAATATTTGAATAAAGAATACCTAAAGAAAAAATAGTTTGTTGTGAAAGTTCAAGCATTTCCCTGTTTCAGCTTTATTAAATACATATTATTCATAAACATTTCACACAACGTCGCCTGGTCCCAAGCTGTTTTATGTTATAGGTACCAGAATACGGGTAGAATACTTAAAATATTTTTCTTATACAAAAATACATAGAAAAAGCTCAGAGGTAGTACAGACATTAAAATAAATAAAATATGTTTTCCATGTTGGTCCAGTACGCGCGACCGTAAGACGGAACCATAAGTTTTAGCGTCTGCTAGCGCTTGACTGTTTTTCAACTTTAAATATAATATGATAACAATGTTTTTCTTGCTAACTAAACATGAAACATCGAGACAAGTAAAAACAAAATCTATTTCTTGAAATAAAATTATTCATTAACTTTTAACTTTAGGTTAAAGTAATTTATTAATTTTGCAATTGACATGCTATGCTTTTACTTAATAAATCAAATTATTAAGTAAAAGCAAATTTAACTTTTTGCTTAGAAGTCTTGAACAGAAAGCTAAAGAATTTTCTGTTCAAAAAACTACAGTTTCTTAGAATTAACGTATCTACTAAAGTCAGTCTAGTGATGTAACGGATATTCGCATTCGCGAATATCCGCGTATTTTTCAATATTCGCATTCGCAAATTATGCGAATATTTAGCGAATGTTTTTATGCCACGTTGTCCCTTAAATATCAGTTAAATTTGAAAAATAACATAAAACTAACCTCAAAACAAAACAAAACTTTTAGAATGAACTTTCTGTGACTAAATTCATTCTATATAATCAATATCGGCTCGGCTATGTTCAATTTAAACATGGTCGACACGAAACGTCAAACCTGTCAAACATTTTACGCGCGCTTTTCTTGAAATTTTAAAGTGTTCGCATTATGTTAAAGATAAATATTCGTAATCGCATTCGCGTGATGTGAAAAATCCAGCATTCGTTACATCACTAGTCAGTACCAATAATTAGTTAATGATTAGGGTTGTCAAATATCTTTGATCTCTCTATTAATCTATATCTATGTATGTATATATCTATGGAACGGAGTAATTTTCATCCACTTGCAATAGTCGGATTGATCTGAAATTTTACTCACATAGTAAGGACCGATAAATCTATCCTAATATTATAAAGCCGAAGAGTTTGTTTGTTTGAACGCGCTAATCTCAGGAACTACTGGTCCGATTTGAAAAATTCTATCAGTGTTGGATAGTACATTTATCAAGGAAGACTATATAACATCACTTTGCGGCTAATAGGAACGAAGAATCAGTGAAAAACGTTGTAAAAACGGGGAAAATTTACTAAATTCCACGTGTTATTTCAGACATTTTCTAGGATATTTAAGCGTGTTATTCTTACGGTCTTATTCCTAATGACTTATCGGAGGTTTAAAAGATCGCTAAAATCTGTTCGCGAAAATTGTCAAAAAATTTTATTCTGTCTTTTTACGCTAAAACGTTTGCTATCTCTGCGATAAAAACTCCGTTTAATCCTCCGATAAGTCATTATGAATAAGACCATTAATAATTTAGGCAACATCCCTATTTAGATTGAGCAGTAGGTAACAATAACCAATGAAGCATATCGGATGTACTTAAAACCCAACCCGGTCATCGACCCACAATACGTCGGGAAAATAGACATTCTGTTATAATGGTTTTTGTTACAATTTCCTGTTATATTGAAAATCTGTTTATTATTTAGATTTTTTCATGTACAAAAATAAATTGAAAAATAATGTTGATATAAAAATCTGGCCAAGTACGAGTTGCGCTTGCATACGAAGGGTTCGGTATCTTTGTTATCTGTAGATATTAGTCATAACGAACCCAAATAACAAGAAATAAACGTAATATTTTCTAACATGAGTGGTTCATGTAACGGACTGCCGATCAAGAGGTCGCGGGTTTGATTCCCGCTCGGGACAATCATTTGTGTGATTTTTCTAATTGTCATACAAATGTTTGTACTGCGTCTGGGTGTTTCTATGTACTATAAGTATGTATTTACAAAAGAAAAGTAGGTAGTATATGTATTCTATCCGTATTCTGGTACCCATAACACAAGCATATAAGCTTAGCTTGGGACCAGGGGACGTTTTGTGAAATGTCCGTGAATATTTATTATATAAATAATATTTATTAAATAAAACCACTTTTTACGGATTTAGACGCGTGTATTTGTTTTTTGTTTTAAACAAATACAGTGTCTAAATCCGTAAAATGTGATTTTATTTAAAGAAATAAGCGGATAAGGGCATCATGCATGATGTGTACTGTAATAAATCAATTGATATAAACAAGCTGTGAAGGTTTCAGCTGTCATCTTTCCAGAGTTACAGCCAGGTGTCACTCTCAGGCGGCGGACGAACAGACAACGAAGTCTTAGTAACAGGGTTCTTTCTTACCTGTTGGTATGGATGGATCCCTAAGAATGAGTACTATTATATCCTTATCCTTATCCTTACTATTTTATAAATGCAAAAAGCGGAATGAAAACCCGAAAGTTTGACGAGCTTATGTGTTAATGCGTGTAACCAACCCATAGTGCGATTTAAAAAAATCTGTACAAGCCATCTATTGAGCGGTAGTAGTAAACTTCTGTTTCTTAAGGTCTGATTTCTAAATTTCACGCGTACGAAGTTGCGGGCAACAGCTAGTATAATATACCTACGTATTCATTTTATATATCAAGGTAAAAAACATTATAATATTCCCGGTTCCGCATAATCTGTTATTGACATTTTTGCGTATAATTTAGCGATTTTTTTAATTAGCGCATATAAGGAAGAACGAAATAAACAGACGCTGTTAATAAATATGTTAATTTATTTTAGTCTTAAATTAATTAAATTTAATAATATTAACAGGCATAGTCTTCTTCTTTCTCTCCAGCTTATTAAAGACCCACAGCTGGCCACGGGCCTCCTCCACTTTTAGAGGGACAATGGTCTACTGTGCCACGCTGGCCAGGTGTGTTGGCACAAGGTTTAATTTTGAGATTTCCGTCTCTGACAGTAGACGTTAATTAACTGCTTATAATTTCTCTATACGGGACAATTTAATTGTCCCTCAGCTGGCTGTTGCAGCACCCCTGGGAAAGATGGGGTAGTGATACAGGAATTCTTAATCCTTTTACTTATTGCCCGTTATTCCCGAAATCTTACGGGATCCCGACATAATAACGCAAAAAAATATCCTAAATATTCTTAAATAATATGTATATATAGGAAAAACATCATAGACATTACCTGTATGTACAGCCAGCAGAGCAGTCATCTGTAAAAGTCAGCTAAGGGATATTGCACACAGATAACATCCTCTGTGAGAGACCAAAGTGGAGGAGGCCCGTGCCCAAGAGTGGGACGTAAATGGGCTGGAGAGAGAGTGGTTATTATTAGTATCTTAGTTGTTGTAGCATAAACTGATATACAACTTACACAAACTGTGAATCAGCTCTCTAGCTTTAACCGATCTAGAGATACAGCCTGGAACCCAAGTCTGCTAATGAATTGTGTCACAGTGGTAGCTCAATGGCACCATTATAATCATAAAAAATTAACAATAGACTACCAGACTTGATAAAATTCGCCTCTAAGCAATCAGTTATTTAGTGTTATTGCAAAAAAATGCAATAACTGATTGCATAGTGGCGAATTTTATCAAAATTAACAATAGACTACCAATCTTGATAAAATTCGCCACTAAGCAATCAGTTATTTAGTGCTATTGCAAAAAAATGCAATAACTGGTTTCTTAGTGGCTAATTTTATCAAGTTTGGTAGTCTATTGTTAATTTTTTGTGGTTATAATGGTGCCATTGAGCTACCATTGTGACACAATTCATTAGCAGAATTGGGGCCCTGGTGACAGACGGACAGCGCAGTCTCAGTAATTAAGTCCTGTTTTATCTTTTGATACGGTACCCTAAAAACATAGGTCAATAGTTTTACGAGTTCCAAGACGTCAATATTAGCACTAAGGTCACAGTATAAAATCTTGACCTCGCTAACAGAATATATTTACTAACTAGCTGTGGACCGTGACTTCGCACGCTTTGAATTTGGAATTTTTTTCCCGTTTTTACAATATAAATAAATAAATAAATAATAAATAAATATTCACGGACATTTTCACACAACGTCCTCTGGTCCCAAGCTGAGCTTATTATGCTTGTATTATGGGTACCAGAATACGGATATAATACATAAACTACTTTTCTTTTGTATATACATACTTATAATACATAGTAAACACCCAGACGCAGTACAAACATTTGTATGACATTTATGGATATCACACAAATGATTGTCCCAAGCGGGAATCGAACCCGCGACCTCGTGATCGGCAATCCATTACATAAACCACTCCACCACGAAGCCCGTCTATTCACTAATAGTATACATATATTAAATATAGTATAATAAGTAATATATTTCACTACTGCTTCGCTCCTATTGATCACAGCGTGATGTTATATAGCCTATAGCCTTCCTCGATAAATGTACTATCCAACACTGAAAGAATTATTCAGCTCTCTAAATATCACCGTTCTAGAAATTGAGCCTAGTGACCTACGGACAAAATCTTAGAAATAGACTCCCGTTTTATCATTTTGGTTTGGAATCCTAAAAAAGGAATGAAAACAATTACACAGTAACTTATTGTAAATAAACAATAATTTATTTTCTCCAAAGAAAGCTATTTACAAATAGGCAATGTTTATTATTTATGAATAATATACCTATAATATCACTTCTTAAATAATACTTTAGACTTAAGAATATTTCAGAATGGTACCAATTCTATTCGCACAACTAAACTTAACTTAAACTTATACAATATCAATAACACAATTTAGATAAATTTAAATTGTACTTATCTAAGGTAAAGTTTTCACCAATAGAATTGGTGCCAATAATACTTCACGATTTTAAAATTTAGACAAATATATTATATTTATCTAATTGTAATTAATCTTAAAGTAATTTAATTAATTTAAGCAACAGTTTCATTATAATTATTGTTAGATTCTAGCATTATTCTATCGACATTTTTAGCAGACCAAACATTATTTAACATTATTATTGCGTATTCGTTTTTGAACATGAATAAGTTATACACGTGTCAAAATCTTTGCTTTTATTATAAAAAAAAAATTTCAATAAAACGTCGACTTAATACTTTTCAAGTTATTGTTCATATTCGACAATGAAACTAAAATAATAATAATATACATATCAAAATACTTTTGGCGCAGAATAAACCCCCGCGTACAATATAAACTCACTCCTTCTATCAACTATCATATAAGCAAAAGGTCTATTCACATGAAATTCTATAGGACTAGAATAATTAGAAGCTATAATATTATTCTCAACTCCCACAGTCACCTCTTCTTCATTAACTTCTATTTGACTTATTTGTGTCATCAATGATGCGTATAGTTTATAATCACTAATACCATTAAATTCAGCTAAATCTGGATCAAATATTCTCTTTACCCCCATGTCGTAAAGTAACTCAGGTAAACTGTCTATTTCAGTGCGTTGTTTAAACTTTGGTATCGAAACATTAACAGGTTTTAAACCCTCACTTCTAAATAAATTAAATATAGAAGTTAATCTTGTGTTTTGTAGAGTATAGAATATTTCACCAACCCATAAGTTGCTTTTAGGTAGAAATATTAACATTGTGATTGAGTTTTTAGCAAATGGTAATTCTAAAACTGTTGCTCCAATTCGCGGGAAATCAACTAAATGATAATATCCATTTTGATTCATCATACTTACTTCACCGATCTCATGTCCACTAGAAGAGTAAAATGGTTCTTTTCTTGTATTACCACTGTTAAACTGTGTTTGCCAAGCACTTCGGAAATAATTAGCGTCACTAATTAGTAACATAGTCGATAAGAAGTCATCATAATACAATATTTGATCGATAGCTCCACCGGTACTTTCATCGATCGCATTATTCACTTCATTAGCTGATTGTTGTGGATCCTCAAAGTCTAACAATAGAACTTGAACACCGTACAATCTCTGTACTCTTTGTATAAACGACTTCTTCACAGCAAGCAGACGGTCTATTGCGATCACAATTTTCCGTTTACTCTCGTTTCGCAAGTCCCTTTTTAGTATAAACATAATTTCACCTAGTTTCCTCTTGAAACATTTATTACGTCGATGTTGTGTCACGTTCCATATTTCTCTGAAAGTGGTCCCTCTTGCACCTTCTGATAAAGTGATCAGTTGCATCCATGTTGACAGCGGTGAGAACACGAAATGTGAATATGTATCTTCTGTTACTCTTCGCAGTAGTTTCAATGAGAACTCGTACGCGGCTCGTTTGTTTTGTATTAAAGCTGTGTGTTTAGAGCATTGAAACTTTCTTTCAGTTAATACACTACAACATAGAGTCACTACAAATATTACGATTATTTCTAACTTCATTTTTGAGGCGCTCGCGTAACAGCGTCCGTGCAAGCGCGCGGTTGTATCTCGAGTGAGCTTTTTTTTATTGAATAATTGAAATTCATTCACACTCATTATTTTGTCTGCAATGTACAGTTATTTATAATGCTTAGGTTACGGTGCAAAACTAAAAAATAAGCTTATATCTCATTTTAATACGTTTTAGTTATAAATTATGTGATATTACAGTCTATATTTTAAGTGTCTTTTCAAATATCCATAATAATGTCAAAGATATACCAGATGGTGGGTGAACGCCTAAAATTGAGGACAAGTAACTTTAGTCTGTCTAAATCGTACTTATTAGAATATTGACATTTCATATGACATATAATATATGTATACATTTTCACGCATGCATAGAAATGTAAGTGGTTTCAAGTGAATTTGCTATAGACACTACATTTGGTATATTTCTCTATTTTCTTTCTCTCCAGCCCATTTACGTCCCACTGTTAGGCACGGACCTCCTCCACTTTGGGAGGGATTATGGTCGAGTTTTCCGTCTCCCACAGAGGGTGTTATCTATGTGCAATATCGCTGACTTTTACAGCACCCTTGGGAGGAGATGGGGTGGTGACACTTGTATTCTTAATCCTTCACCACACGAGAAAATGTCTGGTATATCTTTGATTGATGTTTAATTCAACAAACATACAGACATAAGAGCAAATGGAGGACAATGATTTTTTTATATACGTAAATCTACTAGCCAGATGTGTTTGGTAATCACAATTACAATTTAAAAGTGTGCTAAACCATAGTACATGTCTAGAATAATTTCAATTATAATAAATTCGCTTTAGGGTACTGTATAGAAAATAAACCCTTAGAAATACAATTTTTTCTGTCATTTTCCTGGTACCCATAACACAAGCATATAAGCTTATCTTGGGACCAGAGGACATTGTGTGAAATATCCATGAATATTCATTTATAAAACGAAAATTACAATTATATTACCTAATCCAACAATCGGAACTGGCTAAATATCGCTGTCGTAAATTCCTTGGACGACGACGCAGCGTTGGGCGGCCCCCGACAAGGTGGAGCAACGATATCGTCAAGGTCGCTGGGAGACATTGGATGCAGGCGGCACAGGACCGCGCGTTGTGGCGTTCTATGGGGGAGGCCTATGTCCAACAGTGGACGGAGAGCGCTGATGGATGGATGTATGGAAATTCCTTTGTAGTCTTTGTACATACATAAAAATAAAAGCTTATAAAGCATGTTAAAGAAAATACTACATTGACTTAAATTTCCAGCTAAAAATTTACGGAACCCTCATTTGCGGAGTTTACCTCGCACTTGACTGATATATTTTTTTATTAGCATCTCATTGGTATTCAAAATATCATCTCATAAACATTCCACAACATTGTTTTGACCTCCATTATGTATGCGTTTGTAATTAATTATTGTCAATGTATACCAGTAGTCGCCCGATCGATTGTCCGTGTGGTGACGGACTAAGAATACAAGTGTCACCACGTGACAGCGTGATGTTATATAGCCTTCCTCAATAAATGTACTATCCAACACTGAAAGATTTTTTTTTCAATTCGAATCAGTAGGTAGTTCCTGAGATTAGAGTGATCAAACAAACAAACTCTTCAACTTTACGATATTAAATACAAGTTCAGCTTTTGTATAGTTAGTCTAATGTATACAGAACCCTCGATAGCTAACTTGAGTTGTACTTGACCGCCTTTTTGCAAATTTTAATTATGACTAATAGACACCAGCAGTGGTATTCAGTAAGAAAAAGTGAAGTGAATTTTCGGTGAATCTTGATCACGTGACAGCGCTCCTCCAATAAAAATAGAGGAGCGCTGTCACGTGATCAAGATTCACCGAAAATTCACTTCACTTTTTCTTACTGAATACCACTGCTGGGCTCAAGTCTGCTATTCAATATTCAATGGTGTCACAATGAAATTTCAATTGAATGGTATCATTGTGCCAAAAAATTTACAGTAGACTACCAAACTTGATAAAATTCGTTATTATGTAATCAACAAATGCAATAACTGATTGCTTAGTGGCGAATTTTATCAACTTTGGTAGTCTATTGTTAATTTTTTGAGGTTATAATGGTGTCATTGAACTACCATTGTGACACAATTCATTAGCAGACTTGGCCCCCTATATGAAAGTTAAACACAAAAGCTTGATTCAATGTCATACATTCAATTATTCAGTATATTTATCTGAATATACAGACAAACATAATTATGTTATTGTATTGCAATGATTGACAGCACAATGCATCAAGCGGCATAAGGTAGAGCATACATAGCCTTTTACCTATACTAATATGACTGACGTTATACAGCGTATATCGTTCCTCGATATATATACTATCCAACACTAAAATAATTTTTCTAATCGTACCAAGGGTTCCTAAGATTAGCGCGTTTAAACTTTTAAACAAACAAACAAACTCTTAAGCTTTATAATTATTCTAATATTTAAATTCTCGTGTCACAATGTTCGTTCCCATACTCCTCCGAAACGGCTTGACCGATTCTTATGAAATATATGCATATTCAGTAGGTCTGAGAATCGGCTACTATTATTTATTTATTTATTTATTTATTATATTCTTTATTGTACACCATTTAGTTTTACATTACAGGCTACTATCTATTTTTCATACCCCTAAGTGATAAGGGTTGTTCACCCCTGACATTTGTATGGCAAAACAACGTTTGCCGGGCTAGCTAGTATTAGTATCACATCACACCGTTACTTTTGACAGCTGTTAACATTTTTGTTACAGCTTATTCAACTTTCAGTTTTTACTGACTATAGTTTTTTGCTTATAAGAATTTAAAACCGCTATAAACATCATCCGCTATCTACAAGAAATATCTCTCCATTCACTAACAGAATAAAACCTGTTTGATAGATACGTCTAAATTGTACAAGATTGCAGGAAAATTATAGAGAAATCAATTATTACTATAAGTACGTACCATTTGATTTAACCTTTAGTGGCGATTTAAATGACCAATCTTGGATTACGGATAGATTGTTATCTCTCTCTCTCCAGCCCACTAACGTCCCACTGTTGGGCACGGGCCTCCTCCACTTTGTGAGGGATTATGGTCTACTGTGCCGCGCTGACCAGGCGTGTTGGCTCAGTGTCTAATTTTGAATTTTCCATCTCTTACAGGGGATGTTATCTGTGTAAAATATTCCTTAACTGGCTTTTACACCACCCTGGGAAGAAAATGGGTGATGACTCTTGTATTCTTAATCCGTCACCTTACAGACAATTTTACGGCTTATCCTGAAATTTTAAATGATACTGTATGTATAATATATGAAAATCAATGTTTAGACGGAAGAAGACACGGGCAAAAGAAGTCTCATAAATTTAAATTGTTTTTTCGAAGCAAATGGTGTTTCATAGTCACTGTCTACTCCTATGAAAAAAGAATGCAAAACGTGAACGTGAATGCAATACGTATCATTTAAACGTAATCATTAAATGAATTGAATAATAATTTTGATAGCTTTCGTAACTCCCGTATGGTCTAGTGGCTAGGATACCTGGCTTTCACCCAGGAGGCTCGGGTTCGATTCCCGGTACGGGAAACTCCTTTTTGGGCTTTTCTTGTTTAGTTTTTACTTTACAATATTAAAATGTTTTAATAATTTATATTAATCTACATTTTACAAATTTTTGAAACTTATTTTACTAGTATTGTGGAAGTACTCCACGAAGAAACCAGTTAATTACGAGTACAGCTCCTGTACGAAGGGACGAATATGGGGAACTCTCCCCACTTAACTACGTCCATGAATGCTGTTTTATCTCCGAAAAAGGTGTATTATCTCTAGATTCTGATGTAACTGTACATAATAACTAATGGAGCAGACTTTGAACAATATATTTTTCACAGCGCCTGATTTATGACAAAAGCAAACAATTTATATTTATTACTTCTAGAGATATCTATAACAAATACAGATGGCGTCATCTATGTTATTTTGTTTTGTAAAATATATCGATTCATCTATTTGTTGAACTATATGAGGTATTTAAATTTTTTTTCTTTCAATGCATCAATGCTAGTGTGGTGAATATGCGGTAGTTAGAATGATTACAATTTACAAGTCAATATTTTAGTCTTTGTAGGGTTGTCACTATTTTACTTGTGACGCACACTATAATATGAAAGATATGAAGAAATATTATCACCAGTTCATAGGAATTTCATCAGACCTCCATAGGTACACATTCGTAAAGAAAAAGAACAGCCTTTAAGAAATTGCCTATATTCGATTTGGTAGATAAAAAAAATATCAAAAAGAGTAGGTACTTAAAACCTCGACAAAATCTGACACTGCAGTCTGCTTAATTTTGGCGTTTTCTGGCTTTTTGTACTGTGCAAATAAAACCAAGATTTTTTTTTATATAATATTCATGGACATTTCACACAACGTCCTCTAGTCCCAAAGTAAGCTATATTTCAATTCTTGTATTATGAGTACTAGATGGAAATATTACCTACATAATATACCTTTTTTAACGGGCGGGAGTCGAACCTGAGACCTCGTGAATGGCAGTCCGTTGCATGAACCACTAGATCACGAGGCCTGTTATAATTAAAACCCCTGGCAACATAATTATGGCAAAAAAATTCTTTTATTTTGTGACAACCCTAATTGCAGCAGTCAATGACCCGAGTTCACCTACACTTGATGCAATTCCTTTACTGAATTATTACGGCCAAGTCTGGTTAGTTTTAAAGTCTAGATTTACCAATTATTTAACCTAAATCTAGTTAAAGTTTTTAAGAATGTGTGGGCGGAAAAATATATACTAACTAGCTGTTGCCCGCGACTCCGTACGTGTACAATTTGGAAAACTTTTCCCGTTTTGGCAACATTTTTCACTACTGCTTTGCTCCTAATGGCCGCAACGTGATGTTTTATAGCCTATAGCCTTCCTCGATAAATGTACTATCCAACACTGAAAGAATTTTTCAAATCGGACCAGTAGTTCCTGATATTAGCGCGTTCAAACAAACAAACTCTTAAGCTTTTTAATATTAGTAAAGATCTATACCTAGTAATATTATAAAGCTGAAGAGTTTGTTTGTTTGTTTGAACGCGCTAATCTCAGGATCTACTGGTCCGATTTAAAAATTCCCTCAATCAAATTCTTATATCTAAAAAGATAGCTCATTTATCGAGGAAGGCTATAGGCTATATAACATCACGCTGCGACTAATAAGAGCGAAGTATCAGTGAAAAATGTCCATAAGCTGGTAATATTTCCGCAAAAAATAATCTAATAATGTATATCCTACTTTTGTTGATTTTAAACTTACGCGATTTGAACTCATAATTTGTTATTTTTACCGGGACTAAGTATAATAACATAAGACGGTACGGTCTTCCGTTTTTCCTTCGCAAAAGTTAAACCGATTTTAATAGTTTTTGCGTTATATTATAGATAAAGAGTATATCTATGCTTGTATCACTTTCTTTTATTCAAAACATAATAACTAAAAGAAATATGACGATCCGAAAAACCTACTTTTTCGGTTTTCTTTAGATAAAGTAGCAGCGTCTATCACAAAAATTTGGTAAAGTTTTACCACAAAAGAAAGTTATAGAAGCATATATATACTCTTTATCTATAATATAACGTAAAAACTATTAAAATCGGTTTAACTTTCGCGAAAAAAAAACGGAAGTACGAAACGTCTTTTTTCAAAGAATTTGTAGGTAAAATCCGCTTCATCTATATTTGTCCCTTTCAGCGCGGCGCTCGGAAATAGGGATAGCAATACCTAAGGCAAATACCTAAATGAGGAGTACAGTACCCTCTTAAAAAGGCACAATACCTTTGCTCCCGACGTTTCGACTGAGTTGCATCGATCGTGGTCACGGGTCGACTTGCAAGGGTATTGTGCCTTTTTAAGTTATTAACGTGATTATAGTCCCGGTAAAAATAACAAATTATATCCTACTTTTTCTGGTCTTCCACTATCTTAAACTTTAAAGCAACTCTCTGCCTCATGTGTTTAACAGACATATTATGGATACCCTCCTTCTCAACTTTTTGACGACTTTAAATTGTAAGCAATATAATAACATAAAAAATCAAAACAATCGAATATTAGATTTGTTATTGTCTAGTGATGTGTGTAATTGTGTCCATGTAACTAACCCTTTAGTTCCCGTGGATATTCATCATCCACCCTTCTGTGCGATGATTACTTTTGACGTAATATGTTCATATATGGTTAGTAGTTCACTACCTAGGTACCGCTTCATAGAAGCTGATTATTGTAAAGTTAACGAGGACATAGGTGGGGTGGACTGGTGCTATTTGCTAGACAAACCTACACTAGACTCAGCTACTGATTGTTTTTATGATTCTATTTATCAAATAATAAAGACACATGTCCCTAAACGACCCATAAAACATAACGAATTTCCTGTGTGGTTTTCTCGTCCCCTTATACGAGTACATATATTTAAAAATAAAGAAAAGGCTTGGGTTAACTGGAAGAGATATCATAACACGACTGACTATGAACAATTTTCTATGTTTCGTAAAAGGTTCAAGTCTTTATCCACTGAATGTTTTAGGAATTATCTTGAATCGGTGGAGAATGGTTTGAGAAGTGATATAAAGCTATTCTGGTCCTACATAAACAGTCGTATGGGTCGGTCTGGTCTTCCAAATACAATGAAGTATTGTGATGAGATATCAGGTCAGCCTATTGATGTATGTAGATTTTTCTCGGCGTTTTTTAGCTCGGTCTATGAAAAACCATGTAATACACCAACGCACTTCAGTTGATTCTCATACAAAGCAGAACAGTACAAACTTATCAGACCTGTCTTTCTCTGAAGAAATGGTTATTAAAGCACTCGAAGCATTGGATGTTACAAAGGGATCTGGGCCTGACGGCATTTCTCCGTTCTTTTATAAACACACGGCTCAGTCCATAAGTGTACCATTAACATCCTTATTTAATCGTAGTTTAAGGGAAGGTATTATCCCTTCTAAATGGAAGACTGCAAACGTAACACCTGTCTATAAGAGTGGCTCTAGAAATGACGTCACTAACTATCGTCCGATATCATTGTTGTCAACCTTGTCGAAAGTACTGGAGCGTCTGATTCATGATGCTATTTATCCGACTTTACATGAGACTCTGATTCCTCAACAGCACGGCTTTGTCGTTGGTCGCTCGACTGTGTCAAACTTGGTATTATACTCAAATTTTTTATTTGAAAACATGGATGGTCATATTCAAGTTGACTGTGTTTATACCGATTTCTGTAAGGCTTTCGACAAGGTTGACCACAATATATTGTTGAATAAAATTGAATTTAATGGTATACGTGGGAATCTGCTGCGATGGTTTACTTCTTATATTAAAAACAGGTCTCAACAGGTAGCAGTCAATGGCTTCACTTCGAATTTATTCGAAGTGACATCTGGTGTCCCTCAAGGCTCTATATTAGGCCCTTTGCTGTTCGTTTTGTTCATAAACGACATCAGTCCATGTTTTAATAATTCTAGTTTTCTATTGTACGCTGACGATTTAAAGATATTTCGCAGTATCAGAGATATCACGGACTGTGATAAACTTCAAGAAGATTTAAATCGTTTGTCAGACTACTGCAGATCAAATAATTTACATTTGAGTTTGCCAAAATGCAAATCAATTTCCTTTACAAAAAATAAAAATATATACCATCAAACTTACTACCTGTGCAATACTCCATTAGAAAATGTTACCACTATAAAAGATCTTGGGCTATTATTCGATACCAAACTGCATTTTGATGTACACGTAGACTATGTTATAAACAGGGCATTCAAGCTTTATGGCTTAGTTAAACGAACTTGCAGTGAATTTAAAAATCCTTCAACCTATTTAATATTATTTAAATCACTTATTAGATCACAACTTGAGTACGCTTCACCTGTCTGGAACCCGTTTTATAACAAATACAGTGATCAACTAGAAAAAGTGCAACGTAAATTTTTGAAATTCGTTTCATACAAGTGCTTACATGCTAGGGTTTCATATAACTTATTACTTGAAAAATTTTCTTTGCCTACTCTTAAGTTACGTAGGCTATTTCTTGACCAAACATTTTTTTATAAAATCTGTCACAATCTTTTTGACTGTAATGAATTAATGAATCAAGTATACATTCGCATACCCAGTGATTCAATTAGGATTCGTAATACATATAAACATAATGTATTTGCTCCCAAATTAACTAAAACTAATGCTGGCGAACGAGCTCCTCTTCGAAGAATTATGAAATCTTACAATGATCATTTCACTCACGTTGATATGTTTCATTTATCTGCTTCACAGTACAAAAGGGCAATCGTGGATAAGTGTAATGACCTAATGTAACAGCATGATATGCAGTATATACCTAATGTACAGTATAATATTAATGTAGCGTCGTATCTAACTTGTATTTAAACATTTGGCTTTGGCTTTCTTTGTGCTCTTTTGTTATTGTATAAATTTTGTTTTTTCCTTTCTCGTATATAGTTTAATCTTTTACCATGTTTATGTTATATTCTATTTCTTTATGTTTATGGCTACTTACTTTATTTTAAGTAATTTGCGGAAAACGGTGTTGATTACGTAATTATTTAAGTGTAAATGTATAGAATTTACTTGTTGTAATTCTTATTATGTAGTTGTTTGTTTTCCTCAATAAAATAAAATAAATAAATAAAATAAACTCTAGAAATGTTCTAAGAAATAAATCTTAAACGAGAACACCTGATTGTTATCGATACACTAAACGTGTTTCAAATACAAATAAAGAATAAGTAGTTTACAAAAACATCAATTTGTTTTGTAAATAAATAATGTTTTTACACCTGAGTTCAATATTCGCGAATGTTGAAAATATTTAGATTAACGATCTTTGAGTATGAAATCAATAGGAGTAGTTATATATGCCGTTTTCTTTGGCAAATATTCTGTTAGGTTGCTGATGCACATTTAACGAACACAAATAATAACATAATTCCTTTTATCGCTACTCACGCACACCACAAAATCGGCACACGCACACTTACAGATGACACTGTCTGTACACTATGAAATACATCGACAAGTAAATCATTGATGAATGAGTATGAGCAATGCTCTTGCATCTTCTTTAGTCCAGTAATATCACATTTTTTATTGAAACTAACTGGGGCGCTCAACTCATCTTTCTTGTAACGCCAGTTTCACAGTAGGGTATACCTGATGTCACCTCACTCTTACCAATGACACCTCCAATTGGATTAATGCTCTAAGGTACCGAAATTCAATGCAATTGGAATTAGTCCATGAGGTCACAAGATCTATTTCCAATTAGGGCAGTTATTTAGTACTGCGTCTGGGAGATTTCTATGTCATACTTAAACGATACATAGGTAAATGGCTCATTGCTTTTACAGCACTCTGGGATGGATGACACTTGCATTCTTAATCCATCACAACTCATAAAAAATAAAGTTATTTTAGGATTTCGTACGAAAAGGCGAAACGAGACCCTATTATGACCTCGTTGCCGTATATCTGGAACTGCGACAGCTAGAGAACTAAAAATTCCAGTATATGTATATCAGTTGATGCTATAACAAAATACATAGTATTATATTCACCATCATCATTCATTGCCCTTATCCCGTTATTTAGGGTCGGAAATATAACTAGTAAATATAAATAAATTATTCATGGACATTTCACACAACGTTCTTTGATCCAAAGCTAAGCTTACCTATATGCTTGTGTTATGGGTACCAGAATTCGGATATAATACATAAACTACTTTTCTTTTGTAAATACATACTTATAATACATAGAAACACTCAGACGCAGTACAAACATTTGTATGACAAATATAAACATCACACAAATGATTATCTAAAGCGGGAATCGAAAATCGAAAAAAAAATCGAATCTAACCCGAGACCTCGTGTACGGGAGTCCGTTACATGAACCACTAGACCACGAATCCCGTCGGATATGAGGATGGTAAGAGGAAGATATTATGATAATAACGGCATGGAACCCTTCGTGTGCAAGTTCAATTCGCAGTTGGCCAACTTTTTTATCCATACAGTTGAAGAACTCAAAATAAGTGCGAGTCGGACTCGCGCACGCAGGGTTCCGTACCATTATCTATGCAACATAAGGCACGTTATTAAGAAATGAGGAAACAACACACACAATACTTAATTAATCACGTTTGTTGTATGAGAGCAAGAAACGGTAAAAAAATCATGTTTGTTGTATGGGAGCCCCCCTTAAATAATTAATATATTTTTAGTATTTGTTGTTATAGCGGCAATAGAAATACATCATCTGTGAAAATTTCAACTCTAGCTATCACCGTTCTTGAGATACAGCCTGGTGACAGACTGACGGACGGACAGCGAAATCTCAGTAATAGGGTCCCGTTTTTACCCTTTGGGTACGGAACCCTAAAAATGAAATAACAATTATTTGTTATAATATCTTTGATGTAGGCGCCAGGCTTATACCTACATATATTATACAATAATACAAATGGCAAACATATTTTAGATTTATTTATAATCACTAAAGAATTTGGCTAGGCGCCATTTTTTATTTATTTGTAAACTTGTAATACATCTCGCAAAAATATTTGCATTTTAACCTTGATATGCGTTATGGTAGAATACCGTCTGTGTTTATGTCTGTATTACGGGCAAAGACAATCTATTAGATACTGGTCTATAGTCTAAAGAATAATACAGATTCTAAATAATTGAGTAGGTATTTTTTTTTAAGAAGTTCTACCGTCTTCATGTGTCTTTGAAACTGACTTATTTAATATAGTAATCTGTGCTTTGAAATTTGAGGGTTTTCCTCAATTTCTTAGGAAATAACCACCAGATCCTGATCTGGTGCCAATGGGACCAAACGGGAATAACCAACTTTGAAATAAAAAAGAATCATCAAAGAAAAAAAATATATACCGACGAATTGAGATACTCCTTTTGAAGACGGTTAATAAAGAAAGAGCATACCTAATTTATACTTTAATAATGTAAAGCTGAAGAGTTTGTTTGTTTGTAGGCGCTAATCTCAGGAACTGCTGGTCACAAACCTCCTCCACTTTGGTAGGGCTTTTGGTCTACTATGCCACGCTGACCACGGTGCGTTGTTTTAACGTTTAGTTTCGAGTTTTGCGTTTCTATCAATTGATGTTATGATATGCCTATGATATAACTTAGCTGGCACCCTGGGGATGAAATGAAATGAAAAATCATTTAATCAGGTAGACATATTTTTTTAGAAAATTTACCTATGTGCTTATGACATGTCCAATTTTTTTTCCCAAACATCGGTTTAGGACGCAATCTGCTGAGAAGAACCGGCGTAAGAAACTCAGCAGAGCTTTTAATTAAATCAATATTTTTTTGTAATTTAATGAAATCAATATTTTGTTAAATGGGGTGGTGAAACTTGTATTCTTAATCCGTCACCACACGAAACATTATTAGCAACAAATAATTTAAAATGACCCATAAATATTCCGTTCAACGAGCAACTAACCCAGTTTAATTTAAATAAACGTTAACTTTACATCTTAGAAAAGTCATTTCTGTATTTACTAATAGTATAAGTTGGCAACGATCCAAACACATAAATATTTGCTAAAACTATAATTATAAATAATAGTGCTAATTATAGTCCAATTTATTATTAAACGAGTGCATAAAATATGGGATACATAAATCAGCACAGAATAGGTACAACTTCGCTAGAGTTAGGTTCACGCTTTGGGCCCCGCAGACGCGGACTCCATTCAGAAATGTTAATTGATAACCGTTAGCCCACTCATAGCTTCCTATCAGTCTGAAGTGAGTACTACGTGGGGCTCCATGAGGAGGCTGTAGTACTTAGTACCTTTTACCTTTTGACGCGGCCCTAATAAATGTACCATTTACCAAATGATAAAAAAATGTCATCTATACTTATAGTAAATCTGTAGAGAGATCAATTCTGTTCATGAAATATATTTTCAAAATAACTATCAGAGGGTGATTAGTGATCGATACTGATGCCAAAAATGCAATCAGTAAAATATTTTTCTGTCTGTCTGTCTGTCTGTCTGTCCGTCTGTATGTTCCTTAAGAAACAAAAACTACTCGACGGATTTTAACGAAACTTGGTACAATTATTCTTCATACTCCTGGGCAGGTTATAGTATACTTTTCATCACGCTACAATCAATAGGAGCAGAGTAGTGAAGAAAAATGTTGGGAAAACGGGAAAAGGTGCTCCATTTTTAAGCTTCCGTCGCGTGTGCAGCCTTAATGGTTAAAGTTACATAGAAATCATGTATGACGGAAATATTCTACATAAAATTGTCTAAAAAATATCCCGAAACAGCACATATCTATATTTTATGATTGACTCACAATAACACGTGTAACTCCTGATAGCTTAGCAGTTCGTTCATTCTGATTATATTTGTTTACTCTTACGTTTATAATACTCTCACTCAAGCAGTAGTTAAAAATGTTGCAAAAACGGGGAAAATTTCCTAAATTCTACGCGGACGGAGTCGAGGGCAACAGCTAGTAAAAAATAAATGGAAAACTTGATAAATCATAAAAATAAATTAATTAATTATTAATTAATATTATAAAGCTGAAGAGTTTGTTTGTTTGTTTAAACGCGCTAATCTCAGGAACCTCTGGTCCGATTTGAAAAATTATTTCAGTGTTGGATAGTCCATTTATTGAGGAACGATATACGCTATAAAACGTCAGTCATAGGTGAAAAATGTTACAAAAACTGGGAACATTTTCTAAATTCTTCGCGTACGAAGACGCGGGCAACAGCTATATATAAAATCCTTACTGTTTTAAAATGATTTGATGACCGGTTAAAAAAACTTGAAATTTATAGTGATAGCGATGGTGATTGTGATATGTAGTGTTTTATGTTTATGTACTTGTAACAAAGAACACGATAACAACATGTCTTTACAATAATGGAAACAGTAAGATAGGTGTTAATGGACACATTCTTAGATAAACTCTATTTAGTAATTTACTTAATTAGTCTTAGCAGGCTAGATGGTATTATTGTAGATAAATAAATAAAGAAAATTATAATTTAAAAAATATACGCAAATAAATATAAATAAAAATGACGCTTTTATCGTCCTTGACTTGGTACGATTACCTCATAAGTAGACTATAGTTTTTGTATTTCACTTATATTTCAAAGCAGTACTAGGAAAAGCGAAAAATAAACATAGGTATATTCAAATACTCAACATAGATTGAAATAATAACAAACAAAAATCTATGAAATTTCGAATCAAATAATGTGTTAAGAAATGAAATACAAAATTATCTTAATTTGACGAATACATTGATATTGGTGCCAAACAGTAACCTCGCTCTGTGTTATCGATAGGTCATTCGATAACATACCACTTTTAACAGCGAGAGTAAACTATTTCGTTAGATCAGTAATGACTACCACAGGGAAATGGCGAAACTAACCGGAATTTTCATACTTATTCTATCAGTTATTCCTTTAATAACTGCACAGTGCAATCTTAACACAGCAAAACCATTTTTCAAGAGATCTATCTACGACTTCACGTTGAATTTAGCAAAAAGGATCAATGACGAAACCGATAGCCATTTTGTGACGTCAGCGCTTTCACCATGGACTTTATTAGCAGCGATGTCCTTTGGAGCTTCAGAAAACTCGTTAAAGGAAATACATGACGTATTGCAGCTACATCCACATAAGTGCTTCAACAATTTGTATTTCCAAATGGTGACTCAAATGACCAGTAGACCTTCAAATCCAACAGCAAGTGTGATTGAGCGCAGTTCCACAATATTTTTGGACGGCACTTTAGTTGTGAAGCGAAAATTCTTGGATGATATAGCTATTGTAGGCATTTGTGATGCCAGAATTGTTTCTTTCTATGATGCTGGTATAACTGCAGCTATAATCAATGAACACGTCAGCAACGTTACACATGAAGCAATTGAAGAAATAGTTACACCTTCTGATTTAGACGATATGTTGATAGTTATGATAGACGCTCTATATTTCAAAGGTTCGTGGAAAACACCTTTCCCTTACGAAGATACAGAACTAAGTGCTTTTTATGATAGCCACGGAAAGCAACTAGGTGATGTATCACTAATGTACGTGAGTGCTCGTGTTAATCTCGCTCAAGTAAATCAAATTCAGGCGAGTGTTCTAGAATTACCATATGGAGATGACAGCAGATACGCAATGCTATTATTTTTGCCGCACCAAAATGTAACAATTACTTCGGTGATGGATTCCATGAGTCGTATAAGTGTTAGTTCAATTTATATTTTATTTGGACAAGGACGACCGCAGACTGTTGATATACAAATACCAAGATTCAAGATATCTTCAGATTTGAATAACTTGAAAGAGTTATTAGTGGATATGGGTTTGCAGACTCTGTTTGATTCTAGTATGGCCAATTTCCCAGGAATTTCAGATTATCAATTATCACTATCTAATTTTATACAAAAAGCTGATATTGAAGTGACTGAAGATGGAACGGTGGCCAGTGCAGCGTCAGGAGCATTTTTCGAAGCAAGAATGTTTTCAGAACAATTCGTTGCTAACAAACCTTTCTTATTTATGATTGTGGACACAAGTCTACAAATTCCAATATTTACTGGTGCTTATTCTAAGCCTAGCAACTTTTAAACACGTATATATTACTGTGATATCACCAGAGATAATACGTACAAAGAAGGTACCTATATAATATATTATATCAATATCACAATGTACCTTTAATAATGTTTTATAAATAAAATTTGTTAACCTTTTTTATTTTATGGTTCTTTATCTAAAATAATCTAAATGAATAAAGCCACTTAAACTACTGCTGCTATTCACATGAATAAATCCTACTCCAGTACGAGAATAATATTAAGATTAACGAGTAAAGAACTAAAACTATTAGTATTTATTTATATTATTAACAACGAAAAACGAACTATAAATATTCGAACTCCAGTCATCACTCCAATGAGTTTAGTAGTTAGCTGTTAGTGCACAGCACAGGCTTATGACAGTAGCGCCTGATCACTTTAAAAGCTACGTTATGAAGTTTTGCTATGTCAAAAAAATATTTTTACAGAAAATGTTATTACAATAAACAGAAAATAAAATAATACTTTTAAACTGCATTATGTATCAAGCTTTATTTACTATATAACGAAAACCTTTCATTTAGAATGCCACAAACTTATTTCTTACTTGAATTTATATTTTATCGAGACATTTTATGCTAAAAGCTAAGAAAAAGAATATTTAAATTATGCGCAATTGTTTTTAGGGTTCCGTACCCAAAGGGTAAAAACGGGACCCTATTACTGAGACTTCGCTGTCCGTCCGTCCGTCCGTCCGTCCGTCCGTCTGTCACCAGGCTGTATCTCAAGAACGGTGATAGCTAGAGAGTTGAAATTTTCACAGATGATGTATTTCTATTGCCGCTATAACAACAAATACTAAAAATAAAATAAAATAAATATTTAAGGGGGGCTCCCATACAACAAACATGATTTTTAGGGTTCCGTACCCAGTATCTCAAGAACGGTGATAGCTAGACAGTTGAAATTTTCACAGATGATGTATTTCTATTGCCGCTATAACAACAAATACAAAAAATAAAATAAAAGAAATATTTAAGGGGGGCTCCCATACAACAAACATGATTTTTTTACCGTTTCTTGCTCGATACTAATAACGTTGCCTTATGTTGCATACCAATAATGGTACGGAACCCTTCGTGCGCGAGTCCGACTCGCACTTGACCAATTATTTCTTTACAAGAACTATTTACCCGCTATAAAACAAATACGCTGTCAAAAAAAATACCGATACCCTGCGCCGATGCTATAATTGCTATAGAATTACGATATAATATTTTTATATCTTACTAGCTGACCTGGCAAACGTTGTTTTGCCATACAAATATTACAAATGTCAGGGGTGGACCACCCTTAACATTTAGAGGGATGAAAAATAGATGTTGTCCGATTCTCAGACCTAACGGATATGTACACAAAATTTCACGAAAATCGTTCGAGCCATTTCGGAGGAGTATAATTACAAACACCATGACAGGAGAATTTTATAAATTAGATATATCTATGTTTATAAACTTGATAACTCAGTACTCTGTGATAATAACTCAGAGAGTTAGTCTTAGTCTGTGCTTAGTTAAGTTATGATAATGGTTATGATAATGTTTACATTTTGTTTTTTACACAAAAATACAAATCATTTCTGTTTCATTTTGCGCGACGACTTGCTTTATTAATGTGTGTTTTTTAAGTTGAAAATAAAATGCTGTCAATAAATTCGTTTAAGAATATGAGAGTGCTGCCTAAACTGTACGTATTCTAACTTTGAATTATGTTTACTTTTGTTTTCTTTTTTAAAAACTTTTTCATTGTTTTATCTAACTAAATATTTTGTCATATTAATTTATCATAGCTCTTATCTGTATAGCCGTTGTATTATGTGAATAATTTTGAGATTACGCTGTAATACAATAGGAATCTTGAAAACAAATACATACCTACTTTTTAAAATCTGCGTTCTAATTTTTTTACACAGCTTTTTTTATGTAAGTAATTATGACCATGAAATGAATAAATCATCTTTAAGAGTGTTAATAAATAAAAGTCAAAATTATTTTATATAAGTAGCCGATGACAGCAAAATAATTTTATTGATTGTTTGAATATTCCACTCATTTCTTTTTTTTAGCAGACTTTAACATTTTAATTTAATGATTGTAATAATAATAAATAATAAATATTCATGGACATTTCACACAACGTCCTCTGCTCCCAAGCTAAGCTTATATTGCTTGTGTTATGGGTACCAGAATACGGATATAATATGTATACTACTTTTCTTTTGTAAATACATACTTATAATACATAGTAAACACCCAGACGCAGTACAAACATTTGTATGACAAGTAAAAACATCACACAAATGATTGTCCTGACCGGGAATCGAACCCGAGACCTCATGATCGGCAGTCCGTTATATGAACCACTCCACCATGAAGCCCGTCGTAATGAATTACGTCCTTTTTTTGTAAAATTTCAATAACTTTTCTAACCACAACTTATAAAAACAAAGTTAACAGCAGTAACTTTACTTGAGAACAAAAACTTTTTTGTTCAATTTGAAATCAGTTTTTTTTAACACACTTATATAAGTTCAGTATGTATCTATCAATGTATTAATCTATGTAACGGAATCTTTGAAAGTGATTTTCACCCACTTGCAGTAGTTGGATTGATCTGAAATTTTGCACATATAACAAGGACAGATGACAATGCAATAATTTAAAAAAATATTCAGGATTTTCAAGAGTGTTTTTTAGTTTTTGAATTAAGTAGAGTATTTACCATTAAATATTGTCTATGCCCTTTCTTAGGCTCTAGTACCAAATTTAATTTCAATTAGGTTATTTAGGTACTCCAGTGATACTGGCCTGATAGAAAATACATGTCTGAATTTGATGCTGGCAAATAATCTAAAGGAAAGTAAAGCCTTTTGTATGGAATGAGGGGAGAAAAAAAGGATATAAAAATTATTTTATCAAACTATTGATGTGGCTATAACAGATATTTTAGAATTAAAACTTACAACTGTTGGGCATGTATGACCAGATGTATGAGTGTGGATGAAGTCAATGAAGTATGTTTGGATCGTAGCAGAAGGCGCTCTATAGTCTCTGCCTACTGCCTCTGGGAAAAAGGCGTAAAGTTAATGTTATGACGATGACGATAATAACTTACAATAAAATTATAGTGACATTTAATGCCTCTTAACCATCCATTTATAGATATTGTTAGTTTATACACAAAGTGATAATTGTGTCTAAAGGAAATATAATTTATTAGAATAAGGGCCTCGTTCACCATCTTCAAGTAAAGCGTTGATTAGTTACTTATCGATTAGCGTTAATTGTCAAGTAATAGTTACGAGTATCTTCTGTCAATTAAAATTTTTTAATCTTAAGATTACTGCTACTCGAACGTCGTGAACGTCGCACGTGTAGTTACTGGTGACTTTAACTAGCGATTAGTCTACTTGGCGCTTTACTTGAGAATGGTGAAAGAGGCCGTAACAGTTGTTCTTAATAACACATTCATTTTTATACAATTATTGAGGCCTAATATTTTTAGTGTTTTGTACAAAAAATCCCATAAAAATTACTTTAGTGTTAATCTGTCTGTCTGTCATACTATTTTAGCAATTTAAAAGGGAATCGAAACCTAGATACTTCCTATTTTCCTAGAGGGCGTGATTCAGAACTATATGTACATATAATACAGTCATAGAGAAAATTAAAACATTAAAAAATTATTATCATAACACAAAACCTATTTTGTGATTATTTAGCGTCCGTCTTTGGACCGTAGCAGAAGGTGCTCTATAGTCTCTCTCTGCCTACTCCCATGGGGAAAAGGGGTGTTGATATGATGATGATGATTTAGCGAAATTTTCAACCACAAAATTTACGAAAAGCGCCATCTACCAGGGAATAGATCAAACTCAAAATTTTCATTGAAAACCCTGTTTCTAAGTTTTGTAGTTTAGCCATTTTGATTTATGCATCCATCAGCCTTCTCCGTCCATTGCTGGACATAGGCCTTCGTAGAACGCCACCACGCTCCAACGGTCTTGCGCCACTTGCATTCAATTTTTAACAGACTTCAAAAAAAGGAGAAGGTTGAGAACCGCTCGGGACAATCGTTTGTGTGATATTTATAATTGCCATATAAATGTTTTTACTGCGTCTGGGTGTTTCTATGTATTATATTATAAGTATGTATTTACAAAAGAAAAGTAGCATTCATATTCTATCCGTATCCTGGTACCCATAACACAAGCATAATAAGCTTAGCTTGGGACCAGAGGACGTTGTGTGAAATGTCCATGAATATTATTATTATATTAAATCTATCCATCATCTCTCGGAAGGGTTTACTTTGAGTTAAGCTCGCCTTTGTACATATTTTTAGTTCTGATGTGTTTTATTTCTGTTGCTTTTTTTCTTTTGCGTACAAAAAGGCATTAATAAAATAATATGTTTAGTTCAAAAACTAAAAAACGAGCTAGAATTTTTGGATTTTTTTTTTAAATTATTTCATTGTCATCGGTCCTTAATATGTGTGCAACATTTCAGATCAATTCGATTACTGCAAGTGGGTGAAATCACTTTTGAAGACTCCGTTACATAGATTAATATATTGATAGATACATACCGACCTTATAAAAGCGAGTTAATAACTACAAAAGACAAAATAATTTAAACAAAATCTTTGAATGGGTTTTTTTTTATTACTTTTTAAGTAATCTAACAAAATACATTATGATGTGTGATATGCAATGTAAATTAATGCAAAATATGCGACAATATGCTTTTTGTTTATTTTTGACCGATTGATTTGAGTGCTTTAACATTAGAGTTTATGTGTAGTTATTTTTTTATTTTTAAGTGTATCTATGTGCGGCACTAGATCTGAAAGACTATTATTAAATTTAATAACTTTACATATTTAACAAGGACTAATATTTATAAACCTAACTAGCCGTTTCCCGCGACTCCGTACGCGTGCGATTTGGCAAGTTTTCCACGTTTTTGCAATTTTTCCACCGATACTCCGCACCGTTGCAGGCGTTGCAGCGTGATGTTATATATAGCCTTCCTCGATAAATTAACTAATCAAAACTGAAAGAATTTATTAAATCTGTCTGTGGTTCAAACAAACAAACAAACTCTTCAGCTTTATGATATTAGTATAGATATTTATTGACTAAATTATATGTCAAAGCTTAATTTGGAACCAAAGGATGTTTTGTGAAATTATTTTTCACAGGGTGTCCAGTGAATCGTCTGAAACTTACAAGTTGTCTCCAGAACAGCTTCAATTTTATCAAGACAATGGCTATTTGGTTTTGAAAGAATTCATAGATTTTACATCTTTATACAGTTACAAGTAAGTTTATTATTTTTGACGACTCCGTTCGCGCGGAATTTAGATTTTTTTCCCGTTTTTGCAACATTTTTCACTAATGCTTGTCTCTTATTAGTCGCAGCATGATGTTATATAGTCTATAGCCTTCCTCGTTAACCATACTATCCAACACTGAAAGAATTTTTCAAATCGGACCAGTGGTTCCTGAGATTAGCGCGTTCAAACAAACAAACAAATTTTTCATCCTAATAGAATTAATAAATATTTGTTTTTAATACGACGTTATTGAATATTAAACAACTAAATTTGGCATTATCAAGAAACGAATTTACTAAAATCCCTCTCCCAGCAATTCAACCATGTGTATCATACTTCTAGAGTCGGATTTTTATTAAGAAAATCAGAATACAAAAGCCAATTGTGGTAATAACCTCTCAAGTTTTTACAGACAACGTTTTCTACAATTATGCAAAGGTATAGTTCCTGTTAATAACATATTAGTAATAAAAGAGCCAAAACTAATGAAAATAACATCAAAACCAGAGGAATATATCAACAAGGTTAGTTTATCTTTAATATCAATTGCATAAGTGTCATAAAATTTAGCAAAAGCTATGCTCAGAATAGATTGAACAGACTAAAGGAAAAATGTCCATCTGTCTGTCAAACGTTTTAATTTCAACAATGGTTATATACAAGTTTAAACTCGTTTCTTATTTTAAACAGTTCCTTACTACCAAGATACAATCAACCTTCCAAGTCTACAAACTCGGAAAATGTGATTTTTCCTTCTGCATTTTCGAAATTTGCTACGGAATAAATAAATAATTACTTTACGAAATTGAATCTGAAATACGTCTTTATTAAAATATTAATTTATTACACAAGACTAACATATATTTACGCCATCTACTGTAAAATAGTCGAACAAGAATTATAACAATTGTACGATAGATGGGGCGGGACATCAAGTTGTTGCAAAAAATTTACAGTTGATAATGCTTTTCGCTTAACCTTTTAACCGATTTTTAATTAGTGGAAAAACGCACGGAACCTTATATAGAATATAATTAAAAGATTTTATAAAATAAAAGATTTTACGAAAACTTAAGTAAAAGATTCCGCTTTTATTCTTCTCTTCTCCAGCCCATTTACGTCCTATTGTTGGGCACGGGCCTCTTCCACTTTGGGAGGGATTACGGTCTACTGTGCCGCGCTGACCAGGCGTGTTGGCACAGGGTTTATTTTCGAGGTTTCCGTCTCTCACAGAAGATGTTATCTGTGTGCAATATTCCTTAGCTGACTTTTACAGCACCCTTGGGAGGAGATGGGGTGGTGTCACTTGTATTCTTAATCCGTCACCACACGAAGTGCTTTTATTATTTAATGCTAAAAGAACAAAACCAGAGCCATATTAATGTGACTCCGCTATTCGTCTATTCGTTTGTTACCCATGAACAGTGTAATAGCTAAACAGTTGAAAATTTCACAGAAGATGTGTTTCTGTTGCCTTAATTCAATTTGCAGTGACTACTTGTATTGTTATTTTTTATTTTAGTTACAAGAATTATTATATGACGATATATTCATAACTTATGGAGAACATCCCAAGATGTTATCCGTTCTAACTCAGTTAATTGGTGAAGATATAACAGCTGTACATAGTATGTTTATTAACAAACCGCCTGGTTCTTCACGACATCCCGCACATCAGGTAAATAGACAAACTTTAAAATATAATATTTTCAGCCTAATAGCGTCTCATTCATGGTTACGGAATTTCATTCGATATTTCGCCAGAGTAATTTAATAAAAATTTCGTGGGGTTACGGGCACAAAGAATGCAAGTGTCACCACCCATGTCTTTCTTACCTGCGTGTTGGGGTCGTTAGGACCGACACAGAGAAGCACGTCGCATGATATCTGTTCACATACCCAAAGAGGGTTGATGTCAGACAGGCGTAAGAATCAGCCAAATCCTATTCCACCATGAAAAAGTAGTCATGTTGCTCCGACCCCGAATAGCAGGATAAGGGCAAGAGAATAATGATTCAAGGAAATAAGCTTGTCGGACGTGGCGTGATCTTTCACGCAATATCCTATTGTCCCAAGCTAAGCTTGTTTACTTAGGCTATGAGTATATGTGTATGGTATAATAGGTACTTATTTTTGGAAACTAGGCATGGGTCATGGAATTAGTAGTACTACTAGATAGGCATAGAATTTAGTTTCTAACTTTTTCTCTCTCACAGAAGATGTTATGCTGCTTATATTATCCATTGGCTGGGTCTCTCATTCCCATCGCATTCTTAACCATTTACTGGACATAACTTTTGTATTTCTGTACATCAATCTACAAACTTGCTAATACCACAATTAATTTTATGATCCGTTAAGCTGTTTGAGCTTAAAACATAAACAAATGTACAATATCACCTTTGGGTGATGCAGAATGCCCTCGGTATTAAGTTCGCCTATCATCCTCGTATCCGCTTTGTGTGCATGGAGTATAATAAAATTGGTCAAGTGCGAGTGGGACTCGAGCACGAAGGGTTCCGTACCATTATCTATGCAACATAAGGCAACGTTATTAGTATCGAGCAAGAAACGGTAAAAAAAATCAGTTTTTTGTATGGGAGCCCCCCTTAAATATTTATTTTATTTTATTTTTAGTATTTGTTGTTATAGCGGCAATAGAAATACATCATCTGTGAAAATTTCAACTGTCTAGCTATCACCGTTCTTGAGATACAGCCTGGTGACAGACGGACGGACGGACGGACAGCGAAGTCTCAGTAATAGGGTTTCCGTTTTTACCCTTTGGGTACGGAACCCTAAAAATAAAATAAATATTAGTGTAATATTTTTTCTAGGATTTATTTTACTTCCCATTCCGTCCAGCTGAGAAGATAATAGGTGTGTGGACCGCAGTAGACCATGTTACACATGAGAATGGATGTTTGTATGTAGTACCAGGATCACATAAACCTAAGAAGTTATATGAACATGGTGGTAGGAAGGTAACACACTTAAATTGTAAAAAAAATTGTCAGCAAATTAAATAAAGTAGAAGAAGTGTCGAAAGTGCTGCGGTAGATGGCGTGATTATAAATTACATAAATGTCGAAATTAAAATGTGGCAAATAAATTGGTCAAAGCGAATAGATTTTGCATAACATCCTCTGGTCCCAATCTAAGCTGATATACTATACTTACAAATCCTATTTTTTTTAAATAGGTATTTACGATACATAGAAAACGCAAAAACGCAGTAGAAATATGTGTGTGAAAAATCTTTATTTATCACAAATAATTATTGTCCTATGCAGGGATCGTATCAGCGACCTCGTGAACTGCAGTCTGTCTGTCGTAATATGCTGTTTTATGGGTACAACTATACGGATAGAATACATAAACTACGTTTTTTTTGTAAATACATACTTTTTTATTTCACACAACGTCCTCTGGTCCCAAAGTTAGCTATATCTCTATGCTTGTGTTATGGGTACTTTAAATTTACCTTATATATTTCAGAACACGTTAGAGTTCTACCACGGTGTGGACGAAGATACTTTAGCACCACCAGAGAAACAAGTGCATTTGGAGATGAGTCCTGGTGATACTGTCTTCTTTGACCCATATTTGGTACATGGGTCAGGACCTAATACAGCTAAAGTGAGTATTTAATGTGACGGACTAAGAATGCAAGTGTCACCACCCCATCTCCTCCCAAGGCTGCTGTAGAAGTCAGCTAAGGGATATTTTATACAGGTGACATCCTCTGTGAGAGACGGAAATCTCGAAAATAAAAACTGTTCGCCTGGTCAGCGCGGTACAGTCATAATCATGCAGACCATAATCCCTCCCAAAGTGAAGGAGGCCCGTGCCCAACAGTGGGACGTAAATGGGCTGGAGAGAGAGATCTGACCCGGCAAACGTTGTTTTGCCATACAAATGTCAGGGAGGGGGGGGAAGGGGTTTGAAAAATAGATGTTGTACGATTCTCATACCTACTGAATATGCATGTAAAATTTATTAAAAATCGGTCAAGCCCTTTCGGAGGAGAACGGTAACTAACACTGTTACACGTGAATTTTATATATAACATTAGGATTAGAGTTAATAAATTAAATTGTAGTAGAAAAAGTTGATCACCGCAAGCGGGACTTGAACCCACGACCTCGAAATACCGTTCCGTAGCTTTGCCAACTGAGTTTATTGCGGTTTGCTAACAATAACCAAATTAGATCACCACAATCGTCACTCGATTGAGTTTACATCGTATTTTGACGTGCAACGCCATCTATCAAGAATGTTTTGCAACAATCTCGACCAGCCACATAGTATTCTTTACAGAATACAATTTTCTACCACAATTTAGTTTATTAAGTAAAAGCATAGCATGTCAATTGCAAAATTAATAAATTACTTTAGGATTAGAGTTATTTATTTTTATATTACTTGTTACAGACATACAGAAAAGCGATAACATTCCATTTTGCGAATAGTTCCTGTCATTATATCGACGTTGCTAATACAATGCAAGGTGATATGGCGAAGAAAGCTGAAGAAATAGCTAAAAAACGAGGAATTCCTATCACTTATATTGTGAGTTTCACTAATTTATACAAACACTAGCCCGCGACTTCGTACGTGTGGAATATAGAAAAATTTTCCGTTTTTGCAACATTTTCTGCTACAGCTTAGCTTAGCACCATTTGATCGCAGCGTGATGTTTTATAGCCTTCCTTAATAGATGTACTATCCAACAATGAAAGCTTTTTCAAATCAGACCAGTGGTTCCTGAGATTAGCGCGTTCAAACAAACAAACAAACTCTTCCGCTTTATAATATTAGAATACTGACTACGAACGAAACTATAGCGCGATTTAAAAAAAGGTACAACGACATCTATCGACTGCCATAGTAAACTTCTGTTTGATTAAGTTTGATTTTTAAATTTCACGCGTACGAAGTGCTATAGCTACAGCTAGTAGAATATAAAGGTGAAGAGTTTGTTTGTTTCTTTGAAAGCGCGATTCTTAGAAACTACTGGTCCAATTGGGAAAATTCTTTCAGTGTTGGATAGTACATTTATCGAGGAAGGCTATAAGGTATATAACATCACGCTGTGACCAATAGGAGCGAAGCATCAGTGAAAACTGTTGCAAAAACGAAAATCTTCTAAATTCCACACGTACGAAGTTACGGGCAACGGCTAGTATCATATACGCGCGTTTAGTTTTCAAAAGAAAATCTAAATAAATGTTTAAGTATAAATACTTATGTTTAAAACTATTTTCTTTTTACAGGATATTTGGCGTTACAAAAGTAGGCAGGTTCAAGGCGTTCGATCTAACTTATAACTTAAATAATAATTAGAAATTTTCAAAAATACGTTATTTATGTATGTATTAACTTTTTATGTGTTAACTCTGACTATGAAGATTCCATTAAATGCAATTTTTATTTGGTTGCAAAGTAAGCTATATTTCTATGCTTGTGTTAAGGATACCAGAATACGGATATACTTACTACTTATTTTTTGTAAATACATAGGTACTTATAATATATAGTAAACAATCAGACGCAGTACAAACATTTGTATGACAATTATAATTATCACACAAAGCAGGCAGTCTGTTCTGTTAATGACAATAAATTTTAGCTTTTTATCAAAAAATTTGGTATTTGCACAGACGTTATCATTTAATGGTTGTAGAAAGATTTGGTGATAAGTGGTATATACCACTTATACCCAAAAAATATGTATCTTATAATATAATCACCAACAATAAATTGGTATAGACTTGGTTGGTATACACTTGTACCCACAAATAACGCACTTTACCATTAGGGTTCCGTACCCAAAGGGTAAAAACGGGACCCTATTACTGAGACTTCGCTGTCCGTCCGTCCGTCTGTCACCAGGCTGTATCTCAAGAACAGTGATAGCTAGACAGTTGAAATTTTCACAGATGATGTATTTCTATTGCCGCCATAACAACAAATACTAAAAATAAAATAAAATAAATATTTAAGGGGGGCTCCCATACAACAAACATGATTTTTTTACCGTTTCTTGCTCGATACTAATAACGTTGCCTTATGTTGCATAGATAATGGTACGGAACCCATCGTGCGCGAGTCCGACTCGCACTTGACCAATTTTTTTTTACTAACAATAAATTGGAATTATTAAGCTATTGCATAGCTTCTATCGCGGGCCTTGAGCTTGGAGACTAAATACACAAAATTCGAAATTTAAATTCCGTAACAA
Organism: Orgyia antiqua; assembly: GCA_916999025.1. Classification (NCBI taxonomy): domain Eukaryota; kingdom Metazoa; phylum Arthropoda; class Insecta; order Lepidoptera; family Erebidae; genus Orgyia; species Orgyia antiqua. The sequence continues at coordinate 1,926,152 of OU779874.1, forward strand.
AGATAGCGTAACTAAAAAATACTACACACGGCGGCACTGCGCATGCGTATCATGCGCAGTAACGCCGTTTCGCTGTTCGCGCTGGTGACTCCTGTCAGTTTTGGCGTTAGTTTTTATTTTTATTGACATTTGATTGACAATCGCTATTTTATCATAATTATCGTAAACAATGGACAGATGTAAGCATCAGTAAATAAGGATTATTAATCTTATTTCAGTTTATGGTATTTAGATTCTTGCATAAATAAAATAAATAAATAATTATAATTGCATAAGTTGATAAAAAATACTATAATAATAATAATAAATAGTAATAATAAATATTCACGAACATTTCACACAAAGTTCTCTGGTCCCAAGCTAAGCTTAAATGTTATAAGTACCAGAAACGGATAGAATACATAAACTACTTTTCTTGTGTAAATACATACTTATAATACATAGAAACACCCAGACGCAGAACAAACATTTATCTGACAATTAGAAAAATCACACAAATGATTGTCCCGAGCGGTAATCGAACCATGCAATAGCTTTACCGCGGCAGTCTCCGAGTGACGCACGTCTTTTTTAGGGTTCCGTACCCAAAGGGTAAAAACGGGACCCTATTACTGAGACTTCGCTGTCCGTCCGTCCGTCCGTCCGTCCGTCTGTCACCAGGCTGTATCTCAAGAACGGTGATAGCTAGAGAGTTGAAATTTTCACAGATGATGTATTTCTATTGCCGCTATAACAACAAATAACAAAAATAAAATAAAATAAATATTTAAGGGGGGCTCCCATACAACAAACATGATATTTTTACCGTTTCTTGCTCGATACTAATAACGTTGCCTTATGTTGCATAGATAATGGTACGGAACCCTTCGTGCGCGAGTCCGACTCGCACTTGACCAATTTTTGTTATTATGTTTAAGGTAAAGGAATAGACTTAATAATAACTGGTTATAGGGTATAGGGTATAGTATAAGGGGTTATAATTTATTCATGAACAATAATTATATTGGGAATATTTTTGTTGTGGTAATCAATAAGTAAGTAATCATATTTATATTTGTAAATTTTTATTTTTTAGTTTTATTTATTTATTTATTTATTATTAACTCAGAAATATTACAATGTTTGTTATTTTACATGTTTCATATGCTAATAAGTATATATGTTAATTAATACAGCTTAACTAAGTAGCCAAGGGCCCTGGGGCAAATAAAAAAATGGGGCCCCACTGCTATGTAAACTGACTAGGTTTTATCAAATAAAACTATGAAATGTACAAATATTATTAAGATGTTAAAAAAAACTTGTTCAGTTCGATCAAGATTTCTGGTAATGATTCGAGGGCCCCCTGAGCTTGAGGGCCCCGGGGCACTGCCCCGCCTAGCCCCTTGGTAGGTACGCCACTGGATATCAATAACGTTTAAGTGTGTGTTGTATAGATTTGGTGGTAAGTGGTATATACCACTTGAACTCAGAATTACATAAATTTTATATAATTAAGAATAATAAATTGAACTTTATGGTCGCTCAAGAGCTAAAATGTGATATTTGCGATTATCGAAATATATTTTATTCATATTTTTATACATTGTATTGTATTTTGTTATTTTTAATGGGTGTTAGAATCAATTCAAATTATTGTTATTATTGTTTAAAATATATTTTTATCATAGCTTTTGTTTTAATTATCTTAAATAGCCAGTGACATGATTTGGGATCACAATACACGCCTCCTTTTTAGAGTTTCGTGCAAAAAACACCTGTATTGGCTCACTTGGGTGTCCGTCTAACTGTCTGTCTGTCTGTCCGTCTGTAAAACTCTTTTTGTCTCGGCAACAGTGAAAGATATTAAGTTTACTACGTGCGGTCGTTACCTTTTAGGTCAACTTAGAAAATTTGACCAAAATACGACTTTTTCCTACATATCCTACGACGAATTCCTTAGGACATGCTAGGGAATCAAGGCTAGGGCTTAAAATTTGGCGTAGACCAAGCCCAAATAGTATTCATATAGAAAACAATCCAAAATCTGCCAAATCGTCGTCAGATTATGAATGAAAATTTTATTGCGAATATAAAGTTAACATACTACTAGCGCCACCCTCGTGGTTTAGCGGCAAATAGTAGATATTTTACGACAGCGCCATCTAGCGTAGAATAGTTACGAAACCTTTATTGTGCAAGTTCAACTAGTAATAAGTAATAACCACGGAACAGAGATCAATGGAAGTGTGAAGTAGGCGTGGCACGCGTGTCACAATTAAGCACTGTTGCGCTTATTTGATCTCCAGTCGCACAAGTACTTACTTAGTCGTATTCAGACTGTTCTAACGTTAACTCGTTTTGTTAGTATCGCGACAAGCTCATTTCGCCGTAGATATGCCGTATTGTTCAGTTTTGGAGTGCAAGAATAATAGTAGGAGAAGAAATCTTAAAAATGGAGGTATTTCGTACCATCGGTAAGTACAATATCATTTGATTCTAATAAAATTTTAGTTAATTCCAATTTACTAATAATTTATTGGAACGTCTCGCTAAAATCAACCTTATGTCGTTTAATTAAAGTTTATTTTACATTGATTATATTCATTATTTCGTTCTTAAAAGTTCTTCGCTACTCAATTAGTGATGTACTTAGGTCAGATTTCAGTTTATCGATAAATGCCGATATTAGAAAATTTGTAATTTACTATTTATTTTACTAAGTAACTTTACAATATGAATGTAAGGCGGTCTGAACTGCATTGAAAGTGATAAAAAATATGATTTTAACGACGAGCCACAAACGCCATCTACAAGCGTATCACTCAACGAAGCAAAGAGCTTTAACAACTGTACGATCATTTATAGAGCAACGTAACAACATAAAAGATAATTTATTCTCGATTCGATATAATCGATTTAGAAACTGTGAAGCGTTTAAAACAAAAGGAAATCACAGACTTTTTTAAGTAGACTAAACCTGCAATGTGCAATGTGAATTATTAAATATTATGATTATTTTAATTTCTGTATTTTATTGAACCAATTCATCTGACGCATTCGATTAAAACTAGGAACAAGGGTATCTCTGACATAGACCCTTGATAACTTAAAACCTCAATCTTTAACTGAAAATATTTTGTGTTTCCCTTGGACTTTAACTTAACGAAGTTCTACTGTACATACATTGACTAGATAGAAAACACCCAGACGTAATACAGCTATCTGTGTTCATTACACCAATATTTGTCCTGTGTGGGAATCGAACCCGCGACCTCGTGATCGTAAGTCGGCTGCATAACCGCGCATAAATGTGTATATTTTTATCACATAAAACAACGACACTCTTTCTCCCTCTTGTACACCAATATTTCAGTAGTTAAAAAGCCTATGCTTTGAGGAAACTAGACATGATGTTATGTTCTTATAGAGAAACTAAAAACAAAAAAAAAATAAGAAATGGGTAGGTATATATTGATATCGGTAATAATCGGTATACCTAAGAAAAGATGGATGGACTGTGTGAAAGAGGAGATAAAAGAAAGAGGAGTTGACACAGACATGACGGCTAATAGAAGATTATGGAAGAAAAAGACATGTTGCGCCGACCCCAAATAATGGGATAAGGGCAGGAGGATGATGACATATATCGATATCGGTAATGTGATTCGGGTTGGTACGGCCTTGATGGAATAGCAGCAATGACACGTTAGTGCACACGATTGTCACCTTTACTCTTAACGAAATTGTGTTTCTATTTGCGACCACTGGTAAATGCGCCATCTATCGTCAAGTAGCGGAATTTACTCGTCAATCAATTTTAGTTTGACTTTAGATTACAAAAGGTGTTAAATACTTTTCCAACTACAGCGAATTGAACCCTATTCCAGAATAAGAAGGTTTATTTTCAGATGTAGGTTATATGGCTTATGCTAGTTTAGTATAAAATGTAAACGACCAATCAAACGATTTGTTTATATGTAGTACATTATAAGATTATCGGTATAATTGTGTGCGTTTGGCGACACTGGTTTCTATAGTAATTTTGTTACATTGCAGTTCCACTTGATTTCTGTTCCGTGGTAATAACCATAAATAAAGTACTTAATTCATTCATGGTAATAACTCTCTCTCCAGCCCATTTACGTCTCACTGTTGGGCATGGGCCTCCTCCACTTTGGGAGAGATTATGGTCTACTGTGCCGCGCTGACCAGGCATATTGGCACGGTTTATTTTCGAGTTTTCCATCTCTTACAGACAATGTTATCTGTGTGCAATATCCCTTTGCTGACTTTCACAGCACCCTTGGGAGGAGATGGGGTGGTGACACTTGTATTCTTAATCCGTCACCACACGGAGAATAAGTAGTAACTACTTGTTTTTGAATAACATTATTAGTTGTTCGTATGTTCTTTAGTTAATAGTAGTATGTTCTTTTCCTGGCTTTATACTATCTATGTAGTAAATTTGATAAAATCGGTTTAATAGTTGTTAAACAGCACTACAGAAACAACGTTGTGACCATAGGGCATTAAGCAATTCCGTAAATTAAAAAGTAAAACATAAAAAATAATATTATTTTTATTAAAATAAACGTACACCAACTTTTTTTTGTACTTCTCAGCTTTTATTTTTAACAAATCAAAGTAGAAGGAGTTGTTTTCAAGTAGGAGATTTAAACCCATGACCTTCGGAATCCATTCCACTGCTCCACCAATGAGCTGACGTCCTGTTTTTTGCATTATCAACTAGTTTTTGAAACTCCTCCATAAAAATATTTCACGTGTCTAAGTGTAGAGTTAGAATCAATACACACATTTTTAAATCATAAAGCTGTTTCATTTATCCTTTTACCAAATTTCATGCAAATAGTTTCACCAATTTTGTCGCGTAGGCATGGCAGATAAACAGAGGACATAGTGTCAATGCTGACAAAAAAAAACAACGCGTATATTTAATCCCATTAATTTATTCCTCAAAGCAATGATATAAACCACAGATTTGCCAGATAGGCTAGCTAAATCGTTCTTCATGGTCTAATAAGGCATGGTGTTCTCAATTCAAGTGACATAGTAGTTTTTACTAACTACAAACGTCATTGTAACAAGCAATAAAACAAGTATGACATTGTGAAGAGAAGACTAGGGGCCCAAGTCTACTATTACAATGTTGTCACAATGGTCAGTCATGTCATGTCATCATTAGTGACAAAAAATTAAGAGTAGACATTGTGACAATATTGTAAGACTTGGCCCCCTGTTTTATTAGTCTATAGTTCATTTGAATATGTTATGTGTATCAGAGATACCATAAGGAACGTATTTAACACACACATAGATATTTATATAGCTTTAAGTTGGTTGATTACGTAACCGTTGACATACTATCTGGTGAATCTCTCAATTAATGACAATAGATTCTCCACTAATAAGCTATTTTGTGATATCTACTCCATAACAATAACTACCTATAAATTGCTTCTAACTCCTTTTACTAGTTTTGATTTCATTCTAAAAATGTCCTGAAAAATAAAATTTATATCAGTTACTTACTGTTTCCTGGGACTTCGTACGCGTGGAATTTAGAAAATAATATAGAAGCAATAAGAGAAAACCATAAGAATTTAGAAAATAATAAAAAAAATATTATAATAAAGAAACCAACAAATTGAAATTATACAGAAAAGCCATCCTCTTGAACCCCTCCATCTATTAAAAAGACCGTAGCAAAGTCCATTGCGTAGTTTTGAAGATATAAGGTCACATAGGGACACATAGATATAAAAATAACGAATTTGTTTTATAATAAGTAAAGATTGGCACTGCCTTGCAGCTTTACTTGCGTTCTTACTGGAAATTAAGACTTATTTATTCAATTAAGACTTTTTTTTCTTTGATATATATGTCCCAATGTGAGCTTATATCTTGAAAACTACGCAACGGGATTTGATGCGGTTTTTTTAATAGATAGACTGGTTCAAGTATGGCTTTTTGTACATTTTCTTAAGATGCGATGTATATTTTTCTCAATAAAACTACAAAAGCGTGTGAAATCGCGGGCATTAACTAGTTGTCGTATAAAAATAGATTGCAAATAAAACTTCGTTTTGAGAAATTCGACAGTCTGAGACTTTCTGAAAGGTTTTTCGGATTAAGAGGGCACGATACCAAATTATGCTCCATACAAAAATATGGGTTTCGTACTCCCCATTTTTCTTTGCAAAGTTAAACCGATTTTAATTGTTTTTACGCTATATTGTAGATGAAGAGTATATCTATGATTGTATCACTTTCTTTTTTTTCAAAACATTATAACTAAAAGAAATATGATCATCCGAAAATTCGTTCCTTTTCGGTTTTCTTTAGGTAAAGTTGCAGCGACTATCACACAATACATATTTGCTAAGGTTTTACCAAAAAAGAAAATGATAGAAGCATAGATATACTCTTTATCTATAATATAGCGTAAAAACAATTAAAATCGGTTTAACTTTCGCAAAGAAAAATGGGGAGTACGAAACGTCTTTTTTTTCAAAGAATTTGTAGGTAAAATTTGCTTCAGCTAGGTATATTTGTCGCTTTCAGCACCGTGCTCGGGAATAGGGATAGCAATACCTGAGGCAAATACCTAAATTAGGAGTACAGTACCCTCTTAACACAGGTTGCGAGTGCAAGACCTAGATCGTTAGTTCATAATGAACAAACAATATTGTAATTAATCTGACAGACCTCGTGTTCTAGTGGTTTATATAACGGACTGCCGTTCACGAGGTCGCGGGTTCGAGTCCCGTTTGGGACAATAATTTGTGTGATATTTGTAATTGTCATACATTTGTATGACAATTACAAACGCAGTACAAACATTTGTTTATACTGCGTTTTTATGTATTACCTACTAGCTGACCCGGCAAACGTTGTTTTGCCATACAAATGTCAGTTGGTTTAGGGGTTTGCAAAATAGATGTTGTCCGATTCTCATACCTACTGAATATGCATGTAAAATTTCATAAAAATTGGTCAAGCCGTTTCGGAGGAGTACGGTAACTAACACTGTGACACGTGAATTTTATATATAAGAAGTATATATTTACAAAAGAAAAGTAGTTTATGTAATATATCCGTATTCACACACGCACACATAACATAAGCATATAAGCTTAGCTTGGGACCAGAGGACGTTGTGTAAAATGTCCATGAATATATTTATTTATTTACATACTTAGTACTTACATAAAAATTACAGTCTCTACCATGTCTTTTAAATTCTGCTTCTGTAGCTTTTGCGAAATGTTCATGTCTTGTTCCCGTCACATCTATAAAATAACTATCACTATGTATATAGTGACATGTCATGCATTTGCGATAATTCTAAAAATAATTATCAGATTGATATTTTATTCTGTACAAACTCATAAATACTGATAAATAGCTTTAGAGGTGAACAGATGTAGTCTAGCAATAGATGCCATAACAACAATAATTAAGTATTTTTTAAAAAAGTTCAACTGACTTCATGCGCCTTTGAAATTTGAGAGTTTTCCCCGATTTCTCATGAGATAACCATCAGATCCTGACCTGGTGCGAATGGAACCAAAAGGAACCCCCAGCTTTCAAATAAAAAAAAATCATTAAAATTCCTTTGCCCAGTTAAAAGTTATAACAAATATAAAAAATAAAATAAAAAAATTGAGAACCTTCTCCTTTTTTGAAGTCGGTTAAAAACTTAAAACCAGAATGATATATATATACCCTTAAGAGGGCACGACACCAAACTATGCTCCATACAAAAATATTCTAAAGAATTTGTAGGTAAAATCTGCCATAACTATATTTTGTCCCTTTCAGCGCGGCGCTAGGGAATAGGATAGCAATACGTAAATTGGAGCCGCAGTCCCCTCTTATTTACCTTAGATAAATTAGGTGTAGAGCCATGCACCGTTCTTGCAGTAAATAGCACTGTATCCCCTGGCTCCATTTCCAAATAAACTCGTTTGTGTTCAGGAGCTATTTTATCTGGTTCTGCTATGTCGTAAAATAATTTCTTTCCTGTCTGATATTTTAAAAATAAATAAATAAATATAAATATTCGGAGAAATTTCACACAACGTCCTCTGGTCCCAAGCTAAGCGTATATGCTTGTGTTAAATGTGCCAGAGTACGGATAGAATACATATTAGATATAGAATAGATATTTTTCATATATCAGCATTATATACTTGGTCTATACCAAATTTCAAGTCTCTAGCGCAACGGGAAATGACTTGTAGGTTTTGATTCCCTAGCGAAAGTTGAGAATGCTCAAAAATGGACGTAATTCGGTTATATTTTCTAAATGCGTAGATATAAATGGTTGACTGTATTTTTTGTAGCAAGAGACCGCATAGATCTACATATCCTATGAGTTTTTAGTTGACACCTTCAGCCGTTGCTGGGTAAAAAAAAGTTTGATAGACGGACAGACAGACTGACAGACAATCGGATACCGTAGTGATACTATAAGACTTTGAGCGAAACCCTAAAAAGAAATATATATTATATTATAATGTAGGTACTATAATCGTACACATAGCACAAGCAAAATTTTTCTTCAAGGGAAATTGATTTCCGGCAAGTTCTAGAAACTGATGGTAAGATAGAATCACAGTAAAAATCATAAAATTCTTACATCAGGTACATGTTCGTACAGTTCTTCAGGTTTATGAGAGCCTGGTACCATGTACAGACATCCATTGTCTTTGTTTGTTGCGTCTATTGCTGTCCACACACCTATAGTCTTATTAACAGGACGCCATGTCATGTATAGCAGATCCTGAAATAAATATAGACTTTTAAGAAAATCTCTTCCCTCTCTCTGCAGCTTATTAGCGTTCCGGGATTATGGTCTACTATGCCGTGTTGACCAGGCGTGTTGGCATAGGGTTTTTTATCGAGGTTTCCATCTCTCACAGAGCTGATCTGTGTACAATATCTCTTAGCTGGAATTTACAATACCAAGTAGACGGGCTAACACGCCTATTTAGCGTGGCATCTCTCTCTCTCTCCAGCCCATTTACGTCCCACTGTTGGGCACGGGCCTCCTCACCTTGGAGGGATTATGGTCTACTGTGCCGCGCTGACCAGGCGTATTGTCACAGGGCTTATTTTCGAGTTTTCCGTCTCTCACCCTCTGTGATATTGCACACAGATAACATCCTCATGTTATCTGTGTGCAATATCCCTTAGCTGACTTTTACAGCACCCGTGGAAGGAAATGGGGTGGTGACATTTGTATTCTTAATCTGTCACCACACGGAGGATCCTAGCGTGGCATACTAGACTATGATCCCTCCCATAGAGGAGGAGGCCTATGCCTAACAGAAAGTCATTACTGGGCTTGAGAGAGAGAGAGAGTGAGAACGAAATAACTATAATATTTTGTAGCCTCACACCTAATTAGAGTTTTTTCGCCGGGTAATGCATTTACGCAAATCCACTCCTATCATCTGTGTCAACACCGTCATGGTAGGAGTGTGTAGTGTCGGAATCACCGATGAACGGAATACCGACTAAATCTAACTGCAGCGCTCTCCACGTCTTCCTGGAGCGCCAGAGGTTCCCTATTCTGGACTCCTTCTGTCATCAAACTCAAACCTACCTGATGAGGGGCATGTTCTTCAGTTCCTGGCGGTTTATTTATAAGCATGCAGTTCATTGCTGTGATATTTTCTCCAATTATTTGAGCTACTACATTCAATAGACGAGGATCTTCCGAGTACATTCTGAACACGTCATCATAGAGGAGATCTTGAATCTGTACCAATAATATAGTTTTAAAACGGGGAACGGTTAGTCTAGCTTTTTCCAAATTAGGCGCTAACCTTGATAGCACTAAAGTGAAAAAGTGAAAAAGTGAAAAATGCCGCAAGTGGGACTTGAACCCACGACCTCGGAATACCGTTCCGAAGCTCTTCCAACTGAGCTTATTGCTGTTATATTATTGTTTTTTAAATAGGTGAAAGGCTGGGGATGCTAAAAATGAATGTATTCACAAAATCACCATCAGTTGACGAAATGAGTTTGGGAACCCCTGGGTTAGTCCATATCGGGATCTATCGCTTCTTCGCTGTTACTCCTTTAATTCGTATAAGTTAAAGCTTCTTTTAGCCCTTCTTACTACGTTAATAGTGACAAAAAATTCGAAAGCGCCACAGTAGAACTTCGTCTAGGTGTTTTCTATGTATTATAAGTGTGTACTTACAAATGAAGAGTAGTATATCCGTATTTTAGTACCCATAACACAAGCATATGAGCTTAGCTTGGGACAAGAGGACGTTGTGTGAAAAATATCCATGGACATTTATTATCATTATTAATATCAAGAAACAAAATGGTTCATAACATACCTTATAGATATATTCCTCAGGTTTGGCACCAGGTTTACACAAAGGTTTTTCGTTGATCACTGTGTATTGCTGACTATTTAGTTTACCATTGCAGAAGTCATCAAAACGTTTTCTAAAATAAATATTCATAAGTATAGGTTTCGGTTACGGAAATGGTTTCACAAATTTGCTTTAGCTCATTCTATATTACTAACGGTAGACTGCGAGTTCGTACGCATGGAATTTAGAACAATTTCTCTGTTTCTGCAAGATAAGGTAATCAAGGGTCCGCGGGGCAAATTAAAAAATGGGGCCCCACTACTATGTAAACTGACTAGGTTTTATCAAATCATCATCCTTCTGCCCTTATCCCATTATTTGACGGGCTTCGTGGCGTAGTGGTTCATGTACTGGACTGCCGTTCACAAGGTCGCGGGTTCGATTCCCGCTTGGGACAATCATTTGTGTGATATTCATAAATGTCATAATAATATAAATGTTTGTACTACGTCTGGGTGTTTTCTATGTATTATAAGTATGTATTTACAAAAGAAAAGTAGTTTATGTATTATATCCGTATTCTGGTACCCATAACACCAGCATAATTAGCTTAGCTTGGGACCAGAGGACGTTGTGTGAAATGTCCATGAATATTTATTATTCGGGGTCGGCGCAACATGTCTTTTTCATCCACAGTCTTCTATTAGCCGTCATGTCTGTGTCAACTCTTTCTTTCATGTCCCCTTTCACACAGTCCATCCATCTTTTCTTAGGTCTTCCTCTAGACTTTTTTCCTTCCACATTTATACTCAGAACTCTCCTAACGACATTACTTTCCTCTCGTCTCATAACATGCCCATACCAGGACATCCGCTCGTTCTTCAATTTTTCAGTCACTGGCATCACTTTCAGACTTCCTCTAATATATTCATTGCTTATTTTATCCATTCGCGTGACGCCACACATCCATCTCAACATTCGTATCTCCGCAACGTGCATTCGTCTTTCATCCATCGCTTTTGTTGCCCAGCATGAGGCGTAGGTATACAAATATTTTTAAAATGATAAAAAAAGCTATTCCAGTCAGAAAAAGATTTCTGGTAATGATTCGAGGGCCTCCTGAGCTTTAGGGCCCGGCCTGGCACTGCCCCGCCTAGGCCCTTGGTAGTTACGCCACTGCAATACTTCGCTCCTATTTTCCTATTTCTCGATAAGTGGACTATCCAACACAAAAGGAATATTTCAGTTCCGTACCTAATTTACAGTTACACTATGACAATGGTACCAATACAACCGCTAAACTAAACTCAACTAAAAATAAAAATTGATAATGTCAATAACACAATTCGGCAATGTTAAAAAGGCACGATACCAAATTATGCTCCATACAAAAGTATAGGTATCGTTCTTCCGTTTTTTCTTCGCGAAAGTTATACCGATTTTAATAGTTTTTGCGTTATATTATAGATAAAGAGTATATCTATGCTTCTATCACTTTCTTTTTTCATAACATACTAACTAAAAGAAATATGACGATCCGAAAAAGCCACTTTTTTCGGTTTTCTTTAGATAAAGTTGCAGCGTCTATCACACAAATTTGGTAAAGTTTTACCACAAAAGAAAGTGATAGAAGCATAGATATACTCTTTATCTATAATATAACGCAAAAACTATTAAAAACGGTTTAACTTTCGCGAAAAAAAAAACGGAAGTACGAAACGTCTGTTTTCAAAGAATTTGTAGGTAAAATCCGGTTCATCTATATTTGTCCCTTTCAGCGCGGCGCTCGGAAATAGGGATAGCAATACCTAAAGCAAATACCTAAATGAGGAGTACAGTACCCTCTTAACAGAACTTTTTTATTAGAAAATCTGTATATTATTGACTAACGATTTTAATTCATAAAAATGTGCATATCTATAGCCAATTAATCAAAATACACCATAGTTTTTATCATTTTTAGTTACCTAAGTTAAGTTTAGTTAAGCACGTAGAATTAGCACCAATATCATTTAGCTGCTTCTTACAGCACACACCTAGAAAATGGGGTATTATGTTTGTATATTTTTAATTCGTCATCAACAAAATACTTACTTGAATGTGTTCAGAGTAGGAAGATCAAATAACTTTTTGATAACCAGATAACCATTATCTTCATAAAATTGTAGTTGATCTTTACTCAATGTGTATGTGCCAGAAGATGATACACTGGTATTAAATAAAATTAACCTGGATTATTTACTGTCAATATTAGTTCCTATTAGATAAATTTCCAAGTGTAATTTTCTGATATAAAAAATTAAGGATTTTTAGGGTTCCGTACCCAAAGGGTAAAAACGGGACCCTATTACTGAGACTTCGCTGTCCGTCCGTCCGTCCGTCCGTCCGTCCGTCTGTCACCAGGCTGTATCTCAAGAACGGTGATAGCTAGAGAGTTGAAATTTTCACAGATGAAGTATTTCTATTGCCGCTATAACAACAAATACTAAAAATAAAATAAAATAAATATTTAAGGGGGGCTCCCATACAACAAACATGATTTTTTTACCGTTTCTTGCTCGATACTAATAACGTTGCCTTATGTTGCATAGATAATGGTACGGAACCCTTCGTGCGTGAGTCCGACTCGCACTTGACCAATTTTTTTTAAAAAGTTGAACCGAATACATGAAGTAAAATATATGAGGGTTTTCCTCGATATCTTAGGAGATAACCATCAGACCTGGTACCAATGGGTCCACATAGGAACCACCAGCTTTTAAATAAAAAAGAATCAGTAAAATCGCTTCGCCCATGTAAAGTTATGAAGAAACAAACATAAAAAAGACATACAGACGAATTGAGAACCTCCTTCTTTTTTGAAGTCGGTTAAGTAAGCTGCCAACTTCTGTGTTTCCGGCCAGTTATATTGTAGAAGCACATAGGAAGATGGTGATTATGCTTCTAGCATAGTTGTTGCACTTTACCATGCAAGGCTAAATTACCATTTACAATCAGGTGGACCGTGGAATGTAGGCAAGAACTGTGTCAAGAACTAACTTGTATTAGCTTCTGACTTTTATGTTCGTTACGACCGACGAGTTGGTAGCATAGTTTTTATTATTCTAAAGTATTGTATAAATAATACCTAACATTGCCCTTTGTACAATAGCTTATAAGACTGTATTTTCTTTTCAAATTCTGTGTAAAATTGGTGTTTGTGCAAATAAAGAGTTATCTATCTATAAATAATACTTAAATATATTCACCATTTTGGAAGGACTTTGTTTCTATACCATGCCATCTTGTTTAATACACTATGTGAAAAGTTAGTAAATTTTATTTGATATTATTTAAAATTTTATCATTTTTGTGAGTTGTCCGAACAGAAAGTATTTGTGTTTGAAGAGTTTATATAGTATATCTTGCTAGACAAACATACAAAAGGATAATAAATTATTAAAATATACATAATAAATCACGCAAGATATACGAGATGCGCGTCAGATCAGATAAGAAATTTTAAGTAGGGATCCTTGCCAAAATAGGAATAATGTTAACCAAGGTAATAAAATTCTACCCAGGATTAATGTTTTATTATTATTTTTCTTGTGCTGCAGAAATCCAGACATCGTAATATTTCAGCTTATAGCCTTCCACGATAAATGTATTAAACAACACTGAAAAAATTTTCAAATTGCATTGAGTGGTTAGAAGCAAACAAACTCTTATCTGGTACTCATACTCTGGTACACAAATATAGCTTACTTTTGGGCCCAAGGATGTTGAGTGAAATTTCTATAAGTAAATATTTATTTTATTATTTTTTTAACAAACTCCTCCAAAAGAACTTCATCAAAATTTATGAAACTGTCATACTCATACGAAAGGTCATTATTCTATTAAGTACAATTTAGCCAGGCTAAAGTTACTTGTCCTCAATTTTATAAATCCACTCACATCTGGTATATAATACGACATAATAATAGCAATTTATAAAGATCTGTTTATATTATTGTTTAAATCTTCCCAGTTAAAACCAATTCTATGCTTTAAAAAAAACTTAACTAAAATGAAAACAACTCTGGTGTATTTTAATTAATTTGCTATTTTGTTGTAGGTTGACAATAATTTATTGGAACGAAGTTCCTTACGGCAGGCTTGGAGGAGATAGGGATTTTGGTGCGCGACCGAACTGAAAAAAATGTGATAGTAAAACCGTAAGAAAAAGTCCGTGGAAAAAAGGCCGTGGAAAAAAATCCGTGGAATAAAACCGTTAAATGAGACGTGCGCAGGCGCGACAGTCTTGTACACAAGCGAGTAGTGTATAATATACCTTTCTCTTTCTTTCTTTTTTTGCAAATTGTGTCGATTCTACATTAGCCGAAGGAACTTCGTTCCTACCTGGTGTCCCACGACACCACATTTTATTCATTTTATTAATAACTAGCTGACCCGGCAAACGTTGTTATGCCATACAAACGTCAGGGGTGGACAACCCTTATCACTAAGGGGTATGAAAAATTTATAGTAGCGGATTCTCGGACCTACTTACTGAATATGCATAAAAATCGGTCAAGCCGTTTCGGAGGAATATGGAAACGAAAATTGTGACACGAGAATTTTATACAGTGTGTTTGGTACATCGTTTGCCAAATTAAATCAGCTAAAAGATAGTGTCATTTGCTATAGTTTTAACATATTTAACTTAGTTTTTGCGCCGCCAGATTTTTTTTTTGGTCATGGAACATTTTTGATGTAAAAAATCCATACAGAGCTTTAAAGTCCAAAATTAAAAAAAAAATTGCTGTTACACGCTTCAAATTATGTTTTAATTTTAAAGTTTACTATTGTGTTCTTCAATAAAACCTAGAATTACTTGAAAATAATTGATACTCTCCTTTTTATTTACCGACAAAGTTAGGTAAGTGAATATTGTGAATCGTGGTCAATAACAAGAAAAAAAAAATTGTTAAATGAATTAACTGATTTTATAACATATTGTATACTATTTGAAAGAGGATAGACTTGAGTACAAAACGGAAGATCGCTATCATTGTAACTTTTTTTTATAGCGATGTAAAGTTGGCTTTTTAGTTAAATTTTATCGTTTTCAAAACTTTGTCGGTAAATAAAAAGGAGAGTATCAATTATTTAGTGCTGATCACCTAGCCTGGTCGGAGAATTCTCCATTTGTGTTTGGAGGAGCTCGATCACCCACGCTCCTTCCACAGGAGCAGCGAATGAGCGATAGTCTAATAATAAAACGCGCTGACTAGGCGTATTGGCATTGGGGTTTAGTTTCAAAGTTTTCATCCCCACAGAGGATGTTATCTGTGTACAATATCCGTCAGCTGGTACTGACACTGTAGCGTTTAATTCATCAAAACTAATATTATAAAGCTGAAGAGTTTGTTTGTTTGAACGCGCTAATATCAGAAAATGCTCGTCCGATTTGAAAAATTCTTTCAGTGTTTGATAGACGCTCGTTGTAACCATTTAGAACGAAGTAGCAATGAAAAATTTTACAATTACCTATATTAAATATTCTAGGATAAAATTGTAATAAAATAAAGACCAATAATTATAAAGATATTTTTATTTTACAATCTTAGGTACCATAAACTTATTTCTAATTAGTAATACTATGAACAGTTATTTAAGATTAGTGTAACTTAAGGGCAATTATGAAAAAAGAACCTTTTGAATAATTATATCTTACATATCTAGTCAATACTAATAATTATGATTTAATAAGTTGTAAAAATGCCTCCTGGAGCCCAAGTCTGCACAATGTTGTCACAATGATCAGCCACTGATTGCTTAAGATGGCACGATACCAAATTATGCTCCATACAAAAGTATGGGTATCGTACTTCCGTTTTTTCTTCGCGAAAGTTAAACCGATTTTAATAGTTTTTGCGTTATATTATAGATAAAGAGTATATCTATGCTTCTATCACTTTCTTTTTTTCAAAACATTATAACTAAAAGAAATATAACGATCCGAAAAACCAACTTTTTCGGTTTTCTTTAGATAAAGTTGCAGCGTCTATCACACAAATTTGGTACCACAAAAGGAAGTCGAAAAAAAAACGGAAGTACGAAAAAGATACGGAAACACGTGACATAGACAATGGTACCGATTCTATGCGCACAACTAAATTAAAAAAATATATGTATATTCAATAACAATATTTTTCAATAAACTTCAAAAGATGAAAATTATCGATTCGTACGTATTCTCGTCTACTGTTGATAAATGGGCACTAAACGTTAAAATTGGGTTAAAAGATTCCGTTACATAGATTAGAACGGCGCTAAAAATGCGTTTTAAAAATAGCACTAGCCAAAAACGAAAAGATTACACAATAGTTTCTGTAATAACACTTAAGTTACACTCGCTTAATTTAGATTTTTATTAACATTAAGTAATTACATTTTGTCTTATGAGTAATTTTTACATAAAATACTATATACTCGTACGTGCCTTTAAAGATAACGCAATAAAGAAATCGTTTTACACATTTTCTTTATAAATATTTTCATCAAAATCTTCACTATTTTAATAAAATCGGGTTTTTGAAATCTACAATTTCTGTGAAGCAAACAAATTAAGATATTTTTGTGTAAATCCAAATTTTATTGAAATTAAATTAAATCTAATATTTTTTATAAGTATTTATGATCATAACGCTTGTATATTTTCAAAGGTGTAAGTAGAGGTATAAACAGTAAGTACAGCCTTGGTCACGCACCCCTAACCAATCACAAAAATATTGCTTGTATTTCGCTAAACTCTACTCAAAAAATTATAAATTTCTACAGTAATTTATTAATTCGACTAACTTGCTATGCTTTTACTAATAAATCAAATAATAATGGAAAAAATTATTACTATGAGAGGGACTCGAACCCCCACGACCTCGGAATACCGTTTCGTTAATGCTATGTAGGATTGCATCGACATACTTATTTGAGAAAAATTTACATTTGTAAGAAAGCAGCAGAAAGTTAGATAGCACAGTTGGCAGAGCAACGGAACGGTTATCCTTGGTAGTGGGTTTAATTCCCGCTGATAATATTAATTTTTACTACTATTATTTTATTTATCAAAAAATTGCGTTAAATATTTTATCATTGTGTAAAATATTGAAACGCTTAAAATAATGTTTTTTTTTTGCAAAAAATTACATAAAATATGGAAATCTGGGAGATGTCGTATCGATAATATTAAACGAGCGAGAAAGCAAAGTTACAGATTGCTAGATTTAATGTTAAAACCCAAAGCATAGTTTTTTAAATTTGTTTTCATAAATAAGCGAAGTGAAATAAAAATAATAAAATAAATAAATAAATAAATAAATATTCAGGACATTTCACACAACGTCCTCTGGTCCCAAAGTAAGCTATATTTCTATGCTTGTATTATGGGTACCAGATACGGATAGACTACATATACTACTTTTCTTTTGTAAATACATACTTATAATACATAGAAAACACCCAGACGCTGTACAAACATTTGTATGACATTTATGGATATCACACAAATGACTGTCCCAAGCGGGAATCGAACCCGCGACCTCGTGATCGGCAGTCCATTACATAAACCACTCCACCACGAAGCCCGTCACACCCGAAGTGAAATAAAAAGCAAGAATATTATAGAATTTTTATTACACTGTACACCTTTTTGTAAAAATTTGTTACATGAAAATTTAAATTAGTTAATGGAAATACGATAAATTGTTATTTTTAGCACATTCATATAGTCATATTTTTTAACATAGAGTATTTTGTTAGCATACACACTTGTATTGAAATTCACCATAAATATATTAACAATACAATACCAAGTGAGAACGCCAAATATTTTGAGATATCGATAACATAATCATATATGATTGTGAGAAATCGATACCCTAATCTATTATGATTGTAATAAATCGAAACCATGGTCAGTTATAATTGTAAGAAATGAATAAATGAATCAATAAAACTGAGATTCTAAGAAATCATAATCAAATATTATTATGGTAAATCTATAATATTCAATTCATAACCAAACTTCATCAATTGTGATTATATGAAATCGATAACTTAATCCATTTTGATTGTTAGAAATCTTTTTTTTTAAATCTATTATTATATTGAATTTTTATGTTATATTTTAGTACTATGTAAATGCACCATTTACGTATGTCAAATTAATTCGTAAAATCCATACCTATCGATGTTGAATGTGACAAAAATAACCAGTGAGAAGAAACCCTTAAATATAATTTGTAAACTTAAAACTAAATGTGCAATTTACAGCGAATCGTTAACCATAATATTTACATATTTTGTGTAAAGAAAATAAGAATATACTTAATTTTAGTTTCCTCAAAATATAAAAAAATACGATTACGAGTATAATACCTAGAAGACCAAAAAAAGAATTCAAGTTTTGTAAAAAAAGCGGGTGTGTCTTATTCGTTTATTTGTAAAATAATTATTCAGCCATTTTGTGTTATGTCAATTTGGAATTAGAACGAGATTAAAAAGTTAACCCTGCGTTGTTTTGTGTAAAATTGAGTGCCATCTTGCCACTCAATTTTAAAAAAGATTCCGCCCTAAGAAATATTCTTTTATATAATTTACGTAAATATTTTGAGAAAACATTATATTAATGTTTAAAATAATATTATATATTACCATAAGAAGATTGAAAAAATAACTTATATTTTTAAAACTGTGACACGAGACTAGATCTGGTTTGAAAGTAAAAAAAATATTGTGAAAAATAAAAGAAAAAAACAAAAAATATCTTATAATAAATCGGTGCGTATAATTATAATTACAATGGTAACTAAATTAATAAGATTTCACCGCGATCTCCGTCAAAAATCTGTAAAAGAAAAAAGAAATCGATCTAAGCAAAATATACAAAGTCTATTTTTAGACCGTAATAGAACGCTCTACGGTCTCTGTGGTCTCTGATAACCCCATGGAAAAAAGTCGTGACGCTATGAATATATAAAAATTAATAAATAAACTAAAAAAAGTATATCCGTATTCTGGTACGCATAACACAAGATAAAAGCTTAGTTTGGAACAAAAGGACGTTGTGAATGTCCATAAGAAAAAAAAATTACGTTAGTTGATGATATTATAATTATTTTATTGAAAACTAGCCTTTTGCTTGCGATTTTGTTCAATTAAACTCACGTTTTATAATTTAAGCCTATAAGCACTCTGGGAGACTAGCTTCCTATTAGTGAAAAAGTTTTATGATCACTTTCAGAGATAAAAAAATACTAAATTTTACCTGTATGTAATATTAGTATGGTTATGTCAAAGTCAATCATGTCAGCACCCCATTTCCTTTCTAAAAACGAGTCAGCTAATAGACAACCTTATACTACGAGAGACGGAAAACAAGTCTCCGTGCGTCTTTAACCATTGTGTGCCCAACAGAGTGTCGTTAATAGGCTAAAATGGATAGACATTTACGTATTGATAACATCCTATGTAAAAGTAATTTTTAGGCTTTTTTATTAATTTATTGTAGATACAACACTGCTTTGCCTAGAAAGGCGGCAGGACGCACTCCGACGAGGTTGGGAACAGTCGGCCGGAGTGGTGTAGCCTAATGGGAAAGAAACCGACAAATATACGGGCTTTGTCTAGCAAGACTGCTTTCATTATTAATTATTATTTTCTACTTAACAAATTACTGAAAAAGAAATACCACAAATATTGTACTACCATGCAAGCTATGATTTTATTTTTCACAATGTGTAAAATTTTGTACAACATTTTAACATCTTATCTTTTAGTATATTATTATACTACATACGTTTTTTTGTCTGAATCACCAGTTCTAATGTCACTAAATAGTGTTAGTAATAAAAAGCAAATAGATATTAAAGTATGGAGAACCAAAATTAAATAGACATATTTGTACTTAACAGAGGAAGAAATCCAAATGACATCCTCTATTGAGATTTTTTTGTTGAAACAAGTTGAAAAAATTTTGAGAGATGAAACAAGCCAAAACCATCACTATTAGAGGAGTTTTATTTTATTGTGTATTGCCTTTAATAATTCAGCATTGAGATTTAGACCCAGTTAAAACCTTCCTGAGTATTTCAAATTTCTAATGTACGTAATTTAGTTATCTACGAGATATTTTTTGTAACTGGTAAGGTGACGGTGACCGTCACTGTACCTACCTAATGTATAGTACATAATATTTATTTGTTTACCCTCGTTGTTACGGGGAAAGAGGATGATTTGAACATTATTATTAATTTATCATTCATATTTTATTTACATAAATACATTATATGTATGTATATTAATACCTAGAGTAATGTATATTACTTCTCTGGTTCAAAACTAATTTTAATTCTTGTGCTACTGGTATGAAATTATGGATTTAATACATAATATATTTCTACATATTTAACATATTATAATAGATAGACACAGATAACACAAGACAACATCACAAATATCTATATTCATGACACAAATAAATGTACTGTCTGGGAATTGAACACCTGACCTTGTGGATGAAAAAATCAGTAATGTGATAAGGAGGAATAATAAATCAAAAGCGATTAACTTAAAAAATACTATATTTACATAAAATTAATATACATATTGTAATTATTAATTAGTAAGTTACTAATTACTGGCACTATTTTTATAAGTTTAAAGCAGTTAGTTTATTATACTAAATATTATATTTAATTTGTATTGTGTTAGAAACACAGACTTATCAGATGGTATGTCAATGTTTAGATAACTTAGCCAGTTTGAAGCCACTTAAATATTTATTTTTGAGTGTAATATCTATCAATACCTGTCTCTGATACACAGATTCAATGAAACTATAGACTAATATAACACTCTATCAGAGACACAGACCATAGGGTCAATTAAACCATAAACTAATAAAACAGGATTTCTTTTCCCAATGATATACTTGTTTCATTGCTTTTAAAAGTGACGTTTGTAGTTTGTGAAAACTACTAAGTCAATTGTATTTAGAATACCATATCTTATTAGACCATGAAGTATGATTTAACCAGGCTAAAGTTACGTGTCTTCAAGATTAAACCCACTGTCTGGTAAACCTGTGGTTAGGAATATAATTTCTCTAACTAAAGATTAGTGGACGAATAAAGAGGTATGGTTAGTTTGTGTGTCTCTCTCCAGCCCATTTACATCCCTCTGTTGGGCACGGGCCTTTCTATTTTGTTTCTAAGATTTTTCTGTTCTGTTTTTAAACTAATTATCATTTCTGCTAAAAGCGGTTCATGTGCGGTCATGGCAGGTGCGGTCATGATGGTCATGCGAAAACGTGCTTATAGATTTTTCATAATGTTACATTTATTTTATAACTAGCTGACCCGCCAAACGGCAAAACATTGCTATAAGAATGTTAAGGGTGGACAACCCTTATTACTTAGGGCTATGAAAAATAGATAGTAGCCGATTCTCAGACCTACTGAATATGCATATAAAATTTCATAAAAATCGGTCAAGCCGTTTCGGAGGAGTATGGTAGCTAACGAGAACGAGAATTTTATATATTAGAATATATTATAATGTTACCCGAATATACCGAATTACCCCACTACACTTTAACATGCACCTACCTTTTCCCAAAGTTCACTACTTGAGTGCAAATAAACAATTACGGTTGCCCAAACTTTCTGTCCATCATATCCTGCCGATTCTACAAATAAACTCCCAACCAAAATTCGACTCTGGCAAGAATTGCTCTCGCAAGAAACTGTGGGTTGCCATATTCAAAAAAGAAGAACAATTACGACTAATATGTATTTACGAAAGCCTAAAAGCGTCGCAAATATTAAAGTAACTTCAAAGGCGTATTTTGAAATTAGCAATCCGGGCCATTTGATTTGACGCCCTGGGCCAATTAAATTAGCCGCCCTATAAATTAATAGAAATAGAGCAAAATTTTAAACTTCCTTGGGCTTTCGCCGCAATTCTCGGGCTGGCCGTCCCGGGCCATGGCCCCTATGGCCCTAGGGTAAATACACCTCTGAGTAACTGACCTTATAATAATGCACAAGTCCCTTTTAAAAATCTACATGCATGCAATATTTATACACTAAATGAGGGCATAGCCCCCCGAATCTTTACCAGAAATCTTGATCGAACTGAACTAGCTTTTTAATTTTTATTTTATATTTTAAAAATATTTGTATATTTCATATTTCTATTTGATAAAACCTAGTCAGTTTACATAGCAGTGGGGCCCCATTTTTTTATTTGCACCAGGGTCCTTGGTTACTTAGCTACGCCACTGGGGGCCAAGTCTGCTAATTCTCCTATTACAATCATATTACAATGTTGTTATAATGGTCAGTCACTGACGCCATTATGGCGTCATTATGACCAAAATTAATAGTAGACTACCAAATTTGATAAAATTTCGCGATTATGACACCATTATGGAGTCATATCTCCGCGTGGTGACGGATTAAGAATACAAGTGTCACCACCCCATCTCCTCCCAAGGGTGCTATAAAAGTCAGCTAAGGGATATTGTACACAGATATCATTCTCTGTGAGAGACGGAAAACTCAAAGATAAACCTTGTGCCAATACGCCTGGTCAGCGCAGCACAGTAGACCATAATCCTCCAAAGTGGAGGAGGCTCGTGCCCAATAGTGGGACGTAAATGGGCTGGAGAGAGAGAGAGAGATAAAGTCATTATGACATTAAACTTGATTTTTTGACACAAATGAAGCCACTATGGTGCCATAATGGTGTCATTGAACTGTCATTATGACAATATTGTATACAGGGCCGGATTTAAATTGGTGCCGCCCTGGGGCACTGAAGAAAATGCCGCCCTATGACTTACAATTTAATTTTAATAGTTTTGATATCTTATTTTTTAAGAATTAGAATAAAAATATCAACTTTAATTTTTTTCAAAACTTTATGGAAATAAATTAATTAAACCATTTGAATAGTTTTTACTTAAATTTCCTGTATTATAATATACAAAATTTTAATTTGATACATAATACTTAAATTATATTACTTGAAAGATAAAATGTTTATTTAAAAGAATTAGTTAAGGGCCTACATCAATATTATCGTCGACATGTACATATTAACACAGCTAGTAGGTATAGAAAATGAAGAATTAGGGCTATTTTTTTTGTTTACTCAAAATCTACTAAATATATTTTAATTCTGATTTACGTGTTTCTATATATAATAGTTACTTATGTTTTTAAAGTTATTTCATTAGTTAATACGCGATAATAGACCGACAAATGAAAAATATAAGAAATGAGAGAGGTATTAGAAATACTATATTACCGGCTAACACTCACAGTTTTGGGATCGAAGATGTCGACCCAGGATGTCAAACTGTGAGTGTTAGCCGGTAATATAGTATTTCTAATATGACTCAAACTCACGAAAATTTCAATACGAAAATGAGAGAGGTATTTTCGCTAAGATTTTCTATCGAGAAAACTTTTTTCAATCGCGTTTCTGAGTTTATGCGATCCTAGATCATATATTGAAAAAACATATACTTAATAATTAGAGCTCTAGCCATTCAATCTAAAGAAACAATGAAAACTTCGTACGTAGAAAAATGCACGAAGCTATTTTTGCCGCCCCAGAAAATTTGCCGCCCTGGGCACTAGCCCCGACTGCCCCTAGTGTAAATCCACCACTGGTTGTATTAGCAGACTTGAGCCCCTGGTCTGTTTAACCCTACTGTACCCTAAAATTCTTTATCTCTATTATCAACATATACTCTAACAACTTCACCTTCATATTTACGTTGTGATGGCATGAAGTAAAAGTCTGGTTGAGCTGATAGTCCTTGTTCTTGGCGACTTCCTCTAGGAAGTGAGTAGGTGGATCGTTCAGGTCGCACTGAATATCTGTAACAGAATAAAAAACCGGTAAATCATGAGTTTGACTCACACACGAAAGGTTCTGATAAGTTATTAGGGGGCGTCCATTAATTACGCGAGGTGTTCTAGGGGGGAGGGGGGTCAAGCGAAATCTTTCCAAATCTCACTTAGGGGCGAGGGCGGTCTTAGCAAATATCACGTAATTTTTTTCTAGCAGAAAACGGTGTAAAATTATGTGATAAATTACGCTAATATTGACAAATATACTAGTCTTTGCTAGTCTTAAATAAAAATAAGAGAGTAACTTGTGTTTTTGTTTTTTTTTTCTCAATAATCCAACATGTTTACAGCGTAAACATAAATTTTGAAAAATCTCGTGTGAGATTAAGGGAGGTGGAGGGGGTTGAGGAAAATCTTACCAAAGGGGGAGCAAAATTGGTCGCAAAATTCTCAAAAATGCGTCACGTAATTAATGGACGCCCCCTTATCATAATAACGTATATTCGTCATACTGACCCCAAATAGTTATTGATCCTAACAAAAAGCTCATTAATAATAATTAACAGTTCTCTAGCTACCACCATTCCAGAGGTACAGCCTAGTGACAGATAGACGGACGGACAGCGAAGTTCCGATTAACTACTTTCTGGGAGAGCTAGAGTGGAACAACTTTTATTTAATACGTTCAGTGCGGCTAACGCTTATGCGCGTTTTTCTGATCTTCACCAAGTGCGGGCCGACGCGTATACGCGTCCATACAAAAAAAAAATCTGTAGGCAAGCGGGGTGCGCCGCACTTGTGCGTTTATAGCGTGTATTCTGGGTGTCTATTGTTTCGAAGCGGTCGTAAAATGTGGAATTGTAAAGGAGACTACACACTAGTCAGGTTTCTGCTACGAATCTTGCAGGGGGGGGGGACGGCAGCGGCGACGACAACAATAACCTAATTTAGTACAATAGATTATTGAAATAGTTTTATTATGACTCGCTCTTTTAACTAAACTAATAGGTAGTTTTAGTCTATTTATAAATGGTGTCGATTACGAGGCGGGCGAAAAGTCGTAAATTAAAAAAAATTAAGAATAAAAGGGCTTTCGGGAGAATGTACCTTTACTATTACTGTTTTATTAAGGTATAACTTACTATTTTAACAAAACCGAACGAAGATATATTATGGCGTAAACATCACAAAATCTCTTACAAATAAACACTAGTGTGGAAGCACCTTTATCCATCCAACACCTTTATATGACCCGTAATTGTTATATGACAGTCATAAAACTCGAAAGTTACCGAACGCACATAAGCGTCGGCCGCACTGCGGGAAGGTAAAAGACAACGCGCTATAGCGTCCAGCCGCACTACGCGAGTTTTCTTTGAACGCATATAAGCGTTCTTAGCACTACGCGAAAAATTTTTTGAACGCACATACGCGTTTTTAACACTGGGCGAATGACTCTTTTTTTAGCATTGGCTATAAATTCGCAAATTATTCAGCATTGAACGCGTTAATCAAAAATTATCCATTTTCTTATTAGGCTCTAGGCTATCTGTTTACCAAATTTTATTACTATCAGTTCAGTCATTTTAGCGTGAAAAAGAGACAGTGGTACCAATTCCAAGCGCACAACTAAACTAAACCTTACTAAAAAATGAATTTTAATTTGGAATTCTTTGCGGTTATTCGTGCTCGTATCGCTTCCTTTTGGGAAAGAATACGTAGCTCGAATAATAGTATACTGCGGTGCCTGTCTGATGACTTATACAGTCCTACTTACAGACATTGTATTTCTGTTCACCAGAGCAGGAACAGAAAATGACTTCATTTTAATGTTACTGTATTTTATTTCTATATTATTATACTATTTTATTTTTACTATTCTTGTGTGAATGAAAATGAAAATACAGCAATTTTGTTTTGTTTGTTTTCATTTTTTAGTTAAGTTTAATTGTGCTCATAGAATTGGGATCGTTTACTTTTGCAAGGATTTTTCTTATTCAAAAATAACTGACTATACAAACAATTGATTTTATTGTTACGAAATAAAATCTATTATTTGATATTAATTTATATTTTTATACAAACTTATGAAACACAGTAAAAAACCGTTTTCAAATAAAAAAATCTAAAGAAAATATCAAAAAGCAACAAAAAGAATTCTGCGACCGTGACAGGACTCGAACCTGCAATCTTCGGATCCGAAGTCCGACGCCTTATCCATTAGGCCACACGGTCTTATACAGAGCTGGTTGAAATTATGACTCTATTGCATTGTGGATATTTAACCCTTGACTTATTTTAATTTTTTGTTATTTGAATATTGCATAGATACGAACGAAATTAATAAACGTGATAAAATTATAATAAGTCTTTTATAAGCTCACATAAAGACATAGATATAAATATAACGACTTTATTTTATAATTAGTAAAGATTATGAAAACGCTAAGTACAGGCCAACAAAATTAAGATTACATTTTAGGAGAAAATTCGATACCAAAAGTGAAAACGAAAAAACGGTGGAGAAAAGTATGCTTAGGTGGTTTGGTCATGTGGAGAGGATGGATGAGAGACGATTAACGAAAGGCCATATACACGACGGAGGTAAGTGGAAATGCTGGGACAGGACCTAAGAGAAAAATATACTCCGATGATGTCATCGCCGGCATACTCCAAAAGGGGCAAGTACGTAGCACTTACAACCATCGGGCATGTATGACCAGATGTATGAGTGTGGATGAAGACAAGGAAGTATGTTTGGATCGTAGCAGATGACGCTCTATAGTCTCTGCCTACCCCCATGGGAAAAAGGCGTGATGTTATGATGATGATGATGAAGTGAAAAAGGGCCGAACGGCGAAAGCCTTTAAATTCAAATTTTTGCTCTATCTCTATTATAGGACGGTTAATTAAATTGGCCCTGACGTCTGCTTCAATTGGCATTGTAAATTTTTTTTTAAACACTTAATTCGAAAACCATTTCGGGGAATAGAATTTCTGATCATGATACATTAGTTTTTTTTCGGAAAATTTGCTTTATTAGTGATTATTTTTCCAAAAAAGCAATTGATCTCTATTTGCCCTTGAAATGAAGGACTTAAAATATTAAGGCGTTCTGGGGGATATACTACTCTGTGGTGGAGTTGAAATTGGTCTATTATATTAACTTGGCAACTTTGAAAAGATGTATTGCAATCTGTCTTAAGTCTATCAGGAAAAGTCAATACACGGGATGCGTACAACGATGACGTCACAACATTTAAAATAATATCTTTAAGTATTTTTTTTAAATTCTGTATAGTGAATATTTCAATAATATTGAAATTAGTTGCTTAAAATAGTCTATATTTTCTAAAAAAAAATATAAAAAAAGCAGGTCAAAAATTATGAACACTCCCATTTTCCATTTTCCCATTTTTCATGGTACCATTTTCTGTATTTTTTCTTCTAAATTGTTAGTACATTTTGAACATGGGTTTTTTAACTTACCCATATTGTGGTGGTGACTGACTATGACTAGGTCTTTGTAAAGATCTTGTGTCATAATAATACTGTGAGCTGTTCTGATGTTTAGGTGTCATACGACCGTTTGTATGTGTCCCATTTGTACCATGGGTCATATTTGGTACATGAGACCCATAACCCTCGTGTGACCCATTTGTTACACTTATCTGAAACAAAATATATTATTTTATCAATGTTATACGATTATATGAATAAAAGCGTCACCACCCCATTTCTGGCCACATGGGTAATTAGCTAATATATACATAATTGTATATTTAGGCGTGGTGACAGACTAAGAATATCTCACAAATGATTGTCCCATGCGGGAATCGAACTCGCGACCTCGTGAACATTTACCCCTCCACCACGAAACCCGTCTTAAAAAATAACGACTTTGTTTTTTAGGGTTCCGTACCCAAAGGGTAAAAACGGGACCCTATTACTGAGACTTCGCTGTCCGTCCGTCCGTCCGTCTGTCACCAGGCTGTATCTCAAGAACGGTGATAGCTAGAGAGTTGAAATTTTCACAGATGATGTATTTCTATTGCCGCTATAACAACAAATACTAAAAATAAAATAAAATAAATATTTAAGGGGGGCTCCCATACAACAAACATGATTTTTTTACCGTTTCTTGCTCGATACTAATAACGTTGCCTTATGTTGCATAGATAATGGTACGGAACCCTTCGTGCGCGAGTCCGACTCGCACTTGACCAATTTTTTAATAAGTGATTTAAAAAAATAAATTGTATGTATGTATTCTTGTGTATTTTATTGAGTTTATTGATAGTGTATACAATATTTTTATTTTGTATATTTGTGTATTTTATTTTATCATATGTAGGTACATATGTATTAATCTTTACTTCATAAAAAACAAAGTCGTAATTTTTGTATGTATGTCCCTATGTGAGCTTATATCTTCAGAAATCCGCAACGGAGCTTGATGCGGTTTTTTTAATAGATAGAATGGTTCAAGAGGATGGCTTTTTTCACATAATTTATTGGGGTTTACTGTATATTGGATGAGATATTATTAAATTTGCCGAGTAATTCGGACGCGCGCGAGCTATAAATGAAAACGCTGCCTTATCTATGTGAGGTACAACAAACTAATGTATCGAGGCATTGTTTGTTACCTATAGTTATTCAAAAAAATCCGCGAGGGCATATGTCTATCTTTTAAGGGAAACCCGTTGTACCCATAATAATGTCAAAAAAAATACAAATTCAATGGGGTGTTTTCAAAAGCTATATAAGTGTATATGGTAATATTTTTTATCAAATAAAATAGCTTAGTTAGCTTACGCAATTAATATATATTATAACTGCTCTTCGCAGCATGCAATTTAAATGAATATCTTAGGAGATATGACGAAAAAATAATTACGCGCGGCAAAATAAAATACTTTAACTGTTGGCTGAGCAACGCGAACGTTTCCTCGGTCTTCTATCCATACTCCAATGTTTGGATATGTAAGGATGTTTATTGTGCTTTCACGTAAAGACTACTGGATGGATTTTCATAAAACTTTCCAATGAAAAATGGAAATAGAAAATGAACTTATTTTTTATACTTTTTACCGCGGGTAACACCGCGGGGCGCAGCTAGTAGGATATATAATATATTTTTATGTATATATTAAAATAATAATGTTCGCGCACCGACAACTCTACCCGCTCCTCATTTAGGTCCATACCCAGGTTGCCTGGAAGAAATCGCTTTTAGCGATAAGACCGCCCATTGTACAATCTTGTATTTTATTATTAAGTTATAATTCAAATTCAAATATTTATTGCATATTATGTGTGTTACATGGTGGCACAATATATTATATAAAGTGCTTTAGACTTAGGCCTTTTACAGGCATAGTAATGTATATAATTATGTATAATAGGTATATAATTATGTATAATAGGTATATAATTATGTTAGTTATTTATTTGTTAGTTATATTTATTTAGGCATTAATTTATTTATTTTATCAGAGTAATGCTTAGGTAGTCAATTTATTTAACATTTTGTACTATTATTAGGTATATATTATTAGGGTTCCGTACCCAAAGGGTAAAAACGGGACCCTATTACTGAGACTTCGCTGTCCGTCCGTCCGTCTGTCACCAGGCTGTATCTCAAGAACGGTGATAGCTAGAGAGTTGAAATTTTCACAGATGATGTATTTCTATTGCCGCTATAACAACAAATACTAAAAATAAAATAAAATAAATATTTAAGGGGGGCTCCCATACAACAAACATGATTTTCTTTACCGTTTCTTGCTCGATACTAATAACGTTGCCTTATGTTGCATAGATAATGGTACGGAACCCTTCGTGCGCGAGTCCGACTCGCACTTGACCAATTTTATATATATTGATTTAATATTTTATATGCTTCTGTATGGTGTACAATTAAGAATAAAAATAAATAAATAAAAAAATTAGTCAAGTGCGAGTCGGACTCGCGAAAATTTCAACTGTCTAGCTATCACCGTTCTTGAGATACAGCCTGGTGACAGACGGACGGACGGAAGGACGGACGGACAGCGAAGTCTCAGTAATAGAGTCCCGTTTTTTACCCTTTGGGTACGGAACCCTAAAAATAAATAGGTATTCCAACATACCTTAGGTGTCATCCTCCCATTTCCTTGTCTGGCTGCACTAGTAGGTCTTGGTGGTGGTGGATCAGTAGGTCTGAGTGGTGTTGGTCTATTCCTTAGCGGTGCAGTAGACGCAGTACTGTTATATTTGTCATCGTTTTCAAAAGGCTCAAATGCGAAGTTAGTATTAGATGCGGAATAATCTTTCCATGCTGAATTTGGTATTAATTGATCCTGTAATTAAGTTAAATCATATTAATTTAAAATACACAGATTTCCACAACACGAATATCTTTATATATATATATATTTTTTTTTTTAATAAATATTCAAGGACATTTCACACAACGTCCTCTGGTCCCAAGCTAAGCCTATATGCTTGTGTTATGGGTACCAGAATACAGATAGAATACATAAAATACTTTTCTTTTGTAAATAAATACATATAATACATAGTAAACACCCAGACGCAGTACAAACATTCGTATGACATTTATGGATATCACACAAATGATTGTCCCAAGCGGGAATCGAACCCGCGACCTCGTGATTGGCAGTCCATTACATAAACCACTCCACCACGAAGCCCGATATATAAATCTCCTGTCACGATGTTTGTCCGCGATGGACTCTTAAACTACTGGACCGATTTTAAATTTGATTGGCACACCGTGTGCAATTTGACCCAACTTGAAAGATAGGATAGCTTACATTTCAATTTATAGTCGCAATATTATTTTATTGCAAATTGTTTATCTACCCCTGACATTTGTATGGCAAAACAACGTTTGCCGGGTCAGCTAGTTATGTATGTAGACGAGCCTCGTGATTGAGTGGTTTATGTAACGGACTGCCGATCAAGAAGTAGAGAGTTCGATTCCCGCTTGGAACAAACATTTGTGTGATTTTTCTAATTGTCATACAAATGTTTGTACTGCGTCTGGATGTTTTCTATATAATATAAGTATGTATTTACAAAAGAAAAGTAGTATATGTATTATATCCGTATTCTGGTACCCATAACACAAGCAAATAAGCTTAGCTTGGGACCAGAGGACGTTGTGTGAAATGTCCATGAATATTTATTTATTTTTTATTTATGTATTTACAAAACAAAAGTAATATATTATGTATTCTATTCGTATTCTGGTACCCTTAACACCCGTTATGTTGTACCCGTATGTTGTATTTTTGGATGGATATCTGTATGGTGACTGATATTTGCGTATTGATAGATATTTGTGTGGTGATCTCTGTGTTGCGATACTTGTGTGGTAACTAATATTTGTTTGGCAATGGATATATGTGGCCTATATTCAACAGTGGACGGAGAAAGGCTGATGAATTGATGAATATTTATGTTGCGATAGATATCTATGATGGACATTTACGTATTGTTGATAGATATTTGTGATGTGTTGCGATAGTTGTGTGGTGATAGATATTTTTGTGGTGATCTCTGTGTTGCGATTTTAGTGTGATGATGTCCATAATGCGATATTTGTGTGGTGATAAATATCTGTGTTGACATAGATATCTATGATGTGATGGACATCTGGATATTGTTGATAGATACTTATTTGTGATGTGTTGCGATACTTGTGTGGTGATAGATATCTGTGTGGTGATGTATGTGTTTTATTACCTTATTATTTAACGGCGGTGTCTTGGCTCTATACAGCGTACATCCAGCTTGTAACAAAGCTACTATTAATAATGCTCCCACACAAGCCACTACTACCCATAGTTTAGTCTCAGCCAGACCAAAGAATGTTCGAGCATTGCCGCCTGATTCTGTTGTATCGAGAGTTTTGAGCACTGAAAAAAACATTTTATTTTTTAACTAGATGTTGCCCGCGACACCGTACTCGTGGAATTTTGAATTTTTTTATTTCGCAATAAAAGATAGCCTATGACCTTTCTCAGGGTCTAAAGATTGTCTGTGTCAAATTTCATCACAATCGGTTGAGAGGTTTAAGCGGGAAAGCGTAATAGACAAACAGACAGAGTTACTTTCGCATTTATAATATTAGTAGGGATATATCAAAATCAGGCTGTTCAAGATCTTCCTTCAACTCATGAATCCAAAAATTGGTCAAGTGCGAGTCGGACTCGCGCACGAAGGGTTCCGTACCATTATCTATGCAACATAAGGCAACGTTATTAATAAATGAGCAAACAACACACACAATACTTAATTATCGCCTCGGTTTTTACCCTTTGGGTACGGAACCCTAAAAATAATCTAGTAATACCAATTTATTGAAGTAAATAAAATGTAGGTTGTTCTCTATATTTTAACTACAAAATTTTGGTAGTGAATTATTATTAGTGTGAAGGTGTTGGTAGTGAAGTAAAATATATTAACTGCAAATTCTATTACAGTAAGTTATGTTTTTGGACAAGGAAGAAACCCTAAGTGTGCGAGTCTATCTAGCTCCTGACAGGTTTTTACTTTTAGGTTTTTTCTAAAAACCCTCGAAGCGAAACAAAATCCCTACGTCACAACTGTTCCTGGTATCAAACGGCGCTTTTACCAGAAGTTAAAAGACTTACGGACGTATACTTACGGTTCTGTGTATCAAAGACTAAGAATTCAGGGTCAACCAATAAGTTTCCAACTTTTCCTTGTGCTAATGTATCTTTGACAACTTTCTCCCAACGCTTAGATCCATCTTCGATCTCTTCAGTGGAGTTGGTAGAATCTAATGACCTTCCAGTAGATCCTTCTATGGTGTTTGACTCTATGGATTTGAGAGTCAACTCTGCTATTATAGCGTTGGTTTCATTCCTGTCAAAAAAGTTTTTATTATTATGTGCATTTCATCAGTGGCGGCGCTAGACTAAATTTAGACGTCGGCGAGATGAGCTTTAAGAGCCCCATATTTCACAAACGCGGGGCTCTCTCAGATAATTAGTTTAATTAGGAGTAAATTATGCTGTATATTTGTATTGTAACCAATTGGCATTGTTCATATTATTTTTAAAAATCTTAATTCAAAAACCATTCCGGGTAATAGAGTTTCTGATCATGATACATTAGTTATTTTCGGAAAAAATGCTATATTAACGATTATTTTTCCAAAAAAGCAAATGATCTCTATTCGCCCTTGAAATGAAGGACTTAAAATATTAAGGGCCTACATCAATATTATCGTATATCATCGCCGACACGTACATATTAACACAGCCAGTAGGCACAGAAAATGAAGAATTAGGGATACTTTTCCTATTTACTCAAAATCTACTAAATATATTTTAATTCTGATTTACGTGTTTCTATATATAATAGTTACTTATGTTTTTAAAGTTATTTCATTAGTTAATACGCGATAATAGACCGACAAATGAAAAAAATAAAAAATTTGAGAGGTTGTTTCGCCAAGATTTTCTATCGAGAAAACTTTTTTCAATCGCGTTTCTGAGTTTATGCGATCCTAGATCATATATTGAAAAAACATATACTTAAAAATTAGAGCTCTAGCCATTCAATCTAAAGAAACAATGAAAACTTCGTACATAGAAAAATGCACGAAGCTATTTTGGTATCGTCTTAAGGCGTTCTGAGGGATATACTACTCTGTGGTGGAGTTGAAATTGGTCTATTATATCAACTTGGCAACTTTGAAAAGATGTATTGCAATCTGTCAAGTCTATCAGGAAAAGTCAATACACATATTGCGTTCAACGATGACGTCACAACATTTAAAATAATATCTTTAAGTATTTTTTTTAAATTCTATATAGTGAATATTTCAATAATATTGAAATTAGTTGCTTAAAATAGTCTATATTTTCAAAAAAATATATAAAAACAGCAGGTTAAAAATTATGAACAATCCCAATTTTTATATTTGAAAATCACTAAAATTAAGTTTAGGAAATAATAAAGGGAGTCGCGAGGCGCATTATTGTAAATGAATACTTATATATTGTGTAATATTGTAATTAAAACCCTAAAAACTAGAATATCTTTGCCTACCCGTACCCCCATGGGAAAAAGGCGTGATGTGATGATGATGATGATGATAGCCCATTTAACTTTACGGTGTCGGGTTTTTTTATGATAGTGTGCGCGCGTAATCAAAATCAAAATCAAAAATCATTTAATCACGAAGGCATATTCTCTTTTTGCCAACAAAAAAAGCTCCTATGATATGTCCAAAAAAAATTGCGGATTGAAAGTCCTGAACCGGTGCACCACCGGTTCAGGACTTTCAATCCGCTGAAGAACCGGCGTAAGAAACTCAGCAGATATCGTTATCTTTTGTCATATTAATCTTTTTACATGCTTTATATTAGCTTCACTTGTATGTTTGTTTGTATGTTTGTTTGTATGTTTGTTTGTATGTTTGTATGTTTGTAACCGACTCCTTTGGACGCTATTTTGACCCACTTTAAACGGTCAGATTCTATTGAAATTTTGCACACCTGTCAAAGACCGATGACAATGCAATAATTCGATTAAATAAAGCGTGTTTTTTAGTTTTTTTAAACTATTATTATTTATTTTTTAATAATTATTACAATGGTTCTTACAATTTATATAAATTACAATTATAATAATTGTTATTTTCTCTAACGCTATATAAGAAGTATAACTTGTAATAACTTACTGCATAAATCCATTAACAACAAGCCCGTGATAGCCCTTAGCTCTGCTGATCTCACCAGCTAAACTATCCACAACTTGTTTAGACAACTCCTCATATTCTTTACTACCAGATGCTGGAGGCTTGAAGCTATCAGCCAGACCGGTTATACGGATAAACATTGTATACGATGTCTGCCCAGGGAGGGTTGGTTCTGTGGTTATTTCTTCTTCTAGTGGTTCTGTAAAAAGAATAATACAAATTCAAAACCTTTCGACGTGCCTCGTAGTCGAGTCGTTAATATAACGGATTGCCGTTCATGAGGATCACGGGTTCGATCACCCACGCGACAATTACTTGTGCGATATTTATAATTGTCAAACAAATGTTTGTACTGCGTCTGGGTGTTTCCAATGTATTTACAATAGAAAAGTAGTTTAAGTATTCTATCCGTATTCTGGTACACATAACACGAGCATATAAGCTTAGCTTGGGACCAGAGGACGTTGTGTGAAATATACATGAATATTTACTGATTTATTAATCTTAATTTTGTATTTGTATGTATTTAGGTATAATATTTGTATATATAAGATGAACTTCGTGGTATAGTGGTATAGTGTCCCGGCAAATGTTGTTTTGCCATAATAAAAAAAAAGATTTGAATAATAAATGTTGTCCGATTCTCAGACCTACTGAATACGCATGTAAAATTTCATAAAAATCGGTCAAGCCGTTTCGGAGGAGTACGGTAACTAACACTGTGACATGTGAATTTTATATATAAGAAGATATTCATATATGTATATTATATATTCATGGACATTTCACACAGCGTCCTCTGGTCCCAAGCTAAGCTTATTATGCTTGTGTTATGGGTACCAGAATACGGATATAATACATAAACTACTTTTCTTTTGTAAATACATACTTATAATACACTAGCTGTCCCGGCAAACGTTGTTTTGCCATACTAAAAAAAAACAAAAAGGTTTGAAAAATAGATGTTGTCCGATTCTCAGACCTACTGAATACGCATGTAAAATTTCATAAAAATTGGTCAAGCCGTTTCGGAGGAGTACGGTAACTAACACTGTGACACGTGAATTTTATATATTAGATTATGTGTAGTTTATTGTATTTAATGATACTGAGTGTATTTAAATCTAGTATATTGTGCCTATATTTTATGCTAATTTATGTATTTTACTAAGTATAATAATGATAAGTATTCCATGTTTCTTTTAAGTTATTGAAGCACCTACTACAAATATCTCTGCATCACCCAAGGTTGACTGGTAGATAATGCTTTTAGCATTAAATCCGCCTATGTACTTAATTGTGCTGAAGCTTTAAATAAATAAATAATAAAAAAAATAAAAAGAATATTAAATAAAAATAAAAAAAAAATTGACATAAAATTGCAAAATAAATATTGAATACCTGGACCACAAGGTTTGATGCACACTTTCTCATCAGTGACTATTGGAGTAGTCATATGTTTGTTCGTACGTTTGTTCATTGGATCAAAACTACCGCCTTGTGTTAAAAACATCATGTGTAGACATTGACTATCGGTAAAGGCCAGGTCCTGGAAACAAATATATATTTTATTACTATTTTTATAGAAGTTACTATTTAATGATAATAGATGGCGCTAAACAATATTTCAATACAATCCTTCATCGCACTTGCAAAGAAAGACAGTGAATTTTTAGACAATTGTATAGTAATAATATAATACAACATCGGAAATGCTTTTATTTAATTATCACATTGTGTTTAAAAGAATATTATTTATTGGTATTCCTTAAAGTTGTAAGTTGATCGAAGATATCGTAAAGATAGATCAGAAAATTAAATTGTCACAATTTAATTTATAGGTAGGTAGGCCTATAGTCCTATACCCAGCAATCGAAATACTAATGGAAAGAATATGTGGTTTCCTTGTTATATCCTTACCTTCTGATCTCCAGTATCGCGTTTCCTAACAAAACTAAGTGTAGTGACTCCATCTATCAAGCTGCCAGATTCCTTGCTCAAGTCTTGTCTCTGGTCGACCCTGGGTGCGGAGTAGCCCGACACCCAAGTATCCATAATGAACGGTCTATTGGTACGAGGATCTACCCAACCGATGATGGCATCTGATTGTGACTGGAAAAAATAATTGGTCAAGTGCGAGTCGGACTCGCGCACGAAGGGTTCCGTACCATTATCTATGCAACATAAGGCAACGTTATTAGTATCGAGCAAGAAACGGTAAAAAAATCATGTTTGTTGTATGGGAGCCCCCCTTAAATATTTATTTTATTTTATTTTTAGTATTTGTTGTTATAGCGGCAATAGAAATACATCATCTGTGAAAATTTCAACTCTCTAGCTATCACCGTTCTTGAGATACTGGGTACGGAACCCTAAAAATCATGTTTGTTGTATGGGAGCCCCCCTTAAATATTTATTTTATTTTATTTTTAGTATTTGTTGTTATAGCGGCAATAGAAATACATCATTTGTGAAAATTTCAACTCTCTAGCTATCACCGTTCTTGAGATACAGCCTGGTGACAGACGGACGGACGGACGGACGGACGGACGGACGGACGGACGGACGGACGGACAGCGAAGTCTCAGTAATAGGGTCCCGTTTTTACCCTTTGGGTACGGAACCCTAAAAACGGATTGTTTAAATTTTTTTTCCAGTTGATGGCCGATGTGGCCATTTGAGATAAAAATCAATGTATCTATATGATTGTCGCTCATCTATAGATATATAAGAAGGACTCGAATTGTCCGAGTAGGTATCGGTAAAGTCAGCTATATGAGTTATATCGATACCAGAACAGGATTTGCCTGGTAAACTAGTTCGATATAAAAAAATGAACTCAAAACTTACCATTTTCTTATTTTGGCTAAATCCAATCCCAGTCCAATATTTACTCTGTTTGGTAGTGATCGTAAATCTAACAGAATCCTTGCCTCTCTTCTGTCCTAAATATTCCCAGGAGGCTATGTAGTCGCAAGTTTTGTTAGTTTTTCCAGTAGGATCACAGTCTGATGGTAAATGCCATTGTCCACCACATTTGTCAGGTAAAGGATGGATACCACCTGATATTGATACCTTGGTCTCTTCTGTGGAAGGAATTTTGTCATTATTGTTACGTGTAGGACATGACACCTGTGCATAAACCCAAGGAGGGTTCACTTCAGGTAAACGGCCGGTCGTAAAAATCAGTAATTATCCATTGCCAGTAAAATAAAATCACTTTGAAGGGAATTCCTTAGAAAGGGGATTTCTGAGCACTTCGTAAAAACCTGTTTTACGAATTTTTCACAGTGAAAATTTAATCTATGTCCAGCGGTAGATTGAAAAAAAACTGATGGATACGTGGAGATACAAACAAAAATTTCTCACACAGCAGAAATCGCGTATATTAAATTCAAAACACTTACCAAAGAAGTTAATACTGACAACGCCTCGTTGAGTACCATGACCGTGGTATTTCAACTCATCTTGTCTATAGAAGTCGCCATTGCTGGCAGTGACACGTTCGATTCCCGACGGTGGGGAGTGCACATATTTACCTGGCTCTTGACCGCGTGCCCAAATTACGTGCATTTTGTCATCGATTATAGAATGATCGGTCGGTTCTTTAGCCTGATGGAAATTTATGGGAATTAAAAAAAAATGGTCTATGACAGACAAAAATCAAATACTCCATGTAGCAGGAAACTGAAAAACCGAAAACTATAGGGTTTAGTTTTCAGTCAACCAACATACTTCAGCTGCTTGTTGACGGATTAAGCATACAAGTATCACCACTCTATTTCATTCCTAGGTGCTTAAGCCCTGCTAAACGAACATAAACAGAGAACATCTTCGAGATGGAAAACCCAAAACAAATCCCTATGCCAGCACGCCTAGTCAGCGCAGCATAGTTGATTAAATCCCTTCTTGAAGTGGCCAGAGCTGCCATTGCCTAACTTTCTAACATCGAATAAATGCCTTTAAAAACTCGAACATTTAGGCGAATTACGACTTTCTCCTCGGAAACCCATGAAACCACTTCTGTTTTGACATAAGTTTTTGATAAGGTTTTCTCCGGATATTTTCTAGAAACCACTCAGAATTCCCCCCTACTGAATACAAACTTTGGCAATCTCGGGGAATTCTGGACGGATAGCAGTGCTAACGGTACCAATGAGGGTTTTCAACAAAGTCAAATATTTTTATTTTAAATAGGCAAGACAGACGTGCTCTTTTAAAAGGTCAGGAGCTAGGCCTCTGTTTCAAAAGGGAATTCTTTGGAGAAGAACAGAAACAACAAAAACTTCAGAAGAATGACTCTTTTGTTCTCTGAAAATTATAGAGTACAAACCTTAATCTTCTTTCTAAACATGATGGTTGTAACTCCATTTTCTTCATAACCAGAGGCTGCTACGATATCATCATGACCACCCCACAGCGTGTCCACTCGCGGAGTAGATCTGAACACAAGCAAATTTGTTTCATTCTTAGACATAATGAGGTTGCCGGTTGGCAAATATTTGAGATTATATTCACAGTAAATATAATGCTGTTAATTCTAGTTGCCCCCAACAAGGTGGACTGACGGTATCATCAAATAGACGTCAGTAGATAGGGCAAGACTACGCGTTGTGGCGTTTTAGAGGGAAGGCCTATGTCCGGCAGTGGACGAAGAGAGGTTGATGGACAGATGGATGGATGGAATTCTACTTGCACAACTAAACTAAACCTAATCAATACATTAATTAAATAGTGTGAAACTGAACTTTATTAATAAAAAGAAGTGAGATTACAATTTCAAAAAATATAAACATGGTGTCAGTATGAGGCGTAAAACTCAAAACTAAACCCTATGCCTACACGCTAAACACGTACAATAAGTAGACCAAATGATCTCCAAAAGTGGATGACGCCCGTGACAATATTGGGACATTATAGGTTACGAAAATTTATAAAATAGCCCAGTACACCATAACTCATTTATTATCTTATCTATCCGGCAGACTAAGAATATAAATGTCACCACCCTATTTCCTCTCCCGGTTATAGTAAAAGTTAGCTATGGGTCATTGTAAACTGATAAAAATGTTCTGTGAGAGGCGGAACTCTTTATACTAAAGACTATGCCAAATACGGGTGGTCAGCGCATAATAGACCAACTATCCTCCCGAACTGGAGAGGGCTCGTGCCCAACAGTGGGACGATAATGTTCTGGGAATTTATTAATTTTAAAATACATAAACTTACCTATCCCTCGTATAATAATCCAGTACTCTATGATAATTACCCCTGGCAGTACCTATTGTGATATCAGTACAATCCATAGGGTTGAAGTCGTATTTAGGTACATATTCGTGTTCCGGGTATGAACCTACAATTTTATACATATTATTTTATATATTGAACAAAATCTAGAAAGAATTTAAAAAAAATACATTTTCTTTGGAACACTTTTGGCAACCCTATTTTCATTATTCAACCCTAGTACAATAATGAAAATAGGGTTGCCAAAAGTGTTGCAAAAAAACTACAAAAAAATATTATGACAGCAATACAAAATTACAATTACAATTATTTCCCAAAGTAATTTACTAAAACATAAAGTTGGGTTATGTTTTTCAGTATTTACCTACAAAAATACCTATGTTATACACAAAAAAAAATGCTAAAAATCAATCTGCATAAAAGTCTACCTACCTACAAAAAGAAAAAAATACTAAAGTCTTAACAACACACAAAAACAATTAGGTAGTTAAATATTATTAGTATGATTATTTTATATTATTTACACATAATATACATAGTATTTCTATTGGTGCATTTAAACCTATATTGGCCTCAGATATACCAGA
Source organism: Orgyia antiqua (assembly GCA_916999025.1). Lineage (NCBI taxonomy): Eukaryota > Metazoa > Arthropoda > Insecta > Lepidoptera > Erebidae > Orgyia > Orgyia antiqua. Next base: position 1,966,959 of record OU779874.1, read on the forward strand.
TGGTGGGGTGACGATTAGAATTGAGGACAAGTAACTTTAGCCTGGCTAAATCGTACTTCATAGAATAATGACACACACATAGATATGCAAGTGGCTTCAAGTAGGCTGAGTGTTGAAGCCAAAGACACTACATCTGGTATTTCTGTGATATTGGCTATGTAAAGTTTATGTACAACAGACACAGTAGCCAAAAATATTGAAGTTTTAGAACAAAAAGTTGGCAAAAACTTATTGGTTTTGTCACTAATGTTATACACATTTACACAAAAAATATAGCACACATAAAAAATCACACCACTTTGCTGAATCAAAACAAAGTTTTACGTGAAAAAACAAAAGATGTATTCCATTTTTTCCACGCAAAACGATACGTGAAAAACAGGAACATAGAACAAAACACGCTAACATTTTTCTTTGTCACGCAAAACCATTTTACTGTTATTTTTTCTCGGTTAAAATATATCTTTAACATACGTCTCTAACAAACTAGAGGTAGAAATGTAAAAAGGTATCTAAAGTCAGTCAGAAAAAAGGAAAAGTTAGAAAACCGCTGAAAGTGTATTTAGTAAATAAAATTTTCAGGAACATTTTCTTAAAAAAGTAAAAAAACGAAGAGTGAGTGTAGTAAGTTGTGGGGAATGTTAAAGGCACGTAATGATAGATGATAGCTTAAGGCAGGGCAAAGCTAAGACTAATAATATTAAAGCAGAAATAAGGAAGCTTAACAGACATGCACAAACTAAGATAAGACTAAGGTTGGATGAAATGGCTCTGAAAAATGTTTGTCGAAATAAATGAAGATTGGATGCGAATATATACTTCAAAATCTACAATCAAATCAACTGAGATTAAGAATACAGTTGAGCTAAAAATACAGCGGGGCCGTTGGGACTTCATCTGTCCCATCCACCCCGCGGTACAACCGGGCCGGTCTTCAGCAGGGCCGTTGCAACTATTTTTCCCAATGACCCCACTAGTGGGGTAGTTTCAGCGGAGCCGTTGACACTCACCCAAATGTAAATATAACACCTATTTTCCGTACGCTTTACTTTTGGCTCTATTTTTGTTTCTATGTACGTTCATCAAGATAATCTTCAAAAAAATACTTATAAAAGTTTAATTTAAACGTTCCAAATGTTTGAGAATATTTTTTGTTTGATATGTAAACTGTACAAAGTGATAAAAACAAAATTTTAAGTATTAAGAAAAAGATAGTGGTACGTGCCGGGTCACCTATAAAAAATCCTATCGAAATATTTAACACAGAGCTAAGAAAACTAAAGTCGCGCATGGATAAGACATTCACTTATCAATTACATGCAAGAGAGAGATACGAGTCGACAATAGATTTAATAGATGATAGGATGATAGTAAGATGTAGATAATTAGCTGTTAGTAAAAAGAACAATACAATATCATTCATATCTAGCATAATCTATTTTAAGGCCATGATCATTTTTAATAAAATTATTAAAAGAAAATATTTTTTGAATTGCCAAGGAGTTTTTGGTAGCAAAATAAATAAAATTCTCAAATTGCAGCAATGCTGCTTAATTGCTGTTTTATAAATATTATCGCAGAAGCTAGAGAGCTAAAAATTTCACAGTTTATGTATGTATATCAGTTTTTATTTTATTTATGGAACAATAAACAGCATAAAAATATCTATTTACATAAAAATTAAGTTCTTAAAGTAGTCAGAACCTAATTGTTTGTTTTGTAAATAGATACTACAACAGTAAGCGACAGTTAGTTAGTAGATAATACAACAGTTGACGCTACAACAACAAATACTTGTCATCGTCATTTTCCTTTATGATAATACTAACTGTTGTCTTTATCCGTACGCGTGGAATATAGAAATTTATTTCCGTTTTTGCAACATTTTTCACTACTGCTTCTCTCCTATTGGTCGCAGCGTGATGTTATATAGCCTATAGCCTTCCTAGATAAATGTACTATCCAATCTATACTTATAATAAATCTGTAGAGAGGTCAATTCTGTACATGAAATATATTTTCAAAATAACTATCAGGGGGTGATTAGTGATCGATACTGATGTCAAAAATGCAATCAGTAAAATTTTTGTCTGTCTGTCTGTCTGTCTGTATGTTCCTTATAGAAACAAAAACTACTCGACGGATTTTAACAAAACTTGGTACAATTATTCTTCATACTCCTGGGCAGGTTATAGTATACTTTTCATCACGCTTCAATCAATAGGAGCAGAGTAGTGAAGGGAAATGTTGGGAAAACGGGAAAAGGTGCTCCATTTTTTAAGCTTCCGTCGCGTGTGCAGCCTTAATGGTTAAAGTTACATAGAAATCATGTATGACGGAAATATTCTACATAAAATTGTCTAAAAAATATCCCGAAACAGCACATATCTATATTTTATGGTTGACTCACAATAACACGTGTAACTCCTGATAGCTTAGCAGTTCGTTCATTCTGATTATATTTGTTTACTCTTACGTTTATAATACTCTCACTCAAGCAGTAGTTAAAAATGTTGCAAAAACGGGGAAAATTTCCTAAATTCTACGCGGACGGAGTCGAGGGCAACAGCTAGTACTGAAATAATTGTTCACATCAGACCATTAGTTCCTGAGATTAGCGCGTTCAAACAAACGAACAAACTCTTCAGCTAGCACTATATCTTACTATGTATTAGGATAGAAAAGGTACAGAAGCCTTCGTGTGCGAGACCAAGTTGTTTATAGAATTTGCATTCAGAAGTAACGAAATCTTATGCACTTCTAATACAATGATTATGGCAATAAAAATCAACATTCATACATTTTGAATCTAATTTTTAGGGTTCCGTACCCAAAGGGTAAAAACGGGACCCTATTACTGAGACTTCGCTGTCCGTCCGTCCGTCCGCCCGTCTGTCACCAGGCTGTATCTCAAGAACGGTGATAGCTAGAGAGTTGAAATTTTCACAGATGATGTATTTCTATTGCATGCCGCTATAACAACAAATACTAAAAATAAAATAAAATAAATATTTAAGGGGGGCTCCCATACAACAAACATGATTTTAATTTACCGTTTCTTGCTCGATACTAATAACGTTGCCTTATGTTGCATAGATAATGGTACGGAACCCTTCGTGCGCGAGTCCGACTCGCACTTGACCAATTTTTTTTCTATACATGTTATTAATTAGTATTATATTTATACACATTCATTATTGACTATGTGCTACAATATTGCTATACAAATAATTCTAATTTACTACATTTAAGCGTTTGCATTGATATACAAAATTATTTTAGGCAATAAAAGTAAGTGTGATGAAAAATTGGGTCCAAATAAGACCTACAAAAAAAAACATTAAAAAGTCGTAGTAAAATCGATTTGAAGTGTAATTTACAAAATAAAAATAAAAGACGTGTGTCACTCGGACACCGCTGCGGTATAGCTATTGCATAGTATTTTTTATCAACTTATTTTATTTATGCAAGAATCTAAATACCATAACTGACGGGCTTCGTGGTGGAGTGGTTTATGTAATGGACTGCCGTTCACGAGGTCTCGGGTTCGATTCCCGGTCAGGACAATAATTTGTGTGATATCCATAAATGTCATACAAATATTTGTACTGCGTCTGGGTGTTTACTATGTATTATAAGTATGTATTTACAAAAGAAAAGTAGTTTATGTATTGTATCCGTATTCTGGTACCCATAACACAAGCATATAAGCTTAGCTTGGGACCAGAGGACGTTGTGTGAAATGTCCATGAATATTTATTTATTTATTTATAAACTAAAATAAGATTAATACATAATTACATGATACACAATACATAATAAAAACTACTACTACTACTACTAAACTATAATTATTATTTAAAATAAATTAAACCGACTTCATGAGACCACCTCTTTCAGTCTTTAGAAGGAAAACAAGTCTGCACAACAGTATTTCTAGATGTTCAGCAGGCATTTGATAGAGTCTGGCATAAAGGGCTCACACATAAACTAAGGAAGTTGCTTCCAAAACAATATTCCGATATTTTAGAGTCCTATCTTACACATAGGATGTTTTTAGTAAGGCATGACGATGGATATTCCGACCTTAAACAAATCAAAGCTGGTGTACCTCAAGGAAGTGTCCTAGGTCCGGTACTATATTTGCTATATACTTGTGATATACCAGAATTGGGTAATAATATAATTGCTACGTTTGCTGATGACACGGCTATTATGGCCACAGGATCTACTCAAGCGGAAGCGGTAGAAAAAGTTCAAACATCTGTAAACACTCTGCTCAAGTGGACTAAAAAGTGGCGAATAAAGTTAAATGAGTCAAAATCTACTCATATAGACTTTACTAACAAAAAAGAAAATTACGAGCCTTTGTATCTAAATAATCAGGTAATACCTCACCATAACACAGCCAAATACCTAGGCATGACATTAGACGCAAAGCTTCGCTGGAAGGCCCATGTCAAAAAGAAACGCGAAGAGTTGGAGCTTCGCTACAAGAATATGTACTGGCTACTGGATAAGCATTCGTCGTTGTCAGTACATAATAAATTGCTCTTGTACAAACAGGTCCTAATGCCAGTGTGGACCTATGGTATCCAGCTGTGGGGCTGTACCAAAAAAAGTAATGTGGAAATTATACAAAGGTTCCAAAATAAAGTGCTTAGGGGTATTGTGAACGCACCATGGTACGTCCGAAATGCTGACCTTCACAGAGACTTAAATGTGGACACGGTCGCTAATACAATAAAAAAGTTTGCCGAAGCCCATGAACGGAGGCTTCATCATCACGTTAACGTCGAGGCTATCCAGCTCCTTGACAATACGGATCTAGTTAGAAGACTTAAAAGAACAAAACCGTTCGAACTAGTTCTTTAATAGTGATAGTGTTAATTAGTGCAGTGAGTGCTAACTTTTAGGAACACAAAAACAAAGTGCCTTCGCCTTAAATAGAGACAATAAGAAAAGTGTTGATGGACACAATCTTATATATTATTCTATTTAGTAATTTAAGTTAGACTAAAATTACCTATTAGCCTTGATTGGCTAGATTGTAATAGTTTGATGAATGTGGTCTCCAAAGACCGGAGTCATCAAAAAGAAAAAAAAAAAAAAAAAAAAAAATGAGACCACCTCGGTCTATTTACTTTTTGATTATTTAGATACCTACATAATATATAAAAAAAGGGTATGCCTTTGAAATTTGAGGGTATTCCTTGATTTCTTAGGAGATAACCATCAGGAAGTACCAGCTTGCAAATAAATAAATAAAAATCTCAGGTAAGAGGTGACTAAAAAATATTCAGTTAAATCTCGGCACATCCATTTCCAGAGGAATACGTAATTATTAGCTTCGCGTACATTAAAAAAAAATTGTAGTTTCAGAAATGTCGGGCTAAAATTTAACGAAGTGTCTAATCGTCCGATAATCGGACGATTAAAATTAATGAATCGTCCGGTAACAATCGTGGATGCGACTATTTGTACGGCTTTTTTTTTTAATGAGTAGGTATATTCATACGTATATTATTATTTTTTTATTATTAAATTTATTACTAAGAATTTTTTTCGTGAAAAAAGTGAAAATATTTTTCGACACTATCCACGGAGCAGAAGATTAACTAAGGAGCAAAAGGAAAAAATTGCGGAGTTACTAGATCTCGAAGCTAACCGAGTGAAGGTTAGGTTAGGGTTTTTTTTTTTTATTTCGAAAACCTTATTTTATTTAATTTCTAAAGTTATATGAAACGTAATTAGTACAAATAATAAAGTAGTCGTATAAATAATAATTTTTTAGTCTTATATTCAATGATGATATAAAATTGCAAATTTTAAGGAGTATAAATATTTTATTCATACGATTGTCGTGCGATTATCAACAGCCTTCTAATTTGATGAAAACAACAGCATCAGCGATAATGCGTAATAATGCGATAACCGGACGATTAATATATTTTATTCATCCGATAACCGGACAAATATTGAATATTAGTCGTCCATACGGACGACTAATATTCAATATTTGCTAGTCGTCCGGTTATACAACCGGACGACTAGCAACAGCCAAAATTTAAAACAAATACACGCGTCTAAATCCGTAAAAAGTAGTTTTATTTATTTATTGTTATTGTTATATATTTTATTTGAATTGTAGATTTTTCAAGATCAATAGTCAAAGAATGTTTTTTATTTGGTTTTTAAACTATTTTCGCTATTACCTAGTTATTTCTTAATATCAATGCATACGCTTAATTTGTGCAAAGCATGTGACTGTTACCTGCATCTTCTGTAAGTCCCTTCACTAGCAATGTCTCGGGTTCCGGCTCTGCATTAGGTTCAGGGGACATTTCGGATTCAAGGATTTGTTCCGTAGTCGGTTCTGGTTCGGATTTAGGCTCTGGTTCTGGTTCGGATTTAGGTTCTGGTTCTGATTTAGGTTCGGGAGAGGGTTCCAGTTCGGAATTAGGCTCTGGTTCTGGTTCGGATTTAGGTTCTGGTTCAGATTTAGGCTCTGCTTCGGATTTAGGCTCTGTTTCTAAAGATGTATTGGTTATTGAAACAAGATCAGCTGTGTCAGGTAGTGATTTAGCTTTAGGAGTATTTTGAGATTTAGATATGGGTTCAGGTTCTGGCTCAGATTTCGGTTCAGGGGTTGGTTCTGGTTCAGAAGTAGGTTCTGGAGATGGTTCTGGCTGAGAAATAGGTTCAGGAGAGGGCTCTGGCTCAGCTTTAGGTTCAGGAGTTGGTTCTGGTTCAGATTTAGGTTCTGGCTCGGATATAGGTTCTGGCTCGGACGTAGGTTCTGGCTCAGATGTAGGTTCTGACTCAGATGTAGGTTCTGGCTCAGATTTAGGTTCTGACTCTGATTTAGGTTCTGGGACAGATGTGGGTTCTGGCTCAGATGCAGGTTCTGGCTCAGATTTAGGTTCTGGCTGAGATGTAGGTTCTGGCTCAGATTTAGGTTCTGGCTCAGATATAGGTTCTGGCTCAGCTTTGGGTTCAGGTGTCGGTTCTGGCTCAGATTTGGGTTCCAAAGTCGGTTCTGGTTCAGATTTTGGTTCAGGAGTAGGTTCAGGTTTAGAAGTCGGTTCGGGTTCGTTCTTTGGTTCTGTTGTCGTTTCTACTATAGCTAGAGGAGTTGGTATTGGGGTGGTACTAGTTATTTGTTTAGACTTTGGTTTCCATTTTGGTCTGGTTGTGGGTTTTGGTCTAGGAATACTAGGTTCATATGCAGATAATATATTTGTTGTAGGTATAGCTTTATCGTTATTTGATAAAATAGATGTCGTAGTGTCCGTATCTGGAAAAATAATGTCATCATGCAGCATTTCTATACATTAGAGCTAGTTAGTTTTGTCACTACCCTCATTTAATAAAAATAGTACGATATCTTTGCGTTTCCGCCATTTTAAATACCAAATGTGTATGATACATATTTTATAATGGATAGATTTTTATATACAGATATAGTAAAAAGTGCAATATATTGTAAAGGAAAACTACCCTCACGATAAAATAACTTTTTACGGATTTAAACGCGTAGGTATTTAAATCCGTAAAAAGTTATTTTATCGTATATTTATTTTAAATTTTAACTAGAAGTTTCGGAGACTTTTCAGTCACCATTGTCACGGGTGGGACTGAGCTGTATTGTGTGGGATTAACCCACATTTTGATTGGAAACGACGGGCTAAAATTTTAAATCAAATATACGCGTTTAAATCTATAAAAAGGGGTTTTATTTGAAAAAATGAGTCGCGCAATTTTTAAGAGAATATTACTCATGATATTCACTGTTGACTTCAGTCTCCAAATTTCGGTCTAAAATTTAAAACAAATATACGCGTCTAAATCCGTAAAAAGTAGTTTTATTTGCTTTTACTATTTATTTTTTCAGGTAATGACAAAACACAAAATGCGCCGTTAGTATGCCAATTCTATATAATGTAATGCCAATAAAATAACATGATGCTGAGAATATAATGCATAAATAATGTGCAGTAATTTTGCATATGGCGTCCATGTATTAGCGTATTGTTATGTGTATGTGCGTTTCTATTTTATATGTTCTTTTACAGTTTTGTTTTCTTATATTAGCTTTAGACTTACTTGTATCGTTTGAAGCTCGCTTTTTACGACCTGTAAATTTAAAATTTTGTTTAGAATAAAGTATCATATATCGTTACTGATTGAAAGTTTCACTCAATTATGAAAAGTTGGGAGGAAATTGGTCAATTTATTTACTGAACGTTTTAAGCTAGCAAAGAGAAAACTTAGTGTGATTCTTACAATTCTGATATGGATTTCATGAAACTCAATTACTCATAGGATTGAATACAATGGTGATGAGGACTATGGTGCCAATTCTACGCGCAAAACTAATACGAGTATAAACATAAAATTCGGCAATGTTAACTGAACTTTCTTATTATAAAAACTGTGTATTATGGACTAACGATTAATTTTGTTGTAGTTGAAGTTGAATTTAATTGGAATTTTTCACACACAAGCCTGCTATATGAGCTCTCAAAGCATATAAAAATTATACAGCATAAATGTGAAGTTGGGTGCAAAAGAATACAATTAAATCCTCTGTCGGGAAGAAACGAAATGACATTCCGAACAACCCAATATCTAATTGCCACTACCAATTTTAATTTTTAGTTTAGTTTAGTTATGCGCCTAGAATTGATACCTGTATCATAAAATGAAGCGGAATATTCCAACGTAACTTTTACCAAGCTATTACCTTTTTAAAACTTCTAATTTATATAAAACACTAGCTGTTGCCCGCGACTTCGTACGCGTGAAATTTAGAAATTAAACCTTAACAAACAGAAGTTTACTATGACAGTCGATAGGTGGCGTTGTACTGTTTTTTTTTAAATCGCGCTATAGTTTCGTTAGACACATTAACACTTAAGCTCTTCAAAATTTCTGAAGTGTCATCAACTCATTTTCACATTTATAAATTAGTTAGGATTAGGATTTTTTAATGACCGGTGGCAATTGAATAATTTTGATTCTTCTTCTCGTCTTCTCCAACCCATTTACGTCCCACTACTGTGCACGGGCCTCCTCCATTTTGGGAGGGATTATGGTCTACTGTGCCGCGCTGACCAGGCGTATTGGCACAGGGTTTATTTTCGAGTTTTCCATCTCTCATAGAGGATGTTATCTGTGTGCAATATTCCTTAGCTGACTTTCACAGCACCCTTGGGAGAAGATGGGGTGGTGACACTTGTATTCTTAATCCGTCACCACACGGAGATTAATAATAATTTTGATTGTAAAATGAATAATCTTGATTAGTCGGCGAAATTTTTGAGAATTATGCATTTTATGTACTTTTTAATACCTACCTACCCTACCGACCTTTTTTCAAGTTTCCTACCAAAAGAGAAACACATAAAGGATTAGGTCCTATGTCGGTGTCTGTCTGTCAAGCTTGTTCTTAGGGTTCCCTAAAAATATAAAACGGGGCTCAACGAAGATTTCGTTAGTTAATATTATCTTACCTTTTGAACTGGACACTTTATAAGACACACTAGTTTTAACAGTAACATCGTTGCCTAAATTCTTAAAATCAAATCCATCAAAGGAATGCGTAGCGACCCTTTTATTTCTATTATCACTCTCTAATTTTCGAGTAGTCGTTTCTATTTTCGATAATGGTTCGGGTTCAGGTTCTGGTTTTGGTTCGGGTTCTGGTTTTGGTTCGGGTTCTGCTTTCGGTTCGGGTTCAGCTTTCGGTTCGGGTTCAGCTTTAGGTTCGGGTTCAGCTACAGGTTCTGGTTCTGGTTTAGGATTTGGTTCTGGCTCAGCTTTCGGTTCCGGTTCTGGTTTAGGACTTGGTTCTGGTTCCGCTTTTGGTTCAGGTTCAGGCAAAGGTTCTGGTTTTGGTGTATTTGCTAAAATTAAAATCGTTTTCAAATTTCATTAATTGACAGAAGTGTCTTAAGAATATTATCTCAAGTGTATCTCTTAAATCTGAAGTGGCAATGGGCAGGCCACATCGCTCAGGGGCCTGACGACCTTTGTGGACGGAAGGTCCTCGAGTGGCGACAAGGCACCGGAGACGACGCAGCGTGGGGCGGCCCCCAACAAGGTGGTCTGACGATATCGTCAAATATGCCGGGGGCTCCTTGATGCAGTTAGGGCAGGACCGCTCCTTGTGGCGTTCTGTAGGAGAAGCCTATGTCCAGCAGTGGACGAAGAAAGGTTGATGGATGGAGTGTCTTAAATAAAAATAAACTTACATTTTTCAATCATAGGTGGTCCTAGCACTGGGAAATTCTTGCACTGTTTAGTTAAACCACTCGGCCGCCAACCAACACCTGAAAATATAATTATGTATTCTTTAGACGAGTTTTTAAATAAATAAATAGGATTTATAGACATTTCATAGAATGGTTTCTGGTCCCAAACTAAGCTTATATGGTTGTGTTATGGGTACCAGAATACGGATAAACCACCAATTTTCCCTCATAAGACCCTAATAAAATGCACATACCTGCATATGAAGTACCATTGACCATCATAATGATCTCAATTTCACCATCTTCCTTCAGTATTTTCCAGAACATCCTGAATTCTTTTGACATCTCCATTTTGCTGTACAATCCTAGGTTTATGTTCTTGTCTTTCCATGGCGCCTCTGTAATTAATAAAATAAATATATACATCATTTTCATAACATTACGCCTTTTTCCCGTAGGCAGAAATTATAGAGCGGCATTCGCTACGATTCAAACACTTCCTTGGCTATTTATACTCATACATCTAGTCATACATGCCCGGCGGTTATAAGTGCTACGTACTTGACCCTTTTGAAGTATACCTGTAATGACATCAGAGTATACTTTTCTCTTAGGTCCTCGCCAAGCATTTCCACTTACCTCCGCCGTGTATCTGCCATTCGTTAATCGTCTATCATCCATCCATCCAAAAAAACACAAGTGTCACCTCCCTAAATCTTGCCCGCGGGTGTCTTATAAACCGACACCTGGAGCCCAAGTCTACTATTACAATGTTGTCACAATGATCAGTCACTGATTGTTTAATGGCGAATTTTATCAAGTTTGGTTGTCTACTCTTAATTTTTTTGTCACAAATGACGCCATTATGGCGTCGCGTCGGTGAATGATCATTGTGACAACATTTTAATTGCAGACTTGGCCCCCTGTACATATACCAAACGAAAATTGACGTCAGGCAGTAGGCACAAGTAAAAATAAGCCAAATCCTATTCAAACATGAACAAGTAGTATGTTGTACCGATCCTAAATACCAGGATAAGGGCAGAATAATGATGGTCTCAATCTTAGCTTATTTACTTACATTATGGCTACCAGAATACGAATATACTTAATACATTAAACACTTCGTCATCCGTGTGGTGACGGATTAAGAATACAAGTATCACCACCCCCATCTCCTCTCAAGGGTGCTGTAAAAGTCAGCTAAGGAATATTGTACACAAATAACATCCTGAGTGAGAGGCGGAATACTCGTAAGTAAACTAGCAAACCCTGTGCCAATACGTCTGGTCAGCGTGGCACAGTAGACCAGAATCCATCCTAAAGGGAGGAGGCCCGTGGCTAACAGTGAGACGTAAATAGGCTGGAGAGAGAGAGAGATTAAAGACTTACTCTTATTACATCCTTTTCCATAAAATCCAAATGGACAATAACACATTTTAGTGGGTGACTCAGTCGCGTTAATGTCCATACATTTGCCTCTCAATCCACAATCTGTGTCTTCTGAACATTCGTCACTGAATTGACATCGTGGTCCGTAGTACATTTTGTTGCATTTACATCTGCCGAGGATGTAGAAACCGTGACCGGAACATGTCTCGTGGTATTGTTTGCCTGAAACAAAATATAGAAAACTAGCTGACCCGGCAAACGTTGTTTTGCCATATAAATGTTAGGTGTTGTCCGATTCTCAGACCTAACGGATATGTACACAAAATTTCACGAAAATCGGTCGAGACATTTCGGAGGAGTATAATTACAAACACCGTGACAGGAGAATTGTATATATTAGATAAATAAACAATTTTTTCCTAATATTATAAAGCTACAGAGTTTGTTTGTTTGAACGCGCTAATCTCAGGAACCACTGGCCCGATTGGAAAAATTATTTCAGTGTTGGTTAGTACATTTGTCGAGGAAGGCTATAGTTTATAACATCACGCGTCGACTAATAGGAGCGAAGTATCCGTGAAAAATGCAGCAAAATCGGGGAAAATTTTTCAAATGTGGATTATTGAGTAAAGATTTTAATTAAGGTGACGCACTAAAAAAATATAAGTTGTAAACGGGACTAGAATGCGACGAAAGACCACGCGCGGGCTCGGTAGGCGCGGCTGCGCTCGGTTTCTATTGGTTGCTATTCTTGAGAGAGGTTATTTCGCTAAGATTTTCTATCGAGAAAACTTTTTTCAATCGCGTTTCTGAGTTTATGCGATCCTAGATTATATATTGAAAAAACATATACTTAAAAATTAGAGCTCTAGTCATTCAATATAAAGAAAAAATGAAAACTTTGTACGTAGAAAAATGCACGATAATATTGATGAAGGCCCTTAATATAAATGTGAACCTGTGATGTACACAATGAAATAGCGAATTAATCCAAATACACTTTAGTTGCTTTCATTTAAGTTAGATTAAGTTAATGACGCATCAGAACTCATCAGGCATCAATGTATGAAGGTCTTGAAGGTAATATTTCTCATCTATAGACCTAAAAAGATGTCTATCTTTTAATGAAATCCTGCAATACTATAGCTATAGTAATAGTATGGTATACTAGTATACTTGCTGTATCCATATTAATTTTAGAGGCAGAACAAGTTATTCCGCGTTGTCGTCGATTGGTTTAATTAAAATTAAACCAATCGACGACACTAACACCGCAATTAATCTTCAAACTAGAATTATCGGCCTTGTCAATAGAAACAATGACAAAAAACATGACGATCTAATTTATTTTAATTAAATATGCACATATTTAGGATTGAAATAATAGATAAATAATCTAAACTGACAGTATCTAATGCGGCTTGCATTTATGAGGTCACTTGTCTAAATATTTCTTGTCAATAAAATATTAATAAAATAAATGGCAAAAATATGGTAATTTATTAATTTTTATTGTATGGGTATGTTATGGAATGTCTGTGTAAGAATATAAATAATAATAATAATAAATAAATATTCATGGACATTTCACACAACGTCCTCTGGTCCCAAGCTAAGCTTATATGCTTGTGTTATGGGTACCAGAACACGGATATACTACATAAACTACTTTTCTTTTGTAAATACATACTTATAATACATAGAAAACACCCAGACGCAGTACAAACATTTGTATGACATTTATGGATATTACACAAATGATTGTCCCAAGCGGGAATCGAACCCGCGACCTCGTGATCGGCAGTCCATTACATAAACCACTCCACCACGAAGCCCGTCGTATATAAATATCACTATATAATACAGTAGAGTCCCGGTAATTCGGACCCTGACTTATCCGGCGCACCCTGTAATCCGACATGGTCTATTATTTATTACTGAATATTAATTTTGTAATAAAACGTAAGCTCTCTATTTTGTTGTATAATTTACTAAAGTTGATAATGAAGTATGATTTGTACTTCAGAGTACATATATATATGTTCATATGTATACATGTACATAATATGTATAAAGAATCTTATCATTGGATCTGTAATTTGTCAGATTACAAGGTACTCTTTTGTAAAAAAATTCGAACTATAAGGGGTCTTAGGCAGTGCTCTATTATCCGACAAATTCAATAGTTCGACACTGCCCTGCAAAGTGTTTGTCCACTGTATATCGAATATAAAAATCACCACTCCATTTCCTCCTTAGGATTCAGTGATAACTAATGTTTAAAAAAAAAGGTTCATCCGACTTCATGTGCCTTGTAAAATTGAGGGTTTTCCTGGATTTCTCAGGAGATAACCATCAGATCCTGGCCTGGTGCCAACGAAACCAAATGGGAACCACCAGTTTTCAAATAAAAAAATAATCTCACTTTGTAACAAACATAAAAAAAACATACAGACAAAGTTAGAACGTCCTCCTTTTTTGAAGTCAGTTAAAAAGTAGCGCTCGGGGCAGTTTGATTTGACTCGGATTTTGATGCGGTTTTTTTAATAGATAGAGTGGTTCAAGAGGATGGCTTTTTTGTATAAGGTTTGTTTCCAAATTCCACGCGTACGAAGTTGCGGGAAACATTTAGTAATCTCTTAAGACATTCCAAACTAAACCTTGACTTAAATACACTAAATGATTAGGAATCAAACCACAAGTTATTAATATAACATATTAACATATACGAGTATAATTATTGATGTTAAGTAAGTCCGGTTTTGTAATACTATGTCATATAATATGTTCATTATAATTTCATATGTTTTAAATTATTTATTACTTGCTTCTGCCCGCGGCTTCGCACGCATTAGTGGCTTAATCGAATTTGAAATCAAATCTAAAATAGAACTGATTCCTGAACTGAAATTAATAGAACATCGATACTGAAATCCATAGCAAAATTTACATCAATCAACATTCGTTATAAAATACTATATTTATCAAATAGAATCAATTTAATTAGGAAAGCATCTAAATTTAAAACAAAAATGTTGAAACTAAGTACCACACAAAGAGTTTTTATTCAGAGTTACCGCGTAGATCGCACGTGAGTCTGGGATTAAAACCTTCTTGGCCAATAAAACGTCACAAACAAACACTCACATTCGCTTTTTAGGGTTCCGTACCCAAAGGGTAAAAACGGGACCCTATTACTGAGACTTCGCTGTCCGTCCGTCCGTCCGTCCGTCCGTCCGTCCGTCCGTCCGTCTGTCACCAGGCTGTATCTCAAGAACGGTGATAGCTAGACAGTTGAAATTTTCACAGATGATGTATTTCTATTGCCGCTATAACAACAAATACTAAAAATAAAATAAAATAAATATTTAAGGGGGGCTCCCATACAACAAACATGATTTTTTTACCGTTTCTTGCTCGATACTAATAACGTTGCCTTATGTTGCATAGATAATGGTACGGAACCCTTCGTGCGCGAGTCCGACTCGCACTTGTTTATATTTAGGTAAGGATTATTACAGAGAATTTTATGTGTCTTGAATTATGTTTTACATATGTCAGTACTCGATTTCCTGTTATATGGGCTTCAATTTAAGCATTTTAAATATTCTTTTTTTTTAAAGCTGGTGCTTTTCGTGTGGTCCTCTCGAAAATAATGCATGTGCCAACCAACACGCTTGGTCCTCGCGGCACAGTAGACCAGGGCTGTACAAACAAAGGCCCGCGGGCCGCATGCGGCCCGCGGCTTGTTTTCATGCGGCCCGCGACACGCATTTTAAAGACTACGATACTATTGTTAAAGATAAATTAACGAAAAATCAATATACATAGAAAGACAAAATTACCCTGTATTTTATTTACTTGACAACTGAAAATATTTTTCTGGCCCTCCAGCTTTTGTATGAAATTTAATTAGCCCGCGAAGGTGTATAGTTTGGACAGCCCTGCAGTAGACCATAATCCCTCCTAAAGTAGAGGAAGCCCGTGCCCAACAGTGGGACGTAAATGGGCTGGAAAGAGAGTGTCAGTTTACATAGCGGTAGGGCCCCATTTTTTATTTTTCTCCAGAGCCCTTAGTTACCTAGCTACGCCACTAATCACCATGCTGAAAGCTAAGAAGTGGCAGAAATTAGAAAATCTGGTGAAACCATCAGTATTTAGTTAGTTAAACAGGTACTTACGTGGTAGAATATCAATATCGGCACATGACCAGAATCTGTAGTTGGAGCCCCATTCACCAGCCTCTCGTTGCAGTTGTAATGTACAATTTTCACATGTAAAATCACTTGGTAGACGTACCTCGTATTTTTGAGCTCTGAAATTAAATAGATCGATAGGTACATTTCAATTTCAAATTAAAATCATTTATTTGTAAAACATAGGTGTTACATTAAGTTGAAATAAAAATATAGATAAGATTCAAGTCTCACTATGCTTGGCCCTGTTAAGGCATACAAATTAAAATTATAGTATTGCAATAAAATCATATTATTAATAAATTATATCTAATATATAAAATTCACGTGTCACAGTGTTAGTTACCGTACTCCTCCGAAACGGCTTGACCGATTCTTCTCAAATTTTGCATACATATTCAGTAGGTCTGAGAATCGGCCAACATCTATTTTTCAAACTTTTTTTTTAGTATGGCAAAACAGCGTTTGCCGGGTCAGCTAGTTACATATATTATTATATTATTACTAGGTAAACATTATAAAAATAAAATTTAAAGCTTTATTACTTTACTAGCGATATCGTACGCGTGAAATTTAGAAATCAAACCCTAACAAACAGAAGTTTGCTATACCACTCGATAAACGGCGTTGTATAGTTTTTTTTTAAATCGCGCTATAGTTTCGTTCCACACATTACTCAATTTTAAAATAAAAAAAATTAGCTCGTCAAAATTTTTACTGTGTCATCAGCTCGTTTTCACATTTATAAATTAGTTAGGTAGGATTTCATTAATTACTTTCATAGCAACATGATCAGAGGCGTAAAATTGAAATTTAGCCCCCCCGGGCCATTTCATTTGACGCCCCGGGCCATTTCATTTGACGCCCCGGGCCATTTCATTTGACACCCGGGCCAATTTAATTAGCCGCCCTGTAAATTAATAGAGATTGAGTAAAATTTTAAACCTGAAGGCTTTCGCCGCCCTTCTCAGGCTGGCCGCCCCGGGCCGTGGCCCATATGGCCCTAGGGTAAATACGCCTCTGAACATGACATTACACTGATTACACCCCACATCCTTGACTTCCCATTAACGTCGCACTGTTCGGCACGGCCCTCCTTCCACGGCCGGTTTAACTCGGTAACAAAAGTAACAATAAAAGTAAAGAAGTAATCTAATAAATCCTCAAACCCCTCCCCTATTAAAAGAGTATTTCTTATGAGTTCAACTTCTAGATGTTACATATCACACTGACCGCGTCATTTTATGTTAAACAGCTGGCAGCCTGATGAAAGACGGGTAGACAGCGGGGTCTTGTAAATATACCAATAATTTTCCCGTTACCCTTTGACACGGAACCCTGTAAAGAGTAACCTGCGCTTCGACAATACTCGTCTAAATAAATCGTAGTACCTAAATTATAGAAAAGATAACAATAAACAATAAAGTGACTTACGTTACATCACTTCGAACGAACTCAGTACCTCCTGCTCGCGGAGTTAAATCCAATAGTGGCCTTTCCAAATCATCCAATATTCTTAAACTAAATCCTCCCTGTAAAAAAGAAACAAAAAGTTAACAAAAAGGTATTTCGCCCAACGTGGGGCTCGAACCCACGACCCTGAGATTAAGAGTCTCATGCTCTACCGACTGAGCTAGCCGGGCTGGTACAATCGTGCCTCAAATTACGATATACTTACTCGATGTGCGTATGCTAAATGCCAATATACTGTAAATGTAGAACCCGCTAGAAATGACGTTTTTATCGTTCCTGTAACAAACAGAAAATAAATCTTTAAATAGAATCAAGGAAAAGTTAACAAACAAATTACGATAAGCATTTTATTGACCGGTTTTAAATTGATGTCACCTCCATCTAGTAACAATCAATCAAACTACAACGTAATACATTTATGAAGTAATTGCGTAATGAAATATAGATGGCGTAACCAGTATCTACAATCAACTAAAACATCTTAGGGCCTTGGGGAATTTAAGAACGGGTTTCCTTGTATTATTTGCAATAATTAATAAGCAGTTACAATTTTTTTTTATTACGCAACATTATGCATATTATGAATTAGTTAATCACAACCTACCTATCAGACAAATCATCATTAAGAACTGAGATAGGGTTGCTAACACCTAAATTCCCGACGCACGTAATTAATTAAGAAATCCTAGTAATTTCAACGAAATACGCTTTTATATCTATACTAGCTGACCCGGCAAACGTTGTTTTGCCATACTAAAAAAAAAAAGTTTAAAAATAGATGTTGGCCGATTCTCAGACCTACTGAATATGTATGCAAAATTTGAGAATAATCGGTCAAGCCGTTTCGGAGGAGTACGGTAACTAACACTGTGACACGTGAATTTTATATATTAGATTAGACTAGATGGCCCGGCAAACGTTGTATTGCCATACCAAAAAAAAGTTTAAAAAAAAAATTTTTTTAAATGCACTATAAACCTCACGGAGGCCGAGACCTTTCCAACGAATACAAAACCGTGGAAATCGGTTCGTGCGTTCTGGAGTTATAGCGTCAGGAAGGAAAACCCGACTTATTTTTATATAGTAGATGATGCTTATCCACAATAAATAATAAAAAACGAATTTTGACGTTTCAAAAATCATGCTAGAGAAATTGTTAAAACTATTTTGTGTTGTTTGGTTTGTTTTTTGTCTATCACACACAAAAAAAAGAGTTAGTTATAGGAGCTTAGACTCAGGTCTTCTTCATTTTTCTTTTCTTTTTTTCATTTTAAAGCTCTTTCAGTAAAGATGAGACGTGACTAAACAAATTATTATCACTTTTCTTGGTTTGATTATTACGTTTCAAAAAAGAATTAAAATGAAGAATTTGATATAACATAATTAAGTAAGTCCATGCATATCGTTACGCCATTTTTCCATTGTAGTAGGCAGAGCCTATAAATTTCCGTTTGCTGATAGGGTATCATTTTCAGGTTATCTTATCATAATCCTAGAGCTAAATAAGACGTAAAGTTAGGTTTTGATATACATACTTACTACTTATGTATATGCTTGTGTTATGGGTACCAGAATACGGATAGATTACATAAACTACTTTTCTCTTGTAAATACATACTTAAAATACATAGAAAACACCCAGACGTAGTAAAAACATTTGTATGACAATTATACATAAACACACAAACGATTATCCTGTGCGGGAATCGATCCCGCTACCTCGTGAGCGGCAGTCTGTTACATGGACCACTAGACCACGATTATGGGTTCTTGAGAGAGAATTCTTCACATTTGTAATACGCTTGATCATTTGTTTCGAACCGATGAAGCCAAGGAAGTTTAGTTGGATCGTAGCAGATGGCGCTCTGCAGTCTCTGCATACCCCCATGAGAATAAGGCGTGATGTTATGATAATGATGATGATGATTACAGTTGTCGAATTGTTCTGAAATTTTGTAATTTACACGCTTGAAAATCCTGAGTAGTTTTTAATTATAGCATTGTCATAAGTGGAAATGCTGGGAGGGGACGCCCGAGAAAAATATACAACGATGTCATCGCCGGCATAATCCAAAAGGGGCAAGTGCGTAGCACTTACAACCGTCGTCGGGCACGTATGACCAGATGTATGAGTGTGGATGAAGCCAAGGAAGTATGTTTGGATCGTAGCAGATGGCGCTCTATAGTCTCTGCCTACCCCCATGGGAAAAAGGCGTGCTTTTATGATGATGATGATGATGATATTTATGCAAAATTTCAGATCTATCCAACTAATGAAAGTGGGCGAAAATAACTTTAAAAATCCAGTTATTTTAGATTAATACATTCATAGATACATTGGAAGGACAATAAAAGCGTGTTAAAAATGATTTTCTAGTGGTAATAAAAAAGAAATCGCGACCGTGACAGGACTCGAACCTGCAATCTTCGGATCCGAAGTCCGACGCCTTATCCATTAGGCCACACGGTCTTATATATATGAGGTCCGTACAAGAGGGTTGGTTATGCAAGAATGCGCGCGCATTTAAAATAAAGTTTTTCACCTTTTAATTTAAACCTTGCAACTTCATCTATGTTGAAAATCACTCAAATGAGTACTTTTTTGGCACTAACATCATAGACACAGTATATCTATGCTAACATCCTCCCCGAGTTCAGAAATTAAGTGAAGATTCAGGAACCCCTCGTGAAAATTATTACTGGCTATTTTCATAACAAAACTAATAAACAATCTTCGAAAGAAATGCCTAAATCTATCGATTAATATTATAAAGCGGAAAAGACCGTGAACTACAGGATAAGGGCAAGCCAATGATGAACTTATCCTTGAACCCTAAAAAGACGCTCATTTGAAGTATTGTAGGTTTATATTTTACTAGCTGACCCGGCAAACGTTGTTTTGCCATACTAAAAAAAAAAAGTTTTAAAAATAGCTGTTGGCCGATTCTCAGACCTACTAAATATGCATGTAAATATCATAAAAATTGGTCAAGCCGTTTCGGAGGAGTACGGTAACTAACACTGTGACACGTGAATTTTATATATTAGAAGATTAGTCATTGTCATTCTCTCTCGTACCGTTATTCCGTTCGTTATTACTTTTTTTATAGTTAGGGTTGGGCAATTGGCATTGTTCATATTTTTTTAAAACTCTTAATTCAAAAACCACTTCGGGGAATAGAGTTTCTGATCATGATCCATTAGTTTTTTTTGGAAAATTTGCTATATTAACGATTATTTTACAAAAAAGCAAATGATCTTGAAGGACTTAACATATTAAGACGTTCTGAGGGATATACTACTTTGTGGTGGAGTTGAAATTGGTCTATTAAATCAACTTGGCAACATTGAAAAGATGTATTGCAATCTGTCTTAGGTCTATCAGGAAAAATCAATACCTACGCAGATTGCGTACACCGATGACGTCACAACATTTAAAATAATATCTTTGAGTATTTTTTTTTTAATTATATAGTGAATATTTCAATAATATTGAAATTTGTTGCTTAAAATAGTCTATATTTTCTAAAAATAATATAAAAACAGGAGGTCAAAAATTATGAACAATGCCAATTTACTGCAGTCCACCTGATGTTAAGTTGGAGTGCATTTGGATTGCATTGCGAGAGCGGCTAGTATAGTGTATTTACACTAGCCACCTCCGTCTTGCCGGCCCGCAAGGTGCCTCTTCACGCCTCGCATAAAAGACCCCATATCGTAAAGAAAAGAAAATACGTATGCAGGTAGTGAGTTCCCCATGTTAGAGGTGCAGCAAAAAATCGATTCACTAAATTTCTTAGTGCGACAAGATATGGTGACCACAGTAACAGGATGACATTTTAGGCCAGCACGTGTGGTACGAATATGGAAAGAAGGAGAAACTAATGAAAAGAGTTCATCAGAGCACTCGCCCTGATGAATTTTATAGAAGGCGCTAAGCGTCGCAATCTCGTTGGGGTTGACGCAATTTGTCTGCTGCATGCTGCAGTGGGTTTTAGCTGAATGTTACGACCGCTTGCCTAACGTTTAAGTATGCTCCAGTTTAATTAAAGTACTACTAGCAGTACTAACAATGGTACCGATTCTACGTGCAAATAACACAATTCGGCAATGTTAGCTGAGCGTTTTTATTAGAAAATCTGTGTATTGGACCAACAATTTAAATTAATAAAAATGTTTTGACATCAAAATAGTCTATTAGTCAAAATACACCATAGTTGTTTTAATTTTTTAGTTAAGTTTATTTGTGTACGTAGAAATGTTACCATAACAACCGAAGAAACGCTTTATTAAAATCACAATATTGTCAATCAGGTTCTAGTTAACTTGAATTTAAAACAAAAAAATTCTGACTGACTAATATTCAAGTACATTTCATATAAGTCAGTTGAACTTAACATTCCGAAAAAATCAAGAACATAAAAAACCTTCGCAGCCGGTAGGATTCGAACCTACGCTCCCAGAGGGAATCTGATTTCGAGTCAGACGCCTTAACCACTCGGCCACGACTGCTACGTAATCAAATGCAAAATTACCATGGTTATTCTAGAAGGCTTTACAATAGATCTTCGTTTCGAAGTTTTTCTAATAGCATCTCCTCTCACGACTTCACCATCCGTGAGCAGTAGCGTAGCTACCTAGGGGCTAGGCGGGGCAGTGCCCCGGGGCCCTCAAGCTTAGGAGGCCCTCGCATCCGTATTCATACGGCAAACCACATTTTAATAGACCCTAAACTAAATTTAGCCAGGCTAAAGTAACGTGTCTTTAACGTTGAACACCTATTTACTATCTGGGCAATCTGGGCCCCAAGTCTGCTAATTCTACTATTACAATCATATTACAATTATGGCGTCATCGTCATTATGACAAAAAATTAATAGTAGACTACCAAATTTGATAAAATTCTGCCATTTTGACACCATTATGGTGTAATTAAGGCAACAAACTTGATTTTTTGACACAAAATGATGCCATAATGTTACCATTGAACTGTCATTGTGACAACATTGTATTAGCAGACTTGGGGTCCAGGTGTATCTATGGCTTAGCATATTTAAAGTACCTATAGCTAGGTCTATTTTATATTTTTATTTGATAAAACGTAATCAGTTTACATAGAGTCCCCATTTTTTCATTTGCCCCTTGGTTACCTAGCTGTGCCACCGTCTGTGAGGACATCATTTTGTCCGTGTGGTGACGGATTACGAATACAAGCGTCACCACCAGCTGAGCTGTGGCCGTTTCGTGACAGACACTGTTTGAACAGTTTTTAGTTTTGTTTCTATTTTTATTTTATTTCATGTTTTTGTGTCAACTTTCTTACTATTTTCCTTGTCTTCTGTACCCTTCTTAACCGTGTTTTGTTATGAATAAATTTATTTTCTTTCTTTCTTTCTTCTTTCACCCCTTTTCTTTAACAGAGTGCTGCAAAATCCGGCTAAGAAACAATTAACACGGATAACATCCTCTGTGAGAGACAGATTACTCGAAAATTAACTACATATATGCCGTTAACGCCAACACGCCTCATTATCGCGGCATAGCAGATCATAACCCCTCCCAAAGTAGAAGAAGTCCTTTCCCAACAGGGGGACGTTAATAGGCTATAATGTAATAGCAGTAAATAATAGCATAATAGGAGCTTAGCGTGTCTTGGTGGGGCCCCGTATATAAGAATCAATTTGGGGGCCCATATGAAGGGTAAAGAATTCTCAGAAAAGAAAAAAGGGGCCCCCATGGCCCAGGGGACCCGTATAATTGATACGGCAGATACAGCGGTAGCTACGCCCCTGATAGCAGCCCTAAAACATGGCATTTTATGTATCCTTGATTCTTGCTATCAAAGTCTAAAATTTAGTCCACAATTGCATATCAATATGCTATTACTTAAGATAGAAATATGTGACTGATAAACGAAAATAACAATCTATCCTTCCTTAATCGTAAACTGATTATTAACAAGCGTGTTAAAAATGGTCGTAAATAAAAAGAAGCTTCCTTAACGCATGTAATATGTCCCTAACCTTACTCAACAAAAAGTAGGTATCTAATGTAATCTCTGAAAATAATGAGTCATCGAGTCATCGACCTAGGTTACAAACTTGTTTGTCTAGAATTGCGGCCTGACTAAACGTAGATTATGATGAAAGTGAAACAGCGTGTCTAATGAACTAAATTGTATGCAATCACTAACAATATATTGTTTATTTTAGTATTTGTATTTATAAATCTGTTTCGTTATGCTTCTCTCTCTCCAGCCCATTTACGTCCCACTGTTGGGCACGGGGCTCCGCCACTATAGGTGGGATTATGGTCTACTGTGCCGCGCTGACCAGGCGTATTGGCACAGGGTTTATTTTCGAATTTTCCGTCTCTCACAGAGAATGTTATCTGTGTGCAATATCCCTTAGCTGACTTTCACAGCACCCTTGGGAGAAGATGGGGTGGTGACACTTGTATTCTTAATCCGTCACCACACGGAGAATTAGAAATCGTGGATAGTTACTGCAATAGACAGCATTTATTAACCTATTCCATTGGCAACCCTATATATAACGATAGTTAATATTTATTGAAGAAATATTTCTGTGATATTTAAAAAAATTTTTAAATATGACTATGTCTATGACCAGTGTGTGTTACCAGCGATGACATACGGAACAGAGACGTGGTCTTTAAATGTCGGCCTCGTAAATAAGCTCAAGGTTGCACAGCGTGATATGGAGAGGGCTATGCTCGGTATTTCCCTACGGGATAAAATCCGAAATACGGAGATCCGTAGGAGAACTGGCGTGTCCGATATAGCCTGAAAGGTTAGCACACTGAAATAGCAATGGGCAGGCCACATCGCTCGTAGGACTGACGATCGTTGGGGAAGAAAAGTCCTAGAGTGGCGACCACGTAGGTACCGGACGACGCAGCGTTGGGCGGGCCCCGACAAGGTGGAGCGACGATAATGTCAAGGTCGCGGGGAGACATTGGATGCAGGCGGCACAGGCCCGCGCGTTGTGGCGTTCTATGGGGGATGCCTATGTCCAACAGTGGACGGAGAGAGGCTAATGGATGGATGGATGGATTAAAAAAATAATTCACACGCTGTTTTAATAGTTTTTATTAACACACTTTTATTAACCGTTGCGTATGTGTGTGATTAATTACTGTGATTAATATTATTATATGTAACGGAATCTTTAAGAGATTTTGACCCACTTGCAGTAGTCGGATTTATCTGAAATTTTGCACATATAAATTATGGATCGATGACAACAACGCAATAATTTCAAACATATTCAGAATTCTGAACGGTGTTTTTTTTAGTTTTTCGAACTAAGCAACATGATGTATTAATTATCGCGATTAACGTTTGAACTAAGTACTAGTTCAAAATAATATTATTATTGTTTTGTTACATATCAACCTTAATATATTCTTAGCCTGTCTAAAGGTCCCTACACACCTTACGATTTATCGAACGAAAAGTCGGCCGACAAAACTGTGCAGTTCAATTTGGGTATTCTTTTTTTAAAAAATGTATGTAAAATCGCTGCAAATCGAATCGTTCGTCAAATGTGCGTTGTTTAGCGCGCACTAAATTATCGTACGATAAAACTGTGCGATCTCTTGATCTTCGATTTTTCGTTCGTTTGTAGAACATTTGCTGCGAATTATCGTTCGTCGAAGGAAGATACAATTTTTATTTCTTAAAATCGTTTCGATTTTCTGACCGCTTGATCGACGGTCCTTGTGGTCTGGTGGTTCATGTATTTGACTACTGCGGCCGCTCAAAAGGTCAAGGGGTTCGATTCCTGCGCGGGACAGCCAATTAATTTTTATAAATAGTAAGTACTGCGTCTGGGTAGTTTTGACCGACTTAAAAAAAAAAGAGGAGGTTTTCAAATCGTTTGTAAACTTCTCAGCGTCCATTCTATGGATAGGGGGTTTAGGAGCGGCAGGCGCCACGGCTGGAGCGGCGGGCACCTGTTTCGCGGCAAGCGCCGCTATGGACACGGCGGGCGCTGCGTACTGCTCAGTGGGCGCCGTTACTGGCGGTGCGGCTTGTTTGGGCGCCTTCTGACGGGATGGTGCGGACTCGATTTTCGCTGCGGCGGCATTTTCTTCTTCTCTTCCTTTTAATTTTTTAGCCTCCCCGGCTGCATTGGCGCCGGCTGCGTTTGCCGCCGCCACCAATGAGTTGGGCGCACTGTCTACCGTAGCGACAAAGGTCACTACGGGTTTGGCTGCTGGTGTAGTTGTCGTGCGCGGACACCGTTCACGCCCGTTTGTTTCTTGCTTCCGTGCGAAATACGCAGCAATGACGTGACGCTGTTGGCGGTGTGTTCGCCGCCGCACGGCTGTCCAAAACCCAAACCTAGCAAGTTACATTTGAGTAAATTTTTCAGCAGATGCTTTTTCATTTTGTAATCAACAAGTATGAAGTGCTGGTTGCTAGGTTTATACATGCTTGTATCTGTGATTCTATGTAAGATAGAAATACAGTTGTTTTTGCATCAGACGCAGTAAGAAAATTGGGAAATAATTGGTTTAGGAAAACGAATTAAAAAAACGTCACTTGCTAGGTTTTGATTTTGGACAGCCGCGCAGTTTCAAGGATGTTGTTAAGTGATTGATGTTTTATAATTAAACTAGATGGCGCCCCGGCAACCCTCGGTGCCACACGAAAAGTTGTAAAAAACGTTGTGAATAATGCCATCTCCCGCAAAAATGCATTACTATTTGAACGCTTGAAGAATATAACTTGATACCGTATGAAATACTACACTAGAAAAACAACAGATGTCAGTACCAGCTGTTTAGAGTTGGTCATATTTCACAAATGTTTACAACAACGTATCACATGGCGCTGATGGCGCCACTCAGCCTGGTGTAACCGCCAATAACGGTTCCATAAACTATTCTAGTAACTCCATACATTAGCGATGAGCATTGAATTAACGAACTAGTTGATCAACTAGTTGACCTCTCGTCAACGTTTCAATGGTTAACCGTTTCGGAATCAACTAGTTGAATTTAATGATGTCATTGAATTCAATGTTCAGTTTTTTTCAATGTTCGTTTTTTTCAATGTTTATGAGTTAAACATTGATTTCAATGTTCAGTTTTTTTCAATGTTTAATTTTTTTCAATGGTCGTTTCTTTTAATGTTTAAGAGTTAAACATTGAATTCAATGTTCAGTTTTTTTCAATGTTTAAATTTTTTCAATGTTCGTTTCTTGTCAATGTTTTCTCAAAGAAATTATACTTCTTAAAACGAAAGATCGTAAGCGACTGTTATGATATAGGTACAATAGTGAACTTTAAAATTACTTAGTTAAGAGATATTTTCCTTAATAATAATCTTATGAATCACTGTTCCTCCGTGTGGTGACGCATTGAGATTACAAGTGTCACCACCCCATTTCTCCCAAGGATGCTATAAAAGTTAGTTAAGGAATATTGCACACAGATAACATCTTCTGTGAAAGGTGAAAGACGGAAAACTTAAAAACGAGACAGTCCTGACAGCCCTCCGTGTGGTGACGGATTAAGAATACTGGTGTCACCACCCCATTTCCTTCCCAGGGTTTTGTAAAAACCAGCTAAGGAATATTTTACACAGATAACATCAACTGTGAAAAACGGAAAACTCGAAATACTGGAATACTGGTGTCACCAACCCATTTCCTCACCAGGGTTTTGTAAAAACCAGCTGAGGAATATTGTACCTACACAGATAACATCAACTGTGAAAGACGGAAATCTCGAAATACTGGAATACTGGTGTCACCACCCCATTTCCTCACCAGGGTTTTGTAAAAACCAGCTAAGGAATATTGTACCTAGACAGATAACATCAACTGTGAAAGACGGAAAACTCAAAATACTGGTGTCACCACCCCATTTCCTTCCCAGGGTTTTGTAAAAACCAGCTAAGGAATATTGTACACAGATAACATCAACTGTGAAAAACGGAAAACTCGAAATACTGGAATTCTAGTGTCACCACCCCATTTCCTCACCAGGGTTTTGTAAAAACCAGGTAAGGAATATTGTACCTACACAGATAACATCAACTGTGAAAGACGGAAAACTTGAAATACTGGAATACTGGTGTCACCACCCCATTTCCTCACCAGGGTTTTGTAAAAACCAGCTAAGGAATATTGTACCTACACAGATAACATCAACTGTGAAAGACGGAAATCTCGAAATACTGGAATACCGGTGTCACCACCCCATTTCCTCACCAGGGTTTTGTAAAAAGCAGCTAAGGAATATTGTACCTACACAGATAACATCAACTGTGAAAGACGGAAAACTCGAAATACTGGAATACTGGTGTCACCACCCCATTTCCTGACCAGGGTTTTGTAAAAACCAGCTAAGGAATATTGTACCTATACAGATAACATCAACTGTGAAAGACGGAAAACTCAAAATACTGGTGTCACCACCCCATTTCCTTCCCAGGGTTTTGTAAAAACCAGCTAAGGAATATTGTACACAGATAACATCAACTGTGAAAAACGGAAAACTCGAAATACTGGAATTCTAGTGTCACCACCCCATTTCCTCACCAGGGTTTTGTAAAAACCAGGTAAGGAATATTGTACCTACACAGATAACATCAACTGTGAAAGACGGAAAACTTGAAATACTGGAATACTGGTGTCACCACCCCATTTCCTCACCAGGGTTTTGTAAAAACCAGCTAAGGAATATTGTACCTACACAGATAACATCAACTGTGAAAGACGGAAATCTCGAAATACTGGAATACCGGTGTCACCACCCCATTTCCTCACCAGGGTTTTGTAAAAACCAGCTAAGGAATATTGTACCTACACAGATAACATCAACTGTGAAAGACGGAAAACTCGAAATACTGGAATACTGGTGTCACCACCCCATTTCTTTACCAGGGTTTTGTAAAAACCAGCTAAGGAATATTGTACCTACACAGATAACATCAACTGTGAAAGACGGAAAACTCGAAATACTGGTGTCACCACCCCATTTCTTTACCAGGGTTTTGTAAAAACCAGGTAAGGAAAAACAAACCCGGTGCCAACACGTCTGGTCAGCGTGGCTTGGTAGTAAGTTTTTTTTTTTTTTTTTTTTTTTTTTTTTTTCCGAGCAAATTTGTTGCTGAAATTAACTAGTTGATCAACTAGTTGACGAACTCCAATTAACGTTAACGTTTCGTTAACGGAAAATCTGTTAACGACCCACCCCTACCATACATGCTTGAGTCCTTGTGATATGGGTTATGTGGTATGGACTCCATACCACATACATACTACATAGCCCATATCACAAAGACTCAAGCATATAAGCTTAGCTTGGGACCTGAGGACAATGTGTGAAATGTACATAAATTTTTTATGTAAATGTAGTTTATTCACTTATGTGTACATATGTGATACTGAGCAAATATTTTGTCAAGGTTATACGTAAATGCGTCAAACGAAACAATAGCGTGATGTAGCGAGACGGCACAACGCCATCTATCGAGGCGGATAAAAACTTCTTGTGACATTTGTTTATTTAATATTATAATTTATCGTCTGTAACTGTTGACGACATGCTACTTGCACGAGCTTGTGAGGAGAACTGACGACCGCGGTCGTCCATAAAAATCGTTCGATAAAACTGCGCAGTTTTTTCGTTATGGTTTATCGTAACGTGTGTAGGCGGCATTATACATTCTAGAGAATAATAGAAATGAGCTCACCTTTAGGCATTCCACATGGCGGTTTTGTCCTTGAGTTATCAAGAAAATCCAAATCCAACCACCTAGCCGGTGGGTATGTCAAAGCTACATGTCCATTCACTTCTAACCACACAAAATTTAGCACAAAAACACTACAAACAACACTTAAAAACGACGCCATATTTGATTCTCTCATTTTTTTTTAAACTTTCCACATCACTTGAATAGTTTTGAATTTAGAACGTCCTAATCATGTTTGAGATTCACTTTTTAAATTTTATTCCACGAGCGTTCCGTTTTCTTTTTTCGTATTTGTTGGTTGCAGAAATCTGTAACAAGAAAAATAATATTTCATCAATGTTATATTTGTTCACATAATTATTAGGTTTCTCCATATATCGACTGGTTATGTAGGTAAGTAATGTTACCGACTTCCATAAATAGGTCCGATTCCCACTCAAGAATACTCAAGATATTTACTAATTTGAAGAGCTCATATTTGTATTTTTATATTTTTGACTGCGTATGTATAGTTTGCGGTAATATTTTGTATGTATGTCCCTATGTGAGTTTAAACATATTTTGAATATTACGCAACAAATTTTGATGCGGTTTTTTAAATAGATAGAATGCTTCAAAAGGATGACTTTTTGTATAATTTGTTAGAGTTTTTTTTTCTATATTCTACGCGTACGATGTTGCTGTTAATACATATAAATCTGATACATTCACATACAACAGATCATCAACTCATCAAGGATGTATGTAATGGCTCAAGGAAACTGGAAGTGTCCAACCATTGTTTCGTTAACCAGCCGAGCGTAACGATAGAGGTTGTATCACTTTGATCTTACGATAGGCATACCATCCGAGCTGAACAGACTCTTAGATTAAGCTGGGCTAATTTAAGTCTTATGTCAGTCTCATTTAACATAATTGACGGGCCTCGTGGTCAAGTGGTTCATAGCGCAGGTTCGATTCCCGCAAGGGACAATTTTTTTATATACTCATGGACATTCCACAAAACTTCATCTGGTCCAAAGCTAAACTTATATGCTTGTGTAATGGGTACTAGAATATGGATAGAATACAAATACTACTTTTCTTTTGTAAATACATACATAAATAGAATATAGGTACATATAGAACACACCCAGACGCAGTACAAACATTTGTATGACAATTATAAATATCACACAAATGATTGTCCCGAGCGGGAATCGAACCCGCGACTTCGTGAATGGCAGTCCGTTACATGAACTACTCCACCACGAGGCCCGTCAAAATAACGGGATAAGGGCAGGAGAATACTTAAAATATTCTGTTGTAATTTCATACTATGTAACGATTTGACTGAACTAACGACCTGACGGATTAAGAATACATGTATCATCACCACATTTCCCCATGTAAAGCAGTAGTACTCAATAGTCCGACAAATTCGAAAACATGTCGGACTCTCTCTCTCTCCAGCCCATTTACGTCCCACTATTGGGCACGAGCCTCCTCCACTTTGGGAGGAATAATGGTCTACTGTGCCGCGCTAACCAGGCGTGTTGGCACAGGATTTATTTTGGAGTTTTCCGTCTCTTACGGATGTTATCTGTGTGCAATATTCCTTAGCTGGCTTTTACAGCACCCTTGGGAGGATATGGGGTGGTGACACTTGTATTCTTTATCCGTCACCACACGGAGATGTCGGGCTACCAATGGTCTATTATTGTGGTCTTTATTTACTAGTACAAAATAACAAATACATTCGGAAGCAGGGCCGGATTTAGGGGTCCAGAGTCCAGAGGCTTCGGGGCAACAAAGGAGTGGAGGCGCCCTTGCCCCAAATTATTTTCCAAATAAAATGAACAATTTTTTCAGTCGAGTTTTTCAATAAATAATTTATTGTGAAACCAAGTAGATTCTTTTAGTATTTAAAAAAACACATATAAATATAATCGGAAACAAGAATTATCTGAAATTAAATTTTAGTGTTAACGAACGGAACCTTTCGAGCTTTTTTTGCCGAAAAATCATTGATGATTTCGCTGAAATCCAGTTCTCGGAGTAAATCGCTTTCAATGCTCAGGTGAGAAAGCTTTGATAGACGGTTTTTTTTCCGAAGTCTCTATTGTGGAGGCCCCCTGTTTGTGGAGGCCCCGGGGCTTTCGCCCCGGTTGCCCTCCCCTAAATCCGGCTATGTTCGGAAGTCAGTAATAAGTACAAGAACAATTTAGTTGTGTATCATTCTATAATAATGTCTCTTGTTTTGTTAGAGAAAGTGCTTTTGTAAGCAATTTACTTTAATTTGTATAACAATCGTTGATTTCCTAGTTCTTTATTATGTGTCCAACTACCTAACATAATATAATCTTTTTTTTTTCTTTAATATCTGCAATCAGCTTTAAAATAGCTATAAGCAAATGTGTTGGTAAATAGAATGAATATAATCTATACATAGTTTTTAACCGACTTTAAAAAAGGAAGAGGTTCTCAATTTTCCTCTGTATGTTGTATTTGTTTTGTATGTGAGAACTTGAGGCTGAATGTCCCTAGGCATTTTACCAAATTTTATGGTGAATCATTTACTGTTAAAGCTGTGCTTTTGTGGAATAATTTACCATTCAAAATCAGACAGGCACATAAGTCTATACATAGCTTTAAAAATAGAAGTGAATACTATTTATCGAAACAATAGTTTACCTATAATTATTATGTGTATTTATTTGTATTTATGTGTATATATGTATAAAATAAAAATAAAATAAATATTCATAGACATTTTACACAACGTCCTCTGGTCCCAGGCTAAGCTTATTATGCTTGTGTTATGGGTACCAGAATACGGATATAATACATAAACTATAATACATAGTAAACACCCAGACGCAGTACAAACTATCCTACTAATATTATAAAGGCGAAAGTTTGTAAGTATGGATGTATGTATGGATGTTTGTTACTCTTTCACGTAAAAACTACTGAATGGATTTGAATGAAACTTTACCACAATATAGCTTATACATCAGAATAACACAGGCTACAAATTGGCTGGACCGATTTTGATGAAATTTTATTTTATACAGAATTGTATGGCAAAACAACGTTTGCCGGGGCAGCTATATATAATATGTTTATGTATTTAACTGGTTTATGTAGGTTTATCTGTTTAATAGAGTTGTAATAGTGAACCCTAACTACCTCATCAGGTCAGACACACTCCTATCCATCCAAGGTTGCCTGTAAGAAACTGCACTAGCGATAAGGCCGCCATTTTGTACTAGCACGTAATGACTTAATCCTAATGTAATTAATGATTATGTAAAAAGATGTACAAATAAAGAGTTATCTAAGATTTTAATTATTATAAACATAGATAGATAGATTCTATCTATCTATGTTTATATTAATTAAAATCTTAGTCTTAACTTTCATAATAAAAACTGTGTTATAGATGGAGTTTTTTATAATAAGAAAGATCAGTTAATATTGCCGAATGATGTTAACTGAACTAACACTAACCCTCTTCAAACGAGGTCTACGAAGAGTCGTTTTTTCAAGGTAGGTAGCGGCCTAGCTTTACTTCTGTTGTTGCCAAGTCCATGAGCGACGGATACCACTTACAATCAGGTGGCCCGTTGGCACGTCTGCCATACCATGGCAAGAAAAAAAATAATAAAAAATAACTATTATAATCTAATACTTGCGGGAGTGGCAATGGGCAGGCCACATCGCTCGTAGGAGTCGTCGATGGGGAAAAAAAGTCCTAGAGTGGCGACCACGTACCGGACGACGCAGCGTTGGGCGGCCCCCGACAAGGTGGAGCGACGATATCATCAAGCTCGCGGGGAGACATTAGATGCAGGCGGCACAGGACCGCGCGTTGTGGCGTTCTATGGGGGAGGCCTATGTCCAACAGTGGACGGAGAGAGGCTGATGGATGGATGGATGGATACTTGCGGGAGTCATTTGTTTAAATAAAACTATTGTTTAAGGATTTAGACGCGTGTATTGGTTTTAAATTTTGGCCCGACGTTTCGGAGACTTTGCAGTCACCATGGTCACGGGTAAGACTGAGCTGTAAAGTGTCCTCTACGAAACGTCGGGTGAAAATTTAAAACAAATACACGAGTCTAAATCCGTAAAAAGTAGTTTTATTTAAACAATTATATTTTTTTAGTTTAGACGGGCCTCGTGGTGTAGTGGTTCATATAACGGACTGCCGATTACGAGGTCTCGGGTTCGATTCCCGGTCAGGACAAATATTTGTGTGATGTTTTTCATTGTCATACAAATGTTTGTACTGCGTCTGGGTGTTTACTATGTATTATAAGTATGTATTTACAAAAGAAAAGTAGTAAGTATATGTATTCTATCCGTATTCTGGTACCCATAACACAAGCATATAAAGCTTAGCTTGGGACCAGAGGACGTTGTGTGAAATGTCCATGAATATTTATTTATTTATTTAGTTTAGTTCTGCACGTAGAATTGGTACTATTGTACATATTACACGATTACTAGTATTACTACCATAAATACATTGTTACCTAACATTTGTACATGTTATTGTTCCGTATAACAACAAACAATGTAGTTCTGACATTTTTGTTATGGCAACATTATTTTAATTATGTTTAAATATGTGGCAATTGTATGGGAAAGACATGGTGTTGTAATAGTTTAGATATTTATCTTTTGTTATTTATTAGAATATTAAAAAGATATTTTATTATAATATAAAAAGATATTTTATTTATTAACACATTATTATATTTAAACACTTTTAATACATAGAAAATTAGGCCAAGCGCACGAGAGAGATTACTGCAGACTAACTCGAGAGAGCTTGTGGGCTCGTATATATGGTATTCATATAAAAATATTGCTAGTCAGCAATTAATATTTGCTTACAGTTATTGAATTCTAGAACAAAACCAGGGTTATAACAGTACGCGTGGAATTTACAGAGATATACATAAACTAGATGATTAAGAGGGGACTACAACTCCAAGATCCAATTTAGGTATTTGCAGTAGGTATTGCTATCCCTATTCTCGCCGCGCCGAAAAGGACAAATATTGTTCAGTCAGATTTTATTTTAAAAAAGAAGGACTTTCATAGTCCGTTGTTTTCTTCGTGAAAAATAAATCAATTTTTATTATTCATATTTCTTTTAGTAATCACATTTTGGAAAAAAATAAAGTAAAAGAAGCAAGGGAAAAAGGCGTGATGTTATGATGATTATGGAATTCAGAGAATTTCCCCGATTTTGCAACAATTTTCTCTAATACCTCCTATTGGTAGCATGATGTTACATAGCACAACGCCTTCCTCTATACTTTATGTACTATCCCAACGGAATACACACAAGGAATAGAATTTTCAGTTCAAACAAGTAGTTCCTGAGATTAGCGCTACGTTGCAATGTTGCTGTTTGTCCGTGGGGGTGACGAACAGAAATAATAAACGTGTCACCTTCCCATGTCTTGCTCGCAGGGCTTTCAAGAACTTACTGAGGGAACCTTGACACCTGCGCATGTGCCTAAGCTTGACGTCAGGCAGACGGACAAGAGTAATAAAACCAAATCTCATTGCAATATGAACAATCAGTCATGTCCCTTATATAACGGGATAAGGGGCAGGAACTATAAATTAAAATCAACTCCGTTATAGGTTGATTAATTGGCCGTTTCGTTGTACACATTTATAATAATTAAAATCATTGGTCCCTAATACACAGTTTTTATACTAGGAAAGTTCAGTTAACATTGCCTAATTGTGTTATCGACACTATCAAAATGCATTTTTTACTTAAGTTTAGTTGTGCGCATAGAATCGGTAGGTACCAATGTCGTTGTATTACATAACAGTTTTAAAACAACACCGCTCGCACATTATTATTTGAGAAAACAAAATTGCATTTAAAGTGGTTAAGCACAGGTGATACCGACTGTACATAGTTCGTATAATATCATAATCCCGCCCTTATCCCTTGATATGAAATCTATGCAACATGTTTTTGCTTCAATGCTCTCGAGTTTGTAAATATTAGTTCACAATTTCAGTTCGAAACTCAACATCCGATATGGTCTAGTGGCTAGGATACCTGGCTCTCACCCAGGAGGCTCGGGTTCGATTCCCGGTATCGGAAAAATGCTTTTTGAATTTTAAAAATTTTTCCTCTACAAAACCGTTTACAATATAGATTTCTTATGTACGGTACCATTTTTACATGCTTTATATTAGCTTCACTTGTATGTTTGTTTGTATGTTTGTTTGTATGTTTGTTTGTATGTTTGTTTGTATGTTTGTTTGTATGTTTGTTTGTATGTTTGTTTGTATGTTTGTTTGTATGTTTGTTTGTATGTTTGTTTGTATGTTTGTTTGTATGTTTGTTTGTATGTTTGTTTGTATGTTTGTTTGTATGTATGTTTGTTTGTATGTTTGTTTGTATGTTTGTTTGTATGTTTGTTTGTATGTTTGTTTGTATGTTTGTTTGTATGTTTGTTTGTATGTTTGTTTGTATGTTTGTTTGTATGTTTGTTTGTATGTTTGTAACCGACTCCTTTGGACGCTATTTTGACCCACTTTAAACGGTCAGATTCTATACAAATTTTGCACACCTGTCAAAGACCGATGACAATGCAATAATTCGATTAAATAAAGCGTGTTTTTTAGTTTTTTTAAACTATTATTTATTTATTTAAATGACTGTAAATTTTTT
Source organism: Orgyia antiqua (assembly GCA_916999025.1). Classification (NCBI taxonomy): domain Eukaryota; kingdom Metazoa; phylum Arthropoda; class Insecta; order Lepidoptera; family Erebidae; genus Orgyia; species Orgyia antiqua. Next base: position 2,002,704 of record OU779874.1, read on the forward strand.
CATGTGAGAGTTTCTTAACTAGACGACCAGACATCAAATAAAATGATAAATTATTAGCCGTGAAGTAACTATGCAGTTATAAGCATTATAGCTACTTGTAATGCTTGCAAACTGCACATTTGAGACGAAATTTCTATCAATATTATGACGTTAAATGCAATAACTCATTATTAACGACTTGCGAAAGCTTGCGTACCTACGCCATCTTGCGGTGAATAGCTATTACCACAGGTATTAGAAAGAAATAAGGAGTTGATTAAATGATCAATAAAATAAATGAGTATTGTAGTTTGCAAAATAATTGTGTGATAATTTTTAATTAATGTTTATAACAAAAAATGTTTAAACATGTTATGTTATACAAAACATAAGATTGCGTAACGCCATCTCTTAACAATTACCATAAATTATTACTTCATCACATGCGCAAAAGGTAGAAGGTTGTTATCAAGATGCGTTCTCAGTGAGAATTACATTTTATGGTATTATTGTTTGAGATTATCTATTCCCAGTATCTAAAGTAGAGAATGATATAGATAAAATAAATATATGGGCTATTTCAGAACATTTATGTCGTAACTCGTAACCATAGGCCTAATAAAGCCATAATTAATTACAGTGCCATCTTTTTTTATTGCTCAATCTTATTCTTTTTTTGACAAAATTTTGTTAAAGTAGACTTCCTGTATTTGCAACCTTTTCAGCTTTTCGTATTTCTTAATACAAGAATAATAAAAAAATAAGTTATTTAAATAACATAATGTTTCCTTATTCTTATTCTTATTCTTTATTGTACATATAAAATATATTTACAGAGTTTGAAATTTAAATCTAATGTACACAGGCGAGCTTAATTCACTATGGAATTTTCTTCCAGCAAACCTTATTGTTACGTAATTTGTGGAAGATGGGCACGTAATGCACAACAATAAACAAAAACAAAGTTATAGCAAATACTTACTAATTAAATTGTTAAAATTTTACTTATTTCTAATATAACAATACATAAACACTAATATTTACACACGATTACCTAATAAAATATATATTTAAGTTACTATAAATAAACTACATACACAATACATAAATATAATATCAACTTATAGCAATGACAAGAAATAGTTCTTAACTCTCCTTTTGAAGATATGAAGAGATGTGCTGGCTCGTATTGAATGTGGCAGAGAATTCCACAAACGAATTGCACGAACAGTAAAAGACCCACCATAACGGCTGGAAGTATGAAATGGAGTTTTGAGAAGCAGAGAAACAGTAGTGCGGCAAGGTTTGTCTCTTGGTACTAAATATTCAAAGCGTTCACGAAGATAGTCAGGAGCATTAGAATTATGAAGAATAGAGTAGAGTAGACAAAGAATATGACATTCTCGACGCCGACGAATAGGCAGCCATTGTAACCATTGTGTGTTTCCTTTTTTTGTTTGCTTTCTTTTTAAAGCTCAAACTACTTTTGATAAAACTCTACTGCTATGCAACAGATACATTCTTAAATCCACCTCTTTGGGAAGTAATTACAGATTCGAGTGAAACCATGGACTTAAGCTACCAGAGTGAGAAAGAAGTATGCATAATTTATTATGTATTAGTTTCTAAGTTCCAAGCCACAGTCACAGTCCACAACTAAACTTACTCGTAACTAAAAAATGAAAACAACTATTGCTGTATATTGATTATTTGGTTGTTTTGTTGTGTAATTTTATATTAATTACAATCGTTAATCTATAATAAACAGATTTGCTAAGAAGAAAGAATCGTTAACATTACGGAATTGTGTTATTGACACAATCAAATTTCATTTTTTAGTTAAGTTAAGTTTAGTTGTGCGCGTAGAATTGGTTCCATTATTAAAGATCTAGCTTTTATTTATTACTAAAACTATGTTTGTAATAAATCAATGATAATCATGAACAGTGAAACCAGTGTAAAATTGTCAATAAAATGCTTGAAATTGTCGTGACGAAATAATTTGTATTATTCTTCTGGCTATTCTGTCTTCATGGTAAATCACAATACAATTTTCTACTTTACATGCATATGATATCCTATACTATTGTTATAAAGTTTAATATTGCATGTTTAGTTCACAACTATAAATTTGCAAAACAGTTAATAGAATGTATGCGGTTTATTTATACCTTATTACGTTCGATTTAAAGCTTAATTTTGATTATTATTATTTACTTAATCAAGGGAAAAAAAAAATTGTAACTCAATTAGGTCGCTCTTGAAAGGTTCTAGTATATATCTTTTAAGTTAAGCCCTTCAAAGTCTCGCTGGCTGTTTTAAGTCCACTTATACATATCTTTAAAAAAACCAGTTAAAAAAAAATAAACCTTAAAGAAATTTTTTACCTCTAAGAAAATACATAGTTATTTTACGTTGGTATGTTTTACAAGCTCTTTTGAAACGTGAGAAGCTAGGTGTCTGTTCAAAACGCGAATCCTATATAGAAGAACAGACAAGAAACTCCATGGATTCTTTTCTCTTTTTCATTTCTTTTTAAACAAAAAGGTTAGCAAATAATTTAAACCATATAAAACCAGTTATGCAAGGCAGAAACGGAAGCATAAAATAAGTAGATTAGTTACATATTAACCAATTTACCTTATCTTGTCACAAACGAGATGAACCATGTCTGGTAATTTTATGGTTTAAGATATTAAAGACATGATTTTCTTTCATGTCCATTTAGTTTAGGTTTATAACGTAACTGCTTTATGCTTCATTATAAATGGTTTTTACATTGTACATTATTCATGGTTTATTAATTTTATAGGGGCAAGTGCGTAGCACTTACAACCGTCGGGCATCGGTCTCTGCCTACCCCCATGGGAAAAAGGCGTAATGTTATGATGATGATGATATTAATTTTATAACCGATGACACTTCTGACTTATTACGAGGTTGACAAAGATAACTACATAATTGCTTTATAAACAAACAACCTGTTGCCCAAGACCACGTAAGCATGGATTTTAGAAAAAAATATCCCTTTTCTGAAATATTTTTTACTCATACTTCGCTTCGTGATGAATAAAACTTTAAGGGCCTACATCAATATTATCGTATATCATCGCCGACACGTACATATTAACACAGCCAGTAGGCACAGAAAATGAAGAATTAGGGATACTTTTCCTATTTACTCAAAATCTACTAAATATATTTTAATTCCGATTTACGTGTTTCTATATATAATAGTTACTTATGTTTTTAAAGTTATTTCATTAGTTAATACGCGATAATAGACCGACAAACGAAAAAAATAAAAAATTTGAGAGGTTGTTTCGCCAAGATTTTCTATCGAGAAAACTTTTTTCAATCGCGTTTCTGACTTGATGCGATCCTAGATCATATATTGAAAAAACATATACTTAAAAATTAGAGCTCTAGCCATTCCATCTAAAGAAACAATGAAAACTTCGTACATAGAAAAATGCACGAAGCTATTTTGGTATCGTCTTAACACTATGTCGCTGTATTATACTCGTAAATCGATTCTTACTTATTATTTAACATTAGTCTCTAGATAAACCCCTGTGACGAATGTCGTAAGTTGCTTTAAGAGCGGACTACAGCTCTTATTTAGATATTTGAAGTAAGTATTGCTATCCTTATTCCCGAGCACCGCGTCGAAATGGACAAATATAGTTCAGGCAGAATTTAACTACAAAATCTTTAAAAAATACGTTTCATAGTCCGCTGTTTTCTTCGAGAAAATTCAACCGATTTTAACCAATAGTAGCATAGACATATAAGATAGATACTGTGAGAAAAAATTGTTGCTCTGGAGGCAATATCCGCGAAGAAAACAGCGTACTATGATGCCTATATTTTTGTATGAAGCATAGTTAGATGTCGGTCCCTCTTAAGTTAAGTATTTTAACAACTAGATCAAACATTACAACCGGAAATAATTTCTAATAAAACTAATAGTAATTATCCATTATTCGTGCCAATTACCAACTTAGATTGAAGTAAAATACTTATTTTGTAACATTAGGTAACATCACTATTACACCATAGTGTAAAAATTTGAATTTGGAACTGATAGAACTATTGCCAAACGATATAGATTTTAATAGACGTAATAGAAGCGTTGGTCAATTCTACAAATTTTTACACCTGTCCATGATATTTATTACGTTCGAATAATATGACTTACTTTCGACATTTCTACAGTTATAGAATGTATTTAATACAATCGTTATTTCTTTTTATTTTATTTTACTAATAATGAATTTATATCTCTCATAATTACTCAATCATTATTTAGAATTCTTATAGGCCAATACTCAATAAAAGGGCCTATAAGTAAGTCACACACCCCTGATACAACTATGTATAATATTGTTGAAAAAAAAAAGAACTGAAATGAAAAAAAAAATCCATGGAGTTTCTTGTCTGTTCTTCTCCATAGGATTCGCGGTTGAAACTGACACCTAGTTTCTGACGTTTCAAAAGAGCTTGTAAAACATGCCAAATTGAAATAAAAAAATTTTACTTTGACTATGAAATTCCTCCCTCTCCATCCCATTAACGTCCAACTGCTGGGCACGTGTCTCCTACACTATGAAAGGAGTTACAAACTTTAACTCTTTTATCTCTCTGGGAGGAGTTTTGGGGCTTTTAGACTACTTATAGAACTCTTGAGCATATTAGATGTATACTGTATCTTTGCCGAAGAACCAATGGCCGATGGAGCAGACGAGTTCTGGAGTGGAGACCGCTACTCGGCAAGCGTAGGGTAGGTCAAACCAGGTGGACCGACGACTTGAAGAAGTGCGCAGGGAGGGACTGGATGCGGAAGGCGGGGGACCGCATATTGTGGCGTGAATTGGGAGAGACCTATGTGCAGCAGTAGACTGCAATAGGTTGACATAACATGATGTATCTTGATGGAAGTCTACTAGAAGCCTCAGTGAAAGATCTTTTGTAATTATTAAGGTGTTTAAAATAAACATTATCATAACCATATTACATTATAATTAACAGAAGTAAATATTTATTTCAGCAATACATAATTGGAATATAAACATAAACACAACAGTTTTCATCAAAAGTTAATTGTGTTGTAAATTTTAATGATAATTGCAAAAAAAAATTATTGCGTATATTTTTTATCAGAGTAAATGTAAAATGATCAAACATTCTTTACTTTTTTTTCTTCAGTTCGTATACTACCAATATCTGTGCGGGACTATTCCCTCTCTCCCTCTCCAGCCCATTGACGTCCCACCGTTGGGCACGGGCCTCCTCCACTTAGGGAGGGATGATGGTCTACTGTTTCGCGCTGACCAGGCGTGTTGGAACAGGTTTTATTTTCGGGCTTTCCGCCTCTTGCAGAGGCTATTATCTACGTACAATTTTCCTTAGCTGGTTTCACAGCACCCTGCGAAGACACTTGTATTCTTAAAATCAGGGCCTGTTTATAACGTGTAGAAAACTCGAATGTGACTTCTAAAATTTTTTTTTTGTCAAGATTCTGCTAAGATGAACCAAGCTAAGTCTTACAGTACAAAATGGATAATAATTATGTATATTCTGTCACCACAATACCACACCTTGACCCTAAAGAGCTGTTTCATCATAATTCATCTAAATCGTCTCTATTTATGAATATGCAAATCTAGTGTCGTCTTTAAAATACAAGTTTTACTTGCTTTTTAAAGAAAAAAGAACTGACTTCTACTAAATAAATGAATAGCCAAATAGTATTAGCTGTAGGCCGCGACATCATACGCGTGGAATTTAGATAATTTTCCCCGTTTTTGCAACATTTTTCACTAACGCTTCGCTCCTATTAATCGCATCATGATGTATTGCCTATGGCTTTCCTCGATAAATGAACTATCCAACACAATAAGAATTTTTTTATTCGAACCAGTAGTTTCCGAGTTTAGCGCGTTCAAACTAACAAACAAATTCTTCAGCTTTATAATATTAGTATAGATTCGTGTTCTAGGAACATTATAACACAAGTCTAGAAACATAGCATAACTTGGGAATTGTATGTAATATTACATCTTACTATGTATCTTGAAGTCTGCCTATTACATTGGAATATTTTTCTAAATTTCGATAGGTTCTTATCATCCAGAGGGTGACTTAGTAATCCCATATGTCATATGTCCCATACTCCCATGGTCATCCATGGGACGTGATGGTACTTACGTCCTACTCTAAAAATATTTTTTCAAATACATTTTTTAGAAAAACTCATAATTTATTCAAATTATCGACGTAAAAAAATATTTTGACGTATTGAGATTTTTGGGAAGTAGCTAAAAAGCTATAATTACGTAAACACAGTGTGTAAATACTAATAAATAGTTCGCATAACTGCACGTTTAGTTGCATGCTAGCGAAAGTTTTATTTGTCCTACTGTTTATACCAACACATTGTTTTCATTTCACACACGTAGGTACTACTTGTGTAAGGAGGAATTTCACTCATTCATACCTTCATTGTGAATTAGAATTATTACTGTGAGAAAATATGTAGTGCAAATTTGAAAATAATTAAACGTAATTTCGGGTATTACGTACCGTAGATGTAGAATATATATGTAGATGTAGAATATACATAAAAATTGAGAGAGTTATGTAAAATTACAGTACTTTTATTTGCAAGAACATAAAAACAATTACTTTTTACGGATTTAGACGCGTATATTTGTTTTAATTTTAGCACGACGTTTCGGAGACTTTGCAGTCACCATGGTCACGGGTGAGACGTCTAAATCCGTAAAAAGTACTTTTATTTATGCAAATGAGTCACGCAAGTGTTAGAAAATATTATAAAAACAATTATTTAGTTGTTAGTTGGTATTTATTTATAGTAGAAAATTCATGTTGTATTATATAATATTACCGGACGGCATCATCAATATTGACGAAGTTCCTTAAATAAAGCACAAAAAAAAAACAATACTACAAAATAGAGAAGATAATATAAATAAGACTACAAAATATTGTACATCACTTGCGCGACTTATTTGTTTAAATAAATCAACTTTTTATGGATCTAAGAGCAAGGTGACTTCAGTCTTCGAAACATCGGGCTAAAATTTAAAACGCATCTAAATCCACAAAAAGTGGTGGATAAACGATGCAATGAAATTCTGGCTAAGATTTAATATCTCGAAAGGTTGCTCACTTCTGGATATTACATGATTTCTCAATGAATACAAATTTTTTATTGAACTACTGGACAATAGATGGCAGTTAAATTAATTTTCAATTTTCGTCTTCCAAATTTAAATTCGCGATTGGAAAGCTTGTCGTTAGCGAAGTAGGCTGCACGCGCACGTGATTTTGCCGCCATTGAACTAAGAAAAATGCAAAAAAGTTGTAGAAAGCAAGAATATTGTTTGCATATTTTTTATTTATATAGAAATTTGTATGAAAGTGATTTGTGTGAATGTATATTATTGTCAATTAGCGTTGTTTGATGTTGTTATATTTAATGACGGCATAATTTTTTAATGATACTCTAAGTTTCTGTGTATGTTTATATTAAAATATTTATTGGTGTTATTTCGTTTGTTAGTGAATGATGAAATTTGTTTAATTACATCTGTAATGTGGTTGCAAAATATAGCTTATGATTAGGGTTGCTAACACGTTTTCAGATTCACGGCAATAATTCCGGACACCATAGTACGATCCGTTTTTTTCCCGGGCAAAAATCAATCAAAACATCTATAATTTCTTACTTGTCCTGTGTCCGGATTTCAACCGGATACTTTTTATAGACCCCAACCGGACGGTCCCGGACACATTTCAAATAGCAACGCTAGCAAAGATGGCAACCAACGCATTCATAGGAAAAGGCATAAAAGGCTTGGGTCAAGTTAGTAGGTATTTATTCACTGTCTCACAGAAAAAGTTAATATAATATCTTTTCCCGCGCAAACTTAATCACTATGTCGAACATGTCATTATTTCTCGCGTCGAATGTTGCCAGTCACAATTAAAATTGTCACAAAAGTCGCATAGTTAAGAAATTATTGTAACGGCAACACTTGTCCTCTGAGCACACTAACAATACAATAGTAGGTATCTAATTATGTGTAATTGTGTTGATATTATCGTAAAATAGTGTTATGGAATACATAACAGTTATGTAGAATAGATGGATGGATTGTATGAAAGAGAATAGGCAACAAAATAAAGACAATAGCTATGTCGTTCGACACAGAAAATTTTAAAAATATTAATTCGACTGACATTTTGTAGTGTGAATGGGTTTAAAGACTACAAGCTGGATTCATACTAAGATATACATAACTGTGAAGTAATTTCTCCGTTTCTTCATCATCATCATCTGAGCGTTCTCCCGGTGGCATCCCCAGCTATCGCTTCGAAGCCCGTGGCCCGCTTTCCTGCTTCTTCTGCCACTTTGCTAGGTCTTCGGCATCTCTGACTGTAAGACCATTATCACACATGTCATTGTTGGCGACTTCAAGCTAGCACTTAATTTCTCCGTCTTATCAGCATTTAACATTCCATTTTGCGCATGCTTTTTCCGTGTTTCAGCAGCATATCGGGTCTACTTATGCTACGCTGTCCAGTGTTTTCTTTTTCTCACAAAATTTGTTTTCTGCATGCTCTTACCTGGCATAACACTTGTATTCTTAAACTGTCATAACACTTGTATTCTTAAACTGTCATCACACGGACAGAAGTAATTTCTACATGAAAGCACAACAAACAAACTCATGTCTCTATTGATATACCTGTCACCGCTTGACGAATGCAGTTACAAAACCTCAGAATATCTATTTAATAGATAAAATCAGTAGTTAACCTGTCCTTTGTTATGTTTGAATAACAATATTGAACCTGCGTTGTGCTGAGACAACTTTCATTTTATATTAGTCCGTGGTGTTGATTCTTACTGTATGATTGAGGGCTACGATCTATTCAGGTATCCCCAGATTTGCAGTAGTTCGGTCCGTGTAGTGGCGTATTGAAAATAAGTGTCTCTACCCCATTTCCTCCCCAAGGTTCTGCAAAAACTAGCTAAGGGATATTGTACACAGATAACATCCTACCTGAGAGATGGAAAATACAATGATAGATTATATGCCAACACGTCTGGTTAGCGCAACATATTAGAGCATAATCCCTTCCAACAATGGTTCGCTAATGGGCTGAAGAGAGAGAGTGTGTGTATTCTGAAAAGCGTCCGGGGACCAACTGGTAGGGGATTGCGTAGAGTCCGAATAAAACCCGGACAATTTCTCTGTCCTGGGAGACAAACGAAGATTACTACTATTATTTGTGACGAACAGAATATTTTTAGGGAGATGTCCAGAGAATGTACCATATTGTACCTACCTAAATATTAAGTACTTTTGCCGTTTTCTCCAGGGTCGGCATTTCGCATTTCATAGGTAAAGAAATAATTAGGTAACACTAAAATAATGTAATTAAAATTGTTTGTTAATATTATCGTGCTTTACCAACAATAACTCTCACTTTTATCTCCAAAACAAGATTTTAATTACACAACTAAATAAATGTTTTACACAAAAAATTGTGAACATGTTATATCCGAGCGATTATTTGGCCATTAAAATTGTTGCTCTAAAGTCCACCATTCAAAGCAGGAGTGCAAAAGTGACTGCTATATTGTGTAAGGAGTTTTTCCATAGCGCGAAAATTATTGGGCAATTCAAATTGTTGTAAATTGCATTGCAGCTCAAAGCCAAATGTAATAGTTAAATCAAAAGATAAGACGTAGCTCGGACATTATAAAGCAAAGCACAGATTATGTAGATACATCTACTACCAGATTTTTAGACTTATTCCTACCCCGAACGTAACCCCGCGGACACTTTTTAAACTAAGACAATTTCAGGAAACCCGGAAAGATTCCAGCCCCAAGGCAATACAGTTTTCTTAATCGTATTGTTTGATCGCATATACAGAGTTTTGTCTACATTTTAAATAAATAAAATAAATAAATATTTTGGATATTTCACATAACGTCCTCTGGTACCAAAGTAAGCTATATTTCTATGCTTGTGTTAATGGGTACTAGATACGGATGTACTTTGTACGGATTTAACTTTTTTTTTTAAATACATATATAAAATATACAAAAACACCCAGATGCAGTACAAACATTTGTATAACAATTATAAATATCACACAAATGATTGTGCCGAGCGGGAATTGAACCCGTGACCTCGTGAACGGCAGTCCGTTACATGAATCACTAGACCGCGAGACCTGTCATTATACCATACATATGCTGCCATATGTATAGGCTTATTTAGAGTCCAGCACTAACCACAGGTCAGACAGTGAATGGTACGGTTAAAAGAACAAGATACACTATCTATTTCCGCGTATCTCATATTTGTACTCGATACGGATCGTAAAGTAATTTCAACAAATTACGACCAACAAGACGTAACACAAATGGTCTATGTAAGGTGAAATGACAGTGAGAGTACTCGCTCGCTGCCCTTACCATGAATCGGAATACGTAGTTGCTTTCTTTTATAGATTCTTTTTTTTAATGACTTACAAAAAGAAGGTTCTCAATTAGTATTTTGTGATTTTTTTCAAAAAGTACTTGAACAGTTTGTGAATTGAAATAATTTTTGCACTTTGCCTTTAGGTTAGGATCTGTTGACGATATCTTTAAGTAATCAAGGAAATTCATTGGTATTTGAAGATAATCTAAAGAAATAATTTCTTTAGTAGGATTAATCTAAAAATTATATTTGATCCCGTTAATCTCAGGAACCACTGGTCCACTTTGATAAATTCTTTCAGTGTTGGATAGTAAATTTATCAAGGTAGGCTATATAACATGAAGCTACGACCTGTAGAATCCAAACATCATTGAAAAATCTTGCAAAAATGGGTAACATTATCTATATTTGAGGGCTTCCATTGCGAGCGCTGCATTATTGGTTAGTTTATAATCATGTATTCATTACTAGCTGGCCCGGCAAACGTTGTTTTGCCATGCAAATGTCAGGGGTAACCCTTATCACTTAGGTTATGAAAAATAGATAGTAGCCGATTCTCAGACCTACTGAATGTGCATATTATAAAATTTCATAAGAATCAAGCCGTTTCGGAGGAGTATGGGAACGAACATTGTGACATGAGAATTTTATATACATACTAGCTGACCCGGCAAACGTTGTTTTGCCATAAAAAATAGATGTTGGCCGATTCTCAGACCTACTGAATATGTATGCAAAATTTGAGAAGAATCGGTCAAGCCGTTTCGGAGGGGTACGGTAACTAACACTGTGACACGTGAATTTTATATATAAGACTAGCTGACCCGGCAAACGTTGTTTTTCCATAGTAAAATAAAAAAAGGTGTGAAAATTATGTTGGCCGATTCTCAGACCTACTGAATATGAATGGAAAATTTTATAAAAATCCGTCAAGCCGTTTCGGAGGAGTACGGTAACTAACACTGTGACACGTGAATTTTATATATAAGATTAGATGTATCATTCCTACTCTAAATTCCACACACACGAAGTCGCAAACAGCTATTAACTATATATAAGCGTCTAACTCACATATAATGATGTACAATATGTGTTGTATAATACGTAGGTGCGATAAAAACCTTGTGTTAAGGCTGTGCCGTGGGCTCAATTGTTTGCAATCACATTTAACACCCACACATATTGATGATTCGTACACGTCTCTTTGATTCGACCTTGTATTTATCAGGTTATTATTTGTATTTGGTTAGAACAGTACCTTGCCTCGAAAAATGGCTGGATAAATTCCGGTGTAACTCCAGCGAGATAGGCAAAAGTCACGTGAAGTATTAAGAGGGTACTGTACTCCTAATTTAGGTATTTGCCTTAGGTATTGCTATCCCTGTTCCCGAGCACCGTGCTGAAAGGGACAAATATAGCTGAAGCAGATTTTACCTACAAATTCTTTGAAAAAAAGACGTTTCGAGGTCCCCTTTTTTCTTCCCGAAAGTTAAACCGATTTTGACTGTTTTTACGCTATATTATAGATGAAGAGTATATCTATGTTTGTATCACTTTCTTTTTTGGTAAAACGTTACCAAACATGTATGCTGCAACTTTACCTAAAGAAAACCGAAAAAAAAACGGGATTTTCGGATGCTCATATTTCTTTTAGTTATTATGTGTTGAAAAAAAGAAAGTGACAGAAGCATAGATATACTCTTCATCTATGATATAGCGTAGAAACAATTAGGCTAGGCGTATGCTGGGACGCAGGCGATGTAGCGCAGCACAGCACAGATTTAGCAGCGCAGGGCAGGCGAGACAGACATAGGCCTTGAGCATATACTGGGAGAGACAGAGCGGGGCGCGGAGCAGAGCAGACACGTGTCTGCGTCGCCTGCGTCTCAACATACGCTTAGCCTCAAAATTGGTTTAACTTTTGCGTAGAAAAAACGTAAGTACGATACCGATATTTTTGTATGGAGTTATGGAGCATAATTTGGTATCGTGCCCTCTTAAGCGCGGAATAAAATGTGATAATTTAATTTCGACGAAACGGTTAAATGCAATAAAGTTACAAAACTAATTTTGCTAATGTGTAACAAAATGCATGTGACGTTCACATAAAAATTTCACATTTTCTATTTAACTAAAACAACCCTGAAACTTTTTGTCTCACATCAGACAGAAATTGTGCTATAAAAGACATTAATGCTTGGAGTATAAAGCATTACCGTATATTCAATAGGGTTGTCACTTTTCCTATTATAAACAATAAATAAATAAATATTCATGGACATTTCACACAACGTCCTCTGGTTCAAGCTAAGCTTATATGCTTGTGTTATGGGTACCAGAATACGGATATAATACATATACTACTTTTCTTTTGTAAATACATAGTAGTTTTTTTTACAGCATGCACACACTTCGCCTTTCCGGTTGCGGGGGCAACCTTCGGACTTCGTGTGGGACTCCACCGCCTATTGCTGTCGTACTATCCACTAAACCCCACGGTGTTTCTCCTCGCCTTTAGCCGGGCCATTGTAGTCACTCAGGTATTACCATGACCCAGCCAGGGGTGTGACAAAAATGAGTGACGGTAGGATGACTAAATTAACTACAGAAAAATTTGTCAACCCTAAATAAATATCAACGTTATAAAAAAGTAAAAAAAGCATGATTTTTTTACAACTTCTCATAATAAATTGTTGCGGTAACATCAAGGAAATTTCTCGACAACATGTCGTAACTCATAATGAATGTACACATATCTTCAAGGTGTAAATCTCAGGTGTAAAGTGAATTTAACGAGATATAATCTTAAGACCAACATCATGTCTAAGGAATTACTTATTATTTTGCCGGCACAACGCTTTTTCAATTTACTAATGGTCTTATTCATAATGACTTATATGTAGTAGGTTTAAAAGTCCGCTAAAATAGGTTCGCGAAAATTGTCAAAGCGTGTTATTCATAATAGTCTTTTTACGCTAAAACGTTTATTTTCTCTCCGAATAAGACCGTATATCTATACTAATATTATAAAGCTGTAGAGTTTATTTGTTTGTTTGTTTGAACGCGCTAATCTCAGGAACCACTAGTCCGATTTGAAAAATTCTTACAGTGTTGGGTAGTATATGTTTCGAGGAAGGTTATAGGCTATATAACATCACGCTGCAACCAATAGGAGTGAAGCAACAGTGAAAAATATTGCAAAAACGGGATTTTTTTTCTAAACTCTACGCGTACGTAGTCACGGGCTAGAACAGCTAGTATATTTATAAAAGTCTGTACATCATCATCATCATCATCCTAACATCACGCCCTTTTCCCATGGGGGTAGGCAGAGACTATAGCATTATAGTCTATACCTCTAAGACAATTAATAAAAAAGGAGAAGCATGTCACATCTTATAGTTAACTTTCACAGTTATTTTCAAGGCACTCAAACAAAAAAAGCCGACGAACAAGTTGAATGTATGAAGAGAAATTGTGAGATCATTGAACAAGATATTTCGTTATTTAACGAAAGTTATAAAGGTACTAGCTGACCCGGTAAACGTTGTTTTGCCATACAAATGTCAGGGGTGGACAACCCTTATCATTTATCTTAATTCATCTTTGGTGCCGTGCAGTAAAACCAACTAAGGAATAATACCTAGACTTATCAAAAAAATTTGTTTAAAAACTTAAAAATAATAATAAAACAATAAATAATAAATATTCATGGACAGTTCACACAACGTCCTCTGGTCCCAAGCTAAGTTTATATGGGTTATGGGTACCAGAATAAGGATATACTACATAAACTACTTTTCTTTTGTAAATAAATACTTATAATACATAGAAAATATAATATTTTATGAATTGAGAAGTATATAACTGTACCATGCCAAGAATGACCTAATTGAGCCAATATTATACCCTTCAAAATCTATTATTAACAGTGCACGTATAGACCATGATATTGAGATAAAAATGGCATTTAAGTCCCATAGCACACGGCGTATTTTAAACGCGCAGACGACGCGCGTTTCAGGAACGCGCTTCTTCGGCGCCGTAAACGCTGATTGTTGCGTTTGCATTGATAATAGAAACGCGCGCATGAAGCGCGTATACGCGCATTTGAAGCGATACAAACGCGGGTACAAAGGAGCGGGGTACGGGCAGAGGGGGGCTGGGATGCTCACGCCACCACTGCGCCCGCCCCTCTGAGTCTCTGATCGAAACCCGACTACAGCGCGTCTGTACAGCTGTACCTGCGCGTATACGCGCAGTAGAGGCGCGTTTTACAATCGCCCGTGTGCTTAAGTTACAAGGTTGCGATCAAATCTCGTTTAAACCACGTATACGCGCGTCGTCTGCGCGTTGAAAATACGCCGTGTGCTATGGGCCTAAAACACGTAACCTTTGTCACGTGCTGATCAATGACATAATTATATTCTCATTTGCTATGTGAGGTATTATTAATACCTCTACCTGCTACATGGAGAATCTTATATGTATTTCTATTTTACTTAATACCGTATTAAGTAAAATAGAAATACATATAAGATTCTCCATGTAGCCCTGATTATAAGGTACTCATATAAAAGGCTCAACCGATTTATATAAAACTCAAAAACTACTGAATGAATTTAAATGAAACTTTACAATAATGTAGCTTATACATCAGAATAACACATAGGCTGCAATTGACACGTGTAAAGATACTAGCTGTTGCCCGCGACTCAGTACGCGTGGAATTAAAAAAAAAATCCCGTTTTTGCCACAATTTTCACAACTGCTTCGTTCTTATTGGGCTTAGTGTGATGTTACATGGCTTATAGTCTTCCTCGATAAATGGACTATCCAACACTGAAAGAATTTTTACAATCGGGCCAGTGGTTTCTGTGATTAGCGCGTTCAAACAAACAAACTCTTTAGCTTAATAATATTAGTAGATTGTGGGAATTGTCCAAAATGTGACGTTAACTGTCAAGTAAGTAGGAACTCCACGCGTACAAAGTCGCAGGCAACAGCTAGTATTTTCATATAAATGTATTATGTGTTACATAAAATGTACAGTAATTTGTTCCACACATGATACATAATTATCTAGCAATTTAAAATTGTATGTGATTATGATTTAGGATTCATAAATATTTATATTTCTCTGTGTGGTGACGGATTAAGAATACAAGTGTCACCACCCCATCTCCTCCCAAGGGTGCTGTAAAAGTCAGCTAAGGGATATTGCACACAGATCCCTCTGTGAGAGACAGAAAACTCGAAAATAAACCCTGTTCCAATACGTCTGGTCAGCGCGGCACAGTAGACCATAATCCCTCCCAAAGTGGAGGAGGCCCGTGCCTAACAGTGGGACGTAAATGGGCTAGAGAGAGAGAGAGAGAGAAATATTTATAATTATGTGTTATATAATTTAAAAACTTTTAATAGTTAGATTTTAAATCGTTGACAAATTTTTAGATACATATAATACCTAGAGGTTTGTATTGTGTGTTCGTCATTTGTGAACACAAATTTACAAAAATTATGTTTGCCAAATGAAGTCGCGGCAAAGAGCTAGACAGCTCAGTCTCACCCGTGACCATGGTGACTGTAAAGTCTCCGAAACGTCGGGCCAAAATTTAAAACGAAAATTTAAGTAGTTTTAATAAAATTAAGAGCTAGATATATAAAAAATCTATTTTGTGATCATTGATTATAATGTCAAGTTGACGCAACATAAATAAAAACCACTTCAAATCATAATTAAATCACAGATAATAATTCAAACATCAACTTAATTGCTGTAGCGATAAAATGCGAAATACTATAAAGCTTGCAATATTACAATATAACAACATTGTGTTTATGTAAAAGATGGCCTATTGATAACTTTTAAAACAATCTTGTTAGCCTACATAATGCAATACCAAAATAACAAGCGCCGCGGCTAACTTAGCCAGTGGGGCCGCGTTGCGTTGCTAGGCTAAATTCGGACGTTGCGGCGTCTCAGCGAGATCAGATTTGCGAAGAAATTTTTCTTCTATAGCGAGCTTCTTATGAATGTTATTTCGAAATTGAGAGTAATCTTAATATCTTATATATAAAATTCACGTGTCACAGTGTTAGTTACCGTACTCCTCCGAAACGGCTTGACCGATTCTTCTCAAATTTTGCATACATATTCAGTAGGTCCGAGAATCGGCCAACATCTATTTTTCAAACTTTTTTTTTTAGTATGGCAAAACAACGTTTGCCGGGACAGCTAGTGTATATATAAATCTCGTGTCACAATGTTTGTCCTCAATGGACTCCTAAACCACTTAACCGATTATAATAAAATTCGCACACCATGTGCAGTTCGATCCAACTTGAGAGATAGAATAGTTAAAATTTGGCTGGACCGATTTTGATGAAATTTTTTGTTGTTGATTTTTACACAGAATTGTATGGCAAAACAACGTTTGCCGGGGCAGCTAGTTTATTATAAATATCTACCTATCGTTACTTAACTCATAAAAAACTTAAATAGCTGAGTAAAAGTTTACGAAATAAAATAAAGCATTTATAAAATGTTCTGACATTTTTTTGTTAATCACAAAATGCACTAGTATAAACTTTATTATCAGGGAAGACTAAAAAAAGTAAAATATATATTTCAGAGGATCATTGGACATTTTTGAAATACATATTATTTTCTTTTTATCGTCTTCCCTGATAATAAAAGTGTCCGGCGACCGGATGTGTGACAGCCCTAGGTACAAACTTCTGAACAAAATTTTCTACAAATTAAATTTTTACCTA
Organism: Orgyia antiqua; assembly: GCA_916999025.1. Lineage (NCBI taxonomy): Eukaryota > Metazoa > Arthropoda > Insecta > Lepidoptera > Erebidae > Orgyia > Orgyia antiqua. Next base: position 2,019,989 of record OU779874.1, read on the forward strand.
ATTTTACTTTTCCCATATCCCATAAGGTTGACGATGTTAAAGACAAAATCCGTAAAAATATTACTTACATCCCTATCGAAACAGCTTTACACGATGTAAATGCAATCTGAAAAAAGAAAAAAAAACTTCCTTTAAAAATCAGAAACATCACACACGCATACACACATTTTTTTAAATTTTAGTAGCTAGCAGTTAAAGTCAATATTAAACTATTTTTGCATTAAATATTTATAAACATAGGTCATGATATTATTTTATTCTATTATGATATTCAAAAGTCTAAACACTGAAAGTAATCTGCAACTCTCTCCATATTTTATTTTATTTTTTAGAAACAATCTTAGAGTTTGCCGCCATTATACTTTACAAAATTAAATATAATTATAAACTTTACTTTTTTCAAAAAATAGTACAGGTAGTAAAAAATACTTTCGCAGAAGCTAACGCAATTTCTTTCAAATACTATTCAATTTAAACGCAAGATATTTGCTGCACGTGGCTGCACCTAACATTTTAATTCGTGATAATTAAATACTACTTGTCATTAGATGGCGCTGTCACCAATTTAAATAGCGTTGTGTAATATTGTACGGCTCTTAGTGGAATGTGAATTGTGAAATTTAGCAGGTTAATTACCGGTCTTATTACTATTTATGAATGTAAACAATTGCAAACAGTAAGATATTGACGTGGGCCGACTGGTAAAGACATTTTCATTGTCTGAATTGATTAGATTTGCATATGCTTTAGTTTCGAAACGAATGCCAGATGCGTACAGATTTATTTTAACAACGGAGTTGGATTAGAAAATAAAAATACGAACAAAATAGTTAAAATAAGTTTCAAAAATTACAAAATTGACAAAAAAAGAATTGCCCCGGGTGAGGATCGAACTCACGACCTTAAGATTATGAGACTTACGCGCTGCCTACTGCGCTACCGAGGCCTGTGATGCAATTTGTTAAATTCATGGGTACGTTAACCTTTTTACACAACTTGACATTAATTATTCAGATCTAATAACTTCTCCCGACCGACCGTGACTTATTATATTATTATTTATGCTTACATTTTTTTTAATAACGCACTAAAATTATTATAATTGATAGGATTTCTTCCTATTTAAATTAATCACCTAACCTAACAAAGTTAGGACCAAGGTACTGTAAAGGTTGTGATCATTGAATATAACCTATACAATGATACAGGCCACTTAAGATTTATTTTTAAAAAAGGAATAAAAAAATTTAAAATTTGAAAATAAAAATGAAAAGAATTTGGGGAGATGAAAAAGGGACATGAAGAGAGGATGTTGAAAAATGATTGTAAAATAGTTTTTCTTTATTATAAAAAATATAACAAATTAATTAAATGTGTTTTAAATTATTATTATAAATTAATGTAAAGAAGAAGCCTTACAATTGGTGGAGGCGCGCCGGGTATAGCGGCCCGATTGGTAAACCAGCTCCTACGCCCAGGGATGTGTTGACGAGCAAAGGGTCGACACAGGATAAATATTAATTATCAGAGAAGTAGCCGTATCTTTTTATTAAATTTTTATAAATTATTTATAACTAAGATGGAACTAGCCACGATAACTTTCGGTGGTTGCGCACAGGAGTGCCTAGATGAATTCGAAGAAATGTTTTACGCTTTAATAACTTTCAAGAGATGCTCGTCTGAAGAAGAAAAATTATCACTATTGCCCTCATTTTTAAGGGGTAACGCCTTACTTTTTTCCGGGGCATTAAAGACACGTGCAAAAGCGTGCAGGAGGTATTTGATAGACTAAGGGAAGAGTTCCAAGAAGTAAATTACCAAGAATTGTTCTATAACGAAATAATTATTTGCATAATGATGTAAATTGGTTTAGTGATTCGATTAGATTAAGGTTATATATATAGTGATAATTATAATTTACTAATATTGTTTTATTTTGGTGTGTTTCATATTGTTCGGGATCGGCGAGACTTCATAATGACGTCAGCAAATTTGTACATAAGAAAGATGCAATAAAAGGAACCACATCAAAAATTTAATTATTTTTTCATATTTATATTTTGAATGTTTACTTAAAAATGTGAGATAAATATATTAACATAGTAATTGGATAGTGAGTATTTCGTACTAGATTATGATTATAGTATTAAGGTGGAACGATTAATAGGTATAATAATGGGTTGTATTGAGTTATAATGTCGAAGGGAGTGGCTTGGTAGAGTTAGTTGGATGAGTCGTATCAACGGGTAATATCTTTGAATGCAACATGGTAAGGCCATAGGCTATTTGTCATGGAATCCTGTTTTGGGATATCACGCATTTTAGAGATAGAACTCATAAGATAGGATTTAGGAAAGTAGGTGCTAGAGTAAAGTATTTGTTCATTAGGAGAGAAATGTGAAAGGTTGAAAATTGAAAGAAGTTGTATTATAGTAAGAGGTTGCTGATAATATTTTTATTTTATTTATTGGGTAATAGTTAGATAATAATGATTAGCGAATAGTTTATAATTACTTAGATAATAGAATGATTGATTATTTAAAACGTTACTTGTGGTAGAAGAATGGTTGGTAAATTTATCTCACGAGAAGGAATTCTAAATGTGGAATAAATTGGTTATTCCCGAGCATTCAGGATTACTTAGTAGAAATTATACCTAAATAATTGAAAAGAAGGTTGAGTATTATCTGAGCATACTTTAAATTTTAATTTGATAATCTCTGGATTCTATCAATTATAATGGTTTCTTATGTAAATTTTCTCATTAAGCTGGAAAGCTGTTAAATTAGCATATCTTTCGGATCTATGATGCTGACCTCATAATTGAAGCTCGATAGTTTTTATAAGAGCATTAATTGTTTGGTGATGAACATTTTTCTGATTGATTGTTGATGATATATGCTTTGTGTCTTGGTGTGATAGTTTTAAGGATGCCTTATCACTCTTGTTTATTATTGGATAAATCAATTTTAAAGATGAAGTAGTTTAATATTTTATGAAAAGAGTGATATGATATAAGGGCATCGTAGTTAGTGTGGTTCGGATAACTAAGATTAGAAATGCAATTTTTGGTTGGTTTTTTGCTTTTCAAGTTTTTCGAAATGTATTGCTTCGAAAAGCTAGGTCCTAGCTGGATCTAATCTGGTTCATTCTAGTTTGTTATCATGCTTTCCAACCTTAGGTAGGGTGTCCAGTATTATGTAACTTAGAAAAAAAAAAAATTTTTTTTTTTTTTGGAAAAAAAATTTTTTTTTTATCCTCTAAGGGGGGGAGAATGTAAAGGTTGTGATCATTGAATATAACCTATACAATGATACAGGCCACTTAAGATTTATTTTTAAAAAAGGAATAAAAAAATTTAAAATTTGAAAATAAAAATGAAAAGAATTTAGGGAGATGAAAAAGGGACATGAAGAGAGGATGTTGAAAAATGATTGTAAAATAGTTTTTCTTTATTATAAAAAATATAACAAATTAATTAAATGTGTTTTAAATTATTATTATAAATTAATGTAAAGAAGAAGCTTTACAGTACCCAAACTTTTCTGAATTAAAGCCCCCTTTAAAACCAAAGAAAATGAAACCCTTATTTTGTTTAATTCGTTCCCGTATTCTGTTTTTTGTTTAATCATTAATTAATTACTCACAAAATATAAATAATTCTGACTGATATACTCTTCGGGGCCGAAAAGTTTTTCAATTTTAAGCGCGATTTTGCAATACCTACCGATACTTGCTATCACAGATTTATTGGAAATCTGTGCTGGCTATAATATATTATCTAATATTATAAAGCTGAAGAGTTTGTTTGTTTGTTTGAACGCGTTAATCTCAGGAACAGCAGTAGGTACCCGAGATTAGTTCATATTGAAAAGTTTATTTAGTGTTGGATAGTCCATTTATCGAAGAAGGCTATATAGGCTATATAACATCACACTGCGATCATTAGGAGCGAAGTTTTAGTGAAGTGTTACAAAAACGGGGAAAATATCTAATAAATAAAATAAATAAATATATATTCACGGACATTTTTACACAATGTCCTCTGGTCCCAAGCTAAGCTTATATGCTTGTGTTATGGGTACCAGAATACGAATATAATACATGAAATACTTTTCTTTTGTAAATACTTACATATTTATAATCAATACATAGTAAACACCCAGACGCAGTACAAACATTTGTATGACATTTATGGATATCACACAAATGATTGTCCTGACCGGGAATCGAACCCGAGACCTAGTGATCGGCAGTACATTACATAAACCACCCCACCACGAAGCCCGTCAAATTAATATTAATCAAGTGTTTGTAATTTACCGACAATGCCCAATGCCCATGACAAATATTAAAAATTATTAAAATCATGTGATAAATAGCTCAATTTTAATAATCAACTATTTGAAAATCGAACGTTCGACAACTCACTTTCACTGGCGACGTGACGTTGACGGCCATCTTCGTTTTCGTTCAGAAACGCTTTTGTTTTAACACGTAATGTTTATCGTTTAGAAAGTAGTCAATAATGATTACTTATTGAATGTTTATTAGCGAAATAACTGTTAATATTAAAACTTTCTGCTTATTATTTATGATATAATAGAAGAGCATCTTTTATCCCAGCTATTATGGATGTTTTATAGTAAGCGATTTCTTTTTCTTCAACTTTTCCTTGACCAAAGGATGCCACAACACAAAAAGTAGTTGAATAAGCAGTTTTTATTTGCGCAATAGAAGCCAAAACAGTGCATTATAGACATTCTGTTTGTCTGTCTGTCTGTCTGTATGATTGTACGCACATCACGTCCAAACTACTGAATGGAATTTAATAGCATTGCTAGTGATATGTTGGTAGAGATTTAACTTGCAGATGAGGCTACTATTTATCCCGGGATATTATCTATTTCCTTCGGGAAAACCTGATTTAAGTTTCTTATGGCCTAGTCATCCAAAATTTCAGGTGAACTAACTCGTGGGCAACAGCTAGTGTATTCATAAATTCCCTAAAATAGTTATCGTCGTTGTATTTTTAACCGACTTCAAAGGACTCAAAAGGAGGAGGTTCTTAACTCATCTATATCTCTGTTTTTTTTATGTTTGTTACCTCATAACTTTTAACTGGGCGAAGTGATCTTAATGATTACTTATTTGAAAACTGGTGGTTCCCGTTTGGTCCCATTGGTACCAGGTCAGGATCTGATGGTTATCTCCTGAGAAATCGAGGAAAACCCTTAAATTTCAAAGGCACATAAAGTCGATTGAACTTTTTTTTTTAAATATTCAATTATTTATTATGTGCTAGTTTTTCAAACAAACCTAATCTAAATATGAAGGGCACGGCGCGGCGTGAAAGTGTGACCTTAAGTAAGTACCATAGACAGTGCAATCTCTACTTTAAATTACTGCACCTCAGAATTTAAATTACAATTGCAACATTTTCTATATGTATTTATTTTTAATAACAATTTGAATTAACCAAAGCTATATCGGTTAATTATTTTGATTAATTTCTTCTATTAAACCGGTCAAGTACGATTTGAAATCCCACACGAAGAGAATCGTACTTATTAAAAAACAGACTCGATATTTTTGTATGTCTGTCCCTATGTGAGCTTATATCTTCCAAACGCAATGGATTTTGATGTGATTTTTTAAATAGAAAGAATGGTAAAGTAATTTATTGATTTTGCAATTAACATGCTATGCTTTACTTAATAAATTAAATCATAATTTAATTTATTAGAAAGAGAATGGCTTTTTTGTATAATCTGATAAAGTTTGGTGTATATAGGAGAGGGGAGTACTCAGAAACTATAAACGTGGATGAAATCACAGGCATTGGTTAGTAAATTACTAAAGAAATACAAAAGGTAGTAAAACATAAAACGAAGGTTGACTTGACCAATATGTCAATTGAAGGAACCTTTAAATGTATTTAGTATGTATATAACACACCATCGCCGTAATAGATTGACAAAATCCAAATACTCGGCCTAGTTACAACACTTTACGTATTAGCGTCATAGGCAAAAGACCTTGCATTGCATACCATACGTGATTCTATACTGAATAATGATTTATTTTGCAGTGAAAAATTAATTAATACCTTGTGTATTACATGTGTGTCACAACATTTCTTTCCCAGGGTGCTGTAAGAGCTAGCTAAGGAATTATTAGCAGTTAATGTCTACTGTGAGAGATGGAAATCTCTAAACTAAACTCTGTACTAACACGCCTGGTCAGCGCGGCACATTAGACTATAATCTCTCACAAGGTGGAGGAGGCCCGAGCCCAGCAGTGGGACGTAAATGGGCTGGAGAGGAGAGGATACGTGTTAAAAACATAAAGGGCGTCACAAATGGCATATTAATATATATTTATATGTATAGCAAGAAAGAGACAGACATATATATAAAAGACGAGATGAGAGAGAGATAGATATATCTGTCGGTGACTTCATAAGTCACCGATTCATCGTAATAGATATCAATATGTCTGTGCATATATCTCTCTCTTTCTTGCCTCGTCTTTTTTCTATATATATCTGTCTATTTCTTGTGAATTTATATGCCTATTAATATGCCGTTTGTGGTGCCCTTAACCCTCTCTCATCTTAGTTGACAATAATATAATAAAAAATATAATAATAGAACTAATAGTTGATTTCCTAGTGTTAAGGAAATGAGGTCATGCAGACGATTTTCTTGTATGTTTTGTGACGAACAGGCATACTTAATTGTTATTCGTGAAGGACGAACAAACGGATGCGACTTAATAGAGCTTATTTTAGTTTATACTAGCTGTTGCCCGCGACTTCGTACGCGTGATTTTTGAAAAATTTCCCCTTTTTTGCAATATTTTTCACTAATACCTCGCTCTCATTGGTCTCAGTGTGATATTATATAGCCTTCTTCGATAAATCGTACTATCCAATACTAAAAGAATTTTTGAAATCGGACTAGTGGTTCCCGAGATTAGCGCATTCAAACAAACAAACTCTTCAGCTTTATAATATTAAAGTATAGAGATGTAAACAGCTTAGAATAAAAAAGGCAGACTAAAAAATATAAGAACCTACACAGGTACTCAGTGGTTTGTAAAAAAAAAAACAAAGCACAGGGTCATTATAGAAACATCCAAGTGAGAACCTTATAGGGCAGATGTTACACAACACGTGTAATTACCCGTTACGGCTGTAAACAACCTTGTGGACGGGTCACGAACTGTAATCTATACGATGAGCTAGAGTTTCTCAAAGACAGGCGATCAATAACGACACTTAAAAAATCAGTCTTACATTATGTTCTGTTCAAAATTTATGGACGATCTTATACATCATCTTCTTCAGCTTTGTTCGGCACTTCTTCCGTTTGATTCCCAGGTTAAGAACGTACCTACTACCATCGGTACTACTAAGTCTCTCCGTCCACTGTTGGACATAGGCCTCCCCCATAGAACGCCACAACGCGCGGTCCTGCGCCACCTGCATCCAATGTCTCCCCGCGACCTTGATGATATCGTCGCTCCACCTTGTCGGGGGCCGCCCAACGCTGCGTCGTTCGGTACGTGGTCGCCACTCTAGGACCTTCCTTCCCCAACGATCATCAGTTCTACGAGCGATGTGGCCTGCCCATTGCCACTTCAGCGTGCTAACCTTTCGGGCTATGTCGGACACGCCAGTTCTCCTACGGATCTCCATGTTTCGGATTTTATCCCGTAGATCCGATTCTGATCTTATACATTTCCCGTTTTGGAACATTTTTCACTCATACTTCGATCCTATTAATCGTAGCGTGATGTTATTTAGCCTTCCTCGATAAATGTACTATTCAACACTGAACGATTTTTTCAAATCACCCCAGAAATTCCTAAGATAAATGTACTATTCAACACTGAACGAATTTTTCAAATCACCCCAGAAATTCCTAAGATTAGGTCGTCAAATACTGCGTTCAATGCGAAATTCTAGTTTAAAAGGATTGTTCAATTAAATCGCGCGAATTTTAAAATTCGAATGTTGAAAAAGAAAATTATTTAGATTTTTAAAAATAGAGTTCTTAATGGATCTACAAGATAGCGATTCTTTATTTAAGTAAACTAGTAATTCAGGCAAATTCTTAGTAATATTCAAACGTTAAAATAAATTTTATTAAAGGATCACAAAAACATAATTATATTTATTTATCACCGTTAGATAATAGAGTTGAAATAAAAATTACATGCCAGTGCCACCAAGTACCACGAATTGGGGTCACAAACTAAACTTTGAGATACTCAGCTTAAACTAGCCGCCTGAGAAAAACAAATCATAAAAAAATATTTATACAGGAGAATCGACTTTGGATTGAAATGAGTTTTTCTATATTTTTTCTACTTGATATGATATTTATGCTTGTTTTTGTAACCTTACCCTAACCGAGTAGATAATTATTATAATTTAATTATTAATAATGTTTGCGTGCAATGATTCTCAATTTCGTTGTCGAGTATCATACCTAATCGTACCAATTCTAAAGGCAGAACTGAACTTAACTACACAATGAAAACAACTATTGGAGTACATTGTATTCTCTAACACTTGCGCGACTCATTCTTTCAAATAAAACTACCTACTTTTTAATGATTTAGACGCGTGTATTCGTTTTAAATTTTAACCCGACGTTTCGGAGACTCTGCAGTCACCATGGTCACGGGTGAGACTGTCTCACTCGCGACCATGGCGACTGCAAAGTGTTTGTTAGGCAATTGGCTGTTTTGTTGTGTACATTTATATTTAATAAAATCTTTAGTCTATAATATACAGTATTTATAACAAGAGGTCTAGTGGTTCAGGTAACGGACTGCCGTTCACGAGGTCGCGGCTTCGATTCCCGCTCGGAATAATTTGTATGATATTTATTATTGTCATACAAATGTTTGTCCTGCGTCTGGGTGTTTACTATGTATTATAAGTATGTATTTACAAAAACAAGTAGTTTATGTATTATATCCGCATTCTGGTACCCATAACACAAGCATAATAAGCTTAGCTTGGGACCACAGAACGTTGTGTGAAATTCCATGTAAAAAAAAAACAATAAAAAAGTTCTATTAACATTGCAGAGTTCTAGTAAATAAGTAAAACTGCTGGGCACAGCTAGTCTAGACACATCTAGATAACTATTTAGATACTAGTTCTATTACAAGTAAACTAATAAAAAAACTTGTCTAATTAAATCAGTGACACAGTTTTTAAAAACAAGTGCGACATTAGTTGAGATTCTGTGTCTTATTACAACATCCACATACAGGAAAATATATCTCTAATATTAAAATTCACGTGTCACAGTGTTAGTTACCGTACTCCTCCGAAACGGCTTGACCGATTCTTATGAAATTTTGTATGCACATTCAGTAGGTCTGAGAATCGGCTAACATCTATTTTTCAAACTTTTTTTTTGTATGGCAAAACATCGTTTGCCGGGACAGCTAGTATTACTATAAGTTTAAAACAAGTTGTTAAGATAAATAGTTAGATAATTCTTTATTTATACCTACTATCTATATATATATATGACGGTCCTCGCGGTCTAGTGGTTCATATAACGGACTGCTGTTCATGAGATTTCGGGTTCGATTTCCGCTCGGGACAATCATTTGTGAGATTTTCATAAATATTATACAATTGTTTGTCCTGCGAAACAATTGTATAATAGGAGCGAGCGAGGAGCGAGCTAATAGGAGCGAAGCAGTAGTGAAAAGTGTTGCAAAAACGGGGATTTTTTATTAAATTCCACGCAAATTAATATAATGAGATGCTGTAGAGAGTTATAAATATGCCGACAACATCACAAGAGGGCGTTCACTACATTTTCCACTCTACATAATTTGTAATTAATTATACGAAAAACTATGCACGCGTAAAATATACGCATTAATTAAAATAAAATTCCACAATCATGAATAACACGATTAATATCAAACTTTCAAGGTGTTTCCATTAAAATTATTGCAGAATTTATGAATAGAAAACTTAAAAAATATATAAGTACGCATTTTATGTATTTTTACGGTGTACTAGCTCTTGCCTCTGCAGGCAAGAGCTAGTACACCGTAAAAATACGATCCCATGCGTACATAGCTGCCTATGTACACATGGGATCTGGAAACCAAATCATAACAAATTATATAAAATAGCCATTCTCTTGAACCACTATCTATTAAAGAAAACCGCAGCAAAATCTGTGGCGTATTTTTGAAGATATAAGCTCACATCGGGACAATATACAAAAATGACAACTTTGTTTATAATAAGTAAAACGATATGAGTAAGTTTTTCTTTTTAGGATTTCCAACAAACGATTTCAGCTTAATCGTTAACTCTGGGAGGAAGAGTGGTTTGACGTGTTTACAAACAAACCTCCTCTACAGTCCATTAACGTCTTACTACTGGACAAGCTTTAGTTTTTTCTATAATATGGTTGTATTCCTACCACGCCGATTCAGGATAAACAATTGCCAAAAAAAAATCTTTTTAGGGTCTAGTTGGGACAGCTAACTAGACTTTGTCTAGTTAGGTCTCATAAAAACTAAAATTTTCTCCAATACACGTACGAACTACATTCCCAAAGCACATTTACAATTACTACTTACCATTATCGAGCAAAAAAAATATATTATTGAAGTTTCAACACATATTATGTCCGTAGTTCGGGCAAATTACTTCTCAGTTGGCGGCCTGATGGTCGTAACTTGTAAACCTGTTCCGTGCATACCAGAGAAGGTTGCGTCACCACGCATGCGCCGACTTAGGAAAAAAAATGGCGGACTAGCTCTCTTAAAGTGTTGTGAAATGTATATGGGATAAGATAGTCACATATGGACCATTAAAAGAAGAATTGAATTGTATATGGGATACATATTTAAAGTATAATCAGCAAAAAATAAAAAGAAAGGCTTTTAAACAGTCTTTTTATAATTATCTACGCACGTAAGAAAAATGTTTATGTTTGCAAGCAGTTATGATGTCGGTTTTTTTAATTCAATAACAGAAACGGGTCTCTTATTACTGGGACATCGCTGTTCGACCGTCTTTCTGTCATTAGGTTGTATCTTTGAAACGCTGATAGCTAGAGAGCTGAAAATTTCACAGTTTGTGTATATACGGTTGATGCGACTACAACAAATACTCATAATTATCATTTTCCTGCCCTTAGTCCATGATTTGGGGTCGGGAATATGACGAATATGTTACGATAACGGAATGAAATCCTTCATGTTCGAGTTTAATTCATACTCGATCAGTTTTTGGGTGATGAAGCCCTATTGTCGGCGCTGCAGGCCTAAAAATGGTAAGAGAATCAGAAAAAAATGGGGTTATAGTGGTTTTTAAGTAAGTGAAAAAGTGGGCGCCATTAAAAAATAATTTATTCTCAAAGTGTAGACAAAAATGGGGCGGTGAAAAAACAACTGTCTAGCTATCACCGTTCTTGAGATACAGCCTGGTGACAGACGGACGGACGGACGGACGGACGGACAGCGAAGTCTCAGTAATAGGGTTTCCGTTTTTACCCTTTGGGTACGGAACCCTAAAAAGATGTGTGGCACTCGGGGACTGCCGCGGTAAAGCTATTACATAGCATTTTTTTATCAACTTATGTATTTATAATTATTTATTTATTTTATTTATGCAAAAATCTACATACCATAAACTAAAATAAGATTAATAATCCTTATTTACTGATGCTTACATCTGTCCATTGTTTATGGTAATTATGATAAAATAGCGATTGTCAATCAGATGTTAATCTGTTTTAAATTAAATGTCAAATGTCAATCTGTTGGTATACAATTTTAGTTTTGACATTATTTTACATTATTAAAATCTAAAATACGCTGTTATCTGAACATTTAGGATATATGTTGTCGATTCAAAATCCTTATTTTAATACGCTGTTTAATTTGAAGAAGGCGTTTACCCTTGGTATCAACAGGATGAAATAAATTGCGGGGCGAAGAGGGGATTACGCATGCGCAGTAACGCTGATAATGTAAGGTTTTTTCGTTACCTACGGAATTTAAATTTCGAATTTTGTGGATTTAGTCTCCACGCTCAAGGCCCGCGATAGAAGCTATGCAATACCTTAAAAATTATTTTTTTCTGAGTGGCAGTAGACAAAAATGTTTGGGAATCCCTGACCAATGCACATAGTTATAGAATTACTAACAACAGTCGATACGTGTGAACGGAAGGAAATAAAATAATATTATAAAACTTTGCAAAACTTAACCAATGTTAACAAACAAAGTATATAATGTTTAATGAACTATCTAATGTATATATAACAAGGACGAAGTGTAAAACATGTTTACATTGCGACTAAAGTCGTTCAAAACATAACTGTGGGAAAATGTTCAGACAATACATTGCACAAAACTAACTGTTCTAACTTATTGTCTAATATACTCGTATATTGTATTCCGTTGAGAACTACGAGTATATAATTGAAAACAATTAATATTATGAGAAACTATATAATTACTAATTTTTTAGTACGCCATCTAGTAACCGTTCCTTGCACTTTGAAAATTAATGCCGCCATCTATTGACAATTCTGCGTATTATTTATTTATTAAACACTTTATTGTATACCATAAGAAAATTTACAAGAAATCTATACTATAATATTATAAAGCGGAAGAGTTTCTTTGTTTGTTTATACGCGCTAATATCAGGAACTACTGGTCCGATTTGAAAAATTATTTTTTGTTGGTTTGTTCATTTATAAAGGAAGGCTATAGGCTAAATAACATCACGCTGTGACCAATAGGAGCAAAGCAATAGTGAAAAATGTTCCAAAAACGGGGAAAAAATTCTAAATTCGACGCGTACGGAGTCGCGGGCAATAGCTAGTTATAAATATAGTTTTAATATAGTACAGTGGGCGGCCTTATCTTAAGTTGTGCTTGTGCACGTAAAACCATATTAGTTAGGTTAGGTACCAGTATTAGTTACAAATATTTTGTAATAACTAAGAAAATTACATCTTGTAATACCTTTAATTTTGACAGTCTAATGACTACTATTAAATTAGTAGGTATGTATGTTAATAATAACTAAAACAGTAAAGCAACGATATTCCTTCATTTCATAATTGTAGAAAAGTATTTCCTTTCTGTCATAGGACTGAACATAATTATTGAGATTTTTAATGCAATACTCAATATGTGATTTTTCACAGATATTTTTATTTTTTAAATCGACTCATTCTACACTTTTTTACATTGCCATCATTGCCATTTTATAACATAGTCACTAGCCACAGACCATAGCGTAAAATATCTCGAAAGATAATCCATAGACAATCCCTCGGAATGACTTTTTTTTTTACAATTCTACAAACAAAAAAAAACAAAATGCCATAAAAATATTTTATATAAACGATAAATTTTGTTGTATTTCGGCTTAAATTCCCCCTGAATTTAAAAAAGATTATTAAATCCCTAGAGAATCTCCACCCAGGCTACGCCATAGAATCATAATATTTGGCAAGAGATGCAAAATATCAACGCGATTTGTATAATGACAGTATAATTCAGTGCTGCTAACGCATATTTAAAAACAGTTTTATGGTCATACCTAGCGGTTTAGTATGCTATTTGACGCGTTCACTTTTTAAAACTCAGGAAAGTAAATTCCGACTGGCATAACGTTAATTACTAATATTATAAAGCTGAAGAATTTTTTTATTAAGCTATTGCATAGTTTCTATACAACGTGTTTCAGAAAGGTGTAGTCATATTTTACCACCGTTACACATGGCCGGTGACTAGGCACTAGGCATGGATGAAATTACAAATACTAGTTATATTATGACTTTTATGTGTTCATAAAAGTTTAATTAATTTATTAAATTAATCGATCTTCTTTAAATACAACACAACTATGAGGTCATCTTTTATCGTAAGGTTCACTCGCATTCAATAAACCGTAAACATCTCATAATTGTTGCGTTTCTGGTAGTTATTTAATAGTAGGCAATAAACAAAAAAAAAACTTAACAACTGTATTTTTCTATGTGTAACTGTAATATTTATAATATTTAAGGCCTATCCAATGCAACTTTAAATTATGACTACACCTTTCTGCAACACGTTGTATATCAGGAGCCACTCTGGTGTGGTGTGGGTGTTTCTATGTATTTACTTGTGGTATTTACAAAAGAAAAGTAGTATAATAATATGTAGTATATCCGTATCCTGGTACCCATAACACAAGCATATAAGCTTAGCTTGGGACCAGAGGACGTTGTGTTAAATGTCCGTGAATATTTATTTATAGTTAAATACATAGAAGTTAGTAAAAGCGTGTAAATAAATAAAATTCTTTGATTGAAATCTACACAATTTCAATATGGCCGACATCAACGGTAGGCAGACATGAGAAATTGTGCGTTTTCTCACGCCCCATGGCTCACAATCTGATACGTGATCTGAGATATACTGATGAGCGTTGGGTCTCATTGTCAGTGATTAGCGGGTGTCCACTAATTACGTAATCTATCTATACTAATATTATAAAGCGGAAGAGTTTGTGTGTTTGTTTGTTTGTTTGTTTGTTTAAACGCGCTAATTTCAGGAGGCAGAGGGCCGATTTGAAAATTTCTTTCAGTGTTAGATATTTGTGTTGTATATGTGTTGTATATTTATCGAGGAAGGCTTTAGGCTTTGTATATGTATAAAAAAAAGACGAGGTGAGAAAGAGATAGATATATCTGTGATTGACGTCGTAAGTATACATCTCGGTATCTTAATAATATATATCTGTCTCTTTTCGCCTCGTCTTTTTTCTATATTCATCTGTTTCTTTCTCGCTATATTAATATATCTTAATATACCGTTTGTAATGTGGAATAACTGTGGATTTTGTTGCCACTGACTCTACTATACATCTTACTATATTCTTAACACCATACCCTACTGACACTCAGACTCCTTATGAAGCGTAAAGTACATATTTTTAGTCCTATCTTATTAGCATAAAAGTGTTAAGTTACATTTGGTAAAATCTATATTGTCCAGCCTGGGTCAGATTAGATAGGTACTCATCTTAAGCAGAGGAAGTGCTAACAGTGGTACGCAAATAGGCTGAGAATTAAGGATACATTATTCTAAAGATTGTCACAATGTATATTACATTTATTTTTTGATAGGGGCATTAATTTATTTTCATATTTATTCAACATTCTTTTTAAAAAATAGAGAAGCACGCGGCAAGCTATTCTACACAATATGAAATTAAATCTCTTCAAAAAATTCAAGATAATTAAAATCGAACTTCAAACGAAGAAACGAATTCTTTTAGAAAGTTCGTTTGATGTTACTACCCGCTGACACTGAGACCATATCTTTATAAAATAACTAATTTGAATGAGACGCGTGCATTATTACAATTTATAATGATGATCCTTACGCCTTTCATTTTGAATATATTTTGTATTTTAGAATTGATTAGAGAAAATACATAATATACTATAATATGCTGTGAAAGTTCCTTGATCCTTGAGTTATTTAAACGGGTGTGGTTAGTTATGTAAGCGTCTTTGGTTAATCAGTCACAAATATTTGTGTAATATATAATTTACATTTATATGCGTTGCTTTCTTTATAGCCTTAAAGACCTTCGAAAATCCCAAAAAGGCGTATTATAAAATTTTTTATTGGAACAGCTTGGGAGTAGGTTGCTCTGGCTGGAGCAATACATATTCTTTAATGTAATGTTTTATTACCATTGTAAGTATAATTGACATTTAATTTTTAAAAAAAGATTCATTTAATTAAAAGCTCTGCTGAGTTTCTTACGCCGGTTCTTCTCAGCAGATTGCGTCCTGGCCCTCAAGTCTCGTATTTCAATGGTGTCACAATGGCATCACAATGACACATTATAACCTCAAAAATTAACAATAGACTACCAAACTTGATAAAATTCGCCACCAAACAATCAGTTATTGCATTTTTTTGCAATAACACTAAATAACTAATGGCGAATTCTGAACCGGTGGTAGGGAAAAAGAAATGTTGGGACATGTCATAAGAACATAATTTTCAAAAATAAAAATTATGTCTAGGTACTTGATTATTCTACTCGATTATATTATATGATTTTTTAGGGTTCCGTACCCAAAGGGTAAAAACGGGACTCTATTACTGAGACTTCGCTGTCCGTCCGTCCGTCCGTCCGTCTGTCACCAGGCTGTATCTCAAGAACGGTGATAGCTAGACAGTTGAAATTTTCACAGATGATGTATTTCTATTGCCGCTATAACAACAAATACTAAAAATAAAATAAAATAAATATTTAAGGGGGGCTCCCATACAACAAACATGATTTTTTACCGTTTCTTGCTCGATACTAATAACGTTACGGATACGATAATGGTACGGAACCCTTCGTGCGCGAGTCCGACTCGCACTTGACCAATTTTCATTTCATTTCATTTCCCAATAATTAACCGACTAAAAAAAGGAGGTTCTCAATTCGTTTATATGTGTTTCTGTAATTTCTTTTTATGTTTGTTACCTCATAACTTTTAAGTGGGCGAAGGCGAAAAGCGAAATTCTTTTTTTATTTGAAAGCTGGTGGATCCCGTGTGGTCGCCGATTGGCACCTGGATATGATGGATCTCCACACTCTTAAGCACAGCCATTTTGGGAAGTAATGTGACGTTGTCTAATCCGTTAACAGTCAGATTAATCCGTCACCACACGGTTTTAGAGGAACAGAAGATTTTACAATCAGAAGGATAATTAAGACTTTCTTCATTTTTCTATGTGTATAAGGTCATTGCCATACCACAGTTTTTTCCCAGAATAATTAATTGTTCAATAATAATACATAAGCATGTATTTAACGGGATTCTAAGTTTTTTGCGCTAACAACACAATCAACTTAAGGCTATGTATGAGAGTTGGCATGGGAATACAAATTACAATTAGACAATGTATTATCCTATAATAACTAGTTGAAAAATTAAATATCTCGAATAGTTTTATAAGGTTTTTTTTTTATAAAAACACTAACCGCCTTATTACAAAACGCGGACTAAGTTTAAGCCACAGTTTAAGCCTGGTTTTTAAACACTTCAATTGCGCATTTCAAGCAGATTTTTCTCAAATCCTAGATCTAACAACGACCTTAGTCTTAAACCGACGCCAAACTAGTGTCAGAGCGGGTCTAACTATCCAATTCCTCGTAAATAAATTTTGTTAAACCTGGGTTTAACGTTGAGCCGCGTTTTGTAATAAGGGGGTAACGGTCTTATTCATAATGACTTATCAGAGGTTAAAACGGAGATTTTATCAGAGAGATAATAGTTTTAGCGTAAAAAGACTATTATGAATAACAAGTTTTGACAATTTTCGTGAACCTATTTTAGCGAACTTTGAAACCTCAGATAAGTCATTATAATTAAGACCATAAATCTTTACTTATTATAAAACAAAGTCGTTATTTTTGTATGCATGTCTCACCGTGACCTTATATCTTCAAAACTACGCAATGGAGTTTGATGCGATTTTTTTTAATAGATAGAGTGGTTCAAGAGGATTGTATTTTTGTTTAATTTGTTTTGGGTTGTTGTAGGGTTTGATTACTAAATTCTACGCGTACGAAGTTGCCGGCAACAGATAGTTAACAAAATAAACTACTTACTTTTCTTTAAAGACGAAAAATTCAAAGTCACGCAGTACACGGCGGAGGTAAGTGGAAATGCTGGGAGAGGACTCCCGAGAAAAATATGTACTCCGATGTCATCGCCGGCATACTCCAAAGGGGCAAGTGCGTAGCACTTTCAACCGTCGGGCATGTATGACCAGATGTTTGAGTGTGGGTGAAGCCAAGGAAGTATGTTTGGATCGTAGCAGATGGCGCTCTATAACCTACCCCCATGGGAAAAAGGCGTGATGTTATGATGATGATTATGACGAAAAATTGTAATTGATCTTGAAATCTCAATTTTATTTTTTAACAACAATTGCTTAGTCGCTAGATTTTTTTATAGTCCATGTAGAGAGAATAGAGCGCGACAGTTTAGAGACTAATCTAATTTACACTCTAATTTCTACGTACACGTTTTTGTTTGGTGTTTTTGTGTTTTTTACGGAGCTTTTTGATTCGACGTACGTAAAGTTTTTATATTTTTAACATGCTTAAATTAGGTAGGTGTATTAATTTATGTAACGGAATCTTTGAAAGTGATTTTCACCCACTTGAAGTATTCGAATTGATCTGAAATATGCACACATATTAAGGACCGATAACAATACCAAAATTTTTAAAAAAATATCCGGATTTTGATGCGAATTTTTCTATTTTTTTAACTAAGAAAATTAAAAAGTTATTACAACCATCATGAGGTAGAAAAAGATTGGTGTTTGGGTGGATCAATGATATCTTATTACACAAAAATGCCTAAAATAACTCCACAATTGAAACAAAACAATCAGTTTTAATGCGGATTGGGCGTTAATTATTATAAAATATATTGTTAAATTAACTGCCACAAATGGCAATACATTGCCTATTGGGCAAACTATAAAATAAACACATTACAATATTTTGTAATACATAAAGCCCATTTAAGTTTTTGTATAATTTTTGTTGATTATGGTAATTATAAATGTTTTAGGAGAGACCCTACATACTTTAATACACGTAGTAGTGTTTCTCAAAGTTATCGTCTTAAATGCGTATAAATAAAACTTGATTTTATGGTTTGATTGGGGGATGATTTTTAGCTGAAAAAGACATAATTAAGCAGGATGTGTGGTGACGGATTAAGAATACAAGTGTCAACACAGAGAGAGAGACAGGATTTAAGGCAGACCCACGAAAAGAAAGATGGATTACGTGAATGTATATGAATGAAGCAGTGCAAATTAGGTTTGTAGATGGAAATTCCAAACCTTAAAGAATCCAGTGTATTATTTAAAGTGATAGAAGCATAGATATACTCTTTATCTATAATATAACGCAAAAACAATTAAAATCTATAAAAAAACAGAAGTACGAAACGTCTTTTTTCAAAGAATTTGTAGGTAAAATCCGCTTCATCTATATTTGTCCCTTTCAGCGCGGCGCTCGGAAATAGGGATAGCAATACCTAAGGCAAATACCTAAATGAGGAGTACAGTACCCTCTTAAGCCGCCCGGTTCTTCTCAGCAGATTGCGTCCTGAACCGGTGGTAGAGAAAAAAATGTTTGGAACTGTCATAAGCACAAAATTTTCTAAAAACAATAAAATTATGTCTAAGTACATGTTTAAATGATTTTTTTAGAGGAAGTACAAATTTTTCATTTCATTTCACGTACACTTTGAGAAGCCCTGTTCTATGGTATTTACGCCATATTATAAGTGAAATCTTGTGTACCAACATTATAATTGGTGTTGCAACAACAATTCTGCGTGGTATCATCAAATTAGTTTTGATGTTCACGTATTTATGGCGAATAACATATGAAAGCGTATCCATTAACCGACTGTGTTGCGAAAGAACGGTCATGTTTTGCGAGTATTTGTTTATTTTCTTCTGCTTATTTTTAAGCTTTATCTGTACTAATATTATTTAAAGCTGAGGAGTTTGTTTGTTTGAACGCAATAATCTCAGGAACTACAGGACAGATTTGTAAAACTCTTTCAGTGTTAGATAGTAAATTTATCGGGACACATTATAACATTACACTGCGGTCAATAGGACCGAAGCTTATATGGAAAATGTTACAAAAAACGGGAAAATTTTCTAATTTACATGCGTACGAAGTCGCGGGGAACTGCTATGGTCTTATTCATAATGACTTATCGGAGGTTTAAACGGAGATTTTATCGGAGAGATAATAAACGTTTTAGCGTAAAAATACTATTATGAATAACAAGTTTTGACAATTTTCGCGAACCGATTTTAGCGAACTTTTAAACCTCTGATAAGTGATTATGAATAAGACCACTAGTCTCTATTAAAGCTTAAGAGAGCTCGATAGCAAACCCTGCCTGATACAAAAATATGGGCATCGGACTCCGCTGTTTTCTTCCTGAAGTCTGCCTCTAGAGCATAGAATATTGAAAATGGAAGCTTATATATATAATTCATTAAGGTATGCTTTCTAAATTCCGTACGAAGTCACGGGCAACGGCTAGTAAAAAATGTTTCAAATTAAAAATAAAATAATGAATAAAAGTTACTACGCACAGGCAGTCAACCATAAAAATATAGTACTACATAACTTTAATAATTCATATTTTTATTATGACTAATTATATAAATATTATAAGTTAATTATTTGTGTTGTTAATTAAAGCATAACAAATTAATAATCACAATTTGTAATTAAACAGCATAACTGTGACGTAATCAAGGTCTTATACATACTAATGCTTTTTAATTAAAAGGCTTTTTTTTCTAACACTTGCGCGACTCATTTGTTTAAATAAAACTACTTTTTACGGATTAAGAAACGACGAAACGCCGGGCCAAAATTTAAAACAAATATACCTACGCGTCTAAATCCGTAAAAAGTAGTTTTATTTAAAAGGCTTTTGTTAGTTCGGTACATATCTATCAATGTACTAATCTATGTCGTATTCGACGGGCCTCGTGATCTAGTGGTTCATGTAACGGACATGAGGCTATTCATGAGAAAGCGGGTTCGATTCCCGCACGGGACATTTGTGTGATATTTATAATATTGTGATATAATTGTTTGTACTACATCTGGGTGTTTACTATGTATTTTATTATGTACTAGCTGTTGCCCGCGACTCCCTACGCGTGGAATTTAGGAAAGTTTAATAAAAATGCATCCAGTAGTCTTTACGTGAAAGAACAACAAACATCCTTACATTTATAAATGTAAGGATGTTTGCTGCATCCAACATTAACCAAACATCCAAACATTGGAGTATGGATAGAAGACCGAGGAAACGTTCGCGTCGCTCAGCCAACAGATTAAGTATTTTATTTTGTTGCGCGTAATTCTTTTTTCGTCATATCTCCTAAGATATTCATTTAAATTGCATACTGTAAAAAGCAGTTAAAATCTATATTAAATATGTAAGCTAACTAAGGTATTTAATTTGATAAAAATATTCCTATAAACACATAAATAGCTTTTGAAAACACCCCATTGAATTTGATAATTTTTTTGACATTATTATGGGTACAGCGGGTTTTCCTTAAAAGATAGACATGTGCCCTCGCGGACTTTTTTGAAGAACTATAGGTAACACACAATTTTATTCCTCCATACATTACTTAGTTGTATCTCACATGGATGAGACGGTGTTTTCATTTAAAGCTCGCGCGATTTCGAAATCCTCCACAAATTTAATCATATCTCATCCAATATACAGCAAACCCCAACAAATTATGCAAAAAGCCATCCTCTTGAACCATTCTATCTATTAAAAAAAACTTTTTGTAAATAAATACATACTTATAATACAAAGAAACACCCAGACGCAGTACAAACATTTGTATGACAATTATAAATATTACACAAATGATTGTTCCAAGCGGGAATCGAACCCGCGATCTCAGAACCACTCAAGCACGAGGCTCGTCATTTCGTATTTCACGCACCCATAAATATGTAAGTGGGTTCAAGTCAGCTGAGTGAAGTAGCTATAGACACTACATCTGGTAAACTTGTGGCTGTACCCAAATTGATGTCGCAAGAAAAACGCAGAGTTGCCAGCCAATTGCCAGCGGGCCGCGAGGCGTGGCGGAATAGAGATTAACTCGCGGATTTACATAAAACATCTTACATAAGAGAAAGTTGCTAAACATAAAGATATAACTCAATTTACACATGTTTGTTTGAATAACAATGAACATTTTGTACGGAACAAGCAAATTACGAAACGACTTTTTATTTTTTTAACACCGAAAAGATGGCACCTATTTTTCTCAGAAGAGGAAAGAGATATTAAATTAAATTAAAAATAGTGTGTCGTCCGTATCCTGATGGATTAAGAATACAAGTGTCACCGCCCCCCCCCCCTTTTTCGATCCTAGGGTGCCAGGTGGTAAAAGATAGCTAAGAAATATCGTACACATAACCTCTGTGAGAGACGAAAAATTCGACCACAATCCCATGATCCCTCATAATGTGGAGGAAGCCCGAGCGAGCCCAACAGTGCTACGTTAATGATGTGGAGAAAGAGAGATATCATCACAAGTGGGACTTGAATCCAGTTTATGTTTGTGGTAAATTAATGTAGAAATAAAATCCACGTCAATCTGTAGTTTTGTTTTCTGTAAAGAATACTAACTAGGCTACCAAGAACTGCAATCTGACTATCTATGAGTGCAATCACTCTCTATACAGATGGCGACTCTAACAATTGAATAACTCATTTATACTATAACTCAGCTATGCCTAGATGGCGTTAGTATCGAGTTAAAAGTCACTGTTGTTTCCTTGCCGCCTTTTACCACAGATTTTTTTCTTTTTCTCTAAAACTTTTCACTACAGGTAACATCGCTAGTAAAATGTTTATACAGATGTATGTAATACATGTAATGTATATATTAATATAATGATTCATAATTATAAATAAACACATTACATCATTGACTAATACGTGTAATATAAAAACTGCGCTTTTGTAATAACCTGTTATATGAGCTGTTTACTTAGTTGGTGCCATAGATAATACATTTATTATAGTTAGTGGTAGGTAGTTAGTGCTAACAAATGTTAACAAAACATGATAACTGTTTGTTTAATAATATTATTATAAAGAGGTTTGTTAGTAGTCATGTAGGGGGGTATTTTACAAAAATAGTTTTATTTTATAGAAATTTTGCTTTTTTAAATACGCGCCAAAAAAGCAAAATTTCACATTTCATAAAACCCTCTTCATAACTTAAGAGGATACCAAAATAGCTTCGTGCATCTATGTACGAAGTTTTCATTTTTTCTTTAGATTGAATGGCTAGAGCTCTAATTTTTAAGTATATGTTTTTTCAATATATGATCTAGGATGGCATCAACTCGGAAACGCGATTGAAAAAAATTTTCTCGATAGAAAATCTTAGCGAAATAACCTCTCTCATTTTTTATTATTTTCATTTGTCGGTCTATTATCGCGTATTAACTAATGAAATAACTTTAAAAACATAACTAACTATTATATATAGAAACACGTAAATCAGAATTAAAATATATAGATTTTGAGCAAACAAAAAAACATCCCTAATTCTTCATTTTCTATACCTACTAGCAGCTGTGTTAATATGTACATGTCGACGATAATATTGATGTAGGCCCTTAAGTAAAATATTAATGTTTAGGGACTTTTTGCTCGAAACCTTTACATTTTTAGCCAGTACACTGTTGGGCACGGGTCTCCTCCATTTTGGGAGGGATTACGGTCTACTATGACGCGCTAACCTGGCGTGTTGGCACTGTTGGCACATTTAGCCACTACTGATGTCGGGTAAATACAAAGTACAGTTATAGTCTACTTAAAGTTTGAATTGTGAAAGAAAATTTTATTAAATATATATTTTAGAGGTCTTCGTCAAGGTAACGGAATATGTAACATTATGTATTAAACGATGTTAATGAATTCAGATTGAATTTTTATGCTGTTGAGAATATTGCAGTAATATATTTGATATTATCATAATATCCGGCGCAATATCTCTATATTTTATGTTGTCTTTTAAGGTAACGCTATCAATTTTTCATCATGAAGGGGCCACTCCTTTAGTCGGATCCTGGTAATACCTGAGTGATTACCATATAGTCCGGTTTTTGGGCGCGGAGAAACACCATGGGGTTTTGTGGGTAGTCTGGCCGCCGCGCCACCGGGAGCCCCACACGAAACTCGAAGGTTGCCCCCGCAACTGGATAGGCGAAGTGCGTTCCCCATGTAAAAAAACCACGTTTGTATGTTCAGGAGTGGTCCAATAGAACGACTGATGGAGGCAATCAAATCTCGCTATGAATTCCATCGCGTCACTACGCACGCACAAACGCACACTTACAAATCTAACTCTATGCTATGCAGCTAATAAATACACACACTAGCACTCTGTCCGATATCTGCACACTCTGAGTATGAGCATTGCTCAGCTTAGACGTATGTATGTCCTGGTAGGGAAAAATATTTAGGCGTTTCATATTAGCAGAAACTTTGTTAAAATTTAGTCATATCGAATAAATGATTTTTCCGTATGGTAACGAATTAATACAACGGTCACCATACCATTTCATCTCCAAGGTGCTGTTAAAGCCATGCCATGGCCCGGGGCGGCCAGCATGAGAAGGGCGGCGAAAGGCTTTAAGTTTAAAATTTAGCTCTGTCTCTATAGGGCGGCTTAAATTGGCCTGGGACGTCAAATCAAATGGCCTGGGGCGCTAATTTACAAAATACCCCTCTGAATATTACTATTATTCTGTGATTACTAGCAGTGAATATCGATCGAGAGACTGAAAACTTGAAACTAAACCGTATGCCAACACGCCTGGTTAGCGTGGTGTAATAAACAAAAACCCTCCTAAAGCGAAAGAGGCTTTTGTCCAACAGTGAGGGATTAATGGGCTGGGAAGGGAATAATTAATTAAGTTTTAGGATAGTAGAAATCCGTGGCCATTTATAAGACAAAGCAAGGATATTACAAATGCAAATAACTTGGGGTTTTTTGCCAACCTTGTATAGTAAAGGTCCTAGAATCGATTTCGTCATTTAAAAAAAAAACTAATTGGCTAATTTCGTAACTAAGTCCTTCAAGTAGGTCTAGGCTGTTTACTAATAAACAATAATAAATGAATTATAAAATTTCTTGTCATATCCTGTTTTAGTTATCAAAATTCATGGTCACTGTAATAAATAAACCTTAACCGCTATATTTTTACGGTCTTATTCATAATGACTTATCGGAGGTTTAAAAGTTCGCTAAAATCGGTTCGCGAAAATTGTCAAACTTATTATTCATAATAGTTTTTTTACGATAAGACGTTTATTATCTCTCTAAACGGAGATGTTATATCTGCGTTTAAACCTCCGATAAGTCATTATGAATAAGACCGTTATTCTCTATCACTTGAGCGACTCATTTGTTTAAATAAAAGTGAAATAAAACTACTTTTTACGGATTTCGGCGTCACGCGTCGGGTTGAAATTTTAAACAAATACACGCGTCTAAATCCGTAAAAAGTAATTTATTTAAACATGATGACAATGAGTCGCGCAAGTGTTAGAGAATATTCCGTAAAAGTGGTTTTATTTACGCTTTTTTTTTTAATAATGTAATGGATTTAGTACCTAACTGCCTCATTTTTATAGTCCCTACTAATAGAATAATACATAATGTTAACTAAGTAGTTTCATCAAAATCCGTTTAGCACATTTAGCGTGAAAGTGAGATCTACACAATTAAATTTCACTTTAATATATTTTGTTTAAAAGTTAAATTATGGTATGTAGTTACATATAACTAACCCAGTTTTTGATAATCTGAACTTCATTTAATTCATGCCCATATTTTCGTTATGCTCATACATAATGTATGTGTCTATGGCAAGTCATTTGTCACGCTCTATATCCTAAAGTAACGTAAATAGCAGAAGCTATTTAAGATACAAAAATAAAATGTAAACCATTTTCCTTTCATTCATTTGATATGGTTGTTATTCAAACAGAAGGTTTGTATGTAAAATCTTATTTACCGTACTCCTCCGGAACGGCTTGACCGATTTTTATGAAATTTTGAATGCAAGGTATTCAGTAGGTCTGAGAATCGGACAACACTATTTTTCAAACCCAATGACATTTTTATGGCAAAACAACGTTTGCCGAGTCAGTTAGTAATTATATGAAAGTATATGAATGTAAGGCCAAAGGCAGACCAAAGATAAGCTGAATGGATTGTGTGAACGAGGACATGAAGAAGATGGATGTAAATTCACAGATGACGTGTGATAGCAGAGTATGGAGGAAGAGAACATGTTGCGCCGACCCCAGATAAATGCGAAAGAGAGCAGGGAATGAATGATGATGTATGTATAAGTATGTATATGTTACTCTTTCATGCAAAAACTACTGAATGTATTTAATGAAACTTTACAAAATAACATTAAACTTTGCATTTAAATAATTATACTTGTTACATAGTCTATAAGCCTTCCTCGATAAATGTATTATCCAGCACAGTTATCCAGCACTGAAAGAATTTTTCAATTAAGACCAATGCACAGTGTACGGACGGTTGCTAAAAACGGATTTTTTTTATTCTGCTCAATTATGGATGGATGTAAAAGGCGAGAGTAGAACACCCAGATGCCAATTCTGTCTAGTTTTGGTGCTATGTGATACCAAAGTTTGCTGTTTTTTTGCGGTTCGAAAACGAAAAAATGATATTCCTTTTATATTATTTTTCTATTAACTAAATATTTGATAGTATCTGATAGCAAATTTAATAAAGTATATTTGATGATATTTTCCTATGCAATAATGTCAATATTAGGGCTAAAAAAAGTTAATTTTAGTTTATCAGATTTAATTTTTTTTCTTTAATGTTACACACTTTTCGCATCAAATTATTACTTTAAAATGAAGGTAAACAATCATTCTATGCACACAAAAAAAACTAGATGCCAAATCCGTGGAACTTTTGAGAAAATTGAGATAACGCAATTTACAAACTTAAGTGACAACTGGGCTATCGAAATGAAAAATGGGAAAAAAGTTTTGACGACAATGACCTGTTATGCCTTGTCCTAGAAGAACTAGACTAACTACTGATATGTAATTTTAAATTATGGTAACAATGTACTTAGTATGTATTAATAATTGGTCAAGTGCGAGTCGGACTCGCGCACGAAGGGTTCCGTTTTTTTTCCGTTCCGTTCCGTCCGTCCGTCCGTCCGTCCGTCCGTCTGTCACCAGGCTGTATCTCAAGAACGGTGATAGCTAGAGAGTTGAAATTTTCACAGATGATGTATTTCTATTGCCGCTATAACAACAAATACTAAAAATAAAATAAAATAAATATTTAAGAGGGGCTCCCATACAACAAACATGATTTTTTTACCGTTTCTTGCTCGATACTAATAACGTTGCCTTATGTTGCATAGATAATGGTACGGAACCCTTCGTTAATTTTGTACCTTTGGAGAAAAAAAACATTATCTGAAAAGTAGAAAATGCCTGTTTTAAGACTAAATACTGACGTAACAGCTTAGCAAATTAAGAAGTAAGTAATGTGATACAATACAAGATTAAATTTTTAAACAGATAATTTCAAAGAAATATAACTTTTTCGTAATTAAGTCGCAGAAAAACGACGAACTTTGGTACCGCATAGCACCAAAACTAGACGGAATTGGCATCTGGGTGTTCTACTCTCGCCTTTTACATCTTTATGCCAGTCCATAATTAAGCAGAACAAAAAATTTCCAATTTTAGCTCCCGTCCGTACACTGTCCAGTGGTTCCTGAGATTAGTGCGTGCAAACAAATAAATTCTTCAGCTTTATATTATTAGTTTTTATGGACATAATAGTATGTACTTTGTTTCGTGACTTGTCACGTGTTTACATCGAAACTTTTGGAAGGTCAGTGTGTTTTATGATCCGCGATGTAATGGTGTAGCATAAATAAAATATTAGAAGGGTTCTATAATACAACCCAACTAATTAATTAGATATAGAGCACAGAACACTACGGGTTATGTGAAGCAGTTTACGGACTATCGGTTATAAAGTCGCGAGTTCGATTCCCGCCTAAGACTAATTAGTTAACTAATGTATTTGACTAGCTATTTGTACTGCGTTTTCTATTTCTTAAAATTATATAATTACATAAAAATAGTTTATATATTACATCAGTTTCTGGTACCGATAATATCTGCCGGGTTGGTGACGGATTAAGTATAACGACCCTTTTTTCTTCCCAGGGGACTATAAAAGCCAGCCAAGTGATATACACTAATAAGTGAGATGTAAACAGATAGAGACGAAGGCCTTGAAAATAAACCCTGTGCCAACACGTCTAGTCAGCGCGGTAGACCATAATCCCTCCCAAAGTGGAGGAGGTCCGTGTGAGTGGGCAACATCTTATTTAACTCTTTGGTGAGCAACTGGGACCATAATGGACTGGAGGGTTAAAAATGTAAAAAAAATTGTGTAAAATTAAATAAAGATGTCGCTTTTATTTATTGTCTATAACTACATAATAATATTCATCATTCTAATACTTTTATTTTAATATCGTTCAATACGTACAAATCTTATAATATCTCAGATTACAAAACGACCTTAGATTTGCCTTAAATAGCTACGTAGACCGGTAGAGAATGTCTCGAGAATAAGAAATCTTACGGACATTCTTGTTAAATTACTGTACAAAGGAAATTATGAATAATATTAAAAAGTTAACAACAGTCTTACTTAGTAGAGTATGAAATGTGGGTCTTACTGCCTTAAATATTTGTTAAATCTCCAAATAAAATATACATCTTACCTTTCTTATTGGATTCGAATAAGAATCAGAAAGTCATCCAATTCTAAACAACCTGTTTTCTGTTATAAAATTATTACAAAATCCATAACAAACTATATTATTTATCACGTCAAATTATTACACCTTAATCAAACAAATAATTTCACTAATATTTTGCCGATTAATAGCACTCACGAGTTTGTTGTTTTTAAATAAAAAAACGTACACTCAGCGTCGCGGTGCGCACGCGCAAGACATGCAATAATTCGTACGGCGACGGTACTACTGTAAGAACCAATCACTGTATAGCATTCTCCGAAGTTTAAGTTATAATGCAAACAAGTTTGAATGGTAATCAGCTGTCGTAAATAAGCCAACTTGAGTATACGTTCTTGTAAAACCGGTTAATATAAATGTTTCTTGATTATTGCAACTTACTTTCAACTTTAATCATAAGATTTAAGCTTCACAATCATCTACAAAATGAAAAGTAAATTCAAAACGCTTACTATTGCATTATTGGAAATAGAATTCTTGTTTCAGTGACCATAAGTTGCATATTCAGTTATTCGCTTAAATTATGAATGAGAAATCTCATTGTTAGTATTTTGAGCTTTACACTAGAAGCATTAGTTGTTATATTGCTAACTATATAGTAATTCACTTGATCACCTTAGAAGAAATGTGGCCTCGAGAGATATGTGCGATGCATATTTGAGTGGTTAAAAAGCGCGCACAGAATCTTGATATTTTATCATCGTATAAGTTACATAGCACCTGTTGAACTTTTCTATTGTTTTGCAATTTATGCTTAGTGAGTTAGTGGTTTCGAAACACTAATATTTTCTAACTTTAGTTTTTTCGAAATAACTAACAGCGACATCTTTATTTCATTTTTCACAAATAATTTATAACGTTTGTTTTTCAGTTTCGAAAGAATGCAGGCTGCATACCTATTTTCTTTGTATTTTCGAAATAATTAACAGTGACATCTTTACTTCATTTTACACAAATAACTTATAACTTTTTCTTTTCTTTATGTATTAAAAATAAACGAATTGCTACAAACTCTTATTTTCTTAGTCATGGTTTGTCTCATTATTATTACTTAACTAGCTGATTTCAAGAAATATTCTAATATTATTATTTAAACTTACAGATTAAATTAGTAATTTTTGTCTACTTACGAAAATAATTCGCTACTTGACACTAGATGGCAGAAAATTTAAGTTCCTTTTTGCTTTTAGATGATAGATAATATAGCAACATTTTAATTACCTACATAAAATTAATTACAATTTATGACTCATAGATGATAAATTTAATGTTTGTCATAATGGAAACTGTTCACTGTCACTCACGTAACAAACGGTTCCGTACTTCCGTTAACATAAATACGTGACTCTTATAGTAAACAAGTAACAGACAGTTCGCTAATATTATTGTTATTAAATTCCCTTAAGAGCTGGTGATAGTCTATTGAATTCCGATCTTTTATGTAACTGTCCGTGTGGTGACGAATTAAGCAAACAAGTGTCACCACTCCTTTTCCTCCCCAGGGTGCTGTAAAACCAGCTAAGGAATATTTTACACAGATAACATCTAAAAACGGAAAACTGAAAACTAAATCCCGCCCAACAATGGGACGTTAATTGGCTGGAGGGAGGGAAGCCTCACCTCATGCAAGGTTAGTCTACTATATAAAAATAAGTCGGATTTTCCTTCCTGACGCTATAACTCCAGAACGCACGAACCGATTTCCACGGTTTTGCATTCGTTGGAAAGGTCTCGGGCTGCGTGAGGTTTATAGTTTTTTTTTTTTTTTTTTACTTTTTTTTGGTATGGCAAAACAACGTTTGCCGGGCCAGCTAGTATGTAATAAAACAAAACATCAGTGCAATAATTTTAATATGTCATGAATGTTATATATTCACAATAACATAAAATTATTACAAACTATAATAAGTAGGTATATGTATTTGCAAAACAAAAAGCTATTTTAGGAATAATTTTATAATTTTCTGTGAAAAAAAACTAAGTTTTACAGTTTTTCTGAACTAAAGGCCACTAGGCAGCAGCACTTACATGATCAAGAAACATGCCAAAATGACAATTAACTTTGCAATTGGTTTGCTACGCTTGTACATATTAAATTTAATTATAGTAGAAAAGTGATCACCACTAGCGGGACTTGAACCCACGACTTTGGGATACCATCATTCTACCGACTGGGCTATTGTGACAGTGTCTTAGAATATTAAATCTGGCGCATTGGCGAGGTAACACACGCCTCCCACTAAATCTCCTCACGCACACTAAGACACGACAATGTCAGTACACAATGAGTATGATCATTGCTCCCGTATGTTTTTCGGCGTCATTTTTTTTTTTGTTAATAAATAAATATTCATGGACATTTCACACAACGTCCTCTGGTCCCAAGCTAAGCTTATATGCTTGTGTTATGGGTACCAGAATACGGATATAATACATAAACTACTTTTCTTTTGTAAATACATACTTATAATAGATAGTAAACACCCAGACGCAATACAAACATTTGTATGGCAATTAAAAACATCACACAAATTATTGTCCTGACCGGGAATCGAACCCGAGACCTCGTGGTCGGCAGTCCGTTGTATGAACCACTAGACCACGAGGCCCGTCTATCCGTATCCGTCATTAATAAGTAATTATATTTATTTTATTTATTAAGCTTAGCCTTTACTTCAGAAAAAAAAATCAGTAATTAAATATACGCAAAATAAAGTAATAAAATAAAAATAAATAACACTTATGAGTTTTATAACTGCATTCTTTTTGTACTAAAATTATTTACTTACAAAATAATTAAGCGCGCTACGCACTATCCATCTTGCTGTACGTACCGTCATGGTTGATGGAAGGCTTGGCGTACGACGATAATAAACGAATTTAACAAATATATCGAAATTCGATCGACGTATTCATTAAAAACGTCGATTGTATGTCATGAAATGTCCATGAATATTTATTATTATTTATTATTGTGGACATCAAGGATTCCGTACCAAAAAGTAAAAGGGGGGCTCCCTATTGAGACTTCGCTGACAATTCATCCGTTTATGACTAAATTGTATCTCCGGAACGATGATAGTTAGACAGTTTAAAACTTCACAGTTAATATAAATATCAGTAATATAGATGCTATAACAACAAAATACTCAATATCATTCTGTCCTATATCCCATTATCGGGTGTCCTATTATTTGTAGTTGGTATGGCGACTAAAGTTACTTCTGTATACTAAGCGAATACATCTTTACTTATAAAATAAATAAATATTCATGGACATTTCACACAACGTCCTCTGGTCCCAAGCTAAGCTTATATGCTTGTGTTATGGGTACCAGAATACGGATAGAATACATATAATACTTTTTTTTGTAAATACATACTTATAATACATAGAAAACACCCAGACGCAGTACAAACATTTGTATGACATTTATGGATATCACACAAATGATTGTCCCAAGCGGGAATCGAACCCGAGACCTCGTGATCGGCAGTTCATTACATAAACCACTCCACCACGAAGCCCGTCAAATGTTTTTATATAACTTGTTTTTATTTTTGGAACAGAGAATTATTTTTGTGAGGGGATCACATGTTCCAAAAATAAAATTGCGTCCTCTAAGAAATGCAAAGCTCATGTAACATTTCAATGGCCTAGTACGTCAATGCTCACAAGATTTTTCAAACGTGCACGACTTAAGCGGGACGTACAGCAAAATGGATAGTGTGTAACGAGATTTAGATGTATGATACATTATATTCTTAATTTCATAATTTAGACTAGATTTTACACATTGTTATAAACACAAATGTATATATAGTGCGTACAGGTTCAATTCTTAAGACACATAAATTTAGCCTAGCTAAATTGTATTTCATAGACTAATAATACCGATTCTACATGCACAACTAAACTAAAAGATGAAAATTGACAGTGTTAATAACACAATTCGGCAATGTTAACTGAACTTTCTTAATATAAAAACTGTATATTATTGTGACTATAACCCATCCCAGAATTCGAAATGTTATTTGACAGTTACTAAATGTCAAACTTGAAAATATTGCTGCCACATTTTTGGCAATATTCATGGACATTTCATGATTTGATTAAAAGCTCTGCCGAGTTTCTTACGCCGGTTCTTCTCAGCAGATTGCGTCCTGAACCGGTGGTAGGGAAAAAAATTGGACATGTCATAAGCACATAATTTTTCTGAAAAATTGTGTCTACGTGATTAAATGATTTTTCATTTCATTTCATTTCATTTCAATAGTTGGCCAACCGTCATTTTTTTATCCCGGTTATTACCGATTATTCTAACCGACCAGAAATGTATAACATAAAGTAAAATAAACATGTCTTCAAAAACAAACAACGTTCATAATTCGCCATTTTACGGTTGGTTATTATTTGATTCTCGTTGCATTGTTCTATGATTCTGGCGAGCATAACACCATGCTAAACTATAGTAAGGTTATGAGTTTCAGAAAATAGTAATAATAATTAATTCTTAATATTCAGATCATTATTTATTCAGTTTATGTGTTTACTCATTCATAGATTAGACCCTACATACATATTACAAACTTTACCTCTGTATTAATACAGGGTGCTTCAAAAAAATGTATACCTACACACTTTACAACACTTCACACACAAGAAAAGGCCAGTGGATAGGACGCAGGGGGCCAATCTAGTTTCCAGCACGCTCTCCAGGCCTTACACCGCTGGATTTCTTCTTGTGGGGCACAGTAAAAGATGAGGTGTACAAACGTAAACCACGTAACCTAGACATTCTTTGGAATGAGATTCAAGCAGTGTGTAGAGAAATCTCATTGGACGTTTTGATACGATGTACAGAATCAGTGGTGACTCGTACTCAGAATTGTATTGATGCTGCAGGTCACCAATTTGAACAGTATTAACATTTGTTATTTATGTTTCATTTACATTGGACTTTCAGCTTTCTATTTTCCTGAAATTTAACTTTGTAGAACGGTAAACAAATTTTCTATGGAAGTTCAAAGTGTGTATACATTTTTTTGAAGCACCCGGTAGTTTAAATAACTTATATTTAAAACACAGATAACCTGCGATAGAGACCGCGTTACAAGATTTTTGTTAGCGACTAAACGCACCAACGTTGGAGAAAGCTTCTAGCGCTTACAGAACATTGGCTATCCGACGAAAAGTTAAATTGTATTAAACTATTTGGCTTGAAATTAGCGTCGAAGTTTTGCAGGAAAGAGATAGCCCACGGTGGGTCTTGCATATTTGTAAACGACGATGTACATTGTATTGAAAATAAGGACGTAGTAGCGTTATCTAGGGAACAATACTGTGAAATATCTGCTGTTGACTTAATAGACTATAAATTGACTATAATATGTATATATCGTACTAATTTAATCACTGGACACGACTTTTTAATGTATTTCGAACGTTTGCTCGATAAGATTACGGACTTAGACATAAATTTTTTAATTGTCGGTGACTTTAATATTAATTGTTTAGCGGACACGTACCCTGAGAAAAAGACGTTATCTGATCTATTATCTACGCATAATATTGTAAATATGGTAGATTTTGCAACTCGCGTGACATCAACAACGTCGACGTGTCTAGACCACTTGTATACGAATATGCCAGAGCAATACGTGCAGGCTATGCCTGTCATCACTAATTTGAGTGACCACCTCGCGGTTCGGGGTGAAATTTTATGCGAACAGCAGTCAGCGGGACCTGTTACCCGTCGTACCAGGGCATACTCCCAAGCTAATCGTGCCAACTTTACTGCCTCGATTGATAGCATAGATTGGCAACAATTATATCAGCAATCAAAATCGGCCGAGGACCTAGCGCAGTCAGTAATAAATGTGGTGGTAAATAAGCATGACGTATGTTTTCCTCTGACAAGGAAACCCAATCGTAAATTTGACTCATCGTGGATCACGCCCGTTGTTAAAAATATGAAATCATTATTATTTGACATATTTAAATTAAATAAATTATTTCCAGATGACATTTCCTTGCAATTGACTTTAGATAACTTAAGAAACAAATATGACTTGTTAACCACAAATCAGAAGACAGATTATTATAAAAAACTAATAGCTAACAGTAAAAGCACTTCTAAAGGTATGTGGAGCGTGGTAAATTACGAAAGGGGTAAAAATAACACACCCAAGGTTCCTTTTCCTGATATTGTGACTAAGAACGACGGGACTAAATTTGATAGCCCCAAAGAAGCCGTTGATGCCATGAATTTTCGATTCATTAACGCGGCTGTGTCTTGTGGCGTACCTATCGCGGATGTTACGGCTGTGCGCAACGCCTTATCACGGGCGTCGGCTCCAGCCGATCGTTCATTGAGATTGCGCCTATTCACAGAGACTGAGGTATTCTCCATTGTCACTTCCCGAATACCGCCAAAACGATCACGTGATGTGTACGGCATCTCAATGGATTTATTAAGAACAGCAATCATCCCTCTCACGCCGGTTCTGACATTATTGTTTAATGCCTGCCTCAGAGAAGGAACATACCCGTCACCTCTGAAGGTAGCTAAAGTGTCACCAATTTTTAAAGGAAAAGGGAAAAGAGAAGACATCGATGGGTACAGGCCTGTCTCTCTTATTCCTGCGGTCGCAAAAATTCTCGAGAACGGATTGAGCTCTAGGCTAACTGAATATTTGGCTTCCACAAACTCTTTAAGCGATCGCCAGCATGCGTATCGAGAGGGCCGGTCAACAACTTCGCTGACACGAGAGTTAATACGACGTGTTATGGCAGCTAGGGAGCGAAGGTACCAGGTAGCTGTGATTTGCTGTGATTTATCCAAGGCATTCGACGTAGCCGACCATAATATACTAGCAGTCAAACTGCAACATTACGGCATAGAAGGCAAATCATACAACTTGCTTACAGACCTATTACGAAACAGGTCCCAGGTGGTTGACGCTGGAGATGGCTGTAATAAGTCGGATCCACTGTCATCCGCCATAGGGGTAGCTCAGGGATCATCAGTGTCGAACATTCTATTCTCGCTATTACTAAACGACCTACCAAAAGCAGTATCACAAGCGGAGATTCTAATGTATGCAGACGACGTCGCGGCAATAGTTACTGCGCCTACTGTCGAGCGTCTTGAAGAGCAGCTGAACGAGGCTGCTTCTAGTCTTGCTACCTGGTTTAACGTTAATGGCTTGGCGTTAAATCTTAAGAAAACCCACTACATTTATTTTAACCTGTCTGGCCGACCGACGAAGCCGTTTAAAGTCCGAGTAAATGGAGTCGCTATCGAGCAAGTGGTCAATACTACATTCCTGGGCTTCGAAATTGACAGAGGCTTGACATGGGAAAATCATATTGACAAACTTTGCAGTAAATTGGGGAGCGCCTGTTATGCGCTTAGCCGTGTGGCGCGTATGGTGGGGGCCGACGAAGCGCGTGAGTGCTACTTCGCGACGGTACACTCGTTACTCCAGTATGGTGCTGAGCTATGGGGCCGCGGCGCAGACTGGTTACGGGCCTTCAGGATGCAGAAGCATGCCGTAAGGGCAGTGGCGAGAGTATCGCGTGATGACTCTGTAAGGTCCCACTTCAAAGAGCTGGGAATTTTGACATTACCATGCATAGTCATATTACAGGTGGCAATGTATGTGAGAACTAGGCTCGATACCTATAAAAAGCGTGGCGACGGACGCGCCTATAGCACTCGCGATCCGGATAAACTAGTGCCGATAAAACACTCCCTTACAAAGTCCTCCAAGTTAACACATATCATGGGAACGAATGTTTATAATCGACTGCCGGATAGTGTCCGTGCTGCTCCTACTGTAACATCTTTTAAATCAAGACTGAAGCGGTGGCTTGTCAAGCAAACGTTCTACACATTTGACGAATTCTTAGAATTGAAAAATTGAAAGCTTTTTATGTACCTATAAATCTAGTTGATTATTTACAGGTATAACCTTTTTATTATGTTTTTATTATCTTTGTACGTGACGATATATTATTTATAAAAAGAAAAAAACAAAAAAAAAGAAAGGCGTTGATTGTGGGGTATAGAATGTCTCTCTCCAGCCCAGTTACGTCCCACTGTTGGGCACGGGTCTCCTCCACTTTGGGAGGGATTATGGTCTACTGTGCCGCGCTGACCAGGCGTGTTGGCACAGAGTTTATTTTCAAGATTTCCGTCTCTCACAGAAGATGTTATCTGTGTGCAATATCCCTTAGCTGACTTTTACAGCACCCTTGGGAGGAGATGGGGTGGTGACACTTGTATTCTTAATCCGTCATCACACGGCGTTATACATATAAATAAATATTCATGGACATTTCACACAACGTCCTCTGGTCCTAAGCTAAGCTTATTATGCTTGTGTTATGTGTACCAGAATACGGATATAATACATAAACTACTTTTCTTTTGTAAATACATATGTACTTATAATGCATAGTAAACACCCTGATGCAGTACAAACATTTGTATGACATTTATAAAGCATGATTGTCCCGTGCGAGAATCGAACCCGAGACCTCGTGAACAGCAGTCCGTTAAATAAACCACTAGACAAAGAGGCCTACCTATGGAGGAGGCCTAAGACCAACAGTAGTCGGAGAGAGATGATAGATACACGGATGAACTTTAAGAGAATAGCGCATTTGTTAGCCTTGAGTGCGGAATCTATCAGGGGTTATCTGTGATCTATATTATTACACTTTTCTACTTTACATTTATAAAAGCTCTAACAATCAGACTAGTGCAGGAAGGAAACAATATTTATATGTATAGGGATCCCTAAAAATTATCACTATAAGGGCCACCACAAACGGCATATTAATAATACATTATACTAGCTGACCCGGCAAACGTCGTTTTGCCATATAATTGCTAGGGGTGGACCACCCTTAACATTTAGGGGGATGAAAAATAGATGTTGTCCGATTCTCAGACCTAACGGATATGTACACAAAATTTCACGAAAATCGATCGAGCCATTTCGGAGGAGTATAATTACAAACACCGTCACAAGAGAATTTTATATATTAGATTCAGTAAGTCTGAGAACCGGCTATAATCGACAGATAAGATGTATAGGGATCCCTAAAAATTATCATCACTATAAGGGCCACCACAAACGGCATATTAATATATATGTACATATACTAGCTGTCCCCGCAAACGTTGTTTTGCCATAATAAAAAAAAAGTTTTGAAAAATAGATGTTGGCCGATTCTCAGACCTACTGAATACGCATGTAAAATTTCATAAAAATCGGTCTAGCCGTTTCCTCGGAGTACGGTAACTAACACTGACACGTGAATTTTATATTTATGAATATTAATATAGCAAGAAAGAGACAGATATAAAAAAAGGCGAGGTGAAAAAGAGAGTATAATACAACAAGATGTTTACATACTTATGACGTCACCGACAGATATATCTGTCTCTTTCACACCTCGCCTTCTTTCTTACATCTATCTCTTTCTCGCTATATTAATATAAATATTAATATGCCGTTTGTGGTCTAATAATACTACAACAGTCAATTTGATTAAAAAAAAAATTGACTTAGAGGACATCGCTCTATAGCCTCTGCTTGCCCATATGGGTAAAAGGCGTAAGGGTATTTTGATAAACATTTTTTTAAATTTTTATTAATATTCAAATTATTATGACAGGGTTTACAATAAAACTTTTTCAGTACCAGTCTAACAGACCATTTACCTAAAACCTAGCCACACTTAATACAGCCTAGATACAATGACAGTCACCGACATTTAACTCAGTAATAACAACAACATGCTTGAAATAAAAATAAAAAAATTCATGGACATTTCACACAACGTCCTCTGGTCCCAAGCTAAGCTTATATGCTTGTGTTATGTGTACCAGAATACGGATATAATACATATACTACTTTTCTTTTGTAAATACATACTTATAATAACACCCAGACGCAGTACAAACATTTCTATGACATTTAGAAGGATCACACAAATGATTGACTCGTGCGGGAATCGAACCCGCGACC
Organism: Orgyia antiqua; assembly: GCA_916999025.1. Lineage (NCBI taxonomy): Eukaryota > Metazoa > Arthropoda > Insecta > Lepidoptera > Erebidae > Orgyia > Orgyia antiqua. The sequence goes on from OU779874.1 coordinate 2,058,576, forward strand.
TCGTGAACGGCAGTCCGTTATATGAACCAATGTATTAAATCTATGTAACGGAATCTTTAAAAGTGATTTTAACCCACTTGCAGTAGTCGGATTGATCTGAAATTTTGCACACATATCAAGGACCAATGACAATGCAATAATTTAAAAAAATATTCAGGATAAGTTCAGAAAAGTGATCGGTTGATCGAGTTGGTGCAAACCGCTCAATAGATGGCGTTGTACACAAAACATCGCACGATGTTTAACTCACATTGAGAAGGTTGTAGTGGAAGATTTGGTAAACATATGCGGGAAACATGATAGTTCAGATGGGAGAGCAACGGAACGGTAATCCGAGGTCGTGGGTTCAAGTCCCGCTCATGGTTTTATCATTTTTTCCACTATAATTTAGTTTATTTAGTAAAAGCCAAGTCAATTGCAAAAATTCATAAATTAATGTAAATATTCAGGATTCTTAGGATTCAGGATTCTTTTTTAGTTTTTTAACCAAGTAGATTTTTATTTTTAAAATGTTTAAGTAACGGTGTCCATCATAGTATACACTATTATCAGTCTATAATTAACATATTATTATATATATGTTATATCAATCAGGAACATTCCAACTGTCATATATATATTGCCAGTCTATATGTTTAAAGTATGGATGTTGTTTAATTTCTTCAATACCATCTTTACCTGAACCGAGACGTTCCATTGGATCGTAGGTAAGTAACTGTAAAAGAAAAATATTAAATAAATAAATATTCATGGACATTTCACACCACTGCCTCTGGTCCCAAGCTAAGCTTATATGCTTGTGTTATGGGTACCAGAATACGAATAGAATACATATACTACTTTTCTTTTGTAAATACATATTTATCATACATAGAAACGCCCAGACGTAGAACAAACATTTGTATGACAATTAGAAAAATCACACAAATGATTGTTCCGAGCGGGAATCGAACCCGCGATCTCTTGATCGGCAGTCCGTTACATAAAACACTCAACCATGAGGCTCGTCGTAAATAATTGTTTCAACCAACTTCCTGTGCCATTGAAATTTGAGGGTTTTACTCGATTTCTCGGGAGATAACCATCAGATCCTGACCTGGTGCCAATGGGACCACACGGGAACCACCAGCTTTCAAATAAAAAAAGAATCATTAAAATCGCTTTGCCCAGTGAAAAGTTAAGAGGTAACAAACATACAAAAACATACAGACGAATTGAGTCTCCTTTTTTTTGGAATCGGTTTAAAAACAATATGAGACTGACGGACCTTGTTGTCTATTGGTTAATGTAACGGACTGCCGTTTACATGTTCGTGGGTTCGATTCCCGCTCGGTAGAATCAATTGTGCGAGAAAAATTACAACTGTCATAAATGGGACATTGGTTGTAGGTACTTGAACTAAAATTAAATGAAAAAAATAACACTTTTTAAGTTATTTATTCACAAAAAGCTAGCAGTGTCATAAAATATTAGGTTTAGTTATATCTATCAGAAGAACAAATTTGCTTTAATAAAGCTGGTGATGATTTCAAATAGGAATGATACTCTGAGCATGTGTTTGTTAAATTAACCTTCATTATCAACATCACCTTTAAAACTGATACCTGTGACTGAGTTTTCTCAGACGTCCACAATTTGTTCATTACGGAAAATACTCTTTCTACTGGAGTTCGGTTTCCGAAAACGGGACAACTTTGCATCCCAGAGGTAGTTACCGGGACACCGGGACTCGTAGTTGTAAAAAGGGACAGTCCCGTTTAAAACGGGACGTCTGGTCACATTAGTCATACTGGGTCTGGGTGTTTACTATTACAAGTATGTATTTACAAAAGGAAATTAATTTATTAGGTGAAGTCGCAGGCAAATAGCTAGTTTAAAAATAAAACAATAGAAAAAAAAACTCAAAAACGCAAAAAGTATTTTGTGGCCCATGAGGGGATCGAACCCGCGACCTTCGCGTTATTAGCACGACGCTCTAACCAACTGAGCTAATGGGCCGATATGTGTGATGACGAAATACATTAGTACATTATGTATGGCTACTTGAGTATTTTTGACACGCTTAAACAGTTCGGTATAATAAATATTCATGGACATTTCACACAACGTCCTCTGGTCCCAAGCTAAGCTTATTATCCTTGTGTTATGGATACCAGAATACGGATATAATACATATACTACTTTTCTTTTGTAAATACATACTTATATTATATAGAAAACACCCAGACGCAGTACAAACATTTGTATGACAATTAGAAAAATCACACAAATGATTGTCCCGACAACCTCTTGATCGGCAGTCCGCTACATGAACCACTCGACCACGAGCGGCTGTCCAAAACCAAAACCTAGCAAGTACATTTAAGTAAATTTTTCAGGAGAAGCTTTTTAAATTTGCAATCAACAAACAAGAAGTGTTAGTTGCTAGGTTTATTTACGTTCATATCTCTGTTTCTATTTAAGATAGAATGGTTTTTGCATTAGACGCAGTTTTTAAATTCACTCACATATTTTGTTCATATCGTTGTAACAAATTGGCGATTTAAAACAATTTATACATTTGCTTCTTTGAGTCATTGAACCAATGCAAATATTTACTAATAGAAATGTAAGTAAATATACTCTGTAAGTGAACTTAATGTTCTTGAGTAAGAAAGATATTTAAACACAAAAAATTGGTCAAGTGCGAGTCGGACTCGCGCACGAAGGGTTCCGTACCATTATCTATGCAACATAAGGCAACGTTATTAGTATCGAGCAAGAAACGGTAAAAAAATCATGTTTGTTGTATGGGAGCCCCCCTTAAATATTTATTTTATTTTATTTTTAGTATTTGTTGTTATAGCGGCAATAAAAATACATCATCTGTGAAAATTTCAACTGTCTAGCTATCACCGTTCTTGAGATACTGGGTACGGAACCCTAAAAATCATGTTTGTTGTATGGGAGCCCCCCTTAAATATTTATTTTATTTTATTTTTAGTATTTGTTGTTATAGCGGCAATAGAAATACATCATCTGTGAAAATTTCAACTGTCTAGCTATCACCGTTCTTGAGATACTGGGTACGGAACCCTAAAAATCATGTTTGTTGTATGGAAGCCCCCCTTAAATATTTATTTTATTTTATTTTTAGTATTTGTTGTTATAGCGGCAATAGAAATACATCATCTGTGAAAATTTCAACTCTCTAGCTATCACCGTTCTTGAGATACAGCCTGGTGACAGACGGACGGACGGACGGACGGACGGACAGCGAAGTCTCAGTAATAGGGTCCCGTTTTTACCCTTTGGGTACGGAACCCTAAAAAATGGAAAATATTGGTTTAAGGGCCTACATCAATATTATCGTCGACATGTACATATTAACACAGCTAGTAGGTATAGAAAATTAAGAATTAGGGCTATTTTGTTTGTTTACTCAAAATCTACTAAATATATTTTAATTCTGATTTACGTGTTTCTATATTATAATAGTTATTTATGTTTTTAAAGTTATTTCATTAGTTAATACGCGATAATAGACCGACAAATGAAAAAAATAAAAAATTAGAGAGGTTGTTTCGCTAAGATTTTCTATCGAGAAAACTTTTTTCAATAGCGTTTCTGAGTTTATGCGATCCTAGATCATATATTGAAAAAACATATACTTAATAATTAGAGCTCTAGCCATTCAATCTAAAGAAACAATGAAAACTTTGTACGTAGAAAAATGCACGAAGCTATTTTGGTATCCTCATAAGAAAACGAATTTTAAAAAAAATGTCCCTTGCTAGGTTTTGGCTTTGGCCAGCCGCGAGGCTCGTCGTTAGGTATAATCTATAACATAGATTAATAAATTGATAGATACCTACCGAACTTATATAAGCGTGTTACATAGATTCTATGTAATGGCATCTTTGAAAGTGATTTTCACCTACTTGCAGTAGTCGGATTGATCTATTTTGCACACATATTAAAAGGCCGATGACAATGCAATAATTTAAAAAAAAATTGTTGTAAATTAATATCACGGACATTTCACACAACGTCCTCTGGTCCCAAGCTAAGCTTATATTGCTTGTGTTATGGGTACCAGAATACGGATATAATACATATACAACTTTTCTTTTGTAAATACATACTTATAATACATAGTAAACACCCAGACGCAGTACAAACATTTGTAGGACAATTATAAACATCACAAAAATGATTGTCCCGGGCGGGAATCGAACCCGAGACCTCGTGAACAGCAGTCCGTTACATGAACCACTAGACCACGAAGCCCGTCGTAAAGCCTATTTTTGTAGTTTTAGAACTAATTTTTTTCTTTTATATCAAGAAAGTTCAGTTAACATTGCCGAATTGTGTTATTGATACTATCGATTAGTTAAGTTTAGTTTTACAAGTAGAATTGGCATTGTTCATATTTTTTAAAACTCTCAATTCGAAAACCATTTCGTTTCTGATCATGACCCAATAGTTTTTTTTTCGGAATATTTGCTTTAACAACGATTATTTTTCCAAAAAAGCAAATGATCTCTATTTGCCCTTGAAATGAAGGACTTAAAATATTAAGGCGTTCTGAGGGATATACTACTCTGTGCTGGAGTTGAAATTGGTCTATTATATCAACTTGGCAACTTTGAAAAGAGGTATTGTAATCTGTCTTAAGTCTATCAGGAAGAGGTAATACACAGATTGCGTACAACGATAACGTCACAACATTAAAAATAATAGCTTTATGTATTTTTTTTAAATTCTATTTAGTGAGTATTTCAATAATATTGAAATTAGTTGCTTAAAATCGTCTATATTTTCTAAAAAAAAACATAAAAACAGCAAGTTAAAAATTATGAACAATCCCAATTGGTACAAACCATATGACTTACCTGTGTCAATAAAGATTGTTCTTCTAGAGACAGACCTTCAGGTAAATGTAATAATGTATGACTTGTGAATATACTTCGGTGATAGTTTGATAAAGGCTGAAAAAATAAATAAATAACAATTAATTGTTTAAGATATTGTTACGTGCTAGGGTTCGAAGGATTTGGAGAGAAAGACCTGCTGACTCTTTTAGAAGACTTTATTCACTAGCACTAGTTACACACTAAGCACTAGGTCCAAACACTAAGCACTAGGTCCAAACACTAAGCACTAACAATGTCCTAGATCGTAGCCAAGTTGTAGGTTTCACTGGTATCACTCTTGATCACTTGTTTTCGCTCTCGAAGTCGCCTTTATCGTAGCTCGAACTGAACTGCCCGGGCTCGCCTCCCTGCCGCTATTTATATGCGCCGAGACGAGTTCCAGACCATTCCAGAATGTTCCCGACTGTGCGCGAACGTGATCGCCCGGAACGAATGTTTCTGGAAACTTCGGTAGTTCCTCTAACGCCATCTAGTATCTAATAGGGGTTTCACTCTGTTCGGTTCTTTAATTGGTTTTACTAGTTGCTGCTAGATGGTGCTAGCTCCTTTGTGTTTTGTGTGTTCGTAACAATATTAACATTTTATTCACCTTTATTTATTTAATCTTTATATATATATAAATAAATAAAATAAATATTCATGGACATTTCACACAACGTCCTCTGGTCCCAAGCTAAGCTTATTTGCTTGTGTTATAGGTACCAAAATACGGATAGAATACATATACTACTTTTCTTTTGTAAATACATACTTAGAAACACGCAGACGCAGTACAAACATTTGTATGACATTTATGGATATCAAACAAATGATTGTCCTGACCGGGAATCGAACTCGAAAATAAACCCTGTGCCAACACGCCTGCTCAGCGCGGCACAGTAGACCATAACCCCTCCGAAGCGGAGGAGGCCCGTACCCAACAGTGGGACGTAAATGGGCTGGAGGGGGAGGGATGTTTAACATCCTCTAGTCCTAAATTAAGCTATTTAATTAAAATACTAACCTCTCCACACAATAACTCATACATAACTGCTCCAAAACTCCAAAAATCACATACATGTGTCACCTCCCCACTGATATCATATAGTTCAGGTGCCACATACATATTGTGAGCTGATAGTTTGTACAGTCTCATATTCAGTGCCGAGTAGTGCACGAAATATGTTAATATTATTTGACCACGTTCACCTAGTAGGATGTTGGATGGATTTAAATCTCTGAAAAATATTAAACATATATATATTTCTAACCCTGCCCCTCGGTAAAAAAGGATAAAAATAGAATAGAACCAAAACATTTTACATGTCACTTATATATCAAAATTAGGATAAAACATGTATGAATTTAGTGGTATTTATGTGGTTTTTGAAATTGCTTTATGGGGAAAGTTTTCAAACAATTGGCAACACTGGTCTATACTAATATTATAAAGCGGAAGAGTTTGTTTGTTTGAACGCGCTAATCTCAGGAACGGCTGGTAGAATTTGAAAAATTCTTTCATTGTTGGATAGTACATTGTGTACTGTACATATATAGTATAGTGGTTCATATATCGGACTGCCGTTCACGAGGTCGCGGGTTCGAATCCCGCCTCGGACATTCATTTGTGTTCATAAATATCATACAAATGTTTGTACTATGTCTGAGTGTTTACTATGTATTATAAGTATGTATTTACAAAAGAAAAGTAGTTTATGTATTCTATCCGTATTCTGGTACCCATAACACAAGCAGCATAATAAGCTTAGCTTGGGACTAGAGGACTTTGTGTGAAATGTCTATGAATATTTATTTATTTATTATTTATAGAGAAAGGCTATATAACATAATGGTGTGAAATATAGGAGAAAAGCATCAATGAAGAGTAAAAATCAGCCGGGCCGTTTCAGAGAAATTTTGCAACAAATATTAGAATTTTATATGGATAAAATAAGGAATGAATATATTAGAGGAAGTCTGAAAGTGATGCCAGTGACTGAAAAATTGAAGAATTAGCAGATGTCCTGGTATGGGCATGTCATGAGACGAGAGGAAAGTAATGTCGTTAGGAGAGTTCTGAGTATAAATGTGGAAGGAAAAAAGTCTAGAGGAAGACCTAAGAAAAGATGGATGGACTGTGTGAAAGAGGACATGAAAGAAAGAGCAGTTGACACAGACATGACGGCTGATAGAAGACTATGGAAGAAAAAGACATGTTGCGCCGACCCCAAATAATGGGATAAGGACAGGAGGATGATGATGATAGAATTTTATATGGAGTAATATATACCTGCATATAACATCACAGTTATGTAAACTTTCTAATGCTGTTAATATCTCCGCGCCCCATTTACAAACAGCTGATGGGGGTATGACGTCACGGCCACGCAATACCTAAAAAAAGAAAGTTAAATAAATAAATATTCATGGACATTTCACACAACGTCTACTGGTCATTAAGAATACAAGTGTCACCACCCCATCTCCTCCCAAGGGTTCTGTAAAAGTCAGCTAAGGGATATTGCACACAGATAACATCCTCTGTGAGGGAAAACTCGAAAATAAACTCTGTGCCAATACACCTGCTCTGCGCGGCACAGTAGACCATAATCCCACTCAAAGTGGAGGAGGCACGTACCCAGCAGTGAGACGTAAATGGGCTGGAGAGAGAGAGAGAGAGCGAGAGAGAGAGCGAGAGAGAGAGAACCTTATTACAACCAGGCGCTGCAAGATTGTCAATATCATCACTATACAACATATACCTCCGACAACACTATCAACAATCCACGACAATTATCACTCATGTCATCATTTATATCCTTCAATTAAACAAAAAATACAAACTCTATTGCAACTGGGAGCTGCAACATTTTCAATATTATCACTGTCAACAACAGTATCATCAATATATCCCTCGATCAACACTCTTTCAACATTCAACAACAATTATCACTCATATCATATATATCATTTATATCACTAAATTAAATAAAAATACTAACCTTATTACAACTGGGAGCTGCAACATTTTCAATATTATCACTGTCAACAACAGTATCATCAATATATCCCTCCATCAACACTCTTTCAATATTCAACAACAATTATCACTCATATCATATATATCATTTATATCACTAAATTAAATAAAAATACTAACCTTATTACAACTGGGAGCTGCAACATTATCAATATTATCACTGTCAACAACAGTATCATCAATATATCCCTCTGTCAAAACTCTATCAACATTCAACAACAACTTCTGCGAGTTTAACACTAACTCGTTAACAGAAACATCACTCTCAACATTATTATTATCAACAACAACAACAGAACTATCACTCGTATCAACATTTTTATTCTTTGGTTCTGTAAAGACGTTTTCTAGGTTGACTTCTCTTGCTGGTGTTGAAGGAAGGGATTTTGAATAGTTTTTTATATAATCAAATAGTTTCTTTCCCGGTGCATATGATAATATTAAAAATATTAAGTTATTAGTTTCTATATATGCTTGTAATGGGACCATGTATGGTATAACTGTTGGTAATATAGGTTGTCGTGTTTCATTACTCCTTTGTAAGAAATATTCATCAAATTCTGTTAAGTTGTTTGGTACTTTTTGTATGACCTGTAATAAATAATAAATATATATATGTCGGAGTAACATAATAGATAATGAAATTGCTTATGGTTTACTATCAGTCTACAAATTGTAGAAACTATCTCTAAGATGTTCATACATCAATCTGACATTCTCTTCCACACATAAAAGGTTCCACAGCAGGTCTCCAACCAAATCCCCTATAACCTGCGCCTCTACCACCAAGATATTGATGTTCACACAAAACGTCACCTCTCAATCGTCACTTTACACTTTCTCACAAATACACACTTTATAATTATACACTCGCGATTATGACCGGTATAAACTCTTTATCGCTACTGTGAGTGAGCAACTAGTCGGGCAGAGATTCGCTCTGTCTAACGTCTCAAACGATACTGACTGTTAGCTCTGTGGCCGTCTCTTAATATAGTCATTACGAGGTGGGGTAGTAGACAAGGTAGGGGAAAACTCGTGTTAGGACTTGTCTACAATTCTTTACGTTAATGAATTATACGTTCATATTTGTTTATTTTAATTGTTACTCCGTCATATATAAAAAAATTGTTGAAATGCCGTCATGTGCCTTTGAAATTTGAGGGTTTTCCTCAATTTCTTAACAGATAACTATCAGATCCTCACCTGGTGCCAATGGGATCATACAGTAACCACCCGCTTTGCCTACTTAAAAGTTATGAGGTAAGAAACATAAAAAAAAAACATACAGACAAATTGAGAACCTCCTCGGTTAAAAAGGTTTTTGTTATCGTCAAGGCATATTTAGCATTAGAGAATTAAAACTAAGTCAGAAGTATAAATACATTTAGGTATATTAATTTGTGTCCGACCGAAACTTTGGTTTCGGTTTCGGCCGAGTTTCGGCCAAAAATCAAGTTTCGGCGCCGGTTTCGGCCAAAATCAGCCGAAACTTTTGCTGAAACCAAATCTTGTGTCGCAGTTCACGCACACATCACGCTCACCTAACTTCGATCCCCGCGGCAACGGTTTGACGGCCCTGTTCGGGAATTATCAAATCAAATCATATTTATTTATTTGTGTACATAGGTATAAATATGGTATTAAATAATAATGTAATTTCTGCTATGCCCTGCCAAAATATGGCGTACAAATAAGCCAAATTATGAGATCATAATTTTAAATAAAATGTTTTTAATATTTTTTTTAATTACATTAAATAAATTCCATCAAATTTAATATACTGTCTCTATTTCATGCCCTAATTAATACAAAATAATAGGTAAATAGCACCAAATTTCAGTATTTTAAGAAATTACTTGACCACGTGAGTTTCGGTTTCGGCCGAAACTGAAATAACGGCCGAACATTCGGTTTCGGCCGGAAAACCAGTTTCGGTCGAACACTAATATTAATCTAATAATATTAATATTAATATTAATCTGTATCTTTCTCGCTATATTAATATATCGTAATAAGCCGTTTGTGCCGTGTGCCCTTAAAGTACTATGCCGTTCAAATGAGAATAGGATTGACCCCGCGCCATGTTGCGACGTCATACATATCAATTCGAATAATTTTGGTAGAGTCAGCAAAATAAGATATTTTTTAATATAATTTATTTATCACTATATCGTCATCGTTTACTCATTTTCGAGCAGTTAGCGAGATAAATACAATTAAAAACAATAACAGATAAAGACAAATACAAAATAAAAACACTTACAAACAAAAACTGCGACGAATAACAATAAAATGACGGTTGGTAGTTTAAACATAAAATTATTGTTTCCAACGACGAAATAATGAAATAAAAGTTATTAGGGTTCCGTACCCAAAGGGTAAAAACGGGACCCTATTACTGAGACTTCGCTGTCCGTCCGTCCGTCCGTCCGTCCGTCCGTCTGTCACCAGGCTGTATCTCAAGAACGGTGATAGCTAGAGAGTTGAAATTTTCACAGATGATGTATTTCTATTGCCGCTATAACAACAAATACTAAAAATAAAATAAAATAAATATTTAAGGGGGGCTCCCATACAACAAACATGATTTTTAGGGTTCCGTACCCAGTATCTCAAGAACGGTGATAGCTAGACAGTTGAAATTTTCACAGATGATGTATTTCTATTGCCGCTATAACAACAAATAATAAAAATAAAATAAAATAAATATTTAAGGGGGGCTCCCATACAACAAACATGATTTTTAGGGTTCCGTACGCAGTATCTCAAGAACGGTGATAGCTAGACAGTTGAAATTTTCACAGATGATGTATTTCTATTGCCGCTATAACAACAAATACTAAAAATAAAATAAAATAAATATTTAAGGGGGGCTCCCATACAACAAACATGATTTTTTTACCGTTTCTTGCTCGATACTAATAACGTTGCCTTATGTTGCATAGATAATGGTACGGAACCCTTCGTGCGCGAGTCCGACTCGCACTTGACCAATTATTTTTTTTAATAATATTATTAGTATTATCACTAAATAATTTCAGGCGTTTTCCACTTAGAAAAACTGAGATTAGATTAAACATAAAAAATAATTTATTAATTCGCAAATAAAGTTTCGTTGCTGTCAGTACTTTTCAAATTACTTTTGACAGATAGAGGTCATTGCCAATCCTATTCTCATTTGAAACGTGTAGTATAGGTTTACCTTCATAGCATAATAAGCTTGTTCAGCTTTATGCACCAACATGATACTTGATCCTAATATAGCTAACACTCTGTATAATGAGAGATCTTCATATGGTCTTTTTAACATCGACAATGGTATAGGACAGTGTAATCTGATGGCGTCTTCTCTTTCTGGTAACACCTGAAAATTATAAGGTGACTTATTTGTTTAAATTCATGGACATTTCACACAACGTCCTCTGGTCCCAAGCTAAGCTTATATGCTTGTGTTATAGGTACAAGAATACGGATAGAATACATATACCACTTTTTTTTTGTAAATACATACTTATAATACATAGAAACACCCAGACGCAGTACAAACATTAATTGTATGACAATTAGAAAAATCACACAAATGATTGTCCCGAGCGGGAATCGAACCCGCGACCTCTTGATCGGCAGTCCGTTACATGAACCACACAACTACGAGGCTCGTCAAAAATAAAATAAATAAATATTCACGGACAATACCTATAATACATAAAAAACAAAAAATAAAAATTTGAAATTTTATAAATAAAACTACTTTTTACGGATTTACAGGCATGTATTGGTTTTAAAATTTAAAACGTTTTATTGACTTTGCAGTCACCATGGTCACGGGTGAGACAGTGACCAGTATCACCCGTGACTATGGTGACTGCAGTTCCGAAACGCCTTAAAAATGTCAATGAATATTATAATTAATTTTAATTAGATAAATGTAACTTTCACAGAAGTAGTAGAGTTTTTAACGCATTTTCTAACACTTGCGCGACTCATTCGTTTAATTAAGGGCCTACATCAATATTATCGTATATCATCGCCGACACGTACATATTACACAGCCAGTAGGCACAGAAAATGAAGAATTAGGGATACTTTTCCTATTTACTCAAAATCTACTAAATATATTTTAATTCTGATTTACGTGTTTCTATATATAATAGTTACTTATGTTTTTAAAGTTATTTCATTAGTTAATTCGCGATAATAGACCGACAAATGAAAAAAATAAAAAATGAGAGAGGTTGTTTCGCTAAGATTTTCTATCGAGAAAACTTTTTTCAATCGCGTTTCTGAGTTTATGCGATCCTAGATCATATATTGAAAAAACATATACTTAAAAATTAGAGCTCTAGCCATTCAATCTAAAGAAACAATGAAAACTTCGTACGTAGAAAAATGCACGAAGCTATTTTGGTATCCTCTTAAAACTACTTTTTACGGATTTAGACGCGTATGTACATGCGTCTAAATCCGTAAAAAGTAGTTTTATTTAAGTTCTTTTTCAATAAAACACAAGCTTATATTAGGACCATTGTACGTTACGTGAAATGTCCGTTATATATTTATTAAATGTGTTACTCACACTTAGTTCAGCATGACATAAATGATTTTTGTATATTTGTTCTGCATAAGATAGGTATTTATTTGTTTTCTCTTTGATCAAAGCACGTCTTTGTGGGTCCGTATCACCTGTAAGGAAACAAACTTTAGTTATTAATACTCTAATATATGCCGCGGGGAGCCATTGGTTGCAAGCGGCACAAGACCGTGCGTTGTGGCGTTTTATGGGGGAGGCCTATTTCCAACAGTGGACGGAGAAAGGCTGATGAATGGTGGGACTCTAATGTATAAATAACTGATGTCTCATAAATATTAAAAACTATTGGTCTTATTCATAATGACTTATTAGAGGTTTAAAAGTTCGCTAAAATCGGTTCGCGAAAATTGTTAAAAATTCATCATCATCCTCCTGCCCTTATCCCATTATCTGGGGTCGGCGCAACATGTCTTTTTCTTCCATAGTCTTCTATTAGCCGTCATGTCTGTGTCAACTCCTCTTTCTTTCATGTCCTCTTTCACACAGTCCATCCATCTTTTCTTAGGTCTTCCTCTAGACTTTTTTCCTTTAAAACTTGTTATTCATAATAGTCTTTTTACGATAAAACGTTTATTATCTCCTCGATAAAATCTCCGTTTAAACCTCCGATAAGTCATTATGAATAAGACCGTATATCTATACTAATATTATAAAGCTGTAGAGTATGTTTGTTTGAACGCGCTAATCTCAGGAACCAACGGCCCGATTTGGAAAATTCTTTCAGTGTTGTATAGTACATAATTATATTGAGGAAGGCTATAGGCTATATAACATCACGCTACGACTAATAAGAGCGAGGCAGTAGTAAAAATGTTGCAAAAAGTTAAATAATAATAAATAATAAATATTCAAGACATTTCACACAACGTCCTCTGGTCCCAAAGTAAGCTATATTTCTATGCTTGTATTATGGGTGCCAGATACGGATAAAATAAATAAATAAATATTCATGGACATTTCACACAACGTCCTCTGGTCCCAAGCTAAGCTTATATTGCTTGTGTTATGTGTACCAGAATACGGATATAATACATATACTACTTTTCTTTTGTAAATACATGATTATTATACATAGTAAACACCCAGACGCAGTACAAACATTTGTATGACAATTAAAAACATCACACAAATGATTGTCCTGACCAGGAATCGAACCCGAGACCTCATGATCGGCAGTCCGTTATATGAACCACTCCACCACGAGGCCCGTCGATAGACTACATATACTACTTTTCTTTTGTAAATACATACTTATAATACATAGTAAACACCCAGACGCAGTACAAACATTTGTATGACATTTATGGATATCACACAAATGATTGCCCCAAGCGGGACATAAACCACTCCACCACGAAACCCGTCAAAATATTTTTTGGTTAGGTCATATAGATAAAAATAAATATTTATCGAACTAGTTCATCTGAATCATCTGATTACAAAAATCTGATTAGTTCATTCATACATTTAATTTTTATTAAATCCTTATCCTTACTAATTTATAAGTGCAAAATCTGGATTATAGCACAATAATAATTTTGACGAGCTTATGTGTTAATGTGTGGAACGAAACGATAGCGCGATTTAAAAAACGTTAAACACCATCTATTGAACAGAAGATTAAACTTCTGTTTGTTAAGGTTTGATTTCTAAATTTCACGCGTACGAAGTCACGGGCAACAGCTAGTCTTTCTTATGTATAAAATTCACGTGTCACAGTGTTAGTTACCTTACTCCTCCGAAACGGCTTGACCGATTTTTATGAAATTTTACATGCATATTCAGTAGGTCTGAGAATCGGCCAACATCTATTTTTCAAATCTTTTTTTTTTTAATTTGATAAAACAACGTTTGCCGGGTCAGCTAGTTTATTATAAATAAACAGCTTTCAAGCATTTCGGTACTTAACTAACTTAACTTTAACTTTAGGTACTTACGGTAACTTCATGACTATCTGTTGCCCAAAACTTCATAAAATTTAATATATACACAAAACCTAAACAAATTACACATAAAAAACCGCATCAAAATCCGTTGCGTAGTTTTGAAGATATAAGCTTACATAGGGCTATACATACAAAAATAACGACTTTGGTTTTATATTATGTAAAGATTAATCTTCATTAACCACACTGGAGTACCTTCCACGTCGAGTAAGGCCAGCGGGGCCAACCTTGCCGGTTCATGGTAAGGTTCAAGGCCCGGTAGGGCTGAAGGATAATAAGAAAAAGTGGTTTCGGGATATTATTGATGTCAACACCAGAGTGGCTGCATACTTGAACTCCTAAATATAGAACCAAAGCATTCCTATATAGCATATAACCTACTTGTGTAATTTGTCGCTTGAAAACGGAGTATTTCCAACATCAATGAAAAAGTCCAGAATCCATCCAATATACAAGAATGGGGACAGAGGCTGTGTCCATAATTATAGGCCAATATCTATTCTTCCGACTATTTCAAAAATTTTAGAACGAGTTATAAATAATAGACTAATAAATTTTCTTGAAACCAATAACCTATTATCAACATCGCAATTTGGATTTAGATCCTCTAAATCCACTGAAGATGCTGTGCATGAATTAGTCAACCTCATAGTTAAGAATCTGGATAGTAGGAAGAAAACCTTGGCTATTTTTCTAGATCTTGCAAAAGCATTTGACACAGTCTCTGTCCCAATCTTAATAAAAAAATTAGAATCACTTGGAGTAAGGGGGCTTCAATCCAAACTTTTCCAAGACTATTTACAGGGTCGGACCCAATGCGTAAAAATTGATGAATTCATGAGTGATGAAGTTTTTACTAAATACGGTGTTCCTCAAGGTAGCATCTTGGGTCCGACTCTGTTCCTAGCCTACATAAACGATTTATGTCAACTACGTATTCCAGAAGCAAAAATAATCACATATGCTGATGACACAGCAATCGTTTTTAGTGGAAAGACATGGACCGATGTTTATTCTAGCGCTCAACATGGGTTTAATATAGTTACTAAATGGTTGAATCAAAATTATCTTACAATTAACATAGAAAAAACAAAATACATACCTTTTAGTTTAAAATCTTCAGAGGATTCAATGCCCAATTTCAAAATTATTGCCCATACTTGCGATAATTTGGATGATTTAAATTGTACGTGCCCTAATCTTAAAAAATCTAATTTAATAAAATATCTGGGAATATTTATCGATGATAAACTAAATTTTCACTATCATATTGATATGATCTCTGCTAGAGTCCGTAAACTCATTTTCATTTTTAAAAACTTAAGACAAGTAGCTGATACACGAATATTAAAGCACGTCTATGCGGCACTTTGTCAATCAGTACTGACATACTGTATTACTGTTTGGGGCGGTGCCGCTAAGACACACTTTCTCAAAATCGAGAGAGCTCAAAGGGCCGTTTTAAAAGTAAGTTATTTTTTGCCATTTTTCTATCCAACAACTGATCTCTACAGCAAAGCACAAGTCTTAACCGTTCGACAGCTCTTTATCTTTCTAACTGTTCTAAAAAAACATCGCTCTATAATGTATCGCCCTGAAGAGAATGCATTGATGCGAAGAAAGGACAGAATCTGTGACCTAAGTAAATTGAATACAAGTTTTTCCCAACGTTTCTTCTGCTATCTCGGCAGTTATCTGTACAATAAACTAAATAGATCTTTATGTATTTATCCTCTAACGAAAATAAAATGTAAAAATGTAGTAAAGGAATGGCTACTAAAGCAAACCTACGTAGAAACTGAGAACCTACTGAAGTAGTTAGATCTCGGTTCAGTCGGTTCTCTGGATTTTTGCGCGCACATACATTCATACACTCACACATATACATACACAAGCACATATACATACACAAACACATAGACATACACAAACACATATACATACACAAACACATATACATACACAAACACATATACATACACAAACACACATACTCCCCCTTTTTGCATGTTTTCTTGTATTTAAGTTTTCCATTTTTCTTAAAGTTCTCTTTATCATTGGCTTTTAAAATGTTATGTTTTGTTTTGGGTGAAGGACCTGGTGATCTGTGACACAGGTTACGGCCTATTTCAGACACCAGCTTCTCACATTCAGATATAGGTAAGTCATTGATGTTGTTAACAAAAATATTGTATATAAATGTAATAAAAATTTATTTGGATCGTAGAAAATGTTAACATTAAATATGTATTTTGTGAGAAGAAATAAATAAATTTGAATTTGAAAAACAAAAAAAAAAAAAAATTCCGTGGCAGCCTTTTTGCTGCTTCTCACTACTAGAATGTAAGAAAAGAAGAAAGAAATGAAATGCCCGTATCCCGTTTATTAAAAACTGTTAAATCATTTAATAGAAAATAGTTATAAAGATTTTCTGCTTAGCAAGCAGAAGGAAGCAGTATAAGACACTTTTTTCTAATCATGCCGAGTGGTTACAATATCACAAAAAACAAAAAGAAGTATCAAAAAACAAAAATTCACAAACCATGCACTGATTTTTTAATAATATCATGATTATATTCTTTTAAATAATGCAACAAATGTAGAAAATCCATTATAGTTAGTAAGAAGCGCTCACAGACCTCTTATCACCACAACGGCTGAGTAATGACTACTTGATAACAAATAATGTAAACTGTATCAAGTCTTATCAGTTATCAATAATGGAGCCGATTGTTAATTATCGTTAGTTTTTAATAGCTACAAGATTTATTTAGATCGACTGGTCTTAAGGTGCCATTCGGATCATCGCGACGCGCGAGTCTTCAAATTAAAGTCAATATCTATTTATTTTTTGACTTTATGCATTATTAACGCATGGGCGGCCTTAATGCCTAAGGCATTTTCTGCCAGTCAACCATTGGGTGGTTACAGAACTACAAAAGGAAGGTGTGTAAAAAAAACCATAAATTTTAAACACAGTAAAAAAGAAAATATCAGAAACGAAAGAACAATATTGACGTTGCCAAAAGAAGACACACCGCTCTTCCGCGACCACTTTTAAGCTAAGCCGCGACCACTCCTAAAGCAAGCCACCTCCACTTTACATACAACGCAGAAAGGTCGCGGTCGCCCGGTATTTTCAAAGCACAATCAGAGCGGAGTCGCGCGTCGCGTGAATCCGAATGACACTTCTGGTGTAAACATTTGAATAGGACAGTAATTGTGCGTTTAATTTGAATAAGTCCCAAAAATACTGTATTAGTTATAAAATCTTTCACCGGTCAGTACGCTACACTATCTTCGGTTGACATTGGTTGGTTTTCATTTGGCAGTGGGGACTGGGAGGCCCTTATAATTGCAGAGCCTTGGTCATTTGCTAAGTGGAGAAGACTGGCCTGTTAATGACTGACAACGTATGTTTTGCATATGGAAAGAGAACCTGTTGTAATTATGGTAACTGAGGAGTTGGTTAAACCATTAGTATTGCTAGTGTAAAAAAATTTAACAGCATAAAAAACAAAAACCATGCACCAAAAGAGAAACAGCTTTATGCAAAAATAAAACTAAAAATACTTACTCTGTACTCCAATAAGCATCTTCTCAATACCACTCTTATAATATTCAAACGCTCTTTGATAATCCTCCATATCTTCGCATCTTGCCGCCAAATTCAACATATAACCAGCTTCGAACACATAACTATCTTCCGTCTTTGTCTTACACTCCGCGTTAGAAAGAGACAAAACACTTTTACTATACACAGACACTCGCGAACTACTACGTCTAGAATCAACATCACAACTACTCGAACACATATTTGAATTTAAAGACAGTGTATCCGATTCATTACTTTTTTTGTTCATAGTGTGGTAATCTTCAAATTTGGAAGTCGATGGGGCATCAAAATTTATTAAGTCTGGCAACATTGATTTCGATTTGACACTTGGTTTCTTTTCCACAGATAACTTATTTAGTTCTTCGTAAATATCACTGTCTATGCTATCTAAGGAGTTTATTGATTCAAAACTGCTTCCTAATGACACTTTTTTTGGTGATTGACGTATTTCTACGTCTGCTGCCTCATATATTGGTATTTGTGATATGAAATCTGTTTCATCTTGAGATATTTGCGGGCTACTAGGAGTTTCGGTAGCAGCTCGCGCTGAAAATAGTAAAAAATACTATTTAAACTATTTATTACCAATTTTTTGTGTGTTGTTACACCAAAGACTTAAGTTGGATTTCAAATATAAAAATGTATTTATAACGAAAGTCACTAAATAAGGGTCCATTTTCACTGCCTTCAACAGTGCAAAAGTGAAAGCTAAGCATTGAGTGCAAATATGTGTAAAATGTAAGGTAAATAATTTGGAATTTATAATTAATTTGAACCACCATACAGCCACGCAAGTTTTAAGTGCATATAAAGGTAGCCTTCCGATCTTCGCAACCGCATTGGGCGACCCGTCAAATCACGTCCATCTTGCATGTTGCCAAAAAAAGACTAGAATATATATTTATGCTCACAGGCATAAATATAACGCATTTGACCGTTCAATCTTACTTTCTTTTAATTATGTGGTAACAGCTAAATTGGTGATAACAGGCCAGATAAGTTTATCTGGCCTGTTATCACCAATTTAGCTGTTACCAGTGTGTCAAATTGACATTACAGACAGATAGGACAGTTGTCCTATCTGTCTGTAATGTCAATTTGACACACTTCCCGGTTGGCGATTGAGCTAAAATTTTGCATATCATCTAACTAATAAATAAATCGCAATATAATGCAATACTTGACGAGATGGAGCGGGAAAGTTGTCACTAAAACTCATTAATTACACAGATCCTTTAGATCCTTACCAGTTTGTGCCGGTACACTGCTATCATCATCATCAGTGTGGTACTCCAAAGGTGGAGTTTCTTCTATAGGCAGATGTAAAGATGATCTGATAGCATTGATCACACCACCTGCTGGCGGATCTGGTTCTGGGTAGCCGGTCTGTAAAGTAAAAAAATAAATGGCTTAGAATAAGAATCATATTCATAATGACTTCCATCCATCCATCCATTTTCGCGAACCGATTTTAGTGAACTTTTAAACCTACGATAAGGCATTATGAATGAGACCATAAGGGTTTATTTTTTGTACGAAAGCCTAAAAACTCGATTGAAAATACTGGTTATTTTATAAATTATTCCATTATTTACCTTTCTCTCTTTCCAGCACATTAACGTCTATTGATCTTATACAATGACTAATCGAGAGGTTTAACGTTTTAGCGTAAAAAGACTATTATGAATAAGACCATTAGTCATTACATGGCAGTAAGATTGCCAAAAAAAACAGCGTGTGTAAAAAAATGCAAAATAAAAAAAAATCGGCTTGAAAACTTTGACGATTTTAGCTGGAATATCGATCCATCAGCTTTTTATCCTTTATAACTAGACATTAGACCGATGGAATATAAAAATGGTATAAAAAGCAATAAAATTATTCACCTGTAAGAAGTTAACAAAATCAGTACTGGTAAACAGTAGTCGATGTTCAGCTATCACTTCCAGAAGTGTTTTTATACTTTTGATTCTTTCTCCTATCACCTGAAACCAAAAGGTTAATGTGCTATAATAAATAATTTTAGTATCATACTAGCTTATTTTCTTGCCTAAGTCCGCAAAACTTATATACTGGAATAATAGAGTCTAAACCATCCCAGACGACTGTCATCGGCACGCAATAGACGGCATCCCTCCACCCGACGAGGTAGCCACGCGCGGCAGGTATTCGAGGACACACCGCGGAAATGTGGCAGTCGAGCTACCCTTCACCGGGTCATGGTAAGGCTCACACCACCATGGCCCGGTAGGGCAACAGAAGGAGAGTACAAATAAAACCTAATAATGACCAGAGGAGGTAATGGTCACTGTCATGGTCGGTCTAACGTGGTAGATAGCCTCTCATTAAGTTTTTCGTGAGATGCCATGTTTTGTAGTCCGGTTTTGAGCGAGAAGAAACACCATGAGGTTTAGTGGGGAGTCCGGCCCTTAGCCGAGAAACCCACACGAAACCTGAAGGTTGCACCCGCAACCGGAAAGGAGAAGTTCGTAAATGTATTCGTAAATAATTCCCCATGTAAAAACAAAAACCCTGATAAAGACGAGAATGTAAGAATTTTTTTGCCCTTTTTATCTAAAAACTTTTCCGATATGAAAATAGATAAATGTCTCTCCAAATATACTCACATCTTTATGAAACCTTTTAAAATAGCTGTATTTAGGTAAGGCTGGGAATGTGCCACGTAAGTGTAGTCCAGCGTGCAATGATCTCATACTCTTGTGTAGGCTTTGAACATCCCTGTAACGCTTCCACACAGAGACCACGGTTAATGCTTCCGGTGATTCTATGGGGAACAACTGAAATGAATAAAATTAAATAACTTGGAATAGTTTTAAGTTGACCTACATACGCAGCTAACCTCATCGTCGTCCGTGTGGTGAAGGATTAAGAATACAAGTGTCATAACCCCCTTTCCACCCCAGGCTGTAAATGCCAGCTAAGAAATATTGTAGGCACTAGGCAGATAATCCTTTTTGGGAGATGGAAAATACCGAACATAAACTCTGTGCCAACACGCTTGATCAGCGCGGCATAGTAGACATAAATCCCTCCAAAGTGGACGAGGCTTGTGCCAACAGTGGGACGTTATGGGCTAGAGTGAGAGAGAGAGAGAGAGAGAGAGAGAAAGAGAGAGAGAGAGAGAGAGAGAGAGAGAGAGAGAGAGAGAGAGAGAGAGAGAGAGAGAGAGAGAGAGAGAGAGAGAGAGAGCGGTACGTAGCTAAGGGTCGTTTAAGGGTTCAAAAGAATGTCGAACGAAACGACACTTCCGAAACTGTAGCCTTGCTATTACTTACTTACTTACTTTACTGTAGCTAATTCATGGGAATTGAATAAGGCATCATCAGGAATCATTTATATGTAGTTATTTAAGTACATACTATATTACTATACTCCATTATATTCTATCTATCTTTTCAATACTCTTATGAGCCCAGTGACATGCGGAAGCATGGACAGCGGTGTCTTAGTAATAGAGTTCCATTTTATTTTGGACTGTTTCCCCCGACTTCGTATGAAACGTGATATGGAACCCTAGAAATGTATCTCACCTCATCGGTTTGCCTATTTACGATAAACTCCAAAACTACTCAACAAATTTTCATGCAGTTTTTACAAATAGTTAACAAAATTCATAAGGAAATAACTCGATTTTGTTTCATACAATCAAGTCAGCATTAGAATGGCCTTAAAAAATGTAACTCCGTTACATAACGGTAATTTAAAATAATATTATTTTAGTGTTTTTGTTGTTATAATTAAACAAAAACATGTTATTGTACAATTTTTAAAACATTTACAAATTACTTGCAGTTTTACATAACATATGTGTACACTTTACATTAGTTAAGTAAACCCCTACCATTATTAAAGGGTTTACAGGTTATTAAGATAAAACTAAGTATTTTTTAATTAAAATAGTTACTATCTCTTTCCCCCGACTTCATACGCGTGGAATTGAGAAAAGTTTTTACGTTTTTGCAACCTTTTTCAATAATGCTTGGCTGTTACCAATAGGAGGACTGCGACGCGTGACTTATCAAATGCGGTTTCAATTCTGCGGTCACTTTTACATTTAGCCACGTAAAATTGCAGTGGCGTATCTATCTAGGGGCTAGGAGGTAGGAGGGGCAGTTTCCTAGGGCCCTCAAGCTTAGAGGTCCCTCGAATCCGTATTCATACAGCAAACCACATTTTTTTAGACCCTAAACTAACTATAGCTAGGCTAAAGTTACGTGTCCTCAAGATTGAACACCTATTTACTATCAGGTATATGTGTGGCTTATACATAGCAGTTTAGGGGCCCCATTTTT
Organism: Orgyia antiqua; assembly: GCA_916999025.1. Classification (NCBI taxonomy): domain Eukaryota; kingdom Metazoa; phylum Arthropoda; class Insecta; order Lepidoptera; family Erebidae; genus Orgyia; species Orgyia antiqua. The sequence goes on from OU779874.1 coordinate 2,080,980, forward strand.
TTTATTTGCCCCAGGGCCCTTGGTTACCTAGTTATGCCACTGCGTCTGTGTTGTTACTAAGTAACCACTAACCCAGTGAGGATTTCGGTATAATAATGGAATGTTTTGCAGAACAAAATCAGAAAAGTCGCGAGACCCGGTCGCAGACATCCGGCAGCCACCTTTAATAATGTAGTGCTAATTTTATTCTAATCCCTTGAGCCATTTTAGCATGAAAAAGTAACCACCATACATACACACACACACACAAACTTTAAAATTTACAGTACATAACTATTAAAGTTAGTTTTTGATGAGCACAAGTAAAAATATATTATTAGACGTTAAGCACAGATCACCGTTAACAGATTCCGCACACAATCGATCAAGGCACACCGAACATTTCGCTAACGAACATATGTATCAAAACAGGTGTATAACTCGGCTTGTACTTTTGTTTTAGGCCAATGAAAAAGCATTATTCTATACCCCGCAACCCGCACCTTCCTCCAAAGGATATTTCTTTCCTTTTCTGCCTTTTTGCACTGCCGGGTCATGATAGTGCCTTACTATGACCCGGCAGACAGATAGCCCAGTGCCACATTTGCAGCGGGCGAGTCTCTGAATACCGAACCGCCGCACGCAAGCACCTCGTCGAGAAGGGCCGCCGGCTCTTCCGCGCCGATGACCCCTTCCCGGAGTCCTGCGGGTTGGCAAAGTTTCGCCAGCGCGTTCACGCTCTCGCAGTGTTTAGTCGTATATTTATTTTATTTATTTATTTTATAAAAATCATGTAAAACTCTCTCTATAAGAGGTGGTCTGTGATGTTCAGTCTTTGAGATAATTTTAATTCACCATTGCCAAGCCAACGGTAACAATATGCATTAAATTATCATCTTTCGTAAGTCTATATTAAGTGTATCAACTTTCTCTTTACATGTAATGTGATTCTGAAAATATCTTATTATGTTAGAAGACTTGATTAAGATAATTTACATAAGGATTTTTATAATTTTGACTCAGCTTTGACAGAGACTATTCATCATTTTCCATCTTTTACAGAGGATGTTCTCTGTTAATGTCTCTTACAACATTTTGGGTTAACAAAGCTGTGACGATTATTCTTGATAACTACATCACCACACAATAAGCCAGAGCTAGCTAGATATAAAATTATCAATAACAATAATATAAAGCTGAAGAGTTTGTTTGTTTGAAAGCGCTAATCTCAGGAACTGGTGGTCCAATTTGAAAAATTATTTCTGTGATAGACAGTATAATTATAGGCAATGTATCTTCACAGAACAGGAGCAAATTATAAGTGAAAAGTGTCATAAATATTATTTTTTTTTTTTTTTTCCTTTTAAATCTGCGAACGCCAAAGCCATAAGCAGATGAGCTCCATTGGATAGGCAGGTAGAGTGTGTTCTCCACTGAGAGCACTACTCATAGCTTGCTAGTAACTATACTACTGTCATGATATCCCTTCTTTTCAGTCTCTTATTGTAGCTGCGAGAAAGCAGGTCTTTAGCTAAGGTGTTAGGATGGCATTCGAGCCGTTTCCGATACGTGCGCGAATAATTGTGAACCTCTTCAACAACAGAGTTCATATTTGTATTTTGATGTATCTCAACATTTGTTGTAAACCATGGGATTTTCCAAATGGTTCTGAGTATTAAGTTTTGCACTCTTTGGGTAATGGAGATGTTCGATCTGCTTGCACTTCCCCACAGCTGGATGCCATAGGTCCAAATTGGCTTTAAAATTGCTTTATATATTAGCAGCTTGTTATCTATAGACAGTTTGCTGTTTCTCCTTAATAACCATAGAAGATTTTTATATTTGATGAGTATTTCCTCTCTCTTGCATTTGATATGTTGTCGCCATGCCAATCGCCTTTCAAGGTGCAGCCCTAAATATTTGACATTATCCCTGTGAGGTAATTCAGTATCATTTAAATAAACAGGTGGGCAGTTCTCTCTACGTAATGTGAAGGTAGCATATACTGATTTCGAAGCAATGACTTGGATCTTCCACTTATGTAGCCAGTTTGTTATTTCGTTAAGGCCTTTCTGTACTCTTGATGTGGCCTCATTCGGTTTCTTGCTACTTGCTAGTATCGCAGTATCATCTGCAAAAGTGGCTGTAGTTATATCATCCACAATGGGGAGATCTGAGGTGAAGATAGTATACAAAATTGGTCCCATTATTGAGCCCTGGGGCACACCAGCCAGGATATCGTAGAACTTTGATATTTTCTCAGATTCTTTCACCTGATAAAAACGCTCTGTTAGGTAAGATTTAAAAATTAGGTAGTAACTGTCCGGTAGACAATTTCTTATTTTATATAAGAGTCCATCATGCCAGACTCGGTCAAAAGCCTGGCTAATGTCCAAAACAGCTGAACAGTAATCTTTTTCCTCTAGACTCTTTCTTATTTTATCACACACTCTGTGTACCTGTTCTACTGTTGAGTGTAATTACCTAAAACCGAACTGGTGGTCAGGTACTATTCTTTTACTTTCAAAGATAGGTTGTATTCTAGTCAATAAAATTTTCTCAAACACTTTTGACAGTAGGGGTAAGAGGCTTATAGGCCGATACGAGGTCACTACATTCGGTGGTTTGCCCAATTTGTGTACCATTAGAATCTGAGATATTTTCCACGATAGTGGATAGTGCTGCACTCTTAATATCCCGTTATACAGTGTAGTAAGATACACTATTATCTTCCTTGGTAGTTGGATCAACACTTCTTTTGTGATGAGGTCGAACCCGGGTGCTTTTTTGTCTTTCATATTGCGAATAGTACGCCATACCTCTTTCACAGATACTCGTGATGGTGGAAGTGCCATTTAGAAATCCTGGTCTAGTGTTGCGTAGACTTCACTGATAGATTCTTCATTTCCGATGGTATTGAGGTAGAATACTTGAGCCAGGTGTTCAGCAAAAGCATCTCTCTTCTTTCTTCTTTCTTTTGATATTTTCCAAAGTGAGTAGTTAGAGGATGGTGTTGCTGTCAAAGATTCCATTTGAGCCTCCAAAGTCGTATCATGCCAACTCTGCAGAGATATTTTCAGGTTTCTAGCAGCGATCTCATCAGCTTCCCTCCGGACCGCCGCAAGGTGTTGACGTGTTTTTAATCTGTTGCTTTGATTTTAAATAATTGAAATACACATATTTGAGTGCAATAAATTAGTGTTGAATAATAGGCGCCCATAAAGTGCAGGAGTTATACGCAGGCCGAGTGCACAACGTCAGTGCGTGAGTACTTAACAATTCCTAATGCGCACGTAGTCTGTTGCCCTAGTACTCTGTTTGACTACAACATATTGCTGCCACCTGTTGAACTTTTCTATGCCAAACCCACTGCAACTAATTGGCTGTTCGAATAAGGACATTAACTAATCAAGACTAGGCACCACCTCCCCGCAACGTCTAGCGCCACCCTACGGACGCCATTGCAGGGTTGAGCTGCGCTTGCGCCTCCTAGTGCTACTGTTGAGTTTTGCACACAAACAAACTTGCTGCGCTGTATTTTGTCTATTCACTGAACGTCGCAAGATGGATAAATCTTTTTCTGACCCAAATATTAGTGGAATGATGGACACCACCCCTCCTAATTTTGTATCTTCACGCTACAAAAGAGGGAGAGAGGAAAACCTTCCTGAAGAATTCGACAAGTTCAAAGATGAAATTAGACAAATGATTGCGTCTTATATGACTACGCAGCAGGCCGAAGTTAAAGTGATTGCCTCAAATATTAAAGATATTCGGCAGACAAACTCGAATATTGAATGTAGTATTGAAAATTTGACACGTCAAAATGAAGAGTTTCGCAAACAAATTGAATCACTTGAGCTGCAAGGAAAGAGGGACCGTGAACACATTATTATCTTGGAGGAGAAACTTGAAGACTTGCAAAGGTGCACCAGGAAAACCTGCATTGAGCTTAAGAACGTACCCAGGGTCCCTAAAGAAAGTAATGAAGACCTAATCAATATGGTGATGAACATGTCTAAGCATCTAAGTTTTCAAATAGGCTCTGGGGATATCAAAGACATATTTAGAATGCCCACTAAGAAGGATGGCACTGCCAACACTCCCATAGTTGTAGAACTTTGTTCTACAATAATAAAGAACAAACTACTAAAAACAGTCAAGTCTTACAATATCAGAAACAACACAAAACTACAAGCGTCACATTTAGGACTGAAAACTAACTCGGAGGCTCCTGTGTTTGTTTCAGAACATTTAACCCCCAAAGGATCCCGGCTATTCTTCTTGGCTCGAGATTTATCAAGATCTAAACAATTCAAATTTTGCTGGACATCATACGGCCGCGTTCTTGTAAAAAAAGACGAAAATTCTCGTGTAATTGTCATTAAAAGCGAGTCCCAGGTTCAACATCTACTGCAAAGTGCATGACTTAAACGTATTCTTGTTTGCGCTGTATTACGTATTTTAATAATAATTTTAATATATATTTTAGGTTTATGCTTAATTTCTAAATTAATAGTAGTGTATAGCAAATTTGTTACACATTTTCACATCGACAGCTGTAATAATTTATTGAATACTAACATAATAACATTTCACTCAACATTCTCATATAACACACATACACAATTTACCATACCTGCCCGATCAATAAACATGCAGTTATTTTCTAAAAACTTACATAAGTGTCACTCACAATATTTTTCTCGTACATGCTTAAGCATACCTCAGTGGTACCAAGTATATTATTATACTCTTTGGTGGTACCTATGCATATGCAAATGGATCTTTCTTTTAATAAACAAAATTGTCAATGGATTCTAACATAAATATTTTTCATGAACTGGACAGTGCTGAAATCGCAAGCTCTGCTATTCTTAATATTGAACAACTATCGAGTTATGTAACACAAAATAAACACAGTTTTACAGTTCTGACACAAAACATAAGAAGTATATTCAAAAATTTTGATGACTTCCTCATTACAATCTCTCAACTAAATATTAATATTGATGTAATAATCTTAACTGAATGTAGACTGAGTGATAATAAACCGACACCAATATTTGACAACTATACCTCATATTCCACGAAAATACATCAAAATCAAAATGATGGTGTTGTTGCTTATATAAAAAATGATTACCTACCTCATGTATCTGAAATCACCCTCACGGAGGCCTCCGCTCTGCAAATCACCATATCCAATTTGACAATTATTGGTATTTACCGATCCCCAAGCAACTTATCCGCTAATAACTTTATTTTCTCTTTAGATACGCATCTTCAAACTATTCGAAATCACAAAAGTATTATAATTACGGGTGATATAAACATAAATCTCATTGATAAACCTTTAGAAGCTGCACAAACTAGAACAAATAGACTAACCTACTTAAATATGCTATCTTTACATGGTATTCTTTCGGGTCATTACTTACCCACTAGAGAGACTAATTGTCTGGATCATATGCTCCTGAAGTTAGATAAAAATAACATGTCTGCGTATATTGGGGTTTTGAATACTAGTATTACGGATCACTCCACGGTGCTGCTAAATATAAGCCGTATTGTGCAAAAAACATCCGCGAACAAAGTAAATATAATTATTGATTTTGAAAAAGCTCGCGAAACTTTAATCAAAACAGACGTATCTTTTCTTGACACACTAAACGATCCCAATAAACTAGCTAATAGATTAATAGATATGATAAAAAAGTCTCTTCTCCTAAACTCGAAAACTATCTCAGTCTCTAATTCTAAACGTAACCTTAAGCCATGGGTAACCGCCGGCGCTCTTCGATGTATCAGGCTCCGTAATAAAATGCAAACAAAAGTGAAAAAAGAGCCTTATAATAATATTATAAATAACCTATAAGAGATTTCGTACGTACTGCTCTAATTTGCTCAAAAAACTAAAAAGAGAATATCATAAAAATCAAGTTTCTAAGTCTATGAACAATCCAAGGAATCTTTGGCGTAATATAAATAAAATCACTCAGCTCAAACAACAGAAATCTTCTAACACCTTCCTTCTACAATTATGTCCGCACCCTCTCGATGCCCTAAACCGTGTAAATAACTTTTTTGCCACAATTGGCAGATTATTAGCAGAGAGAATTAAAACTCAAATCGACTTTGAGTCAAGTACCCAAATAACTGACAATAGCAATAGTTTTCTTCAGCCCAACTCGTTCGTTCTGCTACCTACAGATACAGATGAGGTCTATGCCACCCTAATGACTTTGGACTCAAACAGCGCAACAGGGTGGGACGGTATACCAATACGTTTCCTCAAAACAGCTAGTGACTTTCTGGTTCCACTCATATGCCAATTGACTAACTTGTGCTTCGAGACTGGGATATTTCCCGACGTCTTGAAGCGCTCTTTGATCACTCCGGTCCACAAGGGTGGGGATCGGAATGATGTCAACAACTACCGACCCATATCCGTCTTGCCGGCGGTTTCAAAAGTCTTAGAGAAACTATTAAATAAGAGGCTTATTAGCTACTTAAATAAATATAAAATCATTTCAGATTCCCAATTCGGGTTCAGACAAGGACTCTCTACCCAAGATGCTATAACTGCTCTGACCTCTGAGATTGCTGGCCGGGTGGATAGAGGACAAAAATGTATAACACTATTTCTCGATATTAAAAAAGCTTTTGACACTGTTTCGATTCCCATCTTACTGCAAAGGCTAGAGGCCATTGGCGTCAGAGGTACAGCTCTGTCTCTTTTTCACAGTTACCTTAGTGGTAGAAAACAACAGGTAAAGGTTACTAACCTATGTAGTGACGAAGAAACTGTTGAGTTTGGTGTACCACAGGGAAGCGTTATCGGTCCCACCCTGTTCTTAATATATATTAACGAGCTTTGTAACCTCCGGGCAAATGGTGGCAAGATCTACTCGTACGCAGACGATACAGCTATAGTTTACTGTGGAGATAGCTGGGAGACGGTTCGCACTAATGTTGAAAACAGTTTGTGCATTATCAATAAATGGTTAAAAGCGCATCTTCTAAACCTTAATCTATCTAAAACCAAATATGTATGCTTTTCTCCTAGCCTAAGATCAAAACCTACTGATAATTTTGGCATAAGATTCCACGAGTGTATAAATAATTATAACTCTAATCTTAATTCTAATTTAAATAACAGTAATCTTCTCTGTAACTGTCAATTCCTGGAGAAAGTCACTAAAATAAAATACTTAGGTATCATTGTTGACGAATGTCTCACATGGCACCCCCATATCGACGCAACCATGTCCCGAATCAGAAAACTGACATGGGTGTTCAAAAATTTACGTCATCTAATGCCCTCGAAACTCCTTAACAATATATATACAGCACTAGGTCAATCTATTATTACATATTGTATACCAACTTGGGGTGGAGCTTCCAAGACGAAATTTCTTGAGCTTGAGAGAGCTCAACGATCACTAATAAAAGTTATGTACTTTAAGCCCTACCGGTTCCCAACAGATAGTTTATATCAATTGAGTGGTCTATTAACTGTAAGAAAATTATATTATCTACAAATAACACTGTCTCTTCATAAAACTCTCCCTTTTAACCCTTCTAACAATTACCGCAGGCGAAAGGATAATGTAGCACAAACTCCAAAAATTTATACGAGTTTTGCCAGGCGCCAAAACTTTAGTCAATCTTCTTTTGTCTACAATAAAATTAATAGTAAACTAAACTTCCATCCTAAGGTCCGACGCAAATGTAAAAAGATAATAACAGAGTGGCTACTTACGTTGACTTATGAGGAAGCTGAAAGAATTTTAGTGAGATTATCCTAAACTTACTGCATGTAGCTCAATGACACACACACACACACACACAAACACACATGCACACTAAGTTACCATATTTACTTGTATTAACCTAAAATAATTTTAATTGTAGTGAAAGCCTTGTAAAAGTTTAGTCTCAATATATGTAAACGTAATTTTAAGGGAAGTGCAGGGCGACCCCAACACAAGTATTATTAATAACTTACTGGGGTGGTCCTAGATACTTATTTTATTGTAGTGCTTTGAGACGAAATAAAGAATTTTTTCATTTTTTTTCATCTCAAAGTTCACCTTGTCCGAAATATGTCTACTAACATGCCAAATACGCCGCAGTCTTCGCTTTTCCAGAATGGCTGATTTTATTTCGCTCGGATAATTGCTAACTGTTCTGTTCGTTGAGCACCAATTTCTGGTATACCTACTTAGCCAACGTGCCTTCTGGATAAGCTTCGCTATATACTCGTCCGCCGTGTCAACATCGTTGGGTGTTTATGGGGATTTATGTTTATGGGTGTGTGTCATAAATATGGGGAAAATTTTCTAAATTCCATGTGTACGAAGTCACGGACAACAGCTAGTTTAGTTATAAACATAATGACATACTTATCAAATCAAGCATAATTTAACAAGACTACTTGTTAGGCAGTTTTAATTAATGTTAGGTGACTTGCACATACATACAGTGCTAGCTGTTGCCTGCAACTACATATGCGTGGAATCTAGAAACTAAACCTTAACAAATAATAAAAAAAATATCCTCTTGAACCATTCCATATATATTAAAAAACCACATCAGAATCTGTTGCATAATTTGAAAGATTAAGGCCTACTATAGGGGCTCTCTCCAGCCTATTATCAGTCCCAATGGACTATTAAGTGTTTGGTACGGGTCTCCTGCACTTTGGGAGGGATTATGAACTACTGTGCCGCACACAGCATCTTGGGAAGGCAAAGGGGTGGTGTCTATGATTGTGTAAAATAGTCACTATTTTAAGATGGTAGCAAGCAGCATTCTATAGTCTCTAGCTATCGCGGGTAACAATGTGATGACAATATTCTTATAAGGTTACAAAATTTATTTTACAGAATTTTGCAATAGTAACATAATAATAGTTCATATTTTTTATGTTTTTCTATTAATTATTGTATAATTCATAATGTTTTACTAAGTTTCATCCAAACATTTAATATTGTGCAACTTATGAATCATAGTTTTAAAAATGACCCTGAATTTAGCAGACAGCAGACAAAATGAAATTTCAGATAGGGATATCTATAGCAAAATACCAAGTTTACGAAATTGTTAAATTGTTTGTCGTTGACATACCTACAGGTAGGTGATAATAAACAATTTTTTTTTTTGAGTTATAAAAAGACTTGCAAAAAAATAAAAATTTTGGGAAGCTCTCACCGCGGCGCCAATTGTTTTAAAATTCTGAAACTATGAAATATAGCTTATTTTTGGATTTAGAAAAGGTGATTTTAGTTAGTTTTTTTAATTTTGGCTCAGAGCATTCGGGAACATATAACAGCAAAAAAAAGAAAAAAAAAATATGGTCAACTCTTGGTCTTTAAAAAATCTAAAGGTGATATTTTTTTATTTTTGTCTGCTAAATTCAGGGTCATTTTTAAAAGCCCTTGTACTGTTTTACACAGTATGTGAGCAGTTTTGTGTTCTACTAATTTAAAAAAAATATGTGTGGCAACAAAACCAGAATAAAAAAAACTAATATTTTTTTTTTGTCATCTTGTTTTATTTTTAAATTTATATTATACAAAAATCAGTATGTAGACAATAAAGTATTGTAATAAATATTTTCCTATTAGATTGTCTTTACATGGTAAAAATTAATTTAAGGAAAATAGAACAGGAAAACGGAAACTAAAAAAACATTTCAAATATCAAGCAATTAAAATCTATGGTATACTTACAACCGAAGTAATCTTGTATATTGTAAAGCCATTTTTATGTTTAGCCGTTTCATCAACGGAGAACCGGCGAACCCATTTGTCTTTAGCAGACATTTTTTAAAATTTTATACACTTTCTACACTGTCACATCACTTAACACCAAGTACGAAAAGTGGGCAGTGAGTTATTACATTATTCAGCCAATAAGTAACTTTGATAATATACAAAACAAAATAATCAATTTGTTATCATAACAACTGTACACGGTTTATAAAACCACGGCAGTTGAAATCGTTGAAATGCAAGATGAATACAAGACGTGAAACAACAAGATGCGTTTTCGACCGAAACATATGATTACTGTAAATAAGTAAAATAGAAAAAACTCCCTCATTTTTAATGCCAGCATAAAAACGACCTCTGCTTCTGTTTTTCCCCAACATAAGATATTCCAATGACATTATGCGCCATACCAGAGTGCGCCATGTGTATGTATTATGTATAATACCTAACTAATATAACTAAATAAATAAATAACCTATTATGTATAATATTATGTATAATATATAAATAAATAACCTAATATAGATAGTGCCAATAACAAGAATAAATACACATTATATTTTTAACTTCTTGTCAGTATCAGCAGAAACTGATCCAAGAGGTGTTACAAACGATATTTTTATGAATTCAGCCTTATAATCAGGATTCATTCTTAAAATTAAGCCTTATTGGTAGGTACAGCACTTAATATTATACATACTATACATCCTTACATAATAAAACAAAGTCGTTATTTTTGTGCGTACATCCCAATGTAAGCTTATATAATTATTTTCAAAATTACGCATCGAATTTTAATTAAGTTTTAACACCAGCTCATTGTATTATTTACAACGAAGAAAAAATTTAAGCAAATTGCACTCGCGTAAATAGGCCACCTTTGTCAATGCCGGAGAACCAGCAACATAACTAGACTAGATTATCGACATCGAACCTCCGATATGTCATTATGAATAAGACCATAATTATATAATTATTGCAGAACATAAAATAGAGATGACGCACTGAAAATTAAAGTGTTAATCTTAATAATCTTTCCCATGGATTTCCCTCCCGCTGCCTGATACAAAACAAATGACAAATAATTTGACACTAAAAGTGATGTAGGTAGTGAATGTATTGATGCACTTTAACGATTTTCATGATATAAATCGTTTTAAATAGATAATACAGCTAGTTTTCCAATTGCAGAGCATAATGTGATTCAGTGCCGCACAATGCTGAACTATGCTGACGCTTAATTGGAACATGAATTAGTTTTGAAATCAAATGCACCACCACAGTGCGCTAAGTTTAGTGTTGAAAAAAAAATACTAAAATGAAATTGTATTCACATTATAAGCGTGGAATATAAAAAAAGTCATTGTTTGTACCTTCATCCATACTTATATTTAATTTTTTTAAACACAGCTTGAATTAACTTTGATTATTTCCAGAAAACTCCGACGAAACGAAAGCCTTAAAAATTTTTTTAACAATAAATAATATTACTAACGATAATATATCAATAAAATTTCAATCAATGCCAATTTAAAGAAAAAATACTTGTTAATTTTCTGTCGCTGAAGTTAGTATGGATTGCATGCATCACTTTTGAGAGTGCTCGATTGTGCGATACGTTGCTGTAGTTGGAACACTCAACGTTGAGCATTGTGCCGCATAATGCGCTCTTGTGCTGTAATTGGAAAACGGGGATTATTATTAATTAAATTAATAATAATAGTGCGTTAACTATGAAGAAAACTAAGTGAACGGGTTTTATGTAGTGATGGCCACTAGGTAGCAGCACCGAGACATCACGTCCAAAAATCCTGAATTTTGGACAGCAGCTGCTACATTATTTCGGTAATAATAATATAATAGAAAATAAAATTTGTACTTAGGTATTATATATCAAAGCAAGTGCCCAGTCCGCTCTTTTTTCATGTGAAGCCAGTAAGCTGCATAAGTTTAAACTTAGCTTACAATATGAACACTAGATGTCAGCAGTTAAGGCGTAGTTTCCAAATTTTTATACTAGATAGCGTTGTTTACTGCTAACTTAACTAACATAACAATGCAGATTAGTTTATTTTTATTTAGTCTAACTAAGTCTGGAGTTAATTACAATCAATGTTGTTTTTAGTTTCAACGTCATACAAAAGTTTTGCTACTTTATGCAACTTTTTAAGAACGTTGAATAACAGTAAAAGTAAAAACGAAGGCTTTACCACATTATAGGCGATAGGTCAAGCTTGCAGCTTCATTACTTATCCCCACTTTTGCTCACTTAATCGAATGGCGCGCAGCGAGAGGTTGTGTCACCGCGTGTTTCGTTCATTGTGTATCGTGTTTCTTGTGTCCTCGAGTACTTTGCAATAATACTTTTCCTTTGATACATGAATGGATATAGTGCTATGCAAACGTACCAACTTTAACGAAAGTTAAAACGAAGATTTTTTTAAAAACAATGTGTTACGAATAAAGTGAAATTTGTTTTTTTTTTTGTGTACACTGTTCGAAATATAAAGTAAACAACCGGATATTAACAAGATGGGTTCAAAAATCGAATACGTGGATTCATCACATTTATATGCGACCAACTATGTTCGTAATTCGAAAGCTATTGGTGTTCTTTGGGCAATATTTACAATTTGTTATGCGATTATAAGCGTTGTTGCATTTGTGACACCTGAATGGATTGGAGATTTAGAGACAGAGTACCCAAGAAAGTTTGGATTGTGGCAAATATGTAGGGCAGATGAAGCCCTCGAAGATTGCAAAGGGCGACTCGATGATTTCCTGTCTATAAATGGACTTGTGTTTAAAATTGCGACTGTGTTAGTGGGCTTAGCAGTCGCTTTGGCACTATTTACGATTTGTGCTATGTTATTGTTCTTCTTTTGTCAATCAACAACTGTTTTTCATATTTGTGGCTGGCTGCAGTTATTATCTGGTGAGTAATATTTTAACACTAAACAAATATCGAAACTATCAGTAGGTAATTGATAGTTACCGCTTACTTAACGCTAACTTAACAATCAAAACAAAAACTTATTTATAAAAATACTAACATGAATAGTTACTAACTACCTAAGCAATATATATTTTAACTTACTATAATAAATTAAGTAAATCTACTGAAGCAAAACATTGTAACGGTAACAGTAGGTACCCCAAATAAAAAGTCCTCCAGTATTTTAAAAATCGAACACCATTACGTTAGCCTGTCCTAATAACTATTTGAAGAAAAAAGTTTACTTTTTACACGCTTTATATTAGCTTCACTTGTATGTTTGTTTGTATTTTTGTTTGTATGTTTGTAACCGACTCCTTTGGACGCTATTTTGACCCACATTAAACGGTCAGATTCTATTCAAATTTTGCACACCTGTCAAAGACCGATGACAATGCAATAAGTCGATTAAAATATCCGATTATCCTGGTTAGATTCGCCAGGATTCATTAATCTCTTTCCGGATCCTTTGCATGAGAGTAAGAGAGAGGGCTAGTACACGAACTACTCGTGCGCGCATTTCCAGAGAAACTCTTTTTTCTATTTTTTAGTTGGATTTTCTATATAAAGCGTGTTTTTTTAGTTTTTTAAACTATTATTTTATTTATTTTAATGGTTTAGGAATTAGGCAAAGGCATAAACATAAAATATTTTATGTTATTAATAGGCATGGTTGTTGCCGCCATATATCGGCGCAATTATTAATCACTCTTTTTGTAGGTAGATCTATTTTCCTATCCGTTGCCCGCGCCCTCTCCCCAACCTAATTGCGTACTGACTCTCGTTCAAACCGCCGCCCGGGAGCCACGCTATGCTCTCGTGAGAAAAGAAGTCACGTACTCGCCGCGACACGAGGACTACGCTCTGTTCTCGTGGAAGAAGACTCAGAAGAAGTCGCTAACCGCACCACGGAAGACCGCTACGTCTTTCCGTGGAAGAAGAAGACGCGCCTAAGGTCATTGTCGGACCAGTGTGTGTCGCGAACCGCACGAAAGACATTGTGTCGTCGTTAATAAACCGCGAGTGTTAAATTACTAAAATCGCTGCAATATATGACGTACGTCGTGTTGCCTAAAACCCCGAATTGTGAACTATTAATGATATTCGCGAGTGCATATGTTTAGACCAAACTGTGCGCCTATAACCGCAAGAATTACCTGTCCTGCCTTACAACCAGGACTGTGGAGATCAGAATAAGAAGACGAACAAGAGAAGATTGTGGTGAGTCGCATGTCTCCATTTAATATCCTTCCTGTTTCCGTCTATAGGGCAACGTAGTTTGATCCTCCTTATCTGTATCTTCTTATAATTTAGATCCTAGTAAGACCTACCACAAACCTCTGTGGCTTTATACGGCAAGGGTCTGGATTCCGCACCGCCAAACTCTAGTTCTTCTGGACGAGTTTTGTACCCCCCGCGCACCTCTGTCTTATATAGGCAGGGGCGCTAACAACTTTGGTCCTTTCGAGCCGGACCTGGTTCTTCTGGACAGGAACTTTATGTCCTGTCATTTGTTCCATAGAATCGGGTTACTAGAACCCTCATACTTCGGGTTCCCCCCCCCCCGCTTTTTAATATTTTCTAAATATAAATTCATATAAAACCCCATAAATTCATATAGGTACATATTTAACTTAAACTATTTAATCAATTATATACTTTAACGTTAAAGATCCCGCTTCGTTAGTGCACCTGTTTACTAACGCATGTTCATTTCATAAAATCTATAAATAGATCGCTGTTATTACCTTTATTCATTCAAGGTTAATCATTTGTTATAACTTTGAAATAATATCGCATTCCCTGTGGTTACATTTTTATCAAACTACCCGCATTTCAAGCCCCCGCGATTTAAATATCGCTCGCATAGATTCTAGAAACTGATTCTAGAAGTTTCTATTTTTAAATACCTTCAACTTAAGTCAATAGTTATATTACAAATACTATCCGCGTATTGCTTATGTATGTTTAGGTATAATTGCGTAGATATTACAATAAGTAAGCTGTAAATCTATCACTATTCATATTTTAGAAATAACGCATTATTTTTCTGTCTCGTTTGGTTATTATAAATTAACATGGAGACTCGCGCGACAAAGGAACGCGACCACAAAGGGCCATCTACTTTGTCAGATGAAATTAGGGATCCGCAACTATCGTTATTGGAAGCGAAGCGAAATATTCTATTTGAACGCGTACAAAGTATATACGATTGCGCTAAAACCGCAAATACTTCCGCATTTGATAAGAATTCATTTCTTAGTTCTTGTATGACAGTCGATGAGATTCGAACTAGCTTTCATAAATTATTAGACGAGTATAATATAAGGTTAATGACCCTTAATCCTACTGCAAAGCCTAATTATCAAGCATATACCTCATTTGAGGATTTGTATTGTTACATAAAGAGGGTAATGTCCACTTTTATGACAGAACCTTCATCTAAACATCGCAATGAGGTCATGACATCTAGTACTCTAAGATTACCCGCTTTAGAGTTAGTCTCATTCGATGGAGACATTCGCAACTGGCCAATATTTTATGCCAGCTTTAAAACTAACGTACACGATAATAAATCGTTAACAGACGCTGATAAGTTGTATTATTTAATGGGTAAACTGTCATTTAAAGCGCAATCGGTTTTCGCAGGCATCACCGCTAATGCGCAAAATTATCCAATAATATTTCAGTCGTTAGTAGATAGATACGAAGATACGCGTACTTTAGGTCGCACTTATTTAGATCAAATTATAAATCTTAAATTATCAAACACCGCTTCTATTACAAACTATCAATCCTTTGTTGATCAGTTAATTACCGCAATCGAGTCGCTGAAAAATCTACGATTAGATGATCTCGCTGATTTTATTTTACTGCATATCGCTATAAATAAATTCGATATTGACACAGTCCGTTCATTTGAAATGTCTGTACGTCATAATAAAATACCTACACTTAATAGTTTCGTGTCATTTATTAAAGATCAATGTCGAGTGTACCGCAATACTCCAACTGTATCGCTTAACAATAAAACTGTGATTAATAATAATATAAAAACTTCTAAAAATAATTACAGTCAACCTCCAAACCCGCGCGCTTATGTAGTATGTTCGGATACCGCTAATAATAATTCGCTAACTTGTTTATGTAATAATATTTTGCACAAACATTTATTTAAATGTCCCGCTTTCAATAAATTAACTCCCATGAACCGCTTTCAAATTGTTAAAGATAAAACCGCGTGTGTTAATTGCTTAAGCATTAAACACTTAACAAACAAATGCATCTCTAAAAATAGATGTCGCTTTTGTAACCGCAAACATCATTCTTCCTTACATAGAAATAATATTTCACCGCACCCGCTAATTAATAATAATATTCGCAATCCTACCGTTCCAACCGCTGAGCCTTCGCCGCCGCAGCAGCCGGTCGCATCGCACGCGACATGTACTAGTTCGAATTCTCAACGCGAGGTCTCGCTATGTTCAACATGCATTGCTCGCTCGATGCCAACCGCGCCGTATAATACCGCACAAAACGCGCCGTGTACGACGAGTATATCTACTGTCTTGCTCGCCACGGCCCAAGTAGTTATATACGATAATTACGGTAAGCCTCATGTCTGTCGATGCCTTATAGATTCCGCCTCGCAAAGTAATTTTATTACTTATGATTGTTTTAAACGCCTAGGATTATGGGATAATTTTCAAAATTCTTCCTTACTAGTTAGAGGAATAGGTGGCTCACAAAAATCGGTTAAAGGATTGGTAGATATTAAGATATATTCGTGTTTTAATAATGATATTTGTTATGATTTATCCGCATTAATAGTGGAACAAATTACAGATAACTTACCGACTGTTCAAGTAAATGTTTCCGCGCTTGAACATTTTAAATCGTTACAGTTAGCTGACCCGTCATTTTCGATACCGGGCAGCATAGACATACTACTAGGAGCTGATCTCTTCCCGCATCTACTGTTGTCTGTCGCTGGACATAGTAGACAATTAAATATGCCAACCGCGATTGAAACAACTCTTGGTGTCATTGTTATGGGTAGGGCACCCATTTTTAATAACGTTCTGCATACAGCCTCGTATTGTTCTACCGAGAGCGATATAGATGCGCTTCTCAAACGTTTTTGGGAACTTGAGGAAATCTCCGTTCCTCTCGCTATGAGTTGCGCTGACCGCGAATGTGAAGAATTCTTTCGTGAAACTACGACTCGTGAGGATCACGGACGGTACATAGTAGCCTTACCCTTCAGTGGTGATCCGTATTCTTTAGGTGACTCTTACGTCTCCACCCTACGACGTTATCACTGCTTAGAACGTAAACTCGACGCGTCTTTAAAGTTACGCAACGCTTATAACGACGTCATGCGCGATTATATAAATAAAGGATATTTAAGTCCTGTGATAAGAGACAGCGACGTTAAGCCCGCGTATTATATTCCGCACAGAGCAGTTATTCGCGACGATAAAATTACTAGTAAACTTAGAGTAGTGTTAGACGCAAGCAGCCCAACTAGTAGTGGACTGTCGTTAAATGATATTTTACATACTGGCCCTAACTTACAGGGTGATCTATTTAATATTATACTTATTTGCCGCCTGTTTAAAGTTGCGCTCACGGCTGACTGCCGTCAAATGTTTCTCAATATAAGTGTACGTGATTCCGATCGCAGATATCAACGTATATTATATAGATTTGATAAACACGAGCCTATTTCTGTTTATCAATTTAACCGCGTATGTTTTGGATTAACTTCCAGTCCGTACCACGCATTGCGCGTTGTACGTCAATTAATCGCCGACGAAGGTGATAAATACCCCGCTGCAGCCCTAGCGGCGTCTTCCGCGTTATATATGGATGACATCGCTTATAGTGTCATGTCCGAACCGCAGGCCATAAGCCTTTGTGAAGAGCTTATACAGCTTTTCAAGCGTGGTCAATTAGACCTCGTCAAATGGATGAGTAACTCAAAGGTGGTTCTCGAGAACATACCTATATCACATAGGGCCTCTCCTGACATTGTGTTTGGAGAATCCGTACCGCAAAAGGTCCTCGGTTTACGTTGGGACCAATCGCGTGATAGTTTCCGCTATGACGTCACATTACCAAATGACAAATGTACAAAGCGCACAATGCTTTCCCTTGTGGCTCGTTTGTGGGATCTGATGGGTTTTGTGGCCCCCACTATTTTATATGCTAAACTCTTAATAAAAGACCTTTGGCTAGCTAAATGCGATTGGGATGATACACCTCCCCACCATATCGTAGTCGCTTGGAAACAGATTTGTGCCGAGCTTTCTACACTTAACGAAATCATTATTCCGCGTCATCTTGGATTGGTTGACGGATGTTCTATAAATTTAGTGGGTTTCGCTGATGCTAGCGAACGCGCATACGGTGGTGTCGTCTATATGACCGTAGCGTCCAATAATAATATCTCCGTGAGATTAGTGTGTGCCAAATCGAAAGTCGCACCGGTAAAAACCGTTTCAATAGCGAGATTAGAGCTATGCGCCGCGCTCCTGTTATCACAATTACTGTGTAAGGTAAAAGACACAATTGCGTGCCGTTACCCCATTGATAAAATAATCGCGTTTACTGATTCAAAAATAACACTCGCTTGGATAAATTCATCTCCGCACCGCTGGCAAACTTTTGTAGCCAATAGAATTACAAAAATAATAGAACTTATTCCCGCTTCTTGCTTTAATCATGTCACAGGCGTAGATAACCCCGCGGATTGTTTATCGCGTGGTGTCACTCCCGCTCAACTCATAAGCCATCCGCTATGGCATCACGGTCCTACGTGGCTAACTTACCCCTATTTTCAGTGGCCGATAACTGTTTGCGACCTAGAATCGCTGAGCGCGGAGGCACCCGAACAAAAGACCGTAGCATACCCTGTGACGTCATCCGTTACACGGCCTACGATCTACGAACTCGCGCTACGTATGTCCGCGTTTCCTAAGTTGTTACGCGCCATCGTTTACGTTTATAAATTTATTAAAATTTTATCCCGCGTTTATATTCAAATTAAATTTATTCAAACCGCGTTGTTAGAAGTTCACATTAGCTGTGACATTCTAAACATTAAAGATAGTATATCTCAATTGCCCGCGTTAAACAAACTTAAGACCATGCGTATGCAAAATCAAGTATTGGTCAATCCGCGACCGCTTACCGCTTTAAGTAGGTGTCCATCGAAGCTTTACGCTTTGGCTCCGCCTGCAACTCTACAAAACCCTTATAGACAAAGCTAATTAGTTTAAGTATAGTTATAAGTTTTAATAATATTAAATAAACCCGCCATAAAAATTAATCACCTAGTCTAGGTACCTACCGCGTCCGCCGATGGAGTTATTCAATTAAGAATATTCCGCTTCCGCTTAATTTAATCATTAAATCGCTCCGCTTACTTAAGTTGTATTACCTATGCCGATTCGTAGTCGCATAGCCTGTTGGCTAACTATTGCTAGTATTTGTAATATGCTTAAGTTATTTTCATATTTTTCTCTAAAGTACCCTTTAGGCCCGGGGGGATGTTGCCGCCATATATCGGCGCAATTATTAATCACTCTTTTTGTAGGTAGATCTATTTTCCTATCCGTTGCCCGCGCCCTCTCCCCAACCTAATTGCGTACTGACTCTCGTTCAAACCGCCGCCCGGGAGCCACGCTATGCTCTCGTGAGAAAAGAAGTCACGTACTCGCCGCGACACGAGGACTACGCTCTGTTCTCGTGGAAGAAGACTCAGAAGAAGTCGCTAACCGCACCACGGAAGACCGCTACGTCTTTCCGTGGAAGAAGAAGACGCGCCTAAGGTCATTGTCGGACCAGTGTGTGTCGCGAACCGCACGAAAGACATTGTGTCGTCGTTAATAAACCGCGAGTGTTAAATTACTAAAATCGCTGCAATATATGACGTACGTCGTGTTGCCTAAAACCCCGAATTGTGAACTATTAATGATATTCGCGAGTGCATATGTTTAGACCAAACTGTGCGCCTATAACCGCAAGAATTACCTGTCCTGCCTTACAACCAGGACTGTGGAGATCAGAATAAGAAGACGAACAAGAGAAGATTGTGGTGAGTCGCATGTCTCCATTTAATATCCTTCCTGTTTCCGTCTATAGGGCAACGTAGTTTGATCCTCCTTATCTGTATCTTCTTATAATTTAGATCCTAGTAAGACCTACCACAAACCTCTGTGGCTTTATACGGCAAGGGTCTGGATTCCGCACCGCCAAACTCTAGTTCTTCTGGACGAGTTTTGTACCCCCCGCGCACCTCTGTCTTATATAGGCAGGGGCGCTAACAATGGTAATAAAATTCTGAGTGAAAGTTTACCTGTTTTAAATAAATCTACCTACTCTACATCGATTGACCTTGCTCGCTTCTATAGTGATGGTTGTAAAACCAGTCTTAGGTGTGGAGTAGATGTAGGTGATTTAAGACTTTATGAAACTGTTAGTAGCATCAAATATCCGGTATGCGACAGGTGCTAGAGTCCAACAACAAACTATGTACCTAGTGTACCTACGAGTACTTATCTTTGGCATACTCATAACACGAACTCAGAAAACTTTTAAGTCGCGGTTTGAAAAAGGAGTTAAAAATGTCTAAATTCTAATTTGAGATGGCTAATTGATAAATTAAGGAGAGCATCGTTAATTTTATTTATGGCTTTTGTCCCATTTCTCGAGGCGATCGGCGCAAAATGTGTCGCTTTCCCTCCGCGTGGAACTTAGAAATTTTTCCCTGTTTTTGCAACATTTTTCACTACTGCTTCGCTTCTACTGGTCGTAGCGTGATGTTATATAGCCTAAAGCCTTCCTCGATAAATGCCCTATCTAACACTAAAAGAATTTTTTAAATCGGCCCAGTGGTTCCTGAGATTAGCGCGTTCAAACAAACAACCTCTTCCGATTTATAATATCAGTAACTATAGAAAGACACTTCTACAAATTATATTATGTGTTTAGGGTAGGTAGGTACTCATTTTTAGGGTTCCGTACCCAAAGGGTAAAAACGGGACCCTATTACTGAGACTTCGCTGTCCGTCCGTCCGTCCGTCCGTCCGTCTGTCACCAGGCTGTATCTCAAGAACGGTGATAGCTAGAGAGTTGAAATTTTCACAGATGATGTATTTCTATTGCCGCTATAACAACAAATACTAAAAATAAAATAAAATAAATATTTAAGGGGGGCTCCCATACAACAAACATGATTTTTAGGGTTCCGTACCCAGTATCTCAAGAACGGTGATAGCTAGACAGTTGAAATTTTCACAGATGATGTATTTCTATTGCCGCTATAACAACAAATACTAAAAATAAAGTAAAATAAATATTTAAGGGGGGCTCCCATACAACAAACATGATTTTTAGGGTTCCGTACCCAGTATCTCAAGAACGGTGATAGCTAGACAGTTGAAATTTTCACAGATGATGTATTTCTATTGCTGCTATAACAACAAATACTAAAAATAAAATAAAATAAATATTTAAGGGGGGCTCCCATACAACAAACATGATTTTTTACCGTTTCTTGCTCGATACTAATAACGTTGCCTTATGTTGCATAGATAATGGTACGGAACCCATCGTGCGCGAGTCCGACTCGCACTTGACCAATTTTTTTCACATTATTCTTTTATTTAAATCAACACTTGTTTGATTCCTTAATAATTAAGAAATCACACGTGAGTTCACAAGATCTTTGAAATTATATGACAAATTACCTAATCAAATTAAATCTGTTTAGTGTTGCCATGCTCCAATTTTTCCCAATCTTTAAGAAAAAAATGTTATAAAATGGTGACATTATTATTGTGCATTACTTTACTCGAGCGTTCAAAGTAGACCTCCATAAAATTCCTTTGTTTGGTTAAACATAGAATATGTGTTTTCTGTGCCAACATTTACAAAAACACAGACCTCATTTTTATCAACACTTAACAACAGGTTAATTAACTTAAACTGCTAAATTACCGTATTATTCCATGTTAAATTACCTCATTAATTAAACCAGTAAAATTCCTAATTAACCGGTTTTACTCTTTTGAGCCAAAAGTAAGGTTATAGTTTTACACGGTCATTCTTGAAGACACGTAAATTTATCATCATCATCATTACATCACTCCTTTTTCCCATGGGGGTAGGCAGAGACTATAGAGCGCCATCTGCTACGATCCAAACATACTTCCTTGGCTTCCTCCACACTCGTACATCTGGTCATACATGCCCGACGGTTGTAAGTGCTGCGCGCTTGCCCCTTTTGGAGTATGCCGGCGATGACATCGAAGTATATTTTTCTCGGGCGTCCTCTCCCAGCATTTCCAGTTACCTTTAGACCTCCGTGCTGCATCACATCCACACCCTTTCGCTTGGTTCGTTCACACACAATACATCTATTCTCTTGTCCATCACCAAATCACACACTTCATCCATCTTATCTTTTCGCCCCGCGGGAACTTACTACGTGATGTGTGGCGAACAACATCAAGTAAATTTAGCTTGGCTAAATCGCTTATCGTCTTATTGTTCGCAGCAATTTCTTTCAGGCTTGTTTGGAGATGGAAATAGATGCACTTCCAAGGCTTTACAACATCTAGATACCAGTTACTGACATAGATAATTTCATATAAGTGTGTGACAAAGCGTAGCTCTGAAAGATAGCAACAATGTACTACTATTTTCAGTCATGCTATAATAAAAATCTTTATCATCATCGTCATCATCATACCATCACGTCTTTTTCCCATGGTGGTAGGTAGAGGTTATAGAAGGCCATCTGCTACTTTCTTCCTTAAGCCTTTTCCTTTTAAGCCTTCCTCGATAAATGGATTATCCAACAACCTAAAATATTTTTTCAATCCGAACCTCTAGTATTTGAGATTAGCGCGTTCATACAAACAAACTCTTCAGCTTTATGATATTAGTATAGACATTTAAATGTAAAATTCTATATGAGATAATAATTAATCTTACCTTGACATATTTGTAAAGGAAATGTGTCTCTAAAAATTTTGAGATCGTTTCAATAGAATACCAATAGTTTGAATACAATATTATTGTGAGAAAATCCTTGAGATTTAAACAATAGTGGTACCTATGTAGTTTCCAATTTCATGATATTGGTTTATAATTACTTACCGGTAGTTTAAAATAAATGTTATTAGTTTTGTTTGTTTGACCTGAATGTATTCATGATAATTTAAAATTATCATTTTGACACATGTTTTACATTTAGCGAGAGGTTGATTCCTAATACATGGGCTTTTTCAGGGAGATTTAGGAAATGACCATCTAAAATTCCCAAAAAATAAGATTTGACAAACCAAATGCAAATTTTTAGTTCAATACCCATTTTAAAAAGAAAGGAAGATCACTAAAATATGTGTAGTGGATATGAGACATTTATTAACCGACTTCAAAAGAAGGAGGAGGTTCTCAATTCGTCTGTATGTTTTTTTTAATGTTTGTTTCCTCATAACTTTAAACTGGGCGAAGCGATTTTGATCATTCTTTTTTTATTTGAAAGCTGGTGGTCCCCGTTTAGTCACATTGGCACCAGGTCAGGATCTGATGATTATCTCCTGAGAAATCGAAGAAAACCCTCAAACATCAAAGGCACATGAAGTCGCTTGAACTCTTTTTAGGGTTTCGTACAAACCCTTATAGGATCACTCCGGTCTCTGTCTGTCTGTCCGTCTGTCAAACTTTTTTTACTCAGCAACGGCTGAGGGTATCGACTTGAAACTCATACGATATGTAGATCTATGCGGTCCCTTGCTGCAAAAAATACAATCAACCTTTTACCTCTACGCCTTTAAAAGATATAACCGAATTACGACCATTTTTAAGAATTTTCGACTTATATACAAAATTCACAGGTTACTTCCCGTTACCCTAGAGCCTTGAAATTTGGCATAGATGAAGTCTATATAGTGCTTATATAGGGAAAAATCCAAAAACTTATAATGTTTAATAAAAACGTTTACTTATTTTCTTAAGTATTCTGGTAGTTCGCTCAAATCACTTTGGCAATGACAAAACGCTAGTGTATGTAAGTGAATGGCTAATAAATACTGGATAATACCTTAACCTTGTTGTCTATCGATCAGATAATATGAACATGTATGACGCAGGCTATAAATACGACGCTGCACCTGTCTCTAGAATTGTCTTTAGATTATTGCCATGTGAACTTTATGACCATTCCACTCTACTAAATAGCCTCATGGACTTAAAAATTCCTTTCCCTGCTCATATTAATGTCCTCCATTCTTACTTAGACCTCTAAAAAATTTAAAAGATTGTTGCCTTGACCACAGATAATAGTAATAAAGACTTGACTAAAATTGTCACTAATGTCACTTTGAAACTGACAGCCTAGGAGGATAAATAATAATTCTATGCTGACAGCACAGGCTGACAGCAATTTTATTACAACATTTTCGCTGCATTGGGGACGACTCTGCTTTTTATAAATTAACATGCTTAAAGGTATTAGTTCGGATCGTATTGTAAAGCTTCTTCTTTACATTAATTTATAATAATAATTTAAAACACATTTAATTAATTTGTTATATTTTTTATAATATAGAAAAACTATTTTACAATCATTTTTCAACATCCTCTCTTCATGTCCCTTTTTCATCTCCCCAAATTCTTTTCATTTTTATTTTCAAATATTAAATTTTTTTATTCCTTTTTTAAAAATAAATCTTATGTGGCCTGTATCATTGTATAGGTTATATTCAATGATCACAACCTTTACATTCTCCCCCCCTTAGAGGATAAAAAAAAATTTTTTTTCCAAAAAAAAAAAAAATTTTTTTTTCTAAGTTACAAAATACTGGACACCCTACCTAAGGTTGGAAAGCATGATAACAAACTAGAATGAACCAGATTAGATCCAGCTAGGACCTAGCTTTTCGAAGCAATACATTTCGAAAAACTTGAAAAGCAAAAAACCAACCAAAAATTGCCTTTCTAATCTTAGTTATCCGAACCATACTAACTACGATGCCCTTATATCATATCACTCTTTTCATAAAATATTAAACTACTTCATCTTTAAAATTGATTTATCCAATAATAAACAAGAGTGATAAGGCATCCTTAAAACTATCACACCAAGACACAAAGCATATATCATCAACAATCAATCAGAAAAATGTTCATCACCAAACAATTAATGCTCTTATAAAAACTATCGAGCTTCAATTATGAGGTCAGCATCATAGATCCGAAAGATATGCTAATTTAACAGCTTTCCAGCTTAATGAGAAAATTTACATAAGAAACCATTATAATTGACAGAATCCAGAGATTATCAAATTAAAATTTAAAGTATGCTCAGATAATACTCAACCTTCTTTTCAATTATTTAGGTATAATTTCTACTAAGTAATCCTGAATGCTCGGGAATGACCAATTTATTCCACATTTAGAATTCCTTCTCGTGAGATAAATTTACCAACCATTCTTCTACCACAAGTAACGTTTTTAAATAATCAATCATTCTATTATCTAAGTAATTATAAACTATTCGCTAATCATTATTATCCACCATTTGTAAAGCTTCTTCTTTACATTAATTTATAATAATAATTTAAAACACATTTAATTAATTTGTTATATTTTTTATAATAAAGAAAAACTATTTTACAATCATTTTTCAACATCCTCTCTTCATGTCCTTTTTACATCTCCAATTCTTTTCTTTTTATTTTTAAATTTTAAACTTTTTATTCCTTTTTTAAAAATAAATCTTAAGTGGCCTGTATCATTGAATAGGTTATATTCAATGATCACAACCTTTACATTATCTATCAATGTATTAATCTATGTAACGGAATCTTTGAAAGTGAATATCACCCACTTACAGAAGTCGAATGTAACTAAAATTTTGCACACATGAAGTAATAAGTACCGATGACAATGCGATATTTAAAAAAATTGGTCAAGTGCGAGTGGGACTCGCGCACGAAGGGTTCCGTACCATTATCTATGCAACTTAAGGCAACGTTATTAGTATCGAGCAAGAAACGGTAAAAAAGTCATGTTTGTTGTATGGGAGCCCCCCTTAAATATTTATTTTATTTTATTTTTAGTATTTGTTGTTATAGCGGCAATAGAAATACATCATCTGTGAAAATTTCAACTCTCTAGCTATCATCGTTCTTGAGATACAGCCTGGTGACAGACGGACGGACGGACGGACGGACGGACAGCGAAGTCTCAGTAATAGGGTTTCCGTTTTTACCCTTTGGGTACGGAACCCTAAAAATATTCAGGATTTTCAAGCGTGTTTTTTAGTTTTAGAACTTAGTAGATTATTGGTAATACAAGATCATTTATATTTTTTATCGGGAAAATACGGTATATTGTTGGCAGCCCTAAATCTTAATATACTTTTATCGTTATAGCAGTACGATTATGAACTAACTATATATTGTATTTTCTTAGAATGAAACACAGGAATGAAATACATATTTATATTTTATTAACTTGCTGTAGCTGTAGGTAAGCGTAAGGTAGGACGCCCCCCTGCTAGGTCTCTATGATATGATGATATCTAGGACTGATGACCTGAAGAAGGTCGCGGGGAGGGACTGGATGCGGAAGGCGGAGGACCGGATATTGTGGCGCGAATTGGGAGAGGCCTATGTCCATCAGTGGACTGCAGTAGGCTGATTTGATGAACTTGCTGTAGCCCGCGACTTCGTACGCGTAGAATTTAGAAAAATTTCCCCGTTCTTGCAACATTCTTCACTGATGCTTCGCCCCTATTGGTCGCAGCGTGATGTTATATAGCTTAAAGCCTTCCTTAATAATTGTACTATCCAACACTGAAAGAACTTTTCTAATCGGACCAGGCAGTTCCTAAGATTAGCGCGTTCAAAGAAACAAACAAACAAACTCCTCAGCTTTTAGTCTTGTCTAAATAGGTATTGAAATGTAATTAAGAACGTGTTAAATAAAGAATTGATACGAATAAAACTATAAAATATTTCCATCTAGGTAAAATTTTAATCGAAGAATCAGCATCAATTATTTTAAAACCGATAAATTGTTGTAATGCAATAAAAATACCACACGTAAACAAAATGGAGGGAAACCAGTCCATGTATCTATATTAATCTATTTATTTAATTAAAATGTTGTTTGGTAGGTTGGTAGGTAATTGCTTCAATTAATAAAGGTATAAAAAACGTTAGTACCTATTTATGAAATTTCCATAAAGCGCCATCTAGTTGTAAGCTTAATAAGTTTTCCGTTATATGCCGGACGTTCATGGGCCTTCTGCTAAATGTTTTGGACTTTATGTAGGGTATAATGTTTTTTGCGTTAACTTTAAGAATTGAGCCCTTGAAAACATCTTGTAGGTACCAAATTTTGTCAGGGACGCTATATTGTTCCTAACAATGTGATTCCACTCGTTTTATTCATTCCATTGAGGCAGAAGCGGTTATTCTATTCCACTCATACAAACAAAACACGCGAATGACGTCATCAAACTCTATTGTGTTCACTAAACCGTTACGTGACCGAAAAAAATATTCTGAGCACAGATCAACTTGCTATTTTTCCGTAGGTCCATGTGTACCTATGTTTATACGTCTACTGTGGCCTATCAAGGTCTTAAATATATTTAAGCTTCTATCACTTTCTTTTTTTTCAAGACATAATAACAAAAAGAAATATAACCATCCAAAAATCCAGTTTTTTCGGTTTTCTTTAGATGAACTCATATAAGCGGTTGTTAAGTGTTAATTGGTAAATAGAAAACTGCCGAAATTATCGTTTGCAAAAGCCGTTATTAATAAACAAAGAGCCTATTGTGATAGTTCCAGTTATAAGATCTTGGAAGTAGTTTGAGATGGTCTCTCGTACCTTGACTCGGAGTTAGATGGGTTGGATTGGTATCGCGCACAGGGCGCCAAGTCTGCTAATTCTGCTATAACAATCATATTACAATGTTGTTATAATGGTCAGTCACTGACACCATTAAGGTGCCATAATGGCGTCATTATGACAAAAAGTTAATAGTAGACTACCAAATTTGATAAAATTTCTCCACTGTGACACCATTATGGCGTCATTATGACACCAAATTTGATTTTTCGTCACAAATGAAGCCACTATGGCGCCATAATGGTGTCATTGAACTGTCATTATGACAACATTGTATTTTTAGGGTTCCGTACCCAAAGGGTAAAAACGGGACCCTATTACTGAGACTTCGCTGTCCGTCCGTCCGTCCGTCCGTCCGTCCGTCCGTCTGTCACCAGGCTGTATCTCAAGAACGGTGATAGCTAGAGAGTTGAAATTTTCACAGATGATGTATTTCTATTGCCGCTATAACAACAAATACTAAAAATAAAATAAAATAAATATTTAAGGGGGGCTCCCATACAACAAACATGATTTTTAGGGTTCCGCACCCAGTATCTCAAGAACGGTGATAGCTAGACAGTTGAAATTTTCACAGATGATGTATTTCTATTGCCGCTATAACAACAAATACTAAAAATAAAATAAAATAAATATTTAAGGGGGGCTCCCATACAACAAACATGATTTTTTTACAGTTTCTTGCTCGATACTAATAACGTTGCCTTATGTTGCATAGATAATGGTACGGAACCCTTCGTGCGCGAGTCCGACTCGCACTTGACCAATTATTTTTAAACGACTAGGTTGAGAAACAAGCATACGGCTCGCCTGATGGTAAGTATAAGTATTAGCAGACTTGACCCCCAGATGCTATGTCTATGACTACATCACTCAATCGGCTTGAAGCCATTTACATTATTTATGTGTGTCTATGATACAGGCTATGCGTATGCGTCACATGCAACGTCATTATTCTATGAAGTACGATTTAGCCAGGCTAAAGTTACTTATCCTCAATTTTAAACGTCAACCCATCATCTGGATATATCTGTGGTATCGAGTACATTACTGGTTAAGTCCATCTCAACTTGATTTTTAAGATTGTCTAGGAGATATCGTAGTCCGCTATAAGACCGCCCTTACCTATGATAAGTCTAGTTGGTAAGTTCTGCAAACTATTTAGTATACAATAAAGAATATTAAATTTAACTTTTTTAATATGTAGCCATGTATCATTTATTTTATTAGTAACAAATTGACGCCATTAAAAATTGCATAATTTTTAAACTAGCGAAATAAATAAAGACCTAATGTACCTACACCAATTTTAGCTGCGTAATTTATATTGACCCAATAACATAGACTTAGGATATAGATCTAGACGTAACACTCGGTACAACGAATCCGGTCCGCTGCTTTTTTTAGTTGAACACATTAAGAACAATAAATGACAAAGAGCCTATTTAGTAGCCTTTCTAGCTCTTTCTTTTTGATCTGGAGTAAAAGAGAAAGCAAGGCTACTATTTACTATTTTACTTTTAAACCACAAACGGGGCGGCCCTGCCTTGGAACAAATCTATGTTTCCGAGTTGTTACTCCCTATTTATAACCTTCTTGCCCAATAAAAGTAAAAGTCTATTATGTTATAACGACAATGACACACAACAATTGTTGGCGTCACAACACAAGGGGGCCCGAGAACACATCTATAATCTAATATATAAAATTCACGTGTCACAGTGTTAGTTACCGTACTCCTCCGAAACGGCTTGACCGATTTTTATGAAATTTTACATGCATATTCAGTAGGTCTGAGAATGGGCCAACATCTATTTTACAAATTTTTTTTTGTTGGCAAAATAACGTTTGCCGGGTCAGCTAGTAATAATATAAAGCTGAAGAGTTTGTTTGTTTGAACGCGCTAATCTCAGGAACTACTGTTACCGATTTGAAAAATTATTTCAGTGTTGGATAGTACATTTATCGAGGAAGACTTTTGGATAGTACATTTATCGAGGAAGACTTTTGGATAGTACATTTATCGAGGAAGACTTTTGGATAGTACATTTATCGAGGAAGACTTTTGGATAGTACATTTATCGAGGAAGACTTTTGGATAGTACATTTATCGAGGAAGGTTATATGATAAACGGGGAAAATTTTCTAAATTCCACGCGTACGGAGTCGCGGGCAACAGCTAGTCAATAATAATATTAATAAAGCGCTTAAAAAACCAAAAAAATCACTTGAAAACCCTGGATATATTTTTATTATTTTTGCATTGTCATTAGACTGTATGTGCAAAATTTTAGATGAATTATCGTAGTGAGTAAAAACACTTTCAAATATTCACATTAAACTCTGTGCCAACACGCCTAGTAAGCGCGGCACCTCCCCCTCGCATCGTGTTCCTCAAAGTTGAGGGTGACCACCCTTCTGTAAGACCCTCGCTTTCGCCTTCTGTTTCTATCTCTGGAGGTGTGTGGGGGGGTTGTGCACGGCTGAATCGAGAGCCGTGAGGTTCTGGTCAGACCATCCGTATTGGGCTGCGTCCAGTCATGATAAGGCTCTCAAGTTTGTTGTCGTCTTTTCTAGCAATGTGACCGAAATGGCACTGGCACACGGGTGACAACCAAAAGGTAATTTGGAGTTCCTGCAGTATGAAGACTTATTCATCGGTTTTTGATACGGTACGGAACCTTCAATGCAAGTCTGACTCACTTTTGGCTAACTTTTCTGTACAAAGCATTCCGTTGTTTAATTAAATGTAATTGCATTCTTATAACAATGGGTGTATCATTCACACAAATGATGAACCGTATAGTCCGTTTATAAGCGTTATTAAAACTGTATCTTTTTACGTCGATACCGTGAGAAATGTAACCGACCGTTATTTGTATTAGCATACAAATGATAAAGATACATACACATTTATGTAGATATATGTACGTATAGATAACAAATTATTTGCAAAACATGACTTTTTGTATTAGTATACAATGTCCTCTGATCCGTATTGAAGTTAAAACTATATTTTTGAAGATTTCCGACGCCATAATCCAAACAAATTTCTGGGCATTTTGCCGTTTTTATCGGGAATTTAGACAATAGTAGCCCTTATGTGATCTCGTGTCACAATGTTCGTTCCCATACTCCTCCGAAACGGCTTGACCGATTCTTATGAAATTTTATATGCATATACAGTAAGTCTGAGAATCGGATACTATCTATTTTTCAAACCCTTAAGTGGGTTAAGTGGGTTGTCCACTCCTAACATTTTTATGACATAACAACGTTTGCCGGGTCACCTAGTTATGTTAAAAAATGTCGATAGATAGATATATTTATTATTATTATTATTGATTATACAATAATATCTGCATAAGTAAGAATTTATTTTAAGATCATAAATAAATAATCATGTTTAATTAATTTAAACACTTTCTAGACGTCTGAATGTTATTTTACAAGGCTTTCCATTTTAAAATATTTAATTTATTTAATGACATTTTTAAATTAAATACATACATTTTATTAAATAATAAATTTAACGAGATTTTTTAAAATTTTTTTTGGACGTTTCGGTGAGACCTGCTGCGGTTAAAATATTTTTTCTTAATATACATTAAACAAAAAAAAACCTTTTGTCAGAATTCACTGTGTAATTCTGGTAAAAGCCACTCTATTCTCTATTCTCCTCAGACCTACAGGAGATTACATTTCATGAGAATCGGTCAAGCCTTTCCGTAGGAGAATACGAACATGAGAATTTGAATCGTATTTTTCGAGCATAAATCGACATGACTACACAAAAAACTGTATAAAATAATTATTCTTTCCGTAATCGCGTTATGTTAATATGTAGGATTTCCTCGAAACAGCTCGAATTACGAAGAAGCATTTTTATAGGCATAAGCAAGTTGCAATCATTTGCGTATTATTAGTACTTATAAGATTTCAGTTATAAATATAATGTTATTGGATATTATTACTAATATTACTATATTAACTTAGTAAGTATATTGTCCGTGTGGTGACGGATTAAGAATACAAATGTCACCACCCCATCCCTTCCCAAGGGTGCTGTAAAAGTCAGCTAAGGGATATTGCACACAGATAACATCCTCTGTAAGAAACGGAAAACTCGAAAATAAACCCTGTGCCAACACGCCTGGTCAGCGCGGCACAGTAGACCATAATCCCTCCAATGTGGAGGAGGCCCGTGCTCAACAGTGGGACGTAAATGGACTGGAGAGAGAGAGAGAGAGATAGAGAGAACTTAGTTAGTATAACAATAACAACTAACAATTTGCTTAATAAATTCTTAACTACAAAACTATAAAACACATAAGTCACTTATGAAGTCATGTGACTGTTTTCTTTTAAATTATTGTATTTCAGATCAGATACGTTATATGAAACGTTATCTTTACTAATTCATAATGGTTAAATGCAATTCAATTGATGACAAGTTTACTTTTGGCTTAAGTGTCAATGTGTGTAACGAAACCATAGTGCGATTTCAAAAACTATACAACGCCGTCTATCGAGTGGTATAACTGGTATAGTAAACTTCTGTGGTTTGATTTCTAAATTTCACGCGTACGATGTCCCGGGCAACAGTTAGTTATAGTAGTTATTCTATAAAGTACGATTTAGCCAGGCTAAAGTTACTGGTGCTCAATTTTAAACGTCAACCAACCATCTGATATATAATATATTATCTTAATATCTTTGCATTTGGAAACATTTTCCATCCATCTGTAGGCTCTATCTAGTTATCCTTACTCCTTACTAATTTATAAGTGCGAATTCCGGATGATAACTCAATATTATTGAGTTATCATCCGGAATTCGCACTCAAAATTATTATTGAGTCAATAATAATTTTGACGAGCTTAAGTGTTAATGTGTGGAACGAAACGATAGCGCGATTTAAAAAACGTGCAACGGCATCTATTGAGCAGAAGAGTAAACTTCTGTTTATTAAGGTTTAATTTTTAAATTTCACGCATACGAAGTCGCGGGCAACAGCTAGTCTAACTATAAAAACAGAGTAACTATTTGTGTAATACCAGTAGTTATATAATTATGTGTTATCCGGTTATCTAAGTAATTACAGTGTGTGTATACATCAAAAGGAATATTG
This sequence comes from Orgyia antiqua, assembly GCA_916999025.1. Taxonomy (NCBI): domain Eukaryota; kingdom Metazoa; phylum Arthropoda; class Insecta; order Lepidoptera; family Erebidae; genus Orgyia; species Orgyia antiqua. The sequence continues at coordinate 2,113,804 of OU779874.1, forward strand.
TTATTAGCGTTAAGTGAAGGGCTACCAAAACCTCAATCCTACAATGGTACTAATTCTAAACTCACAACTAAACTAAACTAAAAAATACATTTTGATAGTGTCAATAACACACTACAGCTAACTAAACTTTCTTATTATAAAAACTATGTGTAATAGATTAAGGATTTTAATGACATAAAAATGGACATTGAAATGGCCAAAATAATCAAAATAAAACATTGGTGTTTTCATACGGTATTCATAATACATATTATTACGAATTGTTAATTGTCATACAAATTTATATTTATGTAGATATATAATAATTAAATATGCCCTTAATGGCGGGACATGGCTGATCAATTAACTTTGTTTAACAACATTTTGGACCTATGATCCACAATAAAAATATTTGAATTTTAAAAATGTTTGTCCTGCGTCTGGGTGTTTACTATGTTTTATAAGTATGTATTTACAAAAGAAAAGTAGTTTATGTATTATATCCGTATTCTGGTACCAATAACACAAGTATAATAAGCTAACTTTCTATAAACCCCTACTGAACGATCATAACGACATTTAAACTAGGAAAAATCCGGGGATAACTGGAGTTAGGCAACCGTAATCATGTATGATATAATTTTACTTTGATACTAATTTTAAAACGACAACGTAACGTTTCTTTTTATTCCATTTCAAATTAAACCACGTAGTTATTTCACAATATAGGAGTAATTAAATACATAGTTAGATTTTCTATTACGATATTACGATGTACAGTTTCCCTTCTACAATCAGCAGTTGTTAATCATTGGAGCCAGGATCATCATCATTGGTACCGATTCAACGTGCACAACCATAAATATACCAGATTTATAGTCTATGGCTATATCACTCAGGGGCCCAAGTCTCAAAATTCGCCATTAAGCAATCAGTTATTGCAAACAAATGCAATAACTGATTGCTTAGTGGCGAATTTTATCAAGTTTGGTAGACTATTGTTAATTTTTAGGGTTCCGTACCCAAAGGGTAAAAACAGGACCCTATTACTGAGACTTCGCTGTCCGTCCGTCCGTCCGTCCGTCCGTCCGTCCGTCCGTCCGTCCGTCTGTCACCAGACTATCTCAAGAACGGTGATAGCTAGAGAGTTGAAATTTTCACAGATGATGTATTTCTATTGCCGCTATAACAACAAATACTAAAAATAAAATAAAATAAATATTTAAGGGGGGCTCCCATACAACAAACATGATTTTTTTACCGTTTCTTGCTCGATACTAATAACGTTGCCTTATGTTGCATAGATAATGGTACGGAACCCTTCGTGCGCGAGTCCGACTCGCACTTGACCAATTTTTTGTAATTACACAATGATGTTATTGAACTACCATTGCGACACAATTCATTAGCAAACTTGGGCCCCTGTTGGTTTGAAGTCGCTTAAATATCTGTGTGCGTGAAAACGTATCTATGTGTGTCTATGATACGTCATATGAAACGTTATTATTCTATGAAGTACATTTTAGTTTAGCCAGGTCATAGTTACTTGTGTTCAATTTTAAACGTCAACCCACCATCTGGTATATAAGCCACGCAAATTGGTAATGCGCTGGAACCTTGTCAAATTAACGCCCTTGTGACGTCATCAGCAAAGGAAAAGTACAGCTAACAAAATGTAATATTCTCATCTATACGTCGCTATGACGTCACCAACATGGCCGCCAGGCGCATTACCAATTTGTGTGGCTTATATCCGAGTGCACAACTTAACTAAAAAATGAAAATTGATAGTATCAATAACGCAATTCGGCTAGCTGTGGCCCGTGACTCCGTCCGCGTGGAATTTAGAAAATTATCCCCGTTTTTGCAACATTTTTAACTATTGCTTCGCTTCTACTGGTCGTAGCGTGATGTTATATAGCCTGAAGCCTTCCTCGATAAATGCCCTATCTAACACTGAAAGAATTTTCCAAATCGGGCCCGTGGTTCCTGAGATTAGCGCGTTTAAACAAAAAAACAAACTCTTCAGCTTTATAATATTAGTATACCACCAAACTTGATTTTTGCCACTGATGATGCCACTATGGTGCCATAATGATGCCATTGAGCTGTCATTGTGACACAATTCATTTACCGGACTTGGGGCCCTGGTCAGCGCGGTTTTTCTTTGATGTACACACAAAACAGTGAAAAGCTTATGATCAGGTACAAATGAGAGCCTTAATAGTAGACCATAATCCCTCCCAAAATAAGGGAGATCAGTGCCCAACAGTTGGACCTTACTAGGCTGCAGAGAGAGACAGAAAGATAAGTATTATCTTTACGGTCTTAAAACCATAAACAATAAGACTTAATAAAACTTTTCAAAGGCTTTCCTCGAGAGTTTCTCTTTGGTTTCTTAACCGTGAAATGATCGTTATAATTGTTATTGAAAGTATTCAGACTTGGGGACAGTAAGTACCGTGGTTTGCACTTTATGGTTGTTCGCGTTTCAGTAATTTGAACATAATTATATATTATAAACAATTTCACGGGCTAATGATAGGAAATTTTGATATAATTAACTAGACTTTCATTACATAACAGATTTTCGAGAAAATTCTAACATATTTTATTAGTTGGGTAACTGTAAGTGGAGTAAGCAGTTGTACAGGGTGGACCAAAAGTCCGTTTATAGTTGGAATGATGATTAAAAAAAATTAATTACAGTAGATCAAAATTGTTTATGTTTTCGATAGTAAACAAAAGGGGAATTTATTTCTTAAAAATCACATCATCCATACGCAATCCTTTATTATTCTGGCATTGCTGCAATCTAGAGCGGAAATTTTGAGTCTTCAAAAAAGCATGGACCAATAATGCCTCTTGCTGATAAAGCAGCCCATAGGTGGAAGTATGCCTAGTCTGAGAATTTTTTTTTTATAAATCTGGTGAACCATTTCGTTCGCAAATTGCAACCCCACTAGGTTGAGGTCCTGAGGCCTTAATTCCTGCACCATTTGGATTTTATAGTGATGTAGTCTTAAATCTTTCTTGAGAATGCGGTTTAATGATGTTCTTGGTACGTTAAGGACAGCAGACCGCTTTCGAGTTGAAACTCCAGGTTGGTCACGAACAGACGATTTTACTCGCTCCACGTTTTCGGGGTCCCTCGACGTTCTAGGCCGGCCAGATCGAGGTAAATCCATTGTTTAACCCGTCTTCTCAAACTTGAGCACCTATTTTTTATTAACACACCTGATGGAGCTTGATTTTTGTGTCGTATCTTGTAATGATTACAAAACTTTCATTGAGCTAAGGTCGCAGAATCGTTGTTTCGATAGTACTCGCGTACACAAAATGCACGTTGACTACCGCTGAACGACCCCATGGTACTTAATTCGTAACCCCTCCACCCCACTCCGCCGCCGCTGCTAGACGCGGCAACTGATTCAAATGTTAACGGACTTTTGGTCCACAGGGTGTTTATTAATAAATAAATAAATTATTTTGAAATCTATGTAACAGAATCTTTGAAAGTGATTTTCGCATAATTTTCACCCAGTTGCAGTAATTGGATTGATCTGAGTCTATATTCTGTGAATCTGAGACATTGTACACTTAAGAGGATACCAAAATAGCTTCGTGCATTTTTCTATGTACGAAGTTTTCATTGTTTCTTTAGATTGAATGGCTAGAGCTCTAATTTTTAAGTATATGTTTTTTTCAATATATTATCTAGGATCGCATAAACTCAGAAACGCGATTGAAAAAAGTTTTCTCAATAGAAAATCTTGGCGAAATAACCTCTAAAATTTTTAATTTTTTTAATTTGTCGGTCTATTATCGCGTATTAACTAATGAAATAACTTTAAAAACATAAGTAACTATCATAAACACGTAAATCAGAATTAAAATATATTTAGTAGATTTTGAGTAAATAGGAAAAGTATCCCTAATTCTTCCTTTTCTGTGCCTACTGGCTGTGTTAATATGTACGTGTCGGCGATGATATACGATAATATTGATGTAGGCCCTTAACAAGTAGATACTTAGAAATTCCCACGCCCGGCAGAAGGTCGCAGACACCGCTGCTGCGCGCTCGTACTGACGATGAGCATCGGATATGCTCGAAACCTGGGTCGACATCATCGATCAAATGTTAATGTTATGAATATGATTAATGTTATCAATAGGTACATAGCAAGTTGAATAAAAAGCTTTTATTAATCTCAAATAGTCACGAAACTAACGAACGAAACAATTTACTTTAATAACACACGTTTCTGTATTAATTAATTTTAATGTTAATTAACTAATCAAAGATTACAAGGTTACTTTTCTGTTGCAAGCAGGCCTAACATTTGAAAACATGAATAGGTATCGTTTTATTTTATTATTTCAAATCGGACCAGAGGTTCCTTTTAAACACGCGTTTAAACAAACAAACATAGAAACTCATTCCCCCTTATTACAAAACGCGGCTCAACGTTAAACCCAGGTTTAACAATATTTATTTACGAGGAATTGGATAGTTAGACCCGCTCTGACACTAGTTTGGCGTTGGTTTAAGACTAAGGTCGTTGTTAGATCTAGGATTTGAGAAAAATCTGCTTGAAATGCGCAATTGAAGTGTTTAAAAACCAGGCTTAAACTGTGGCTTAAACTTAGTCGACGTTTTGTAATAAGGCGGTTTAGGTTTATAATATTAAGTACTAGCTGTTGCCCGCGACTTCATACGCGTGAAATTTAGAAATTAAACTTTAACAAACAGAAGTTTCACTCACTCGATAGATGGCGTTGTACGTACGTTTTTAAATCGCACTATGGTTTGGTTACACACATTAACACTTAAGCTTGTCAAGATTTATAGCTATTAATTTCAATTTTCGCATTTATAAAATAGTAGGTATATATATTATTATGGTTCCGTACCAAAGGATAAAATAGGGCCGTTCCCTTTACCATGCTGTGTCGCATAATACATAGTCACTAGTCAGTTAAAATTTTCTTTTTATGTGTCTGTCTTGACGATTTTGTTATTACGATAATAATTAATAATTATCCGAAACCTAACCAAAGAGTAAAATAAATAAATAAATTAAATATGAGTCTAACTCGAAATTGGCTCGAACGTAAATAAATTAAATAAAATGCGTATGCGCACGTAGAACGAGAGGCCGTGACTTACCTAATAGTATGAGAACTGATTGATAGTAAGATTGACATATAAATTATTTTATTGGTTGATTGATTGATAAGTTTTTTATGGATATTTTACATAAGTACTAGGTTACGGACAGTGGCGTGCACAGGAATATGACACTGGGTATGCGGCGCAGTACTCAGTCACAAAAACTTTTTCTTTTATAGATTTTTAGCATAGCCACGCGACGGATCTCTAAGTCGGAAACCATGCCAACAGAACAAATTTAAATCTGAATATCTCGAATCAGTCCACACTGTACTAGAATTACTAAACAATAACTACGTACGTACATACATACGTACATATACGTATGTACATACGTTTCATAACTTTTAACATGAAATTTTCGAGTTACATTACCTTTTTGCTGGCTTAGTTGTCGTAACTCGGGAACACACCTACCTTTAGATACAATTTGAATCTTTTCACTGAATGACAATTGTGAGAACTTGTTATTTTTAATTTTTAACAAACACACATTTTTAAGTTATAAGTAAATGTTATAAGTAACACACATTTTTAAGTAAATGTTATTTGATTGTGAGGAGTGTCCTCACAATCAAATAACATTTTAAAATCAACAAACGAAAATCCATACAATTATTAAATTATAGAAACTCAATATTAAACAGTTCAGTGAATCACATGAAAAAATAAAATGGCCTCCGTCGAACCAAAATATTTCTGCTATTTAAATAGATAAAACCTTACTAAACAAAAATGCATAGTGTTCATACGTGATTTATTAGACTTCCGACAGTTATTTTTTATTCGGATTATAGGCAACGAACGAACATTGCCGAATACTCGCGGAAACATCCGATCGCCAAAGCAGGTGGCAGGAATTACAGTACAAAGCGTCTTGGATATGCAAGCCTGTGTGCGTTTGCGAACTGTGCACGGACACCAAAATATCTACACACATATGAATTCATCTCATGCGGGCGGCGACCGCCTGACTTGATTAGACATATGACAGAGAAAGCAATATTATTCCTTCGCCAAACGCCTGGCAAACATCAGCACCAATTTGCAAGCACATATTGGTGCTATTTATGAATTATTAGGCGTTTTTAAGTTATAATATTTTGTTTAATTAATAGTAAATAAATGAATAAAGTCATCTAAAACATACGAACGTTTTATTAAAATATCTGTGAATGGCAAGTAAAGCACTGCTTTTCTGCCTACAGGGAGCGCACGCCCCTGGTTACGGATAATGTAATAATAACTACTCTCAAATGGCAATGAGCTGCACACACAGCACGAAAACAAGGCTCGTGTCGCCCGTGGGATAGACCGCGACTGGACCGCTCTAGTCTAGCCCACAAGACTTGTGGGCTCGAGTGGTCCTAGAGTGGTGGCCTTGTGGGGAAAAAGGGGTCTAGAGAAAGAACGTAAATGCGCTGGAAAGACGGTTTAAGAAACTGCAGGAACGCATTGCTTGCAAGTAGCACAAAATCGAGAGGAAATAAATAAATAAATATTTATGGACATTTCACACAACGTCCTCTGGTCCCAAGCTAAGCTCATTATGCTTGTGTTATGAGTACCAGTATACGGATAGACTAAATATACTAGGTACTTTTCTTTTGTAAATACATACTTATAATACATAGTAAACACCCAGACGCAGAACAAACATTTGTATGACATTTTGTAAACATCACACAAATGAATGTCCGAGGCGGGAATCGAACCCGCGACCTCGTGATCGGCAGTCCGTTATATGAACCACTAGACCACGAAGCCCATCAAATGTCCATGCATATTTATTTATTTATTTATTAGTTGCTGCTAAAGCTTTTGCCAAAATACTACCTGTGTAAAATATTCACTTAGACTTGATCATTTCCTCATTACTCATTGTAACGCTACCATTACAAAAATGTACATAAACATAACTTGAGAATGACTGATCAAGGCATATATCTGCAATAATGATGTAATTCCAATGTTTCACAATACAGATAACATCTTTATTAGCTACTTTGATGGCTTGATGAAGAGAATGTGAAGAAAAAAAACCGAATTTATATCATAATACTGCCGTTATTATGCTTTACATTGTTTCGTTAAAAATTGCCCAATGTACTTTGTTCTAGTTATAGCCGCTAGCTAAAAAAAGTTCAACCAACTTCATTTACCTTTGAAATATGAGGGCTTTCCTCGTTTTCTGGGGTGATAACCATCAGATCCTGATGCCAATGCAACCACACGGGAACCATCAGCTTTCAAATAAAAAAAAATCATTAAAATCGCTTCGCCCAGTTAAAAGTTATGAGGTAACAAACATACAAAAAAAACATACAGACGAATTGAGAACCTCCTCCTTGTTTTGAAGTCTAGCCTGTAGCCTTTCTTGATAAATGTACTATCCAACACTGTAGGAACTTTTCAAATCAGACCAGCAGTTCCTGAGATTAGCGCGTTCAAATAAACTCTTCAGCTTTATAATGTGTATTACTAGCTGACCCGACAAACGTCGTTTTACCATAAAAATATCAGGGGTGGACAACTCTTATCACTCAAAACACATCACACTTCCATACTGAGCTTTAAAACCCAAAAAATAAAATTAATTGCTGTTACACGCTTCAAATTATATTTTAATTTTTAAGTTTAGTAATTGTAACAGCAATTTTTTTTATTTTTTGGGTTTTAAAGCTCAGTATGGAATTTTTTATCAAAAATGTTCCATGACCAAAAAAAAAAATCTGGCGGCGCAAAAACAAAATTAAATATGCTAAAACTATAGCAAATGACACTATCTTTTAGCTGATTTAATTTGGCAAACGATGTACCAAACAACCTGTATATTAGATTATTAGTATAGATAGATAAAGCACTATGCTTATCGTTTAACTTATATCAAGTCATGTCTTATACACGTCTAATGAGTTATTGAGTTGCTACTTACGTGACCAAACTATAATGTTTGCTGTCACGTTCAAAGTATGTTATCAAGAACACAGATTGTTGTGTACTGTTACCCTTTTTAAGCACACACTCATGACAAAATGTAGATAAGAATTGACCTTTAGTGTCGTTGTAACGACACTTGAAATACACATTTTAGTCACAGTCCGAAAGGACTCGTAACATACATACGAGTTCTTCCGGAGAAAGTACTTAATGAATATGATTTTTATTTCAATTTAGTCATATCCACTGTTTTTTGAGGATTTAATCCCGCAAAACATAAATTAACTACTTAAATATCGTGTTTGCAGTAACTATTCTTAACAACACAACAAAAAAAATCCTTTCAAGTAAGTGCACTGAGGTAGCTCGGTCATAACTGCTAGAACTAGAAATAATCGAGCTAAATTACAAATACGAAGTAACATAGACAGCAATACTAGTACATATATATGTGAATAATCGATTAATCGAGGCAGTCAGTACATTAACTTTATTTTGCAACAAATTTTTATAGTCAGCAATAAAACGTGTCTGAAATTAAGAGCAGTTACATCATTTTCACACAAAAAATGTGGAACGCGATGGCTCAACAAATATTTTAACTGAACAATAGCACTTAAGACACCTGCGAATATAATAATTTACAATTCAAAAACTCAATCCCACGTTAAGTACCATTTCATCACATTACGAAATTCCTTTAAACCACCTAAGCATTGGCAAATTCTTCAGGTGTAGGCATATGGCTGCGAGCCCTAGCAATTCTATCCTCATCAATTAGTAGACATTTTCTTTTACAAGCAATATCTTTCTCTAAAGCGCCTCTATACTTCATTAGTTCCGCTCTCGCAGCTTCAGCTTGTCTTATTTTATTATTCAAAGAATCCACAGTCTCCTTAATTAATTTCGCTTCGCCCATTAAAGCGTATTGTGCTTCATCTCTACAATTCTCAACGTTCGGACGATCATAGTTTCTATTATGTAATCTTGTCATTACTAGTTTATTCCTCTCACCTACTTTCCGTAATGATTCCTTTAAAGTGTCTATTAAGTTTTCTATATCAGCTGTAGTCTTTAAATTATCAGTTAATGTTTCTTCCAGTTTATCACACATCTGTTTTGTTGCATCAATAGTCTCTGCGAGAGCGGCATTAGTCCTATCAGATTGTCTTTTCATATCCTGAGAGCCTTGCATTATAATAGATTTCAATCGTTCGCGTAAATCTTCAGACATTTTTCTAATCTTGTCACAATTTTGTATACTTTCTCTACAAAAATGTTCCCAATATTCTAAAGATGTTGCATTCTCTGGCCACCTATTGACACCTGGATGATATAATATTAGATTAGAATTAGTGTCCAAACTTAAGTTTAAACTGTCTACCTTCAAAGACGCCAGTTTATCACTCCAGTCTGATTCAAGACTAGTTTTTGCTGCTTTATTAATTATCATTTGTTGTTCTACTTTTGCTAATGTATCTTGAAATAGAGCTCTTATAACGCCTACGATTGCGACCTCTCTTATTAGTTCTTGTTCAGCGTCATCTCTTACCATGTCTGGTTCATATCTATGGGTGCGTAATTCTAAACATTCTCGTGAAATAGCTTCAGGCAACATTAAAATCTTACAAGCTCCTTTAAGCTTAGATCTGTCCGCGTCAAGAGTTTCAATTTCTTTTGTCATTGCTTTTAGACCTTTTTCTACTTCTTTTTTCCAGTACACTAGATCTTTGACTTTACTTTTTAATTTAAGATTAGTATCGGCAATTTGGTTGTCTAGATTTTGAAATATATTTTCTATATCTTTTTTTACAGTTGCATCTAAAATTTTGGCATTATTAGTCGCAGTTGGTGTTAATGTACGTTGATTATTCTGACGCCATTCTCCTGTGGAGTAACGGGTGATACTGTATTTGTCTACAACTGGTCTGGTCCCAGTTAATCCCGCTTGAGGAGTCCAATCTGAATGTCCTCCTGCCCAGGGGTCTACTTGTCCCATTCCAAGCATATCACCACTAGTGCTATCTGTTGGTTGAGGTAGATATTTTGGTGGAGCATTTGGAGGGTATACTTTCTTCTCTGGTGGTTGGACCAGGCCAGGAGTATAAGGTCCATAGTGACCATGGCCTTCAAGCTTCTTCGAATCTCCTTGTGTAGATTTCTTTTGCTCTGTCCGTTCATTATTTCCTGGACATATTTGTGGACAGTCATATTTCTCTGCCATTTTTGACTGAAATTTATGTTTTAATACAATAGTTAAATAATAAAAATACTTAAAAATAAATTAAAAAATTGTGATAAACTTATCACTCGAAATGTAGTGTCATTTTATTTTTTAATTACACATAATATTATTAAACTGTCAGTGTTTATGATTTTATTAAAAGTTTAAATACCCACAAATAGATGTAAATGAAACTTTGCCTTGTCCAGTCCACACCTTGTCATAAATATTATTACAAGCTGGCGGGTGCGACTCTGTACTCGTGAAATTTGGAATCACCTTTTTCGCACTAAAGATTATGCCTAGGTCGTTTCTCGGGCATTGGATTTTACCTGGGAACACTGGTCAGTGATCAAATTTAATTTAAATCGGTTTAATAGTATTACGCCGAAAGGGTGACTGATAGACAGAGAGTTGCTTTCGCATTTATGTATAACGGACTTCAAATCAGGTTTTCGGACATATAAATTGAAGAATAGTTGAAAATTCTTTCAGATGATACGCTTTCCGCTTTCAATTATACCATACCTACACGCATGACTTACCACGGAAATAGAAGGTCTGCAGAAGAACCTTACATTAGCACTATGATAAGCAGAATATGCTGTGAAACAATACGCAATCCCACGGCTGGGGTGAGAACCTAAGACAATACGTATAACGATACAGTGACCTTCGTGTGAAGCTATTTCTTCCCATTTACTTACAGTTTTAATTAGGCTCCTATTATAAACCCTTTAATTACTTGATGTTCTGAGGAATCTCGAACATCTTATTACGATTTTTGTACCAAAAAAGGGCCGTTTTTCAATCCAATGTCCATGTTTTTTTTCATAGGCTACGGTAATCGCTTATAATCAGGTGAGCCGTATGCTTATTTGTCAACCTTGTAGTATAAAAAAAATGGCTATCTACTAAAGGCAGTTTTTTCAAAGGCTGAAAGTATCAAGTTAAAGCTCGTATACTCAGCTATTCCATTCTTCTAGTAGTTAAGTGTACTAACTGATGGACGCGACATCGTACGCGTAGAGTAATAGAGCTTAGATTTTTCCCCGTTTTTGTAACATTTGTCATTAATGTTTCGCTCCTTTTGGTCGCGTCGTAATGGTATATAGCCTAACTAAAGCCTTCCTCGTTAAATTAACTATCTAACAATGAGAGATTTTTCAAATCCGACCTATGGTTCCTGAGATTAGCGCGTTCAAACAAACAAACAACTTTTCAGCTTCATAGTATTAGTATAGATAATATGTTCAAAGGGCATACAACAGAACAGAGTCTAAAATTCGCAGATATTACAAGTTATTACATAAGTATGTATGTCTCATTTTGAAGTAAATAGCACATCTTGAGTACCATCAGCTATAACCTTTCACTTCTAGCATTGTGATGTTTCATACTATAATGTTATGCAACATACTAACACATTTCACTTTGTGCTTATGACATACTATCACGTTTTGATCTTCGTGAGGAAATGCTTTTTTGTAGAACTACTTAGATAAAAAAATTATGCCCTTACCTTACCGTCAAGCATGTATGACCAGCTGTATGAGTGTAGATGAAGCCAAGGAAGTGTATTTGAATCGTAGATCTATAGTCATATGGGCGCTCTATAGTCTCTGCCTACCCATGGGAAAAAGCCGTGATGTTATGATGATTGATGATGATGATGATGAAAATTCGACACTGAAATACTAGAATAAAGAAAGAATAATTTATTATCAAAACATTAACAAAAAATGTCTTCATTACGATAAATCTAATAGCCAGCTAGTTCCGAAGCTGAGGGATAATGTGAACGAACCATTCCACATCTCTCTCTGTCAATGCTCAAAGTCTTTCTCTTTGATGCTATCTCTCTTTCCAAGTGAATCCTCTTCGCTAATAAGTTCTCTCGCAATCTTTCCGCATTTCTAAGTTGTCCAAGAAGAGATGTAACTGTCTCATGAATCTTTTTAACTTCTTCTATTAAACCTAAATGAGGTTGATCTCTAACATTTTCTCCATGAGGTCTTGAATTATTCCTGTTATCAAGTCTAGTCTGAGCTAACTTCATTGAAGCATCCATTTTTGTAATAGATGCTTGTAAATCACCAATCAATGCTTCCATGTCAGCTATTTTCTGTAATGTTGATCTTAAAAGTTCTTCCAATTTCGTACATAATTCAGATTGGATTGCTACAGTTTCTGCTAAAGCCATATCAGTTCTATCTGCTTGGTTTCGCAATTTTCTTCCATTATTTACTAGAATAGCGTCTAAACTGCCTCTTAGATCTGCAGATTTTTGCCGAGCAGCCTCACATTGTTCAACGGTTTCTCGACAGAAATATTCCCAGTATTCTAAAGGTGCAGTGTTATCACCAAATTTAGTAGCTCCTGGTCTGAACATTAAAGTATTAGATTTTGTATTTAATCTTAAATTTTCTGACTCAGTGTTATATGCCATAGTTTTATCACACCAGTCATATTCAATTCTATGTTTGGCAGCCTTATTTATAGCCATTTGTTCTTCTATATTGTTTAAAGTATTCTTTAAAGTAGCCCTCACTTCACTTACTAAATTCATTTCTTTGATCAATTCCTGTTCAGCAAGATCCGATACTAAATCAGGTTCGAAACGATTAGAACGCAAGTCTAAGCATTCTTTAGAAATTGATTCAGGTAGCATCAGTACTTTCGAAGCGCCCTTTAGTCGCTGTCTATCTATCTCTAACAATTCGACTTCGTCAGTGATAGCTTTACACGCTCTTTCAACTTCAACTTTCCACCTAAATATATCTTTAGCTTTCTGTTTTAATCTGTTATTGTTATCCATTTTTTGTTTGTCCATGTTTCCAAATGCTTGCAACATGCAGGTTTTAGCATTATAGTCTACAATATTGGATTCATTTACTACATCGGGATCTAGTGCCTCTTCGTTATGTCTTCTCCATTCATTGAGAGAATATCGGCTTAGTGAGTATTTATTAACACTTGGTCTCGTGCCTGTCATATCAGCTAGTGGAGTCCAATCAACCTTACCATCTGGTCCAGGTTTTAGATTAGGTAAATAGTCTTCACCAGACGGATGAGATACAAAATTTTTGGATGGCTCGTCGTGCCTTTGTGTTGTTATTTTTTCAGCTGGAGTGGTCTTAGCCCCTTCTTTAGCTTCTTTTATTTCTTCCAGTACTTTTTCCGGTGATTTTTCGGCTTTTTTAAAAGCGCCGATATCTGTGCACATTTTTGGACACATGTCGTCCTCGGGAAAAGTGGTTAACTCGTTCATGTTGGAAAATATTTAAGAAATTTTTAAGCTATGTATTTCTAATAAAATAGTTAATTGAAAATAATACAAAATTTCTCTAAAACTACTGTCAAATGTCAATTGGTGTTTAGAAGAATAATGACAGCATAACATAACAGACAAGAAAATAGTTTCAATGCTTCTAAAAAAACAAATAGCAAAACAAATAGGTTTGCAGTAAAATCCCACTTTCTATGACCAATTCGAGCAATACTCTATAATTTCATGCAAATGCATATAAATTTTAAAACACTATTTGGACCAAAATGTGGTCTATCAGAGCTGAGATTCTTAAGATATTCGTTAGAGTATTAAACCATTCATGCTCTAATTAAGAGATAAACACATAATTATGTTATATTTAAAAACTTTTTCGTAAGATTGCGTAAGGTATTGTATACATATATTTGTGATTTCAGAATAATTTTGACAAAATTTAATAAAACATTATTTCATAATCCTGCTAGTTGAGAAGCAGTAGGATAATGTGAGCGTATCATACCACATCTCAAACGGTCAATATCAAGTGATTTCTTCTTAGAAGCTATATCTTTTTCTATTTCCAATCTCTTTTTAATCAGATTCATTCTAGTGACTTCAGCCTTTTTCATTTCCATTAAAAGTGAAGTTGTAGTCTCGTGAATAATTTTAACTTCTTGCAATAACCCTAAATGTGGTTCATCTCTCACATTTTCACTGTGAGGTCTTTGATTATTGCGGTTGTCTAGTCTGGTATGTGTTAACTTCATAGCTCTATCCATTTTCAATACACCTTCCTGTAGATTTTGTATTAATTTTTCAGTATCTGCCAATGATTTTAAAGTATTTTTCAAATGTTCTTCCAATTTAGTTATTATTGCAGTTGTTAAAGTTATAGTATTTGCTAGCATCTTGTCAGTTTTATCTGCTTGCTCTCGAAGTTCTTTACTCTTTATTACTAAAGTCGAATTTAAAGTGCTTCTGAGATTCATTGAATTCTGTCTGGCAGCTTCAACAATTTCAATATTTTCTCGGCTATAGTACTCATAGTACTCTAATGGTGCTGTTCTGTTACTAAACTTAACTGCTCCATGTTTAAACATAATGGTGTTAGTGTTAGCGTTTATACTCAGATTATTAGAATCGGTATGGTAAGCTACACTTTTATCACACCAGTCATATTCAATTCTGTGTTTTGCAGCTTTATTAATAGCTGATTGCTCTTCAAATTTTTTCATTGAACTATTAATGGTTTCTTTCATTCTATTTACTAGTTCAATTTCTTTGATTAGTTCCTCTCCAGGTGCATCTGCTACTAATTCTGACTCAGTACGATTTGAACGAACTTCAATACATTCTTTTGTAATAGATTCTGCTAAAATTAACAATCTAGATGCATTGATGAATCGTTGCCTTTTGCTCTCAAGTAATTCAACTTCTTTAGCCATAGCTTTGCAAGCTTCTTCTGCTTCTACTTTCCATCTAAATATATCTTTAACTCTTTGTTTAAGCTTTCTTTCATTACTTTTTTGGACTTGATCAACTCTGCCAGTAGCTGCTATGATTGCTGTTTGAGCATTATAGTCCACGATATTAGATTCTGCTATTTTATCATTATTTAATACTTTACTGTTATGTTCTCGCCATTCCTCAAGAGAATACTTATTTGATGAATATTTATAAACAGGTGGTCTTATACCTGTTAGGTTTTTAAGCGACAAATTATTTTCGTATCTTTGTCTAATTCCATGGAGATTATAGGCTTTACATTGTTCTTTGGTGTTATATGTCGCTTCTAAAGCTCGATTAGTGTCCTCTACCAAGTTATTAGTGCTTTCTTTCTTCCATTTCCAGTTGCTTTCTTTCTTCCATAAGTTGTTGTACGGATTTCGGCGATTTTTTAAATCCTCTTTTATCTTCACAGGTTTTAATGCATTCATTATTATTTGGCAATTTAGATAACCGTAACATTATTTATTTTAACCTAGATATATATATTTTTGTTTAAATCGAAACTCGAATCTGTCAACTACGTCCAAAAAATCTAATGCAGTGTGTGTAATATTAATATATTTTAATGAATACAAGTAACTTTCTTAACTGAGATTTGTTGTGGCATTTATTGTTTCATCTGCTATTCTATATCAGTGTTTGATCTACGAAACTAACACTATAAATACGAAAAGAAAAGATAAATTCTAAAAAAGTCTTAGATTAAATTAACTAAGTAAATTATTTAGCCATCACTACACATAGCCAGCGAGATTGATGAAATCTAGACGGCAAAAAATTATAATTTCTAAAAAAGAATACGTTCTCACATGAACTGAAAACCCCGAAGTGGAGGAAGCCCGTGCCCAATAGTGAGATGTTAATGGGCTAGAGACAGACAGAACTTGGGTTTATTGCCCTTAAAGGTACTAAGTACTTATAGAATAGAAAACATCCTGTGATCGATAATCTAATAGAAAAGCGGATACCAAGCCTGTTACACCACTTTCTATTGGCTTTTACTTGTGAAGTTTATAAGCTAGCGGTATTATATTAAGTATAGCTATCACATTATGTTTATAAATATAACAGTAATAAAATAAATACTGGTACCGATTCTACGCACACAACTAAACTTAACTAAAAATTAAAATTGATAGCTTCATTATCACAATTTGACAATGTTATCCTAGCATGTGTATGTAAGCATCCTCCTGCCCTTATCCCATTATTTGGGGTCGGCGCAACATGTCTTTTTCTTCCATAGTCTTCTATTAGCCGTCATGTCTGTGTCAACTGCTCTTTCTTTCATGTCCTCTTTCACACAGTCCATCCACCTTTTCTTAGGTCTTCCTCTAGACTTTTTTCCTTCCACATTTATACTCTGAAAACTATGTATTATAGACTAACTTGATTTTAATTAATATAAATGTATAAGTACAACGAAATAGCAGGTAATAGATTTATTGTCACAATCAACTTTCATTTTTTAGTTAAGTTTAGTTGTAAATTGGTACAATTGACTTAGATGTTTTGTGTTGTTTAATCAGTGTGACGGATTAAGAATACAAGTGGCACCACCCCATTACTTTCTCATGATGCTGTAAGAGTCAGCTAAAGAACAATATATAAGCAGTTTACGTCTACTGTGAGGGACGAAAAACATGTAACTAAACACTGTGTCAACAGTCAACACGTCTGGTCAGTGCGGCTCAGTAGACTATAATCTCTCCCAAAGTTGAGGAGGCCCGTATCCAACAGTGGGACCTTAATGGGCTGGAAAGAGAGGAGGAGGAGATGTTTTAAATATGATTGTGGTTCTTAATTTAAAAATCAGCCAAGTACGATACTGTTACTTATTTATTTTGTTACTTAGGTTACATGAAAACCTTTTTACCCTTTTTACAATTATGATTTCTCTTTAAATAAAACGACTTTTTACGGATTTAGACGCGTGTATTTGTTTTTGATTGTGACCCGACGTTTCGGAGTTTGCAGTCACCATGATAATGGGTGAGACTGAGCTGTAAAGTGTCCTCTACGACCTAACGTCGGGCCAAAATTTGAAACAAATACATGCTTCTAAATCCGTAAAAAGTCGTTTTATTTATACAAATGAGTCACGCAAGTGTTAGAGAATAGTATGATTTTCCTTGTTAAAGATTATGATTCTAAAATGTTTATTATTTTGTTGCAGCTCTAAGCATGGTAGCAGGTGTGGCGGTGTACCCAGCTGGTTGGAGTGAAACTGCTGTCCAGGAGACTTGTGGTCCAACAGCTGATCAATATAACATTGGTAACTTTACATTCTTCTCTTCTTCTTAGTCTGTTGATGGCCCACTGTTAGGCACGAAGCTCTTCCACTTAGGGATGATATCTGGTCTAGTATCCCGCGCTGATGGCGCAGTATTTAGTTTAGTTTTCCGTCTCTCACAAGAGATGGTATTTTTAACACGCTTTTATTGGCCCGTTACTTGTTTTTTGACGGACCTCATGGTCTAGTGGTTCATATAACGGACTGCCGTTCACGAGGTCTCGGGTTCGATTCCCGGTCAGGACAATCATTTGTGTGATGTTTTTAATTGTCATACAAATGTTTGTGCTGCGTCTAGGTATTTTCTATGTATTTTAAGTATGTACATATTTACAAAAGAAAAGTAGTATATGTTTTATATCCGTATTCTGGTACCCATAACACAAGTATATAAGCTTAGCTTGGGACAAGAGGACGTTGTGTGAAATGTCCATGAATATTTATTTATTTATTTATCAATTGATTTATTGAGCAACTAACTGTTGCCCGCGCCTTCGGAGGTACTTGTGACATTTAGAAAATTTGCCCCATTTTGCAACATTTTTCACTGATGCTTCGCTCCTATTGGTAGCAGCGTGATGTCTATAGCCTTCCTCGATAAATGTACTAACAAACACTGAAAGAATTTTTTAAATGGGACCGATGATTCCCGATATTAGTGCGTTCAAACAAGTAACTAAATAAATAAATATTCATAGACATTTCACACAACGTCCTCTGGTCCCAAGCTAAACTTATATGCTTATGTTATGGGTACCAGAATACGGATAGAATACATATAATACTTTTCTTTTGTAAATAAATACTTATAATACATAGAAACACCCAGACGCATCAGACAATCATTTGTATGACAATTAGGAATCGAACCGGCAGTCTGTTACATGAACCACTAGACCACGAGACTCGTCGGAATAAACTCATATGTAGGTATAGTACACAACTATCCAAATTAGTAAAATTGTGCGAAAACATACAAGTTAATAAATTATACAATCATAAATTGCTATAAATAAATGCAACAGCTATCGATTTTTAACATAGATTTATGAGGTCAATTCTAATGAGATATTTAATTAAAATTCGGTATAATCATGTTACCCTTTCAAATAGTCATCGATAGTTTGCCTAACACTGCACGCTTTTTACTCAAGTGATGTAACTTACGGCTTAACCTAAATTTTAAAAAAAAGGTTGAATATAATACGTAATATTTGTTTTGTAATCGGTTTAGATCATATCTTATTTATATCATCATCATGTTTTAATTTGTAGGTGATAGACGAAAAACTGTTCGTGTGATGTCGATTTTAGAATAAATGTCACCACCGCATTTCTTTACCAGGGTGCCGTAAGAGCCATTTTATAAGCTGATAATATCTTTTGCAAGAGATTGAATAGAGATAATATTTAATATTTTCTAACACTTGCGCGACTCAATTGTTTAAATAAAACTACTTTTTTTAAGGATTTAGACGCATATATTTGATTTAAATTTTAGCCCGACGTTTCGGTCACATCATGGTGAGACAATCTAGGTCTTGACTATGGTGACTGCAAAACCTCCGAAACTTCGGGCTAAAATTTAAAACAAATACATGCGTCTAAATCCGTAGAAAGTAGTTTTTTTAAAGGAAATAATATTTAATATTTTCTAACACTTGCGCGACTCATCTGTTTAAATAAAACTACTTTTTACGGAATGTGGGTAAACCCTGTAATAACTGATCGTAGAAGACACATTCCCTCTCACCCGTGACCATGGTGACTGCAGTCTCCGAAACGTCGAGCCAAAATTTAAAACAAATATACGCGTCTAAATCCGTAAAAAGTAGGAAATAATATTTGTTGTTACGGTGAAATTTTCCACTCTTCAAGTTACATCGTTCTTAAGATAAAGCCTGGTGACAGACTGATGAACTGATAGTGGAAGATTAGTAATAGGGTCTGGTTTTACCTACAGCTTACATAAGTATATCATATTACGTATCTTTTAAAAACAAAGAATAAAGCCATTAATTAACTTATTATAGGGCAGGAGACTGACGATGAGTACCTATTTCTTTTTGTATCATCAACTGATATACCCACACAAACTGTAAAATATTCAGCTCTCTAGCTATAACCGTTCCAGAGATACAGCCTTTTGACAAATGGAAGGACAGACAGACGTACAGTAAAGTCTTAGTAGTTTCGTTTTACCTTTTATTACAGTATTTTTTTATATTTTTTCTTCCATCATTCCAGGTCGCTGTCACATACGCTGGGCATACCTACTGGCGGTGATAGGATGTTTGGACGGTATAGTTCTGGCTGCTCTTGCATTCATTCTGGCTACCAGACATGTAAGATTACAGTCAGACAGTGGTTATCCACCACCTTCTCTATATAAAGGTAACATCAATATTTTTATTAAATAAATAAATAAATATTCATGAACATTTCATACAACGTCCTCTGGTCTCAAGCTAAGCTTATATTAAACAACCTGCATGGCAATAGTACCAATTCTACGTGCACAACTTAACGAAAAAATTAAAACTATGGCTATGATTAATTAGCTATTTCGTTGTGTGCATTTATCTATACTTATAATAAATCTGTAGAGAGGTCAATTCTGTACATGAAATATATTTTCAAAATAACTATCAGGGGGTGATTAGTGATCGATACTGATGCCAAAAATGCAATCAGTAAAATTTTTGTCTGTCTGTCTGTCTGTCTGTCTGTCTGTCCGTCTGTATGTTCCTTATAGAAACAAAAACTACTCGACGGATTTTAACGAAACTTGGTACAATTATTCTTCATACTCCTGGGCAGGTTATAGTATACTTTTCATCACGCTACAATCAATAGGAGCAGAGTAGTGAAGGGAAATGTTGGGAAAACGGGAAAAGGTGCTCCATTTTTTAAGCTTCCGTCGCGTGTGCAGCCTTAATGTTTAAAGTTACATAGAAATCATGTATGACGGAAATATTCTACATAAAATTGTGTAAAAAATATCCCGAAACAGCACATATCTATATTTTATGGTTGACTCACAATAACACGTGTAACTCCTGATAGCTTAGCAGTTCGTTCATTCTGATTATATTTGTTTACTCTTACGTTTATAATACTCTCACTCAAGCAGTAGTTAAAAATGTTGCAAAAACGGGGAAAATTTCCTAAATTCTACGCGGACGGAGTCGAGGGCAACAGCTAGTATTAAATAAAATCGTTAGTCTATAATACACAGATTTTCTCGATTGGACAGATTGTGTTTAGTTATTTTTGGTGTGTAAATACAAAAACAAATACATCCTAATAAATGTATGTATGTAAGTATAATAAGATCTAGTAAAAATTAAATAAAATCGTTAGTCTATAATACACAGATTTTCTCGATTGGACAGATTGTGTTTAGTTATTTTTGGTGTGTAAATACAAAAACAAATACATCCTAATAAATGTATGTATGTAAGTATAATAAGATCTAGTTAAAGGTACCAATGACCTAGCTCTCATATCATGATACACTCTACACAATGAAACATTACATAATGTTTATATCATAGTATATTCCACTCTAATTAACGTTCGACAACGCGTTACGGGTGTAAGCACAACACGCATACGCATATCAGAATAATATATTGTTGTGTAGGGTTGGCACATTTGGAAAATGTGACTAATGCTCTTATCGGGAAACCATCATACATTATTTCTCTTATATCTATTTTTCTATGGGGGTAATCCATGAAAGTCCAACATTAATTCATAATTTTTTGCAATTGACTTGCTATGTTTTACTTAATAAGTTTTATAGTGAAAAAATGATTATATTGGGCGGGACTTGAAACCACGACCTCGCAATACCGTTTTGTCACTCTACCGACTGCGCTACCATGGGACCAGCACGTTTACCAAATCTTTTACTAGGTACTACTTTTTCTCAATAAGAGTTAGACCTCCCATCGATGTTTTTGTACAACGCCATCTATCGAGCGGTTTGCATCAACTCGATCACTCGATCACGTAGTCACTTTACAGAACACAATTGGACCGAAATAATGACTGTACATATATTTCAACATTAATTTATTAATTTTTGCAATTGACTTGCTATGCTTTTACTTAATAAACCAAATTTTAGTGGAAAAAAATTATCACCATGAGCGGGACTTGACACGAGGCAATATGATCTACTGTGTCGCGCTGACCAAGCGAGTTGTCACAGGGATTTTCGAGTTTTCCATCTCTCACAGAGCATGCTATCGGTGTACAATATTCACTTTAAGCACCCTGGGAAGGAAAAGTGGTGACACTTGTATACTTAATCCGTCACCACACGGACAGACACATCATCATTTAATTAGACAAAATTTCTAGTTCGTGACAACCCTAATATAAACATTAAAATCGTTTAGTAATGAGTGAAAGTACATGAAACGAATTTGTTGAATTGTGTGAGAACAATAGGAAAAGTTGTGTGTGAACTTATATTAGAACATGATATACGAAAATTGTGTAGGTACTCACAAATGTTGCAAGAAAAAATATCAACGTACGGCATAATCATACAGTTAATGAGCCAGGCAGTTGATGCCTGATGGTTTTCTACGATCCCCTAACTTTTGATCTTTGTCGAACCAGTCACGTTTTTTGTAATAATAGTAATCTGTTACTAATAAATAAAGCAAGTAAATACATAGATAATTTCATATTTTATATTCGTTTTCTCAGCTTCTTCTTCATCCTCTCTCCGTCCACTGTTGGACATAGCCCTCCCCCATAGAACGCCACAACGCGCGGTCCTGTGCTACCTGCATCCAATGTCTCCCCGCGACCTTGACGATATCGTCGCTCCACCTTGTCGGGGGCCCCCAGCGCTGCGTCGTCCGGTACGTGGTCGCCACTCTAGGACCTTCCTTCCACAACGATCATCAGTCCTACGAGCGATGTGGCCTGCTCATTGCCACTTCAGCGTGCTAATCTTTCGGGCTATGTCGGACACGCCAGTTCTCCTACGGATCTCCGTGTTTCGGATTTTATCCCGTGGGGAAATACCGAGCATAGCCCTCTCCATAGCACGCTGTGCAACCTTGAGCTTATTTACGAGGCCAACATTTAAGGACCACGTCTCTGTTCCGTATGTCATCGCTGGTAACACACACTGGTCATAGACCTTCGTCTTCAGGCACTGCGGAATGTTGGACGAGAAGATATGCCTAAGCTTCCCGAACGCTGCCCAGCCGAGTTGGATTCGTCGGTTGACCTCTTTCTCGATGTTGGATTTGCCTAACTGGACTGTTTGTCCTAGATAGACGTATTGGTCGACAACTTCGAGAATCGCATTCCCAACAGATACTGGTGCCGGAGTGACATGAATATTGAACATAACCTTGGTTTTATCCATGTTCATCCTTAAACCGACCCGTTGGGAAACACTGCTGAGGTCATTGAGCATTGTGCCAAGGTCCTCCAGGGATTCTGCCATGACCACGATATCGTCTGCAAATCGAAGGTGAGTGAGAATTCGCCGTTGATGTTGATGCCGAGTCCGTCCCAATCAAGGAGCTTGAAGACGTCCTCCAATGCAGCGGTGAACAGTTTAGGGGAAATTACATCCCCCTGTCTGACACCTTTCTGCAGTGAAATTGGTCTTGTGCTTCCATCCTGGATTCGGACTGACATGGTAGCGTTTCTATATAAACACTTCAACGCTTCGATAGTCAATTTGGCACCGCTGAAGGGACTGCAGCACCGCCCAAGTCTCGACTGAATCGAAGGCCTTCACATAGTCCACATACCCTAGACACAGAGGCCGATTATACTCCTCAGCCTTCTGTATAATCTGGCGCAGCGTATGTATGTGGTCTATGGTACTAAAGCCTTTTCGGAAACCGGCTTGTTCGGGAGGCTGGAAGTCGTCGAACCTGCGCGAGAGTCGATTTGTAATGACTCTCGAAAACAACTTATAGACGTGGCTCAAGAGCGAGATAGGTCGATAGTTTTTCAAGCGGGTTTTAACGCCCTTCTTGAGGATGACAGAATCGAACAGCTTCTGAGGGGCCACAAGGACAGGCTTGCCGCCCGCCTTCAGGAGCTCCGTAGTGATTCCGTCATCGCCCGGTGCTTTACTGTTTTTAAGCTGCTTGAGAGCCATTCTGATCTCGTACAGGCTGACGTCCGGGATGTCTTCGGTATAGTGCCAGGTTAGCTTGGATCGTGGATCTTGGACCAAGCCGACAACCGGAGTTTGGGATGTCTTGTACAACTGTCCATATAACTGCTCGACCTCACTCAAGATCTCATCTTTGGAAGAAACGACAGTGCCGTTGTCGGTCTTCAGTCTGGTGAGCTGACTCTGCCCAACAGACAGATCTTTTGCGAACACTTTAGAGCCTTGGTTCCGCTCTATCGCCTCTTTAATACGTTTGGTATTGTAGAGGCGAATATCGCGTCGCACAGACTTCGAGATCTGTCTATTGAGCCGCCTCAGCCTAGCCCAGGAGGCTGGAGACTGGACCGTCATTTCTCTTCTCCGTTCCATGAGCTCAAGAGTGTGGTCACAGAGTTTACCGGTTCTAGGAGCACGGCGGGTCCTGAAAAATTTCGACCCAACCGTGTGTACAGTTTCTACAAACTTGTTGTTCATATCGTCCGCTGTTTCGCACTCGCCTAGGCATTGGAAGCGATTTTGAAGTTCGAGCTGAAAGCTTTCGGGGTTTTCGTACTCGGCAGGTGTAGGACGTACTGTAGACTTCATCAGTCGGGACCGCTCGGCTTTGACACGAATATTCAATGTGCCTCGTACCATTCGGTGATCGCTCCTGGTTTTCACCCTATTGATCACTGAGACATCATTGAATATTTGCCTTTTGGCCGACAAGATGAAGTCTATTTCGTTCCGTGTCGAACCATTAGGGCTTATCCAGGTCCATTTCCTTTGTTGTGGTTTTTTGAAGAAGGATTTCATCATGAAGAGATTTTCTTTCTCCCAAAAATCAGCCAACTTCTGCCCCCTCTGGTTTCTCTGCCCGAATCCGAATTGCCCCACTCTCAGCTCACCGCCTTTTCCTTTGCCTAGTTTCGCGTTAAAGTCTCCCATAACCACAGTAAAGTGATTTTTGGTCGAGCGGATGGCTTTCGAGATGTCCTCGTAGAGAGCCTCCACCTCATCGTCGGGGTGTGCCGAGGTCGGTGCGTAGACCTGGATAACCTTCAAGGAATACCGTTTGGTTATTCTGAGTATCAGGTACGCTACCCGACTCGACACACTCTCAATCCTCTCCATGTTGGCTACGAGAGACTTGCGGACGATAAACCCGACACCACCCTGCGACAAGTCGTCGCCTTCTCGGTGGTAGAGCAAGTTTCCAGACCGGAGGGTTATCGTGTCCTCCCCCTCTCTTCGGACTTCTGACAACCTTACAATGTCCCACCGAATCTTGCTCAGTTCCTCTTCCAGGGCCATTGGTTTATTGTGCGCCATCATGGGGGGTATTTGTCATAATCGCCACGCTTGGCAGGCGGGTTGGCGATCGCAGTGGGTGTTATGTGTTATGATACTCAGGAGAACGCTGCTGCCCGTTCTCCTGGTGCTCCCTTAGTCGCCTTTTACGACACCCACGGGAAGAAATGGGGAGGTGCAAATATTCTATGCCGGCACCCCACGGCAAGCTTTCTCAGCTTGGAGCCTCTTAATTGTCTATTTGTGTGTGAAATATGTATCTATGTGTGTTATGAAACATTATTAGTCTATCCATGAAGTACAATCACAGAGTACAATTTAATCATGCTGCAGTTACGTGTCTTCAAGATTGACCGCACTATTTGTTAAATCTATGCATATGTGAGAGAACACAGGAATAGAAAGGGGCTTAAACTTAGTTACGACTTATATTAGTGCATTTTAGAGTTCTTTACCAAGAGATAAAATGGGACGCTGTTAATGAGACTTCGCTTTCGGTCCGTCTTTAGGCTGTATCTATGAACGGCGACTTCAATATCAATATTTTTCCTCTATTCTTGTAGATACTTGCCTACCTCTACAACTTTTCACTCAAATATATAACAAAGTCGTTATTTTTGTATGTACTAGTATGTACATCTCTCTCTCTCTCTCCAGCATATTAACGTCCCACTGTTGGGCACGGGCCTCCGCCACTTTGGGAGGGATTATGGTCTACTGTGACGCGCTGACCAGGCGTGTTGGCGCAGGGTTTAGTTTCGAGTTTTCCGTCTCTCACAGTAGACGTTGACTGCTTATGTTGTCTCGTAGCTATCTCTTGCAGCACCCTAGGAAAGAAACGGGGTGGTAACGCTTGTATTCTTAATCCGTCACCACACGGACGTACCTATGTACATATGTGAGCTTATCTCTTCAAAACTACGCAACGGATTTTGATGCGTTTTTCTTTAATAGATAGAATGGTTCAAGAGGGTGGCTTTTTTGTACAATCTATTAAGGTTTGGTGTGTATTTTGGGCTCAATAACCATAAACGCTGGTAAAACCACGGGCATTAGCAAGTTTATAAATACGAGTGAAACTAAAAGGCATAACTAGTTTTCTAACATTAACTGTTTCAAAGACATTCACTTTTTCATGTAAATGACACCTAAATACATAATACCATAAATTATTTACACTTAAGTAAGACGTTCTCATCATAGCTACTAGCTACATTCCTATAGCTGTGTCGCATTCAAATTGCAACTGCAATCGTAAGGTTGTCAAATTCAAACTTTCTGTATATTTTTTGTAAATACTTAAATACATACATTAAATACATACATACTTGAATACATAAATGTACACATAATATGTACATCTGTACATATTATGTGTACATTTGTGTGTACGTATTATCTGTCATACGTATTATCGGATCGTATCTGTCATACGTATTATCTGTAACGTTAACGTTAACGCCATAATGGCGTCATTATGACAAATAATTATGACAACATTGTAATAGCAGACTTGGGCCTCTTGTCAGCGGACGTGGGCCGTGCCCAATAGTGAAAGGTTAAATTTTGTGTTGTGTTTATAAATTAGGAGATTTTTTTAGTTATCCCCCAAAGTCCTAGTTTGCATACTCATTGCTTGTACATATAACATTCGATGGTACGGTTGACAACCCTAAGCAGACGACACAGATTCCTCTCACGCATACGACATGAAGTTAGTAGTTTTAGATGCGAAAGTCGTTCTTATATACTTGGTAGGTGATGATGCAATTATATGACAAATCCAATATGCCACAAGCGAACAGTTTTACATAATTAGGTATTAGGTACTAGCTGACCCGATATACGTTGTTCTGCCATACAAATGTCAGGGGTGGACAACCCTTAACACTTAGGGGTATGAAAACTAGATAGTAGCCGATTCTCAGACTTACTGAATATGCATAAAATATTTCATAAGAATCGGTAAAGCCGGAGGAGTATGGGAACGAACATTGTGACACGAGTATTTTATATATTAGAGATTTTACACTTGCTTATAGCGATAATTTAGAACCAACTCTCTCTATCTGTCAAGCCCATTGGTGTCCCATTGTTGGGCACTTGCTTCCTTCACTTTAGGAGGGATTATGGTTTTTGGGTCTTTCTCGATAAGTAAACTATCGAACACTGAAAGATTTATTCAAATCGGACCAGTAGTTCCTGAGATTAGCGCGTTAAAAAAAACAATACTTCAGTTTTATAATCTTTCTTCTTATATATAAAATCCACGTGTCAGTGTTAGTTACCGTAATCCTCCGAAACGGCTTGACCGATTTTTATGAAATTTTACATGCGTATTCAGTAGGTCTGAGAATCGGCCAACATCTATTTTTCATACCTTTTTTTATTTATAGCAAAACAACGTTTGCGGGGACAGCTAGTATTAGTATAGAAGTATATAATACTCTGTCATAGGAGAAGTATAGATTCTAAAACATATATAGTCTTAAAAAGTTTAAATTAAATAAACAATATTAAGTCGTGACATTTACAAAACTAACATGTATAATGTTGATTATCATCTAATAAATTATTAAAATATTCATATAACTGGTATTGCTCACGGCCATTAGTGAATTTAGTTAAAATTGTTATAAATTAATAAAGATACACATAATTATGTTAGGTGTGTTATGGGCCTACATCAATATTATCGTCGACATGTACATATTAACACAGCTAGTAGGTATAGAAAATGAAGAATTAGGGATTTTTTTTTTGTTTACTCAAAATCTACTAAATATATTTTAATTCCGGCTTACGTGTTTCTATATATAATGAAAACTTATGTTTTTAAAGTTATTTCATTAGTTAATACGCGATAATAGACCGACAAATGAAAAAAATAAAAAATTAGAGAGGTTGTTTCGCTAAGATTTTCTATCGAGAAAACTTTTTTCAATCGCGTTTCTGAGTTTATGCGATCCCAGATTATATATTGAAAAAACATATACTTAAAAATTAGAGCTGTAGCTATTCAATTTAAAGAAAAAATGAAAACTTCGTACGTAGAAAAATGCACGAAGCTATTTTGGTATCCTCTTAAAGCGTCTGGTCAACGTGGTGTAGCCATAGACTTAGGATGTAGATCTAGACGTAACACTCGGTACAACGAATCCGGCCTGCTGCTTTTTTTAGTTGAACACATTAAGAAAAATAAATGACAAAGAGGCTATTTAGTAGCCTTTTTAAATCCTTCTTTTTGAGCTGGAGTAAAAGAGAAAGCAAGGCTACTATTTACTATTTTACTTTTAAACCATAAACGGGGCGGCCCTGCCTTGGAACAAATCTATGTTCCCGAGTTGTTACTCCCTATTTATAACCTTCTGGGGTGTAGCCGAGTATATTAGACCAAGTAGGTACCAGTAAAAAGTATGTTACTTGGTTAAAAAGGGCTATATTTAGGACGCACCAATAACTCAAAAATCCATCCATATTTCTTCGGATTGGTCCTAGTTCTGTCCTAGTCCTGGGGGGTTTATTAATTTTAGTTTCCAGAATAAATCCATTTGTTGTCAAAAACGTCTGTCAAACAGAAATATTCTTAGGTGTCTGGGGAGAAAACTGTACTTCGCCCAAATGTCGGTAATTCAGGTCATAGCAGCCCTAGACACAGTAGCTTTGCAATTAGCTTTAATCTGGATTAATCCACTGTATCAAGACTCAATTTTTTAAATGCTTGTTCGCTAATCCAGATTAAAGAATTTTATTTAATTACCTAATACATATATTATACTTATTGTCATCATAATTCACATTTTTATAAGGGTTGTCCCATAACACAGCAACCCTGCAGTGCCCGATTTCAATCATAATAAAATAAATACTAATGGTCTTATTCATAATGACCTATAGGAGGTTTAAACGAAGATTTTATCGGAGAGATAATAATCGTTTTAGCGTAAAAAGACTATCATGAATAACAAGTTTTGACAATTTTCGAGAACCTATTTTAGCGAACTTTTAAACCTGCGATAAGTCATTATGAATAAGACCATTAATATTCAAGACTTCCATTACATAGATAAAGTCAAAGAGATAGCTACCAAGCTAACAAAAACTTGTCAAAAGCCGTAAACACGAATAATAGCTATTTTGAGCTATTTGTGTTAACAAAAGAATGCGATTTTACCTCCAACCTCCTTAAAAACTATGCCATGCACGGCAATGCACACAGATATGCTGCTTATCTGTGGCCATGCAAATATTATGTTACTTGCCTTCTTGCCGTCTAGCTTGCCGTCTTCATTTTATTTTATGTCACAGAGTGATATGAGACATTTTGTTTTCCAGGTGAAGTGAACAACGGGTACGTGACAGATGCGACATCTGTCTCCGGTTCACGGAAATCTCTTGCACTCCAACCAGTTTTAATCATGCATCCACACGCTGCAATGGATATGGACACATATTCACACTACTCAGGCCGAACTGCTCGATCTAAACATGGAATGTATGCAAATACTATGCATAATTATCAGCTGTAAATTGTTAAAAAGATCATAAATTTTATGCTTTATACTTTGCTAGTAGATGGCGTTGTACCTAATAAAGATAGTTGTACTGAGTTCATAGTATTAATAATAGATGTCGCTAATTTAAATTATTGTTTCTACTAAATAATTTTTTTATTGTTTAATTTTCCTACAATTTTAAAATAAAATGAGTGTAAATATTATAGGTATTTTGGTAATGTTAAGAATTTGTAATATAATCATAATTGCCCGTCCGATAACCGAATTAATCTGCTATAATAAGTGAAAGAATACTTGCTTACACTATTTTAAGATTAAAAATACAACGAATTATGAAGTACATTAGATATTATGTTTAGTGCCTTGTAGAAAGAATAAATAATGTAATTTTGTTACTAATATGGTAATTAAATAAGTTTTGTAAATTTTTCGAGAGGTTGGTTTTATTTCACGCAAAGTGGAGTAGTGCAGTGGACAAGAGCGTGCTTTCTCCCGTATTTCTTTTAGTAGTCCCATTATTTGCAATTTTATATAGTATAATGCTGTATAGGTTTACGCAAATGATATAAAAAGCTGAAGCGGCATCATGTTGGCTCCGATCAAACTGAGAAAATGAAAAAACATGAATATTCCTGCCATCTTGGCTATACCGCACCATCTAGTGGCCGCTCGTCACCAACTAATATGTGTTACGTTGATAATTCCATTGTGTAATTGTTTTATTATGTACTCCTAGATGGCGCTGTAATTTAAACTTAATTGAAATATGCCTATACTAGATGGCAGACTTTTAAGACCAAATAAAATCAAAATAAAGGATTCATTACATTTCACATAATAACCTTCGTTCTTCTTAAGTGCAGAAAGCTGAGAAAGTTCTTACAGTCTATTATTCCTTTATTAAAACTTCTAGTTCTAGCAAAATATTTTTTGCCTAGTGAAACCATCAATCAAAACTAGTTTTTACTATAGTTTTTAAACATTTATTTATTAAACTGCCACACAGTAGTATGTGTAAAACCATTGTTTTCCTGAATACTGTCCATTTTCAGTTGATATTTAGCTAACAGCGTCATGGAGTCTCTTCTTTTCTCAGTCAGGCCATGTCTACCAGGATCACCTATGAGTATCTGAAAATGCAAATCTGCATTATGTCTAAATTCCATTTCACTTGATAACCTAATAATATTTTCCATATTTTCTAAAGGGAACTAATTATAATAATATGCTTTTTGAATACGGTAAAAAGCGGATAATCAAATGGTTGTTATCCAACATTGGTTTTTAATTTAACCAACGCATCTAGATGGCGTTAGTCAGCGTGGTGTAATGAGTTCAGAATATTTTGAATGGACTTAAAACATGCATAAAAAGCTTACCGTTTTTCCGTCTTCACTGAGTTTGTACAGCCATTTAAATAAAACATTAGCAAATTCTTCATCATAATACATGTCGCCGATTAGAATTGTATCAAATTCTTTACAACTTTCACCAATAAAATTGTGAGTACTTGTTTCTAAGGTCACTTCATTTAAATTGGCATTTATCTTTGTAGCTGTAACGGCATCTGTAACAGAACAGTAATTTCACCACTAATGCCAAGCGGGGATGTAGCTCAGTGGTAGAGCGTTCGCTTTGCATGTGAAAGGCCCCGGGTTCGATCCCCGGCATCTCCAACTTTTTGTTTTTTTCGCATTAATGTTTAATGTTAAATTTAATAACGAGGCATCTTTTTAAATTATATTTTATTAATTATAATAGGGATTATCGTGAACAAACATTATTGTCAGCCACAGTTTTTTTTGTATGTTAAATACGATATTCAACAAACTATAAAAATAAAATGTGCTAACTGTGCCCGCGATGGTTGTATTATCAAATGTTCTCACTTCTCAGCTCGTGTCCTTGCTGCTAAATATCAAAGATCATCTTTGATAAATATCCAACTCAAAAAGTTTTCTTTTATAAATCAGTATGTTGTCCCGGGGATTATCGTGAACAAACATTTTTTCAGCCACGGCCACAGTTTTTTTTGTATGTTAAATACGATATTCGACAAACTATAAAAATAAAATTTAATGTAATAATGCTGAAATCGTCTTACATTCATCAATATCATTCGCCACAGCCCGTTTTGCTTTCATTTTAGCAGCTGCAATAGAACCCGCTCCACAACCACATCCAACATCGAGAACCAAACGATTTTCAATGACTTCTTTATTATCCAAAATGTATCTGTAAACAAAATAAGTATAATTCTTTAACACTCTATGCTAATATTAAAAAGCTGAAGTTATTTTTGTTTGAACGCGCTTATCTCAGGAACTACCTACTGGTTCTATTTGAAAAATTCATTTTTGTGTTGCAAAGTCCAATTATCGTGAAAAGCTGTAGGGTAGATAACATCACACTGTGACCAATAGGAATAGAATAGAATAGAATTTATTTATTATCTTTTTCAAAGGCAGCTTAAAAACTATGGTACATTGATTATATATTAACATGCATGTATTACAAATTATATAGTTATTGTAAACTTACCGGCATCCTAATTGATCCTAACTAGACTACAGAGTAGTCTGTGTTTAAGATACCAGCATGGGATACCAGTAGTAAGGTAAGGTAAGATTACCAGCAGTAGTAAGGAGTAAACTTTTAGCATAAATATTACCATTGACCAAATACATATAACAATATCAAAGGTCGGAATTAGGTAGAGTTAATCATGTACTTATACTGATTTCATACAGCGAAGGAATAAAGTGGATATGCCTCAAATCCCGAGATTAATTTTAAAAAGCAGAAATAATCCCGTGATTTCTTAAATAAAAATTTGATAGCGACTGATTCAGTAAGAAAAGTATTCGCTCGTATTTATAAAAAAGGCGAAATATGCGTATGAGAATTTGCTTAAGATATCAATAATTTCTATTGTATTAATTCTATGTTAATTATCTTTATTTTATTTGTCTATTTCTGAGGTTTATAATATTATTTATTCGTAATATTGTTGGCCACACGGGATTGTCTATTAGAAATCCCGGGAAGGTCCACATTAGTATCAACATTTCGATGCAAGTACATAAATAACTCTACCTAATTCCAACCTATGAACATTATATATCGATGATATTATTATTATTATTTATATACGGTATAATTTATCGATGATATTACGATATTACTAAGCAATAAATTGTAATTTAAAAATGTTGTAAAAAGGAGAACATTTTCTAAACTCCACGCATACAGAGTCGCAGGCAACAGCTAGTTTAGTCATAATATGAGAAACTTATTACGCTACTGTCACAGAACAGCTTTTAAAAAATATTTAAATTTCTAAAAGTAATCAATTTAAAAATGCAATTTGTATTAAGCGCCATCTTTTGTAAATTATGCACATTTTTACAGTGACATCTGCTGCTGAGTAGCGTTACTACCAAAACGTTGAAACATGTTGTGTATACAAGATGCCGCCACGTGTTTATCAACTTCGTTAAACATAAAGTGTAACGATACTTACACATAATGCATAACAAGAGAAGTAATAAAATTCCATGCGTGAAACCAAATTATGTTATTTTTTGTAGAAATTTGTGCCCAGTTTATGACATATTATATGGAAGAATAACGAAAGAAAGAGAAAGAAAGAGAGGAGAAAGAAAAACCGCAAATACAATTATTACATAATGCCCGCAAGTTTCAGTCCTAAACAAAGTTAATTCTCAATTTATTAAAATTAAATTATCACATTAAGGCGTCAAACAGTTCTAGGCAAGAAATAATTAGGAATTCTTATAAATTAACAACCTTACACTTTTAGATACTAATTAAGTTATCAAAGAACATTGTTTCAATTATAGTGAAATAGCATTCTGTAAGATTCTAGTTTCCTGGTATGGTATTTTTGATCTTTTAAAATATTTGGCAGGTCAAGGTTCCATAAAGGAAAACAATCAATAATATGTACGCTTTTTGAACTAAGTAGATTTTCATCCTTGTAGTAGTCGCATAGATCTGAAATTCCGCACACATGTTAAGAACCGATGACAATACAATAATTAAAAATCATTTGGAATTTTCAAGCGTGTTTTTAGGGTTCCGTACCCAAAGGGTAAAAACGGGACCCTATTACTGAGACTTCGCTGTCCGTCCGTCCGTCCGTCCGTCCGTCCGTCCGTCCGTCTGTCACCAGGCTGTATCTCAAGAACGGTGATAGCTAGAGAGTTGAAATTTTTACAGAGGATGTATTTCTATTGCCGCTATAACAACAAATACTAAAAATAAAATAAATATTTAAGGGGGGCTCCCATACAACAAACATGATTTTTTTACCGTTTCTTGCTCGATACTAATAACGTTGTCTTATGTTGCATAGATAATGGTACGGAACACTTCGTGCGCGAGTCCGACTCACACTTGACCAATTTTTTAGTTTTTGACCTAAGCAAATTATTAAATGATAACATCAGTCTTTGCTAAATAAGAAAGTATTTAGAGTAGTTCATTTCTTAGAATTACGATTTCCTAGAACTTCTTAGCTGTTTGACTGGTTCTTTAATAAGATTATTCCAACTCCTCGCAATTAGGTCGTAAATGTATTTTATTTAAATTATCTATTTAAATGACATAGGTAGGTACTGGATCAAGAGGATGGCTTTTTTTCTTTTTTTCCCGCTCGGGACAGTCATATGTGTGATGTTTATATATAAATGTCATACAAATGGTGTTACTGCGTTAGTATGTATTTACAAAAGAAAAGTAGTATATGTAGTATAATAATAATAAATAATAATAAATATTCATGGACATTTCACACAACGTCCTCTGGTCCCAAGCTAAGCTTATATGCTTGTGTTATGGGTACCAGAATACGGATAGAATACATATACTACTTTTTTTTTTTTTTTTTGTAAATACATACTTATAATACATAGGAACACCCAGTCGCAGTACAAACATTTGTATGACAATTAGAAAAATCACACAAATGATTGTCCCGAGCGGGAATCGAACCCGCGACCTCTTGATCGGCAGTCCGTTACCAGAACCACTACACCACGAGGCCCGTCTAAGTATATCCGTATTCTAGTATCCATAACACAAGCTTAGCTTGGGACCAGAGGACGTTGTGTGAAATGTCCGTGATATTTATTTATTTATTAAGTTCTCAAACCGTTCTGTATGTTTTTTTTATGTTTCTTGCCTCGGAACTTTTTTTATTTGAAAGCTGGTGGTTACCGTTTGGTCCCATTGGCACCAGGTCAGGATCTGATGGTTATCTTCAGAGAAATTAAGGAAAATCCTCAATTTTGATTTCACATGAGATCGGTTGAAACTTTTTTTTTAAATATATAATATAATTACTTATTTCTGTACAATTTGTTAAGGTTTGGTTTTTAAATTCACACGTACGAACTCGCAGGCAACGGTTAGTAATAAATAAAGGTATTATCAAGTATGTATGCACCCTTATTTTATTACTCTGTATAAGGGTTGGGGCGTAGTTCTAAGAAAACGGATTATCATATCGGTAATAGGATTGCAGACAAATTTTCTTGGAATAACGTTGTTGTGGAAAATCTTGGATAAGTTCCAGAAATATTATGCATTAAAGTTGACATACCTTTTTATTAAGTTAAGATAGGGGTTGCTAAAGATCTTTGGGTTTCATCAGTATTTGAAAATTAACGGATTTTTTATTTTGACGGACTAAGAATAGAATTATCACCACCCCATATCTTTACTAAAGTGCTGTAAAAGCCAGCTAATGGATGTTACATATATAACATTATCTATTAGAGACGGTCAACTCGAAATTAAACTCTGTGCTAACACGCCTGGTCAACGCGGTGCAGTACACCATAATCGTTCCTAATGTGAAAGAGGCCCTTGCCCAACAGTGGGACGATAATGGGCTGGAGAATGGAGAGATAAAGCAGTAGAAACACTTATTGAGTAGTTAAAACTGTCTTTTGATATTACAGGCAAAACAAGCTTAGTTTGGGACAAGAAGACATCATCATCATCATAAAATCACGCCGTTTTCCCATGGGGGTAGACAGAGACTATAGAGCGCCAAGAAGACAAGAACAAGCGGACAAGAAGACGTGTCTGTGAAAATAAATAAAATGTTAACATGCATCCCACCGACAAGACACTCTCAGCGAAAGGAAAAGAAATATTTTTCAAATGAATGAGTCATTCCAACGAGATGATATTCTGCAGTAACCTCAAATGACCTTTGGGTCAAGGTCGCTAGGTCGAAAGACGGGGCGAATTGAGTCACAAAAGGGCCGGTTACATTTACCCTACATTAAATTGACGGGCAGTGCAGTGGTTAGTGCCGTAGATGGGGTTGCGTGTTCGACTCCCACACCAGACAATATTCGGCTCCAGTTTCCATTAAACTTACAACTATTTGTCCTGCATTTGAATTTTTCCTATCTACTATAAAGAAATTGTTTATGGAATTAGAATATAAATCATTACACTACACAAGCTATTACGGATATTTGTATTTGTCACATAAATATATTTACTGTGTCTGGGTGTTTGTATAAATGTAGTATACCCTTATTCTCATACCTATATGAGATACGAGTTCAACTCACTACGCAAAACACGCATGAAAATTGACGAAAAATTTCGTGGAGATGGGTTTAAAACGTCAAATTTTATAGTGCTTGCAGTTGACTCGTTCTAAAAGTATATTTTTCAACGTAGTGTAATAAGCGCTTAAAGGTGAATCATGTTGCTATGGCAACAAACGGCCATATTTGTTTTGTTCGCTCTAGAGTTAATTATTGATTCAGAGAGCGTGGGAATTTTATGAATCTATGAGAAATGTTCATACGCCGTCAAGTTTTATACAGAAATTGTTGACAAATAATAATTAAGTAGCTCAGGCTCAGTTTAAAGACTAGAAAACAGCTAGCTGAAGACTTGTTTGTGTGATTGAACGCGCTAATCTTAGAACTCACTGTCCGATTTGAAAAATTCTTTCACTATTGGATAGTACATTTATCGAGGAAGGCTATATTTTATCACGCAAAGACCGAAGCATCATTAAAATATGTTACAAAAACGGAGAACTTTTCTAAATTCCACTCGTACAAAGTCGCGGGCAACAACTAGTTAACTAAAATGAGTCACTAGATGTCGTTACTAGCCGAGGGATAATCAATCACAGTTTATATCCTTATCAAAATAATATGTATTAAATAGATAATATCGAACTCGGAACAACTGTTTCTAACCAATTTATCTATTTGTCCGAGTGGTGACGGAATAATAATATTATACTTATCAGAGTTATCCCCACCCCATTTCTTTGCTTGTATCCTTAAGAGAGCACGATACTAAACTATACTCCATACAAAAATATGGGCATCGTAGTCCCCTGTTTTCTTCCTGGATATTGCCTCCAGAGGAACGAATTTTTCTCACAGTATTTAGGTCTTATATATCTATGCTTCTTTCACTTTCTTTTTTTCAAACTGTGAATTAGCTGGGATAGAAGTCAGGAAAATCGGCGAGCTAATAAAATTGCGTGAGTCCGAAAACTTGAAACTGAGGATTACTGATTAGGTATAACAACACATTGACAAAACCAGTACCTAGTGCAGTGGTTATAACAAGGTATCCAGTTCGATTTTTAAATACTATGTAAGTATCTTCTACCTCTTAAACTATTTACAAAAACACTGTGTAGTTGTTTTTCAGGGTAAAACGGAATCGTATGTCTACTTCGCTGTATGTCCATCCGTCCGTCTGTCACCAGGCCGTATCTCTGGAACGGTGATAGCTAGAGAGCTGTAAATTTCACAGTTTGTGTATATCAGTCCTCCGTGTGGTGACGGAGTAAGAATACAAGTGTCATCACCCCATCTCCTCCCAAGGGTGCTGTAAAAGTCAGCTAAGGGGTATTGTACACAGATAACAACCTCTGTGAGAGATGGAAAACTCGAAAATAAACCCTGTGCCAACACGCCTGGTCAGCGCGGCACAGTGGACCATAATCCCTCCAAAGCGGAGGAGGTCCGTGCCCAACAGTGGGACGTAGATAGAACGCTGGAGAGGAGAGAGCTATATCAGTTGAAGCTACAACAAAAACTATTAATCCATCATTTTCCTGCCCTCATCCTGTCATTTTTATTCTATGATAATAACGGCACAAAACTCGGTGTCTGAATCGAATTCATAGGTAAGTGACCAGTTTTTAGTTGCTACTTTCTTACTTATCGTACAGAAAACAGCGGGTATTATGTAGTATTATCTACAAAACCCGAATAATTCTCGGAAGTATGACTCATTGCACTTATATCCTGAAAATGGATTGAAAGTGACTCATTTATCTGTCCTCTTTAGATAACGAACCAATAATCTAGCTATCTCTCTTCATTGATAAAATACCTCTTACTCGCTTTAACCTACAGAAAAGGAAAGCGCCATCTCTTTTTTATGATGACTAACCCATTATGGTATTCCTACCTCGCTCTAACCTACAAAAACAAATACCGCCATCTCTTTTTACTTTTCTTGAATTTTGCAATAACCTTTCTTTTAACAATATGTATAGTCTTGATAAAAATGCTATCGGAATTAAAATCGATAAAATTTTATCATAAATACTGAAAAATATATGGTTTTTGTAAGTTATTTATATAATATTTATCGTATATATGTAATCTTAATAGCTAATTAATAAAATATCCTACTTATTGTTAAGAACGTAAATGACGCGGTTGAAAAAATCTAATCTATTACATCAGACAACCAATTATTAGTATTAAACCAAATTTTTTATGTATTACAATTTCCAAGGGCTAGAATTTCTTCGCAGTTCCATAGCGAAATTAGTTTCTTACTATCGCAACAACTTATGTATTGTCCTCGTTTATCATACGATCATCATCATCATAGCATCACACCTGTTTTTCGCGGGGGTAGGCCAATATAGAGCAATATAGAGCTGATAGAACATTGTCTGCTACGATCCAAGCATACTGGCTGGTCACTTACACTCATACATGCCCCACATATAAGCCCGACGGTTATAAGCGCTACGCACTTTAATTCTTTGAAGGACATACACACATTAATCATACGATAGACATATTAAAAGTGTCCTTTTATTAAATCCATACATTCAAATATTTTCCCGATGTGGAGAGGGCCGCGCCTAACGGGACTTTAATGGGTTACATAAGTAAAGTAAATAAAGTACAAGTATTTATTTATTTTCCACCACAAGCACTTACATGTAAAAAGTTATAAAGCTCTCTCGCTCTCTCTCTCTCTCTCTCTCTCCAGCCCATTAACGTATCAACATCCACTGTTGGGCACGGGCCTGCTCTACAGGAGGGATTATGGTCTACTGTGCCGCGCTAACCAGGCGTGTTGGCATCGATTTTGTTTTCAAGTTTTCCGTGTCTCACTAATGAACTTATCTGTGAACAATATTCCTATCTTGCTCTACATACGTACATACATACATACATTCATACAAACTTTTGCATTTAATATTAAAAAGATTATTGCAAAATGCAATCTTTTCATAATCTGTACTATGAATAAGGCCAAAAACCCCAAGTGAGTCATCGCTATTGTGTTAAACAAAACTCAACTTTATTTAGCTTATATAAATCAGTTGATGTTACAACAACAAATACTCACTATCATCATACTCCTACGATATTTAAGATATTTTCTATCTATTAATGTACTTACTATGATAATGACGAAACGGAACCCTCCGGGTGCGAATCCAACTCGTACTTGATAATGTTTTATTTTATTCTTACATACGGAACTTAAAAAAAAATCAATAACAATGATTTAAGGACATTTATTTTCGGACATAAAACATTCTCCATCACATTAATTTTAAAGCTCAACTAGATCATATATATCATATCATAATAACGAAACGTACAGAAAAATCTAGATTCACGCGTAGTTTTGAGTGAGGACTACAGCTCCAATTTATTCATTTGCTTTAGGTATTGCTATCCCTATTCCCGAGCGCCGCGCTGAAAGGGACAAATATAGTTAAGGGCCTACATCAATATTATCGTATATCATCGCCGACACGTACATATTAACACAGCCAGTAGGCACAGAAAATGTAGAATTAAGGATACTTTTCCTATTTACTCAAAATCTACTAAATATATTTTAATTCTGATTTACGTGTTTCTATATATAATAGTTACTTATGTCTTTAAAGTTATTTCATTAGTTAATACGCGATAATAGACCGACAAATGAAAAAAATAAAAAATTTGAGAGGTTGTTTCGCCAAGATTTTCTATCGAGAAAACTTTTTTCAATCGCGTTTCTGAGTTGATGCGATCCTAGATCATATATTGAAAAAACATATACTTAAAAATTAGAGCTCTAGCCATTCAATCTAAAGAAACAATGAAAACTTCGTACATAAAAAAATGCACGAAGCTATTTTGGTATCGTCTTAAGGCAGATTTTACCTACAAATTCTACGAAATAAAGACGGTTCGTAGTCCGCTGTTTTCTTCGTAAAAATTAAACCGAATTTAATATTTTTTCGATATTTTATAGATGAAGAGTATACCTATGCTTCTGTTACTATTTTTTGGAGAAACCTTATTAAATTAGTGTGATAGACGCTGCAAGTTCATCTAAAGAAAACCTAAAAAGGACACGATTTTTGAATGGTCGTATTTCTTTTAGTTATTATGTTTTGAAAATAAAACAAAGTTATAGAAGCATAGATATACATATAAGACCTAGACACTGTGAGAAAAATTAGTTCCTCTGGAGGCAATATCCACGAAGAAAATAGCGGACTACGATGCCCATATTTTTGTAAGGGGTATAGTTTAGTGTCGTGGAGGCACGATACTAAACTGGAGAGAAAGAGTACCTCGTATACATACACATACACATTCTTTGTTTTATAATAAGTAAAGACAATGCACTATCAATCAATCAATCAGTAGCATAGCAAGGTCATCTTTCTGAGTAGCATGTCCACGCCTTGCAAGGTTACGTCGTACACCCGTTGCAATGACCTGACAAAGACCCCATATTCAAGAAAGTGTGTAATCGTTTTTATATCGCAATTGTTTTCATTGCCAAGAAAGTTTTAAATATGAAAGTATATGGATGTAAGGCCAAAGAAAAGATGGATGTAAAATCACAGATGACATGTGACAGAGAAGTGTGCAAGAAGAGGACAAGTTGCGCTAATCCCAAATAATTGGGAAATGGGCAGGGAATGACGATGATCGCTATTGTTTTCTTTTATATGATTGATTTCCTTTAAATTTTTCCATTCGTTTGAATAATATGTTTAGGAATTAGAGTGCGTTGATGGCATTGGGTATTTAATTATTTATGAGATGTCGTTAACAACATTTTATAATAATTACACCAAGTACTCATTTGAATTTACATAATTATTAAAAAATACCACAAAATTCCCCGTTGCTTTAAAAACTAGCTGTTGCCCGCAACACGTCAAATTTAGAAAACAAATCCTATAAAATTTATTAATTACAAAAAAAGCATCCACTTAAACCACTCCGTAATAAAATCCGTTGCGTAGTTTTAAGCTCACATAGATATGATTATTCACTCCGTGTGTTGACGGATTAAGAATACAAGTGCCACCAACCCATTTCCTCCCAAGGGTGCTGTAAAGTCAGCTAAGGGATAATATGCATGGAATATGCACATAGATAACATGATGATAGAGACGGAAAACTCGAAAATAAACCCTGTGCCAACACGCCTGCTCAGCGCAGCACAGTAGACCATAATCCCTCACACAGTGGAGGAGGCTAGTGCCTCAGTGGGACGTAAATGGGTTGGAGAGGAAGAGAGAGATATGATTATGATATTATAATATATATAGATTCGAACAAACTTCTTACTCCAAGTAACGAGATAATAGAATGTAGCGTTGGGGATAGGGCTGAGTCATCGCACATTCCTACATTCCCATTCGTAACTTATCCCGTATGACTCATAAATACGCCTTTTTTTTAAGTTAGATAGCTACTTAAGTATTCTAAGTTAAAGTACACCTTTAATATATAATATATGTCATGTTTCTTACCTCGCAGTGGCTTGACCTCCAGGCCAATAGAAGGCCCAGAAAGGGTCTTTAAAAGGTACATCTTCTTCACGCCCTTTCCATAGTGGACAGGCAGGTGTTATCAACCTTAATGGTAACTCTGGAGTTAAATGGTTTCGAGATATAACCGTGTGTTTGAGGATCAATGATGCTACATCTTTCCGCATAACAACAGCTGGTTCGATACCTTGGATAAAAAATATATAATATGAGTTAATCATATCTATAATATACAAGAAATGGATGAGGTTGACAATGTAAAACATTTTACTGACGTCCTAAGATAAAAAAAAGAAAAAAATCATGTATTTATAATTCGAATAATTTTGAGTATAAAATCGACTTATTTGAATTAACTATTTTTATTATTTGCTAACTTGTACCCGCAACTTTATACGCGTGGAATTCAGGAAGAAAACCTCAACAAATTACACAAAATACCATATCCTTGAATGACTATCAGTTTAAAAAAACTGCAAGAAAATCCGTTGCGTCGTTTTCAAGATATAAGCTCACTTAAAGCACAGCTTCGTTGTGGAGTGGTTTATGTAATGGACTGCCGATCACGAGGTCGCGGGTTCAATTCCCGCTTGGGACAATCATTTGTGTGATATCCATAAATGTCATACAAATGTTTGTACTGCGTATGGGTGTTTTCTATGTATTATAAGTATGTATTTACAAAAGAAAAGTAGTATATGTAGTCTATCCGTATCTGGTACCCATAATACAAGCATAGAAATATAGCTTACTTTGGGACCAGAGGACGTTGTGTAAAATGTCCTGCATATTTATTTATTTATTTATTAACAGCTTATAGACATATATACAAAAATAGTGACATTTTATAATATGTAAAGATTTTTTAAATATATATTTATTATTATAGGTACTTACCTAAATAAAATATAATGACCACAGTATAGATACTATATTTTATTTCGTGAAAGCCTTTTTAAATACGCAATCGGATTTCCCGTTGCGCCTCAGATGCAATACTTACCTAGGTAACCTACGTCAATGTTCAAGAATTGAGATATTAATCTGAATATCATTTGGAGAAACCCAGCAAGGTAACATTATGGAAGTACACCTAGGTATTTGCATTTTTATATTCAGCAACTATCATAAAAAAGAAGTTATTTTTTTTATAACACTACGGTGGCAAACAAGCTTACGGCCTGCCTGATGGTAAGCAGTTACCGTAGCCTATGGACGCTTGCAATAGGTACCAGAGGTGGCACTCGCGCGTCGCCGACCCTGCAGAAATCTTTTAATCCCTTTTTTGAAGAGCCCCATGCTGTAGGCCAATAGAAAAACTTCGGCAGGT
Organism: Orgyia antiqua; assembly: GCA_916999025.1. Taxonomy (NCBI): domain Eukaryota; kingdom Metazoa; phylum Arthropoda; class Insecta; order Lepidoptera; family Erebidae; genus Orgyia; species Orgyia antiqua. Next base: position 2,156,617 of record OU779874.1, read on the forward strand.
AGTTCATTCCACAACCTAATTGTACGTGGGATAAATTTCTATAGAAGTGTTTTATGTTTAACGTAAGTATATTCTATTTGTATATCTTTGATATACTCTTCATTTATATTATAGCGTAAAAACAATTAAAATCGGTTAAACTTTCCTAAAGAAAAATGGGGAGTACGAAACCCATATTTTTGTATGGAGCAAAATTTGGTATCGTGCCCTCTTAATCAAGAAGGTTATAAATAGGGAGTAACAACTCGGGAACATAGATTTGTTCCAAGGCAGAGCCGCCCAGTTTATGGTTTAAAAGTAAAATAGTAAATAGTAGCCTTGCTTTCTCTTTTACTCCAGTTCAAAAAGAAAGAGTTAGAAAGGCTACTAAATAGGCTCTTTGTCATTTATTTTTCTAAATGTGTTCAACTAAAAAAAGAAGCAGGCCGGTTTCCTTGTACCGAGTGTTACGTCTAGATCTATATCCTAAGTCTATGCTCTTAATGTGTAACTTCAGCCTGGCTAAATCAAACTACATAGAATAATGATATAACCATATGACGTATAGCCTCTATCATAGACAGACATAGATACAGTTTCACACACGCATAGATATGTACCTAAGTAAGTAAGTTTATTTGTTTAAGTGGCTCCAAGCCGACTGAGTGATGTAGCCATAGACACTTCATCTGCTATATCTGTGTCTCAACCTATGAACTCTTGCATCATACAAATACAGTACTTATTTCATCACGTTACTAGAAGTTCCGTCAATCAAAAACAAACTACTTATATCAATGACTTATATGCACAGTAATGATGATAATTAAATTTTAAATAGCTCATGGCATATCTCTCTCTCTCTCTCTCCAGCCCATTAAAGTCCTACTGTTAGGAATGGGCCTCCTCCACTTTGGAAGGGATTACGGTCTACTGTGCCGCACTGACCAGGCATGTTAGAAGAGAATTTATTTTCAAGGTCTCTCACAGAGGGTGTTATTTGTATACTGGTGGTGAGCTGGCTTTTACAGCACCTTGGAAAGGAATAGGGTTGATGACACTTGTATTATTAATCCGTCACCACAAGGTTATGCTATATTATGCAAGGTTATGCTATGCTAGGCTATGTTCTGTAAATAATATAATTCTTATAGAACAAAATCTAAAAAAAAAACGGTTGAAAATCCTACATAGTCTTTTAATTATTATCTACATTGTCATCGGGGCTTTACATGTGTGTAAAATTTCAGATCAATCCGACTAAGTGAATGAAAATCACTTCGGTTACATAGATTAATACATTGATCGATACGTACCGAACTAATACAAGAGTGTTAAAAGTGGACAGTCATAACGATAATTAAATTTATTTTCACATTAAGGGCCTACATCAATATTATCGTATATCATCGCCGACACGTACATATTAACACAGCCAGTAGGCACAGAAAATGAAGAATTAGGGATACTTTTCCTATTTACTCAAAATCTACTAAATATATTTTAATTCTGATTTACGTGTTTCTATATATAATAGTTAATTATGTTTTTAAAGTTATTTCATTAGTTAATATGCGATAATAGACCGACAAATGAAAAAAATAAAAAATTAGAGAGGTTGTTTCGCTAAGATTTTCTATCGAGAAAACTTTTTTCAATCGCGTTTCTGAGTTTATGCGATCCTAGATTATATATTGAAAAAACATATACTTAAAAATTAGAGCTCTAGCCATTCAATCTAAAGAAAAAAATAAAACTTCGTACGTAGAAAAATGCACGAAGCTATTTTGGTATCCTCTTAAATCCTTAGAATTAAGTTAAAAAACCTGTCAAGCGCGAGGTAAACTCGCACACTTAGGGTTTCGTACCTACTAGACATAATTATAAACATAAGTAACTGCATTCAAATAATCATTAAACTCAAAACAACTCACCAACTTAATTATGTAGTATAAACACTTTTTTACTTGTGATGTGATGACAAATTAAAAGTTTTTGGATTTTTCCCTATATCAGCACTATATAGACTTGATCTATAGATGCCAAATTTCAAGGCTCTAGTCTAGGGCAACGGGAAGTAACCTGTGCATTTTGATTCCCTAGCATAAGTCGAAAAATTCTTAAAAATGGTCGTAATTCGGTTATATCTTTTAAATGCGTAGAGGTGAAAGGTTGTCTGTATTTTTTGCAGCAAGGGACCGCATAGATCTACATATCGTATGAGTTACAAATTGATACCTTCAGCCGTTGCAGAATAAAAAATTTGACAGACGGACAGACAGACAGACACCGTAGTGATCCTATAAGGGTTTGTACGAAACCCTAAAAACAGACAAACAAGATAAAACCCGTGACATGAATCACTCATGAAATATCCTAGATGTATAATTAGCATGTAAATAATAATCTAAAAATAATATCAACTTAATTTTAAACACGTTTAAAGCACGCCTTGTTGACGTCATAAATAACAAAATGGCGGTAAAACTGCGCACGCGACCGGTTTTCGTCGACGTTCTTGCGTATCATCGTGTGATGGTACATGGTACGAAACGGTTAGGGCCTAGGGTTGTCACACACATGAATTTCGGCTCAAATATATTGGGGTTAGTAGTTTTAATTCTCACTTGCCATTGTGTACAATATGAAAGTACTTCATGTTATCAATCTTGGTCGCTTTGATCCCAGGCTCTACTACCTATGTATGCATCCATCCATCAACCTATGTGTGTTAACTGTTGGACATAGGCCTTCCCCATTAAACGCCAAATCGCGCCCCGGTGCCGCTCGCATTCAACGGCTCCCCGCGACCTTGACAATATCGTCGCTCCATCTGATAGCCGCCTCGGGGCAGCCCAACGCTGCGGTGCGTGGTCGCCGTGGTCGCTCTACTTTCTATAACCTAATAAATCGCTTAGTTCAAAAACTGCTTGATAACACGCTTGATAATGGTGAATATTCATTTACTTAAATGCATTGTACCCGAATATGTGTGCAAAATTTCAGATCAATCCGACTACTGCAATTGGATGAAAATGACACATCATTAATACATTGATAGATACTTACCGAATTATTAAAACCCTGTTGAAAAGCTATTGTAGTAGGTTAACTTATTTATGTAGGTATTTATTTATTTGAAAACATCATCTACCAAACAATCTATGGTAATGCCGATAAGTTCAAAGTAAGTACGGGTCCTAAATGTTTTTTAATTACCTATTGCATTGTCATCGGTCATTTCTAAGTGTGAAAAATTTCATAAGAATCCAACTATCAATTTACGAAGTAGACAACCCTAATAAATATATATATATAGAGTTGTATGTACCTTGATAAAGTTCATTAACATATTAGTCAGTCAGTGATCGTGATGACCAATTGTAGGACAAGGACGATATTAACTGTTTGCGTGGTGACGGATTAATAATACGAAAATCACCGTCCCATTGACCATTACGGTTCTTTACCAAAAAAATGGGACCTTATTACTGAGACTTCGCCGAGAATCTGTCCGTCTGTCACCAGGCTGTATCTCTGGAACGGTGATATCTAGAGAGTTATAGAGTATACTACTACTAATAATTCGATTCCCGTACGTTTGTTACCAGCATAATTTGCAACAAGACAAAAAAAAAAAATTACTTAATGGTCTTATATCTTAATATTATATTAGTTGCTTTTACCTTTTATGTATAATCTACCGCCATATAAAACAAGCATCATCATCATAACATCACGCCATTTTCCCATGGGGGTAGGCAGAGACTATAGAGCGCTATCTGCTACGATCCAAACATACTTCCTCGGCTTACAATAAAACAAGCGTTATGCTTATTCTGGGATCAGATAACGTTATATGAAATACCCGAAAAACATAGAGTGAAAAGCAATATAATAAGAAATATAATATTTTCCTTATAATTCTTATAAAAATAATAAACAAACATTATTTTCCTCAAAGGATAAACCCAGAAATAATTTATTCAAGACTTCCAAAAACAATTTTATTTTAATACTACAAGTAAAGCAATCTTAGCATTGTACGATTAAAGAAGAAGAAGAAGTTTTTATAAGGCCACGTTATAGATGGGTAAAGTTATGAAGTTAGGAAAATATCGCCATTCCTCCTCTTTCCTTTCCTTTCCTCCTTCCTCTCTCTCTCTCTCTCCAGCCCACGCTGACCAAGGCGTGTTAGCACAGGGTTTACTTCCGAGGTTTCTGTCTCTCATTCCGTCTCCGTCGCTTTTTGTCATCCATTAGCATTAAAATCTATATATGTATTTTATCAATAAAAGCGAACTGAAGTCGATTTGCTGGACATAACTAAGAAAATAAGGGCAAAAACATTTTCTTTGAGAGACGGTAAACTTTTAACTAAAATCAGAGACAAGTAGTAGATAAAATACCCTCCTAATGTGAAGGAGGCCCGTGCCCAATAGTGGGACTGTGGGACGTTCATGGGCTTAAAATGAAAGGAAATAATCAACTTCCCAACTTGAATATCTCCATAATATACCTATATATCCAAAGTCATAAAAATTCTGAATCGATATTTTTTAAGCTATTGCATAGCTTCTATCGCGGGCCTTGAGCGTGGAGACCTAATTCAGAAATTCCGTAACGAAAATAGCGTAATAAAAAACCCTTACATTATCGCCGCTACTGCGCATGCGTAATCCCCTCTTCGCCCCGCAATTTATTTCATCCTGTTGATACCAAGGGTAAACGCCTTCCTCAAATTAAACAGCGTATTAAAATAAGGATTTTGAATCGACAACATATATCCTAAATGTTCAGATAACAGCGTATTTTAGATTTTATTAATGTAAAATAATGTTTATTTTATTTTATTGACATTTGATTGACAATCGCTATTTTATCATAATTACCATAAACAATGGACAGATGTAAGCATCAGTAAATAAGGATTATTAATCTTATTTTAGTTTATGGTATTTAGATTCTTGCATAAATAAATAAATATTTATAATTGCATAAGTTGATAATTAGGTCTGTCTGTGAAAACAGTTTAGCTATTTACTCCGTCACATTTCACACATCGATACTAATTGGTATTTATTGAAAAACAACGCTCTGAAATACTTTGACGTTATATAACAGTTATTGACGTAATATTTACAAAAACTGTGCCGTTTTTCATTCATATGTACCATTCATTGAGTGGTATCGTAAACAGATTAATAAAATTGTAAATCAAGTATCATATATGATGATTGAAATGTAACGACACTAACGTCGTATTGAAGATATATATTTCTATGAGACTATATAATATAGGTCTACATAGGACTATACAATAAAGTACACGAAGAATTTAGAAAAGAAATCCCGTATTTGCAACATTTTACAGTGATTCTTCCGATTCTTCTCCTATTTTTTTTTTAAATTAATAAATAAATATTTATGGACATTTCACACAGCGTCCTCTTGTCCCAAGCTAAGCTTTATGCATGTGTTATGGGTACCAGAATACAGATAGAATATATGTATATACTACGCTTGTTTTTTGTAAATACATACTTATAATACATAGAAACACCCAGACGCAGTACAAACATTTGTATGACAATTAGAAAAATCACACAAATGATTGGCACGAGCGGGAATCGAATACGCGATCTCTTGATCAGCAGTCCATTACATGAACCACTCAACCATGAGGTTCGTCAATATTGGCTGCAGTGTAATGTTATATAGCATATAACCTTCCTCGATAAATGTCCCATCGAACACTGAAAGAATTTTTCAGATCGGACCAGTTGTTCCTGAGATTAGCGCGTTCAAACAGACAAAAAAGCTCTTCAGCTTTATAATAGTAGCGTAGAATTTACAAAACAATACTTTGTATTTCGATTGAAATAAATTCTACTTTTATTTAGGGACTCTACATTATAGACTCTTATCCTTATTTATTTTAAAATTACGAAATGTTAGAAAATTTTAAGAAAGGTTTTCATATATATGTCGTAGGAGACTTGATTAAAATGGTTTACTTAAGGATTTTTAGTTTTAACTTAAGTTCCAAGATTAATGGTGAGTAATTCGTTGAAATTTCATAAAAGGATCCTTCCAAACCAATCACAACAATATCATCGTAGTTAATAGAATGTTGTAGTTAAAGTAGTTAGCTTATTCAGTATTACAGGGTGTTTGGATTGGAGACTACCCTGGCAATAATTACAGGTGATTTCTATGACATTTTTATGATATATATATATATTCATATAATATATGTTAGCTTTGGTTCCTAAATTCCACGCGTACGAAATCATGATCAATGACCCTAAATTCCACGCGTAAGAAATCATGAGCCAGTATCTAATGTGTACAAATTAAATATGACTTTGTTGGTATTAATATAAATAAACTTAATGCAAAGTGTATAAATAGTTGCGCGCCTTTGAAATTTGAGAGTATCCCTCGATTTCTCAGGAGATAACCATCAGATCCTGACCTGGTGTCAATGGGACTACACGGGAACCACCAGTTTTCGAATAAAAGAAATCATTAAAATTGCTTCGTCCAGTTAAAAGATAATTAAAAGTTACTCACGTAACAAACATAAAAAAAACATACAGACGAATTGATAACTTCGTTTTTTTTTAAGTCAGTTATAAACTCTTCTACTCTAAGGGCCTCTTTCACGATCTACAAGTAAACCGTTGAGTAGTTACTTTCCGAGTAGCGCTAATTGTCTAATAGTCTCTTATTTAGTTATTAATTGTAGTCTGGATAGCATTAATCGGCATCATCCTCACACCCCTCCAACAATGTAAAAATATTGAAAAAAAAGTATAAAGAGAATAGAAAAAAAATCCATGGAGTTTCTTGTCTGTTCTTCTCCATAGGATTCGCGTTTGGAACAGACACCTAGTTTCTGAAGTTTCAAAAGAGCTTGTAAAACATGCCAACAAATAGAAAAATTTTGACTTTGACTTTGAACTATACTCGTACTATAATTAAATTATTAGGTTTTCCCTTAACGTATCGATCGAGTGTATAATTTAGGAGCCGTTGTCAACAATAAAAACAAACAATATAACGAGACATCGTCAACTGTTACCACTGATAACAACTTCACTATCAAAACGATACCGGTAAAAACCAGACTATCAAATAACACAACAAACATATTTTGTTATTGGTATTTACGGCTTTAATCGTATTCAATAAATATTAGTCATATGATAGCCTAATAATTTGTGTTTTCCAGTTCGACGGGCGATTCGATGGTTCATATAACGCACTGCCGTTCACGAGGTCTCGGGTTCAATTGCCGGTCAGGACAATCATATTTTGTGTGATGTTTATAATTGTCATACAAATGTTTGTACTGCGTCTGGGTGTTTACTTTAATATAAGTATGTATTTACAAAAGAAAAGTAGTTTGTGTATTATATCCGTATTCTGGTACCCATAACAGAAGCATAGAAATATAACTTACTTTGGGACCGGAGGACGTTGTGTGAAATGTCTATGACTATTTATTTATATTTATTTATTCTAATTCTCTTTCTCTCTCCTCCTTTTACTGGGTCTTAACATCTCACTTCTAGGCTAGTGTTTTTACAACATTTTTCACAGGTGCTTTGCTCTTATTAGTAGCAGCGTGATGTTATATAGCCTTCCTCGATAAATGTATTATTCAAATCTGAAAAAATTTCTCCCGAGATTAGCGCGTTCAAACAAACGAACAAATTCTTTAGCTTTATATTAGTATTGATATCCTAATTATATTATGGTAAATTCTAATTAAAAACTACTTTTTAAAGGCCCCTAAAGAGTTTTTATCACAGCGTAGTTGAGCCGTCCTATAATAATTACCTACTAATTTCAGGTCACAAAATGACAAAAATTAATTACAGTCTTTGATTCAGAGGCGTATTTAGGCCATTTGATTTGACGCCCTGGGCCAATTTAATTAGCCGCCCTATAAATTAATAGAGATACGAGCAAAATTTTAAATTTGAAGGCTTTCGCCGCCCTTTTCAGGCTGGCCGCCCCGGTTCATGGCCCCTATGGCCCTAGAGTAAATACGACTCCGTTTTGATTATTAAAATTTCCCACATGCAAGGGGTGGATATACAAATTAGTAGGCGTCTTTGATAAACAAAAACAGTACGTAGAAGAGACATCGTTAGCTGTTACCGTACACAGATAAAGCCTGACAATATAAACGACTAGCTGTAACCCGCGTCTTCGTACGCGTGGATTTGAATTTAGATTAATACCATCTTAGTTGTACCTTACGAAAAAAGTAGGATAGGTACAGTTTTCTGGCATACCACGCCTTTAAAATGACTTCAAAAAAAGAGGAGCTTATAATATGTATTGTTTGTCAGTAAATTTTTTCATACTTATAAGTTACTAGCTGTAGCCTGCTACTTTAAACGTGTAGAATTTAAAAAAAATCCCGTGTTTCTTTCATTTTTCACTGATGCTTCCCTTCTATTGGTCGCAGCGTGATGTTATATAGCCTATATAGCCTTCCTCGATAAATGTACTATCCAACACTGAAAGAATTTTTCAAATCTGACCAGTTGTTCCTGAGTTTAGTGCGTTCAAACAAACAAACTCTTTAGCTTTATCATATTAAGTATAGATAAGAGTAGAATCCACGCACTCAAATATCACAATAAACATATTATTATTATATTTAGTAAAATACGCAGTAGATAAAACAATAAACAATGTACTGAACAAATGGGTTTTCTCTTTACTTCTTAGGTATTTTTCTCTCTCTATCCCTAGTCAATTAATTTCCCAGTGTTGGGCACAGGCCCCTTGTATTGTAGAAGAGATTATTCTTTTCTATACAGCACTGACCAGGCGTTCTTCGTATTTAGGAAGTATGTAATATTTATGTTAAAACCCCATTTTCTCCTTTTTAGGGTTCCGTACCCAAAGGGTAAAAACGGGACCCTATTACTGAGACTTCGCTGTCCGTCCGTCCGTCTGTCTGTCACCAGGCTGTATCTCAAGAACGGTGATAGCTAGAGAGTTGAAATTTTCACAGATGATGTATTTCTATTGCCGCTATAACAACAAATACTAAAAATAAAATCAAATAAATATTTAAGGGGGGCTCCCATACAACAAACATGATTTTTTTACCGTTTCTTGCTCGATACTCATAACGTTGCCTTATGTTGTTGAAGTTCTGAAAAAGCTGACGAAGTATAAATAAATTATCTACGCGTATCCGCAAACAATCCTTCGCAGAATCTTTGGAACCACTCCATCTATTAATAAAATAATTTTCTTAGTTCAAAAACTAAAAAACACGCTTGAAAATCCTAAATATATTTTTAAATAATTGAATTGTCATCGGCCCTTGTTATGTATGCAAAATTTCAAATCAATCCAATTCCTGCAAGTGAGTGACATTCACTTTCAAAGATTCCGTTACTTAGATTAATACATTGATAGATACGTACGTCCCAAGCATATAAAAGAGTGTTAAAAAACGAAAACGCGAAAAGAAACAACATCAAAATCCGTTGCGTAATAATTAGATTTAAGCTCACATAGGGACATACATACAAAAATAAAGACTTTATTTTATAAGAACTAAAGATAAAGAAGATAAATTTAATTATCGTCAGGCAATATCGAAAAATTTTATTATCGCGTAAGGCTCGCTGACGCCTTACGCGATATTTAAATTTTTCACGAGGCCTCTTTTATAACTCGTAAATGAAATGAAAATGATTGCATGTCGCACGTGGTTTAAGCGTGGAGAAGGACAATGTAAGGCACATAACGCCCATTCTAATCATATGTACAAAGTAAGTGATCCTAAATAAAAAAATATTCATGGACATTTCACACAACTTCCTTTGGTACCAAGCTAAACTTATATGCTTGTGTTATGGGGTACCAGGATACCAATGTGTATACACAACAATGTATACACATTGGTATGTAATGTGTATAACTACTTTTCTTTTGTAAATACATACTTATAATACACTAGCTGGCCCGGCAAACGTTGTTTTGCCATACCAAAAAAAAGTAAAAAAAAAAAACGACTATAAACCTCACGGAGCCCGAGACCTTTCCAACGAATGCAAAACCGTGGAAATCGGTCCGTGCGTTCTGGAGTTATAGCGTCAGGAAGGAAAACCCGACTTATTTTTATATAGTAGATAGAAACACCCAGACGCAGTACCAACATTTTGCATGACAATTATAAATATCACACAAGTGATTGTCCCAAGCGGGAACCGAAACACGAGGCCCGTCAAACCCCTAACAGGATTGGCAAGAAAAATGGGCACTTTAAAACAAGTATATGGTGAAAGATAGAGCTTAATTACAACTAGTCATGACCTATTTCAAAAGTCATTGGCAAAATAGTAATAGTCTCAGAAACCTTTCTAAATTACTTACATGAATGTCTGAAGTCGTCAGAATTCGTAAAAATACAGAATGTTACGAGAGAATAATAATATAATTCGTGTTATAACAGGAAAATCTTGGAAAATCCCACCTTTAATTAAATAAATAACAGTTCATTTAAACTGGATATCTTAAAGGAAAATCAATCAGGAAATCTTATTGATAAATAAAGTATTCTGATGGCGTCCAATACCTTGGAACTGTACTTGGGTAAAGTTACTTGCGTAAATGGAGTGGAGGCTTGCCGTTCATATATTGCAATGTTATGGCAACAGGTTTTTATTTGTTCGTTTATAAATAACATTATATTATCTTGGGATTTATGTAACGGACTGCCATTAACAAGGTCGCGAGTTGGATTCCGCACGGGACAATAATTTGTGTGATGTTTATATTTATCATACAAATGTTTATACTGTGTCCGGGTGTTCATTGGGCATTATAAAGATGACCAATGCGCCCGGCTCCAACTCTTATGCGGGAAGTGATAAAATAAAATAATTCAAATAGATTTATGATATAACTAAAGTATAAAGTTCAAAACTTGCTACAAATCCGTGTTACGACAGATCCTCTTTCGTACATCGCTGCCATTTTGTTTGACGTCATAGCTATCCATTCAACCTTAACATTTCACTTTTATTTGACCGGATTTTTGGCGGAGTTCATTTATTATACAGCCAACTGTATCTTGAATTGCAATATGGTATCCGTGACTGATGACACGATGGTAATATTCAAATTTAAAAACCTCTATGTAAGAATCTTAAAACATCTATATAAGCAGCTAACTACGGAAAAGAATAAATAGAGTTCTTACATAGATGGTAACTTGTTACGCTTTACCATCAAAGATTCCATTGTAGCTTATCATCAGATGGTATGGGAAACAGTGCCAACGAGTTTTATTTACAATAATTTTCTTATTTCTTACTAAAAATACGCTTGAAAATTCTGAATATATTTGGAAATAATTGCATTGTCATCGATCCTTGACATGTACCTATGCCAAATTTCATATCAATCCGACTCCTGCAAGTGGATAAAAATTCGGCTTCAAAAAATCCGTTACATAGATTAATACATTGATAGATACATACCGAACTTATAAAAGAAAACTTTTGCAGTCCAATTAGCTCCTAAAACAGTCAACGGACTTGTACTAAATTATGTTAACATACAATTTATTAATTGAGAACATGATTATTCCATTTCCGTTGATATGGGGACTTCTAGTCCGGGGGTATTACCAAGCTCTGGAATGACTAATTATTAACTGATATAAGTGAATCTATAGGAACACTTATAATCTTTTTAGCAATATCTTTTTTTAATATCAGTGGACATTTCACGCAAAATCCTCTGGTCCCAAAATAGGGTATATTTCTATGCGTATGTTATGAGTACTAGACAAGGATATAATACATACTTATATACTTTTATTTTGTAAATATATAATTAAAATAACTCTAACATCAACAAGTCACAATGTATAAAAATATTTCTTTTTGGCAAAGATACAGTTTTTATAATACAAACATTTACTTTCCTTTCTACACCGGTTTCTACGAACTAACATCACAAGATCAGTATAACGCCCTTGACACTATTTTATTTAAACTTCTGCAAACGTGCTTAATACATTTTGCTAAAATTACACTACAATGAACAGTAATAAACACGCCCGTTCGTGTAGTGACGGATTAAGAATATAAGTGTCACCCCATTTCCTTCCCAGGGTGCTATAAAAATCAGTTATGGGATATTACACAAATAACACCATTTGTAAGAGACAGAATACTCGAAAATAAACTCTATGCAATAATTCCTCCCAAAGTGCAGGACGCATTTTTTGCAATGCATTATTTCATATTCCCCAAACCTCATCTTTCGTCGTTAAAACAAATTTGTATGCAGTCTCTATTCGAAATAATCTGCCGTCTGCGCCCTGTACTTATTTGCATAATACCGAAATAAAAGCTAGTGTTGTCTCCATTTTTCGTAAATGTGACATGCACTTTAGTTACATTAGATAAAGACAGCTGTTTGATTACATGAGATATCTAACAAGATGATAAAAATAAATCTCTGTGACGTTGTTTTAAAGGAATTAGTTCGGCAATCTTGTTACGTACAATTAAAAGAAATGCGGTTTCACTTTAGTTTGGTATTGGTGGGTAAGGTACAGGGAAGATGAGCAAGGTGCTGTATGTGCCACTGTAATGTGCGATCAAATGGATGCCATTTTCAGGGTTCCGCACCCAGAGATAAAACGGGACCCTGTGAATGAGACCCTATTATCGCTGTCAGACCGTACGGACGTTTGTCACCCTGTCACCAGATAGTATCTCTGCAACGGTAATAGCGGGAGAGAGACAGAAAACAAAATTTAGGCTGAAATAAAATCATTCGAGGTTGATTATAATATTGATAGCCTATGGCACGGTATAATAAAACAGGTATGTTTAATTCATACCATATACTAGATTGATGTGAACCGATTCACCAATGAGATACTACTATTCTGATTCAACAGTTCAGTTATTGGTTAGTTTAATGTCAACAATCAGCTATGTCAGGAATTGGGCATACTTGTTTTAAAATACTATGGTCTATAGTAGACAGAAATATCTAGACCCGGGAGGACTTCGCCAAGTCCCTACCCTACTCTAGTCCGTGGCTCTTATGGGCCTCCGCGGGGAATCTAGAGAGAGTTCGAAACGGACATTCTCTGGTGCCTCGTAAAAAATCGGGGAAGTAAGAAGTCGCAGTTGGTTTTAGTGGGTATTCCGACGCTACTAACGCTAGCATCGGTGAGTCCAACATACCCCTCAGCCGACGATAGCAGAAGGGATTCGTAAATGCATTTTGTCCACTGTGTCAACAAAAAAGGTATACTTATATCTATCTAAGTTATACAGATTGTGGTGATTCATTCATTGCATCAGAAATGTCGCGTTGGCACATTCCAACTCACCAATTTACGTGTATTTAATAAAATGGTCAGTTATGTTAGTTAAATAAATAAATAATAAGTAATAAATATTCATCGACATTTCACACGACGTCTTCCGGTCCCAAGCTATGCATATACATATAAGCTTGTGTTATGGGTACCAGAATACCGATAGACTACATATACTACTTTTCTTTTGTAAATACATACTTATAATAATAATACACAGAAACATCCAGACGCAGCGCAAACATTTGTATGACAATTAGAAAAATCACACAAATGATTGTCCCGAGCGGGAATCAAACCCACGACCTCTTGATCGGCAGTCCGTTACATAAACCTCTCAACCAAGAGGCTCATCAAATAAATAATAAGTAATAAATATTCATGGAAATTTCACACAACGTCCTCTGGTTCCAAGCTATGCGTATTTGCTTGTGTTATGGGTACCAGAATATGGATATAATACATATACTACTTTTCTTTTGTAAATACATACTTAAAATACATTGTAAACAGAATTAAGCAATATAATTATAATTAGGACATCCATTATCTAAATTGCATCTACAAACGCAGCGAAATTCCCGGAATTGTCCATCCTTCCATCAACTTTTCTACTTCCACTGGTAAACATAAAAAAAATTGGGGAAATTTCAACGTAATATGGTTTTAACCCCAGAAATCGCTGAACACTATTATTGCTTTGAAAATGGAAAAATTGTTTTATTTTTTATTTGTCCTCCATAATAACCTGGGATTCCCCAGGACGCGTTTTACAAAGCTCTCCCGGACATCTACCGGACGCCGTTTTAACTAAGACAAATCCGGGGAAACCCGAATGGACACTTATATTCACTGTAGTAATAACCTATAAAAGAAAATATTGATCGTCCGTCTGTCACTAGGTTATGGAATAGTAATAGCTAGAGAGTTAAAAATTTCACAGTTTATGTATATCAGTTGATGCTATGACAACTAATACCCATCATCATATTCCTGCTCAAATTCTGATATTTAAGGTCGGTGAGTGGATATTATCATAATAACATAAGTACCTATATTAAAGGTACGAAACCCTTTGTGTAAGAATCGAGCTCGTACTTGATCAGTTTTTATGTTCTATTGTTCTTTTTTATGACTCTTATTAAATAATTACCTTTTTTAATTAATTTATTAAATGTTTACGCAGTTTTTATTGTTATAATAGTGTTATTTACTACGTGTACGTTGTAATGCGTCATTGTTGCCACGCTGGCACATTCCAACTCACAAAACATTTGTTGGAATTTGCCCAAACGGTGCATGTTTTATGTTTTGTCCCAGAAAGACGACTGTCTAGTGGTTTATGTAACAGATTGCTGTTCACGATGTCGCAGGTTCGATCCCTGCTCATTATATTCATTTTTGTGAAGTTTAGAGCTATCAAACAAATTTTTATCCAGCGTTTCTCTGTTTTCTATGTATCATAATTAATCTATTACAAATTAGTTCACTTATTAGTTAGCTTAGTTCAAAAACTAAAAGTAACACGCTTAAAAATTTTAAATATTATTTTACGTTACATTGTCACCGGTCCATAATATGTATACAAAATATCAGAACAATCCGACTACTGCAAGTGGGTGAAAATCTGTTTGAAAGATTCCGTTACATAGATTAATACATTGATAGATACCTGAAATTGAATTGGAAATGCGGTGGTGATACTTGTACGTGTACCACATGGAAACAAAATTCTATCTATATATGTCTTATTTACAAATAATTTCATTCTTGTTGACCTGTTAGTACAGATTATTTTTGGCATCTTTTTGTCGTTTTACAAATGATAGCAAAATATTCCACTGTTTTATTATGATTTTATCGCTTTACTTGCGCTGTGATTTGATATTGATAATATGTAAATAATAAACCCGTCACTGTATATATAATGTATGGTACAGAAATGACTCTACCTATATTTTGTGTCGAAAGCTACTTTGTTTAGAGTAATTCCCATGTATTTAAGGGCCTACATCAATATTATCGTATATCATCGCCGACACGTACATATTAACACAGCCAGTAGGCACAGAAAATGAAGAATTAGGGATACTTTTCCTATTTACTCAAAATCTACTAAATATATTTTAATTCTGATCCACGTGTTTCTATACATAATAGTTACCTATGTTTTTAAAGTTATTTCATTAGTTAATACGCGATAATAGACCGACAAATGAAAAAAATAAAAAATTAGAGAGGTTGTTTCGCCAAGATTTTCTATCGAGAAAACTTTTTTAAATGCGTTTCTGAGTTCATGCGATCCTAGATCATATATTGAACAAACATATACTTAAAAATTAGAGCTCTAGCCATTCAATCTAAAGAAACAATGAAAACTTCGTACATAGAAAAATGCACGAAGCTATTTTGGTATCCTCTTAACAGGGACTCTGTGATTTTCAAACTTTGATGGTAACAGAAAGAATTTTATAGAACCCATAATCATATTATTGACGAGCCTCGTGGTTGAGTGGTTCATGTAACGGACTGCCGATCAAGAGAATCATTTGTGTGATTTTTCTAATTGTCATACAAATGTTTGTACTGCGTCTGGGTGTTTCTATGTATTATAAGTATGTAATTACAAAAGAAAAGTAGTATATGTATTCTATCCGTATTCTGGTACCCATAACACAAGCATATAAGCTTAGCTTGGGACCAGAGCACGTTGAGTGAAATGTCCATGAATATACATATTTATATTTATTTATAACATGATAGTATGCATACTAACTTACTTTATATCTGTGTTAGCATAACATTCTCTAACAAGTGCGCATAACCGTAATAAATTAGTTTAAAAACTAAAAAACACGCTTGAAATTGCTGAAATTGTCATTGGTCCTTGTTATGTGTGCAAAATTTCAAATCAATCCGACTGTCGCAAGTGGGGGGAAAATCGCGTTGAAAGATTCCGTTACACAGATTAATACATTGATAGATACATACCAAACTTATAAAAGCGTGTTAAAAAAATTACTGGCGGGCCCTGGTGGTGCCTTGAGCCTGACTATGATCCATCAAGGGTGACCCGGGGCCCGAAGAAGATTACTATGGTGTGTTTTGTTTAATTGTCTATTTTGTTGTACATGCATACATGTATGTATGTACAACAAAATAGAAATACATTTAGTTGTTAGTTAGTTGGTTGTGCACTTAGAATCGGTACCATTAGATGGAGAAAATACGGAGCTAATTTTACAAGATCTAAATAGAAAAATGAATAATGAACGACTGAAGATGGGTTAAGCACATACATTGTTATTTGGACAGCCATAGTAATATTTTTATTACTCAATACTATTAACAAATTGCATGTTTAGTGCTAACACAGACTTTATTGTAAATAGATAATCCGATAACATAATCGTACACGTACATACAGACAGGTTATATTTACTAAACTAAATGTGATGAAATGTTACTTATCATTACTTCATAGGATAAATAAAAATATTGCACTAAGTAAATATGAATAAGGATAAAAATAATATTTGACAGATATATGGCGTCGTAAAACCTAGGGTAATGAAATAAGCGTGGACGTATAAAAAAAGGTCTTTTTTTATACATCCATGGAAATAAGTATATTAATATACAGGGTGACAGGTAGAAGAACGTAAACATTTAAGGGCATAATACATGCCAAATTTCAAGTCTCTTTCTTGGGCGACAGGACCTGTAGGTTTTAATTTAGGTTTTGTTTTAATTTTTTAGCAAGAAACTGCATAGATATTTACATAGGGTCATTTGGTATGAGTTTTAATTTGTCGTTTACAAAAGGGTTAACAGACGGAGAAACAGCCAGACGGACACTGAAGTGATCCTTCTTATAAGGAATAGAGAATATTATGATCCTAAATGGATTTCTTTTTTGTTAACCTTAAAAACTATACTGTACTTACAACCGCGGAAAAACTTGTCTAAAAATATCTTTAAAGTGGCAATCAAATCTAAGTCGATACAATTAGATTTTTGATATACCAACTAATATAGATGATTTCCGATAACGATACGATAATGTAAGTAAATGATAAGTATGTCACTAATATCTAAATATTTATACTACATACCAATATCATGATAAGTATTGAGTTATTGATCTGATAAAATAAATACCTTCAAAGATATAGTCTAGTACTATAATCTATATTAATATGAAAAAGCTGAAGCGCTAATCTCAGAAACCACTAGTCCGATTAGAAAAATATCAGCGTTAGATAGTACATTCATCGAGGAAGGCTATAGGCTATATACCATCACGCTGCGACCAATAGGAGCGAAGCATCAATGAAAATGTTGCCCGCTATTCCGTACGCATGCAATTTAGAAAATTTACCCCGTTTTTGCAACATTATGTCGCAATGGTCCCAGCGTAATGTTATATAGCCTATAGCCTTCCTAGATAAATGTCCTATCCAACATTAAAATATTTTTTTAAATCGCACTAGTGGTTCCTGAGATTAGCGCGTTTAAACAAACAAACATTTAAGCTTTATAATATTAAGTAAGTATAGATAATATGGTCTTATTGATAAAGACTTATAAGGAGGTTTAATAGGTTTAAACGAACATTTTATCGGAAAGATAATAAACGTTTTAGCGTAAAAAGACTATTATGAATAATAAGTTTTGACAATTTTTGCGAATCGATTTTAGCGAACTTTTAAACCTCCGATAAGTCATTATGAATAAGACCATTAGTTTGGTTTATGCAGAAGTTACACACTATGAAGTTACGGGCTACAATCAATCTACAATCAATCTACAATCAATATTATCAGACTGTCATCGAGCAATTGTAATTATAAATATTACTGTCACGATGATTGTCTTATTAAGACGATACCAAAATAGCTTCGTGCATTTTTCTATGTACGAAGTTTTCATTGTTTCTTTAGATTGAATGGCTAGAGCTCTAATTTTTAAGTATATGTTTTTTCAATATATTATCTAGGATCGCATAAACTCAGAAACGCGATTGAAAAAAGTTTTCTCGATAGAAAATCTTGGCGAAAGAACCTCTCAAATTTTTTATTTTTTTCATTTGTCGGTCTATTATCAGGTATTAACTAATGAAATAACTTTAAAAACATAAGTAACTATCATATATAACGTAAATCAGAATTAAAATATATTTAGTAGATTTTGAGTAAATAGGAAAAGTATCCCTAATTCTTCATTTTCTGTGCCTACTGGCTGTGTTAATATGTACGTGTCGGCGATGATATACGATAATATTGATGTAGGCCCTTAACAGTGAAGTTTTACGCCACCTCTCGCAAGCTGCCGTCCTGGGCCAATGCTCTTTTGTCCTTAGGGTAAATAGGCTACTGTATATATATGGAAAAATATCCTAAAACATCCTAGTTTTTTCACCTGTATCTAAAAGCTTTTATCGGCCTTTTTTGTAATGGAATCTCACCATTTCTAACTGCGCAAATCAGGTTGCAGATATAAAATCAAACTTAATAGCTGAAACTGTAAGCTTATTTCACTATATCATTGTTTTTATCTTGATAAAAAGAGGTGTGTACCTGATAAGCGAATATTTGACATAGTTTGACGTTTTTATGTAGCGTCATAAAGTACTCATTACACTTACGAGAAATAAAAACAAACGCACGCAGTAGTTTAGGAGTCTACGTCTAAAAAAGAGGCCGCGTAAAAAGTAGACTCGCTCACAAAGGGTTTCTTACCGTTAATATTCTTACCATAATTATCATAGACGAAATACAACATATAACTCATCATATAATTCATTCATGATAATTATGTCCTTTGACGGGCCTCGTGGTCTAGTGGTTCATATAACGGACTGCCGTTCACGAGGTCTCGGGTTCTATTCCCGGTCAGGACAATCATTTGTGTGATGTTCATAAATTTCTTACAAGTGTTTGTTCTGCGTCTGGGTGTTTCTATGTATTATAAGTATGTATTTACAAAAAAAAAGTAGTATAATTATGTATTCTATCCGTATTCTGGTACCCATAACACAAGCATATAAACTTAGCTTGGGACCAGAGGACTACGGGATGGATTATAGTTTACTATGCGTATGCGCTGACCAGTCGTGTTTGGTATAAGGTTTATTTCCAATTTTTCCGTCTCTCACAAAGGATGTTATCTGTGTACAATATTAGCTGGCTTACAGCACCTTGGAAAGGAAATGGGGTGATGACACTTGTATTTTCAATCCATCACCACACGTCGAATCGAATTATAACTACATAAATAAAATAAATAAATATTCACGGACATTTCACACAACGTCCTCTGGTCCCAAAGTAAGCTATATTTCTATGCTTGTATTATGGGTACCAGATACGGATAGACTACTTATACTACTTTTCTTTTGTAAATATATATTTATAATACATAGAAAACACCCAGACGCAGTACAAACATTTGTATGACATTTATGGATATCACACAAATGATTGTCCCAAGCGGGAATCGAACCTGCGACCTGCGACCTCTATTACATAAACACCCGCATTGTTATATTTTTATATTCAATATTGTGAAATTTTTAGTAACTATAATGAGAATTTAAATTTTGGCTTTTCCAACTGAAAAGGTTGGTAACCCTTACCAAGGACGATGGACTATAGCTTCTGATGACGCAACATAATGATCAACAATGTATCAAATGATACGCTAGTTTGATTGACGTGATAATTCGCGCCATGGTCATACATACACAGCCCAAATACGAGTATTAGAAGACATTATGTGACCTTGCCGTCTAATGGTGAATATTAGGTTTGACTTTAATTAGCTAAGCTAAAACTTTCACTTTTGCACCACAAATATGTGATATTCGACTACTTAAACCTGGATTATTATCAATCTAATCTTTAATTTTGTAGTTGATATGTAGAGAGCTGCTTACATTCAAGCTACATTAATATCATATTGTACTTATACATATAGACTAATTACAGTTTTCTCTCTCTAGCCTATGATGTCCCACTGTTGAGCACAGGCCTCTTCCAGCCATACTTGTGGGTTTTGGTATATATTTGAAGTTACAAAAAGCGATGATATAAATCTACTTAGTTTAAAAACTAAAAAACACGCTTAAGAGGATACCAAAATAGCTTCGTGCATTTTTCTACGTACGAAGTTTTCATTGTTTCTTTAGATTGAATGGCTAGAGCTCTAATTTTTAAGTATATGTTTTTTCAATATATAATCTAGGATCGCATATACTCAGAAACGCGATTGAAAAAAGTTTTCTCGATAGAATCTTAGCGAAACAGCCTCTCAATTTTTAGTTAAGTATGTAAGTTTTAGCTCTATTATAGCGTAATAACTAATGAAATAACTTTCAAAACATAAGTAACTATTATATGTAGAAACACGTGAACCGGCATTTAAAATTTATTAAGTAGTATTTGAGATTTGAGTAAACAAGAAAAAATATCCCTAATTCTTCATTTTCTTTAAATACTAGGTACCTGTCGATGGCCTGATTCAGTCTCCATTCTTTCATCATTCTCAGTACTTTTCCAGTCAAAACATTTATTTAAATACGAAGCTATTCTTAAAAACTCTTAGAAACAAAAGTTTGTTGTATATTTCTAAGGAATAATGAAAACAAGGAAAAATATTGAGTAACCAAGGAGGATAAGTGGTTATGCAGCCTTATAATATATATTATTGTTAAATACTTGAGGATATTGCAATAGTATAAACAACAGCGTTACATTTACGAGTGAAGTATGTATTTATAAACATTTCAAAGAATAAGTATTTTAACTTATGAGAAAACTAGAGTCCTAATTTAGGTATCCAGTCCAGCGGATGCAGTTAGCGCAAGATCGCGCGTTGTGGCGTTCTATGGGGGAGGCCTATGTCCAGCAGTGGACTGAGAAGGGTTGATGGATGGATGGAATTTAGGTATTTTCATTAGGCCAACCCTATTCCCGAGTGCCACGCTGAGATGGACAAATCTAGTTGAGGCAGATTTTACCTAGAAATTCTGTGACAAAAGACGTTTCGTAGTCCGTAAATTTCTTCGTAAAAAATGAACCGATTTTTTAATTTTAACGAATTTTTTCGGCTGCAAATTCTGACTACAAGCAACGGAATATCGGCAGGAGAATATTGATAGTGAATATGTGTTGCTATAGCATCTAATATATAAAATTCTCGTGTCACAATGTTCGTTTCCATACTCCTCCGAAAGGGCTTGACCGATTCTTATGAAATTTTTTATGCATAATAAGTAAGTCTGAGAAACGGCTATCGACTTTTCAATCCTCTAAGTGTTAAGGATTCCCCAGACACTTGTCAGAACAACGTTTGCCGGGTCAGCTAGTAAAATGTAAAATTCTCTACTATCTCACTCTACTTATCTACTATCTCTACAGCTATCACCGTTCTAGAGATATAGCCTGGTTACGGACGGACAGCGATGCCTCAGTAATGAGGTCGCGTTCTACCTTTTGGTACAGAATCCTAAATACTAGGTATATAGACTACATAGGTAATCGATAATTTCCAACAACCTAATTTAAACTACATACTTCAGAGAATGTATTATAAAATCGATTAGTAAATATTACAGTTAAGCGTTTCTCGATAATTAAATCGATTATTAGCTTCTAGGTTAAAGGCGAGGCCTTTAAATGGTACTACTGAGTGAGTACGATCGATAGCACATGCCAAAGGTTGTGGCAAACGTGGTCAATGACCCGAAGCATAATATTTTCTGTAAGAACAACTTTTATGGTATAATATGGTTAAGACGGGACGATACCAAATTATGCTCCATACAAAAGTATGGGTATCGTACTTCCGTTTTTTCTTCGCGAAAGTTAGATATACTCTTTATTTATAATGTAACGCAAAAACTATTAAAATCGGTTTAACTTTCGCGAAAAAAAACGGAAGTACGAAACGTCTTTTTTCAAAGAATTTGTAGGTAAAATCCGCTTCATCTATATTTGTCCCTTTCAGCGCGGCGCTCGGAAATAGGGATAGCAATACCTAAGGCAAATACCTGAATGAGGAGTACAGTACCCTCTTAAGTTTACGATGTCGCGGTGTTATAAACAAGCTTTCATAATAAAAAATTTGGCTTTTTTAATCTACATGTAACGGAGTCTATATGTGTCTATATGTAACGGAATCTCTGAATGTGATTTTCACCAATTTGATTTAGTCAGTTTAATCGAAAATTTTGCACACATATTAAGGACCGATAGCAACGCAATAATTAAAAAATAGTCCAGACTTTAACTATAATTTTTAATTTTTAGCAATAAATTCCTATACGCGTAATTGCTTTCTACATGTTTCTACATTCATTCGCAGAATAAAGTTCGCAAACAATATTAGGAATATTGTTCAAAATGATGCTCTCAAAGAAATATCTAATCTATGTAAATTGAGTTGAGATAAATATATTTTATTGTCTAGTTATTGAACAGCACAAGCACAACAATACGCCACAAACCATCAAGGACGGATATTTATAACTTTATTATCAATTTCACAAATTGTGTCATTTCAAACGAACTAATATACCTACACTTACGAGTATTTTGAAAAACGGCTATCTTTACTTTACTTACTATAAAATAAAGTCGTTATTTATGTGTGTATAAATAAATAAAATAAATATATATTAACGGACGTTTCACACAACGTATGCTTGTGTTATGGGTACCAGAATACGGATAGAATACATATACTACTTTGTATGTCCGTGAGTTTAAATCTATAAAACTACGCAACGGATATAGATCCGTTTTTTTATAGATAGAGATGTTCCAGAGGATAGCGTTTTTGTATTAGTTAAGGTTTGATTTCTAAATTCAACGCGTACGTAGTTACGAGTCTGTACGAGAAATAAATAGTTACGATCATATCCCCATATCCCCAGAAGATATTACTTTTATCCTTATCACAAAATATTCTTCCATATTGTCCACAAAAAAAAATTGGTGTCGTAAAATGACACATGACGATATGGTTATAATTTTTTTATTTTGATTTGTTTTTTTTGTTTTTTATGTTTAATTTACAAATAAAAAGTACCTAAAATAAACTAAACAAAGCTTAGTGTGCTCTCCATTTTTCGCGAATCCCGTGGCTACAAAAGGGTACAATTGGGTTATTAGGACATCGCATATTTTTCACTTATTTATGTTTTTGTTATTTATTTTATATTTTTATGTTATTTATTCCTAAAATATAACATTACAGCATAAACCAAATTGCTTTTAGGTATCTATACGTTTAACCCTATTTCTGATAGAAAAAAAGCACTGGATTCAAAATAACTTGCCTAAAAATTTACCAAATTTAAAAAAAATGTAAAACTTATTTTAAACATTTAAGTAAAGGTTTTGAAATGAAAATTAATATCAATTTATTAATTTTTGCATTTGACATGCTATGCCTTTTACTTAATAAATCAAATTATGGTGGAAAAAGTGAATGTGCCGCAAGTGGGACTTGTCCCAACTTGCCGTCCCACTTGCGGCACATTCACTTTTTCCACCATAATTTGATTTATTATGAAAATTAATATCATTTAATCATGTAAGTACTTTTTTACCAAAAAAATTGTACCTACTCTTAAATACGTCCAATTTTTTCCCTACCACTAAAAGTACTACAAGATTAAATTTGGTTAATCCATCGTCTTTAATATGCAAAAAACTAGTCCCTAAAACTGCCTAATCAGCTCCATACGCCTTAAAAAGTAACGTGTTAGCATTCAAATACCACGTCGAAAAGCGCAAATTTTATCCACCTAGTCTTTAATTAATATATCCTGTCAACAAAACTCACTATTGGCACGCTTTATTTACTCAATAAAATTAATAATTACAATAGTCCACAGTAGTTATTACAAGTAATAAACACAAATACTATAATGTTTTATCACTATTGCATAATATTACATCGCACTATTATTGAGGACAGCATGACAATTAAGTTTACACTTAATACTGCTTACTATATCAAATACCTACAAAGAATATTATATGCGTATAATAATTTTAAGATCCTTTACAAAAACTAAGACTTTCTTTTTTCGTGCGACGCAAAACAAAGATAAGATTATATTTGTTAATCCTAACAACTGTGAACTAGAATTGTATTTTTATGGTCTTTATGGAGACTGGTTTTGCAAATAAGTTAAATGACGTCCGTAGCCAACCGTTATTTGGATAGAAAGAAACGAATAATTACCTAGTTACGCAGATATGATAAGGAAAATGTTGTATTACATACTGATCGCATGATTCTCTAGACGCACATGGTAACAAATGTGTAATTTTATCACTATTTGAAACCATGAACTTAGTCAGAGCCAATAGATAGTAACGCCAACCATAATCAGAGTAATACATGATAATAAGTACAACTAATTCAGATAAGATAACCAAAGCAAACAGCACACGCGACCTTTACATGCTTGTACAATTATAATTCTTTTAATCGTGACCCAGAAACTATGAAATTCAGGATCCTTTCGATCCAAATTATACGAAATCAACGCAATTAAAACATTTCCACCAACAATATAAAACCCAAGCTACCGGGAATTCCGAATGCCACGGATAAAACGCAACATTATGCTAACGATAACCTTAACTATTGAAGAATCTTACAATATCAGCCAGGAACCCCTCTGACGCCGTAAATCACAGTAATGTGCGGGGTGGAGCAGCTCAACTAAAGTTGGATGTTTCTTATACACGTTGCTACAAGTCCGGCACTTTGCACATAGTATTGTCCAACACATACATTGATAACCCAATATAAACACAGTTGTATATGTACATGCGTTGCTATTCGAATTACACACACAAACGAAGATATAAAGCGCGTTTCGGAGAAATCCCCGTCTAGACTAGCAGAGTGCTCTGCACACACTGACAAGTCTGAACGCATGCGTGTCGAGCTCCATATAAACCAGATTCTACGTCACTGAGGCACATTTAGTTCAGAACGCTCGAAGTAACTGCACGTATCTTTTGCTAGTGAATTTGTGAAATCATTGTGACATCAACTCAGTTCAATAGTTTACGTTGATCACGTGGATTGCATAACTGGATCAACGTACTGTAGTGAAGTGCCTGTGACAATTTCGTTCACAAGGATCGTGAAAGTGTCAACAATTTGTGATTTGGAATTAAAAAGCATTAATCTGTCAAACAAAATGTACAAAGAAGCAGTAGTTCCAGTAAAAGCTGAGAAATTCAGTGCGATGGCTGCTAACAGGTGATTATTTAGACATTTTATATTTTGTGAAATCCTTTATTCAAAAACAAGATTTATTAAAGACAATCTAAAACATTATTAGTGTTAAACTTTGGTGGAATTTTGGTTCTAGCTGTAAAGCAACAAACAATTATTTTTGGGTTTAGTTCAAAGCAACTTTAAAAATGAGCATACCTAATGAAATGTCTCCTTTCTTCAACAGCCCAATAGGTGCCTGTATCAAAGGCGTATTGCGAAGGGCATGTGTGGAGAAGCGCCTTACTGTTGGACTTCTCCCTGCCATCCAATACTTATCAGAAAACTGCAACAGAGCACTTTTCTGTCTAACCACAGAAGCTCGTCCTGGTGATAGTGCTACTCACATGCAGGAGGTGTTACTCCAAGCATTCTGCACAGAAAACGACATTTATGTCATCAAGGTAAATATTTTATTATTTAAATATTCATCAACATTTTAGTCTCTTCGTTCGACTATTGAAAGTAATCTTTTTGTTCGAAAATATTACAAAAACTTCTGTGCTAAAACTCATTTGAAAAATTTACAAGGTTTTCGTTAATTATAATTACAAAGGACCTTACCTTATTTTACCTTTTGACCTATTTATTTACAATCCTTTTCGGTCAATGACTATAACATAGACTAACTAAATTAACATAGTTACAATTATCCCGATTTGCCTCTTTGATTTCACTTACCGCGGCGCTAACATACCAAAATCCTCATAATATAAATGTCCTACATTCCATTCTAATCTATTTTATTTTACGTGATTCATATTTTTATCTTTAATCTATCTTTTATACATTTGTTATTTAAATTTCAAGAACATAACTGTAAAATCTTAAATAATATTGAGAAATATTGTACAAATGTTGTGCAACACGACACGAGCCAATGTTTTCCTTGTTGTAGCGAGTTACTGATAACGAAAGTTGAACTGACGCTAATAACGTTGATCTGCGGTTTGAGTTGTATTTAAAATATGAATCACTATTTCTATTATTTGTATAAATATAATAAAACAAATTGTGCTATTTAACCAATATTTAACATTTATAAGACCTCATTTTTAACTTATTAAAAAAAATCTTTTCATGCGGTATCTTTTCATGACAATTTTTGTGTAAATTGTAAACATGTAATTGGCAAATCCAAAGGGAAGCCATCCCTCTTAAATGGACGGAGGGAAAGAAAAAAAACATGTAATTAAAAAAAACCGGTCACGAGTTGAATTCGCACACCTATGGTTCCGCCGAATAACGATATCATCAAATAACGGGATAAGGGCAGGAGAATGACGATGACGACTAGATATCAATAAATCTGCTCTTTAATTTATTTTTTTAAATACAAAAATTAAGATAGTAAGAAAAGTCAGACAATTATTTTTTTAGTAGCTTATTTCAAGAATATTGAATGAATGAATGATTGAATGAACGAATGAAAACTCTTCGTTTTACTTTATTGTATTGTAATACTATTATTAATGGAAACTTTCTCTTGTCTACAGGTGGATTCGGAGTCTAAATTAAGAAAAATGCTTGGAAGCTGCGGATCATCCATGGATTATAGCTGCTTGTTAGTCCACTATCCATACACAGACCCGTTTAGTGACAGCCAAGAGTTTGATCTGTCAGCATTGACAGACGCGGAGAGAGATCTGATTGAACATTGTGAAATGAACTGGGGTTATTCTCAAATGCCAGTTATTAAGTTACCCGAGAAGTGAACCAGTCGAAAACATCATATTCTTGGGAAAAAAAATATTAAGACTATACTAAGGTCTCGTAAGCCATTATGGCGTTTTATGCGGCTACGGCTTATGCCATATTTTCTGTACAGTAATCGCATGTTAAGGCTTCTTTTATATTATTGTAATAGCCGAGCGATAGAGCTGTTGTGAATTGTTCTTTGAACATAAAGTTCTAGACTTTTTCAATTGTTATGTAATTTCGATATAGACTTGAACAAATATTGTTAATTAAATTCTATATGAGACTTTTTTATTGAAAGTAGTTTTTGTAAATTGTTGGAACGAAGGTAAAAATGAACATATTAAATAGTGATTTTTATGAAGAACATGTATCAGACTTTTCTAAACGATTTGGTAAACTTTGCTGTATTTGTAATTTGTACAATTTGTTTAATTAATATTTGAGATGGTAAGGAGTTTGTATATGAATTTGTATTTTTATAAGTTAATCGTAAGATAATGATAACTGAAATGAATATAATAAAATAATTTTTATTTAAAATGAGTTTTTTTACTACACAAGATATGCAAGAGCTGCTATAAAAATTCACTACTAACTAGAATCTGTATAAAATTATAGTGGATATAAAAAATAGAAAAAGATAAAAAGGCCTAACTTTTTATTACGATGTACCTATCACCAAGGGCCAAGTGTTATAAATACAAATAAAAAGAACATAAATTAGTTATCTGTCATACTAATACCAAGGGGATAACGTTTGTAATGGAATGTAGAGAGTAATCTCCGAGAGTATTTATTTTCACATCCTTTGTACCCAGTTTCACACTAATAAAGATTATGATTATGAGTAAATAATGGTCTCATCATAAATATTCTCTAGGCTGGAGAGAGAGCGATATGAAGTCTTGGGCACGGACAGATGTAGAAAAAAACATTGCATTATGAATTTTGGCAGGCGCTGCGACAACTACGAATCTTGCGAAATTATAATAATTATAAGACTGTTTTAATCATTCAACAGCACAAAGGTTTTAGTTTAGGAAATTTCGTGAGGTACATTTACAGCCGTATTCACAAACGTTACTGTGAGGTCTCATAGTAGGCATGGACGCACAGGGGTAGCAAAATCATTTCACAAACAATACATAAGTGGTGAAGCGCACTATGTGTTTGATAAACTGAACGCATAGCTAAGTTTTGTCTATGAATACAAAGGCTCGATGAACGGAACGCACACGTAGTATCTTCTATCTATTCTGTGGAACGCACTGAGAAGTGTTACCCTTTGCACAGTGTATCAACACTTAAGTACTTACTTAAGGGCCTACATCAATATTATCGTCGACATGTACATATTAACACAGCTAGTAGGTATAGAAAATGAAGAATTAGGGATATTTTTTTTGTTTACTCAAAATCTACTAAATATATTTTAATTCTGATTTACGTGTTTCTATATATAATAGTTACTTATGTTTTTAAAGTTATTTCATTAGTTAATACGCGATAATAGACCAACAAATGAAAAAAGTAAAAAATTAGAGAGGATGTTTCGCTAAGATTTTCTATCGTGAAAACTTTTTTCAATCGCGTTTCTGAGTTTATGCGATCCTAGATCATATATTGAAAAAACATATACTTAAAAATTAGAGCTATCAATCTAAAGAAACAATGAAAACTTCGTACGTAGAAAAATGCACGAAGCTATTTTGGTATCCTCTTAAGAAAATATTGTTTGTGAATACGGGTGTAATTTTATTACAGGCTTATTTTAATAGGTAACATCTAACTATTGATAATGTAGGAACACATTGTATGAATTCATTGCTTGCAAGTAGACGTAATGTCAACAAGTCTACGAATGCATAGAGACCATTGTGCTAGCCACTTAAGTTTATAAATACAGTTATAGATAAACTATAGAATACAAAATAAAATAAGTTATAGATAAACAATTATATTTATTACAGCATGTATGGTCTTATTGTTTGCTCGCCTGCTAATTTATTATATACAAATATATTATGTATGAATTCATTGTATGCAACACTCAGTGTATCAGCAGTTTTAGGAATATATAGAAACTATTGTTCTCCATACCTATAAAAGCTAATATTGTATCAAATATATTGAGTCGCAATTAAACGCCATTCAAGTCCGGACGTATTTCATTTTATCCTCTAACCAACCACACGACATATAACCCTAAAATAATATGAAATTATAAACATATAATAAAGTCAACTTAATTTTCATTGATTCCTCTTCCAATAACGTTGGGCACGGGCCAAAGTTTCTAGTTTACTGTCCCGCGCTGACCAGGTGCGTTCGCACAGGCTTTAATTTCGAGATTTCCGTCTCTCACAAAGGAGTTATCGATTATTATATAAATATTTTCTTAATTTGTGTGTTATATAAATACTGCCCCTGTATAAACAGATGGAGCAAATCTTACAGGGAAGTATTTGCTACTTATCAATAATTGATTCTGTGACAAAACTTTTTCGATATTATTCAATTCACTCCAATGTCCCCTAAGCTAATTCTTTGTATAAAAATTAAATTGTTATTCGAAATATAGGTTTCATAATTTCAGTAATATGTTCTCCAACGTCCATACCATGTTGAAAACACCGGTTCTCGTCCAATCACCGAAGTTAAGCAACATCGGGCGTGGTTAGTACTTGGATGGGTGACCGCCTGGGAATACCACGTGATGTTGGCTTTTTGACAGTTTTGGTCATTTTATGGTTTTCCATAATTAATGCTACAGCTTCAAAATAACAAACCACATTTTAAATTTTTGATATTCGACGGAATTCCGAATCATTTTGATATTTAAAGCAGCATTCGTTGATCTGTTATGTAAACTATCTACGAACTAAATTTCATTCAAATCCGCTGAGCCGTTTGAGCGTGAAGAAGTAACAAACACACACACACAAACATGCTTGCATTGCTAACAATTATAATAATATATATAAACTATTTTTCTTTTGTAAATCTTCTCTTCTCTCTTCTTAGCCGTTCTCGACCAATTTGGTGTAGGCCTCCCTTAGTTTCTGCCATTCCTCTCGGTTTTGTGCTACTTGCATCCAATGCGTTCCTGCAGTTTTCTTGACATCATCCTTCCAGCGCATTTGTGGTCTTCCTCTAGGCCTTTTTTCCCCCCAAGGCTTCCACTCTAGGACCGCTCTAGCCCACGAGCCTTGTTTACGTGCCACGTGGCCAGCCCACTGCCACTTAAGAGTAGCCACTCGTTTAGCAGCATCTGTGACTTTGCTTTGTTCTCTCAACCAGGTATTCGTTTTACGGTCTCTCAGCGTTAATACTCAAATACTCAAATACTCATTTATTCATAATGTTATTACACGTCATAATTTTTATAATACAAATACATTACAGTATAAGAATATACATACTCATTATAAATATATCAATTTTCTAAATTATTGTTGTATTTGTACAACATGAGTTATTTGAACCTATAACTATTAATACATAGAATATACATAATTATATTTCTCTGTATTTATGGACAAAACCAGACAATAAACAAAAATAAATAATGATAGAGTAATATCAAAGTCAATGTGTTCATTTTGAAGTCCATTTCATTGTTAATAATAATAAATAAAAATAATTAATAGTAAACTATGTATATAAAAAATATTGTGAAAATTTTAAGAGTCAGTTAAAATAAGAATAAATAATATATCGTCACGTACAAAGATAATAAAAACATAATAAAAAGGTTATACCTGTAAATAATCAACTAGATTTATAGGTACATAAAAAGCTTTCAATTTTTCAATTCTAAGAATTCGTCAAATGTGTAGAACGTTTGCTTGACAAGCCACCGCTTCAGTCTTGATTTAAAAGATGTTACAGTAGGAGCAGCACGGACACTATCCGGCAGTCGATTATAAACATTCGTTCCCATGATATGTGTTAACTTGGAGGACTTTGTAAGGGAGTGTTTTATCGGCACTAGTTTATCCGGATCGCGAGTGCTATAGGCGCGTCCGTCGCCACGCTTTTTATAGGTATCGAGCCTAGTTCTCACATACATTGCCACCTGTAATATGACTATGCATGGTAATGTCAAAATTCCCAGCTCTTTGAAGTGGGACCTTACAGAGTCATCACGCGATACTCTCGCCACTGCCCTTACGGCATGCTTCTGCATCCTGAAGGCCCGTAACCAGTCTGCGCCGCGGCCCCATAGCTCAGCACCATACTGGAGTAACGAGTGTACCGTCGCGAAGTAGCACTCACGCGCTTCGTCGGCCCCCACCATACGCGCCACACGGCTAAGCGCATAACAGGCGCTCCCCAATTTACTGCAAAGTTTGTCAATATGATTTTCCCATGTCAAGCCTCTGTCAATTTCGAAGCCCAGGAATGTAGTATTGACCACTTGCTCGATAGCGACTCCATTTACTCGGACTTTAAACGGCTTCGTCGGTCGGCCAGACAGGTTAAAATAAATGTAGTGGGTTTTCTTAAGATTTAACGCCAAGCCATTAACGTTAAACCAGGTAGCAAGACTAGAAGCAGCCTCGTTCAGCTGCTCTTCAAGACGCTCGACAGTAGGCGCAGTAACTATTGCCGCGACGTCGTCTGCATACATTAGAATCTCCGCTTGTGATACTGCTTTTGGTAGGTCGTTTAGTAATAGCGAGAATAGAATGTTCGACACTGATGATCCCTGAGCTACCCCTATGGCGGATGACAGTGGATCCGACTTATTACAGCCATCTCCAGCGTCAACCACCTGGGACCTGTTTCGTAATAGGTCTGTAAGCAAGTTGTATGATTTGCCTTCTATGCCGTAATGTTGCAGTTTGACTGCTAGTATATTATGGTCGGCTACGTCGAATGCCTTGGATAAATCACAGCAAATCACAGCTACCTGGTACCTTCGCTCCCTAGCTGCCATAACACGTCGTATTAACTCTCGTGTCAGCGAAGTTGTTGACCGGCCCTCTCGATACGCATGCTGGCGATCGCTTAAAGAGTTTGTGGAAGCCAAATATTCAGTTAGCCTAGAGCTCAATCCGTTCTCGAGAATTTTTGCGACCGCAGGAATAAGAGAGACAGGCCTGTACCCATCGATGTCTTCTCTTTTCCCTTTTCCTTTAAAAATTGGTGACACTTTAGCTACCTTCAGAGGTGACGGGTATGTTCCTTCTCTGAGGCAGGCATTAAACAATAATGTCAGAACCGGCGTGAGAGGGATGATTGCTGTTCTTAATAAATCCATTGAGATGCCGTACACATCACGTGATCGTTTTGGCGGTATTCGGGAAGTGACAATGGAGAATACCTCAGTCTCTGTGAATAGGCGCAATCTCAATGAACGATCGGCTGGAGCCGACGCCCGTGATAAGGCGTTGCGCACAGCCGTAACATCCGCGATAGGTACGCCACAAGACACAGCCGCGTTAATGAATCGAAAAGTTACTCCCACGAGCTTTCTCTCTACTTTTCTCTGGGCGACTTGTATTTTGTTGATACTTTCCTTTGTCAGGACCCAGGTTTCTGCTCCGTAGGTTACCACTGGTAGGATACATTGGTCGAATAATCTAGCTTTTTGTTTAGGTGTTAGTTTCATTTTGAAAGCAAAGTTCAGTTTTGCATAGGCTGCCCACATAAGACGAACACGTCGATCAATTTCTTTGACCTGGTTATCTTTGCCCATCCTCATTTCCTGACCCAAGTAAACTTATTTGTCAACCGTTTCAATGTCGGTTTGGTTAACCTTGATGTGATATGGTGTTGTACTATTAGTCATTATTTTAGTTTTCTGTAAGTTCATTTCCTAACCGACTTTTGAGGAGGCCTCATTTAACTCACGGATCATTATTTGAAGATCGTCAGGGACATCACTTAGAAGGACGATGTCGTCGGCGAATCTAAGGTTGTTCAATCTCCTCCCTGGCAGCTTGAGACCACGATCTTCCCACGAAAGTTTCTTAAAAATATCTTCCATCACCAGAGTAAACATTAAAAGAAATAATTTCTCATTCTAAAAAATATACTTTTCATTAAAATAAAATAAATTATAAAAAATATAAATACATACTTATAATACATAGAAAACACCCAGACGTAGTACAAACATTTATGAATATCACACAAATGATTGTCCCAAGCGGGAATCGAACCCGCGACTTTGTGAACGGCAGTCCATTACAGTTAAACACTATGTCCATCAGAAAACTAGCGTGTATGCTTGTTTTCTCGATTTGAGCCGTGCCTTTGATACAATCAGTCATAATATGTTGTGGAACAAGTTACAGCGTGGTGACGTGCCTCCTGGAGTTGTGGGATTGATTAAATATTGGTATTGTAATCAGTCCAATAACGTCAGATGGGGCAATTCTATGTCTGACGAGTACAAACTGTCTTGTGGTGTAAGACAGGGCGGGCTCACGTCTCCGGATTTATTTAATCTGTATATTAACGATCTGATCGAGGGGCTGAGCAGAACACCAGTGGGGCTCAGACTGGGTGATCGCTATGTCAATAATCTCAGTTACGCTGATGATATGGTTCTGATCAGCCCCTCGGTCAAGGGATTGAGAAAGCTAATAGGTATGTGTGAGGGATATGCCAAAGAGCACGGCTTGGTCTACAATTCTAAGAAAACGGAAATTGTGGTATTTAAATCAGGTAAGGGGCCACAACACGTTCCTACAGTTTCAGTAGGGGGCCATGATGTTAAGGTGGTGGAGAGGTTCAAGTATCTTGGCCACATATTGACATCCGATTTGAGAGATGATGCTGACATAGATCGGCAACGTCGCTCACTTTCGGTGGTTGGAAACATGATAGCCAGAAAATTTTTCAAAGCCTCGCATGACACTAAATTGCAACTATTTAAAGCCTACTGCCAAAGTTTTTACACGTGCCAACTTTGGACTAAATATACGAAGAAATCTCTGGATAGTATACGTGTGCAATATAATAACATCTTTAGATATCTTATGGGGCTGTCGCGATTATGCAGCGCCTCGGGCATGTTCGCAGAGGCTAGGGTGAATACATTTAATGCCATACAACGGAACCGAATTGCTTCATTCATGGCCAGAATTGGTACGTGCAAAAATTTAATAATCATAGAACTCGCATCTAGAGTACATACTACCAAAATGTATAAAAAATGGTTAGAAATTGCTGCATGACTGTAATATTTTTATTTTTGTTGTAATATTTTTTTTTTTTGTTTTGGAAAGAAATATTATTTTCACTTATTGTTTGATGATGAAAAAAATGATGGAAAAAAGGTTTAGACAGTAAACTAAGACATTTGTTTTTTTTAAGCTATTACATAGCTTCTATCACACAGCTGCAAGGGGTCACTACCTGTACCATAAACAAAGTAAACCTAACACTCAAAAACATATTTCAACACAATGGAGGAGATAATGGCGACACTTCGTTCAATTCAAAACGAGCTTGATGAACAGAAATAATTGGTCAAGTGCGAGTCGGACTCACGCACGAAGGGTTCCGTACCATTATCTATGCAACATAAGGCAACGTTATTAGTATCGAGCAAGAAACGGTATAAAAAATAAGGTTTGTTGTATGGGAGCCCCCCTTAAATATTTATTTTATTTTATTTTTAGTATTTGTTGTTATAGCAGCAATAGAAATACATCATCTGTGAAAATTTCAACTGTCTAGCTATCACCGTTCTTGAGATACTGGGTACGGAACCCTAAAAATCATGTTTGTTGTATGGGAGCCCCCCTTAAATATTTATTTTATTTTATTTTTAGTATTTGTTGTTATAGCGGCAATAGAAATACATCATCTGTGAAAATTTCAACTCTCTAGCTATCACCGTTCTTGAGATACAGCCTGGTGACAGACGGACGGACGGACGGACGGACGGACGGACGGACGGACGGACGGACGGACGGACGGACGGACGGACGGACAGCGAAGTCTCAGTAATAGGGTCCCGTTTTTACCCTTTGGGTACGGAACCCTAAAAATTAATAAATAAAAAGGGCGAAGAAGTGACAGAAAAGGTAACATTGAACATAAATGCAATTTTGGAAGAAAAATTCGTAGTTCTAGAAGAAAATCATAAAAATCTCAAACTTAGGGTGGAAAACCAGGAACAAAAAATATACTATTTAGAAAAACAGGCAAGACAACGTAATCTGGTGTTTTTTGGTCTGCAAGAAGACGAGAAGTCCTATTCCAGCTTGGAAAATAAAATAATAGATTTCGTACAGAACTATTTTTCGATAAGAATAGACTATTCAGACCTCGAAGCCATCAGAAGAATAGGAAAAAAGGCTGTCAAACCAAGACCTATAGCTGTTACATTTGGAACACTTGGAAGAAAGATAAGTATCCTTAAAAACAAAGGAAATCTTAAAGATACACCATATTATGTAAAGGAGGACTACCCCCAATCAATTCTACAAAGAAGGAAAGAGCTACAAGAGCAAGTAAAAGCCGAAAGGGAGAAAGGAAACACAGCCATAATTAAATATGACAAGCTTGTCATATTAAATAATTGGTCAAGTGCGAGTCTGACTCGCGCACGAAGGGTTACGTACCATTATCTATGCAACATAAGGCAACGTTATTAGTATCGAGCAAGAAACGGTAAAAAAATCATGTTTGTTGTATGGGAGCCCCCCTTAAATATTTATTTTATTTTATTTTTAGTATTTGCTGTTATAGCGGCAATAGAAATACATCATCTGTGAAAATTTCAACTGTCTAGCTATCACCGTTCTTGAGATACTGGGTAAGGAACCCTAAAAATCATGTTTGTTGTATGGGAGCCCCCCTTAAATATTTATTTTATTTTATTTTTAGTATTTGTTGTTATAGCGGCAATAGAAATACATCATCTGTGAAAATTTCAACTCTCTAGCTATCACCGTTCTTGAGATACAGCCTGGTGACAGACGGACGGACGGACGGACGGACGGACGGACGGACGGACGGACGGACGGACGGACGGACGGACGGACGGACGGACGGACGGACGGACGGACGGACGGACGGACGGACGGACAGCGAAGTCTCAGTAATAGGGTCCCGTTTTTACCCTTTGGGTACGGAACCCTAAAAATACACCCACAAATACAAGTACTAAAAATAAAAAAAGATATCTCTCAAATTCACCGGAAGATGCTACAAACAGCTACGAAGAGCAGAGACCCCACGCTAACAAGAAGAATAAAGCTCTAGCTCACACAAAGCAAAGATCCTTAAGCTGTTCTGGAAGTGTTATAAAACCGGGGATGTTGAATTTCCTTATAAGCAAAAATAATAACAACAACACAAACATCCAAGACAATACCAAGAAGACATAGCAACATACACA
Source organism: Orgyia antiqua (assembly GCA_916999025.1). NCBI lineage: Eukaryota > Metazoa > Arthropoda > Insecta > Lepidoptera > Erebidae > Orgyia > Orgyia antiqua. The sequence continues at coordinate 2,193,357 of OU779874.1, forward strand.
TCAGCCCCTCTCAAATAACTCAAATAAATACGAAAAAATAGAAAAAGAACCTACAAAAATACATAAAACGCATCTTCCAAGACGGTTGGTCACCGCGGGAGATTATGACCACAACCCTCCAAGGACATCATCATACCACATAAAACAAACAACGAAGGAAAATAGCCATCTTTATATAGTAACCTACAACGTCGGAACACTTTCATCGTACGAAAAAATATTGGAAATAGAGAAAGCGCTAGAAAATATAAAATACGATATAATAGGTATTTCGGAAGTCCGGCGCCTTGGAAATACAATAGATGAATATGATAAATTCATTCTCTGCTTTACTGGTCAAACACCGGGCCTATATGGAGTTGGCTTCATAATAAACAAACGTTTAAAGCAATATATTGAAAGCTACATTGGTATTTCGGAACGTGTCGCTCTACTCAACTTAAAGCTACCAGGTAAAAATTTTACTGTAATACAAGTCTACGCCCCGACAACGAAAGCAGATGAAGAGGTAGTAAACACTTTTTATAAAACTATATACACAGCTATAGAAATGGCACACGAGGAATTTATTCTAATGGGAGATTTTAATGCCAAAATAGGAGAGCCACGAACGGACGAATACAAAATAATGGGGCACCATGGGTACGGAGTAAGAAACAAAAGAGGCCAAAAACTGATAGACTTTGCAATTGAAAATAAACTAGCTATTATAAACACCTTCTACAAGAAAAAAGCAAAAAGAAGATGGACATGGCGCTTTCCGGACAGTCAATATAAAAACGAGATTGACTATATACTGTCAAACCGCCCACAACAATTTCAAAATATAGAGACACTGAGCATAAATTTTAAATCAGACCATAGGCCACTCAGAGCCCTAGTATCACTCTCAAAACCAATAAAAAGTAGACGAAACTATGTGAACAACCCAAGTAGTATACTAATTGAGGAAGAGAATATTAAAAAATACAAAGAGAACCTCAAAACTTGTTTATCTCTACCTGACCTTGTAAGGAACGAAACTGTACAGATATATTATGATAAAATAACAAGTTCTATCACAAGAAGTCTGCAGGACGTACATAGACCAAACCATACAAAAAAAGACCGCAACATATTATCAGAGCGCACAAGAAAAATTTTGTGTAGAAGACAAGAACTTCAAAGAGCCAAAAATAAAACTCGATCCATGAAAAACGAACTTAAGGCTCTGTACAAACTATCAAATAAATACATAAAAATGGACTACAAGAAACACAGAACTGAGGTAATTAGAAAACATCTAGAACAAAAAGGAAGCCTAAAAAAAGGATATAAAGAGCTGCGAACAAAGAAAACGTGGATTGAAGGCCTGAAAGAGTCTGGAGAAGTAACGAATAATCGAAAAGACATAATTAACATTGCAACTGACTTCTACAAAAATTTATATAGCTCACCATGTACACATAGTGAGGGCGGTCGGGCTCAAAATGAATCCGTTGAATTCGAGGGACCACAACGCTCTATAGAGCCAATACAAGGTACGGAAATTATAGATATTATAAATACACTCAATCCTGACAAGTGCCCAGGCGCAGATAATATTACAAATGAGGCAATAAAAGCAGCCAGTATCATACTGGCGCTACCACTAGCAAAATTGTTCAATATGATATTAAAAACAACGCACACGCCATCACAATGGTCGGAATCTAATATTATCTTGCTCTACAAGAAAGGGGACCCTAAAGATATAGGCAATTACCGGCCTATAAGTCTACTACCGAGCTTATATAAAATTTTTTCTATATTAATAAATCACAGAATAAGCGAAACTTTAGAACAACATCAACCCAAGGAACAGGCTGGTTTTCGGAAAAAGTTCTCTACAATAGACCACATACATGCTTTAGAAGTAGTAATAGAAAAATATCAAGAGCAACAAAGACCTCTTTACATTGCTTTTATTGACTACCAAAAAGCCTTTGATACTGTCTCTCACGAAAGTATATGGGAAACACTAAGAGCACAAAATGTAGAAGTCAAATACATAACTATACTAAAGCACATATACGAAAACTGCACTAGTAGAGTGAAGCTAGAAACTATTGGACCAAGATTCCCAGTGCGCAGAGGAGTCAGGCAAGGTGACCCACTCTCTCCAAGACTTTTTATTGCAATATTAGAATCCATCATAAGTAAGCTAGACTGGAAAAAACAAGGCTTGTATATCCAAGGTAAATATTTGAATCATTTAAGATTTGCAGACGACCTAGTATTGCTATCAGAAACAAGCAGCCAACTACAAAATATGATAGAAAATTTACACAAGGCTAGCATACAGGTAGGTTTGCAAATGAATATAACAAAAACGAAAACCATGACTAATTACATAAGATCAACAATAAAAATTGGAAATGAGGAATTAGAATATGTCGAAACATATATTTACTTGGGTAAACAAATTGGATTCAGCAGCGACAGAAACGATCAAGAAATAGAGAGAAGAGTAAAAAGTACGTGGAATAAATATTGGAGTTGTAAAGAAATATTTAAGAGTGATATGCCTATAGCACTTAAGAAAAAAGTGATGGACTCATGCCTTATCCCATGTCTGACATATGCATGCCAGACATGGAAATTTACAAATAAAACAAAAAACTACATTACTACATGTCAAAGGGGAATGGAGAGGAGCATGCTAAACATCAAAAAGATTCATAAGATAAGACACACAAAGATAAGATCAGAGACGAAAGCAATTGATGCACTAAGCCACGCACAAAAACTGAAGTGGAAATGGGCGGGTCATGTAGCACGCCTCACTGATCACAGGTGGACGAAAACAGTAACCATATGGAGAGGCCCACCAGGCAAACGCTACAGAGGCAGACCCTACACAAGATGGGATGATGACATCAAAAAAATCGCGGGCCCACAATGGATCCAAATAGCTCGGGATAGAGAAAGATGGAAAGCCTTGGAGGAGGCCTTTACCGGAGAGGGTTCCTGATGCATACTAAATACAGTCACAGATATAATTAAATATAATAAAGATTAGGATTAGTTAAAAAAAAAAAAAAAAAATGCATTAGGATTAAGTCGAAATGTATACCTAGTTTTTTTCGATATGTTTCAGGAAATAAATAAGGCTTATTATTATTATATTGTTTGATGATAATGAAATGTATAGTATTGATTCTTTTAATTATTTTTATTATGGTAGTGATATGTAAATGTATATAAATTTATATGAAATTGACAGAAGTTATGCGACGTATTTTTTTTTTTAATTTATATAAATGGAATGACATAATATTTTTTAATTGAATTATTGATTGTGATATCGGGTTGTTACAGGACAAGGTTGTTTTCAATTGTTTCCTTTTTTTAGTAAATGAATATTGTTGACACATAAGTGACGTATATGTTTAATGAAATTAAAATAATGAAATAGGGTTATTGATTGTATATGGTAAATGCTAAATCAACTTAAATATTAAACATGTAATTTTTACTATGGATCCTTGTGTCTGAAAATAAAGATTTATTATTATTATTATTATTACATGAACCACTACGCCACGAAGCCCGTCAATTTGAGATCTGTATATTATAGATAAAAGATAGGTACTCATTAACTTAAAATGTTATTCATAAACTACACTTTGTATAACTAGCCGTATCCAATCTTGCCCTGCATTTCCAATAATCTAAAATAAAAGATACTCCTCTTTCACCAATCATTAATGTTGGAGCTTCAGTGTTACCACGTACAATTAGAGGCATTACAGAAGCATCTATAACTCTCAGACCAAATATACCATACACTCTCAATTTTGAATCTACAACTGCAGTTTTATCCCACTTTGGTCCCATTTTACATGTACCTACAGGATGATAAAGTGTAAACGTATTAACTCTAGACAAACAAATAAAATATTCTCTAGTACCCCATTCGTAATCATTGCAATCAGGAATTGGTGTTTTATCAAAATATGCTCCATATTGCTTAAACACTTCAGTTTTGTCTAAATCAAGTACAATTTTAATACCTTTCATTATAGTTTCAAAATCTTTTGGATCATCAAGATAATTTGGATATATCAATGGCGCCCCGTTTGGATTTGTTGAATTCAATAAAATTTTACCTCTGCTTTTCGGAGTTAGATTAACCACTAAGACTGTCATTCCATCATAATAGCATATAGGCAGTAATGGAGGGGCTGATAATTCATTTAATATAGAACCTAACGTAAATAATTGGATATCTGGTGCTTCTAACTTAGAGTCTGTCTTTATAAACGCAACTACAACTGGTCCAGCCGATGACAAAGGCCCATGTTTCTTCTTCATTTGACTATAATCTTGTATTTCTTTTAAAATTTGTTCAGGTTCAATCAATGTTGATGTTATATTGGAAAGCTTTATTGGGTATCCAGTGAATGTGACATGGTCTTGTAGATTATCACCTACTGGCAAATCTTGTATTATTGGTATCTTCATTTCCGAAAGATGTTTCTCAGGTCCTATGCCTGACAACATTAATAGTTTTGGAGAGTTGATGCTACCCGCACTAACGATAACTTCTTTTTTAGCAAATGCTGTATAAATTTTGCCATTTTTAATATATTCCACACCGTAAGCTACTTTCTCATTATTTATTAGTATTTTGGTCACTTCAGATTTAACTTTGACTATAAGATTTGTTCGATTGTAACGTATTGGCTCTATAAAAGCCTTGTATGCTGATACTCTTTCACCGTCCTTTGTAAATGATTCCCAAATCATTTCACCTTGTTGACATTCTCCATTGCAATCTTTATTTCGTCGAACCCCTATTTCATTGTAAGATTTCTCTATCATAATAGTCGCCTTGTCTATGTATGGAAATCTGGATACTGGCATTTCACCATTAACGCCGTGGTATTTGCGATTTTCGATGAAAAGATTATTTTCTGATTTCTTGAAATATGGCAGTACCTGTATCATATTTCATTTTAGTACATACATATTTTTATTTTATTTAACTACTGTTTCCGATTAGATATAACAATGATATTAAAACAGAACAATACGATAAACAATTATTAAATTCAATGAAAATGATTGTTTAACACCATTTAACGTAAATAAAACTACTTTTTACGGATTTAGACGCGTATGTATATTTGTTTTACATATAGGCTGTAAAATTTAAAAGAAACGCGTCTAAATCCGTAAAAAGTGGTTTTATTTGAATAAATGATTCGCTTAAGTGTTAAAATATATTATGGAAAGTTATAAATAAACCTTTTTATTAAGATTTATAAGTATTTAATAATTTCGTACCGCTAACTTTGGGCTCTGTGCATCGCCCACGAATCCTACTACAGCTATGATCTTAAGAATTTCAACACTTACTTTCTCATAACTCCATTCAGGGTTGCCCAATGCTGCCCATCCATCATAATCTGCCTTGTTACCTCTGATATATACCATATAGTTGATGGAAGTAGAACCACCCATTACTTTACCTCTGTAAGTATAATAATTAGCTTAGGCTTTTTCTTTTTCTCCAGCCTGTTAACGTCCTACTCTTGGATTCGGGCCTTCTCCACTTTGGGAGGGTCTACTGTACCGCGCTAACCAGGCGTGTTGGCACTGGGTTTATTTTTGAGGTTTCCGTCTCCCACAGAGGATGTTATCTGATGACAATATTCCTTAACTGGCTTTTCCAGCATCATCGTGAGGAAAAGGGGTGGCGACACTTGTTTTCCTAATCTTGCTGCTGAAGTTAAGAACTAGAAAACATGCTTAAAAAATCTGGATATTTTTTTAAATGGGCGTAGTTATTACACTTTATTACTATTAAATTTTTTGATGCCTTTAACAATAAATCTTATTTGTTACTAGCTGTTGTCCGCAACTTCGTACGCGTGGAATTTAGAATACTTTTCCCCTTTTTGCAACATTTTTCACTACTGCTTCGCGCCTATTGGTCGCAGCGTAATGTTATATAGCCTATAGCCTCCCTCGATAAATGTACTATCCAACACTGAAAGAATTTTTCTAATCAGACCAGTGGTTCCTGAGATTAGCGCGTTCAAACAAACAAACTCTTCAGCTTTATAATATTATACTACCAGCAGTGCCGCGACTTCGTACGCGTAGAATTTAGAAACGAAAAATTAAATGAACTAACAATAACGCCATTTTACGCCTTTAGCTAATTAATAAATCGTCCGCTTGGTTTTCTTTTTTGTACAATTCTAAAGAAGTTAACACACATGGCCCCAATGTAATTTTAGTAAATGATATCTCAGAGTTTTACCTTTTCAGGGCTTCGTACATACCCTTATAGTCTCACTACGGTGTCCGTCTGTCTGTCTATCCGCCCGTTAAACTTTTTTAACTCGGCAACAGCTGACAGTGTTGCCAGAGTGATTTGGTCGAAAGTTACGTTGGCATCCATGAAAAGTTACATTTTTAAACTAAAACTTACGTAGTGGTAATTTTATGAGTGTGAATGTAGCAGCCATCAGCCAAATTTATAATTATTTACAAATAGAGTAAATAATTAATAAAATTTTTTTTTTTTAAATGCGCATTTAAAAAATTTTCAAATTAATAAATGCATTTTTATAAATATTATTTTTTAAATTATTTACTCTATTTATTTGTAGTTTTAAATTTTTCTGATGTCTGCTACATTCACGCTCATGTAATTTTCAGCTCGCAGATCAAAAATTCTTATTATTTTATATTTTCTTGTACACAATAATTTAAAAAAAATTATATTTATCAATATAATTATAACTTTTTTAATTTTTTGCGGTAGTTTTTGTTTTCATTAAATAAATTTAGATAAGAATATTTTAATTTTTCAAGATTTTTTTTCATTTTTACCTCTTTTGTAATTCTTGAGAAGTTACTTAAATTTAACTAAAATTGTTTCTTACATACATGTTACATGAACTGATCAAAAGTTACGTAAAATGTAAAAAATGTAACCTTCTGGCAACACTGACAGCTGAAGGTATCTATTTGAAACTTATACCAAGTGTAGATCTATGCGGTCCCTTGCTGCAAAAGATACAATCAATAATTTAAGTCAACGCATTCAGAAGATATAACCGAATTACAGCCATTTTTGAGTATTTTCAACTTTCGCTAGGGAATCAAAATTTACAGGGTACTTCCTACTATCCCAGAGACTTGAAATTTGACATGACCAAGCCTACATAGTACTGATAAAAATCAAAAAACTTGTAATTTATTACCACAACACATGAAAGATTTGCTAAAAACTGACGCCGACGACGACGCCGACGCCGATGCCTACGGCGACGCCGACGCCAACGCCGATGCCTACGGCGACGCCGACGCCGACGCCGATGCCGACGCCGAAGCCTATAAAAACCAACTCAGCACCGATACGTCGGGATTTGAGCAGCGTAACGATAATACGCAGACGCCGACGCCGAAGCCGACGCCGGCGCCTATAAAAAGCAACTCAACACCGATACGTCGGGATTTGAGCAGCGTAATGACCATACGCCGACGCCGATGCGAATGGCGACGCCGACGCCGACGCCTATAAAAACCAACTCAGCACCGATACGTCAAGACTTGAGCAGCGTAACGACCATACGCCGACGCCGACGCCGATGCCGATGCTGACGCCGACGCCGACGCCTATAAACACCCACTCAGCACCGATTGTACGTCGAGATTTGAGCAGCGTAACGACCATACGCCGACGCCGACGCCGATGCCGATGCTGACGCCGACGCCTATAAAAATCAACTCAGCACCGATACGTCGGGATTTGAGCAGCGTAACGACCGTACGCCGACGCCGACGCCGAAGCCGACGCCTATAAAAACCAACTTAGCACCGATACGTACGTCGGGATTTGAGAAGCTTAACGACCATACGTCGACGCCAATGCCGACGCCAACGCCTATAAACACCCACTTAGCACCGATACGTACGTCGGGATTTGAGCAGCGCAACTACCATACGCCGACGCCTATAAAAACCAACTCAGCGTCGATACGTCGGGATTTGAGCAGCGTAACGACCATATGCCGACGTCGACGCCGACGCCGACGCCGATGCCGATGCCGATGCCGATGCTGATGCCGATGCCGATGCCGATGCCGATGCCGATGCCGACGCCGACGCCGACGCCGACGCCTATAAACACCCACTCAGCACCGATACGTACGTTGGGATTTGAGCAGCGTAACGACCATATTTATGCGCCGACGCCGACGCCTACAAAAATCAACTCGGCACTGATACGTCGGGGATTCAGCAGCGTAACGACCTGTAAGCTATATTATTGGAAAGTTTCATGAAAATCCATCCAGCAGTCTTTACGTGAAAGAACCACAAACATCCTTACTATGCCGTTCAAATGAGAATAGGATTGTCTCTGCGTCATGTTGGAACGTCATCGTTGTCAATTTGAACAATTTTGGTAGGGTCAGCAAAATAAGACATTTTTATAATATAACTAGCTGATGCCCGCTACTCCGTACGCGTTGAATTTTAGATCCCCATATATTTTGTCACCGTTTAAACCTTCCCTGGACTTTCACGAATATTTCAAGACCAAAATCATCAAAATCGGCAGAGCGGTTCTCGAGTTTTAGCGAGACTAACGAACAGCAATTGATTTTTATATATAAGACTAGCTGATCCCCACTACTCCGTACGCGTAGAATTTTAGGAACCGTTTAAACCTTCCTTGGATTTTCATGAATATTTCAAAACCAAAATCACCAAAATCGGCCCAGCCGTTTTCGAGTTTTAGCGAGACTAACGAACAGCAATTGATTTTTATACATATATAAGATTTATCTATCATTTTGTCGTTATCGTTTACTAATTTTCGAGCGATTAGCGAAACAAATACAATAAAAAACTATAACATATAACGAATAGTTCGAAATAACCACACTAACAAACAAAAACACCGAGAAATAACATATTTATTTTTTTAACGGGAAACAACCACATAACTAACAGAAGTTAAAATAAAATGCCTTATAATTTATTTACTCAACAAGGCACACCAACAACAACAAAATGGCGGTTGGCAATTCAACTTAATATCATAGTATCCAACAATGAAATTATTGAAATAATTTCTTTTTAATAATATTATAACTATTATTACTAAATAATTTGACGTTTTCAGCTTCAAATTACTGAGTTTAGGTAAAAGAAAAATAAATATTATTGATACGTAAATAAAGTTTCGTTGCTGACAGTACCATTCTAATCACTTTTGACAAATAGGTCATAGCCAATCCTATTATCAGTTGAAACGTATAGTACATTCATACATCTAACATTCCAAACATCAAAACATTGAAATCTGTTGCGTACTTTTAAGGATATAAGCAAGCATTAAGCTCACATAAGGACATACATACAAAAACAACCACTTTATTTTATAATAAGTAAAGAAGTATGGATAGAAGACCGAGGAAACGTTCGCGTTGCTCAGTTAACAGTTTAAGTATTTTATTTTGCCGCGTGTAATTCTATTTTCGTCATATCTCCTAAGATATTCATTTAAATTGTATGCTGTAAAAAGCAGTTATAATCTAAATTAAATGCGTAAGCTAACTAAGGTATTTAACTTGATAAAATATGTTACCAAATACACATAAATAGCTTTTGAAATCACCCTATTGACTTTGATAATTTTTTTGACGTTCTTATGGATACAGCAGGTTTTCCTTAAAAGATAGACATATGGCCTCACGGACTTTTTTGAAGATCTATAAGTAACAAACAATTTATCCATACATTACTTTGTTGTAACTCACATGGATAAGGCAGCGTTTTCACTTAAAGCTCGCGCGCGTGACTATTTTCCCCGGTTCTTGCAACATTTTACACTGATGCTTCGCTTCTATTCGTTGCAGCGTGATGTTATATAGCCTATAGCCTTCCTCGATAAATGTACTATCCAACACTGAAAGAATTTTTCAAATCGGACCAGCGGATCCTGAGATTACCGCGTTTAAACAAACAAACAAACAAACTCTTTCGCTTTATAATATTATATAGTATATAGTATAGAAGTATAGATAGCATCAACAAATATACATACATAATCTGCGAAAAATAAAACTCTTATTAGCGAACTAATTCTAGCTATTACTGTTTCTGAGATACAGCCTGATGACAGACTAACAGACGGATGTACAGCGAAGTCTCAGTAATAGGGATCCGTTTAACTTTTTGTTATGGAACCCCAAAAATGTAAAGAGCTTTACCTTGGCATTTTACATCTTCCATCTGGACTTCCTTGACAAATCCTGCTATTGGGCTCCGTACTGTACTTCCAGTCGATGTTGGAGAGCTGTGGTATATTCATCAGGCCAGGTACTAATGTCACATCGGGCTGTTCATCGCCAGCTTCTAGTAGCAGAACCTGAAAACAACGAATAATGTACTTCTGAAGACTTTAGATAAAGATAAGATAAGATAATTCTTTATTTCGACATTAGCGGGTGATAGATGACAGGCGGCGTGGAATGTTGAGATGGATGTGTGGGGTAACAAGGAAAGACAGTATGAAAGTAGCGCCCGTGAATGAAAAGTTGAGAAGCGTGCGTCAGTCTTTGTATAGACATGTAATGAGACAGAATGAGAGCGGAATTTGTAAGAAAGTTTTAAATATGAAAGTTGATGGATGTAAGGCCAAAGGCAGACCAAAGAAAAGATGGATGGATCGTGTGAAAGAGGATATGTAGGGACAGTATGTATGATTTCATTGTGTGCAAGAAGGGGCGTGTCAGCAGATCTACGAATGTATAAAGACGATTGTTCTCGCCACCTATATAAGTTATTATTATAATCAAATATATGGAGTCGCAAATAAGCGCCTTACAAGTCCGGACGTATTTCATTTTACCTTGCGCCAAATAATTGGGAGAAAGGGCAGGGAATGATGATGAGATGACAGACATGGACTAGTGGTTCATATAACGGACTGTCGCCCCGGCTAGACAGGTCAATTCTTTGAGTGATGTTTACATTTTTCATACAAATGTTTGTAAGTATGCATGCATCTAGGTGTTTTCTATGTAAGTCTCTCTCCAGTCCCTAGACGTCTTACTGTTGTGTATTGCACAGGGTTCATTTTAAAGTTTTCCGTCTCTCACAGAGCATGTTATATCAGTGAACAAAATCTCTAAGCTGCCCTTTACAGCACGTTAAACCTTCAATCAAGATTAAGAATACAAGTGACACCACCCATTTTCTTTCCTAGGGTGATGTAAAAGCCAGCTGAGGAATATTGTACACGGATAACATCCTCCGTGAGAGATAGAAAACCCTATGCCAACACGCCTGGTTAGCGAGGAACTGTACTGTTAGACCCAAATCTCTCTCAAGTGGAGGAGGCTTGCGCTCAACAGCCAACGTTAATAGACTCGATATAGAGAGAGATGAATATAATATTATAATGATGGTAACGTTACGGAACCCTTCTTACGTGAGTCTATCTATTACTTGGCTGAACCTTTAAGTAATATAAACTAATATTATGGGGCTGAGAGTTTGTTTGATTGTTTGCTTGAACGCGCTAATCTCAGGCACCACTACTCCGATTTGAAAAATTCTTTCAGTATTGGAAAGTACATTTATCGATGAAAACCGATGATGAAAACTGCGAAGCGAAGAATTAGTAAAATATGTTACAAAAAAGGGGAACATTTACTAAATTACGTACGGAGATCGCGGGCAATATCTAGTTATACAATATAATTAAGTAAATAATATGTAATTATATTAAATACCTTCCAATGTTTATTCTCAGATAATCTGTTAGCAACAACACATCCTCCAGCACCTGCACCCACCACTATGAAGTCATACACTTCTCCATCTAGAGAATCTTCTATGTTCTTAACTGTTCCATGGTTTTCCTCATCTCTTCTTATCTGTTCTTGTATTCTTCTATCCTTGGAATCACCAAATAGTTGCACCAGTAGGTTTAGATACACCATCCCAAATGATGAGCATACAGTTATGTTGGGATTCGCTGGACACACCTCTGATAAGTTTAAAGGCTGCCACTCCATGGCATTAACTTGCCCAGGTCTTCGGCAGCTATTTAAATCTTGGGAGCAAAAAGAAATTCATGAAAGATTTCTTTAATAATGTTAACATTCTGCATGCATCATATATTTTAAAGAAATAATTACATTAATAAATAGTTGTATAAATTAATATCTTGTGATGAGCACGAAATGACGATTGCTATTGCATTGTTAAAACGATACTTAATAAGTCTGCTTTTAACGGCTGCTTCGCGGTTTTTTATGCAACCTACCGTCGCGTCGTTCCGATGCTCAATGTTAGTTGATAAGTATTTTTAAGTTTACCCTGTATTTCTTAAGCTAAGTGAGTTGTACTTTTTTTAAGAAATAAATATCTTAAACCTTAACATTTGACTGTCTACGTGTGTATGCCTGTCTACGTGGGATTTTCCGTGTAGTGACGGATTAAGAATACAAGTGTAACCACCCCATCTCCTCCTAAGGGTGCTGTAAAAGTCAGCTAAGGGATATTGTCATTTTCGAGGAGGAAAGTTATAGAGATTATATTTAACGTACCGTTTTGAAGGAAAGTGAACATACTTAGCAGATGATTAGTAAATTTTCTGTACGTAATTACCGATCATAGCCTTAAGCATTATTCCAGCAGGAGTTGACGAGTTGACATTAACACGATCTCAAGAGAAAAAGTTACAAAAGTAATACTGTAAATATAACACTGTCCGTATACTATGATTATAAACCTTTATCATATACTAGCTGACGCCCGCTACTCCGTACGCGTAGAATTTTAGATCCCCATATATTTTATCACCGTTTAAACCATCCCTAGACTTTCATGAATTTTTCGATTCAAGACCAAAATCAGCCTAGCCTTTCTCGAGTTTTAGCGAGACTAACAAACATCAATTGATTTTTAGGGTTCCGTACCCAAAGGGTAAAAACGGGACCCTATTACTGAGACTTCGCTGTCCGTCCGTCCGTCTGTCACCAGACTGTATCTCAAGAACGGTGATAGCTAGAGAGTTGAAATTTTCACAGATGATGTATTTCTATTGCCGCTATAACAACAAATACTAAAAATAAAATAAAATAAATATTTAAGGGGGGCTCCCATACAACAAACATGATTTTTTTACCGTTTCTTGCTCGATACTAATAACGTTGCCTTATGTTGCATAGATAATGGTACGGAACCCTTCGTGCGCGAGTCCGACTCGCACTTGACCAATTTATTATATATAAGAAGAAGAAGAGAATATAATGGTACCGATTTCACCCACACAACTAAACTTAACTAAAAAATTAAAATTGATAGTATCAACAGCACAATTCGGCAATTACAGTAAACTGATTTATATAAAAATCTGTATATCTGACTATCGATTTTTTATTAATAAAAATGTACATAACGAAATATTATAGCCATCTGAATAGTCAGATGGCTATAATATTTCGTTGTGTACTGTAGTAGATAGCTACTATATAAAAATAAGTCGGGTTTTCCTTCCTGACGCTATAACTCCAGAACGCACGAACCGATTTCCACTGTTTTGCATTCGTTGGAAAGGTCTTGGGCTCCATGAGGTTTATAGTGCATTTTTTTTTTTAAACTTTTTTTTGGTGTGGCAAAACAACGTTTGCCGGGCCAGCTAGTCGTTTAATAAAAATGTACCTACACAACGAAATTGCCAATCAATCAAAATACGCCATAATTGTTTTAGTTAGGTTTATTTGTGCATGTAGAATTGGTACCATTTATAAACGTCAACTGTAGTATAGACTAATGGCCTTATTCATAATGACTTATCGGAGGTTTAAAAGTTCGCTAAAATCGGTTCGCGAAAATTGTCAAAACTTGTTATTCACAATAGTCTTTTTACGCTAAAACGTTTATTATCTCTCCGATAAAATCTCCGTTTAAACCTCCGATAAGTCATTTCATGAATTCAATGAATAAGACCGTAATGGCCTCGATATTTTATTTGAAAAATTTCGATATGTCGCCAAAATTAAAAAACTGGCTAAGTGCGAATAGGACTCAAAAACTAGGACTACTTAAATACAAAGTAGGTGGCTACTTGGTTTTCGGTCTGAAAAAATATCGATTTTTATACCATTTCGATCAATTTCGATACTTGAAATTAAATATCGCCGATATATATCGATATAAAAAATATAATAATATCGATATTTTTTCAACAAGCCTACCTGTTAGACGTGACTGGGCTGCATACAGCATCGAACGTGATGGAGAGGATTGATAATAAATACTACTACAATCGGTTCAAGATAGAACTTTGTTTAACAAGAAGAGTCTTATCCGCCATCACCTCATGACGGCAGCCAAGCACCATTCGTTCTTGTCTATTGCTGATACAACGGCCCAGAGCGGCTAGATTAATACATTAATAGATACGTACCGTACTAATAAAAGCGTGTTAAATAAAAAATGCTCACCTGAATTAGAAATTGAACTATAAAATTTAAGTTTTGAGGCAACTTGACAAGACATAAAAGCTGTCAAAGCTGTCAACACGAACAGTGCTAGTTGGTCATAAATAATCCTTTTTAAATTTATTTCCATAGTAAACAGTGACAAAACGTTACAAAAGTGAAGAATAACTTGTACACTACTTGTGAAATTGTTTGTTGTGACTTTCATTGAGTGTTTATACTTAATTCTGCCGAGAATGTTATGCAAATCAAGACGGACAAGTGCACAGTTTTTATTTCTACCTGCTTTATTGTATTGATATAGACTTATTAAACTTCTGACTCAGGTGACAGTTGCTTCAGTATCTGTCTAATTCATTTGACAGCTGTCACTATTGGCAACCACAATACTCGGTGTTGCCAAAGCAAAATATTTTTACATTTCTACCAAAATTTGTCAGTGTTGCCGAGTTACTGCCAAGATACGTTTTATAGCGAGATTGTGATTTGTGTTCGCAATGTCAAAAATTGTAAATGAGTGCGGCTACTGCTCACGAGATATAGGCCATGACGGTTGCTTGGTGTGCAATATATGTAAGACTGCATACCATGAAAAATGCGTCTTTTCGCAGGGACGAAAGGAGTGTTCGGACTCTGAAAACTGGATATGTTCTAACTGTACGGAATCATCTCTCATGGGGACCAAGGTTGACGGCACACCCGTCCCTGTAAGCAAAAATGTCACCATCCGTCCAACTAAAAGACAAGCCCTGTCTTCTCCTAGTAATGAGAGGCCTACTGTGACTCGTGAGGACGTGCAAAACATTATGGAGGCCATTCTGGAGAAACACCTGAGTAGCTTAATGTACGAGTTTAGCAACAAAATGCGCGTTTTGCTCGACGTCGAACTCAAACCACTTAAAGAAGAAATTAAAGAATTGAAAGGGTCTATGGAGTTTGTTAATGGTCAATTTGAAGATATATTGAGAGAACACAAAATATCACAAACACGAGTTAAAAACGTCCAAGACCAAAACAAGCAAATGCAAACAGTATTGACGGATTGTCAGTCGCGTGTCAATCTCTTGGAACAAAATGTACGGTCCAAAAATATAGAAATCCAATGTCTCCCAGAAAAACCATCTGAGAACCTAATAGCGACTGTAAAGGAACTGGGAAAAGTTATTCAGTACGAAATAAAGGATGAAAACATCATTAATGTTACCAGAACTGCAAAAGCCAATCCTGATAGCACTCGTCCGCGGTCAATAGTCGTCGAATTCAACACCTCAAAGATTCGTGATTATTATTTGGCTGCAGCTATCAACTTCAATCGCAGAAATGTATCTGAAAAACTGAACAGCTCTCATTTGGGTTGCAGTGGTCCTAGAGTTCCTGTTTATGTTGTTGAACATCTATCTCCATACTACAAGGCACTACACGCCGCTGCCAGGCAAACAGCAAAAGACAAGGGTTTTAAATTTGTATGGGTCAGAGGAGGGCGCATTTTCATGAGGAAGACTGAAGGGGACAGATATGTGCTAGTTAGGGACATGAGCATCTTAGAAAACCTTAAATAATTTTATAATATTCGGTCATGTTTCGGTGTATAAAATCATCAAAATTCAATACTTTAAATATTTATTACCAGAATGTCCGTGGTTTAAGGACCAAAACTCACCTGTTTTACAGTAACATTCTTACAAGTAATTACGATGTCATTATACTTACCGAGACCTGGCTGAACTCAAGTGTTCTCAACTCTGAACTGTTTGATGATCGATATATTGTCTTTAGACGCGATAGGGAATCAACTTATTGTAAAAGGGAGGGAGGAGGAGTTTTAATTGCTGTCTCAAAATATATATCTGCTGTACGTAATAACTACTGGGAGAGTGTGTGCGAGGATTTGTGGGTTGTACTAAATTTAAATCATAAACAAGTTGCAATCTGTGCTGTCTATTTCCCCCCTCCTGTTCAAAATAATGTATTGGAGAGTTACATAGAAAATTGTAATAGAATATTCGAAAATCACTTGGGCCTTACTTGTATCTTTGGTGATTTCAACCTAAATGGTATAGACTGGTACTCTGTGAATAACAATTTAAATATCAGTACTTCGGCATTGTGTAATTTATTACTAGATTTTACTTACTTAAATAACTTAAAGCAATATAACTTAATATATAATAACAGACAAAAAATACTAGATTTGGTGCTTGCAGATGTTCCAAATTGTAATGTCTCTGCCTCTATCGATATCCTATGCCCAATAGACGCGTTTCATCCACCTCTAGATATTACAGTTCCATTAGTAAATACTCCTATTCTCAGTTCTAATCTAAATAACCGTAAGTTAAATTTTCACAGGGCTGATTACGATATTATTAATGATCAATTGTCTCAAATTGATTGGCACTTACAATTTTCCGATTGCAATGACGTTGACGCCATAGTTGCAAAATTTTATATGCTGCTCAAAGAAATTATAGATAAAACTGTACCACAGGGAAGATTAAATAATAAAACGAAATATCCTCCGTGGTTCAATAAATCACTTATCAGAAGTTTAAAAGAAAAAAATAAGGTGCGTTGTAGATTAAAGAAGTATGGTAATCCGATGGACGATATAGAATTTCGCTTACTTAGTAAGAGGTGCTCAAAACTGGCTAGGGACCTTTATAATGCATATATTGGAGATGCCGAGGATAAAATTACTCGAAATCCTAAGTATTTCTGGTCATTTATAAAGGGTAGAAAAACTGGGGCTTGTAATTATCCGAGCACAGTGACAGATGGATTTATACGAAAAACAGATGGTGAAGGCATTTGTAATCTGTTTGCGACTTCTTTTGCTAAGGTTTATGAAACCAGCTCTGTTTCCAATGATGAATGTATTGACACCGATTTCTTTAGGGTTATTGCGGGAGCTAGTTCTTTGTTGAACGATATTTCAGTTGATACTATATCTTTACAAAAAACAATGTCTGGTCTCGGTATCTTTAAAGGACCTGGTCCGGATGGGATACCTCCTGTATTCATAAAAAAATGTGCTGCATCTTTAGCGTTACCCCTAAGTATCATATATAATAAATCGCTCTCGTCTGGCAAATTCCCAAAAGAATGGAAATTCGCTAAAGTGGTACCAATTCATAAGGATGGTGACAGGGATTTGGTAACTAACTACAGACCAATATCGATTCTCTCAACCATGGCTAAGCTATTTGAGTCACTAATATATCCGTACATCGGAGCTTACTTCAAAAAGTACTTAACCCAAAATCAACATGGATTTATTAAAGCCAGGTCAACTGCCACAAACCTAGCTACCTTCGTGGAAGATGCCATAGGAGCTGTTGATAAACAGAAGCAGGTAGATGTCATCTATAGCGATTTCAGTAAAGCCTTTGACGTAGTTTCTCACAGTGTTCTAATAAAAAAACTCGCAGCATACGGGTTTTCTGGCAACTTATTGAATTGGCTGATATCCTATCTTGAGGACCGTTCTTACTTTGTTGTTATCAATGGATATAGATCCGATCTCCACAAAATAATGTCAGGAGTACCTCAGGGGTCTCACCTTGGGCCCCTATTATTTAACATATTTATTAACGATATAACGAACTGCTTTCAGTACTCAAGGGTCTACTTATTTGCGGACGATTTAAAAGTCGCTCGAGTCATTGATTCGTCTCTGGATATCACGTTCTTACAAGAAGATCTGGATAGATTATGCAAATGGTGTAGTCTCAATGGCATGTACCTTAATTTAAACAAGTGTTTTCATCTAACCTTCACTAAGAAAATACATATTATAAATTCATCTTATAAGCTTAATAGCAAAACAGTTACCAAGCAGGAGCATACAAAAGACTTAGGTGTTATCCTTGACAGAAAACTTACTTTTGTACCACATTATGATAATATTATTAAGAAATCATCAAAAACATTAGGCTTTGTTATTAGAAATTGTAAGAATTTCCGTAACCCTAGGACTAAAATAATACTCTATAACGCGTTGGTCCGCAGCTTATTGGAATACTCCTCAGTTGTATGGCGACCACATTACGCTACACACATACTAAGACTTGAAAGAATCCAAAAACGATTCTTATGGCACTTATCATACTCCGTGGGGCTTCCGAAAGGATTAAAGTATAGTGATAAATTGCAACATTTTAAAATGGTGTCGTTAGAAAAAAGGAGAACAATATTGGATTTAATATTTCTGTATAAGATCCTACATAATCGAATCGATTGTCCATCTTTATTGAGTAGCTTAAGTTTCAAAGTACCATATAACACTCCTCGCAAGCCTATTAACCTACTTATGCCTCCATTTCGTAAAACTGTGCTCGGATACAACTCTCCAGTACCTAGACTCAGTAGAGTACTTAATCAATTTATAGGTCCAACTGATATTTTTTCCGTCGGACTCCGTAACTTTGTCAAGCTGGCTCACACTAATATTAAATTATAACATGAATTTTGTCTTACATGAAGTGTGTTCTTTGTAAGTGTTATTGTTTTGTTTGATTTCTATTTTGTTGCTATTTGATTATTCTTGTATATTTTTTTTGTTGACATACATTATTGTGCATGTGGTGTTCATCTGTAATTGGTTGTGCATTTAGCTAAGTTATTATGTTTTTACCACTTGTTTATGTATTATTGTAACAACTGTAGGTGAACCAAATAAATAAATAAATAAATAAATAAGACATACATTAAATAAACGCGCTCACATACACTAGAATAGATAATAATTTAAATTCCTACACAGAATAACATTAAATTAATTTTATTGCTTACTACGTACTTACAATACCTAATAATAATAAATATTCACAAACCACAGTTTATATATAAACAGTATGGAAAAAAATATTATCCGTGTGGTGACGGATTAAGAATACAATTGTCACCACACTATTTTCTTCCTTGGGTGTTGTAAAAGCTAAGGGATATTGTACACAGATAACATCCTCTGTAAGAGAGGGAAAACTCGATGCTAAACCCTATGCCAACACGTTTTTTGAAGTGAAAACTTCTTTAGCGGCGTTGAGCACTTTTTCTGTAATGGGTATAAAATCTTAAACTCGCGTCAGGACACGTGACCTGATCGAAAAAGCGTAAGACGGATGGAGAGTAGACAGCTATCCCCTCTCTACGGCGCAGCGAAAATGTATGCCTGGGCCTACTGTTTCTTTAATAGATAGAGTGGTTCAAGAGGATGGCTTTTGTACCTATAATATAACAAGGTTTTTGAAGTGAATACTTCTTTAGGCGCGTTGGGCGTTTTTGGAGGGAAAAAACTTCTTTTTAGTTCGCGTCACCGACATGCTAATCTGTGCATCCCTGCTATGCTATCGGTCGGTCGCAAGTTAATAAGTTAATAGTTTTCACTTCTATCCGCAGTCCCCATGACTGCCTGTTTTTTTTTGTTTGTTACCTCATAACTTCTGGGCGAAGCGATTTTAATGATTCTTTTTTTTATTTGAAAGCTAGTGACCTGATTCTGCGTGGTGACGGATTAAGAAAACAAGTGTCACCACCCCATCTCCTCCCAAGGGTGATGTAAAAGTCAGCTAAGGGATATTGCGCAGAGATAACACCCTCTGTGTGAGACGGAAATCTCGAAAATAAACCTGTGCCAATACGCCGGTCAGCGCGGCACAGAAGACCATAATCCCTCCCAAAGTGGAGGAGACCCGTGCCCAACAGTGGGACGTAAATGGGCTAGAGAGAGAGATCTAGTCCGATAGGCACCAGGTCAGGATCTGATGATTATCTCCTGAGAAATCAGGGAAAACCCTCGAATTTCAAAGGCGCATGAAGTCGGTAGAACTTTTTTTAAAATACTCAATTTTTAGTTTTTGAACTAAGAAAATTATTTCGTTATCTTTACATATTATAAAACAAAGTTGTTATTTTTGTATGTATGTCCCTATGTGAGCTTAAATTTTCAAAACTAAGCAACAGATTTTGATGCGGTTTTTTACTAGATAGAGTGGTTCAAGCAAGAGGATGGCTTTTTGCAGGTAAGTATAATTTATTAAGGCAAGGCCAAACCAACGCGTTCAATTCGCGTCCGCAGTGGCCACAGAGTACATTACTCGTATATATAGGGTACGTGCACGGTGGCGATCAGTTGTTGCGTACAAGTTCGAACGCAACTTGTACGCAACAACTGATCGCCACAGTGCACGCCACCGCGGACGCGAATTGAACGCGTTGGTTTGGCCTTAGCTTTAGGGCTTGGTCTCTACATTCCATGCGTGCAACAGCTAGTAACATATATATAGTAGACTAGCTGTGCCCTGCGGTGTTACCTGCGATAAAAGGGATATAAAATCTGTTCGGGTTTTATCATCCCACAACATTGTATTTTTTTTAGGTAAAAAGAAGCCTTTATGTTCTTCTGATGTCTAAGCTACATTATTGTAAAGTCTCATTAAAATCCATTACATTCATGGACATTTCACACAACATCCTCTGGTCCCAAGCTAAGCTTATATGCTTGTGTTATGGGTACCAGAATACGGATATACTACATAAACTACTTTTCTTTTGTAAATACATACGTATAATAAATACATAGAAACACCCAGACGCAGTACAAACATTTGTTTGACAGTTATAAATATCACACAAATGATTGTCCCAAGCGGGAATCGAACCCGCGACCTCGTGATCGGCAGTCCGTTACATGAACCACTCCACCACGAAGCCTGTCAAATAGTTTTCATTCA
The DNA here is from genome assembly GCA_916999025.1 of Orgyia antiqua. NCBI lineage: Eukaryota > Metazoa > Arthropoda > Insecta > Lepidoptera > Erebidae > Orgyia > Orgyia antiqua. The sequence goes on from OU779874.1 coordinate 2,214,592, forward strand.
TTCATTCCGTAGTTTTTGTGTGAAAGAGTAACAAACATCCAAACATCCATACAAACATTCACCTAAATAATTACTAGCTGTTGCCCGCGACTTCGTATGCGTGAAATTTAGAAATCAAACCTTAGCAAACAGAAGTCTACAATAACACTCGATAGATGGCGTTGTACCGTTTTTTAAATCGCGCTATATTTTCGTTCCACACATTATCACATAAGCTCGTCAAAATTTCTTGAGTGTCATTATCTCGTTTCCACATATAGATATACATACACATGTAGATACTTATTATATTACTTAGATAGTAGATTCTCTATTTACACTAATTTACAGTATTTACTTACGTTTCCATACTGTTTTAACTCACCTATGATTTATCTACTGTGGAGTAATCTAAAATTGCTTCCTGCGCAAAAACACTAAACTCAGCACGAATTAAAACTTTATTGGCATCAAAATAATCGTTATTTGAGTTACTTACCAAAAAGTTAAAAGACGACTATACTATTTAAAAGGTACGACAGCTAGCCACGCTCCATATGAAAATATACTTAGACATTGTACTCCGCTGTTTTCTTCGTGGATATTGCCTCTAGACCAACGAGTTTTTTTCACAGTGTCTAGGTCTTACATAATAATATCTATGCTTAGCTTCTTTTTTTTTCTGAAAATGGTCCCCTGAACCTAATTTTTAAAATTTATAGGTGAAATCTGGCTAATCTGTAGTTGTCTCTTTAGGAGAGGCACTCAGGAACAGAAATAGCAACAGATATATATAGCAATACTGGCAATACCTAACACAAATACCTTAATTCTGATTTTACCGGCTCTAGAATAAGCTCTTAACAATCCGTCCGTCTATCCATCATCAGGCTCCTCGTGAACCGTCTTAGTTATGACGCTATAATAACAAACAGGTAGGTACCAACCAAAACTTGTGGTAGCAGTGCAAAACCTCCCGATTTATCGGGAGATCCATCCACTTTGAGTGATTAGTTAGCGATGTGAGTGAGTGAGTGAAACATAGTTTAATTTCTTATTTTAGGATGATATATTAATTTTAGATCATAGGTAGGAACACAAAAATGAAAAAAAAAAAAACCTAATAGATTTATTGCGCCATCTGTATATAAAGTTCTCGTTTATCTATTACATCGGCATCGGCATCGGCATCGGCGTCTGCGTATGGTCGTTACGCTGCTCAAATCCCGACGTATCGGTGCTGAGTCTGTTTTTATAGGCTTCGGCGTCGGCATCGGCGTCGGCGTCGGCGTCACCGTAGGCATCGGCGTTGGCGTCGGCGTCGCCGTAGGCATCGGCGTCGGCGTCGTCGTCGGCGTCGGCGTCGTCGTCGGCGTTAGTTTTTAGCAAATCTTTCATGTGATGTGGTAATAAATTACAAGTTTTTTTGGATTTTTATCAGTACTATGTAGGCTTGGTCATGTCAAATTTCAAGTCTCTGGGATAGTGGGAAGTACCCTGTAAATTTTGATTCCCTAGCGAAAGTTGAAAATACTCAAAAATGGCTGTAATTCGGTTATATCTTCTGAATGCGTTGACCTAAATTATTGATTGTATCTTTTGCAGCAAGGGACCGCATAGATAATATTGATGTAGGCCCTTAAATCCTCTGTCGGGAAAAAACGAAATGACTTTCCGAACAACCCAATATATATTAATGTCAATACATTTGATTGACAATCGCTATTTTATCATAATTACAATAAACAATGGACAGATGTAAGCATCAGTAAATAAGGATTATTAATCTTATTTTAGTTTATGGTATTTAGATTCTTGCATACCTAAATAAAATAAATAAATAATTATAAATGCATAAGTTGATAAAAAATGCTATGCAATAGCTTTACCGCGACAGTCTCCGAGTGCCACACATCTTATTTTTTAATTATAATTTTTATTTGAGTAGCCATAGTACTTATCGCAAAATAATCAAATTGAATTGAATAGTAAAATTGCCACCAATACCAGCTCCTGTATGATGAATGCTTGTAGGTATAGAAATATAATTCTATACAATTAATTTGTTATTTTATGATCTGAAGTATCTAGTCTTTTCTGTTTTTTCTATTATTTTTCATAGTAGTGATAGCAATTTTGTAGTGTTTGAACCACTGTTCATCGGGTGCGGGTGGTAAGTAGTGTCTTTCAGATTTAGTTTAATAACATCTTTAAAATTCAAATTTCTTATACAAAAGGTTGCCGCTAATCACAGAAACTTTTGTTCTGATTAAAAACATTCTCTTAGTGTGGGATAGTACATTTATTGAGAAACCGACGGTCTGCAACCAGGCAGTATCTCTGGAGCTGAAAATTTCCTTTATTTTGAGTTCCGTTATTTAGGGTTAAACGGGTAAACCGCATCAAAATCCGTTGCATAGTTAGAACATATAAACTCACATAGGGACATACATGCAACAATAACGACTTTGTTTTATAATAAGTAAATATTTATCTATGTAGCAGGTGAAGCAAGATAATGGACATCTGGCAACCAACCAACTTGAATTATTCGTGATCGGCGAATACTTATTTCACTGCCTGCACATCATTCGGTTATGTATACCTCAACTTATTGGCAACTCTCTTTAATGATTCCAAAAGTAAAAGATCAGAAGAGAAGATAGATAGAGACGAGGAAAACAGCAAAGTAGAACAAAAAATAGAGGATTATTCAAATAATAATAAGGAATCATATGATTTCATTGTGGTCGGTGCAGGCGCTGCTGGTTGTATTGTGGCTAATAGACTAACTGAGAACAGAAAATGGAGGGTAAAGTATTATTCTATTCTCTTAATCTGTCTTTAAGTTTTTTAAGGGTATCGGGTTGAAGATCAAATAAATATTTCGATAATAATTCTTTACATTTTCATTCCCAGCGTGCTGTAAAAGCCAGCTAAAGGATATTGAACACTCTTGGTCAGCGCGGCATAGGAGACAAAAATTCCTCCCAAAATGGAAAAGGACCGTGTCGAACAATAGAACTTTAATGGGTTGAAGAGAGAAACAGAGAGAGTTCTTTTTACCGACAGTCAATCAATTCTCAAAATTTCAAATCATTATAATATATCATAATTCAATATTGCAATCACTTCCAAAGATTTCGTAATTGATCTTTACATAGATTAAGATATACAGGGTGTGGCGTAATTAATGGATAAGCCTGTGCCTGTGGATAAGCCTCCTACTGCGCTATACGAATATGTATATTTTTAATTAATCCTATGTATGGTCTTGAAAAAAATGGCATAAGTCATGTTTTTCATAAAATGACTACTTTCACTAACCAATTCTGCTACTGTTGCCACAATTTTCAAAAGTTTTGCTTTCTGTTTTTTTTATAATACAGCTTAAGAGTTGAATTATTGCAAGCAATAAAGAATTCCCTATTCGTAATACAAATTTTTTGAAAATTATGCATGAAATATCAAAAAAGGGTTATTGATTATTCAATTTGTTGACTTTGTACATCGTCTAGCTTAAAAAATCTTTATGGGAGTTGATTTGCCCAATATCTTAAAAACATGCTTGTTTTATGCAGTTTCCGAAATGGTATAATACTTATTATAATACTTATTAAGTTTGATGTGATATTAAAGAACCAAATGACACTCGTAAAAAAATGTTCTTATTGTGATTTAATTAATCAAATTAATACTGTTAACTTAAACAAACTGTCAGTGGTATTTTAACTTATCTGTCTGAGTTTACCAGTGGGAATGTTAGTCGTTGAAAAAAAATAACAACTTATTTTATTTTTTTTATTCTAAAGATGCAAACACTACATAAATTTTATTTTACAAAAAATGTTCGAAATGGCGGCCACCTGCGGCTATGCAGGCCCTGCATCGACGGATAAATGACCGCTTTAGGCGTCGGATGAAGCCGGAGCTCTTGATTTCATCAGCGGCTTCAAAAATCAGGGCCTTTAGTTGTTCCAGGGATGCTATTTCTTTTTTATACACTTTTTCTTTTAAACACCCCCAGTAAAAAAAGTCTAGAGGGTTCAAATCAGGGGACCTTGGTGGCCACAAAATGGGACCCAAACGACTTATCCACCTCTCATTGTACTCATCATTGAGGTAGTTCCGTACAATTCGTGCGTAGTGAGCGGGACAACCATCATTTTGTAACCAGCAGTTTTCTGGCACATTTAAACTTTGTAATAGTTCCGGCAACGTATTTTGCAGAAAATTTAAATAATTGGGACCTGTTAGTGTCTCGGATAGTTCGACGGGCCCAACTATTTGTCCATTTAAAATTCCTGTCCAAAGGTTCACTTTAAACTGGACTTGAGCTCGGTCTTGCCTTATGTTTCTCGGATTGGTTGCCTGCCAACTATGAAGATTGTGCATGTTGACGTAGCCATTTCTTTTACATGATGACTCATCGCTCCACAGTATTTTGTCAAAAAACGCCGAATCTTCGCGTATTTTTCGCAACATGACGCGACAAAATTGGACTCTAGGCTCATAGTCTCGTGTCATTAGTGTTTGCACCCTTTGATAGTGATACGGGTGAAGCTCATGCCTGTGCAGAATTCTGCCCACAGTACGCGTATCTACACCGGTTCCTCTACTTAACTCACGAATTGATAACTCTGGATTAGCACGCACAGCTTCTAGAACTTCGTCATCACGATGTCGTCGAGGTCTGCCTTCCGAAGCACCACCAACACCGGTACCAGGCATTCGCCCTTCGCTAAAAGCGATGTGCACACGTGTAAACACCCGGTAGTCTGGGTGTCGCAAATCGGGGTATCTTCGACGATATTCGCGTGCAGCTTCATTTGCATTGCAGTTACACAGGCCGTAAATAAGATGCATATTTGCATACTCTTGAGGAGTGTACGTATGACGCGGCATGATCAGTAGTCCAGGGATATGTAGAAGTCGTCGATAATATCACAATTGTCCAATTCGTATAGCAAAAACAGAGTCCGTAGTACATAAGCCAAATTCACGTCACAATAACAAACACGATAGAGCAAACGATATGTGCGCAAGAGACGATAGTCAAAAGAGCACTAACTTTGTTAAACAAGTTCAAAAGCTGTTTTGTTGTTTGTGAGAATAATAAAAATCTATCTCTGTCGCACAACTGTTATTTACCTGACATCAAAATGCTTTGTCTCTGTCTTATGATAAGACTAACCGTCTGGATTTGCCGTGCGATAAACAACCACAAGTAGTTGACTTAGAGTCGTTATCTGCTTACCCTATTCATGGTGGATGACTACCTGCTCCCGAGCACCCAAAAAAGGGTCCATTGTGAATGACTACCTGCTCCGGAGCACACAAAAAAGGGTCCATTCAAACTGTTTACAAAGACATGTTTAAGATAAATTAATAATTCTGTTAAAGAAAATTAGGGTATTTTTTTACAACTGTCGTTTTTTTTAAAACCTCGTGAAATGTAATAAGTATTATACCATTTCGGAAACTGCATAAAACAAGCATGTTTTTAAGATATTGGGCAAATCAACTCCCATAAAGATTTTTTAAGCTAGACGATGTACAAAGTCAACAAATTGAATAATCAATAACACTTTTTTGATATCTCATGTATTTTTTCCCAAAATTTGTATTACGAATAGGGAATTCTTTATTGCTTTCAATAGCTCACCTCTTAAGCTGTTTTATAAAAAAAACAGAATGCAAAATTTTTGAAAATTGTGGCAACAGTAGCATAATTGGTTAGTGAAAGTAGTCATTTTATGAAAAACATGACTTATGCCATTTTTTTCAAGACCATACATAGGATTAATTAAAAATATACATATTCGTATAGCGCAGTAGGAGGCTTATCCACAGGCACAGGCTTATCCATTAATTACGCCACACCCTGTATATAAATAAGACTCAAGATAATAAATCATCATCATATCAGCCTTTTACCAGTAGCATCAGCAGCAATGTCATTTCGCAGCCTGTGGTTCGCTTACCTTCTGCTCCACTTCACAAGGTCTTCGGCATTTCTGACTCTGAGACCATTGGCACACATAACCACTTCTTAGGCCTACCCTTTAGGCCTGTGCATTTCTCTTACATAAATTGCCGATCTTCGCAGAGTGAGCATGCCTAGGTAGGTAGGTACTCTCTTGCAGTTTATGACGAAGCAGTTCCTGAGCGGTGACTCCACGACACACATCCAGTGCAGCATTTTCATAACAGTGCCGCATTTCCGGCTCTTGTCGACAAACGAAAACGTGACGTTTTGTTTGGTTTGTACATAATGTCATGTCTAGGTGCTGTTGTTAGAAGCTGGACCGGAACAACCTGCGGTGACTACTGTTCCTGCACTGTCCTCTGCTCTACTCGGCTCTAGCATTGATTGGGGTTTCAAGACAATTGTCGATGGAAGGACATGCCTTGGTAGACCTGGAGGAAGATGTAGCTGGTCAAGGTAATGTATTTCGTTACTTTTTATAAAGAGCAGGTCACGGTTTGATGTTTAAGAGGTCCTGGGCACTTTAAGATTATGGGGCTGCTATAGACTATCGGTAATCATTTTATCAAAGATTAGGGACTAGAGGCCAATAATACCATGCACCCAGTATGCTCAACGCAGCAAGACGGGCCTGTATAGAAGATCGAAAAGCTTTGTATTAGAATTACTATAGAGAATTGTGGAGATCTTCACCTAAATTCCTGCCTGCGCCCATTATTTGCATGTTTTTGTAACGTTTAGTTACAAAATTTTCATCAGCTACTCAGCCTATTACTATCTCAATGTTTGAGCGTGCCTTCTCCACTTCGAAATGATTTTTTATCTACCAGTGTTGCCACCTCTTACATTAATTACGCATCGACATCGATTGTTCATACTTAAAATTAAATTGTCAATGTCTTGCTGTGGTATGAGGTCCCATGTTGTTTGCAGGTGTCTATAAAGTTGCTGTTCCGTTGTAAAATTTCCCGGCAAATTTCTCATAGCTTTCCTTTGCAACATGTCCCAGACATGCTCGATTGGATTTAAGTTAGGCGATTATGCAGGCCAATCCAAAACTTGAATATCTTGGTTTTGGAAAGCGGCTGACACCAGTCGCGGCGTATGGGAAGGAGCATTATTGTGTATGAGCAAAAATTCCTGGCCCATTTATATTCTTTGCAGAACAAGAAAAGGCTCGATTACCTCCTCGTTGTATTTTTGTGCAGTCATGCTGCCTTGAATCAAAACGAGGGGAGTTCGTCCGCCAAGGCGAATTCTTGCCCACACCATGATTGTCCCACCTTGGTACGAGTGGACTTCCAGAGGGTGCCGTAGATGGCTAAATCTCCAAACCTAGACTCATCGGTGAACAGCACCAAAGACCATTGTTCGTCACTCCATAGTAAATGTTCCCGAGCCCACGATAGCCGCCGATCGCGATTGCTACGTCGCAATGCTGGAACACGTAGCGGTCTTCGAGCATGAAGACTAACTTCATGTAACCTCCTTCGCACGATTTGGTCACTTAGGAGTAGCTGGTGGTCCTCCTGGAGCCTTTGTACTAGTTGCATTGCTGTGATATTGGGTTGTCTTTTGGCGGTCAATTGGAGAAATCGATCCTGTCTTTGCGTCATACACGTCACACGATATCTACCTATATCGTGTCGATATCCTACGTTCCCAGCAGTGGTATTCAGTAAGAAAAAGTGAAGTGAATTTTCAGTGAATCTTGATCACGTGACAATCGCTCCTCTATTTTTATTGGAGGAGCGTTGTCACGTGATCAAGATTCACCGAAAATTCACTTCACTTTTTCTTACTGAATACCACTGCAGTACTGCGATAACGTGACCACAACCTTGATATCACGTTTTGGCTAGTGTGTAGAGCCTCAGCAACGACGCGTTGAATTGCACCATTTTCTAACATGCCCACGGCACGTAACATTTCATCTCGACTCAAATGACGACGTGACATGAATTTTAGAGCTCACAAGCTACGATCAATAAAATAAATACAATTTAATCACTTTTCATTAATAAATGTTAATAAAACAATTTTAATTTTTCTTGCCGTAACCGTAACAAATTACTAAAAAATTTTCCGTGGTATGTATATTGTTTTTCTTCTTTTTTTTAATTTTCATTTAAAAATTTCGAAAATATAATAAAAAAGGTTTCAAATAGAAAGAAAAGAAAGAAAGAAATTTTTATTTTTCCAACAGCGTTTACAATATATAAATACACAAAACAAAAAAATAAGTAAAACAAAATTAGTAAGTAAAAAAAAAGCTTATATTTAATAGCTTGCTGGAAAAAATGGAACGCTGCTCAGCTATCGTTGTGAGATGGAAGCGTGACCATCACACAACGCTGATTTTCAGCAGCGTCCATATGTTACTCTGTCATCTGTCGGACCGTCGTCGGACGACAACAGAAGGATGATATAAATTATTTCGTAAAAAAATATTAACTACACAAAACAAAACACACAATATTATACGATACACTGAAAACAAAACGAAGTGTAAATAAAAACTTTATGACAATATTACTTACACCGAGAAGCCACGCCATAGACAAAATGAATAGCAAAAAAAAGAGACAGAAATAAAAAAATAAATCGAGAATGGCTTCAGCGGATAACCTCAAAAAATTTTCACAGCAAACTTATGTACTATGCCGTTCAAATGAGAATAGGATTAACCCCGCGTCATGTTGTGACATAATAGCTGTCAATTCAAACAATTTTAGTAGGGTCAGCAAAACAAGATATTTTTTTGATATAATTTACTTATCACCTTATCGTTATCTTTTACTCATTTTCGAGCAATTAGCGAGATAAATGCAATTACAAACAATAGCAAATCGAGACAAATACAAAATGAAAACACTAACAAACAAAAACTGCGACAAATAACAAAAAAAAATATTTATTTGACGGGGAACAAGCAAATAGCTAACAGCATAAAAAATAAAACTTAGGCAAGCTTCAAAACTTCAAACAATGACAAAATGGCGGTTGGTAGTTGAATATAATATTATCTTCTCCAACGACGAAATATTGAAATAAATTAGTTTTCCTTTTTATTAATGTTAGAAGTATTATCCCTCAAAAAGATATTAGATATTTTTGGACTTAGAATAACTAAGATAAGACAAAACATAAAAAATAATTTATTGATTCGCAAATAAAGTTTCGTTGCTGTCAGTACTTTTCAAATCACTTTGACAGATAGCCAATCCTATTCTCATTTGAAACGTATTAGTAAATAATTAACAGGTATTGAAATAAAAACACAGCAAGAACTAATTTAGTGAGATAAAGTGACACTGTTTATGTGAATACAGTATTATTCAAATGCCACCAGGTAAGGAAGTTACAATGAGTCATTACAATAGCTAATAAAATAACCTAAGTAGGCAAAATATTATAGCCCCGTGTAAACTGCAAGTCCAGTAAACCTAATTAAGTATATACAAAAATTATAGGTACAATTGAAGAAGATGGAAAGGGCACAGGCATTGCAGCAGTACACAACCAACCCCCAAAAAAGAAAAAGGCAAGATAAAAACGTGTGCGAGAGTATATAAATAATAAAAAAATTAAAAGTATATAAAAAAGTATTAAAAAAATAATAGTATTTAAACTTATACGAAAACTACTTAATAAGATTTATTACATATAAAGTCGCATAATAAATTAGGATTAAGATATCCCTAGATTTTGTTGATGCGTGTATATTTACTTCACGTTTGTAGGATACTATGTGTTACATGTATTTTATTTATTTATGTGTTTTGTTATTTATTTATGTATTTTATTTATTTTATTTTTATTTATGTGTTACATGTATTTTATGTATTTTATTTACATGTATTGTATTTATAGTGTTACAGACGTCTATAGGCTACGGTAACCGCTTTCCACCAGGCGGGCCGTACGCTTGTTCGCCACCGCAGTAGTATAAAAAAAAAAAAACTATGTATGTACGTTGTATTTGTAGGATTATCAAAAATTTTCTCCACTGAAAATTATCAAATTTTCAATAGGCACAAGTTTAATGTTAAAATATTTTTTTATTTTAAGTAAGTAGAAGTTTAGTTTTATTGAACAACTTAAATTACAAATCACTAACAAACAAAAACACACACACAGATTTTTTTCAAATTTACAAAAGAAATATAAAAATATTAATAATTAACAATCAAAAATTCAAATATATATACTCGTATCTACTAGCTGACACGGCAAACGTTGTTTTGCCATACTAAAAAAAAAAGGTTTGAAAAATAGATGTTGGCCGATTCTCAGACCTACTGAATATGTATACAAAATTTGAGATGAATCGGTCAAGCCGTTTCGGAGGAGTACGGTAACTAACACTGTGACACGTAAATTTTATATATTAGAAGAAGATGTACAAATAGAGAAAAAAAAATTTAATAATGTTTCCACCAATGGCTAATTGATATAAAAAAATAAAGACTTTAAAATTTTCATAATTTATCACATACCTATGTCCGTAATCCGTCTCTGAGATAACAGGTAATAAAGTTTACATACATACGTACGTACATATGTATAAGATACGCACGAAAAACATACCTCTTTTTTGACAGCCGGCAACAAGATAAAAGATAAACTACACAAATTTGTATAACTAGCCGTATCCTATCTTGCCCTGCATTTCCAATAATCTAAAATAAAAGATACTCCTCTTTCACCAATCATTAATGTTGGAGCTTCAGCGTTACCACGTACAATTAGAGGCATTACAGAAGCATCTATAACTCTCAGACCAAATATACCATACACTCTCAATTTTGAATCTACAACTGCAGTTTTATCCCACTTTGGTCCCATTTTACATGTACCTACAGGATGATACAGTGTAAACGTATTAATTCTAGACAAACAAATAAAATATTCTCTAGTACCCCATTCGTAATCATTGCAATCAGGAATTGGTGTTTTATCAAAATATGCTCCATATTGCTTAAACACTTCAGTTTTGTCTAAATCAAGTACAATTTTAATACCTTTCATTATAGTTTCAAAATCTTTTGGATCATCAAGATAATTTGGATATATCAATGGCGCTCCGTTTGGATTTGTTGAATTTAATAAAATTTTACCTCTGCTTTTCGGAGTTAGATTAACTACAAAGACTGTGATTGCATCATAATAGCATATAGGCAGTAATGGAGGAGCTGATAATTCATTTAATATAGAACCTAACGTAAATAATTGGATATCTGGTGCTTCTAACTTAGAGTCTGTCTTTATAAACGCAACTACAACTGGTCCAGCCGATGACAAAGGCCCATGTTTCTTCTTCATTTGATTATAATCTTGTATTTCTTTTAAAATTTGTTCAGGTTCAATCAATGTTGACGTTATATTCGAAAGCTTTATTGGGTATCCGGTGAATGTGACATGGTCTTGTAGATTATCACCAACTGGCAAATCTTGTATTAGTGGTATCTTCATATCCGAAAGATGTTTCTCAGGTCCTATGCCTGACAACATTAATAGTTTTGGGGAGTTGATGCTACCCGCACTAACGATAACTTCTTTTTTAGCAAATGCTGTATAAATTTTGCCATTTTTAATATATTCCACACCGTAAGCTATTTTCGTATCATTTATTAGTATTTTGGTCACTTCAGATTTAACTTTGACTATAAGATTTGTTCGATTGTAACGTATTGGCTCTATAAAAGCCTTGTATGCTGATACTCTTTCACCGTCCTTTGTAAATGTTTCCCAAATCATTTCACCTTGTTGAAATTCTCCATTGCAATCTTTATTTCGTCGAACCCCTATTTCATTGTAAGCTTTCTCTAACATAATAGTCGCCTTGTCTATGTATGGAAATCTGGATACTGGCATTTCACCATTAACGCCGTGGTATTTGCAATTTTTGATAAAAAGATTATTTTCTGATTTCTTGAAATATGGGAGCACCTGTATAATATTTCATTTTAGTACATACATATTTTTATTTTATCTAACTACTGTAAATTATTAACATTTACTGTAAATTAAACCACTTTTTAAGGATATAGACGCGTATATTTGTTTTACATTATAGGCTCTAAAATTTAAAACAAACGCGTCTAAATCCGTAAATAGTGGTTTTATTCGAATAAATGATTCGCGTAAGTGTTGGAATATATTATGGAAAGGTAAACCATATTGTTGTGAATATACCTTTATATTATGATTATTTAATAATTTCGTTCTCGTATTCCTATGCTATGAACTTAAGAATTTGAATACCTACTTACTTTTTCATAACTCCATTCAGGGTTTCCCAATGAAGCCCATCCATCATAATCTGCCTTGTTACCTCTGATATATACCATATAGTTGATGGAAGTAGAACCACCCATTACTTTACCTCTGTAAGTATAATAATTAGCTTAGACTTTTTCTCTTTCTCCAGCCTGTTAACGTCCTACTCTTGGATTCGGGCCTTCTCCACTTTGGGAGGGACTATAGTCTACTGTACCGCGCTAACCAGGCGTGTTGGCACTAGGTTTATTTCTGAGGATTCCGTCTCTCGCAGATAATGTTTTTTGATAACAATATTCCTCAACTGGCTTGTACAGCATAATCGTAAGGAAAAAGGGTGGCGACACTTGTTTTTTTAATCTTGCTGCTGAAGTTAAGAACTAGTAAACATGCTCAAAAAGGATTTTTTTAAATGGGCGTAGTTATTTCCTAACTCAAGATATAAAAAACTTTTTGATGCCTATATACGCGTGGAATTTAATAAACTTTTCCCGTTTTTGCAACATTTTTCACTACTACTTCGCTCCTATTGGTCGCAGCGTGATGTTATATACCTTATAGCCTTCCTCGATAAATGTACTATCCAACACTGAAAGAATTTTTCTAATCAGACCAGTGGTTCCTGAGATTAGCGCGTGCAAACAAACAAACTCTTCAGCTTTTTAATATTAGTATAGATAGTATCAACAAATATACATACATAATCTGCGAAAAATATAACTCCTAATAGCGAACTCATTCTAGCTATTACTGTTTCTGAGATACAGCCTGATGACAGACTAACAGACGGATGTACAGCGAAGTCTCAGTAATAGGGTTCCGTTTAACTTTTTGTTATGGAACCCCAAAAATGTAAAGAGCTTTACCTTGCCATTTTACATCTTCCATCTGGACTTCCTTGACAAATCCTGCTATTGGGCTCCATACTGTACTTCCAGTCGATGTTGGAGAGCTGTGGTATATTCGTCAGACCAGGTACTAATGTCACATCGGGCTGTTCATCACCAGCTTCTAGTAGCAGAACCTGAAAACAACGAATACGAATACTAACTACGAATACTTCTGAAGACTTTAGATAAAGATAAGATAATTCTTTATTTCGACATTAGCGGGTGATAGATGACAGGCGGCGTGGAATGTTGAGACGGATGGGTGGGGTAACAAGGAAAGACAGTATGAAAGTAGCGCCCGTGAATGAAAAGTTGAGAAGCGTGCGTCAGTCTTTGTATAGACATGTAATGAGACAGAATGAGAGCGGAATTTGTAAGAAAGTTTTAAATATGAAAGTTGATGGATGTAAGGCCAAAGACAGGCAAAGAAAAGATGAATGGATCGTGTGAAAGAGGATATGTAGGGTCAGTATTTATGATTTCATTGTGTGCAAGAAGAGGCGTGTCAGCAGATCTACGAATGTAAAAAGACGATTGTTCTCGCCACCTATATAAGTTATTATTATAATCAAATATATGGAGTCGCAAATAAACGCCTAACAAGTCCGGACGTATTTCATTTTATCCTCTAACCGACGACACATATATGCCTAAAGATATATTGGATGTAAATTCACAGATGTCGTGTGACCTCTGTAACGCGCAACATGATCTCTTCCATCATACTCCTCTGAGTATGGTGGAAGAGAACATGTTGCGCCAAATAATTGGGAGAAAGGGCAGGGAATGATGATGAGATGACAGACATGGACTAGTGGTAGATGGGCCGGTGATGTTTATATTTTTCATACAAATGTTTGTATGTATGCATCTGGATGTTTTCTATGTCAGTCTCTTTCCAGTCCCTAGACGTCCTACTCTTGTGTATTGTAATAGCACAGGGTTCATTTTAGAGTTTTCCGTCTCTCACAGAGCATGTTATATTGATCAGTGAACAAAGCCTCTAAGCTGCCTTTTACAGCACGTTAAACCTTCAATCAAGATTAAGAATACAAGTGACACCACCCATTTTCTTTCCTAGAGTGTTGTAAAAGCCAGCTGAGGAATATTGTACACAGATAACATCCTCCGTGAGAGATGGAAAACCCTATGCTATGCCAACACGCCTGGTAAGCGGGGAAGTGTACTGTTAGACCCTAATCCCTCTCAAGTGGAGGAGGCTTGCGCACAACTGCAAACGTTAATAGGCTGGATATAGAGAGAGATGAATATATTATAATTTATAATGATGGTAACGTTACGGAACCCTTCTTACGTGAGTCTATCTTTTACTTGGCTGAATCTATAAGTAATCTATACATACTTAATATTATGAAGCTGAAGAGTTTGTTTGTTTGTTTGTACGCGCTAATCTCAGGAACCACTAGGCCGATTTGAAAAATCTTTCAGTGTTAGATAGGGCATTTATGGAGGAAGGCTTTAGGCTATAGAACATCTACCTACGACCAGTAGAAGCGAAGCAGTAGTGAAAAATGTTGCAAAAACGGGGGAAAATTTCTAAATTCCACGCGGAAGGTGTCGCGGGCAACAGCTAGTCAATTATGGGGCTGAGAGTTTGTTTGATTGTTTGTTTGAACGCGCCAATCTCAGGAACCACTGCTCCGATTTGAAAAATTCTTTCATTATTGGATAGTACATTTATCGATGAAGGCTATGTAACATCACGCTGCGACCAATAGGCGCAAATAATTAGTAAAAAATGTTACAAAAATTGGTCAAGTGCGAGTCGGACTCGCGCACGAAGGGTTCCGTACCATTATCTATGCAACATAAGGCAACGTTATTAGTATCGAGCAAGAAACGGTAAAAAAATCATGTTTGTTGTATGGGAGCCCCCCTTAAATATTTATTTTATTTTGTTTTTAGTATTTGTTGTTATAGCGGCAATAGAAATACATCATCTGTGAAAATTTCAACTCTCTAGCTATCACCGTTCTTGAGATACAGCCTGGTGACAGACGGACGGACGGACGGACGGACGGACGGACAGCGAAGTCTCAGTAATAGGGTCCCGTTTTTACCCTTTGGGTACGGAACCCTAAAAAAGGGGAAAATTTACTAAATACCCCGCGTACGGAGATCGCGGGCAACAGCTAGTTATACAATATAATTGATTAAATATATAATATGGTCTTATTCATAATGACTTATCGGAGGCTTAAAAGTTCGCTAAAATAGGTTCGCGAAAATTGTCAAAACTTGTTATTCATAATGGTCTTTTTACGATAAGACGTTTATTATCTCTCCGATAAAATCTCCGTTTAAACCTCCGATAAGTCATTATGAATAAGACCATAAGTAATTATATTAAATACCTTCCATTGTTTATTCTCAGATAATCTGTTAGCAACAACACATCCTCCAGCACCTACTCCCACCACTATGAAGTCATATACTTCTTTATCTAGAGAATCTTCTATGTTCTTAACTGTTCCATGGTTTTCCTCATCTCTTCTTATCTGTTCTTGTATTCTTCTATCCTTGGAATCACCAAAAAGTTGCACCAGTAGGTTTAGATACACCATCCCAAATGATGAGCATACAGTTATGTTGGGATTCGCTGGACACACCTCTGATAAGTTTAAAGGTTGCCACTCCATGGCATTAACTTGCCCAGATCTTCGGTAGCTATTTAAATCTTGGGAGCAAAAAGAAATTCATGAAAGATTTCTATAATAATGTTTACATTTGACTGTCTACGTGTGTATGCCTGTCTACGTGGGATTTTCCGTGTGGTGGCGGATTTTCCGTGTGGTGACGGATTAAGAATTCAAGTGTCATCATCCCATCTCCACCCAAGGGTGCTGTAAAAGTCAGCTAAGGGATATTGCACACAGATAACATCTTCTGTGAGAGACGGAAAACTCGAAAATAAACCCTGTGCCAACACGCCTGGTCAGCGCGGTACAGTAGACCATAATCCCTCCCAAAGTGGAGGAGACCCGTGCCCAACAGTGGGAGGTAAATGGGCTGGAGAAGAAGAAGGTATGTATGCCATTAACAAATTATCATTATTTCTATTACTTGTAGCTTATAATTAAAATACTAAGTAATACCTAAGTATTTGTATTTTCATTGCTTGTTTAAAATGTTATTTGTATTTTGAGTCCAAGTTACTCGACTTCAAAAGGAGGTTATTGTTCGTCAGTACGACAAATGACATTATTGTTTGACTAGGTGCATTACAATAATACTTACCTATGGTAGGGGAGCCCACGATGCTAAATGGGGATTTACTCGAGCGTCATAGAGACCTATTGAGTTGCAAAGCTTAGATGATAAGAAGAAAAAAATGTTATGTGATTTTTCACTTTTATCGGTGGGGAAAGCGGCTATAGATTTTTAAATATGTAAAAAAAAACTGTTGCATGGACATCCTCGAGCGCGTCAGATATTGATAGCATCAATGCCCTACGTATTTTTAATAATGTACGTATGTTAATCTGATCGTTTGCATGATGCGGGTGGTTGTATTTAAGGGTTGAAAATGAAAAAAAAAAAAATTTTGTCGAGCGCGTCAGATTTTCTAAGGGAGTGTTAAGTGCACCAAAAAAAAGCTCTCATTCACTAATCTGACGATTTCGATGGGACGCAAACTCACGGGCAGTTTCATAATGTGCAAAAAAAATTCGCCATTTTGAAATACTCAAGCGCGTCAGATTAAGATATATATGGTTCATCTTTATGTTCTAAACGTACTGTCTCATAATCTGACGATTACCTAGAGGGATTCGCCTAATCTGACAAAAAAAAATTCGAAAAACGGTTCACCTTAAAGGCCATCCCTGCAACTTCCCGCTAATTCCATTCCTGGGCGCTTAAAATTGTACTTTGAACTATATTTTGAACTCAGCGGGTCATTCCCAGTCCTCCACACCCCGTCGTCCACAGTGTGGAGGTATGGGAATAGTGTGGACGAATGGGAATAAAAAGGGTGAGGAGGGAAAGATGCCGTTTATTCCCAGTCCTCCACACTATAGTGCAGGAGCCGACACTAGAAAAAGTTAAATTTCAAAAAGATGAATTGGACTTCTAAATGTTTAATTAGGACTGTTTATGAGATATTAAGCCATCAAAATATATCGTAAAAAAAGTTGCAAAGTTATACTGTCGGCTTTTATATTGTTAGATTTACCAGCTGCTCTGGTGTCTAGCCAACGGGAGTCGCCGATAAGAGATAACAATAGATTTTAAGGACAATAGAGTCGTAAAATCTCATCTCCATTGAATCATAGCTAGACAAGAAGCACAATTAAAAAGCTCTTAGGAATATTTATGAGTATGTTGTAAAGATAAATCATACAAATTTTTAGACAAGTATAAAATATTATTTCTAAACTTTATCGACGAATTTTTGTTATTTCGGCTTGCGGAAATTGTCAGATTATATATTTTTCATTATTCTTGAATTATTACCTTCAAAATAAAAAAAATTTAGCTACGCTCGAGAATGTCGAGATGACGTTTTTTTTTTACAACTTTGTTGCCCTCCCCTTTTTTTACGTCACTCTCAAATTGTCAGATTAGTGGAATATACACTTTTTAGGATGTAATTAACTCACCCTACCTTAATCTGACGCGCTCGAGAATTTCTGATGGTCAATTTTTTTTTACTAATCTGATCCTGTATCCTTCACGGGCGGCCTTATATATGGGTCTCATATTTTGTGGAGGTACTTAACCGGGTACAAGGTATCCTCCTGTATATTAATCTGACGCGCTTTAGTAAATCCCGAAATCCCCTCTTCGGCTCCCCTACTACTATTCTACCTACACAACTAAGCAATCAGTATCATTGTTTTCATTTCTTTTATTTTAACACCATTTTTATAAGTTCGGTTTGTATCTATCAATGTATTAATTTATATAACGGAATCTTGGAACGCGATTTTCACCCTCTTGCAATAGTCCGATTGATTTGATGATAACGCAATAATTAAAGGATTTTCAGGCGTGTTTTTTAGTTTTTAAACTAAATAGATTATTTCTATATATTATAATAATATATTCTCCGTGTGGTGACGGATTAAGAATACAAGTGTCACCACCCCATCTCCTCCTAAGGGTGCTGTAAAAGTCTGCTAAGGGATATTGTCATTTTCGAGGAGGAAAGATATAGAGATTATATTAAAATTTAACGTACCGTTTTGAAGGAGAGTGATGTAGCGACACTTGCAGATGTAGTACAAATAAACCACAACATACTTAGCAGATAATTAATACATTTTCTGTACGTGATTATTGATCATAGCCTTAAGCATTATTCCAGCAGGAGTTGACGAGTTGACATTAACACGATCTCGAAAGAAAAAGTTACAAAAGTAATACTGTAAATATAACACTGTCCATATACTATGATCACAGATAATATAATAAAGATATGATTATAAACCTTTATCATATACTAGCTGACGCCCGCTACTTCGTACGCGTAGAATTTTAGATCCCCATATATTTTATCACCGTTTAAACCTTCCCTAGACTTTTTCGATTCAAGACCAAAATCAGCCTAGCCTTTCTCGAGTTTTAGCGAGACTAACAAACAGCAATTGATTTTTATATCTAAGAAGAAGAAGAGAATATAATGGTACCAATTCCACACACACACAACTAAACTTAACTAAAAAATTAAAATTGATAGTATCAACAGCACAATTCGGCAATTTATATGAAAATCTGTATATATCTGACTATCGATTTTTAATTAATAAAAATGTACACAACGAAATAGCCATCTGACTATCGATTAATAAAAATGTACCTACACAACGAAATTGCCAATCAATCAAAATACGCCATAATTGTTTTAGTTAAGTTTATTTGTGCATGTAGAATTGGTACCATTTATAAACGTCAACTGTAGTATAGACTTATGGTCTTATTCATAATGACTTATCGGAGGTTTAAAAGTTCGCTAAAATCGGTTCGCGAAAGTTGTCAAAACTTGTTATTCATAATAGTCTTTTTACGCTAAAACGTTTAATAACTCTCCGATAAAATAAAACCGTTAAAACCTTCTATATGTCATTACATTAATAAGATCGTAATAGTATATGAAAGCATATCTTTTGCTTTTTTTTTTTTTATGGCATCTTTTTACTTTTGCTTATATTCAAAAATTAGGGAAGGAATTATTTACAAAAAGGACCGAAAATTTTGAATATCTTATGCGTTAAAATCATTACATATAACAACTAAAATAAAAAAAAACTATGACGACCAAGAATGTCAATGACGACGAAGAATGTCAATGTCAATTAAATGCATATATAAAATTTTTAAATATAAATAAATAATTTAAATTGGCATATTGCAATTTATTTGCACAAATATTAATCGTGTAAAAATAACAAACAAATTGAAATATATACCAAAAGCTGCCAAAAGCTATAAATCCAAGGACATTGGTATTTTTCTTTACAGACTTGACCTGTCATTTGAGTTCGGAAATTCCTACACAATATAATAAACACAGTAAGTATACAATTATATTATAATTATTATCGCGTATTAACTAATAATGAAATAACTTTAAAAACATAAGTAACTATTATATGTAGAAACACGTAAATCAGAATTAAAATATATTTAGTAGATTTTGAGTAAACAAAAAAAAATATCCCTAATTCTTCATTTTCTATACCTACTAGCTGTGTTAATATGTACATGTCGACGATAATATTGATGTAGGCCCTTAAGAAAGGATAAAAGAACATACAGGATGCATTCGGATTTCCAACAAATAGTCTATTCCGTCACCGGTCTGCGCCACTACAGTTTTGATGTGAAGAAACTACCTTTTTTTGTTGTGTGCAGTTTTTTTGATATAGTTTTATATGTATTTTTAGGAACCCGTAGCGAAATTTGATTAAAAAAAATAACAAGCAGGCCTATAGCCTGACCTTATTCTTCTGTTTCTTTTATTACGATCTAATTATAACAAGCTTCGGTAAGTACGTTAAACAAAATCAACACGTAATCATAACAAGTAATTCACTAATTAACGGTTATCGCAAATTAACATAAAAAAGGGATGATACGAAATACAAAATGGCTCACGCATACCGAGTGCTCCAACACGCGTCCGCACCGTGCGCTGTCCGCCGTCCGGTCAGCAAGTGAGCCGAGCATCACACGGTACGGTCTTTATATTGATTCACCCGGCATAGTACTTTGATAATGTGGGAGTATAACTAAAACGGCTTCTCCTGACAGCAGCTCGTCCTCGATCCTGTCATGTATACGCTTGCCGAGGCGCTTTGATCCTAGTCCAGTAGCGGCATGGACAATCCGCTTGTGGTCGGCGGTGAGATAACGGCGTTACCGGTTGAAGGGGCAGTTGCTACGTCTCCAGTGGCGTCGTGTTCGCCTGTGGACGTGGATGGTTGAGTGGACTCTAAGGGATCTGCCTCACCTGGAATCAAGCAAAGTTACGCATGGGGTAAAAAAATGGTCAAGTGCGAGTCGGACTCGCGCACGAAGGGTTCCGTACCATTATCTATGCAACATAAGGCAACGTTATTAGTATCGAGCAAGAAACGGTAAAAAAATCATGTTTGTTGTATGGCAGCCCCCCTTAAATCTTTATTTTATTATATTTTAAGTATTTGTTGTTATAGCGGCAATAGAAATATATCATCTGTGAAAATTTCAACTGTCTAGCTATCACCGTTCTTGAGATACAGCCTGGTGACAGACGGACGGACGGACGGACGGACAGCGAAGTCTCAGTAATAGGGTCCCGTTTTTACCCTTTGGGTACGGAACCCTAAAAAAGGTTTACGGCCTTTATCCTTGTTTCCAAGTATCTGACTAGCGAATCGAACGCCACAGAGTTTATTAAATTTTAAGTAAGCAATTGTTAACACTTCTATCCGTCAACGTGATGTACGATTTGGTATCAGGCACCAACGCTACACACGACTGACAAACTGACGCCAATACGACTTAGCACAGCGCCAACGATCCTATTAGGCGTTAGGACGACTTGGACGCATGTACTAACGTATTCGTCAATATAACGGCGACTTGACAGTAAGTCAACGCCGACGTTCGACTAGTGATACAGTTCACTACGAACGAATGGTACTTACAATCAAAAAATGCAGCACACGTATCGGGAGACCATTCGCCACGCCAGCGCACCATATGCTGCGCCGCGGCTTGTGTCGTCTTTCCGTAGTCCCCGCTGACGAGCTTCAACTTATAACGGCCGCTGGGGAGAACGTCAACGACCTTGTACGGCCCTCGCATTCCGGAGTCTAGCTTACCTGTAGACTGAGCAGTTTTTATTACAAAAACAAGGTCACCATTATGGAATTCTCGCGGAGGTTGTCTTGAACGATTTGCATGCTCATCTTGTTTAAATTGATTTCTCTCGAGAAGTTGACGGGCTCTGCTTCTAGAAAGTTCTCTGAGCGTTTCTCTATTAGGCGGCGGCTACGTCTCGAACAAGAGCACGAATGACTGGGGTCCTCGCCTCAATTCCTATGAGAAGGTTAAGTGGTGACGTCTGTGTGGTTTTGTGCTTTGTCATATTAATGATCAGTTGCAGCTTCCACAAAGTATCTGCCCACGATGCATGTCTGTGGTTTGTTTCTATCCTGATCATGTTGAGCACAGTGCGCATGTACCTTTCCACTTGGCCGTTCGCATGGTGCATGCTGGGTGTAATATGGTGAAGACCAACCCCAGGACAGACCAGGCCCAAGCTATTGACCCATTTGACGAACACGTTAGACTCAAACATACGACCCTTATCCGTGATTATGAGTTTAGGCACACCAAATAATGAAATCATTTGCGTGGTCGTCTTTTTGAGTTCTTCAGCATCTGAAGGACAATGGGGTGTAACATGCAGTATTTGCTAAAACTATCGATAAAGATTAGGACGTATTTGTATTCTCCAGATAGCGGTAGTGGTCCCAAAGCATCCCAAGGCATCGACGTGCACAGTATGGAAGGGTACATCTGGTTTTTCCCATGAAGTGATACTTTGAAGCGGTGCACGTGGCAGTCGCTTGCTAGAGATGCAGGTCAAGCAGTGTGCAACGTACTTTGTTATGAATTGCTTCAAACCCGGGAACCAAAAATGCTTGAGAACTAGGTCTAGCGTTTTCTCCACACCAATGTGCTCATGCTCATCGTGGAAAATACGAAGAAGGCTAGGCCTGTGTCCTTTCGGTATGTAACACAGTAAACGTGGCTCTCCACTAACGGGCGTGTATCGGTAGTAGAGTAGGCTATCGCGAATGACGTACCGATTTGCGTCCAAAGCACCGTCTTGCAGCTTTTGAATTAGGTCCTGCGTCTCTTGGTCGCTAGTGTGAGCCCAATTGCGTGGTCTTTGTATTTGATGCACTTGGGCGACTGGATTTCGGCTGAGGTAGTCAGCATGTGACATAAGAGCTCCTTTTCTATACTCGATTTTAAAGTCAAAATCTTGTAAGTAGATCCACCACCTCGCCACCCGTGGAAGTAGATCCTTCTTGCGCTCTGTAGCTTTCATAGCGTTACATTCGGTGACGACGGTGAACTCTAAGCCTACAAGGTAATGTCGGAAATTCTGAAGCGCTTTCACGACGGCTAAGGTTTCAAGCTCGTACGAATTGTATTTGCTTTCAGCGCCCTGTGTTACTTTGCTGAAGTACGCGACAACACGTCTCTTGCCGTCGGGATGGATTTGTAATAAGACTGCTCCATAACCGACACTGCTAGCGTCTGTATGAACTTGGGTTGGATATTCAGGGTTGAAGATAGCTAGAACTGGTTTGCTTGTCAGACATCTGATGAGCTCTTGACGAATAGATTCGTGTTCTGGCGTCCAGGAGAAATCGCGACCCTTTCGAGTGAGATGGGCAATGGGTGCGGTTTTGGAGGCATAGTCTTTGATGTACCGCCGGAAATAGCCAGCAAGACCCAGCAGTTGTCTTACCTGCTTGACGTTTACCGGTGCATTAGCATTGACCAATGCCTCGACTTTTCGTGGGCTCCGCCTCACCTGACCCTTACTAATTAGTAATTACCCTTCCAAGATATTCCAACTCAGTAACTAGGAAGAAGCATTTCCGTTAATTTACTGACAATCCCGCGCTAGTAAGGGTTCTCAGTACTTTGCGTAACAACTCAATACCTGCTTCCACGCTGTTGCTCATAGGGAGCACGTCATCCATATAGACTGATGTGTTCCCCGTGTTTATGTGCTCACATAATGTGTCATTGATGATCCTTTGATAGACGACCGGACTGTTAGCTAAACCAAAGGGCATTTTCAGGAATTCAAAATGATCCTCAGGCGTTACGAAGCCGGTTACTAAGTTTTTTAGTTAACTAAGTTTTTTAGTCATCATTAAACTCCCGAAGTTATATAATGAATAACAAATTGTACGTGATCTGTGGTCCCACTGTTGGGCACAGGCCTCCTCCACTTAGTGTATTCTCTTTCGCCACGCTAGGCGTCTTACCATAGAGTTTAGTTACACCACTCTGGGGAGGAAATAGGGTGGCGACGTTTGTATTCTTAGTCCGAATAAGTGGGAATTTGTAAATAATAAACCCAACTCCAGAAGTTGAGGTACAAAATGTTATAGAAAATCAAACTAAAAACAAGAATTAATATTATTTATTCAAAAATTCAATTCAGATATAACTTTCTAATTCAATAATGAGACCAATCTTGATGCGTCAGAAATTTTCGTTATTTACATAGTTTTAATATTAGGGAAAGTTCAGTTACATCACTGAATTGATATTACAACTTTTAATGTTTTAGTTAAATTGTTACAACAGAATTGGTAGTATTATCCTATAGCTCAGAGCACAGATAATGCTCCGAGCAATAATCCAATAGATGTTATAAGGTGATTCCTGGTGAAAAAGGTACAGGAGCAATATTCAAACTTATTGTATATGGACACTGGTGGGTATCAACCAATTAAATTACATTAACTGTTTTTTTTTATTATTTATTACATTTATTAAAGAAAAAAAAGCATATATTTACTGCTACTGTTGGTTTTATACTCTAAGTCCTATAAATACAATTTATTAATTATTTTCTTCCCTTTCTACCCGCAGATTTCCCTTTTTTAATTTTACCCCCAAACACTTTCTTTTTATTAAAAGGTTTACCTCCTTTGCTGTCTTTATCTTTATTAAACCTTTTACCTTTATTACTTTCAATTCTTTGATTATTTTTCTCATTTGAGAATTTCCTACCCCCTTTTTTATCATTTTGGAATTTTTGACCATCATTTCTCCTACCTCTGAATTCTTTCTTATCATTGTATTGTGGCCTGTTCTGTTTCTGTTCTTTATTCTGATTATTATCGTATTTTTTCTTTAATTTCTTGTCTAATCTCATTTTCTTAAATCCTCGTGGCCCATCGTCATCTCCTTTGCGTTTCCTAGTGTCGTGAGTAAAAAGATCATGTTCAGGCTCCTCACCAACCTCCTGTCTATAATATTCTGCATCATCAACATCCTGGTCCATATCTGCATGCTGTGATTCAGCATTTGCCAATTCCATTAATCTCTGGCTCTCTGTTATCTCTTTCTTTTTCTTCATACCCTCAATCGCTTTCTGTTTAAGTTCTTCTTTTTCTACTTCTTTCCTTTTAACATTCTCCTCTTGCTGTGCCTTACGTTTCTCTTTCAAACGTTTCTTCTGTTCTCTTTTCTTTTTAATCAATTTTTTTTCTTCTTCCGTCTTTTCAACTAACTCATGGAACAGAACTTCCCCATCCATTAATCCATCTTCTACTTTAATTAATTGAAAGGATATTCTTGGACCAAGCTCAAATAACCTGATAGCAGATTTAGACTCCGCTGCAGCACCTCTCGATGCCAAATTCTGTGGTAAAATAACTTGTGAATTTGGATCATCTTCAAATTCACTTTCAGACAACATTCCGGCTTTATCAAAAAACTCCGACATATCTTTACAGCGATTTAAATTAGGTATTTTACCTTGTACCATCTTTTTAGTACCTTTATTAAGCCCTACTGGTGTTGCTCTTATGGCGTAATGTCTCATATCAACCAGTTTTGTCGCTGGATTGTAATTCATTAAAACGCAACGCCGAATATTTTTTAATTTAACTGTTGTTATGTTTATAGTGGGAAACATGTTTTGGAACATTGTTGCCATTAGTTTCATATGCATACCCTCACCGGAGAAACTGTTGAGGACTATAAGTGGTGCGTGTTGGAACGCTTTCATCATTACATATTGTTTCTTTAATGATGATATGACATCTCGCGCGAGACTATAGCTGTGTATTCTGAATGTAAGGGTTGGTCCACGGGGTAGTCTTGACATCCTCATGTAGGAGCCTAGTTCTGTCTCCGTAAAGACCATCAGATGTGAGACATGCAAATATCCTGATACAGACACAAAATCCTTTATTGTGTTTTTCTTTCTCTCCTGAAATAAAACACAGTTTTGGTTAGTAGCATCTTTAGAAACGTGGTGCTTCGATCCAAGTAGCTTGGGATAAGGGCAGGAAGACGAAGAAGGTATTGTACTATAAATTGTTAACAATTTTTTTCTCTATTCTCTGGGCTCTGTAGCTGGAGTAGAGAATAGGCAACTGTTCATTATGAAAGGTGATTGCAAATTAATAAAACAAAGCAACAGGTATACAAAAGGTGTCTTGTAGAAATGCATAGGAAAAAATGATCAAATAGTGACATCTACAAATGTACCTACCAGTTTCTGTGACTACATCATTCAGACCACATGAAGGCACTTACACATTTGACGAGCCTCGTGGTTGAGTGGTTCATGTAACAGACTGCCGATCACTAGGTTGAGAGTTCGATTCTCGTATTCTGATACCCATAACACAAGCATATAAGCTTAGCTTGGGACCAGAGGACGTTGTGTGGAATGTCCATGAATTTATTTATAACTATGCGTGCGTGAAATATGTATCTATGTGTGTCTCTGACACAGGCCACAGGCTATGAAATATCATAAATATACGAAGTACGATTTAGCCAGGGTACAGTTATGTGTCTTCAAGATTGAACGCCAATACACTATCTGGTATTACTGTGGTGATATCATTATTAAAAACTAACCTTTAACTGTGATGCTGTGAATGGTTCCATTATTTTTCTAAAGTCCTTCATAAGGTCGATCAGATCCTTGCTACATTGTCCACGGTGTATTACAAATGAATGTGGAGCTTTCACCAAGTTCTCCGGCTCCAGAGACTCCTTGGAAGCTGGATTCTTCTTAACACATTTACCTTTTCGTTTACCCATGGTAATTTACAGAATTCTCGGTAAATGAATACACACTTAGTGTAATTATGTATTAACGAATTACACACTATTAATATCGAGGTTAGTAAAATATTTGTGAAGATATCACGTTTATCATTAGTTTAATTTTATTTATTTCTGTAATTTGAGGTTATCGATACACGCTCCACCATGAAGATATAGATAAAAATGGAGTCCAGACTCTGAATACCTACTTGAAGCAAAAATGATGTATGGCTATCTCGCTCACTGTGGTCAAACCCTTTCTTTCTAAGTAGGGTAACCTTTATTGTATTTCTTCCAGGACAAAACTTCAAGTAGTTGTGTTCCATATAGTGTCAACAAAATGTTCACTTCTAAGACCTAGCCCGTATAGATTTTATATTTCGAGATACTTTATGTACTGTGCGTAAAAAAAATACTCAAAAAACAAACTGTTTGTTATCGCGTGAAAGTTTGGATAATTCTAGTTTTTTAACAGTAACTGGAGGTTCGGTTGTTAAATTTATTATTCTTTTTACATTTTTAAACACGTAAAATTTCCTAGTTCGTATGTACGATGTACCTATAGAATATTGGTGGGAAATAGATAATTACTAGAACAAAGGTGTAGTTCCTACGGCAATACGAAATTAATGAATGATTGTGAGATCTGCTTGAGATAAAATAATAATAATTTACCTTTATTTCAGACCTAAATACAGGTTACAAAGATACAGAAAAATGATTCCAACGAATTGAGAACCTCCTTTTTTGAAGCCGGTTAAAAATAACAAGGTGTTAGTAATTTCTTAGTAAACAAAACAAGTTACACAATAAAATCTATTTGGCATACCTAAGTGGAAACATAACTTTTTGTGTAGGTAGCGTAAAAACGAAAAAGGGTTATTGTACTCATATTTTTAAACATGTACTGTTATTAAGGGACCAACCATGAAATCGCAAAAGATATATGTTTCATTAATTTTGCAGATTAATTAAACATTATGAATACATACTGGACAATAGTTTTTCCTAGATTTCTGGGTTAGCCAATGTATTTCTATTTATTAATGTCAGTTAAAGGGCAAATTCGGTCAATAATACTTCTGAAAAAAAAAAATACGTTACGTTGATTAAAATTAGTTTGTCGGAAAATCTGTAGTTAATAGTCATTTTAACTGACAATATGAATGTGGTTAAAAGTGGCTGACGGAAGAACGGAGAATCAGTCAAAATCAATTTTTACGTATATTTCTGTCTACAGCGTTTAAAGGAACCTATCATAAATGGCATGACGGGAGCTAAAAACCTAACCCACCCTTGTCGGGTTGCCCTTGGCTCCCTGTGCCTTGTGTTCCACTACTTGGCGCTAGGCAAGTCAGTTAAAATTACATTTAAACAGCTATATTGGGTAAAATTAGTTTTGAATAACTTCAGTCAAAAGTACTACTGTCGAGAGCTTACAGTCTATTGAGTGGTTATAAGTTTTGAATGTGACATATATCATAGGGGGCTATAATAGGAACGATAATAAAGTTACAAAAAAGGGCAAAAAAGAAACAACAGCACTTTCCAAATTAAAATCATTTAATAACTTTTCTTTTATACATGACTAAATATTATTGTTTTGTGTAATTTCTGTCTCTTACCACGTAAATCACTAAGTATATTTTCTGTATGACTCTTTAAGTGTTAAAAAATGAATTTGCAATTTTCTTAATTAATACGCTTTCATGCAAATCATTGCAATAAATTGAGTCCCTGATGGGATGCTTAAACATTTCTTGCAACAGAGGAGTAAAATGTTGTGATACAACATTAATTAATTTGTTTTCTATATTGTTTTCTCTGAGTTGGCCCATCAGAAAGGATTACTTTCATAAATGCCAGAGCTAGGATTTGGTACACCCAGAGTAGCTACTTGCCCCATAGACTCTTCCTGTAATGAACTGTCTATCTGAAAATTATAATATATTTTACAAAATATAGCCTTTTGCCATATATTCGAACTACTACATTTCTGAAACATAATAATTTTTTTTTTTTTTTTTTTTCTTTAATTATTTTAGGGACTTTTATTGTTGTAACAATATGTCAGTCCCATAGTGACCCTAACTAAAATTAACCACCACCCAAAACTCCAACTAGAGTAGCAAATAATGTCCAATATCAATTAATTAACAATATGGCACAGCAATTCCGCACCTTTGCTTGAGGGCTTCGCTAGAATACTCTGGATAGCTCCTACGTTCATCCTGTTCAGTTTTAAGTTTTTAAATATGCTATCTCGCTGGCTCTTGTTTTTGACACACTCCATCAGCAAGTGGAACACATCTTCATTAGTGCCACATGTGTCGCAATTTGGAGTGTGTTTTTTATGCATGAGGTAAGCAAACTTGGCGCATGGATAGTGTCCAGATCGCAGTCTGTACAATTTCACTAAGCAAGACCGCGATCTGGCCACGTTGGCAAACCAGGGCATTCCAGGAGGCACCTCTTGCAGGGTTCTATACCATATTCCCTTAACACCAGACATACTTATGAAGTATTCCTTCCACTTCTCATAGACCATAGTTTTATATTTGTGTAGTATTTCTGAATGGAATGGATAGACGATACTATAGCTACCCTCCGAAACCGCCAACCCAGCCAGTCGATCCGCCTCCTCATTGCCGCTCAGTCCTATGTGCGAGGGAATCCATTGCAACTTCAGTTGCACATCCTTTTGGTTACATATGTAAATTAGTTTTAGAATAGAATAAGCTATCGATACACCTCTGTGTCCAGAGGCGCATCGAGCTAAATGACACAGCGCGCTTTTGCTGTCTGTAAAGATAACGCATCTTTGGTAACCTTTTCTGAGGGCATGTGAAATTGCTTCTGAAATTGCAATCAATTCCACCGACATGATTGATATATCAGCGTTAGTTCTTAGCATTCCCATACTACCCCCCTCGTGATCGTAATAGGCAGCTCCTTGTCCGTTAATAGACTTGGAACCATCAGTATATATATGTCGCCACCCATAAAACTTCATATTGATTTCATGTATAATATCATTCTTCATAATATTTATATCATGATTAGCTTTAGCTCCCTGTACACACGACAATTCCAAATTAATATCCACGACCACATAGGTCACCCATACTTCCAAACTGAACATTTCAAGGGGATTGGTCGCCTGTATGACTACTGTACTAGTATCCCCTAACACGGTTATAAGTAATGGTTTCTTTTTACGAACCCAATAACTGTGGTTCATATGAGTATTGAGCTCACTTAAAACACGGATTGTTGAATTATTTGACCACGATAAACTACGGAGAATATACTTATATGCCAAATACAAGCGTCTCAAAAACAAGGGGGGAATGCACAACTCGCTTTCCATCACGTGGATTGGGGTGGATTTGATAAAGCCGCCTATAATTCTTAATGCTTGGTTTTGTATTTTATCCAGTTTAGAAGCATGCGTCCTGGCGCAGCTATCAAAAAGGAAACCACCAAATTCAAGTCGACTTCTTACTAACGATAGATACAACGTTCTTAAATGTTTGGGGTGTATACCCCATCCAGACCCTGCCAATACCGCGAGTAAATTCAAAAATCTACTACATTTTTCAATGGTTTTATTTATGTGTTTGTCCCAAAGTAAGGATCTGTCCAGCCACATACCGAGATATTTAATGCATTCCTCTGAAGATATGGAATTACCATTAATGTTAAGTGTAATTGGTTGCCTTTTACGTCCCCGACTAAATACACAGAATTTTGTTTTGTTCCCCGCTAATTCTAGTCCAAGGTGTGGTAAAATACTGCTGATCGCGTTGAGTGCCTGCTGAATATTATATTGGCACGTGGTCAGATCCCTATGGCTGAAATATACCACGTAATCATCGGCAAATTGTGCAATTGCAACATTCTGAATTTTCCTGCATATTTCGGAAGTGACGATATTAAATATAAGAGGGGAAATTGGGTCTCCTTGCGCTAGCCCCTTATCTGTACATCTAATGCTGGCTCTGCCCTTATCGTCTGTTATCTTTAGACAGCGTTTGCTTAAAAATGACCAAAAGTATTTACAATAAGCTGATCCGTAACCAAGACTGTCCAACATAGTGACAACTTTTGTAATAGAGATATTATTGTATGCGTTCTCTACATCCAGAAAACATGCCACTGTAGGGATGCTTTTGCTAAAGCCTATTTGTATATATGTAATTAATCGAACTAGACAATCTATGCAAGACTGCGATCTACGAAATCCTGTTGTAAAGGGAGATAAAATTTGATGTTTCTCAGTAAACCATTCCAGTCTTCTGCCCAGCATGCTATGAAATATTTTACACGTACATGATATCAAGGATATGGGGCGTATTTTAGGATCCGAATTTGGGTTGTTATCCAGTTTGGGAATAGGGACAATCACAATGTTGCGCCACTGATTGGGTACGTAGCCCAGATTAAAAATGCAGTTATATAACTTGAGTAGCCACAGTTTTCCAGCAGCAGGCAGGTTATATATCATCGAGTAAGTTATTTTGTCATCTCCAGGAGCGGAGTCCTTCTTTTTCAGGCAGCTATTAAGCTCTTGAATAGTGAAACTGGTCTCAAGAAGCTGGTTTTGGGATCTAAAGACGGGTGGTAAGTTTAATACTGAGTCTGGGGCTAAGGAACATAATAGTTGGTCACATTTAGAGTGGGGAATAAAGGCTTTTTTTGAAAAACGTCCTTTAAACCAACGCATCCTTTGCCACATCTCTGCTACTGACGTAGTTTCATTAACCTCGTTGCAAAAATGTTGCCAGTTTTGCGCTTTAGCTTTGCCGATCAATTGATTAGCTTCGGCGACTTTTGCTTCTAGTCGGGACAAATTTAGCGGGGTGGGATTTTTTCTGAACAGGCTCAAGGCGAGTCGCCGCTGTGCCACTGTTTTCGATAACTGGGCGTTCCAATAAGGTTTGGGCTTAAAATTCTTTTCTGGGTTATTACATATCTTGATAAGAGGAATACATTGATCTGCAGCCCTATTAACGAGCTTCTCGAAAGAGTCGTAAGCAGCTTGAATATCTGTAGGACTATCAATCGAGAACGAATTTATGTTTGGCAATCCCTTGGACACACACCGACGATATTTCGACCAATCCGCTTTCTTAAAGTTACGTTTTTTAACAAACTGTGTATTATTTTGAAATTTTGTTGATATCTTTACAATGAGGTGGTCACTGCCAAGGTTCTCATTTAAAACCTGCCAGTCAAAATCCAAAGCAATGAGTGATGATACAAATGTGACATCTGGCGAAGACTGTTGCAGACTTCCGCCTACGAGTTTAATTCTTGTGGCACACCCATTGTTAAGAGTCACCAGTCCCATGTCCAATGCGGAACCCAGCAAGTGATCACCTCTTGTATCCGTTTTATAGGACCAATTCGTATGGTGGCCATTAAAGTCTCCCGCGATTAGGGTTTTTCCTTCAGGTTTCGAGAACAAATTATCCCAGTCTGTTGCAACGGTGCGAACTGATGCCGGGCAGTACACAGACACTATATTCTCTAAATTACTAATATTTAATACTTTGATAGATACAGTTTCAATACCTTGATTATCTGAACAAATGGAATTCTCATATGCTTTTATTGACTTGTGACATAAAATGGCTACTCCACCATACGAATCAGACCTATCCCTTCGAAAAATGTCATATCCGTTAATATTTATGGTAAATGCACTACTTAGCCAGGTCTCGCTGAGAATAGCAATATGTATCTTATTTTGATGTAAGAACATCTCAAAACTATTTAACTTAGGTTTAATGCTTTGGCAGTTCCACTGAATTATGTTTATTCTAGTATCTACTGTTGTACTATCCATTAATTAAAAGAAATAACTTATCCAATATTTGACCAGCTGTGAAAAGATTCACTATCAGCGATTTACATTCTTCGAACACTATAACCAATAATTGAACAATTTTGTCTTCTATACTGTCGCGTGAGGTAAATACTTGTTTGATTTTGGCAATGATCCTCTTGAAATTGAAAAATTTCCTGTCTTCTTTCTCTTCCTGCTTCTCTTGAAATCTTTCTTCGTTCTCAGCGTTCTCGGTGCCTGAACTGCATTCAATTTGATCGTCGAAAAGGTAGGGTACATGCTTATACCTCTTAGTCTTTTTTTGTCTTTGTTTACCTTCTTGGCTTGCCTTTTGGCTTCGCATTTTATTCACTGCTGGTTCCTGCTTGTCTTCCATCTTGTTAACCTCCTGTGGAAGTCCAGCTGCTATTTCGCTATATGATCTTTTATCACTGGTGCCATTTGTACCATTCCTGGTCGCCTTTGGGAGGTATGTCTCTGGTGATGTTTCTTTTTCTTTTTTGTCTAAATATAACTTAAGTGCATTTTTGTAAGATTTATTTTCTACGCTCATTATTAGTCTAATCTCCTTCTCCTTAATGAATATTGGGCATCTTTTATCTAGAGATATATGCTGGCCTTTGCAGTTAAGACACTTAAACACTTTAGTTTCACAATTATCATGGTGTCCGCCACATTTGGGACACAGATTCTTGTTTAGGGGGCAAAATTTTCTAATATGTCCGAATTTCCAGCATTTAGTACATTGGGTTACTGGGAACACATAAGGCTCTATTCTAAAGCGAAATCCATAAACATAGACATGTGACGGCAGGAAGGAGCCTTTAAAACATAATCTGACTGTCTCGCTGTCCACCCATTTGCCTTCTATGTCCTGTCTTTTTAATCTACGTATTTCCATAACTTCCTCCGGGGAATTAAGATCCTTTAGTAGCTCAGGCGTATCCATCCCGATTTCGATGCCCTTTAAAACACCGTACGAAACACAAGTCTCGTTTGTTAATCGTACCTGACATCCCAAAGTAGACAAACTATGGCAATCCACAAAATTTCTTGCACTTTCTTCTTTATTAAAACCAATTAAGACTTTGTACGGGCTCTTATATTTAATTTTGATAATATCTTTAATGTTTTGTTCTCTTAGCAGTCGCGCAAATGCCATTTGCTTCGGCAATACCACCTGCGAAGTTACGCAAACCTCGAAACAATCTTCTGAATTATTACTTTGTGTAAAGTTAAACTTCCCTGCAGAACTCTTTTGGTAAGATGATTGAAAACTTATCTGCTGCTTTTTCTTCTTATGGGTTACAACGGTAAAGCTTTCTTCGCTACTTCCTTCACTTTGCTGTCGTGTTCTCTTTTCATTTCGTAATGTGCAATTATCGTCGTCACTTTTTTGCTCGTGTTCCCCCAACCGAGCCAATTCCTGCTCGCAGTCTTTAATAATTTCAGAATCACTAACATTATTTGAGCAATTATCTTCTTCAACGTCTTTCCTTTTTTCACTCATCGAACAAAATAAAAAACCGTGGGTAGATGAATAAAAAACTTCGAAATGAGAATGCGGGCGCGCTGTGCGTGCGCTCGCTACGCTGACATGCGCGCAACTCGACAATACAAACATAATAATAATGTAAGGCTCTCATTAGGCAGTCGGATCGGGGGGGGGGGCTGGTTCAGAAAGCAGCAATTATCTCTGGAGCCTTGAGCGCCGGTAGTTTGGAAAATGTTCCTGATACTGGTGGGGTATTTTTTTTCATACTAGTTTTTATATTCCTTATAAATTCAAATATTTAACATTGTATAACATGTGAGACAATTAAAGGAGTTTGTAAATAGATACTTGAAATTTTACCTTGCAAGGTGATACTGCTTCTTGATTTGTAATTGTAGTAGGAACTGCTGTTTGTTTTAAAAAATCCTTGCACTTTCATAAAATTTCATTTTCAATGGTACAATGGATAACCATAATTTCCTCTGGGTACTATTTTTAGGAAATCTAAAAAAATAATATTGTAGGTAAGTATATTAATGTTGTAAATAATGTGAAATAAAAATTAAATGACTAAGCAAACATGTATAATTTAGTTCAGGTCCCACAGAAAGTCCTAGATATGTCCTCAGTATGGTCACACTATTTCAAAATTACTTCTTGTAAACAAGAAAAATAAAATTGCACTAAGTCCATGAAATTCAATGTAAGACTATTAGATCTTTACATCGTTATCAGTATAGTTAGTTAGAAGTATGCTGAAAACATTGTTTAATCATTTTATGAAGTATTTAATTGAAAATACAAAGAAATATGTTTGCAGTTATTCAATGCCAGAAATCACGATCTAAACACTTACGCGTGAAATTGTATATCACCTCCTGGACACCACGTACTACCGCAACCACGCACTACACAAGTTTGCACCATTTCTTTAATTATAAAAATAATTAGAGTCGAAAATTTGAAACGAAGCTGTGAACCGTAAAGTAAACAACCGACATATTGGCACAATTTTGTCAACAACTTGACATATGGTGACCAATGTTGCCAAATTACGAAATCCTTAGGAAATGGGGAAAATAATTCACTGATTCGTTAACCATGAAAAGCATCCGTGATCTACTATTTTATTATTTTTAATTTCATTCATCGTATTTCAACTAGTTATTTATAGTTACGATTAAACACTATCAAATGACAGTGTTTAACTTGTGATTTGATATGTGTGGTGACTCTTTTTAGGAATTTACTAGGAGATTTTAATAAGGAGATAGCAGTACTAAGGCCACACTAAAAAGAGAGGTCAGACCACAGAGAGTGAGATAGAGATACGTAGGTATTTGCCTCAAACCGATGTTCCAAGTATGGCCTCCTTTTTTTTATCTATACCTTCATGACGCTCCACCACCGCTCCACTGCTCCACAGACCACAACCACAAGAACCACAGATATCTAATCTAATAAACTAGGAGTGAGGCGTATTTATCGTAACAGGTAGATTTCACTGTGAATTAAAGATACCAGATACTAGCTGTTGCTGCAATTAAGAAATCACTGTGATCAAAAATAACAGGCAATACCATTCAACCGTCCATACAAATTATTAAAAAAACAGCTGAGAACAGCTCTGCATGAACTGTGAAAAAAGAACAGCTGTTCTTTTTTCACAGTTCATTATTATCCGAAAAATATAGTTGGTAGTTTTTCAAGAAGAAATCATTCTACATATGATACATCCATCTTTGGTTGTGTAATGTGTTATCAGGAACAGCCCGCCAATGCAAGAAATATAGTTGGTCGCTTATCAAGAACAAATCCTTCTTTATAAGTAACTCTCAAACTTGGTCGTTTTATCTGTTATTTACTCTGTCTGGTTCACGCTTATTGCATTAGCACGTGCTAAAACGAGATGCATGTTAAATAGAGTATATATATAGAGTAGATTAACATGAGTTGCCAGAACGGAATTTTCTTGTAGTTCGAACAGAAAATTGATAATAAAAAAAGGATCAATTAATAAATCTAATATATAAAATTCACGTGTCACAGTGTTAGTTACCGTACTCCTCCGAAACGGCTTGACCGATTTTTATGAAATTTGACATGCATATTCAGTAGGTCTGAGAATCGGCCAACATCTATTTTTCAAACCTTTTTTTTAGTATGGCAAAACAACGTTTGCCGGGTCAGCTAGTCTTATATATAAAATTCACGTGTCACAGTGTTAGTTACCGTACTCCTCCGAAACGGCTTGACCGATTTTTATGAAATTTTACATGCGTATTCAGTAGGTCTGAGAATCGGCCAACATCTATTTTTCAAAACTTTTTTTTTTAGTATGGCAATACAACGTTTGCCGGTACAGGTGCTCAAGTCCACTATTTTGGAACAATTGTCATACCGGCACAATACCGGCACGATACCGTTGCAATTGAAGTCAAATATCCGTAGTCTGCTATATGCCGTCATAACGGTCTTTCAATGGTAATAGAATTGTCGATCTCTTTTATCTATGCATTGAATTTTCGGTCTCTTTTATCTATGGATTGTGTTAGAATGGTATGTATGTGTTGCCGTTTTTAAAAAATGCGTTAGTTGAAGTGATTTTCGAAAAACTACTAATAAATTTAAACATTTAATCATGCTAGACTTCGTTTAAATATATTTGTACATACTATTTATTAGTATAAAAAGCAATGTGAAGTTTAGGAGATTAGTAAATTGCAATAAATTACAAAGAACAATTTCTAATATTTCTATCTATCTATTTTTTATTTATGGCAATCTGTCGACACAGGACAATTTAAAAATATTACTGTCAAATTCAAAATAGCAGACTACCGAAACATTTCAGTCATTGAATTGCAATTGTGAAGCAGTTGTGTACGAGACTAGCAATTTATGTCACTTTGACAATTGTAAGACAATGATGAAGTCGTTATGACGACACATTAATAGTAGACTACCAAAAACTTTACTATTGCACCATAATGGTACAATAATGGTACAGTTGTGACACCGTTGAAATACCCGACTCAGGGCCCAGCTAGTTTTATATAAAATTATAACAATTCAATATTTTAAACTTTAATTTCTAGACGAAAAATGCGCGATTTAGAACGTTTTTGTTTGTGTTAATCAAATTTTATATTACAAGCAAATGTAACTTTAACAATGGATGATAAAGGCGAATTTGAATTGATACTTGAATTATTACATTTTTTTTTAATTTCTCCCTATAAAATTAAACAAAAATACAGTTGTTTGCTGTAATTTCAGTAAAAAATTAATAAAAAAAGTTTTGAGTTTGTGTACTTAATAAAAGGTTTAGTTCTAATAAAGTATAAATGTAATGAAATGATTTAATAATATACATACAATTATAAAATATAGGTACAAGTTTTGTTTAGTTATATCGGCAACATGTCGAGTAAAAAAGTAAGTGCAGCGGCCGTATTATGAGCTCTTATTCCCAGGCCGTTTACGCTGTGAATGGAACGGCCTCGCAAATTCGTATTAGGAGTATATTATTGACAGCGAATCAGTGGTCACGTGACTTCAGACTGATATCGGCCCGACTTTTGTTTCACTGGCTGGCGTTAAGCGTATTACGAGCGCAAATTTGATACGTAGTTGATCGTTTTAACTATCTAGAAGTGACAACTAAATCCATTCAATAGAAGCTGCTACATTGTTACGTATAATAAATTGTTTTGGTTTATTTCGAATTAAAAGTAACTATTAACTACATATTAACGATGGGTGATGAATTGGAGGTGTTTGAATTTTCGGAGAGCGACGATGATGAACAAAACACTAGTCGAATGCGAAATAAGTTAAATATAAAAAATAATATTAATATATTATTAATCTAATTATTCATTACAATAATATCGCCATGTGTATTAAAGTTACTTTCATGCGAATCATCAACAAAAAATTTTTTTTTATTTTAAACTTAAATGTCCGTTCTAGGATAATGGAAAACTAAGCCTATGTTCCCGCTATATCAGGTGCTCAAGTCCACTATTTTGGAACAATTGTCATACCGGCACGATACCGTTGCAATTGAAGTCAAATATCCGTAGTCTGCTATATGCCGTCATAACGGTCTTTCAATGGTAATAGAATTGTCGATCTCTTTTATCTATGCATTGAATTTTCGGTCTCTTTTATCTATGGATTGTGTTAGAATGGTATGTATGTGTTGCCGTTTTTAAAAAATGCGTTAGTTGAAGTGATTTTCGAAAAACTACTAATAAATTTAAACATTTAATCATGCTAGACTTCGTTTAAATATATTTGTACATACTATTTATTAGTATAAAAAGCAATGTGAAGTTTAGGAGATTAGTAAATTGCAATAAATTACAAAGAACAATTTCTAATATTTCTATCTATCTATTTTTTATTTATGGCAATCTGTCGACACATGACAATTTAAAAATATTACTGTCAAATTCAAAATAGCAGACTACCGAAACATTTCAGTCATTGAATTGCAATTGTGAAGCAGTTGTGTACGAGACTAGCAATTTATGTCACTTTGACAATTGTAAGACAATGTTGAAGTCGTTATGACGACTCATTAATAGTAGACTACCAAAAACTTTACTATTGCACCATAATGGTACAATAATGGTACAGTTGTGACACCGTTGAAATACCCGACTCAGGGCCCAGCTGACAGTTCAAGCGACGGGTGTCGTTCCAAAACTAAATCCCAAAACATAGATGAATTATATAAAATAATAAAATCCAAATATAAAAATAGACAATAGTATTACCGTTCTTTTCTTTTATAAACAAAATATATTATAAGTTTCAAAATATATTATATTTTGTATTATATTGAATACAAAAAAAAATGTAAAATATAACCGGAACTAGCCGATAAACATAATAATTAAGTTTCCGAACGACTCTATCAAAAAGCTTTACTCGGCCATAGACACTTAATCCATTCAAAAGTCTGCTAGTTTTATGTATGTCATAATACGAAATAAAAGTCAGGCCGTTTGCCGCCGTCAACAGAATCGCCTGGAACTTGCATGATATTTTGAAAGCTTATAATAAGCCTGCTGCTTGGGACTATTTTGTGGACATATGTGAGAGTTATGCAACCTGCAACATTTGTAAAATTGTCTTATAAGTCATCAGTGACTAATTTAAAGGTTGTATGTATGTTATTATTAAACTAATAAATAGAAAGACTTGTTTTTATTTATTGAGATAAAATGAAAATGTAGGATTAATTTCAGCTCTTTTTAGTTTTGATTTTCTAGGTTCCATTTCATTTTATTCATTCGACTTGGAAACATGTGGTCGAAATTCGAAGACACAGCCGGAAGCTGCTTCTATCTAAATATAACAGCCTGTTATTTAATAACAGGTATTGACACCTGTTTTCTTTGTATAACAGTAACAGGAATAACAGATATCACTTTTCTGCTGTTATAACCCATCGCTATATAAACCT
The DNA here is from genome assembly GCA_916999025.1 of Orgyia antiqua. NCBI lineage: Eukaryota > Metazoa > Arthropoda > Insecta > Lepidoptera > Erebidae > Orgyia > Orgyia antiqua. The sequence continues at coordinate 2,253,892 of OU779874.1, forward strand.
CTACGATAAGAACCGAATGAATTTGACAGTTGTGCTTGTGATTATTATATTTTGACATTTTATCATACGTTCTTAAAAGTTGTCGTGAAAAAAAATCGACACGTAGACGTTTTTGTTCAAAAATCTAATTTTATAGTCCATACGAGATCCAGCCGTGTATTGCAGATATGACTACATTAACATACAAACAATAATAATTAATAATACTGCAAGTTAGCCAATCGGTTGTTCATAAAATCATAATTTATTAAAAGTTAAGAAGGCGACATCTCTTGTGTCAAATCACTATAGCACTACATAGATATAAATAAAAATTTAGCTGTTGCCATTGCCAACGTTCATACCATGTTGAATACACCGGTTCTCGTCCGATCACCGAAGTTAAGCAACATCGGGCGTGGTTAGTACTTGGATGGGTGACCGCCTGGGAATACCACGTAATGTTGGCTTTTTGCTACATACAATATACAATTTACGAATTCCAGCTGTTTCACATTAGCTGCCGTTGGTTGCAACTGTCATACTTTAATGACTAATTTTTCATTGCTTAGATGGGAACCTTTTATATCAACGTAGCTTTCAGATGTATCTCTCAGATTCGCTCCTGATTAGGCAAGGATATCCATTCTTTTTAAAAATATAATATACATATTACAACAGGTTATCGGGGATAAGTATTATAGGGACAGTAAATAAATGTATTAATTTGGTTGTAGAGCTAATTCGTTACAAACAAAAAATTTTCTGTAAACAATACCAGCTGTGCCCCGCGGTGTTACTCGCGGTAAAAAGGATAAAAATCAGGCAGTAAAGGGTGCTACTAGGACACCAATTCTATCTTAGTACCAAATTAATTTTCAATCAACACAGGCCGCTTGAGCGTGGAGGAGATACAAAACAAATTTAGATTTTCGATTATCCCACGGGAACCTTAATTTCGTTCGAGTTAAAAAGTAGCCTATATGTTAATCTGGTACATCCCTACTTAATATTATAAATGCGAAAGTAACTCTGTCTGTCTGTCTGTTTTGATGAAATTTGGCACAGACAATCTTTAGACCCTGAAAAAGGACATAGGCTACCTTTATTATATTTATTTTCCAAATTCAACGCGGACGGAGTCGCGGGAAACAGTTAGTAAGCTATATAATTGTAAAGTTTCATTAAACTCCATAACAACAATCATCGAAACATCCATACTCACAAACTTTCACATAATTACAATTATTATAAAACAAAGTCGATATTTTTGTATGTACGTGCCTATGTGAGCTTTTGATACCGATTCTACATGCACAACTACAATTAACTAAAAAATGAAAAGAACAATGGTGTAATTTGATTAACTGGCTATTTTGTCATAAGTACATATTTTTATTAAAAAAAAAATCATTTTTATTAATTATAAAAGTTTGTCTTTATTACACAATTTTTATAACAAGAAAGTTCAGGTAATATTGTCAAATTATGTTATCGATACTATCAAAATTAATTTTTTAGTTAAGTTTAGTTCAGTTGTGCACTTAGCATCGGTATCACGAAGTATAGATACAAGGAGTCCGAACGTAATGTTGAACGAATGGTCTCAATTTAAGGGACAGATTTTTGCCGGTAGAGTGCGCCATTTTTCAAGAAGTACTCGTTTGAACTATTGACACTTGTGGAAAAAAATATTCTGAGAAACGTGGATATAAATATAAGTTTTAGGAAATTTTTCGAGTGCTTTAAACCCAACAATACATAGAAGGTCAAGAGATATTCTGATATTCTATACTAGCATCGGTACGTCCTGAATACTTGCGCAGCCAGTAGCAGAAAATAGAACTATGATCTGGGTTGATTATTGTGTACACGAAATATTATGGAAAAGCCTATACCGTTCGGACTCCTTGTATCTATACTTCGTGATCGGTATCTATACCTTCCAAACTACGGAACGGATTTTGATGCGGTTTACTTTATTAGATCGAGTGGTTCAAGGGGATGATTTTTTTTTTAATTTTATTTTTAATTAGGAAAACAAACAACTACATAATAAGAATTACAACAAGTAAATTCTATACATTTACACTTAAATAATTACGTAATCAACACAGTTTTCCGCAAAATACTTTTAATAAAGTAAGTAGCCATAAACATAAAGAAATATAATATGAAATAAACATGGTAAAAGATTAAATTTTTAAATGGTAATTGAAGATTTTTTGTACAACTTGTTAAGGTGTGGTTCAGATCCCTAAATACATTTTTATACGTGGCCCCACCAAGGCACGATATGCTCCTGGTGTGGTTTTAAAATTCCACTCGTACCTTAGTACCTACGCATTTGCGGACAACACCTAGTAATATTATATTACTAAAGAGTTTGTTGGATGGTTTCCTTGAACGCGCTAATCTCAGGAATCAGTCCGGTAGGTTCGATTAGAAAATCTATTTCAGTGCTTGGAAAATTTTCTGAATTTAACAACAGCAGTCTCAGCTAGTCAGAACTTGCGCACTGTTTTTACGCATAATTTATATATTACTAGCTGTCCCGGCAAACGTTGTTTTACCATACTAAAACAAAAAAGATTTGAAAAATAGATTTTGGCCGATTCTCAGACCTACTGAATACGCATGTAAAATTTGATAAAAATCGGTCAAGCCGTTTCGGAGGAGTACGGTAACTAACACTGTGACTGTTTATTTTGTGTGTAATTGTCATCTTGATTTCACAATATGTTTGACAACAATTAATCTTTCTTTCTTTCTTTCTAGTCATACATTAGTTATCCTATGCTGAAATATAGGCATCCCCCTAAATTATATCTTTTTGGTAGACACGGAACCCGCAATATAATTGTTATTTTATTTGCAATGTAGGTATTGTGTCTGTCTCCAGTTTGATTCCATTTTATTCCTATAACGGTATAACAGTTATTTCGACATATTGGCCGCAGCCTCCGTGGCGCAATTGGCTAGCGCGTTCGGCTGTTAACCGAAAGGTTGGTGGTTCGAGCCCACCCGGGGGCGTTCTTTTTGGTTAATCAGTAACCAGTTATATAGCGTGCCGCGTGGAATTTTAGTTTATTTTAGAAATGTCTCCCCATTTTTGAAACTTTTTTCACTCGTGCTTCGCTTTTCTTTCTTTTTTGGTCACAGCGTGCAGCATTCGATAAATACTATCTAACAGTCAAATATTTTTTCCAATCGTACCAGTGGTTCCATCGATAAAGTATACCTATATTTTATTTATGGTGGTTCCTGAGATTATGAAACAAATCAGGATTTGGTTAAGACGGTGATTTGTTTCTTTGCTTCATTTTTAGGTTTCGTACCTAAAGTACAGGACTCAATATATTTTTATAGGGCAAAACAGGATTCTTCTTTTAAATCTCTTCTAGCGTCAAATTCGATACAAAATTGCTAAAATTGAACCAAAAGCAAGAGATTTGAGACTATTCCGTTACATTAAGGCCCACAGTTTTGGCCCTGTTTTTCTTAAACTAGCCCTAATATAAACGTACGAGTTGGAGACCTTCCCAAAAACTAAATACACTTTGGTCAAACCCTAGGGTCAAATACTCTGAAAAATAAATAAATCTAATATATATCTATACTAATATATAAAGCTGAAGAGTGTGTTTGTTTGTTTGAACGCGCTAATCTCAGGAACCACTAGGTCGATTTGAAAAGTTCTTTCAGTGTTGGACAGTAAATTTATCGGAGAAGGCTATATAACATCACGCTGTGACTAATAGGAGCGAAGCAGTAGTGAAAAATGTTGCAAAAACGGGGAAATTTTCTAAATTCCACATGTACGGAGTCGCGGGCAACAGCTAGTCTAATAAATAATTACAACCCTTTTTGCCTCGCAAAAAGTGGTCGAAGCGACTATGCTTACGTAATAGCGCCATCTATCAACGAAAGGATAAATACCAAACATTGAGCCATAGACTTACTTATTAAAACTACATCGGTAATGTTTTTATCCATATTTTGGAGTTAATAAAGGATACAATTTTTGATTTAAAAGGTATATAATATTCAAAATACAATAATAGGGCAAGCATCGTTTATAAAATTCGCTTTATTTATAAAAAAAACTAACAGATGGCGTTGTTCTTTGTATTTAATAAACTTTTATTTGAGTCATGTCATGAGTAACTAGATAAGTAAGAAGAGAAAATAAAAAAAAATAATAATTTATGTCTATATAAGTTCGGTATATATCTATCAATGTAACGGAATCTTTGAAAGTGATTTTTACCCACTCGCAGTAGTCGGATGGCTCTGAAATTTTGCACATAATCAAGGACCGATGACAATGCAATAATTATAAAAATATTCAGGCGTCAACGCATTTTCAAGCGTGTTTGTTAGTTTTTGAACTAAGTAGATTTCTTATTCATGTTTGAATTTGTAAAAAATGGAAAAATAAAGCATACTAAAATTCCTTGACCGTCTTAAAAACGTTATTATCATATAAGAAATACAGCAACAATTTGATACATTAAATATGTGGGGATATAGCTCAGTGGTAGAGCATTCGACTGCAGATCGAGAGGTCCCCGGTTCAAACCCGGGTGTCCCCTGATAGTTCTTTTTGAAGATTTTTATTTCGAGAGGTCCCCGGTTCAAACCCGGGTGTCCCCTGATGAACTTTTTGAAGATTTTTATTTTTATATTTTTTATTATTGTATGGCTAAACTTCTAATTAATTAGGAGTTTTTGGCCCATTAATATGTTACATGAGTACGATACAACTTACTCGTGTCACAAAGTTAAGAGTTATAAGATGATTATATTATTATGCGTCATTTATGAACTGTGATTACAATTGTATAAAAACAAGAATGAAGTTCCACATAAGTAGATAGATAGATAAACTCTTTATTTGCACAAACACCAATTTTACACAGAATTTGAAAAGAAAATACAGTTTTATTATAGTGTTTTCATAATGTTTTCAAGTGACATTTTTGTATAGAAGTGATAGTCGAAATTAAAACCCGAAAAAAAAATCAAAATACTTCGCAGCCGGTAGGATTCGAACCTACGCTCCCAGAGGGAATCTGATTTCGAGTCAGACGCCTTAACCACTCGGCCACGACTGCCATGAGCAAGTTGCTGAAATTTACAATCATATATTATCAGTGAAAGTTAGCCACCATCATTATTAATTTTTATATTATTACTAGCTGACCCGGCAAACGTTGTTTTGCCATACTAAAAAAAAAGGTTTGAAAAATAGATGTTGGCCGATTCTCAGATCTACTGAATCTGTATGTAAAATTTGAGAAGAATCGATCAAGCCGATTCGGAGGAGTACGGTAACTAACACTGTGACACGTGAATTTTATATATAAGATATGAATTAATTATATTAATTATCCTTTAAGTTATAACTTATCATCACATTATTATGTAACTTATAAGCAACACACACACACAAATAATATACTGCTAAACGCATTTTAACGTCCTCCTTTTATAAGTCGGTTAAAAAGCGTGGTTATGTCATAACCGTAACTATACATTGAGTAAAAGTTAAATGATCTTTGATGGTAAACAAAGATTTTTACCAATTTTTACGGATTTTTTTTACTTACAAATAGCAAAGAAAAGGTGACTTTATGACATCATTTTAAAATACAGTCACCGATATTGTTCCATATTTATACCACTAACTGCCGCACTCAGAGACATTTAATGGTTACTTAAGGAAAGTTAAGGAGCTCTTTAGTATTGATTTAAAAAAGTAAAAGTTAAGTTAAACCTTTTTTAAATCAATACTAAAGAGCTCCTTAAGTAACCATTAAATGTTAATGGTTACTTAGGGAGCTCTTTAGTATTGATTTAAAAAAGGTTTAACTTAACTTTTACTTTTTTAAATCAATACTAAAGAGCTCCTTAACTTTCCTTAAGTAACCATTAAATGTCTCTGAGTGCGGCAGTTAGGGCCTCTTTCACCATTCTCAAGTAAAGTGCCAAGTAGACTAATCGCCAGTTAAAGTCACCAGTAACTACACGTGCGACGTTCACGACCACGAAGTATAGATACAAGGAGTCCGAACGGTATAGGCTTTTCCATAATATTTCGTGTACACAATAATAAACCCAGATCATAGTTCTATTTTCTGCCACTGGCTGCGCAAGTATTCAGGACTTACCGATGCTATTATAGAATATCAGAATATCTCTTGACCTTCTCTGTATTGTTGGGTTTAAAGCACTCGAAAAATTTCTAAAAATTTCCTAAAACTTATATTTAACTCCACGTTTCTCAGAATATTTTTTTCCACAGGTGTCAATAGTTCAAACGAGTACTTCTTGAAAAATGGCGCGCTCTACCGGCAAAAAATCTGTCCCTTAAATTGAGACCATTCGTTCAACATTTCGTTCGGACTCCTTGTATCTATACTTCGTGTTCACGACGTTCGAGTAGCAGTAACACGAAGTATAGATACAAGGAGTCCGAACGGTATAGGCTTTTCCATAATATTTCGTGTACACAATAATAAACCCAGATCATAGTTCTATTTTCTGCCACTGGCTGCGCAAGTATTCAGGACGTACCGATGCTATTATAGAATATTAGAATATCTCTTGACCTTCTCTGTATTGTTGGGTTTAAAGCACTCGAAAAATTTCTAAAAATTTCCTAAAACTTATATTTAACTCCACGTTTCTCAGAATATTTTTTTCCACAGGTGTCAATAGTTCAAACGAGTACTTCTTGAAAAATGGCGCGCTCTACCGGCAAAAAATCTGTCCCATAAATTGAGACCATTCGTTCAACATTACGTTCGGACTCCTTGTATCTATACTTCGTGAGCAGTAATCTTAAGGGCCTACATCAATATTATCGTATATCATCGCCGACACGTACATATTAACACAGCCAGTAGGCACAGAAAATGAAGAATTAGGGATACTTTTCCTATTTACTCAAAATCTACTAAATATATTTTAATTCTGATTTACATGTTTCTTTATATAATAGTTACTTATGTTTTTAAAGTTATTTCATTAGTTAATACGCGATAATAGACCGACAAATGAAAAAAATAAAAAATTAAAGAGGTTGTTTCGCTAAGATTTTCTATCGAGAAAACTTTTTTCAATCGCGTTTCTGAGTTTATGCGATCCTAGATCATATATTGAAAAAACATATACTTAAAAATTAGAGCTCTAGCCATTCAATCTAAAGAAACAATGAAAACTTCGTACGTAGAAAAATGCACGAAGCTATTTTGGTATCCTCTTAAGCTTAAAAAATTGAAATTGACAGAAGATACTCGTAACTATTACTTGACAATTAACGCTAATCGATATGTAACTAATCAACGCTTTACTTGAAGATGGTGAAGATGGTGAACGGCCCTTAGACTTTTCTCGCTCTAAGTTATGTAAACTATATAATAAAAAAAAAACACTAAAAAAATATTTAGAGCATCGAAAAATTCATGATAAACGGTTTTAAAATTGAAAAATAATCAAAATCGAATTTGGCCCATGAGGGGATCGAACCCGCGACCTTCGCGTTATTAGCACGACGCTCTAACCAACTGAGCTAATGGGCCGATGACATGGGTTATCAAATAATAGTACATATACTAGTAACTAGGTATGCCCAGCAGTTTTACTTGTACACTATTACAAAGTCAAACAGATAATACCTATTTAGAAATGACTAGCTGGCCCGGCAAACGTTGTTTTGCCATCCCAAAAAAAAGTTAAAAAAAATAAAAAAGAACTATAAACCTCACGGAGCCCGAGACCTTTCCAACGAATGCAAAACCGTGGAAATCGGTTCGTGCGTTCTGGAGTTATAGCGTCAGGAAGGAAAACCCGACTTATTTTTATATAGTAGATTTATTCTCTTGACAACTTTTTCAATATTTTCTCTTCGTTTAAATCTAGTACACCAAGACAAGCTTATCAAAACCAAAATCAGCTAAATGGACCTAGCCGTTTTAATTGGGCAATTTAGGCTTTAGACTAAATAGCGGTTTTTTGGGCAGAAGTTATTACATTTTTCGGTTTATTGGGTACGGAACCCTAAGTGTGAGAGTCTACCTGTGGCTATTCTGTAGCTATTCTGTAGCTATTCAATCTAAAGAAAAAATGAGCACTTTGTACATAGAAAAATGCATGAAGCCCTTTATTGTGTCATCTTAAACATACTTAGCTATATTTTTGGTGTGCAATAAAGTATATTGTATTGTATTCTATTTTTAAGTTTCCGTACTCGTCCCAATCGGTAACATCCCGTGTTACCGTTTGGTACGGGTAAGTACCCTACTACAGCGACTATGCCGTCCGCTTGTCCGTCTGTCACCAGGATCTGTGTATCTTTTGAACAGTGATGGATAATGAGTAAAAAAATTTCACAGTTTGTGTATATCAACTTTGTGTATAGAACAGATAGAACCCTTCGTGTTAGAGCATAACTCGTACTTGACTGGTTTTTTTTTACTTTTTCGTAAACATTTTCGTGCAGATATGCTGTGGTTAACAGGTATTAAGAATAAAACAAACATTTTTAAAGATTTCCATTTCTTTAGATAGATAAGATAGACTACTCTTTTACACATAATTGGCTATTTACATTACTTAATTTATAAAATGAACAGACAAATTAACATTATCGAAACTTAAAACTAGTTTCTTTTTAAAAATACTTAATTCTGAATACTTCTGAAATACAATAACGAAGCTGGCTCAATTGCATGTTTACATGACAAAGACTGAAATAAACTAAAAGGAATGAAATATCATTCCTTTATAACTGACTTCAAAAAGAGGAGGCTGGAGGAGGTTCTCAATTTTTTTATGTTTGTGGCCTCATAGCTTTTAACTGGGCGAAGCGATTTTGATGATTCTTTTTTTATTTGAAAGCTGGTGGTTCCCGTGTAGTCCCATTGGCACCAAGTCATGACCTGATGGTTATCTCCTGAGAAATCGAGGAAAGCCCTCAAATTTCAAAGGCACATTAAGTCGGTTGAACTTTTTCTATACTAATATTATAAAGCGTAAGAGTTTGTTTGTTTGTTTGTTTAAACGCGGTAATCTCAGGATCCGCTGGTCCGATTTGAAAAAATCTTTCAGTGTTGGATAGTACATTTATCGAGGAAAGCTATAGGCTATATAACATCACGCTGTAACGAATAGAAGCGAAGCATCAGTGTAAAATGTTGCAAGAAACGGGGAAAAAAGTCACGCGCGCGAGCTTTAAATGAAAACGCTGCCTTATCCATGTGAGTTACGACAAAGTAATGTATGGAGAAATTGTTTGTTACCTATAGATCTTTAAAAAAGTCCGCGAAGCCATATGTCTATCTTTTAAGGAAAACCTGCTGTACCCATAAGAACGTCAAAAAAATTATCAAATTGAATAGGGTGTTTTCAAAAGCTATTTATGTGTATTTGCTAACATTCTTTATCAAATTAAATACCTTAGTTAGCTTACGCATTTAATATAGATTAGAACTGCTTTTTACAGCATACAATTTAAATGAATATCTTAGGAGATATGACGAAAAAACAATTACGCGCGGCAAAATAAAATACTTAAAACTGTTGGCTGAGCAACGCGAACGTTTCGTCGTGTTCGGCGTATGATCGTTACGCTGCTCAAATCCCGACGTATCGGTGCTGAGTTGGTTTTTATAGGCGTCAGCGTCGGCGTATAGTAGTTACGCTGCTTAAATCCCGACGTATCGACGCTGAGTTGGTTTTTATCGGCGTCGGCGTCAGCGTCGGCGTATGGTCGTTACGCTGCTCAAATATCGACGTACGTATCGGTGCTGAGTTGTTTTTTAAAGGCGTTGGCGTCGGCGTCGCCATTGGCATCGGCGTCGGCGTTAGTTTTTAGCAAATCTTTCATGTGAACTGGTAATAAATTACAAGTTTTTTGGATTTTTAACAGCACTATGTAGGCTTGGTCATGCCAAATTTCAAGTCTCTGGGATAGTGGGAACTAGGAAGTAACCTGTAAATTTTGATTTCCTAGCGAAAGTTGAAAATACTCAAAAATGGCTGTAATTCGGTTATATCTTTTGAATGCGTAGATCTAAATTTTTGATTGTATCTGTTGTAGCAAGGGACCGCATAGATCTACATTTGGTCTAAGTTTCAAATTGATACCTTCAAACGTTGCCGAGTAAAAAAAAGTTTTACGGGCGGATAGACAGACAGACGGACACCGTAGTGCGACCATAAGGGTTTGTACGAAGTCCTAAAAAGGTAAAACTCTGAGATATCATTTACTAAAATGACATTGGGGCCATGTGTGTTACTTCTTTAGAATTGTGCAAAAAAAGAAAACCAAACGGACGATTTGTTAATTAGCTGTAAAATAGCGTTATTGTTAGTTCATTTCATTTTTCGTTTCTATATTCCACGCGTACGAAGTCGCGGGCACAGCTAGTTTAAAAATATGTACTCAATTATTACCCAAACTACTTAGTACTCGTATGCCATATCAATATGCCAATTAAAAAAGTATTTGTTCAATTTGCAAGAAATAATGAAAAGAAAAACACTGAGTACTACGAAGTTATAATTCTAGCTATGACGTGTCTGCAGCCAATGCTCGATAATAAAATTAGCACCTTGTTCGCCAATCATTATAGATGGCGCGTTAGTATTGCCACGAACAACAAAAGGCATAATCGATGAATCTATCACTCTAAGGCGAGTTATACCATAAACTTTCAATCTTGGATCCACAACAGCTTTTTTGTCCCAAACTGGTCCCATTTTACAGGTACCTACTGGATGGTATGTCGATGAAGTGTATGACTTAGCCAAGCATATAGTATACTCATCAGTACCCCACTTATAGCCCTTACATGCAGGTAAAGGTGTTTTTACAAAATATGCCCCACGAGATTTGAAAGCTTTAGTATTTTCCAAATTCAAGAAATACCTAGAAACCTTAATTAAAGGTTCTAGATCTGAAGGATCTTCAAAATAATTTGAAAACAATAATGGTTTCCCGTGAGGATTTGAAGAGTTAAGCAACAATTTTCCTCTACTTTTAGGAACTAAATTCATTATTCTTGGATACATGCCATCGTAAAAAGAAGTTGGAACAATTGCAGCTCTCTCAAAAGTTATTGGTTCATACAAAAATTCTTTTGCTATTGTGGCTTCAACTTGTATTTGTACATCTGGTGCAAATAAATGTGGTTCACTTTTCAGAAATGCTACTGTAGGTACAGGACCGTTTCCTGACAATGGTCCATCTTTTATTTTCATTTGATTGTAATTATAAGTTTCTGCCATAATAAGTTCAGGTGCAATTAGAGTCGATGTTTTATTTGGAAGAGCTATTAAATAACCATTAAAAGTTACATGATCATGTAAATTTTCACCAACAGCTAAATCTTTTATAACATCTATATTTAACTTTTTTAGATGTTCTTTAGGACCAACTCCTGACAGCATCAGTAGTTTTGGAGAATTAATACTTCCAGCGCTAATAATTACTTCTTTCCATGCATATGCTGTTAAAAGTTTTCCATGTTGTATGTATTGAACTCCATACGCAACTCTATTTTCATTTATTAATACTTTGATTACTTCAGATTTTGTTTTGACGGTAAGATTTTTTCGTTTGTATCTTATAGGTTGAATAAATGCGTTGTTAGTAGATACCCTTTCGCCCCCTTGAGAAATTGTCTGTGCGATAATGGCACCTACTTGGTTAGCTGCGTTTTGATCTCTAATAGGAAGACCACTTTCATGATAGGCATCTATTATCATGATAGAAGGAGTATCAACGTATGGATACCTGGACACTGGCTGCTCACCATCAACTCCATGATATTTTTGATTCAGGCCTTCAAAGTTAAGATTCTTCTCTGACTTTTTGAAGATTGGCAGCACCTATTTAAAAATGTTATAAAAATAAATAAATACCATAAAATTTTAAGGTCGTATTTAATTCGGAGGTAATTTTTATTGTTAAACTAGCTGTTGCCCGCGACTTCGTAGTATAGGCTTATTCAATTAATAGCTAATTATAGAAAATGTTGCGAACGTTGCGAATAAAAAATCGTATATGCAACAAAATTTGACGGGCCTCGTGGTGGAGTGGTTTATATAACGGACTGCTGATCATGAGGTCTCGGGTTCGATTCCCGGTCAGGACAATCATTTGTGTGATGTTTTTAAATGTCATACAAATGTTTGTACTGTGTCTGGGTGTTTACTATGTATTATAAGTATGTATTTACAAAAGAAAAGTAGTATATGTATTATATCCGTATTCTGGTACCCATAACACAAGCATAATAAGCTTAGCTTGGGACCAGAGGACGTTGTGTAAAAATGTCTATGAATATTTATTTATTATTTATTTATTTATTTAAAATGGTCAATTTTTTGTAAAGACCATTTATGTGGTTTCGTTTAAATATATTGTAAGATAATGATAATGATGACATAATCTATGAATTTTTGCAATTGACTTGCTATGCTTTTACTAAATAAACTAAATTTGGTAAACATATGCGGGAACCATGATAGCTCAGATGGGAGAGCAACGGAACGGTATTCCGAGGTCGTGGGTTCAAGTCCCGCTCATGGTTATCATTTTTTCCACTATAATTTAGTTTATTTAATGATGACATAAGATGAAACGCGATATACTCGTTAGAAGTGCTGACAGAAGTTCAGTAAAGTTGGTGTTACTTACTTCATCATAACTCCATCCAGGATTGCCTAATGCAGCCCATCCATCGTAATCGACCTTGTTACCTCTGATGTATACCATAGAATTTATGGAACTGGACCCACCCATCACTTTGCCTCTGAAATCCACACATTATTTCGTTTTTTTTTGGGGTAAATAATATCAAAAACTTGTCAAGAGCGAGGCAAACTCGCACCCTTAGAGTTTCGTACCTACTAAACATATAAACATATGTAACTGCATTCAAATAATCTCTAATAACTCACCAACTTAATTTTGTAGTTGAAATATAGGGAATCGCCTACATTTCAGCTATTTCATAAGTTGGTATTAGTATAAACAGTTTTTTCTTGTGATGTGATGACAAATTATAAGTTTTTGGTTTTTTCTCTATATCAGCACTATATAGACTTGGTCTATGCCAAATTTCAAGGCTCTGGGGAACGGGAAGTAACCTGTGAATTTTGATTCCCTAGCATAAGTCGAAAATTCTTAAAAATGGTCGTAATTCGGTTATATCTTTTATATGCGTAGAGTTAAAAGGTTGATTGTATTTTTTGCAGCATGGGACCACATAGATCTACATATCGTATGAGTTTCAAGTTGATATCTTCAGCCGTTGCTGAGTAAAAAAAGTTTGACGGACGGACAGACAGACACTGGAGTGATCCTATAAGGGTTTGTACGAAACCCTAAAAACGTAATAAATGTATATAAGGGACGACATTGTCCGTGCATTATTTTTTTTGAAGGTCGACTGATAAGTCCACCTCGTGTTACGGAGCTAGCAGTAACTATGCCAAGAGGCATTTACATATGAAAGAATTCATTTACCTTGGCCAATTACATCGACCTCCAGGCCTTGCCAGACAGCTCCTGCCATCAGGCTCAGTTTGATACTGCCAATCAATGTTGGAACCGGTTAGTGTGGTGGCCAGTCCAGGCACCAGAGTTAGATCTGGCTGTTCTATGCCTGCTTCTAATAAGAGAACCTAGAAATAGCATAGGTTGATTCGATAGACATTATTCTATCATAATATTTTTTTAATTAGGATTATATGGATAGGTTATCGGCTTTCCTAATACATCTTTATGAATATGATTAACTTTAACTGAAACTGCGGATCACTTGAAAACCCCAAGACCTAATTTAATTACAAAAAAAGATTGCAAAAAAATATAGTGATGCCCTTTCAATTTCAACTAAATTTTGATTGTTTCTACTTCTAAACATCCATCATTTTGTTTTTTGTTTTTCAAAACCTATTTAAACAACAATATTGGGTGATAAAGACAAATCTAGTGGTGCGCTAATTGTCGAAGTTTCTCTAACGTTCGGGAAATATGCAGTGGCGTAGCTAGGTAACCAAGGGCCCTGGGCAAATAAAAAATGGGGCCCCACTGCTATGTAAACTGACTAGGTTATATCAAATAAAAATATGAAAAATACAAATATTTTTAAAATGCTACAAAAAAGCTAGTTTCGTTCGATCAAGATTTCTCTGTAAGGATTCGAGGGCACTCTGAGCTTGAGGTCCCCGGGGCACTGCCCCGGGGACCCCTTCGTAGCTACGCCAGTGGAGATGTGAGATAATGAAGAAATAACCATACATACAAGATACGCAGGAAAACACATATCCCTTTGGTATTTATAGTAACAAGGTTGAAATCAGGATACTATTAATTATGTCTGTAAAAATAAGATTAGCGTCGGTATTGCTAATTGCGAATTAACGTCACGCAATAGTAAGTGAGAATTGTCTAGTTTTTATAACGATATATCCGTTTTAAACAAAGCTTATTAAACAATATTGAGGTCGCAATTAAAAGTGATTGATTAAATACGTGCTGAGACATTTTAATCTATATTTTATTTATTTATTTATTTATTTTAAAACTTCATGCACTTTAATAATACAATGGCGGACTTAATGCCGACAGTGGCATTTTCTACCAGTCAACCAACGTCGGTGCAGAGACAATTTGGGGCAGGTGCTATTTTACAATAAACTAAAAAAAGAGATAGAATGCTTCAATTTCAACTTATTTACACAATACAAATATTAATACTATACCTTCATATATATACATAAACAAATACCATACCATATAAATATAACATAAACTTACATACTAATAGTATACATAAAAATATACTCATATAGTTATAGAATAGTTACATAAACATACAGATGCATAAACACTATATCTACATAAATAATTATAATATTTTAGTGAAAGGTGATCTTTAGCGATTAGATTCCGCCAACAGTCCCCTATAATGCTCACGAACTTTTGCCTTAAAAGTGTCACGGGTTTTTGCCATCCTGATTCCAAGAGGGAGTGCATTCCAGAGAAGAATCGCTTGAATGTTAAAAGAAGAATGTACTAAGGTGGAAGTATGCGGTGGACAAGAGAGAAGACGATTATTAGAGGAACGTAAATCTCGTTCATGAGTGGAAAAAAGGTATTGAAAGTTTGTCTTTAAATAAGAGGGCGAATGAGGGTAAGATAAGATAGAGAATAAGGTTGTTAAAGCTCGAAGATTTCGTCGTTGTCTTATTGGCAGCCATTTCAAGCGAGACCGGAATGCTGATACATGGTCGAATTTACGCAGATTAAAGACGAATCGAATGCAATTGTTGAGAAGACGGTCAAGTTTATTGAGCAGATCTGCATTCAGGTCGAAATAGCACACATCAGCATAGTCAATGATAGGAAAGATTAAGGTGTGCACGAGGGTTGTCTTAGTGGCGATTGGTAAAAGGTTCCTTAGTCGATAGAGAGAGCGAAGAGCTCCCGTAACCTTTTGCGAAACGTTATTCACTTGTCTTTGCCAGCTAAGCGTGTCGTCCATATAGAGGCCCAGATTTTTAGCTTCGGTGGAGTATGTGATGACAGATCCATTATAAATGATAGGCGGTAGTTGCTGGGTGTCAATCCTTCGCACCATGTATGGGCTCCCGATTAAAATAGCTTGACACTTGGCGGGATTGACTGTGAGACCAAATTTCGAAGTCCAGTCTAAAATAGCTTCAAGATCTCGGTTTACATTTGCAATCGCACATGTTAAGTTTTGTACCTCAGCCTGAGAATAAAGCTGCAAGTCATCGGCATACAGATGATAAGCACAACGTAGCTCTTTAGTAAGTAGATTAATAAAAAGAGAGAAGAGAATAGGAGAAAGAATTCCGCCTTGAGGGACGCCAGAGATTAAATTACACCAGTCAGATGAGTCATCGTTGACTCGAACAGATTGCTGACGCCCTCGAAGATAGGATGAAAACCATTCCAGTGCTTCAGATGAGATACTGAGATGGGAAAGAACAGATAAAAGAATGTCATAGTTGACAGTGTTAAAGGCGTTAGAGAAGTCAATTAACACCAACACGGTAATCGTTGATTTTTCGATACCTACTCTCACATCGTTAGTAACCTTAAGTAGGGCCGAGATAATTATATAATAATATATAATATATTATATAATATATATTATATAATAATTATATAATATATAATAATAAGAGATTTTAATTCATGGGTTCGCAAAATTATTTTGTCTACTGCCCAGTTTTAGAATAAAATGTTTTTAGTGTCCCCATTTTTAGGGTTCCGTACCCAAAGGGTAAAAACGGGACTCTATTACTGAGACTTCGCTGTCCGTCCGTCCGTCCGTCCGTCCGTCCGTCCGTCCGTCCGTCCGTCCGTCCGTCCGTCCGTCCGTCCGTCCGTCCGTCTGTCACCAGGCTGTATCTCAAGAACGGTGATAGCTAGAGAGTTGAAATTTTCACAGATGATGTATTTCTATTGCCGCTATAACAACAAATACTAAAAATAAAATAAAATAAATATTTAAGGGGGGCTCCCATACAACAAACATGATTTTTAGGGTTCCATACCCAGTATCTCAAGAACGGTGATAGCTAGACAGTTGAAATTTTCACAGATGATGTATTTCTATTGCCGCTATAACAACAAATACTAAAAATAAAATAAAATAAATATTTAAGGGGGGCTCCCATACAACAAACATGATTTTTAGGGTTCCGTACCCAGTATCTCAAGAACGCTGATAGCTAGACAGTTGAAATTTTCACTGATGATGTATTTCTATTGCCGCTATAACAACAAATACTAAAAATAAAATAAAATAAATATTTAAGGGGGGCTCCCATACAAAAACCATGATTTTTTTACCGTTTCTTGCTCGATACTAATAACGTTGCCTTATGTTGCATAGATAATGGTACGGAACCCATCGTGCGCGAGTCCGACTCGCACTTGACCAATTTTTTCACATACTTAAAAATCAATATAACCCTTTTTTAATTTCTGAATCTATTACCCCCGCCCTTTAGCCCAGCAGCTCTTTCAACGGGGTGTTATTCGGCGTAGGGCGTAGGGATAAGGCAAATAATAAATAATTTACAATTGTCATACAAAAATTAAAGAAATGCATAGGTATTTGGTCAAAAACACTTACCTTCCAATGTTTATTCTCCGTTAATCTATTTGCTACAACACAACCAGCAGATCCTGCACCTACCACTATAAAATCATATATTTCTTCATCGCGCTCATAATTCTCTATATTTTGTGTTACTCTATCTTCTTCCTCTTCTTTTCTTATGCGTTCTTGTATTCTTCTATCCTTGGAGTCTCCATACAGTCTCACTAACAAGTTCAGATATATATGTCCAAATGATGTGCACGCAGTAATATGGGTGTCGCTTGGACAAACCTCTGTCAAATTTAAAGGCTGCCAGATTTGCATATTGTAGTCTTTTTACGACCTGTTAATGAGAATATTAGGATAGCAACAAGTTCGCTTACGAGTTCCGTTTACTACAACAAGCAATAAAAACGCAGTGTCTAACAGTAATGGGTTGTTAACCGTAGGGTTTCATCAAAATTTTTAGATAAAACACTGCTTCGCCTCGGAAGGCGGCAGGACGCTTTTTGACGCGGTTTGCAATTGTTGGCGGGATCGGTAGAGCCTTATTGTAGATAAACTGACGGATTATACGGGCACTGTCCAGCAAGACCATTTCCAGCATCTGGGCTATACCCGAGTTTGTATTCACGCCGAAACTCTCGAGTCTCGAGGTTTTGTGAGAGGCTTTTCGAGACTAAAGCGTTCATCGGTACAACTATCGGAATTATTCTGTAGACACCATGCTCCACATGTCGATAACCACACGCGCCAGGCCCAGCAGTGGTATTCAGTAAGATAAAGTGGAGTGAATTTTCGGTGAATCTTGAATCACGTGAAGCGCTGTCATGTGATCAAGATTCACCGAAAATTTACTTCACTTTTTCTTACTGAATACCACTGCAGATATAATTACAATAAAATTATTAAATACCAGCTGTTGCCCTCGACTCCGTCCGCTTAGAATTTAGGAAATTTTACCCGTTTTTGCTACATTTTTGACTACTGCTTGAGTGAGAGTATTATAAACGTAAGAGTAAACAAATATAATCGGAATGAACGAACTGCTAAGCTATCAGGAGTTACACGTGTTATTGTGAGTCAACCATAAAATATAGATATGTGCTGTTTCGGGATATTTTTTAGACAATTTTATGTAGAATATTTTCGTCATACATGATTTCTATGTAACTTTAACCATTAAGGCTGCACACGCGACGGAAGCTTAAAAAATGGAGCACCTTTTCCCGTTTTCCCAACATTTCCCTTCACTACTCTGCTCCTATTGATTGTAGCGTGATGAAAAGTATACTATAACCTGCCCAGGAGTATGAAGAATAATTGTACCAAGTTTCGTTAAAATCCGTCGAGTAGTTTTTGTTTCTATAAGGAACATACAGACGGACAGGCAGACAGACAGACAGACAAAAATTTTACTGATTGCATTTTTGGCATCAGTATCGGTCACTAATCACCCCCTGATAGTTATTTTGAAAATATATTTCATGTACAGAATTGACCTCTCTACAGATTTATTATAAGTATAGATTACAAACTAAGGTTAATAATACTATGGGTTGGGTGGCAAGAGCTAATAATTTGTTACGAGGTCAGTAAAATAAATAAAATTGTTAGTGTTCCAGTTTTTTTAAAATTTAGGAACCTCTCGTCTACTACCAGGGATTCCCAAACTCATTTCGTGGTACTACACAATTTGAGAATAAATTATTTTATTTATGCACCCCCATTTTTGTGAGCAAGGCCGCTATAGTCTTTAGGTAGTAGACTTTAGACACAATAGCAAGGACATTGCAAATATAAAGAGAATAGATAGATAGAGATACAATACCTTAGCTATCAGGTAGCAAAAATGTTATACTTTTAACTTCTTTTTCTTTCCTTTTTTTTTTCTTTTAACTTTTTTTTTTAACTTCTTTGTCGGGTACAAATAAATAGTTTAATAAATACTTACCCTTCCAATATATTCTCAGGCACTCATCGTAGAGAAACTCCACCGACTGAGTTGTAACATTTACACTTCTTTATTAATACATCATTGTTCGTGTTGAATTATCTGCATGCAAGTAATTGAGATTTAGGTACATCAATCAAATTAGTCTGATATTGATTAAGGCCTTTCGATCGTCCTAGTTTTGTTTATATTATTTTTTGATTATCTGAGTAAAATATTTTCGCTTATATTATATTTGTAGTTGTTGCGTAGACTACTTGAAATTGGTAATTTAAGTCTGAATTAAGAGCGTACGATACCAAACGTTGCTCCATACAAAAATATGGACTTCGTACTTCCGTTTTTTCTTCGTGGATATATTCTAGACTAACGAATTTTTGTCACAGGATGAAGGTAATAATAAATATATCTATGCTTGTGTCACTTTTTTTTTATTCAAAACATGATAACTAAAAGAAATATCACCATCCCAAAATACCCGCTTTTTACCGTTTTCATTCGATGAAGTTGCAACGTCTATCAAGCAAGTTTGGTAAGGTCCCTTCAAAAAAAAAAAGTGATACAAGCATAGAAATATTTAAAATGGCGGAAAATATATTTAAAATGGATACAAGCATTTAAAATGGCGTAAGAAAAATAAAATCGGTTTATTTTTCGCGAAGAAAAAACGGAAGTTTGAAACGTCTTTTTTAGGGTTCCGTACCCAAAGGGTAAAAACGGGACCCTATTACTGAGACTTCGCTGTCCGTCCGTCCGTCCGTCCGTCCGTCTGTCACCAGGCTGTATCTCAAGAACGGTGATAGCTAGAGAGTTGAAATTTTCACAGATGATGTATTTCTATTGCCGCTATAACAACAAATACTAAAAATAAAATAAAATAAATATTTAAGGGGGGCTCCCATACAACAAACATGATTTTTTTACCGTTTCTTGCTCGATACTAATAACGTTGCCTTATTTTGCATAGATAATGGTACGGAACCCTTCGTGCGCTAGTCCGACTCGCACTTAACCAATTTTTTTTCAATGATTTTATAGGTAAAACCTGGCCGAGCTGCGACTGTCCCTTTCGCACTCTTCGGGTAAAGGAAAGGGGTGCGGGAGGGTAAGGTTAACCCACACACTTACAAATAGTGATACACCAATATCGATATTTATTATCGATACCCCAGTGATGTGTATCGATGTCGAGTTAGAGTTTTTTGTAATTTTATTTACAGAATCATAATTTTAGTAGCTAGGTAATGAAACTATTCAGTGTTGAAGGCTACGAGAACTAGAAAATGTTGTATTCTTGTTGTATTACAATAAATTACATAATAGGCATTAGGTATGTATACCTACATTAGCTTACAGCTATTCTTCTTTATGTAGCTTTTATATTAATGAATAGGGTTACTGAAAGTTATTTTTCAGTCGCTTATCATACATACCTAATTTTTAGGGTTCCGTGCCTAGAGATAAAATAGGATTTCTGAAAGCTCGCCGTCCGTCCGTCTGTCTATCACCAGGCTGTATCCCTGGCACTTTGACAAAGACTTGAAAATTACAAATTTTGTATTTAACAGGTGCTACTATAACAACAAATTGATACTATATAGACATCGTCATTGTCATTCTCCTGCACTCATCCCGTTATTTCCGGTCGAGGAATATTGTGATAATCCTCTCCAGCCCGATTACGTCCCACTGTTGGGCACGGGCCTCCTCCACGTTGGGGGGATTATGGTCTACTGTGCCGCGCTGACCAGGCGTGTTGGCACAGGGTTTATTTTCGTGTTTTCCGTCTCTCACAGAGGATGTTATCTGTCTCCAATATCCCTTAGCTGACTTTTACAGCACCCTTGGGAGGAGATGGGGTGGTGACAATTGTATTCTTAATCCGTCACCACACGGAGAATTGAATTGTGATAATAACGATACGAAACCCATCGTGAACCAGTCTAACTTGTACGTGACCGGTTCTTGAAGTGACGATTTTGTGCCCTCTTCTACAGGTAAGATTAGGTTAGGTATTTAGTAGTTACATATATTGTGGAGACAAAATATGTAACT
This sequence comes from Orgyia antiqua, assembly GCA_916999025.1. Taxonomy (NCBI): domain Eukaryota; kingdom Metazoa; phylum Arthropoda; class Insecta; order Lepidoptera; family Erebidae; genus Orgyia; species Orgyia antiqua. The sequence goes on from OU779874.1 coordinate 2,275,036, forward strand.
CTTTCATGGGTCATTGTATACGTTTTTGTCATAATAAACTCCCTATTGATGTAAGATTGATGATGATGAGATGATTAAATACCTAATTCTAAATTGAAAAAATTCATTAGAACCAAAATGTAAAAAATTGGTCAAGTGCGAGACGGTCTCGCGCACGAAGGGTTCCGTACCATTATCTATGCAACATAATCATCTGTGTATTGTCTTTTCCTGATAGACTTAAGACAGAATGCAATACATCTTTTCAAAGTTGCCAAGTTGATATAATAGACCAATTTCAACTCCACCAAGAGTAGTATATTCCTAAGAATAAGAACGCCTTAATATTTTAAGTCCTTCATTTCATGGGCAAATAGAGATCATTTGCTTTGTTGGAAAAATAATCGTTACTATAGCAAATTTTCCAAAAAAAATTAATGGGTCATGACCAGAAACACTATTCCCCGAAATGGTTTTCGAATTAAGAGTTTTAAAAAAATATGAACAATGCCCATTAGCGCACGTTGCATAATACTATCGCCGAAGTCTTATTAGGGTTCCGTACCCAAATGGTAAAAACGGGACCCTATTACTGAGACTTCGCTGTCCGTCCGTCCGTCCGTCCGTCCGTCTGTCACCAGGCTGTATCTCAAGAACGGTGATAGCTAGAGAGTTGAAATTTTCACAGATGATGTATTTCTATTGCCGCTATAACAACAAATACTAAAAATAAAATAAAATAAATATTTAAGGGGGGCTCCCATACAACAAACATGATTTTTTTACCGTTTCTTGCTCGATACTAATAACGTTGCCTTATGTTGCATAGATAATGGTACGGAACCCATCGTGCGCGAGTCCGACTCGCACTTCACCAATTTTATTCAAGTAAGCGAAGATGCGAAACAATGACGGGAGTCAGTTATACGTATACCGTGTCGGTAGAATTTTATGAATGAACGGGTAGGTACATTATGAATTTGGAACGCGGTACGTGTTGCGTAAGCGTGCGTGCGGCCGCTTTGCACACATACAAAGCATAATACTACAGTAACACACATTGATGACGCTCCGCACGAGCATAAGGATAGCAATACCTAGCGCAAATACCTAAATTGTGATTTTGTGGCGAGTATAGTGGGCTCTTAAGGGCCTACATCAATATTATCGTCGACATGTACCTTTTAACACAGCTAGTATGTAGGTATAGAAAATGAAGAATTAGGGATATTTTTTTTGTTTACTCAAAATCTACTAAATATATTTTAATTCCGGTTTACGTGTTTCTATATATAATAGTTACTTATGTTTTTAAAGTTATTTCATTAGTTAATACGCAATAATAGACCGACAAATGAAAAAAATAAAAAATAAGAGAGGTTATATCGCTAAGATTTTCTATCGAGAAAACTTTTTTCAGTCGCGTTTCTGAGTTTATGCGATCCTAAATTATGTATTGAAAAAACATATACTTAAAAATTAGAGCTTTAGCCATTCAATCTAAAGAAAAAATGAAAACTTCGTACGTAGAAAAATGCACGAAGCTATTTTGGTATCCTCTTAACGACTACAAGTAAATAATAATAATAATAAATTCATTTATTTCGGACTAAGATCCATAGCATTAGTAATTACAATTCTTACAAACTAGTGTTAGTAACATTAAGTATTCTTATATATAAAAATCAATTGCTGTTCGTTAGTCTCGCTAAAACTCGAGAACGTCTGGGCCGATTTTGGTGATTTTGGTCTTAAAATATTCGTAAAAGTCCAGGGAAGGTTTAAACGGTCCAAATATATAGGGATCTAAAATTCCACGCGTACGGAGTAGCGGGCATCAGCTAGTAAGTAATAAAAATAAAATAAAATACATAAAAGAAAAACAAGAAAATATAAACAAGCTGTATCTCTGCTAGAGAACTGAACATTTGGCACTAGGTGCGTGCAGTCGTGTCCAGTGCTCCAGCAGAGGACAGTCCCATCTGCTACATAGTGCTCTCAGGATGCCGTGTGAGCTGCCGCGCACTCTTGCCATTAAAGAGGCACTACTTTTTCTAATGGTGGCATAAAAGTCATTAACGCCGTACTCCGCGAACATGCCAGAAGCACTACAGTAACGCGGCAGCCCAAACAGCACCCTGAAAGCATTATTGTACTGAACACGCAAATCGCTGTATGCCCTCTGCGTATAACCGACCCACAGACTACACGTGTACAGGGACTGACAATATGCTCTAAAGAGTGTCAATTTTACTTCATCTGTACATCGTGCAAATCTGCGGGACAGCATGTTGCATCGAACAGCCAGCGACCTACGTGCACGCGCTATGTCTACATTGTCACGCAGATCGTCCGTTATCCAGTGGCCCATGTATTTAAACTGAGTTACTTGCGTCAGTGGGTGATCATATAATAATACCGGAGGCACATTCGAGTAACATTTGTTGCCGGCTTTAAACACGAGTAATTCGCTCTTTTTGATGTTGTAGCGGAGGCCGTGTTTTACAGCGTACTTTTCACAAATCTTAAGAAGTCATTGTAATTCACTGATCGATGGAGCCAGCAAGACCATGTCATCCGCGTAACTAATGTTATTTAAGCAGATACTGTCTACATGACAGCCGATGCCGGCGCCGCTGAGTTCTGCGATCAGCGCATTAATATTTAAATTAAAAAGGCAAGGCGAGGTAATTCCCCCCTGCCTCACCCCATGCTGCAGGCGGTATTGATCAGACAAAGCACCTGCCCATCTTACCCTATTGGTTTGGTTTTTATACCAATATTCTAGAAGAGAGGTGACTTCAGTCTCGACAGCGCTTTCCTTTCTTAACTTGTCCCGCTAAAGCTTAGGTTAAAAAGGTTTTTTATTTCTTATGTTAAAATATGGCACTCTTTTAAAGAATCGACGCCGATCCAGATATCTGAATTTTGTTAAGACCAGACTGAATCCTACGGGATTGTCAAGCTATTCGATAAAATTTTCTATAGAAGCAATTTCTTGTTTCAGTTTTTCAACTAAGTCTGTGGTTACGATACTATCGTAGGTATACATACAATTTTTCCATTTAATCTTCTATCATCAGAAAATGGTAACAATCGGCAACAGCGTGAATTAAGACGCTGTGCTCTTCCGTATCCAAAAAAATAATAGAAATACTGTACATAAAAACAATTTAATTTTGAAAATTGGTTACAAACTTAAGTTTAAATAAAAGTGTACATAAGTATATGACTACAATTTTATAATCACTCTACTCATTAGTTTTTATAGACCAATAACGCATTACGAAATCAACACCTCTCTCGCCAATCATCATTGACGGTGCTTCAGTGTTACCAGACACAACAAAAGGCATTATGCTTGCATCTATTACTCTTAAACGTTGTATACCATAAACCCTTAGCTGAGGATCAACAACAGCAGTTTCATCTGAACTTGGACCCATCTTACAAGATCCGACATAATGATAAGTTGATGAAGTTAAATTAAAAGCCAAACATGTATAATACTCGTCAGTATCAAATTTATATTGAGTACATGGCTCTATTGGAGTTCTCACAAAGTAGGCTCCATGTTTCTTAAATGTTTCTGTATTATCTAATTCAAGTACACGTCTAAATCCTTTTATCAATTGTTTCAAATCCGCTAGATTGTCTAAATATTTTGGATCCAATACAGGTGGACCGTGAGGGTCGGATTCATTGAGCGTCAACTCTCCTCTGCTTCTTGGCTGTAATAACATAGCTCTTGCCAGCAAAGCTTCATAGTAACTAGTTGGGAATATTGTAAGCTTATCACCCATACCTACATCACGAATATATTCATCTAAATATGTAATATGTCCTATTTGTACTTGAATATCTGGTGCAGGTAAATTAGGGTCAGTTTTGTAAAAAGCCAATGCATTAACAGGCCCGTTTCCCGAAATTGGTCCATGCTTTATTTTCATTTCTTTGTATTTTTTAACTTCTTGCAACATTGTGTCATGGTCAACTAAAGTTGATGATTTATTTAACGCAATCGTTATTCCATTAAAAGTGACATGATCGTGTAAGTTTTTTCCAACATCTAAATCTTGAATAACTTTTATTTTCAGTTTTTCTAAATGACTTTTAGGGCCTATGCCTGATAGCATTAACAGTTTTGGAGTATTAACGGCACCACCACTTATAATGACTTCATTTTTAGCATATGCTTTGTATATAGACCCATTTCTTCTATATTCCACTCCATAAGCAACTTTGTTTTCATCTATCAATATTTTAAATACCTCAGAGTGAGGTCTCACAACCAAATTTTTTCTTTCGTCCCTAATTGGTTCAATAAATGCCTCATTTACAGATACTCTTTTGCCATTACATGAAATAGCTTGTGCATTCATTGTTGTTTCTTGATCTTCGCCATTATAGTCGGCAATAGGTAGACCTATTTCATGAAAGGCATCTATTATCATCTTTGAAGGTTCGTCTTCATATGGGAATATAGATATTGGTTGTTCTCCACGAACACCGTGATATTTAGCGTCTACTTTACCAATATTTAAATTCTTTTCAGATTTTTTAAAGAATGGTAACACCTGAAAATTTTCCAAAGAATCTATAACTATAATACTTACTGTTAACTTATACCACTTATGCTTTTACTAAATAATAAAGAATTATACCAGTTACTCAAAAATAATAATGACTTCACAGGACTAAGTAGTGAGCGACCATACTTAATCAATAATTTTGGTTCTCCCGCCGAGTCAGGCCCCTGGTGAGGGGGCCACCCTTTTCGGGTTGTGGAAAGTCCCTAGGCACCGCCATGGCCCGGTTGGGTAGAAGAAGATAAGAAAAAAAAAGCTAAAAAGTTTAAAAAATTGTATGTAAGTAAATACTACGAATTTTGAACTTACGACGAAATAGTTATTAAAATTGTTATTGCCTTGTGGTGTCATTAATTTTTATTACTACAGCAGGTACTAAGTTTATTACTAAAGTGCTGATAATATTGAAGTGACCTACTTCATCATAGCTCCATCCAGGGTTTCCTAATGCTGCCCATCCATCATAGTCTCGCTTGTTGCCTCTGACGTAGACCATAGAATTAATTGATGTTGAACCACCCATCACCTTTCCCCTATAATGTTTTCAAAAGTTGGTGAGTTAGGAAAAATATAGAGAATAAAAACCGACACCATGAAGTTAGTTACATATTTATGTTCATGCCTCGCACTCTGAAGGTGGTTACTATTGCAGGATACTACATTGTAGATTATATATCTAATATATAAAATTCACGTGTCACGTGTTAGTTACCGTACTCCTCCGAAACGGCTAGACCGATTCTTATGAAATTTTGTATGCACATTCAGTAGGTCTGAGAATCGGCTAACATCTATTTTTAAAACCTCTTTTCTTTTTTTTTTTAGTATGGCAAAACAACGTTTGCCGGGACAGCTAGTATATATATATTTATATTTATTATCTGTTTATGCATATGCACTTATTTGTGTATGTATTTGTGTATTTATATACCCCTGAATAAGTATTGATATGTATCTATAGTTACATGTATATGTTTGTGTTTATGTACCTTACACGTTTGCTTAGTTCTATTCTCATAATGTTTATCTTCTCTTCATTTATCACTCACACTGTTTATCTCTGCACTAACTTTGGTTGACTGGTAGATAATGCCTAAGGCATTAAGTCCGCCATTGTATGTCTTACGTGCATAAAGTTTTAATAAATAAATAAATAAATAAAAATAACTTAAAGGGAGAACAAAGACGTGTAGCCACACTCCAGTATCTTAAGAGCTGCAATAAATTTGTAACATTATTACCCTAGATTTTGCATAGCCACTTATGGACCAATTTTAACTTTTAGTTTTTGTCTGACATTTCGTTCTCACACTTTTATCAATATTAGTTACAAATTTATTGCTGCTATGGACATGTGTTCGACAACCTCAAGTAGCGCGTCCTTTAAACAAAACGCTACTTTTCTTGTAGAACGTAAGATTAGTAATAAGTTAATCATAGTTTGGTCTTGGTCGAGAATAAACGTCTTACGAATATCATGTGGACAGGGTTGGGCAGTATTTCAAATACATGTAATTGAAATACGTAATTGAAATACAATTACGTATTTTGTAATTGTATTTCAATTACTGCCTCAAAATGTAATTTGTAATTTGTATTTCAATTACCAGACGTCGAAGTAATTTGTAATTAGTATTTCCATTACTTGAGGCTTCAAAATACATTTTTAAAATACATTTAAGTACAGCCGTCACTTTATGTAGCCAAAGTAGCTATTGGAGCTGCATCACTGTACCCGTTAAATAAGCTGTACGCCAAAATTGGTTAACAAAACGCAAAGTGTCAATGAATGGTGGCCCATAAAATTTTACTTTACCAACATTAGTTTGAAGTTAGTGCCGAAAATGATCGTTTGCCACAAATACGATTATAAATAAATAATAAATATTCATGGACATTTCACACAACGTCCTCTGATCCCAAGCTAAGCTTATATGCTTTTGTTATGGGTACCAGAATACGGATAGAATACATATATGTACTACTTTTCTTTTGTAAATACATACTTATAATACATAGAAACACCCAGACGCAGTACAAACATTTGTATGACAATTAGAAAAATCACACAAATGATTGTCCCGCGCGGGAATCGAAACCGTAACCTCTTAATCGGCAGTCCGCTATTTGAACCACTCGACCACGAGACCCGTCATAATAATCTCATATCGATAATCTCATAGGGGCTTATATTTTTGCGCTGTTTGGGGTAACTACAGTAAATTGATATACAGATATGAAGTTAATTGTAAAATCAATACTTAAATTACTGTAAGTTAAACAAGTTAAAAAAATATTTTGGAACAATTGTAGCTTTTGATGAAATACTGACTGGTGGAAGGTAATGCTGATAAAGGCTGGTAATATTTACGGATAGTGGTTTTTTACGCTGGTTCTCCGTGTGTTGACCGATTAAGAATACAAATGTCACCACCCCGGGAACACCGAAATATTCCGAAAAACTTTTATTCCGAATTTTGAAATTCCGATTTTAATATAATACCGCAAAATTGTAATGTCTATTATTAAAAATCACGAAATATTTAGTAAAATAAATTGTGGTGGAAAAAGTGATTACTGCAAGCGGGAGTTGAACCCAGGCTCCCACAGGGACTCCTTCTTTGCCGCTATTACCTCCTTGGCGAAGAAGGCGACGGCAGCCCAACATTGTTCATTGAGGGTGACGAATCCTTGCCCAGTACGCCGACGGTGAACACGCTGGGTGTCCCAGGCCGTGCACACGGCGAGGGTGTGCTCCCCCGTGTCCACGGCCCCACTCCCACAATTGCGGCACTTAGGATCCAACTCAATACCAACCAGCTCCCACAGGTACTTGGCGAAACAGCCATGACCCGTAAGGAGCTGGGTGAGGTGGTACGTCAGGTCCTCCGTTGGTGCCTCGCCTCAACCCACTCCCGAGGACTAGGCGGACCGCCTTAGCGAGCCGCATGCTCACGGAAGATGGGGGTGCTGACGTTTGTATTCTTAATACCTACTTCACCACGGACAATATTTTCAGAGATAATAAATATTAATATGTATTACAAAATTTATCCTCTTTCATATCCCAGCTTTTAACAATAAAAAACCGACCTCAAACAGTGCCCTATGATTTTTGAAAGTTGCCATCTAATTCCCTGGACTGCCATCAGGAAAACCTAATTTCCCTATCATAGAACCACCTCTTAAAAATTTTCTTTCCAACAAAAAAAGAAGCATTAAAATCGATAAACGTCAAAGTTATTTGTGAACAAACATTAAAAAAAAAACCTCCTGTTTTTTAAAGTTGGGTAAAAATTATAGTATAAATGTATTTTGTAATTTGTATTTTGTATTTCAATTACAAACGGCCAAAATACTGTATTTTGTAATTTGTATTTCAATTACTCCACTCAAAAGTAATTAGTATTTAGTATTTCAATTACTTGCAAACGCAGTATTTTGTAATTTGTATTTCAATTACAAGAAAGCATGTATTTTGCCCAGCCCTGCATGTGGAGTTATATTACAACACGCACCTTCACCTCACTACCTCTCTACAAACCTCCACAGATGTAAAAATCGCATAAGCGCATACGAAGGTACTAAATTATTTACACATACTTAAGTATATTTTTTTTGCTAAAAAGCCACAGTTCTTTTATCAGCATCAGCGATTGTTCCTTTAATATTTATAAACTGAAAGCTGACTCACAATGCAACATTGGTAAATCACAGAAACGCGTGATTATGAAGCTTCTAATAGTCCATCCAGGATATATATAATCACAAAATAGCCAATCGTTGCAGCGAAAGTAGCCAGTGCGTTGTGGCCTTTACATGTAGCAAATAAGAAATCACCTTGACCAATCACATCTTCCTCCAGGTCTCGCAAGACATGTCCTACCATCAGCTACTGTCTGGTAACCCCAGTCAATACTAGAGCCAAGCAGACCAGTAGACAGAGCTGGTACTGAAGTCACCGCTGGTTGCTCGGATCCAGCTTCTAATAACAACACCTAAAGTATGGATTATTGTAAGGGCTGCACAACTACAAACTAATATTATACAATATTTCATGATCATCCGTTCACCTGGCAGGGCGTCCTACCTGACAGATGGTAGGGTACATTAATGATGAACTATTCCATTATCCGTCTCCAATATCTTAGCTTCATTTACACTTATGCATTTGGTCATTCTTTCACGATGGCTGTAAGTGCTACGCATTTTACTCTTTTGAAGGACATCGCTATTTCAATGTTTCCACTTACATCCGCCGTGTATATTTCATTCATTAGTCGCCTTTTATCCATCCTCTTCGCATGACCAAACCACTTAAGCATACTTTTTCCCATAGCATTCACTTAATACATCTTACAATCCGTTTAATAACGATTTAGTACATACCCTCCATTTCCTATTCTCTGTTAGTCTATTAGCCACAATACAACCAGCAGCGCCTGCACCGACCACAATGAAATCATACACTTCATTCCTGGTCGGCTCTCTGTTTATCTCTTGTGATCTTCTATCTTTAGCCTCTCCAAACAAAATTGCTATTAAATTAAGGTATACATAACCGAAGGAGGTGCAAGCAGTGAAGTATGTATTTGCTGGACAGGAGTCATTCAAATTCGTTGGCTGCCAGATATCCATTGTATCATATTTTTACGGCACCTGCAAAATTTGAATATAGTAAGTTCTTCATTGGCATACCCATACAGGATTGGATGGCATAGTCTGCCCTTGTGATGACGGATTAAGAATAGAAGTGTCATTATACCTTTTCCTGCTCAGGGTGTTGAAAAAGCTAGCTAAAGGATATTGTACACAGACAACTTAGTTTCGCTTAGTTTAAACTCTAAAAAATCTTTTTATTATTATTGCATTGTCATCGGCACATAATTTTTAATTTATGTGTGCAAAATTTCAGATCAATCCGACAATTACAAGTGGGTGAAAATTTCTTTAACATATTCCGTTAACTAGATTGATACATACATAGATACTGGTTATACGGGGATAGGTACGGGGGTAATAAAATCGTGTTATACAAAAACATTACAACAGTTATAGGTTTATGAACAAGAGCGTGAAATCACTGAAAGTGTATTTGTACAAATTGTAGCAAATTACTTGGTTAGATTAACAAATAAACAGCTGAAATGAAATAGGTGATCGAGTAATTCTTTACTAATATTATTAAGCAGAAGAGACTCTTCTGGCGTATTTTGAAAATCAGCGGGCCGTTTGATTTGACGCCCGAGCCATATTAATTAGCCGCCCTATAAATTAATAGAGATAGAGAAAAAAATTTAACTTGAAGGCTTTCGCCGCCCTTCTCAAGCTAGCCGTCCCGGGCCATGGCTCCTATGGCCCTAGGGTAAATAGGCCTCTGTTAAAGAGCTTGTTTGTTTGTTTGAACGCTTTAATCTCTTGTGTTGGGTAGTCGATTTATCGAGGAAGGCTATATAACAGCACGCTGCGAACAACAGGGCCGAAGCATTAGCGCAAAATGTTTGCAAAAACGGGAAATTTTGTTCGGAGTCACGGGCAACAGCGATGAAAATTGTTTTTTTTTTTTTATAGTTGGTGTTGTCAAATGACTACACTTCACCTGATGTTAAGTGAGAGTGCAATCCATATGCAAGGACGGCTGGTACATTGTCACAGCACCAGCTGACCCCACCTTGCCCGCCCATAAGATGCCTCTTCACGCCTCGCTTGAAAGACCCCATATGAAACAGCATTGCTGGCCGTGCTGTTTCGAGGTGATGGTGGACAGCATTAAGGTTCGCGTGGAGTCTTCGGATGTTACAGAACTCCATCACTAACAGCGAAGAAGAAGGGGTGGTGGGGGTGTGCACCGCTGTTCGACTACAATTATTGTTATGTTGCATTGCCATTGAAATTAGAGAATAAGACGAGGCGTGACACGAGAAAACTTTGTCACGATAGAATCGGTCAGTAGTATGGATGTCTGTTTCATCAAGGGATTGCCTGAAGAAGAGATACGTTGACCCGCCGTACGGAAGGGCCCCGAGCCCTCCCGGAAGTGGCCGCCGGGACCCCACCATCCGGTCACCAACCGGCACGACGGTCCACTCCGAGATTATGCGTGGCATGGTGGGGCAGCCTTACAAGCTGATTAGACTCATTTGGGCCCCTGTACTGTGCCACGTGCGGCCAGCGGAATAACCGTTTCTACGGGTCTCCCTGGCCGGCGGGTCAATGTGTTCATCCCGACACTTGATTAGACGGAAGCTTTCATCGGACCGACCCGTATCGTAACAAAATCCGCTCAAGCTCTGGTTCTACGCTGGCTGATAACGAAACGCGGCCAAGAGGCCACTTCACGTTTTTTGCGCCATGCGTACGGTGGTGGCTAACCAGGTGGGCATTTAATCCCTACCACCAGCTGAGTGGTTATAAGCTCTGTAGTCTCTTAGCTGACTTCTACAGCTCCCACGGGAAGGAGAGGGGGTGGTGACACCTGTATTCTTAATCCGTCACCACACGGAGAAAAAAAAAAAAGACGTGTGGCACTCGGGGACTGCCGCGGTAAAGCTATTCAAATTCAAATTCAAATTCTTTTTATTGTGGATTACATGTTCAGTTTATGTTGGTACAGAGATAATTTGTTCAGCTATGTCCTACCATATAGGCATACAATACTAATAATTAAAAATATAAATTCATAGTTACATTAATTTAAATTAAATCAAATACTAAAATAAATTACATAAATATGACTTCAGTCACAAAATAAAACATAACAAATTAGTACATAAATAGAATTAAAACGTCATAATCAAGAACAATAGTCAATTATCAATTGCTACATCCATATGTCAAGTATACAATATAAAACCCAATAACAATAATTACGATGCCATAAAAATAATTCAATATGTCAAAAAAATAAATAATAATATCAATAAAATAAAAAACAAAAAATAAGCTTCACATATTGACACAAGTGTTATACAACCGAGCAGAACTAGTCAGTAAGGGTTTCATCATTCAAGAATTCATTTAAACTGTAATAGCTTTTATTTATTAATACTTCATGAAGTGCCTTTTTGGCTTTCAAATTAGTGATGGTTTTAATGTGCTTCGGAATTTTATTATATATTTACTGCCAGACAAAATACACTCTCATGTAGTAATCGAGTTCTACTGGGGATTATTCTCAACTTTTCCTGTAGTCTTGTTCGGGTTTGGAAATCAAATAGATTTATGTTGCACTTCACAAACACAGCGATTTCGAAAACGTAAAGGCTAGGTAATGTTAAAATTCTTAATCTTCGGAAGGAAGGAATTCTTAATCTTCGGAAATTTTTTGCAAGAATCTCTGTCTCAAACCACACATTGCTCTTAAACACCGTTTTTGGGCTAGGAAGGCACGCTTTTTGTCAGTGGAGTTGCCCCAAAAAATTAGTCCATACCTTAGTGTTGCGCTAACTTAAGCATGATAACTGATCACTAATGTTGACTGGTTTGCAATTTTTCTTAATCTATAGAGTGCATATGAAAATTTACCAAGCTTTTTGCACACATGATCTACATGAAGCTTCCAGTTTAATCTACTGTCTATTATTAAACCTAAGAACTTAGTGTCCTCAGTTTCTGTAACGTTGTTTTCTAAATATTTAACAGCTAGCATGTTCCACGCCTTTGGCCTTTGTTTAAAATTCATAATTTTTGTCTTTTTTAAATTTATCATTAAGTCATTATCCTGCAGCCATTCAATTACTTTTACTAAGGAACTATTAATGTCAATTTCAGTGTCATCTATGGAGTCTTTTGTAAATAAAATAGTACTGTCGTCAGCAAATAGTGTTATGTCATTATCAACTACAGTCGGCATGTCATTGATATATGTCAGAAAGAACAATGGTCCCAGGATACTGCCCTGTGGTACCCCCAGCAAAACATTTCTTATGTCGGATACATGTGTTACTTCCACTTTCCTACTAGCATCCACTCTTGTTATTTCAGTATACTGCAGCCTCCTTTCAAGATGAGACTTTATGAGACTATGAACATTACCTCTTATACCGTACGAATACAACTTTTCCAAGAGTATGTCATGTTTCACACAATCAAAAGCCTTGGAAATATCCATGTACAATGTCACTGCCGGTAAACCTTTATCCATGTTAGCCATTACTCTTTTCAGAAAATGATATACTGCTAAATTTATAGATTTATCTTTTCTGAAGCCATATTGATTTGGAGTGAATATATTATATTTCTCAAAGAATGGATACAGACAATTATATATAATTCTTTCAAACACTTTGGCAAATATGGGTAGCAGTGCAATCGGTCTGTAGTTATTAATATTAGACATTTCACCCTTTTTGAAAACTGGTTTTATGACAGACTTTTTTAAAGCTTCAGGAAACGTGCCCTGTTCGATGCATAAATTAGCAATATGGCTTATAGGTTCAGAGATTATAGAAGCCGCATCTTTAACAACCTTTGTAGATATGCCGTCGTAGCCGGTACTAGTAGTATTTTTAAGCGTCATTATAATGTCTTGAATATGTTTAGGAATTGTTGGAGTCATAAATACTGAATTATTATTAAATGGCAGGCTATATGGATATCTATTATTATGTGGTGCCGTATCTATTTTAGGTTTACTAAGTGTAATGTCATCATTAGTTACAATGTCGAGAAAATAGTTATTGCAGTTTTTAGCAATTTGTTTGGGATCATTTATCAGTTCATTATTAGTATATAAATGCTCTATTCCTTCAATTGGGTAATTATATTTGACACTGTTAATTATTTTCCACATCGCTTTGGGTTTATTTATAGCATTTTTAATGTAATAATCATTTTGCGACTTTTTAATTAAGTTTATTATGTGTACCTACTTGCAAATATTTTAAAATTTGTTTTGTTTACCTTACTCGACACTCTTCTATACCTCCATAGTAGCTCACGTTTTTTTTTACTACACAGCAATAGTCCGCGTGAGAGCCATTTAGGTCTACTTTTGTGGGACATCTTAATTTTGAGCAATGGAAAGCATTGGTCATATAGATGCTTAAATATGTTGTGAAATATTTCAAAACTGTCATTAGCTTGAGTGTTTGCGTATACCTCAGCGAAATTCGTATCCTTCAGATTTGTTAGAAATGCATGTCTATTTTCTTCTGTGTATGTCCTACGAAATATACACCAACTTTTAATGGGGCATGTTTTTTGTACTGGCACCTTAACAATCTGTGCATTGTGGGTCTTGTGTAATAACTTTATCTTTAGAAAAAATCTTTGTGTAATTCCGATAAGTGGTCGGAATTCGGTGCATTTGCGTTATTTAAACTTATGATTAAAATCACAACTTACGATTTTAAGTAAAATCCTTAAGCCGACTCCTCGTGCGTACGGTACATAAATGAATATACTTAATTGCAATACATTATATACAAAGTCATTGACACATGCAAGTAATTAGGGATGTATTTGATGTTGTAATGTTACTGATATCAATTTTACAACCAAATTACCACCATTTTTAATGGCTGTTTTAGTATTTTGGTATATTTTTCTTGAATTTATCGATAAAATGTTTGGCATGGAAATCGATGAGGAAAATGGCTATAAAAATTATTTTAAAATCATAAATCGGAAGGGCTTTACAATCGAGTACGTTTTGACAGTTGTAAACTGAAAAATAAGGATGAAATCAACGTATCCGAAGAAATCGATTTAATTTGTGTTCTTTTTGTTATCAGTAATCTGTTATTCGGGCTTCGTGGTGGAGTGGTTTATGTAATGGACTGCCGATCGCGAGGTCTCGGGTTCGATTCCCGGTCAGGACAATCATTTGTGTGATATCCATAAATGTCATACAAATGTTTGTACTGCGTCTGGGTGTTTACTATGTATTATAAGTATGTATTTACAAAAGAAAAGTAGTTTATGTATTATATCCGTATTCTGGTACCCATAACACAAGCATATACGCTTAGCTTGGGACCAGAGGATGTTGTGTGAAATGTCCATAAATATTTATTTATTTATTATTTATTTATTCTTACAGTTACTTTACGACGCTACGTGAGTGAATTGTTTATAAATAATATCCTTGATAAGTCTATTTCATAACTATAAGTACGAGGTAGAAGCTTAATAATAATTGTAATCAATTGTTTTTAAAATAGCTAATGAAGATTGAACTATAGGTAGATATATTTTTTTTAGTATTGTTGGTAATATAATAACGCAAGTAAAACACTGAAATTGAAATCAACGTCGTAACTTTTATTTACTCAATAAGAATCTTCATCTCTATATACGACCGGCAAGCCATATTATCTTCTCTTCCCGCATTTAAGAGGGCACGATACCTAATTATGCTCCATACAAAAATAGGGGCATCGTACTCCCCTTTTTTCTTCGCGAAAGTTAAACCGATATGCGTTTTATTATAGATGATGAGTATATCTATGCTTCTATCACTTTATTTTTTTCAAAACATAATAACTAAAAGAAATATGACCATCCGAATATCCCGTTTTTTTTCGATTTTCTTTAGATGAAGTTGCAGCGTCTATCACACAAATTTGGTAAAGTTTCACCAAAAAAGAAAGTGACAGAAGCATAGATATTAGATATACTCTAAATTATAATGGAAAAAATGATAACCATAAGCGGGACTTGAACCCGCGACCTCGGAATGCCGTTCCGTCGCTCTCCCAACTGGGCTATTATGGTTCACGCAAATGTTTACCAAATTTTCCACTACAATCATCTCAATGCGAGTTTTAACATCGTGCGTTGTTTTTTCGTACAACGCCATCTATTGAGCGGTTTGCACCAACTCCATCAATCGATCAGTTAGCGTTCTTTACAGAACACAATTGGACCGAAGTAATGACTGTACATTTTTTTTTTTTTTTTTTTTTTTTTCTTGTTTTTATTTGGGACTTTTATTTTAAAAAACATGCTAGTCCCATCGTACCCTAAACTTACATAGTTCAAATAAATACAAAAAAAAAATTAAGTCATACGTTGTACCGCTAGTTCACATAAACGCTTTGCTGCAGGCGTAATTGGGTTTGACAGAGTACTTTGGACAATACCTACATCAAAACGATTAATGTGATCCAAGCTAAATATAGCATCTCTTTTGTCTTGGTTCTGAACACATTCCATCAATAAGTGCTGAACATCATCATCAACTCCACATGTGTCACATTTTGGTGAATTTGATTTGCCCATAAGATAGGCAAACTTTTTTGATGGAAAATGTCCAGAACGAAGTCTATGAGCTGTAACTACATGCAATCTAGATACATCACTATTAAACCAGGGCATTCGAGGAAGCTGGCCTTGCATAGTTCTATACCAAATTCCCTTTGTTTGTGATAGTTCTTCAAAGTATTCTTTCCACTTTTCATAACAGATGTTTTTTATTATACTAAGAACCTCTGAGTAATGAGGATTGATGTGTGTTATTGTACCATATTTTACAGCAAGCTTTGCAAGTCGGTCAGCTTCCTCGTTGCCACATATGCCCACATGTGATGGAATCCATTGCAATCTTAAAGTTTTGTCAGAGGAGCAAATACTCCTTATGATTTTTAAAACGTTGTAGGCTATCGATACACCTCTGTGCCCAGAGGCGCATCGAGCCAAATGTTGAAGAGAAGACTTGCTGTCAGTAAATATTACAAAACATTGACCACTTAAATTTTGAATAGACTCTAATGCCTTTAAGATTGCAACCAACTCCACTGTCATGATTGAAACATCAGTGTCAATTTTAAACATATCTGCTATCTGTTCATCCCGGCAATATACTGCAGACCCCTGGCCCTCTGAACATTTGGACCCATCTGTGTAAAACCATATCCAATCATGATATTTTTGCTGTATTTCATATACTGTCTCCGCTTTAAGTAAATTTAAGTTAATATCACGTTTCGCTACATTTAAACATTTTAAATCAAATTTGATAATAGCATCAACATCAATCGCGCTTGTTACCCATATGTCTAAACTAAAGTTATCCAATATCATGGTTGAATTTATTTCATAGTGTTTTACTTCATCATATAATGAAATAAATTCAACCATATGTTCATAAAAAAAATCATAATTTTACATAAAAAAGCGACCACCATAATGTTAATACAAGGCATAAACACAATCTTGTGATGCATGTAACCCGGCTCCACAAAATATGTAACTCTTTCATGGGTCATTGTATACGATTTTATAATAAACTCCCTATTGATGTAAGAGAATTAAATAATTCTAAATTTAAAAAATTCATTAAAACTAAATTATGTAAAAAGGCGTATTATAAAATTTCTGATTATATTAAAGATGATAAAGCTTGGGAGTAGGTTGCTCTGGAGCAATACATATTCTATATTGTAAAGATAATAGCATTGTAAGTATAATTGACATTTAATTTAAAAATATTGATTTGATTAAAAGCTCTGCTGAGTTTCTTATGCCGGTTCTTCTCAGCAGATTGCGTCCTGAACTGGTGGTAGGGAAAAAAATTGGACATGTCATAAGCACATAATTTTTCTGAAAAATTGTGTCTACGTGATTAAATGATTTTTCATTTCATTTCATTTCATTTCATTACAGATATTATTAGATTAGAACATTAATATGGTATCACCCTAACTCTGGTTATTTAACTGGCTATTTTCTTTCCTACGATTTTCAACAGATGGTATCAATTAATAAACATAAATGTATTGCCATCTAGTGACAATAGCTAACACTAGCAGTAGACTACTTGCCATGTCCGCTTTGGTAGATAGCGCTACGTTGATTACCTACCCACGACCGCTGGCCAGTGCGTATTCAATTAAAGTTTCGTACACTATTATGAGGATACCAAAATAGCTTCGTGCATTTTTCTACGTACGAAGTTTTCATTTTTTCTTTAGATTGAATGGCTAGAGCTCTAATTTTTAAGTATATGTTTTTTCAATATATAGTCTAGGATCGCATAAACTCAGAAATGCGATTGAAAAAAGTTTTCTCGATAGAAAATCTTAGCGAAACAACCTCTCTCATTTTTTATTTTTTTCATTTGTCGGTCTATTATCGCGTATTAACTAATGAAATAACTTTCAAAACATAAGTAACTATTATATATAGAAACACGTAAACCGGAATTAAAAAATATTTAGTAGATTTTGAGTAAACAAAAAAAATATCCCTAATTCTTCATTTTCTATACCTACTAGCTGTGTTAATAGGTACATGTCGACGATAATATTGATGTAGGCTCTTATAGGTTATATATTATGTACATCGGAGAGGTAGTGGGTCAATTCTGTTGCGGCAAAAACTAAACCTAACTAAAATTAAAACAAGGTGTATTTGGATTGTCCATTTCGTTTTACACATATTATATAAAATAAATTCGTTAGTCTTTAATATTGTTTCGCTAATAACAAAGTTCAGTTAACATTTCCAAATCGTGTTATTGACACTACTACTAGGTATCAAGTTTCATATTTGGTTAAATTAGGTAAGTTTTGCATGTAGAATTGATATAAGTTGATATTTATTTATGACATGTACGAAACCCTTCGTGTGAGTTCGATCGAGTGTTGGCAAAAATCAAAGTTTCAGTTCCGACGGTAAACCTGCCGAAACTTCGAACAGTGCCTCAAGTGTCACTAAGCAATCAGTTCTTGCATTTTTTTGCAATAACAATAAATAACTAATTGTTTAGTGGCGAATTTTATCAAGTTTGGTAGTCTATTGTAAATTTTTTGAGGTTATAACGTGTCATTGTGATGCCATTGTGAGACTATTGAAATAGGCGACTTGAGGCACAGTTCGTAAGTTGACATGTGTCTTTTGCTAGACTGTGTCCATTAGATAAAATAAATAAATATTCACGGACATTTTACACAGAGTTTGGGCGGCGATAAAACGATCTAGCTAAGTTTCATTTTCAAAAAATATCTGCTTGACGGTGTTTTTGAACATTGAAAAATTGCTATGTTTCCATTAGAACAAGTTGTATAATTTCGTTAAAACCTGTCAAGTTACAGTGACAGAGTGGTTAAGATGGCAGGGCGATGGAACGGAAGACTTGAGTTTGATCCTGAGTTTATACCAAATACACTATTTGTAAAATTTTGGATTTTAATATTTTTAGGTTTCCGTACCCAAAGGGTAAAAACGGGACCCTATTACTGAGACTTCGCTGTCCGTCCGTCAGTGTCTCACCAGGCTGTATCTCAAGAACGGTGATAGCTAGACAGTTGAAATTTTCACAGATGATGTATTTCTATTGCCGCTATAACAACAAATACTAAAAATAAAATAAAATAAATATTTCAGGGGGGCTCCCATACAACAAACATGATTTTTTTACCGTTTCTTGCTCGATACTAATAACGTTGCCTTATGTTGCATAGATAATGGTACGGAACCCTTCGTGCGCGACACTTTCGACTCGCACATGACCAATTTTTTATAAATCGTTTTTACTTTAATTTTTTGGTTTTTAGGTTTCCGTACCAAAAGAATTTAATTATTTAATATGAATAATTTCCCAAAATCCATCCTGAGCTACGATCTGTTATCCAAAGCTGAGAGAGCTGAGAAATTATGAAACTTTCAGCAGCTCACTAGATATTACCGCTCCAAAAATTTTAAAGCCCCATGTTTGTTGTAGCATAAAATACCTGCCGCATAAATTGATATTTTGGAAAAAAAAATTAAGTAAAAAACTTTTTACCTTTTAGTACCGACACGTACCGAGCTAACCTTTTACGTTAAAAAAACAAAATGAACAAACTTAAAGCTCTCATCGCTGAAAATCGAACCCGAACTCTCTTAAACCAATGAGCTGTCATGTTATGACATTGATTTGCGAAATTAAGCTTCTTAAGACGATACCAAAATAGCTTCGTGCATTTTTCTATGTACGAAGTTGTCATTGTTTCTTTAGATTGAATGGCTAGAGCTCTAATTTTTAAGTATATGTTTTTTCAATATATGATCTAGGATCGCATCAACTCAGAAACACGATTGAAAAAAGTTTTCTCGATAGAAAATCTTGGCGAAACAACCTCTCAAAATTTTTATTTTTTTCATTTGTCGGTCTATTATCGCGTATCAACTAATGAAATAACTTTAAAAACATAAGAAACTATTATATATAGAAACACGTAAATCAGAATTAAAATATATTTAGTAGATTTTGAGTAAATAGGAAAAGTATCCCTAATTCTTCATTTTCTGTGCCTACTGGCTGTGTTAATATGTACGTGTCGGCGATGATATACGATAATATTGATGTAGGCCCTTAATTTAATAACAACCCAAACAAAGAAAGGGAATGGCGTACATTGATAAAAGTAAGGATTAGACATTGATGATTCATTAACTATAATAGCATCATTTAGCATGTGTTAAAAAGATCATGTTATCATGATATTTCCATTTTTTTTGTTTCAATTGTTTAAAAACATTTGCATAAAATTTTAACAAGCTTTAGCTCTTGAGTGTTACCAAAAATATTATTGTTATAAAAATATCGATGTATTTTAAATATCAATATATCCCTAGCTACAGGACATAAAATCATAATTCGCCATGTTCCAAAATACAGTTGTTAGGTGCATTTTAATGTTTGCGCCACCTAGCGTTATAATTGAAAAACACTACATGAATCTCAAAGCTAAATTATATACGTAAGTGCGTGGTCTCAGTTATGTGAAGTGTTTTATTTGTTGAATGATTGTGATGCCAGTGAATCATGTGCATGGATGTTCATACTTACAAATTTAATCTTATATATCTTCCAATAACTTGACTAAACTATTTATATGAACTTCGGTTTATATACCATCCCAGTGGCTGCTTTAAATGTTAATTTATTTACCATTGTCTACGAATTTCTTATTTAGATTACCTAAGCATTTACAACTGCTATAACAATTAAGATAATTTAAACACCATATGTATAATTTAAAAAGTGGTAACAGAATTCCGTGGTAGAAGGCCATTCTGTCGGGACCGTATTCTCCACTGAGCACATACCCAGTGCATAAATGATAACTGATAGTAAACTTTTAGGGGACACATTATCCTAGTTTCTAGAGCCAGTTAATTGGTAAAAGTAAGCCCTTGTTAAAACTATGTAGATCAGTGTAAATGATAATATTTGTAAGACATAACACGTACTCCTGTGATATGTCTGTCAGTATTAGTAATTATTCAGTAAACTTACCAAGCACCATGGACGTACCTACGTGAGTGTTGGGTTAGAGTTCAGTCAACCTTCGTACCGGTGGTGCCCAGTACCCAACTAAGATAGACACACGGCGGGGGTTTTAATGGGTGAGGGCCACACACTACCCTTCTGTCTTCCCCGGATAGTGGGGCGTGCAGTCAGGAGGTTTCCCCCAGCTAAACAATAAAATCTTAAATGTTCAAAAAAGTAATTCTCACCTATAAACCTGGTAAAAAACGCAGGTCCATTTGAAAACCAGCTCTAGATCCCTGTGATCTAACAAAATGCTGAATTGAACACCTGGTTGATGCGACTTCAAAGCAAGTGCATAACTGAATGTTATGTGAATTTGAAATTCATTTCCTTTCCAGGGTGCTGTAAAAGTCAGCTAAGTAATAGTGTACACAGATAACATCCTCTATGAGAGACTGAAAGCTCGAAAATAAACCCTGTGCCAACACGCCTGGTCAGCGCGGCACAGTAGACCATAATATTCTCTTCCATTGTGGGTCGGCAGTGGGACGTTAACGAGCTGAAGAGAGAGAGAGAAAAAGATATGGAACCTTTATGGAGTGAATCTATCTCGCACTTGTATGAAGTTAAGTATGTCGTTTGTTGAAATTAATTCAGTAAAAAAACAAATAGATAAATGTCCTAGAAAATAATTGTAAAAATGTAAATTCTTACAGTATAATTTAATTTAGTTATCAATTTCAAAAAAGCCAAGGTAGCAACATAAATGTAAAGAAGATAGAAAAAGAAATACCAGTATATTACGCAGTTTTCATTTAGGTATTTACCTTAGACCAGTGTTTTTCAATCTGTGGGTCGCGACCCCTACGGGGGTCTTCATGATCTTCATGATTCTTTTTCATTTTTGTGGTGAAATGAGTCCGAAATCAGCATATTCAGATACTACGTCTTGTAAGAACATTAACAATTCAGCTATCAGTACCAGAACTCTTGTCAATACTTTTCCTATTGATAGCCAACTGATCTCTGTGTGATGTGACTGAAAGTGATGAAACAAAAGAAATTGGGGTGGCGCTTACTGTTGCCGTCGCGTTGCCGATGCATCATTGCCACACAAACTTGACGTTTGGTCCGCGTGAATAAATGTACCAAAATAAGAAAAAACCATTATTTAACTAACGCATGTAGCCCTTTAATTAAATTTGTAACAAGAAGTTTTTATCCGCCTCGATAGATGGCGTTGTGCCGTCTCGCTAGATCGCGCTATCATCTCGTTTATCGTATGACCGTATAAGTTTGACGAAAAATTTGTTTTGTATCGATTTGACTTATAGACCATATCGGATTATAAGTAGTTCTCATAGTATTGTAATTATACATATTGCGCTGTATTATACAATTGTATGTGTATCCTGTAAAGCTGTAACAGGATCTCTCTGGATCTCGCAATATTATACATATAGGGATTAGGTTAGGGCCTTTGCGTTGTATACAGTTGTATCCACTTGTATCCTTTATCAGGATCTTCCTGGATCTCGCAAAGTATTTAGCTCTCTCAGTTACGTACATACTAGTACATAGCGACTAAAGTTAATTGTGTTAATTACATCAATAAAGTTGATTATTATTCCTTCATTCATCTATTATTCGGTGACACCATAATATCCTGACAAATACCACCATCTACGGGTAAATTATCACACCCACCCATCACACTGGCTCGCAACTTGGGGCCATTCAGCATTGGAACCTCACACCATATTGGCTCTCGTCATCATCCAGTTCACCAAGCAACTTATAACTATTAAAAATTACATTTTTTTCTTTTCTTTGACATAAGGGAATCGCTGGAATATTTCAACCTCTAAGGGGGTCGCGAAATCAAAAAGATTGAAAAACACTGCCTTAGACCAATAGCAGCGGCAGGCCGAGTTGACGTCGGCCACCGCTCACAACCTCACCTCGTTGTGGACCATGGGCGATTTTCTAAGAAACTCGTTCTAATATCTACCACCAATGAGATCCATATTTTACAAACATTAGCATTTATTGTCTGGTACCGAGTTTTTAGCGAAATAATAATAGCATATCTTCCAGGACTATAAATTATCTCTATACCAATTTGCGTGCAATTCCATTCTGTAGATATTGCGTGTAAACATAACAAACTCGCTTTCACTTTTATAAATAAGTAAGGATACTTGCTTAATTAATTTAAACAATAATATTATTTGTTATTGAATTTATTTTATTGTAAAATCTAGCTGAGCTCAAGCTCAAGCTCAAGTAAGTAAGCCGATAACATCCTTTTTGCGAAACAGAAAACTCGAAAATAAATCCTAAGTCATGGGCAGGTGATACTAGTATTCGTTTTGTCCGTCATCTTACGGAATAAATAGAAATATTAATTCTCAGGACCACATAGACCAGGAAGAATAAAAGCCAAAAGCTTTAAATTCCTGACTACCTACCTACACAAACTGTGAAATTTTCAGCTTTCTATCATTGTTATAGAGATACAGCCTGGTGAGAGACGGACGGACATCGAAGTCTCAGTAATAAAAAAGCTACCCGTAAAAAAAGACGTAAGTGAACTTGCGTCAAAAATGTCAAACAAAAATTTCAAAAAAATCACTTACTGCTTTCTTCCAGTAATAGTACGATATTTTAACCTTGTTACCTCTGTTAGCTACCACAATCGAGATTTTGGAATAGAGAATTATTGGGCGTCTCGTCATAATAAAGCTACTCACGGAAAATCAGCTTGATAGTAATCAAGTGAAAAAAATGTACTGCGGATCCCGTACTATAAACATAGTATACAACAAGGTGTTACTTTAAAGCACTTACATGTTTAGCTAATATTATAGCATGCAATAACTTAATGATTTTTACAATTAAAGAAATCATTAGTATTGTAGAAGTTGTTTTTACTCAGCCATTGATACAATTTTGTCCGAAACAATGAAAATTTTAACGTTTTTATATCTTTCGGTATCTTAATAAATATTCATATACACATAGCAATACAGTTTCTATTATATTGTGTTGTTTTTGGTAAGCAGTCTAAGACAAGTCTGAATGGATTTCGTCTGTTTGTAGGTTTTATTTCATATATTACATTATTTATTACATATATTTTACGACAGCTCTTACCGATATAGTCGCTTAATAAATCAAAGTTAAAAAATGTTTTGAATCGTGGTAAAACTGCGACGTAGCGTGGATCAAAGATAGATTATTACACTTCTTGTTAGTTTTGGTGTTAAAATGTTTTACAATATACTCGTAGATAACAGCAATCTATGAAACGTATAATATGTCGTAGGAGACTTGATTACAATAGTTTACTTATGGATTTTTAATTTTAACTTAGCTTCCAAGATTATGAAGTAAGTCCTCAAATTGTGGTATGTGGTACGTTGTTTATTTGTGTAGTTAGTGATGAGATTGAATGGTGACCCGTTGAATATTCATAAAAGGATCCTTCCAAACCAGTTACACGTGTCGTAATCCATGGATCGATCTCATCGTAGTTAATAAAATGTTGTAGTTAAGGGCCTACATCAATATTATCGTATATCATCGCCGACACGTACATATTAACACAGCCAGTAGGCACAGAAAATGAAGAGTTAGGGATACTTTTCCTATTTACTCAAAATCTACTAAATATATTTTAATTCTGATTTACGTGTTTCTATATATTATAATAGTTACTTATGTTTTTAAAGTTATTTCATTAGTTAATACGCAATAATAGACCGACAAATGAAAAAAATAAAAATTTTGAGAGGTTCTTTCGCCAAGATTTTCTATCGAGAAAACTTTTTTCAATCGTGTTTCTGAGTTGATGCGATCCTAGATCATATATTGAAAAAACATATACTTAAAAATTAGAGCTCTAGCCATTCAATCTAAAGAAACAATGAAAACTTCGTACATAGAAAAATGCACGAAGCTATTTTGGTATCGTCTTAACGTAGTTAGTTTGTCCAGTATTACAAGGCCTTTAAACTGATGACTGCTCTGGCTGTAAATACAGGTGATTTCTGTCATGTTTTCCAATATTAAAATTTATATTATTCAATTTTAGAATGTAAAATCAGGCCTGAAAAAAAGAAATGAAATTTTGTTTCACAAATGTAATAAAACGACCAAAGATGCCAAAAAGCCAACATCACGTGGTATTCCCAGGCGGTCACCCATCCAAGTACTAACCACGCCCGATGTTGCTTAACTTCGGTGATCGGACGAGAACCGGTGTATTCAACATGGTATGGACGTTGGCGAGCTAACTGTAAAAGTTGTTGTTCTGATGCCATGAGGTTATTTTAGATAAGTACTTTACAATACAAGCGAACAACACGTGAAATATGAAAATATCCGGCTAAGTACGACCTGCGGCCGTAATATGAGCTTTTATTTGCAGGCAGTTTACGCCGTGAAATGAACTGTCTGGCAAATTCGTATTATGAACAAATTATTAGTCAGTCAGTTCGCTAAACCAGTCATACATTAATATGTCTAAGGAGAAGGTACAACTAAAAGATAAAGTACTAACTAAAAATATTCAACTAAAAGTTTTATATACCTAATTTAGCCATGCAGTTTACGGCCTGCCTGGAACTTGAATGATTTTTAAAAGCTCATAATACGCCGTATGGACTCGCACACAAAGGGCTCCATACAGTTATCGTTATTATCGTATTCGTCATACCGACCCCAAATATCACCAATTAACGGGCTATCACCGTTCCAGAGATACAGCCTAATGACAGACAGACAGCGACGACTCGGTAATAGGGACTGTAGGGACAGTATTTAGGGTTATGATGACGTGTGGTCGGTTAGAGGATAAAATGAAATAGGTCCGGACTTGAATGGCGTTTATTTGCGACTCCATACATTTAATATAATATTAGCTTATATAGTTAAGGAGTAATAAATATATTTGTTTATATTAACTTAGGTGGCTAAGTGGCTAGCACAATGGTCTGTATGCGTTCGTAGACCTGTTGACATTACGTCTACTTGCAAACAAAGAATTCATACAATGTGTTCCTACACAGTATGTACGAATTCATTGTTTGCAAGTAGACGTATGTCAGCAGATCTACGAATGTATTGAGACCATTGTGCTCGCCACCTTAGTTATTATATACAAACTAGCTGACCCGGCAAACGTTGTTTTACCATACTAAAAAAAAATGGTTTGAAAAATAGATGTTGGCCGATTCTCAGACCTAGAGGATATGTACACAAAATTTCAGGAAAATCGGTCGAGCCGTTTTGGAGGAGTACGGTAACTAACACTGTGACACGGGAATTTTATATATAAGAAGATATATTTATTACAGTATCTAGGGTTCTATTGTGTTTTCGCAGCCTAATTTATTATATACAAATATATTATGTATGGATTCATTGTATGCAACACTATGCGTGTCAGCAGTTTTAGGAATATATAGAAACCATTGTTCTCGCCACCTATATAAGTTATTGTTATAATCAAATATACCTATAGATCAAGTCCGGACGTATTTCATTTATCCTCTAACCGACGCACTACACATATTAACCCTAAAGGGACCCTTTTTACCTTTTGGCACAGAAGCCTAAAAACAATTAGGTATTGGTAGCAAAATTCGGCAATGCTATCTGGGCCCTGAGTCGGGTATTTCAACGGTGTCACAACTGTACCATTATTGTACCATTATGGTGCAATAGTAAAGTTTTTGGTAGTCTACTATTAATGTGTCGTCATAACGACTTCATCATTGTCTTACAATTGTCAAAGTGACATAAATTGCTAGTCTCGTACACAACTGCTTCACAATTGCAATTCAATGACTGAAATGTTTCGGTAGTCTGCTATTTTGAATTTGACAGTAATATTTTTAAATTGTCCTGTGTCGACAGATTGCCATAAATAAAAAATAGATAGATAGAAATATTAGAAATTGTTCTTTGTAATTTATTGCAATTTACTAATCTCCTAAACTTCACATTGCTTTTTATACTAATAAATAGTATGTACAAATATTTTTAAACGAAGTCTAGCATGATTAAATGTTTAAATTTATTAGTAGTTTTTCGAAAATCACTTCAACTAACGCATTTTTTAAAAACGGCAACACATACATACCATTCTAACACAATCCATAGATAAAAGAGACCGAAAATTCAATGCATAGATAAAAGAGATCGACAATTCTATTACCATTGAAAGACCGTTATGACGGCATATAGCAGACTACGGATATTTGACTTCAATTGTAACGGTATCGTGCCGGTATTGTGCCGGTATGACAATTGTTCCAAAATAGTGGACTTGAGCACCTGAGCTTTCATAATGTCAAAACACAGATTTAAAGATATTATATTCTGTGTGTAAAAACTATGAGTAACATGGAACAACGATCATAATTAATAAATGCTTACAATAAAATAATCAGAATACACAGTTAAAAAAAATAAAATAGAAGTTATTTAAATTTTTGACGAAACATAATTGGTGCCAACGCAACGTAAGCAAAAAGCTGGCAGTTTATAGAAATTGAATTGGAATTGAAAATGAAGCATAATTTTAACACTTTTACCAAGTCCCGTATGGTCTAGTGGCTAGGATACCTGGCTTTCACCCAGGAGGCTCGGGTTCGATTCCCGGTACGGGAAAAACTTTTTTATTTTTGAGTTCTTTTTCTTTTTCATGTTTACTCAGATAAGTCTTTGTTTTTGAGGGTTGACTTTAGGACGGCCAGTCTTAAAAGGCCAAATCCTTTAACAACATGAATAAATAGTTAAGTCGCGAAGACCAGAAATGACGGGATTAGAGCAGGAGAATGATTATATCAATGTTTTAATGTTCGTTTTAATTTATACACTTTGGTCTTAATCATGTCATATTAAATACAGCGATTCAATTAAGCTTAGCTCGCAATATTCCTATTTCGAAAAAATCTTTTGTCAAAATGTAACAAAAACATTTTGTCAGAAGTGGGATTCGAACCCACGCCCTCAGAGAGGACCAGAACAACTCGGACTCATGTAGTGAGCAAGGTAACCTTGAGTCTGGCGCCTTAGACCGCTCGGCCATCCTGACAGTTGCAATTTAAGCTGAAATTACTGATCCCTTATTACAGATAATCTTTTACTTATTTTCCGCTTTTATTTCTCTACCCAGTTCTGATAAAGATGTTTATAATTTTTGTAACAATTTAATTGTACAATACATAAATAGGTTACATTATTTTGAAATTTCATACAATCTTTTACCAAATACAGATTTGTACTATCTATCGACTAATTGTTGAACTATAAAACTTAGCAGTTAGCAGTACTATTTTACACTAGATGGCGCTAATTACCAACATCGTGATTTTAAACAAGGTTTAGTTTATTTAAACACAAATTTCTGATGCTTTTTGTTTGTTAGTAATTCTGTATCTGAAGTTAAGTGTTTAAGCTTATATTGGGAAAGGAATTTTATACTAAAAATAAGTCCAGACAGTCTTTTACTTTTTATCAAAATAGATGGCTCTGTATTACAGGCTTGGACTTTTTAAGTAATCACGTAACAGTTAGTCACACTATATTTCAATAGATGTCACTGTTTTAAAATAAACTTCCACTTCATAGATTTCAGGCACCCGAATATTATTAATTGTTAATTTTATTATTATATAGGTTAGATTTTTTGTGAACTACACAGTGGCGGATTTACCCTATGGCCCGGTAGGCCCAGGCCTAGGGCGGCCCCAACGAAGTAATTTCATTATGTAGTTTATATGGTGGATGCTGAAAAAGGAGCGGCTGATAGCTTGGGGCCTAGGGCGGCCGAGACTGCAAATCAGCAACTGGAACTACTTATTTATTATTTTGAGTCTGATTCCTAATGACAAATATTTTTGTAATGAACACATACATTGTTTACTATGATTGCTGTTCATTAGAAACATGGAAACACTATTACAGTGATAAACACACAGAAAAACAGGTAAAAAATAAAATCATAATATTCAAATAATACAAATATTTATTTATTGAACATTATAATTAACTTATTTCAGTAAAAATTTTTTTTTCAATGTCCAATTTTATTTTGAACTTTCACCAAAGCAGTGAAAGACCAGCGCTGATTTTATCCAGCAATCAAGATAAGCTATGGCCGTTTTGTGATGGACACACGTAGATAATTTATTTGTAATAGCTGATAGTTCTAGATTCTATCTCTTAAGTTTTTCATTTTATCTTACACGACTCCACGACTCCGTCCACGTGGAATTTAGAAAATTTTTCAGCTCTTATTGAATTTTCTTGGGGGCAGTGCAACAAGCCTTTTTCTTCCATGATCCTTCCATTTTCTCTTTACATTGGTATTTACTTCTCTTTCTTTCATATCCAGTTTCACATTGTCATAATTTTTTATAAGTAGTAGCACTTAAGCTAACCTTAGGAAGATTTATGCCAAACTTGAAACCTTTCATAGTCAAGAGGAGTACCTATATATTTTATATCATCAATCCAAAACTTGACAATCATCATCATCAACAAAACCACCATTTAATGCATCATTTAATATTCTACTATTATTTTTATATAATTCATTATTAATAAAACTTCTACGACTTTCTTTAGCCCGTTGTTCTGAAACTAACTCCGGAGACGGACGATTGACTAATCCTTTAGTAAACGTATATATAACTGTGGTAAAATCTCCATCTACAAACGCTAGATTAACTGAAGGTCCTGTTTCAACAGTACATAAATTATCTTGCATTTGATTTATGAAATCTATACTTATATTTTCATATGTTGGTATTGGCACGTAAATGTTTATTTTTTCATGTTTATTCGGTCGAGCGACAATGTAAAGTGTGTCTATATCCTTGTTATAGCAATACTCCGTGTCATACATTAGTTTTTCATCAACTAAATGCAAATATAGATGGTAAGCTAGTGATATTTTTAAGTCTGACGAGCAGCCCAGTGATTTCATGTCTTCTTTTATTTTCGTTTCTATGTTCATTTTTATGCTTGTAATTGCGAATAAGGTGTTAATTTATCTCAATATATTCCTTCTTTTATTTTAACGGTGTCTTTTTGATTAAAGCAGATTGCAATTGAGGTTCTTGTTCTTGTATAATGGCTTTTTTAGAAGCGACTTATCGCAGAGTTTGTTTGGGCAATTGAGGTTGAGGTTATGTTATTGTAAGCAAATGTCAAATTTTAATTGACAATTTGACAGTGACAATTGACAAAATGTTTAATAATCGTTTAGTTTATGGTCTGTAGAATTTAGTCAGAAGCTTATTGAATTTTTTAACTGCCGTCTTGAGGGATACAAAACCTGTGACTCTCATTAAAATTTGATTTCGATATTTTTATTGCAAAAAGAAAACCATAAGAAAATGTATAAATATATAAAATGTGTCGAATTTACTACCCGCAGATAATTTTGATCTAGGTCTAGATCTACATCATGTTATCCACTAATATTTTAGAAAGAGTTTGTCTCTCTCAACTATCGGAACCACGAAGTATAGATACAAGGAGTCCGAACGTAATGTTGAACGAATGGTCTCAATTTAAGAGACACATTTTTGCCGGTAGAGCGCGCCATTTTTCAAGAAGTACTCGTTTGAACTATTGACACTTGTGGAAAAAAATATTCTGAGAAACGTGCATATAAATACATATAAGTTTTAGGAAATTTTTCGAGTGCTTTAAACCCAACAATACAGAGAAGGTCAAGAGATATTCTGATATTCTATACTAGCATCGGTACGTCCTGAATACTTGCGCAGCCAGTGGCAGAAAATAGAACTATGATCTGGGTTGATTATTGTGTACACGAAATATTATGGAAAAGCCTATACCGTTCGGACTCCTTGTATCTATACTTCGTGATCGGAACGATGCAGTGATGCAGCGATGTAGGAATTAAGAGAGAATATAGGTACATAACTATATTAAAGAATGTGTATGATGTGC
Source organism: Orgyia antiqua (assembly GCA_916999025.1). Lineage (NCBI taxonomy): Eukaryota > Metazoa > Arthropoda > Insecta > Lepidoptera > Erebidae > Orgyia > Orgyia antiqua. The sequence continues at coordinate 2,305,801 of OU779874.1, forward strand.
AAATAAATACAAAAAATATATTGGTAATACTTTTTATTTTAAATCTAATAAGAATAGTTACAGTTTCAGAGCTTTAATTAACAATCCGATTTAACGATGGTAAGTTAAACAAATTAAAAAAAAATTTGGGTGGGAAAGACCGGAAGTACAAAAAATTTCCAAAAAAGTTGTCTTTTTTCACAAATAAATGTTAAAGAAGATAATAACTAGGAAAATAAATATTAATTATTAAAGAAAACTTAAAAGTAACGGTTACTATAATGTTCAGTCATATATTTACATTATAATTTTATAAGTAGAGTATAAAAATCTTAAAAAAAAATATTAAATATTTTACATAAGGTATAAACTTTTAAAGCACGTGGCCACAGACCTTAAAAGTAAAAAAAACCTAAATTCCTAAAGTTAATGATTACTAAGGTGGAATCGAGTAAAGAGCCCTGAAATTACTATTTACAAGATTTCACCACAAAAACGTAATCCTTATTAACATAAAAATATTCGTATAAAAATATCATCCATGTATAACAAATTAAATCTAAGACATCAGCTATTAAAAGCAATTAGTAATGATTTACTTGTTTCTGAACAAGAGTATTAACGATATAGTTTGGTATATACATAACAAAATTGATCATAATATAAGATTTACATTGACAATACTACTAGTAAAATAGCTAAACAACTATTTGAAAATAAGTGGTCAATAAGTCCGTGATCAATATGTCACTTCACTGGCTTCACACATTACATAGTCTTTTAGCACCAAAAGTACAGATTTCTCCCAACTTATAAGATGTCTTTGTTGGTCTTAATACATTTGCCTCTAAAACATATTTCAGTTTCATGTGATATTTCAGTGGATAGTGACGTACTTAATATATTGAGAGGATCCATATATGACGATATCGACGTACTTTCTACGTTCATGTTAGAAACTATTGAATCATTATTGATTTCTGTTTTGGTTCCTTCTGATGTATTCCTTTTTATGACATCCGAGAATTCTGGTACATCTGTTTTGTCTTCGTTTAGTGATTCTGTTATTTCCTCAGGTATAAAAGCAGTTTCAGTTGTAGTTACTTTAGATATGGCTTGTTCTGTACTTGTTTCAGTCAAACTTTCAGTTGTACTTGTGATATTCTTCTTAGATTCGCTATCTTCTGATGTTACGCCAAATAGATAGTCTAAGAAACTAAATGAATCTACTCTATCTGTGGCTTTTGAGGTTGGCTCTGTGGGTGTAGTGAAATATAACTCATCCATTGTAGGATCAGGTGAACCAGTACCTAAATCTAAATCCCATGGTTTAATAGTCGCATCTTTTGTGACATACACAGTTGTTTGCTGACTTTCATCACTCAAAAGAGATTCTTCACTACTAGATTTCTCTTTATTATTGATTTTAAGTATGTCTGATTGCGGTACCATATCATCATTGACAAAATCATCTCCGCTGGAAAACAGGTCTGTCAGGAATTGTAAGTTTGGTTTATATGTAGTTACTTTTGGTTTCTCAGTTTTTGCGGTTTTTTCGTGTACTGTTTTCATGTTGATAGGTTGACCGAGATGGTTGACTGTGTTAGTGTAATACTGTGATTCTGCAAATTCTATAGATTCAGTCACTGGGCGCACTTTGACCTTTTTCCAGAAACCACGGCGGCGGCTTTTAAGGCTATGATCATCCTGAAACATAAAGTTAACATTATTTTGTTGTAATATACCTAAGCATCTAGTTTTCTTAATCCTTTCGGTTACGACTCAAAATGTTATAGACTTTAAAATTACAGGTAAATAAAACTTCATTAGACCACAATGTAGGTCTAATTAAGGTTGAGAAAAGTTGTAGTTCCACTAAGTTATTGCTTACCTCTTCTGAAACAGGAGAATCATCAACCGTTGTTTTATCAGTCGTGATTTCTTCCGAAGAAGTCGTTGACTTTGCTGCATAATTATCACCGGACGATATAATTCTTTCAGGAGGTATTTCACCGATTTCTCCACCTTTATGTTTCATCACATTACTGCTATATTCATCTTCGTCTTTCTCTTCAAGACTTTTCATAACTTCTTCTAACATGCTTTCAAATGTGGACATTGAATCACCTGGATTCGTTTTTGTTACTTTGCTTTGTTCTACTAGTGCTTCTAGCGTAGGTGGGATATCAGGTATTTTTTTATTCATTCTGTTATTACTGGCTGGTGTTACAGTAAGGAGAATATCTTCATACTCATTTCTAGCAGTAATTATATCAAGCTCGGTGTCTTCGTCAGATCTACGCTCCGTAGTCGCGATTCTGTACTCATCAGCAATGTCATTAGGATTATAAGGTTTGAATGAATCAGTTGATATTTTTGGAGACCACTGTTCAGTACGTTCCACGTATCTAGGCCTGTTAATTGAATAGTTTGAATCTTGGTCTTCTGCTTCTGCTTCAGTTTCAGCTTTCTTGTTAAACCTTTCTGATAATCTAGGTCTTTGGCTGTATCTGGTACGCAGTAAAGTTCTGGTGGAACTAGTGGGTTTAGTGGAGGTCTCAGGTTTGTCTGTAGGTTTTTCAGTTGTTGTTCGACGTCCTCTGAATCGATTTTTAGCCTCGTATGCTCGTCTAGTGGTAGTACTTGAAGCTTCAGTGGTAGTCGTCGTATATGAGTAAGAAGGCTTCCTTCGGCGATATTGATTTCTCTTCGTTGTGCTATCTGTCGCTGAAGAAGACGCTGCTCTTGTTGATTCTGTAGTAGGTTCTGGCTTATATACAGGATGTCTGTGTTCTTGTTCAGGCCTCACATGTATTTGTTTAGTTTTTAATCCAGCTTCTATTTCGTCAATCCTCATTGTTGTCCGGCGCCTGTCAATAGCTGGTCTGGTGGTAACTGCCTGGTAAGGCCTTCTTCTTTCTTTAGGTTTTGGTGCCTCACTAGATGTCTGATAATATTTTCTCGTGACACCTGGACGCACGCGAACTCGATTGTATGAGGGTGTAGTTTGCACAACGTTCTCTTCATCGTTATTAGCATTACTTTCTTGACTCTCAGGCTTAGTAGTTTCAGTTTCGAATGATGTTGTCTCCTCTTGCTTGGAAGTAGTATATTCGTTATAAGTAGAATAATTTGGCGAGTTTTGTTCAGTTACAACTGTTTCAGTGTTGTATGCGAAAGATTCAGTGTTTGATGATTTTGGTATAGGTGTAGTTTGCTTGACATAAATATCTTCATCTTTGTCATTGAGAGTATCATCATACGAGGATGGTTCTACTGGTGCAATACTACTTCTGGATGGGAAATAATATTCTTCATTACGAGTGGATGGCAAATTTGGCACATATTGACTTTCCGTCGATACAGTGCTTTTTGCAGTGAATGTTGGTGATGCTGATGCATCTTTTACCTCACCACGGTTACTTACAGATTTTTCATTAGTGTATGCATTTTCTGTATCAACAGTTTCTGTTACTGGTTCCTGTGAACTTTGTCTATAAGTTGGCTCAGTTGGTTCAACGTCAACATCTCGTTCTGTCAATGTGACCGGATAATTTTGGTGTAGTACATCTCTTTGGTATGCTAAATCTTCTTCTTTTTTGTTACTATTAGATTTTTTATTTTCATATATCTCTTCGTTCTCAGATGCTTTAAATTGCACGCGTCCTCGTGTTCGTGTTCTTGGTGCATTTGTAGAACTTCCAGTAGAATCGTAAGGTTTCCTGATTGGATTATCTGTAGAGATTTTATTTGGTTCATATCTGGGCCTTGTTGTTGGCGGTCGTCTTTCTCTTTGCGGACGTCTTGTAGATACCACTCTGGTAGATTCGTAAGAATCAGACCTAGGTGTGGTAGTGGTATATCGTGGACGACCTCTAGTTCTGATAGGTGTTCTTCTTGTAGTTGTCGTGGTCGTTGTAGAAGGTTTAACGTTAGCTGCTTTTAAAGTAGGTTCGTAACTGTCATATTCATCGTATGATGTTGGAGTATCAGAACCCGTTAAAGTTGGTAAATTATTGATTTCTGAAGGATTTTCTGGGTTCAAGGATGACGCAGTTTCCTTGTTTAATTCAGTTTTGTAGCTTTCAACTGAAGAATTAATATCAGCGTTATATTGATTGGCTGTTGTATCATCGTCTACGTTGTATTTATTATCAGGACTGTTATAATTCGTGTTATATTTGTTATAGTCCGAGTTGTGACTATTAGTTCCAGAATCAGCACTGTTGTATTGAGTATCTGTGTAAGTGTCCTTATTCTTGCTATATTTCTCACTGTTACTCTCTGTGGGACGATCAGGGTGTGTTTGTCCAGAAGGTAACTGATTCTTAGTATTGTACTCGTTTTGGCTGATTCCGGTATATCTTACATTTTGATCAGATTCATATTGTATTTCAGGACTATAATTATTAAGGTAGCTTGGTGACGACTGTTGATGGTATTGTGGTTTCTCGGTGATAACAGTTTCAGGTCTTGATTTAGTCTTTGGTGTAGAGGATCGAGGACTTGGTGTAGATGATGGAGAAGGAGATGTTGGTCTTACAGAACTAGGAGTACCCTGAGGTTGTTTGACATCTTCGAAATAATTATGATAGTCAAGTGGAGTGCTAAAGTGGAATGCATGGTTTATAGAATAAGGATTGTGAGTCTCTAATAATTGATTAGGGTAAGTAGATGGTGATTTTGTTGTAGTTGTAGTAGGTGTTCTAGCAGTGGACGCACGTGTTGGTTGTCGACCAAAGTTCTGTTGTTGAATAGGTTCTGAAGGCTTAAAACCATCTTGAGGGAAACTAGCAAAATCTTGCGAGTTGTATTGAGGTGCAGAATTAGTCAAGAAGTAAGATGGCTTTTTAGGAGAAGGTGTTTGTGACTCTGGTTCTTGTAGTGGTCTAACTGATGATACCGTCTGTGGCTCGAATGAGTAGTAATTAGAATCGAAATCTTGTGTGGGTTTCGTTTTTGGCGCGGAAGTGGTATAGTAGCTGAATGTAGTTTTTTGGGTAGTAGGTTTTGTCTCAGTCCTATAAGCAGAAGGATTAGCAATATAATAATTTTGATTGCCATTATTTTGATTGCCATTATTTTGATTAGACTGCTGATTTAATTGTGTCTGAGAGGAATCTTTTATTTGTGAATTTATGACGACTGAGCCTACGTGGGGCGAGGGGAAAGGAATTTTGGCGAAACCGTTCGGTGTCGTATAGCTTAAAGGTGCAACAAAGAATGGTAATTGTTTTAATTTATTGTCGCTGTGATCTATGTTAGATAGGTAAGGTAACTCAAATTTAACGAAATTCTCGGGTGGTGGTAGATTGGAGGGTCCAATGAAAACCTTTGGTGCGTTTAAAGGATTCACTGAATCCAATACGGCTATTGTTTCTTCATTCTTTAAAGATGATAGTACATCACTGACTTTTACAGGACGGTTTTTCGTGACATCTTTAATAGTGAAAATAGCTAAAGGAGGCTGGTGGGGTTTTAACTTTTTAGATCTCGGAGTTGTTGGTCCATAAGTAGCATAGGGGGTGCTTTGTGTGGTGTACTTTGAAACTTGATCATTCAGTTGCGTATTAAAGTCGGAGTAATAATTTTGTCCAGAGAAATTGTCGACAGGTTTCACAGGTGGTCTTTGGTATTCATTTGTGAAAGTTTGTTTACCAGAATTAGGTCTTGGAAGACCTTGTGAGAATAATTCTGTATTTACTAATTGTGGAGAGGTCAAAGGACTTCTAAAGTTGAATTGTCCCCTATTTAACTGTTCTAATGGGACGTAGAGTAACTGAACTTCTTCTCCTCTTTCAGTTTTTGCATGATGATGGGTTATTTCTGGTTTAAGTCTATCACCATTCTCAAATTTGATTTTTTGTAGTGATTGAGGTTTTTTCTTGGGACCTAAATCACCACCTCCATTTTCTGCATGATAACCATCTACATACTTGGGTATTGACTTTATATTCTGTGGTTGACTTTTGAAAGGTTTTGCTTTAACGGACAGTGGTAGACCAGAACCCTGGGGAAAGCTTACTGGATTTAAAGGAATCCCTTGCTGGCGTGCGGAGTTTGGTGGAGGTGGGGGTGGTACATTCTCATAACTGAAAGGTTGGGCAACAAATCCTTGGCTTAATGGGAAATTTGGTTGGGATAGACCAAATCTGAAATTTTGTCCAAATCCTTGATCTAATAAAATATCTTGTGGGGCAGATGGGACAGCAGGTATTGATTGTAAATATAATTGCTGCCTAGAAGGCCCGTTGAAGAAATTTTTGGATGAGTAAGTGTCTGAATTGAAACTGGTAGCTCTTGGCACACTTGGGAAAGGTTCAGTGAGAATTCTTGGTTCAGCAACAGCCTGTCTCTTGTTCTGCGGTAGTATTAAGTCCGATTCCTTATCGATAGGGCTGCTCAGAGGAACCCAGTCGCTTATATCTGCTGTGTATGTGCTGAGTTGGCGGGACCATCTACTGTCTTCGTTTGCTGCAACCACTGCTAGGAGGGTCACGAGGCAGGCAAGGCGGTGCACGTTGTGGTGCGCCATCTGAAATAAAGAAAATGAAATATAGGTATTATGTACTTATCTACTGTTGTGGCAGATTAAGACGGACGTGTTACTACCCTACTTGGTGCTCCAAGGGTCTTGTCACAAAGCCCGTGTAATCTTCCAAATAGAATGTTCGACATGTTCGTATCAACAGCTAACGAAAATTTTAAACAAGCCTATTCAGTTGTTGTTTTGTGAGTTTTAGTGTACAATATATTGCGCAGTTTCTAATTACTTGTATTGCACAATAAATACAATAGTGTGGGAATAGAACCGCCACTAAATAAACATTAACCCAGAATAAATACTACAATGTCAATGTGTTGATTGGTTGTAATAAATATGTCTACTTTAAGCCTTGTGATGACGGTTTATGACTATCTAATTTTTGTTTTTAATTCATTAACCTTAACTGGCCACGGGTCTACTTCACTTTGGAAGGGTAGTTTATCTTCTATGCAACGCTAATCCGGTATTGGCATCGAGTTTTCTTTCTCTTGGAGAATTCTTTGTAATTTAATTAACACCAATGTAATATGGTGCCATCGATCTGTATGCCAATACCATAATGCATTGCGAATCCTTTATTACCCAATCTTTATGTAAATCGCTGTAGAATCGTGTCAATTTTAACATTAAAGTTAATTGTGTATCCATTGATACTGTGGACAGCATAAATTATGTGTTGTAAAGCCTATATAACGTGCAGTACTTACTCATTATGACAAAATAGGCATTTCATTACCCCTACTGTAGAGGAGCTGTTGTTACTATTTATAACGCTATTTATATCTAATAGTGCCAATTCTAGGTGTACAACTAAACTTAACTAGAAAAAAAAAGCAACTATTTCTGTATTTCGATTATTTGCCAATTTTTTTTTCCCTTAAATACAATCTTTAGTCTATTATTTAAACAGTTTTTATAACTAGAAAGTTCTACTATCAAAATTCATTTTTGTTAGTTAAGTTTAGTTTTGTTGTGCGCGTAGAATTGCTACCATTGACCGAATTTAGACCGAGTAGGTTAAGAGGATACCAAAATAGCTTCGTGCATTTTTCTATGTACGAAGTTTTCATTGTTTCTTTAGATTGAATGGCTAGAGCTCTAATTTTTAAGTATATGTTTTTTCAATATATTATCTAGGATCGCATAAACTCAGAAACGCGATTGAAAAAAGTTTTCTCGATAGAAAACCTTGGCGAAATAACCTCTCAAATTTTTTATTTTTTTCATTTGTCGGTCTATTATCGCGTATTAACTAATAAAATAACTTTAAAAACATAAGTAACTATCATATATAGAAACACGTAAATCAGAATTAAAATATATTTAGTAGATTTTGAGTAAATAGGAAAAGTATCCCTAATTCTTCATTTTCTGTGCCTACTGGCTGTGTTAATATGTACGTGTCGGCGATGATATACGATAATATTGATGTAGGCCCTTAACTTAGAGGTCTAGTAACATGGGCAAAAAGTATTTCTAACTAAAAACATTTTTTCTTCTTAGCTCAATTAGGCTAGGCGTATGTTGGGACGCAGGCGATGTATCGCAGCACAGCACAGATTTAGCAACGCAGGCAGGCGAGACAGACATAGGCCTCGAGCGTATACTGAGAGAGACAGAGCGGGGCGCAGAGCAGAGCAGACACGTGTCTGCATCGCCTGCGTCTCAGCATACGCTTAGCCTTAATGTAATGTCCTACTTTTGGGTGCGAGCCCGTCTTAGTCTGGGAGGTTATTTTGTCAACTCGAAACTTAATGCAACGCATATGGTCTTATTCATAATGACTTATCGGAGGTTTAAACGGAGATTTTATCGAAGAGATAATAAACGTTTTAGCGTAAAAAGACTATTATGAATAACAAGTTTTGACAATTTTCGCGAACCGATTTTAGCGAACTTTTAAATCTCCGATAAGTCATTATGAATGAGACCAATAGTGTTTAGATTCGAGTTTTCCATTTCTGACAGAGTACATACCTAATCTGTTTACATTTCATACAAATCTTACAACTCTCGTAGCATGAAAAGCCACATTAAAAGAGAGTAGTTGGTCCCCATTCGTATTTCTATGAATCCCTAAAATTCCCAAGCCACTTCTTGGCTTGAACAATGACTTTTCTTTAAAGTTTTTCTTCAAAATACGGTTATTAATCTTATTATTGAGCAATAAAATGCATAATTATAAAACTTTATGTTGTTATATAACGTTTTTTATTTGCACTGGTTATTGTGGAATGCAAATTTTACGGTTGAAAACTGTTGAAATCACTTTAAATAGGAACGTAATGTGTATAAGTATTTGTAATTATGTAATTTGGTTATTTTTGTACAGGTACTAGGTGTAGCTCGCGACTTCATGTGACTGGAACTTCGAATTGACATGCCTTTGCGAATTCCTGGACGGGACAATCATTTGCGTGATATTTAAAATTGTTATAGGTACAAATGTTTGTACTGGATCTGGGTGTTTTCTATGTATTGTAATTAGGTGTGTATTTACAAAATAAAAGTAGTTTATGTAATATAATCCGTATTCTGGTACCTATAACACAAGCATATAAGCTTAGCTTCGGACCAGAGGACGGTGTGTGAAATGTCCATGAATATTTGTTTCTTATTAAAAATAATTAACTAGATAATAATATGGACATAATTTATAGCATGTAGTAGTCACGGAGACTGCAGTTTCTTATTGAAAAAGATACATTAGGTAAATGATTCGGCTTGGGGTACCACAACATATGACTTTTCCTGGACGTTAATCCGGCCCGTGTGGTGACGGATTAAGAATACAAGTGTCGCCACCCCATTTCTTCCCAGGGTTCTGTAAGAGCTAGGTAAGGGACAATACAAGCAGTTAACGTTTATTTTGAGAGACGGAACACTTGAAACTAAACCCTGTGTCAACACGTCTGGTTAGGGTGGTACGGTAGACCAGAGTCCCGTGTCCAACAGTGGGAAGTTAATAAGCTGGAAAGAGGAGAAGTGTTTTAATCATCTCCTAAGGCGGCTCTGACTGGCCCCAGGCACTAAATGCTAAACTTCTTTTCGTCACCTAATTAAGTTGTTAACTAAGTCTTATTTAAAGACTCTTGGTTCATTAACTTAATAAATAAATGTTACTACAATGTAACATAATCTTTAGTAATAAATAATCAACAGCAGACGTGAAATGAAAGTTGTTATAATGAAAATATTCATAAGAAGTCGTTGACATCTGTTAAAGATGTTAGTAGGTATGTAAATAATGTTGGTATGGTAATAGAATAAAGAATACAAGTGTTGCCAGCCTTCTATCTTCTCTTCTTATGCCCTTTTACATCGCACTGTTGGGCACGGCCCTCCTTTAATTTGGAAGGATTGTGGTCTACTGTGCCGGCCGTGCTGACCAGGCGTGTTGGCACAGGGTTTATTTTCGAGTTTTCCGTCTCTCACCGAGAATGTTATCTGTACATCTAAGTACACAATACAATACAATATGCACAATACAATTAGCTGACTTTTACAGCACTCTTGGGAGGAGATGGGGTGGTGACACTTGTATTTTTAATTAATTAATTTATTTATTTACACTTTATGCTTAAACTATGCAAAGGCGGGCTTAATGCCTAAGGCATTTTCTACCAGTCAACCATAGGGTGGTGCAGAAAAGGGGAAGGTAGAAGTGTAACAAATAAAGCTAGATTATCAAAGATTATAGTTTTAAAGACTTATTGACATAGATAATTCCTATAAAGAGTACATTACATACACATACTCGTTCATAGAGATACACGTAAATCAATACAATTAAACAGATACATACATACATACACAGATATATACGTACATTACACATACCATAAATACATATAATACAGGTACTTAATAATACAGATAGGCCCATAGCACACGGCGTATTTTAAACGCGCAGACGACGCGCGTTTTAGGAACGCGCTTCTTCGGCGCCGTAAACGCTGATTGTTGCGTTTGCATTGATAATAGAAACGCGCGCATGAAGCGCGTATACGCGCATTTAAAGCGATACAAACGCGCGTACAAAGGAGCGGGGTACGGGCAGAGGGGGGCTGCGATGCTCACGCCACCACTGCGCTCTGATCGAAACGCAAAAACTACGAGTGACTACAGCGCGTCTGTACAGCTGTACCTGCGCGTATACGCACAGTAGAGGCGCGTTTTACAATCGCCCCGTGTGCTTAGGTTACACGGGTTGCGATCAAATCTCGTTTAAACCACGTATACGCGCGTCGTCTGCGCGTTTAAAATACGCCGTGTGCTATGGGCCATAGATAGTAGTATAGTAGCTTCATAGACTCAGATGTATTGTGGATGCAGCTAAACGTGAGGTTGTGTCGATATACGGAGATAGTGCTCACGTATCTTACGCTTAAACGCTTTACGGGAGGTGCACATTCTGATTTCCGGCGGAAGAGTATTCCAGAGAATAATGGAGCGAACAAAGAAAGAAGAATAAATAAATAAGTAAGGGCAGTACAAAAATAGCCTAAAATTTATACTTTTATTTACAGGTTTTCTCTTTACTTTAAAGTTTAAAGCATAGACAACATTTTATCAAGACAAATGTTTGATTAAAAAATAAACATACATACTTATATTTAAGTAGAGAAAGTATTTGTGGTTTTATTATAAAATTCCTCGCCGCAATAGGGGAAAAGTGAAATTTAAGACGACATTTTACTATCTGTTATGATGTAGTGTCAATAAAAAATAATTTTGTTGTTATATTATTTAATTTCGTTTTGACGGGCCTCGTGGTGTAGTGGTTCAGGTAACGGAATGCCGTTCACGAGGTCTCGGGTTCGATTCCCGCACGGGTCAATAATTTGTGTGATCTTTATAAATGTCACACAAATGTTTGCTCTGCGTCTGGGTGTTGCTATGTATTATAAATATGTATTTACAAAAGAAAAATAGTATATATTATGTAGTGTATCCGTATTCTGGTACCCATAACACAATCATATAAGCTTAGCTTGGGACCAGAGGACGTTATGTGAAATGTCCATGAATATTCATTTTAAAGAGTTCAGTGAGTGTTACTCTCTCGGCTTGAAGCTAAGTAAATGTCTACGTATGTGTGAAATACGTTTTATGTGTGTGTGTAAGATACGTGCCACAGGTCAATTTGAACCATAGACAGGTATTCTCTTCCGAATAGTGTACTTGTTTTATTGCTTGTAAAATTGACATTTGTAGTTTGCAAAAATACATGTTACATGAATACTATATTTTATTAGACCCAGAATTACGAAAAATGCTATTGTTAGTAGTGTATTGACATGCAAGTAAGGATGAAATTTTAGATTAGTCGGTCTATAGTAGCGTTAATTGAGGATAAATAAATTATTGGAAACAGGCAAATGCAACATGCAACCTTGACTAATATATAAAAGTCCACTTTAATTTTTGGTTATTACAGCATTAGCAATTATGCCATTCCATGATATAAAATGTAAATCTGTAAATACACCATTATTCTCATTAGAAATCCATAAGAAAATCTATTTAAAATATTCAAAGTGCAAATAAATATTTATTGAACATTTTAATAATGTTTAAATTGACTAATCATTTATTAAGATACTTGTTTTGTTTGGTGTAAGATTTTGTAAAGTTTCATTAAAGATCTATGAAATACAGATAATTTGTGTAATGAGAATATAAATGTTATTGGTTATTGATCAATATATTTCATTACATAATTTGATTATATTACATGATATTTTCTAACACTTGCGCGCCTCATTTGTTTAAATAAAACTACTTTTTACAGATTTAGCGTGCGGTAAAGCACAGGATTGATGCAGGATGGATGAAATGGCGGCAGGTCACGGGAACCATCTGCGATTCCAAAGTGCCCCTTAAATTAAAGGGCAAAATCTATGAATCGGTGATAAGACCTGTTATCGTGTTAGTCGTGTATGGCGCCTCATGCTGGGCTACAAAAGCGATGGATGAAAGACGAATGCACGTTGCGGAGATGCGAATGTTGAGATCGATGTGTGGCCTCACGCGAATGGATAAAATAAGGAATGAATATATTAGAGGAAGTCTGAAAGTGATGCCAGTGACTGAAAAAATGAAGAACGAGCGAATGTCCTGGTATGGGCATGTTATGAGACGAGAGGAAAGTAATATTGTTAGGAGAGTTCTGAGTATAAATGTGGAAGGAAAAAAGTCTAGAGGAAGACCTAAGAAAAGATGGATGGACTGTGTGAAAGGGGACATGAAAGAAAGAGAAGTTGACACAGACATGACGGCTAATAGAAGACTGTGGAAGAAAAAGACATGTTGCGCCGACCCCAAATAATAGGATAAGGGCAGGAGGATGATGATGAGACGCGTATATTTGTCATACATGGTGACTGCAAAGTCTCCGAAACGTCGAGCCAAAATTTAAAACAAATATACGCGTCTAAATCCGTAAAAAGTAGTTTTATTTATATTACATGATTTTCATGTTTACCTTGGCATAATTACTATTGTATATACAGATTGTCTGTGTGGTGACGGACTAAGAATACAAGTGTCGTAACCCCTTTTCCTTCATAGGGTGATGTAAAAGGCAGCTGAAGGATATTGTGTACAGATAACATCCTCTGTGAGAGACAGAAACCTCGAAAATAAATTCTATGCCAACACACCTGGATAGCGCGCCATAGTAAGACAATAATCCCTCCCAAAGTGCACGTGACCAACAGTGGGAGGTAAATGGGCTGGAGAGAGAGAGAGAGAGAGAGAGATATATGTAAGTGGCTTCAAGTCAAGTGAGTGATCTAGCCATAGAGTATACATCTAGTATAATAATTATCTGTGCTTAATCTATTCTTGCCCTGTTCGCCACCCTATAAGGCCGCCGTTGACTCACATGACTTACATACATTATTATAAACTTTACCTCTTTATAATTTTAGCATAGATAAAGTTAACAATGGTGCCTATTCTACATGCGCAACTAAACTAAACTAAAAAATGACAATAGCGTTCTTTGATTAATTGTCCATTTCGTTATATAATATTTCGTGTTATAAAGAAATAAATAAATATTCATGGACATTTCACATAACGTCCTCTGGTCCCAAGCTAAGCTTATATGCTTGTGTTATGGGTACCAGAATACGTATATAAAATAAAAAGGTTCTGATAACATTGTGTTATTGCTACTATCAATTTTCATTTTATAACTCGCTTATTATTAGTTCGGAAAGTATCTATCAATGTATGAATCTATTTAACGGAATTTTTGAAAGATATATTTAACCACTTACAGTAGTCGGATCGATATGAAATTTTGCTCAAATATTAAAAACAATATTCAGGATTTTCAAGCGTGTTTTTTTAGCTTTTGAACTAAGTATATAATTAGTTAAGTTTATAAACAAATTGTTAATATACATCGTATTTCAGAAAGGTGTAGTCATATTTGACCATCGTTACACATGGCCGGTGACTAGGCACTAGGCATGGATGAAATTACAAATACTAGTTATATTATGACTTTTATGTGTTCATAAAAGATTAATTAATTTATTAAATGAATCATCTTCTTTAAATACAACACTACTATGAGGTCATCTTTTATCGTAAGGTTCAATCGCATTCAATAAACCGTAAACATCTCATAATTGATGCGTTTCTGGTAGTTATTTAATAGTAGGCAATCAACAAAAAACAAACTTACCAACTGTATTTTTCTATGTGTAACTGTAATATTTATAATATTTAAGGCCTATCTAATGCAACTTTAAATTATGACTACTCCTTTCTGCAACACGTTGTATAGTTTATGTAAAAACGAGCCTAAAAGCATGTATATTATTCATAAAGGTATATTTTAAATTCAGTTTAATTATAATTTGAGTTTATTAATAGAAATAACTTTACTAAAATGAATAAATATTAATTTTAATAAAGTTATAGTACCTACTGTAATGTTTTGATAAGCATGGTTGATCATATCGGGCAATCATTACATTGCGTGAAACGGAACTTCTATGGTCTAAGTAACTATGCGTTCATACACACATACAAACTTTCGCCTAATACATATTAGTAAGATAGCTATCTTATCATAAATATAAGTGAAAGTTCGATCAAAATCAATCAACTTTTGTAACAGACGGCCGTTCACGAAGTCGCGGCTTCGATTCCCGCACGATACAATTATTTGTATTATGTTTATAAATGTCATACAAATGTTTGTTCTGCGTGTGGCTGTTACTATATGTACATTATTATATTATTATTTCTTTACATATATTATAAGTATGTTTTTACAAAAGAAAAGAGTAGTATTGTATTCTATGATCTATCCGTATTCTAGTACCCATAACACGAGCATATGAAAGTTTAACTTGGGACCAGAGAGCGTTGTGTGAAATGTCCATGATGAATATATCAAATATATCAAAATTTTATATAAGCAGTAATTTTTAAAATACTAAATGTTATCATTTAGACTGTTTAGGTAGTGGTAATATGAAAAAATATTACGACTTACATTTTTATTACTGGTTTCATAAAACGTTTAATATTTTTTTAATGCAATTTTTGTGGCCAGTGGGTATGTTAACATGTGACGAAAACTTGTATTTTGATTTGGCAACACTTAATTATTTTTTTTTAATGTCGGCCAAAGTATCTAATGAGAACATGATTAATAAAGATAACATTATTATTACATTATGTTTTTGTTAATTAACATACATTTTTAATAGGTAATATTAAGTAATTTAAATGGTTGCATGTTCTGAGTTCAATTCAAATTCAAATCGAAATTTTAAAGTGTTACCGAATATTTTACTGATAAATTATGAAATATATTAATATAAATTGTATTACAAACAAATAAATGAAATGAAATACTCTTTTGACATGTGTTGTATTAATGAATGACTATTGATATTGATTTTATGACTGAATTAATTCTATGATCTTAATTTATGACATAATAATATGATGATGTACTTATTTATATGTATAGACTAGCTGACCCGGCAAACGTTGTTTTGCCATACTAAAAAAAAAGGTTTGAAAAATAGATGTTGGCCGATTCTCAGACCTACTGAATACGCATATATAATTTCATAAGAATCGGTCAAGCCGTTTCGGAGGAGTACGGTAACTAACACTGTGACACGTGAATTTTATATATTAGAAGATATAGACCATATTTGGCTTATCTGTGGGAAGAGGATTGGACACACTCTCAGAAGATAGCAGGCACAAAAAAGGTTGACAGGTTTTTCTTTACCGTTCCCCTTTACAAGCCCCCGTCATAAGGGGGCGTTATCGTCCATTTGGGAAAGGCTGGTCTAAACAATAAATAAATAATAAAGAAATATTCATGGACATTTCACACAGCATCCTCTGGTCCCAAGCTAAGCTTGTATGGTTGAAATATACATATATTATCGTTAAACACAGGACATAAATAAATAATTCCGTAAATATTGCATACCTCGACTTGTATTACGCCACTTCCATTCAAAGCCATACAATGACTTAAGTTACCTATAGAAACGGACAGCGTACATTGTTCAAGTAATTTGCTTCAGTGAAAGTTAAAAACTTAAATCTACTCCTCTATTTTCAACTAAGTGTATTTACACGGTATTTTATTGTAAACAATGATTTTAAGTTTTCCTTATGATGTTATGACTTAACTAAAAGAATTTAACTTTAAATAATTACAAAATTAAGCCCATAAGAATAAAACAGTAAACGTTTTTTTTACATCTCTCTCTCCAGCCCATACGTCCTACTGTTGGGCACGGGCCTCCTCCACATTGAGAGGGATTATGGTCTTCTGTGCCGTGCTGACCAGGCGTATTGGAACAGGGTTTATTTTAGAGTTTTCCGTCTCTCACAGAGGGTGTTATCTGTGTGCAATATCCCTTAGCTGACTTTTACAGTACCCTTGGTAGGAGATGGGGTGGTGACACTTGTATTCTTAATCCGTCACCACACGCTTGTCAAATTTATCATTGAGTCATCTTCCGGATTTCGCACTTATAAATTAATAAAGATTATTAGCCTCGATTGTAATGGTTTGTACTTTGTATCTTAGACCAATGGTTTTTTGTATCTATCTATCGTGTGATGGCGTTCGCGATCTAGTGGTTCGCGTAACGGACTACCGCTGACGGGGTCGCGGGTTTGATCTCCGCATGGTACGAGTACAATAAATGTGCGATATTTCTAAATGTCATACAAATAACTGCGTGTCTGGGTGTTCTGTTCTCTATAATAGATAGAAAACATCTAAATAAATAATTGTGTTAAACATGTTAACATCACACAAATAATATTGTCATGAGTAGGAATCGAAAATTCGAAACTATTAACTCGTGAACGAAGAGGGCACGATACCAAATTATGCTCCATACAAAAATATGGGTATCATACTTCCCTTTTTTCTTCGCGAAAGTTAAACCGATTTTAATTATTGTTTCTACGCTATATTATAGATGAAGAGTATATCTATACTTGTCACTTTCTTTTTTTCAATACATATTATCTAAAAGAAATGTGACCGTCCGAAAATCCCGTTTTTTTCGGTTTTCTTTAGGTAAAGTTGCAGCGACTATCACACATATTTGGTAACATTTTACCAAAAAAGAAAGTGATATAAGCATAGATATACTCTTCATCTATAATATAGCGTAAAAACAATCAAAGTCGGTTTAACTTTCGGCAAGAAAAAAGGGGACTACGAAACGTGTTTTTTTCAAAGAATTTGTAGGTAAAATCTGTTTCAGCTATATTTGTCCCTTTCAGCACGGCGCTCGGGAATAGGGATAGCAATACCTAAGACAAATACCTAAATTAGGATTACAGTACCCTAGGCCGTCAAAGTACCTACAATGACTTTATTTACAACTTTGTTGTTCACATAGAGCTTATTACCATTAGTAGAACATGAATAATTGCAAGTATGTATTATGTTCGTACTGCTTCCTTACTTAATCGGAAGCGTGCCTGATTGATTTGATACGAGAATAAAACACATTTATTGTACAAAGTAAGCTCACAGGACTTTCATTGTATTACAATAGTTTCGCTATTCGTTGATAGATGGCGTGTACAATAAGTAGTAATGCACTATTTTTACTTTTTAATTGCCGTTTTACTTTAATATAGTATTAATGACTATACTATAAGCCACGCAAATTGATAATGCGCTGGAACCTTGTCAAATTAACGCCCTTGTGACGTCATCAGCAAAGAAAAAGTACAGCTAACAAAATGTAATATTCTCATCTATACGTCACTATGAGGTCACCAATATGGCCGCCAGGCGCATTACCAATTTGTGTGGCATAAACATAGTATTAATTTGTGATATTTGGTATTTTCTTTAAAAGTAACAACTCATTTGGCACAAGAAAAGTTGATCTAAAATGAAACAAGATATATTTTTATTTTTTGAAAATGTGTGTTTAACCTCTCAGTCGGCACTTGACCTTGAACTATAATATAGTTTTTTTTAAATTTTAGATTTGCGATAGGTTTTTGCATAATGTGAGTGTTTATCAGATTAAATTTAAATCGCGGACATACGATCGAATAACAGGTTTTACCTAGAACCAGACGGAAAAAATATTGTTGTATAGTACATAGAAATACCTACCAGATGGTGGGTTGACGTTTAAAATTGAGCACAATTAACTTTAGCCTGGCTAAATCCTACTTCATAGAATAATGACGTTTCAGATGAGGTATAGCTTGTATCGTAGACACATATATATATATATACTAGCTGACCCGGCAAACGTTGTTTTGCCATACTAAAAAAAAAAAGTTTTGAAAAATAGATGTTGGCCGATTCTCAGACCTACTGAATATGTATGCAAAATTTGAGAAGAATCGGTCAAGCCGTTTTGGAGGAGTACGGTAACTAACACTGTGACACGTGAATTTTATATATTAGATATATATATAGCGATATAGCGATAGACTATACATCTGGTAAATCAGTGGTTGTATATATTTGACGAATTTATACGTCCCCAGACGCTTTTCGAACTAGAATAAACCCGGAGGAATCTGGACAGATGACAGCCCTAGGCCAAGTTAATAAGAGCGTGTTATTAAAACAATAAAGACTGTAATGCAATAATTCTTTGGTTACTGAACGGACATTGGAGTAGGTGTTTCCTATGCATTGTAACACTTGATACTATTGTCGAACAATGTTGTTAAACAATGTTGCCAACTGCACCACAATGATTATGTTACCAACTTAATGATATTACAGATTCACGGAAACAGTGCCCGATAAAGAGTGGTTCGACAGCAAGCCATACTTCATGCATTTTTACGGATATAGTACTGAGCTGTTTTCTTCGTGGATATTGCCTCTAGAATGCAATATCTAGGTCTAATCAATACTAATATTATAAAGCGAAAGAGTTTGTTTGTTTGTTTGTTTAAACGGGGTAATCTCAGGATACACTGGGCCGATTTGAAGAATTCTTTCAGTGTTGGATAGGGCATTCATCGAGGAATGCTATAGGCTATATAACATCACGCTACAACCAGTAAAAGCGAAGCAGTCGTGATAAATGTTGCAAAAACGGGGAAAATCTTCTATATTCCACGCGGACGGGATCGCGGGCTAGTCTCTTTTTCACACACTTTTATTACTGCGGTACGTATCACGGATTTTTGCAAGTAATTTTCACCCTTGTACAATATTCGGATTTATCTGACATCTTATTGCATTGACATGTTTTATTGGTCCATTTTCACCCAAATTACTTTCTAAATTCCTTTACATAATAATATGTAGATCGATACGTACCTACCGAACTGATAAAAGCGTGTTAATAATTTCTCTCTTTCTCCAGTCCATTTACGTCCCACTGTTGGGCACGGGCGTCCTCCACTTTTGGTGGGATTATGGTCTACTGTGCCGCGCTGACGAAGCGTGTTGGCATAGGGTTTATTTTCGAGTTTTCCGTCTCTCACAGAGTATGTTATCTGTGTGCAATATCCCTTAGCTGACTTTTACAGCACGTTTGGAGGAGATTAATAATTAGCGTACAGATAACTATGTATTACGAAATTAAAATTTGTCACACAGATCAATAAATCTTACAGAATAGGTATATAAATGTCATATAGACAGGTCTATAAATCATGTATATAGGACACTAATAATTGTGTTTATAATGTTACTTGATTTATTTAAGTACAAGGTTGATGTGAATTACGTATTACCTACATCTAAGCTTTAACTAAAGAAATAATTTAATAACCTAGTTCTTTCCTTATCAAAAAGTGAAATGGGAGTCTATTCTATTACTCAGACTTTACTGTCCCTTTTTACCAGGCTGTATCTCATAATATACTTCTCAAAATGGAGCGTATAAGCCTTACGTTTGGTTTAAAGATAAACCCATCCAAGACCAAAATTCTGATCGTGGATCGTGTAAGCCACGAAGTATAGATAGAAGGAGTCCGAACGGTATAGGCTTTTCCATAATATTTCGTGTACACAATAATAAACCCAGATCATAGTTCTATTTTCTGCCACTGGCTGCGCAAGTGTTCAGGACGTACCGATGCTATTATTATTATTACATGTAAACACGCGCTGGCTCGTGAATGTTGAATTTAATTTAATTAAATACATAATATTATTTTATTTATTTATTTTAAAATTAGTTGTAATAAATAAAATAGTACGATACGAGTAATACGAGTACTCCTTGAAAAATGGCGCGCTCTACCGGCAAAAAATCTGTCCCTTAAATTGAGACCATTCGTTCAACATTACGTTCGGACTCCTTCTATCTATACTTCGTGGTGTAAACAACAATTCGCCCGAAGTGACACAGATTGCAAATTGCGACGTGGTATAAACCTACGTTTACCTCGGGTCTTTAATTTCAAATAATGGGGGCTGCGTGGATGAAGTAAAACGACGCATGGCGATGACCAGAAACGCAATGGAGAAATTAAAGAATACGAACGAAACGGTAGAAGGATGATGATGATAAAATATGATTGTTATTATAGCATCAATAGATACATAAACTGTGAAATTTTTAGCTCTCTAGATATCACCATTACAGATATGCAGTCTGGTGACACAATACATGGAACCCGTTTTACCTTTTCCACTTATAAAAATAGTCATTACTGTATGTGAGTTTTTATCCTCAAAACTACGCGTCATTAGAGTAGATAGATATATAGATAGATAGAGTCATTCAAGAAAATGACTTTTTTGTATAATTTGGCCTATAAATGGGTGTTTACTATGTATTCGAAGTATGTATTTACAAAAGAAAAGTAAATTAAATTATGGTGGAAAGTGCCGCAAGCGGGGGTAATAATTTTTTCCACCATAATTTAATTTAGTAAGTAAAAGCATAGCATGTCAATTGCAAAATTAATAAATTACTTTCAAAGAAAAGTAGTTTATGTAGTATATCCGTATTCTGGTACCCAAATAGCCAACCCAAGCATATAAGCTTAGGACCAGAGGACTTTGTGTGGAATGTCCAATTATATAAAAAAATCACGCGAATGAAGTTGCAGGCAAACAGTTAATTGCGAATAAAGTAACAAAACGGCTTCAACTTTAGATTAACAAGTTACCGTCCTCAATTTCAATGCAAGTCTAATAATAACTTGCATCTAGACGTACGAGTACGTCTAGTAGCGAAAGTTATTAAGAACGGAACCTGTATTGCATTGTGACCTAGTTTATATCTAAACGAGGGTAAAACTTGAGACTTTAGTTTATAAATACTTTGTAACGTCTTGTCTATGTGGTGACGGATTAAGAATACAAGTGTCACCACCTTTTTCTACCTAGAGTATTGTAAAAGCCAGTTAAGGGGTATTGTACACAGATAACATCCTCTGTGAGAGACGGATAATTCGACAACGAACATTGTGCTGATACGTCTCGTCAGCGCGGCACAATAGACCGTAATCCCTCCCAAAGTAGAGAAGTCCCGTGCCCAGCAGTGGGACGTAAATAGGCTGGAGAGAAAGAGACTTGTATAGTTTGTCAGTAATGTTTAGAGGTTGTTTTCGATTCTTCGCAGCTCATTTACATTCCACTGTTGGTCACGAACCTCCTCGGGAGGGATTATGATTTACTATGCATATTATTATCGACATTTCCGTCTCTCACAGAGTATGTTACCTTTTTTACAATATTCCTTTCCTTGACTGCCCTCGTGGTCTAGTGGTTCAGATAACAGACTACTGTTCATGAGGTCTCGGGTTCGATTTCCGCTCAGGACAATCATTTCTGCGATGTTTATAATTGTGACACAAATGTTTATTCTGCGTCTGGGTGTTTCTATGTATAAGTATGTATTTACAAAAGAAAAGTAGTATATGTATTATATATATAAGCTTAGCTTGGGACCAGAGGACGTTGTGTGTCTATGAATATTAGGGTGTCCCTTATATGGAAAAAAAAAATTTTTTTTTGAATTTCGAAACGCATACCCTCTACTTTTTTTATAAATGCTAAAATGTACTTAAATATGAAATTTCATATTTGTAGCATGATTGCAACCCGTGCCGACCGAGCCCTAAAATTTAGTAAAACATGGTGTTTTAGCCTAACATTTTGGTTTGATCCAAAACTAATTAAAATGCAACAAATAAAGTAAATATGAGTAAGAATAAAATAAGATCAACATAAACTTTTATTTAAATACAAATTATAATAATAATTAATTAGGGTAACTTCTCTTTAGTGTAGTTTTTTTACAGTCTGGATACAGTTTTCTGTGTTCCTGAACACAACGCAACAAAAACTGTTTTTGCTCTTCTTCAGCCGTGATAAGTCCATTAAAATCTTGCATTAATTTAACAGCTCTTTCATCAGTGTCATTTACGACCTTAAAACGACTTATTCATCTTCTAGCTTCCAAAAAAGTAGGATTGTCACCCCAAGAAGATATATCCTCCCGAAGAAAACTGTCGTCGATTTGCAGTCGAGATAGAAATTGTTTGCTTCTTTGAGTCACAAAATCATTCAGCGTCATATCTGAAAGAAAGAAAAAACAGTTTAAAAAAGCAAAAACTAAGCCACGAAACTTTGAAAAAAGAAACAAGAAAATATTAAACTTACTAAAGAAGTTTTGCGTAATTTCTTCCTTCGATTCAGACCAAGCGCTTCTACAACCGCATGGAGAATGTAAACTGTGTCTCTTATGCTTAATTGGCAACGATCTAAAGCTGCTACCAGTTTAGGAGCTATGAAACTTTTCGTGCCTCTTTTAGAACTTTTTTCAGGGCAAAGAATCTGAGTACTAAGTTCACAGTTCGAAATCTGTTCCTCATCCGAATTCTCCAGACATTTCAAGCTATCTATCGAAGAAGTAGATGCAACAGCCAATAACTCTCTTTGTTTTACCTTTCTTTCCTCTTCTTCCAATCGTCTTTGCCTAACTCGTTCTTCTTTCTCCGCCAATTTTTTGTCAATTCCACCTAAGCATCCCGGTCGACCTGTCTCTCTCTGTTTCCTTAAAAGATCTTTGTCTTCCTATATCTTAATTCTGGCGAAGGCATCAGCATGTGCAATATCAAATAAGTTATCAAGGTCTTTTACAAAATTATTTTCACGGTTCTTGAACGTCACCTGAGTTTTCTTACAGTTTTTTTGCAGCTCCCTTCAAACATGATATAAATCAACAAGTTTCTTCACGCAGTTAGGAAATGCCTTCGTAGGAATTCTGGCTTTTTCCCAAAATATAATGCACTCTCTTACAACAAGATTCGCACTTTCACTAACAGTCAGCTTGACTTCACGTATATTGTAAAATAAAACGGTGAGAACTTGTCGATTAGATGGTAATTTTGCACCATTTATCTGGTGGCTTGGCAGTCCGATAAGGTAAATATTTTGTTTATCACTTCGTAATTCCACAGACATCTTCACATAATAAACAACAACGCATTAATAATGTTAGAAATCACGTATGAAATGACAATTGAAATTCGCAGTAACAGGTCACAGCGCTGTACCCGCGCAACTTGTATGGACAAGTTAAAAACTCAAGTCGGCACGGGTTATCGTTTATAAATCGGGCTAATATTTATTTCTGTATTATATTAGGTCAATACTAAAGTTTTTAGACGGTATGCGTAAAAATATATTGACATTGAAATTTAAGGGACACCCTAATGAATATTTATTTTATTGATTTTTATTTTTTTTATCTGTCTCTTATAGCACCCTGGTAAGGAAAACGTGTGGTGACACTTGTAAGAGGAAAAGAGGAGGGTTTTAATTGCGTTCTTGATACGTAGCCACATGGATGTATGTCCCTCTTTAAGCATAAATCTTTAAAACTACACAACAGATTTTAATGCGGTTTTTTAATAGACAGAGTCAGATGCGTATTTTGAAAATTAGCGCCCCGGGCTATTTGATTTGCCGCCCTATAAATTAATAGAGATAGAGCAAAATTTTAAACTTGAAGGCTTTCGCCGCGCTTCTCTGGCTGGCCGCCCCGAGCTATGGCCCGTATGGCTCTAGGGTAGATTAGGTTAGTAGTAGTAGTTAGGTTAGTAGTAGTTAACCACTCTATCAAGAGGCGTATATGCCTCTGGATAGAGTGGTTTATTTAAGACGGAAGTTTAAATTGCTATTAATAACTTTTACAATACATAACGTAACTACAACTAACTAAACACAACTAACTAAACCTAAGAAAAGATAGATCGACTGTGTGAAAGAGGACATGAAAGAAAGAGGAGTTGACACAGACATGACGGCTAATAGAAGACTGTGGAAGAAAAAGACATGTTGCGCCGACCCCAAATAATGGGATAAGGGCAAGGGATGGGAGGATGATGACAATACATAACGTAACTCAATGATAGATGTAATACAATTTGATTATTGAAAGTACAGTTTTATGCTCACTGAACATTAACTGATTAATTCAATTAACTGGTTATCTGTTTAATTGGTTGATTATAATCCAGTCAATTTATTATACAATACTTAAACGTGCCTGTATTATTGTCTAATAAGTTCGCGTAATTTTAAACTAGTTTATTGAGCATTTTTATGACTATATTTTACCCCACTGTCAAAAGAGGTATATGTTTTTAGGGTTCTCTACCAAAAAGATAAAACGGAACTCTATTACTGAGGCTTCGGTGTGCGTCTGTTTGTCACCAGGTTGTATTTCTGAAACAGTGATAGCTAGAGAGCAGAAAATTTTACAGTTTATGTATATCATTGATGTTGTAAAAACAAATACGGGTCGGGCTATATTATGACAATAAAGATACGGAAACGTTTCGTATGCAAGTCCAGCTCGGACTTGACTATTTCTAGGTTTTTTCAACTCTCTCCAGGCCATTTACATCCCACTGTTGGGCACGGGGCTCCTTCACTTTAGAAGGGATTATGGTCTACTGTGCCGCGCTGACCAGGCGTGTTGGCATAGTGTTTATTTTCGAGTTTTCCGTCTCTCACAGAGGTGTTATCTGTGTGTAATATCCCTTAGCTGACTTTTACAGCACCCTTGGGAGGAGATGGGGTGGTGACACTTGTATTCTTAATCCGTCACCACACGGACAGTTTTTTCAACTATTTGTTACTTATTTTTCACATCAAGCCAGCGTTATACATATTAAAAAGTAACCAACCATCATACTATATTACTATGTCCAATTAAAAGCAATTTGGTTAGTGTATAACGTATAATATAATCATTATGGGCACTTGTAGAACGTATATGGTCTATAACCATAGTAATGTATATTTTTATGTACAACAACTAACTTTACTTTCTAAAACACAGATTTACCAGATGGTGTTTCCATGGCTACATCCTGAGGCTTGAAGCTACATAGATATATCTATATGTGCGTGATGTATCTATGTATGTCTTTGATACAGGCAATCCCTATTAATATTATAAATACGACAGTAACCCTGTCTGTCTGTTACGCTTTCCCGCTTAAACCTGTCAACCGATTTTGATGTTTGGCACAGACAATCTTTAGACCCTGAAAAAGGACATAGGCTACCTTTTATTGCAAAAAAAGGATGAAACGGCTATAAAACATCATTAATCTATAAAGTACGATTTAGCCTTTTGGGTCTTAGAGATCACAGATTTTCTAGTAAAAAAGTGCTGTTAACATTGCCAAATTGTGTTATTGACGCTATCAATATAAATTTTTTAGTTAAATTTGGTTGTGCACTTAGAATCGGTAATTGTCTGTTAATATACCTATGATACTACGATGAACATAATACATAAAGCTTAATTTGGGACCAGATAACTTGCAAATTGTCTGGTAATTGCCTTATAATGATACTTTTCATAGAAAATGTTCAATTCTAAGTATACAACGCTCTAATTCATCGCAAGAATCATCGCGCTTCGTTGATCAAGACAAAATATCTCTATTTATACTTAAATTACCTATAATCAACTCTATTTTTGATGTCATAAAGTATAAATTGGATAGCTTTTTGAACCGGTATAGGAACCAAAATTAAGTAGCTTGATTGATAGTAATAACAGGCCTTTCGCCTGTGACTTTGCCTGCCTCGATCTACATAAGTCATTTTTTTTGTTTTATTGAAATATGTGACTGTTTAAATTAAGACTGAAACAGTTTTCTCATCTATATGAGATCGACTAAGCTATAAGCACAAGACTTTAAATAAAAAAAATATTGTCAAAATGAGGATATAAACGTAAAAAAAAATTATGGACCATAGACTCTTAACGCAAACTTACAACCATATTATTATTTGCGTGATTTGCGGATTAAATATTAGAACAAAGCCCAAGATTCGATATACGAGATTAGGCAGCAACTAATCTTAAATATACCTAATATCTACTTGTACAATGACAGGAAGAGCGGCCAGTTTGTTGTAGAGACTACTAGTTATAACCGATGCGAACCGGTTTTTGGTAAGCGCATCTAATCCATACAATTGTTTTTTATTTGTGTGACGGTTCTAGTAACACTTTTACTGTACATATATCCTACTAATAATATTCACGCAATCGGATTTTAATAAAACTCTAGAATAATGTAGCTTATACATCAGAATAACATAAAGGCTACTTTTTATCCCGAAAGAATTAAAGATATTAAGTATATGTATACACATGTATATTATGTTGTATGTTTTCTACAAACGGAAAGGAGAGTACGGTGCTAAATACTTGTATACCGGTCTCCATTACTTTCCTTGTGTTTACTTTCTAAGTAAATGCAGAGGAAGTTAAGCTTCCATTTATTTATATTAACGTTAAATTTTATGGTCGCCATCTCTTTTTCTTCTTACGGTGCTGTAAAAGCCAGCTAAAGTAATTTGCACAGAGATAACATGCTCTGTGAGAGACGGAAATGTCCAAAATAACCCGGATAGACGGACCATCGGACATCGAAGTCTCGGTAATAGGGTTCCGTTTTACCTTTTGATATAGCGTCCTCTGTTCCTAAGGTAAGCTTACATGATTGCTAATAGTACCAGAATACGAATATACTACATACAATACTTTTCTTTTATAAATACATATTTAATGTTTATACATAGAAACACCCAGACGCAGTACAAACATTTGTATGACAGTTAGAAAATATAACACAAATGATTTTCACAAGCGGGATTCTAACTCGCGACCTCTACCTCTTTATCTTTTTTTCTTACGTACCTATATTGGTTCAAAGGGGTGGCTTTTTTGTATAATTTGCTAACGTTTAGTTTTAAGATTACACGCGAACGAATTTGCGGGCAACACCTTGTAATATAATTCTAGTAAAGATTAGTACAATGACTGGCAACACCATTAATAAATCAAGTTCATATGTCAACGACCTTTCCATTGAGGTTAGTTTTTACTCTCGCGTGCAACCGTGTGCGCATCCGACTAGATGCATTCGTTACGTAATTACTTACGGGTAAACTTCTTTTGTTTATTTTTTTATTTCGGTCAATTACATTTTTATAACACTGGCAACACTCAAAAGAAGTTTCCGGGTGAATATTTTAATGTTAAAAATATTAAACACAGTGCATAGTATTAATTTAATCTAGTTTTCATCCTTATTTATTAGTGAACTAAGTCGTTATTTTTGTATTTTGTATGTGAGCTTATATCATCAAAACTGCGCAAATTATTTTTGATGCGGTGTTTTTAAACGATAGAGTGGTTTCAAGAGGATGTTTTGTTTACATAATTTGTTAACGTTTATGGTCTTATTCATAATGACTTATCGGTTGTTTAAAAGTTCGCTAAAATAGGTTCGCAAAAATTGTCAAAGCTTGAGTCTTTTTACGCTAAAACGTTTATTATCTCTCCGATATAATCTCCGTTTAAACCTCCAATAAGTCATTATGAATAAGACCATTAGTTGCTTAATACCAAGCGCAAGAAGTTGCGGCCACAGCTAGCTAATATCTATTCATACTATTATAAATTTGAGCCCCTCCTACCGACTTAGGGGGTGAATTTTCAAAGATCCTTTGTTAGTGCTTTTATACGTTGTATATGGGACTTCTTCACAAAATTTCTTTCTCGTATATTAA
Source organism: Orgyia antiqua (assembly GCA_916999025.1). Taxonomy (NCBI): domain Eukaryota; kingdom Metazoa; phylum Arthropoda; class Insecta; order Lepidoptera; family Erebidae; genus Orgyia; species Orgyia antiqua. Next base: position 2,333,901 of record OU779874.1, read on the forward strand.
AAAAAAATCCATGAAGTTTCTTGTCTGTTCTTCTCGATAGGTTTCGTATTTGGAACAGACACCGAGCTTAGTGGAAGTCGCGGGCAAAAAGCTAATTATTTTCTAGAATATACATTAAATAAAACTCATACAAATCAAAAACCTTACGCCAATAAGTGTGAATGTATGAGTCAACACACACATAAATAAAATCTTGAATGAAACAAGTTGAAGCAAAAGTGAAAACTTACATCGAGAAAATAAAAAGTGAATTTTATTTATTTATTAACAGCTGTCTAACAACTCTTTATTTTTATTATCATCTTCTTGCACAATACTTGAGGTTAGCAAGGCATAATGCCTTTAGGCATTTTAAGAGTTTCTCTTCTGAAAGGCAGAAGGAATATATGAATGTATGATGGTGCAGGTGCACTTTGACTATGACCCGGCAAGGGTAGGCCCTGCACGTGGGGTCCACTTGAGGAGGGATCAGCATTTTAATTAATAAATAAATAAATATTAATGGACATCTCACACAACGTCCTCTGGTTCCAAAGTAAGCTATATTTCTATGCTTGTGTTATGATAATAGAATATGGATAGACTACAACATATACTACTTTTCTTTTGTAAATACATACTTATAATACACAGTAAAACACCCAGACGCGGTACAAACATTTGTATGACAATTAGAAACATCACACAGTTTATCCCGAGCGGGAATCGAACCCGCGACCTCCTGAACGGCAGTCCGTTACATGATGCACTCAACCACGAGGCCCGTCTAATTTTACGAGTATAAACTTGTTAAATGTCACTGATTCTGATGTGATTCTATTATTTAAATAAAAAAATATATAAAAATTGAATTGATCATAATTAAGAAGAATCACTCTGTCTGATGGCATTACAAAAATGTGCATAACCCCTACCATACGTTGACGTCATAGTTCTTAAATTAAAGAAATCTGAATAGGTAATTTTTTTACACTTGTTTTTCTTCTTCTTCTTGCGTCGTATTCCCCATGAATGAGGGTCGTGACTGCCCTTTATCAATACCTTTACTCTTACGGTATTCCTCCACCTGTTCCTATCTCGATCGTCATGTAAGGCGTTGTTAACTGTCGAGTTGAGGGCTGTGCGTATCCGGTCGAACCACCGTTTTTAAAAGCGTAAATTTCTGTTCTATTTGAGAAAAGGTAGGTACTGTGAAGCCTCTGCTTCACATAAACCTTCTTCTTGCAGAACAATTCATTTATTTCCCTTCTAGGACTTGTTACATCCTACTAATATTATAAAGGCGAAAGTTTGTAAGTATGGATGTATGTATGGATGTTTGTTACTCTTTCACGTAAAAACTACTGAATGGATTTGAATGAAACTTTACCACAATATAGCTTATACATCAGAATAACACATAGGCTACAAATTGGCTGGACCGATTTTGATGAAATTTTATTTTATACAGAATTGTATGGCAAAACAACGTTTGCCGGGGCAGCTAGTTTATAAAATAAAACATTTAAAGCTTTATAAATAATTGTATTCTTTTTAAATTCATATTTTTTTCACTATCTATTTTTACATCATCTTTATTCTTCTCTAATCCCCAATCCTTTTTTTCTTTTCTTTATGCCTTTTTTTTAAATTTTTATTACTTTTTTTTTAAATAAACCATATGTGGCCTGTATCATTGAATAGGTTATATTCAATGATCACGACCTTTACAGTACCTACTGAATATATACAAAAATAAAAAGTATTAGTATCAGGTATCAGTAATACAGTAACAAGCGTGTCCACAGGCAACAAATAGTATAATATCAAAATTTTGATAAAATTGAGTTACATAGTACTTTCTCTGTCTATCAAAGAAAGTATATTTAGAGTGTCAAATCACCATGAATGAAATGGCGTCGCAATAACACCGTGAAAAAGGATTATTAGTGAAATTGTCTCGGAATTTGTTAAATGTATTCGGTGAGATCTACTTTCTAATCAGATTAGTGTTATAAAAACAGAGAAACTAATATCTCTGTTAATTTTATAGGAAAACTAAAATATTAGAGCAGTGCCGGATAAGGCAGCGTGGGACCTATAGCTTACTCTATGAAGGGAACCTTGATTGCTTTATCGTAAGCTATGGACACCAGAGGCTCAAGTCTGCTAATACATTGTTGTCACAATAACAGTTCAATGACACCATTATGGCGCCATAGTGGCATCATTTGTGACGAAAAATCAAGTTTGGTGTCATAATGACGCCATAATGGTGTCATAATGGCGAAATTTTATCAAATTTGGTAGTCAACTATTAATTTTTTGTCATAATGACGCCATTATAGCGCCATAATGGCGTTAGTGACTGACCATTATAACAACATTGTAATATAATTGTAATAGCAGAATTAACAGACTTGGCCCCCAGGTATATGCGGAACAAATCCCGGAAATATGGGCGAAATATGAGTATTATCCCAGAAACAATGGAAAAATTATATTGGTGCCAGTTCTATGTGTAAAGCCAAATTTAATTTAAAAATAAAAATTGATAATGGAAACGTAAACTGAACATTCATGTTACAGAAACTATGTATTATAGACTAACGATTATACGACGGGCTTCGTGGCGTAGTGGTTCATGTAATGGACTGCCGTTCACAAGGTCACGGGTTCGATTCCCGCTTGGGACAATCATTTGTGTGATATCCATAAATGTCATACAAATGTTTGTACTACGTCTGGGTGTTTCTATGTATTTTAAGTATGTATTTACAAAAGAAAAGTAGTTTATGTATTCTATTCTCTAACATTGTTTTTATTTGTGTGTGCAATATAATAAATTTAACTTTATTATTACAATAATTTTAAAATTAAATATACTTTTAATATAAAACAGGAGGAAAAAAAAGGGGGAAGCTTAAAATTAGGTATCAAAAAATTCATCCGCATCGCAGTCATTGGGAAACGTGCCCAAAAAACTGGCCGCATTCCCTCTTTGTATAGCAATGCTTATACGAATTGCTAAATGCAGGCCAGCCTTTTGGTCACGTGAAACTATATGTATTATATCCGTATTCTAATACCCATAACACAAGCATAATAAGCTTAGCTTGGGACCAGAGGACGTTGTGTGAAATGTCCGTTAAAAATAAATAAATATATAACTAAGCGCAAAGAAATAGCGAATTAATCAAAATGCACCATTGTTGTTTTCATTTTTTAGTTAAGTTTCGTTGTGCACGTAGAATTGGTACCTTTGTGTCACAAAAACATTACTCTCTAAACTCCATCTATAACCAATATCTGGTAAATGTGTGTAATAATAAATAATTTTGCTCCTGTCTACTTACCTACGTACCGACTCCACGACCTTTCACACGGCAACTTAACAACTACTACGCCAAGAGGTAATAATTGAGAGTAATTTATAAAACAGATACGCCGGTACAAGGTTGAATCGAATGGAAAGTTAACATTGGCAATGAAAGTGGGGTCAGTGATCTTTTGACGTTGCTAGGTAACCGCAAATTATTATACGATTTCTTATTCTCTCTAAAAATTATGCAAATGTTTATTTATATTTTGGTTTAGATTAATATTTTAATCCTAAAGGCACGTCTACATATTATGTAAAAATGAAAATGAACTACTTTTCTGTGGTTTTGTCGTGAATGTACTATAAAATTTAAACAATTGGAGTATGTAATAAAACCTGTATAGAACAATTAAAAAGCTAAGCGCTTTCTGAACATTCCAGACATATATTTCATTTGTACAATGCCAAAAATGTACTCGACACGCTATAAACAATTTACAGTAGGTAATAATGTCATAGCACTGAAAAAAAAATTGAGGCATAAAAATGTGTCACAGTCATTTACGTTAAAAAAAATAAAGCCTTGACGCCAGTCTCGCAAAAAAATAGGCGGTAAAAAGAAAAAAAAAAACTTGATAAACCAATAGTGTTAATCACTGTGAATTGTAACACCTTTTACCTCATTAGATATAATAGTAACTGGTATAAAAATAACAGGTCCGAATTACATTCCGTTCACAAAAGCATTATACAAGCGGAACGGTAATAGTGATGTAACATTATTGAATTGTAAGGTGTAATTGTAACGTAATAAATAGTGGTATTTCTTATTCTGAATAAATTATAATTGTCCAACAGTTATTTTCGGAACTAAGTTGACGTTATTTAATTATACATATATTACGATAACACTATGAACATTAGAAAATACGCTTCATTTAAAGTGATTATATTTAAAATAACCTTTAAAATAAAACCAATAACTACTATCAAGTAGGAAAATAATATTTATACGATTCTAATTTTTACCGCCATTACAACCGTGAAACAATTTGCCGCCAATTTTTTAATATGGCACAGGCATGCATGTTTTCAGCCAATCAATATTAATATATGTATATTTTTTCTGTGTTATTTTAAGCTGTTGTTGTTATGAAAATTACCGCGTACTAACAATAACATCGATATGAATGAAAATATCATTGCTTAAATCGATTATAGAAAGATGATCGGTAAAAATGCACTTTCTTTTTTCTCATAAAGCGTATGATCAAATATTTGTACCCTTTAATTTTGTCAGGTTGATGCACTTGTCTGTTTGACGGATGCACGTAACATGTAGGGATGTCAAAAAATGAGTTCAGATATATTTTTTTATCGTTTTTTTTATTTGCTTCTCCTGATTGCACGTAGGTAAATACTTATATGAAATAGATAGAATTGGGTCGACAGTTAGTTGGGAATAAGCAAAATTAATGACAGTTAATTAATATTTTACGGACGCACATCGCTACAAATCGAAACTAGGAAAATAGGAAATGCAAACACGCAAAACCACTCGGAATTTGAGAAAAAAGAGACAAATGCAAAAATGTAGTATTTATTTAGATACCAACCTTTAAGTAGTTTAAAATGGACTTATGGATAGCTATGACTAATATTGTTTTAACATTTCAAATAATAGAAACTTAACGGATATTCATAACGAATATTTATAGGCATACCAATAAATTAATTTAGAAACTTTGTACATCCTTAATGGTGAAAGTGTAGCCCAAAGTCGTTCAAAACTATGGCAAATATTTGTGAACGATATTATTGATAATAGTGAAAGTAGAGAGGTAGGCATATTTTGTTGAGTAATAACAAGTTATTCGAGTAACACGATATATGAGACGAGTATTAAAATAATATTTCCTGTTTATTGATGCATTTGAGATGAATTATATCATAATCTAATTATATTTAGTTAGCTTAGTGGTCTAGTGGTTCATATAACGGACTGCCTTTCACGAGGTCGCGGGTTAGATTCCCGCCTCGGACAATTATTTGTGTGATGTTTATAATTGTCATACAAATGGTTTGTCTTGCGTCTGGGTGTTTCTATGTATAATAAGTATGTATTTACAAAAGAAAAGTAGTATATGTATTCAATCCGTATTCTGGTACCCATAACACAAGCACGCTTAGCTTGGGACCAGAGGACGTTGTGTAAAATGTCCGTGAATATTTATTTATTTATTATTATTATATTTATACGTAATTTTTGGTTGATTAATTATGTTTAAAACCAAAGGTAACTAATATATGAAAACATCTATGCTGTATATTGTTTAATTGGCTATTTCGTTGTGCACATTTTTATTAATTAAAATCGTTAGTCTTTAATATAAAGATTTTCTAATAAAAAAAGTTCTGTTAACATTGCTGAATTGTGTTATTGTCAATATCAATTTTCATTTTTTAGTTTAGTTAAGTTTAGTTGTGCACGTAGAATCGGTACCAATATCTATTCTATACTAATACTAGCTGTCCTGGCGAACTTCGTACCGCCAATTAAAGTTGTTTATACTTTCTGATTATCTAAACATTCTTTATCATCATCATAACATCACGCCTTTTTCCCATGGGAGTAGGCAGAGACTATAGAGCGCCATCTGTTACCATCTAAACAATAAAGCAATGGCTTAATAGCAATAAAGTTCAAAATGACTCTACGTTTTAGTTATAAAACGTTTGTATGGGAAAAAGAAAAGAGCTGTTTTAGGGTCTTTCTGGCAATTATTCGAAATTTTCTCGCCATAAAAACTATCCTTGAACTTCAACAAACATTAAAAAAAGAGAATTGGCCAAATTGGTCCAGGCGTTGTTGAGTTATGCGCTTACCAACACATTTTGCGATTAATTTTTATATTATAGATTATAAGGCTGAAGAGTTTGTTTGTTTGGTCGCACTACTCTCAAGAACCGCTGGTCTGATTAGAAAAATTCTTTCAGTGTTGGATAGTACATTTATTGAGGAAAGCTATAGGGCTTATAATATTGTGCTATGACTAATAAGAGCGAAGCATCAGTAATAGTTGCAAAAACGGGAAAATTTTCTAAATTTTACGCGTTAAAATCTTAATTTCAAACTTCATTAAAATTGGTATAGCTATTTGTAAAAGTAACAAACATATAAACACACTTTCGCTTTTTATTATAGGATATTGAGACAGCAACACTCGTAGCAACATTTTGTTACAAAATTTTCTCTACAACATATTACAGAGATAAGTTGTGTAAAATTAAGCACATTTTCTACCCATTACATGTAGAAAACTAGGATGTTATATACGTGATGTGGTTTCACTACATGAATAGTATATTACTCATGTTAAAACTAAAGACTTGTTAGTTATTACTATACAATTTCCATTTTTATCGATGACAGATTAAATTTACTCATTTATTTATTATTTGTCCCATCCCTATCGGTTTTTAATGGACTTCAAAAAAGGAGGAGGTTCTCAATTCGCCTGCATGTTAAACTATTGGATAGCTTCTATCGCGGGCCTTGAGCGTGGAGACCGAATCCACAAAATTCGAAATTTAATTTTTTTACCTCTGGTATGACATAATGTTCATGGCTAAGCTAACAAGTTTGTTTGTTTGAACTCGCTAGTCTTAGGAATCACTGGTCCGATTTGAAAAATACTGTCAGTGTTGGATAGTACAATTATCGAGGAAGGCTATATTCTATATGTCATCACGCTGCGACCAATAGGAGCGAAACATGAGTGAAAAGTATAGCAACAATGGGAAAATTTTCAAAATTTCATGCGTACAACGTCGCGGGGAACAGTATAGAAGTAGATTTAGTTATAATAGTATTGTTAGTTGCTACCTATTAAAATAAACAAATAAATAAATATTCATGGACATTTCACGCAATGTCCTCTGATCCCAAAGCATTCTATATTTTTATGCTTGTGTTATGGGTACCAGAATACGGATAAACAACATAATACCACTTTTCATTAATAAATAAATACATAATACCCAGACGCAGTACAAACATTTATATGACATTTATAAATATCACACAAATGATTGTCCCGAGCGGGAATTGAATCCGCGACCTCGTGATCGGTATTCCGTTACATAAACCACTCCACCACGAGGCCCGATAAGACGATATTTGTATTAATAATTCAAATTAGTATTGCTACCTATTAAAAAAATTGGTCAAGTGCGAGTCGGACTCGCGCACGAACGGTTCCGTACCATTATCTATGCAACATAAGGCAACGTTATTAGTATCGAGCAACAAACGGTAAAAAAATCATGTTTGTTGTATGGGAGCCCCCCTTAAATATTTATTTTATTTTATTTTTAGTATTTGTTGTTATAGCGGCAATAGAAATACATCATCTGTGAAAATTTCAACTCTCTAGCTATCACCGTTCATGAGATACAGCTTGGTGACAGACGGACGGACGGACGGACGGACGGACAGCGAAGTCTCAGTAATAGGGTCCCGTTTTTACCCTTTGGGTACGGAACCCTAAAAAAGGCTGATTTAAAATCACTATTGAGAGAAAGTACAGAGTCCATTATTTTTTATATGTATATCTTTACAATTATATATCGTATATATATCATAATAAGTTTATTAGTAGTGTTGTACACACGGACCGGATGTTATCGAAAGTTTTACGGTCGATGAAAAAAAAGTTACTATCTCAACGAAGATTCAATTTCCTATTATGATTTATAACTATTGTATGATGAAACCGTTTTGTTTTTTCATTAATAACATTTTTAATGGAAATATGTTCGATATAAGATGAGAGATTCATAGTAGGGATATTTATCGACTAGACTATCATTCTCCTGCCCTTATCCCATTATTTTGGGACGGCGCAACGTGTCTTTTGCTTCCATAGTCTTCTATCAACCGTCATATCAGTGTGAAGTCCTTTTTCTTTCATGTCCTCGTTCACACAGTCTGTCCATCTTTTCCTCTCGTCTCATCATTTGCACATACCAGGACATCCAATCATTCTTCAATTTTTCAATCACTGGCATCACTTTCAGACTTCCTCTAATATATTTATACCTTATTTTATCCATTCGCGTGACGCCACACATCCATCTCAACATTCGCATCTCCACAACGTGCATTCGTCTTTGCATCGCTTTTGTTGCCCAGCATGTTTGCCGTCTATCGCAAAAGTTATTATCAGTTTAGATTTTGTCTGTACAGAAGTAGTCTGTAAGAAGTATGTTTGGATCTTAGCTGATCGTTCTATAGTCTCTGCCTATCCCCATAATAATTTTATTTTACTCTTAGCTGACTCTTACAATGAGGCACAAAATAAGGTGCTAACATTATCGCTGTATTATTCATTTATTATCCCATAAAAGTACAGGAAACCATAATGCTACAACAATTTAAAAATGCCAAAGATACACCTACACGCGTATTTAAATGTTACCCAAGATTATAATCTTTCATTGTAAGATAGTTGTTAGTTAATTGATTACAACTTTACGCACGAAACAAGTTTACCTTGCACTCCCACTGTAACTGCTATTTAGAATAACTGGCTAAAACCATAGTACAAACTCAAGTTTATAGAATGTATGGTATAATAAAATACTTCGTCTGGAATTCCACTAAATGACTGAAGTGTAAAAAAAGCCATATAAAAAGATAACCATTGACGAAAAATGTAATCCAGACAGACACTTTTCTTTTTGAATTGACCTCAGTAAATGGTGCCTTTAATTCTTGTACCAAATACGAAAATAAAACCTATTTTAGTTGATCACGATAAAGTACGCATAATTTTTATCGATATTGTTTTAAGAATGTTAAGCGCAACATTTCACCTGTACTGATTATTTTTTTTAATTTCTGAGTTCATGGTCATTGTCAATAGTTATAGCATGGGGACTGGATAAATATTTTCTAAAGATTTGCATAATATGTATTTGTTAATTATGGTTTAATTACAAACTTAAGTAAGGAAAATAACACTATTATAAATTTTATTTAATGTTAGTTATAAAAATTGGTCAAGTGCGAGTCGGACTCGCGCACGAAGGGTTCCGTCCCATTATCTATGCAACATAAGGCAACGTTATTAGTATCGAGCAAGAAACGGTAAAAAAATCATGTTTGTTGTATGGGAGCCCCCCTTAAATATTTATTTTATTTTATTTTTAGTATTTGTTGTTATAGCGGCAATAGAAATACATCATCTGTGAAAATTTCAACTCTCTAGCTATCACCGTTCTTGAGATACAGCCTGGTGACAGACAGACGGACGGACGGACGGACGGACGGACAGCGAAGTCTCAGTAATAGGGTCACGTTTTTACCCTTTGGGTACGGAACCCTAAAAAATAACAGTTATTATTTTTGAAGAACATTAGGTAAGTTATAATAATAACCAGGGAATAAAAAAAAAAATAGAATACAATTAGTGAATTCGCCGACTTACAGTAGACTTAAATACGATGATTTATTACGTTGAGTTTACCTGTAAAAAGAGAAATTTTAATTAATTTACCATTTGCAACAACACTACACAACTAAATAACAAATAAATAAGTATAAAAACATTTCAATAGTTAGTTTAATAACACATAATGTTAATTAATATTTAATGTTCGAAAGTTAAAATTTAAATTTTTGTTCAAGTGCGAGTCGGACTCGCGCACGAAGGGTTCCGTACCATTATCTATGCAACATAAGGCAACGTTATTAGTATCGAGCAAGAAACGGTAAAAAAATAATGTTTGTTGTATGGGAGCCCCCCTTAAATATTTATTTTATTTTATTTTTAGTATTTGTTGTTATAGCGGCAATAGAAATACATCATTTGTGAAAATTTCAACTGTCGAGCTATCACCGTTCTTTAGATACAGCCTGGTGACAGACGGACGGACGGACGGACAGCGAAGTCTCAGTAATAGGGTCCCGTTTTTACCCTTTGGGTACGTAACCCTAAAAATGAGGATTTTTTTTTGGTATTTATAACGAAAACTAATCTCGCTGACGCCCAAACTTAAGAGGGTACTGTACTCCTAATTTAGGTATTTGCCTTAGGTATTGCTATCCCTATTCCCGAGCACCGTGCTTACGAAAATTACGAAAATTAATAGCTTTTTCATCTGAAGCAGATTTCACCTTTCGTAGTCCCCATTTTTCTTCGTGAAAGATAAACCGATTTTGATTGTTTTAACGTTATAGTATAGGTGAAGAGTATATCTATGCTTGTATCACTTTATTCTTTGGTAAAACGTTACCAAATATGTGTGATAAACACTGCAACTTTACCCAAAGAAATCCGAAAAAAGGGAATTTTGGATGGTCATGTTTCCTTTATTTATTATGTATTGAAAAAAAAAAGAGGCAGAAGCATAGCATCTTCATCTATAATAGCCTAAAAACAATTAAAATCGGTTTAATTTTCGCGAAGAAAAAAGGGAAGTACGAAACCCATATTTTTGTATGGAGCATAATTTGGTATCGTGCCTTCTTAATTTATCGCCGCCACTGTATAAGTCAGTTTATTATGCGTATTGTTGCAATAGTAGAAATAGCTTATTGTGACAGGACAGTAGGTGTCTGTAATTACTCAATAGCCTTACGTTACCTTACGGTATTTGAGTAGGCAGAATCAACTAGTTACGTTAATCATTGTCAACCAACATTGTTAAAAAATAAAAAAAAACCGCTCAAGTACGAATTGGAAAAATAATAAGGTCCCTTATCACCTTATCACCTTTTCACAAGGAACACTAAAAAATTTTTAAAATTTTTTTAGGGTTCCTTGTTGCATTAAACAAAATTAGCTGTGCTTAAATTATAAAAATTGCTTTTAAAGTTATTAAACTAAAACACATTACTCAAGCCAAAACGGAAGCGAAAAATTAAAAAAAAAAACGAAAAAAGCAGTAAGTATAAAGCCGGAAATTTATTTGAATATTTTCCTGGTGCTTGCTTGTCTGATTTGTATAGCACAAATGTAATGTAGGTGTAATATATTCAACTTCGTATGTAATTTTGTTGTGTAATTAGACAGGTATATCATATTATGTGTCAATAAGCCAGATGTGAGCTTGATTAAAATTTAAAAGACTATGTAGAATTGTTACCAATAAAACAAAAGTTTTCATTTTTTTTTAAAGTTAAGTTCGAAATAAGAATTTAAAATTAGAAGTGCAGGAATATTTCTATTGGCCATGATTGGTAAAGAAATTACTGCTGGCCAAAATGTTCTAAAAACAAAAAAGTTTCTCGTAGCTTCTACGTATTTAAATTCACTTGCAACTGTTACACATTACAATCTTGATCTAATTAAAGAAACAAGTTTCAAATATTTTGTATTGTACTGATTGTACTACAAAAACAATAGAGTAACCTTCACGGTTTTGTACTTCTTAAAAGTAATATCCGGACTATCTCTACAGCTTTTAGACTGTAATTTATTTCAAATTTCGAACGATTTCCTGCTATACTAGAAATGAAAAAAAACATAGAAGTTTAAAGAAGTCCATCAAAATAAAGTTGCACCATTCATTATCGCTGTCGTCCTCTTAGTTTTTTTTAATCGTATGTAAAATTTTAATACTATTAATTCATGGAATTGAGGCCGTCTTTCTTGCCTACCGTGAATGGTAGTTTTAAAAATAGTATTATTATCGGCAAAAGACTCTCAGTCCATGCGTAGTATTGAAATTACAAAAATACTGATTGCCAGATCAGAGGTAAAGATTAAGGTAACCACTGCATCATAGCAGTAGTCAAATATGCATAGAGGTAGTCAAATGAAGAGATATGCTGCATAAATAGGAGAGCTTTAAATAATGCATCCGGCGTTAGGAAATCTTAAACTACATGTTAATATGCCTGGAAATGAGAAATTGTAATGGCTTCGAAGCTACGTGTATAGCGTTTATTTTGATATAGATCTATTTTGTTTAATGGCTAGCAGCGATTTGCGCTTTGCCACTTATAAAAAAAATGGAGTTTTGGCTCGCAGCTTAGGAAGTTTTGGGTTTAGTTTTTTTTTAAATTTTTTTTTTATTACGTGATCTAATCAACGTTTAACATTTTATTAATTAATTACAATAATATTAGTTTTTTTTATTGGAAATATTAGTCATGGCAATTGACATTTTAAAATTAAAAGTTCCGAACCCGGTAGTTTAAAATAAAAACAAAAAATTAAAAAACTAAACCATTAACTGTTTCCTTCCGTTGCATTAATTATATGAATCTAATACTTTATTACTGTGCCAATCAATTTATAAATTGAAATGGTTGCGACAGTGTTACCATGTTACAGGAAAACAGCTATCAAAGTATTTTTATCTACTGGCAATATCCTTCGAAGGAAGTTTACATTGAATTAATTGGGTCGGTTTGAATATAGAAGCTTGTTTTAAATAACGAAAGCTTTTAAAATATAACAATATCATTAAACAATTAAGCAATTGTAAAGTGTATCATTTTCTGAGTAATTTACTGCATTCCGAGATCATAGGATGTTGACAAATCGATAAACATTTATAAAGTTATTTTGCTACAAAAATGGCTAGTGTTTCCTGGGTTTTTCAGAATATTTGGTTAGGACTGATTTAAATACTTAGTTTAGTTTGTGTCAGATAAGAAGTACGGAATACTCAAAATTATGTCTGATTAGTTTTGAGATTTCCGTCTCGCACAAAGAATGTTATCTACCCATATTAGTTCCATAGCGGTTACTTAGCATCCTAGGGAGGAATTGTGATGGTGACACGTATATTCTGTAAAATAATTAAGTCAGCGCAAGGCCTGTAGCAAACATTGTGAAGGGCCTCCTTGATTCCTTTATAGGCCCTTGCCATACTCCCTCTGTGTGGTGACGGATTAAGAATACAAGTGTTACCATCCCATCTCATCCTAAGGGTGCTGTAAAAGTCTGCTAAGGGATGTTGCACGCAGATAACATCTTTTGTGAGAGAAGGAAAACTCTAAAACAAACCCTGTGCCAACACATCTGGTCAGCGCGGCACAGTAGACCATAATCCCTCCAAAGAGGAGGAGGCCCGTGCCCAACAGTGGGACGTATGCCGTATGCCCAAAAATGGGCTGGAGTATGGCTTGTATATGGGTAAGGAGTAATTAATTTCCTAGTGCGGGGGTCCCTAAATTTTTACTCCGCCTACGAAGCAAACTGCCTATTACAAAGTTTGCGTAATTCTTTAAACAGTATGACGGCACAAAACAAAAGGAAACATAAACGCGCCTGTTAATGTTACGCGAAAAGAAAGTGGTCGGTCGATTGTCGAGTGACCTCAACGGGTTTTCAGCGAAAGTTGTAAAATACAGTAAAAATAATATTTAGAATTACTGGTTTGACTGGTAATGGATACTTTTAACAACCATTTTATGGTATTGTAACCAGGTATTTTTTATATACGTACGCTTTAGATAGGACGAGCTGGCTAGAGGTTAATTTGAAAGAATATTGTATATTTAGATATTGAATCCACCCAAAAAAAATATAAGCAACTCACTCACCACGAGTCTGGAATAAAGAATTCAACGCGTGCGACAAAAAAATAATGTAGCTGGCCAGTAACGGCACATACTTTTTTTTTTTAAACAATAAACAATAAAAAATGGAACATGATTTAAAAATAAACATTTTTTTAAAAGCCGATCTAGAGACTGAGTATAACTATTTTGTAATTTACCATTACTCACGAGAAATTTATGCCCGAATCTACATTTTTTTTAAAGTATTATGGTCTGCTAATGAGTATTAAATAGCCAAAATGTGTTACAAAGTTCTTTCATCATATACAGATCGATGTTATTCTGCAATAGTTAAACAATGGAAGACACTACCACAGACTTACTCCCACGGTTACATTGTACAAAAAAACTAATATCCTAAATTTAAATCAACTCTATACTCTAAATATTTGTATATTAATAAAGAAAATTCTTCTGGGTAAGATTCATAGTCATACTAGCATAAATAAAACTAAATTTACCCGTAACTTAAGAAATACTAACAAATTATCTTCTATAATTCCGAGAACAGAATATGGCAAGAGAAGCTTGCTGTATGATGGCATACAAATTTATAACAAATTGCCTAATGATTTAAAAGAATGCAAAACTATATCCATATTCAAAAAGAAGATAAAAGTGTTTATATCAGAAAAAACATAAGCATGTTATATTAATTAAACTGCAAACTAAGTAACGATAATTTATTTACGAGTTAAAAAAACAAAACTTAAAATTACAAACTTCACGAATAAATTTTGTTTCAAATCTATAAAATACTATTCAATTAAATACAATAAAAAATAACAAAATTATAAGAAAATTAACCATAATCAAAATTATAACAAAATAACTTACATAACTAATAGTTAACCCTGAGGAAAAAATAATAAAACGATAAAATATTTTTAATATTTACTAAGACATTTACATTGTTTTAGCAATCAGTAAATAAGTTAAATAAAATAAAAGCATTAAAATTAATAATATAATAAAAGTAAACAAAATGAAAAATAAATAATAATAATAAATATATATATTTATATAAAACGACAAACATTTTTAAGACAATTTAATCGTCATTGTGACATAGGCCTTATGTTGGTGTTGTCTCTAGTCGGTTCGAGTTTTTTAAATCTACCCTCACTTTTAAATTCACCTACATATTTTTTAGAACGTAACAAATTGATTATTAAAACAATTTGTACCTACATTTGCTTCTTTGAGTCATTGAATCTAATAAAGAACCAATGCAAATTATTTATACTTATTCATATGAAACTATACTCTAAGTGGACTTAATGTTCTTGAGGTAATAATAAAGATCTATAAACATAAGATAAATTGTTGATGTAATAATCTGTGAAGTAACTCTATGGCTTTTGTAAGGTCGCTAATTAATTATTACAAAAATTCTACAATCGAGTAAAGATTTTCGATATTTATTAGTTGAACATAATAATGTAGAAACCAATATTAACTATTAAATAAAATCATAAATAATAATATCTTTGTTTGAAAATTTCCTCATTTTATGTTACACATCCTACTTTTTTACATATACGAGTACAGTTAAACAGAATGCATGTATACTATATACTATATATTACAATATTATATCTTAATATATATATTTCTTGTGTGCGTGTGTATGTGACTGAACTCCTCCTAAACGACTGGACCGATTTTGATGAAATTTTTTTTACACAGAATTGTATGGCAAAACAACGTTTGCCGGCGCAGCTAGTAATATTATAAAGCTGAAGTGTTTGTTTGTTTGAACGCGCTAATCTCAGGAACCACTAGGCCGATTTGAAAAATTCTTTCAGTGTTAGATAGGGCATTTATTGAGGAAGGCTTTAGGCTATAAAACATTACGGTACGACCAGTAGAAGCGAAGCAGTAGTGGAAAACGTTGCAAAAACGGGGAAAAGTACTCTAAATTCCACGCGGACGGAGTCGCGGGCAACAGCTAATATAAAAATATACTAGACGATGGGTTGACGTTTAAAATTGAGGACAAGTAACTTTAGCATGGCAAAATTTTACTTCATAGAATAATGACGTTTCATATGACGTATAGCCTGTATCATAGACGCACATAGATACATTTTCACGCAACACACATATAAGTGGTTTCAAGCCCGCTGAGTAATGTAGCCATAGACACTACAACTGGCATATCTGTGTTCAAATATAAAATAATGTATTCTAAGTATAAAACAAAATCGTGTTCTCTATTGGTCTCTATGTATGTGAGCTTGAACCTATAAAACCACGCACCGAATCTTGAAGGTTTTTTTTTTTAATATAAACCCATAACACAAGCGTAGAAATATAGCTTACTTTGGGAACAGAGGAGGTTGTGTGAAATGTCCATTTATTTGACAGGCTTCGTGGTAATGCACTGCCGATCACGAGGTCTCGGGTTCGATTCCCGGTCAGGACAATCATTTGTGTGATATCCATAAATGTCATACAAATTTTTGTACTGCGTCTGGGTGTTTAATATATGTATTAAAAGTGTGTATTTACAAAAGAAAAGTAGTTTATGTAGTCTATCCGTATCTGGTACCCATAATACAAGCATAGAAATATAGCTAATTTTGAGACCAGAGGACGTTGTGTGAAATGTCCATGAATATTATTTATTAATTATTATTTATATTATTATTTCTTAAAAAAAAAGGTAGTTAGATTGTTTAAAGGGATGGGTTTTATGTAAAACAAACTTTGCAATATTTTTCACTGCTGATTCGCTCCTATTGGTCGTACCGTGATGTTATATAGCCTCTAGTTTTCCTCAATAAATGGACTGTCCAACACTCAAAGAATTTTTCAATTCGAACCAGTAGATCCTGAGTTTAGCGCGTTCAAACGAACACTCTCCAGCTTTATAATATGGAAATTAGGGTACCGCACCGTACCAAAATACCAAGTACCTATTACTGAGATTTCACTGTCCATCCATCCGTCCTTCACTAGGCTGCATCTCTGGAACAGTGATAGCTAGAGAAATTCAATTTCACAGTTTACTTACGAAATATCAGTTAATGCTACAACAACCATACTCATCATCATTTTCCTGCCCTTATCCTGTTACTTGGGGGTCGGGAGTATGACCATTAGAAAGTGAAGACCAAAAGTGAAGTGAAAGAAAGTGAAGACCAAAAGAAAGAGTATGACCATATGAAAAAAAAAATTTGGACTAGTCATAAGCACATAATTTTTCTGAAAAATTGTGTCTACTTGATTAAATGATTTTTCATTTCATTTCATTTCATTATATTACCGGATTTACGGTAGGTACAGAACGCTGCTTGTGAGAGTACAACTCTACTGAGAGTACTTGCCGGGTTTTAATATTCATGTTTTATGATAAAATCCGTGTAATTAGAGAAATTTATATTTGGTTTATTTTTATCAAATTAGTGAAATTTTATGATTAAATAATTGAATGGAAGTGGATTTGAGTGAAAATGTTTGGAGCGCTCTAAATACTGTGACGGGAAAACGGCACTGCGGTCGTCGTACCCACGGAATTTATACAAGTATCCATTGTCACACGATATTACTTCATGTTATATTGGAAATTTAAATCGTTTTATTAACTCTTCTGTCCTGTTATTTAAATAACATTACGTTACATTATTTGACGGGCCTCGTGGTGTAGTGGTTCTGGTAACGGACTGCCGATCAAGAGGTCGCGGGTTCGATTCCCGCTCGAGACAATCATTTGTGTGATTTTTCTAATTGTCATACAAATGTTTGTACTGCGTCTGGGTGTTTCTATGTATTATAAGTATGTATTTACAAAAAAAAAGTAGTATATGTATTCTATCCGTATTCTGGTACCCATAACACAAGCATATAAACGAATCGAAAAATCAAAGATTTTGCATATCGCACATGGTAATATTATATATAGTGGTAATTATGTGCAAACAGTGTATTGTGACCACCAAAATGTAGGTATTGATTTGAAGGTGACTGGACATAAATTTAAGTATGTTTGTTTGCCTGCAGATAATTTATTTTATAAAAATTCGCTGCTATTAACGATCTCATTTCTGACTTAGATAAAGTCTCGTTCTGTGAATCTAGAATTTGTGCACCAGAGGACTGTGCTAATCTTTTACCTGTAGACTTTTCATTTATCTCCGTGCTGACACAGAACATACGTAGTATAAAGGCAAATTTTTCGGGACTCCTAACACTTTTAGCGAGAATTAAAAAATCAATTGATTTTATTGTCTTATGCGAATGTTGGCTATCATGTAATCCGATTGTGCCTGAATTAGACGGGTACATTGTACATAAAACACTTAAAACTCATAATAAAAATGACGGCGTTGTCGTTTATATAAAATCGACTATATTGAACATTAGTATAAGCGAGCCGTGTTTGTCTGACGCAAGTTGCTTGCTGATAGCTGTGGGAACTGATTTTGCTATCCTTTGTATCTATAGACCTTACGCTTTTAAGGACCCAGCTAACTTTTTGCGTTCACTGGACTGTCTCCTCTCTTCTCTTAACTCCTGTAGGAATGTTGCCATTGTTGGAGATATAAACCTGGATATTAGTCCCGGTCATTCCGATACTTATGCACTGGACTATCTTGATATTCTTGCTCATCACGGTCTTTTCGTAGGTCATAATTATGCAACTCACGGCTCCACGTGTCTCGATCACGCTAATCTGAAATCATCACTTGCCTCAGAAATCTTTGTGTTGGAGACGACGCTTACAGATCACTTCGCCATTCTTCTGTCGATTCGTTTAAAACACAGCAAGACCAAAATAAGCCGAACTATCACTAAAACTGACCGTGAAAAGCTTTTTAGAGACCTACAAGACGTCAACTTTACACCTATTTACGAGGCAAGGGACGTTAATCTAGCAACGGGTTTATTTGTTGAGCTTCTTTCATCTGCGTTAATCCAAAATACTGTAACGGTTAGGCTTCCTCGTAGGCGACAGCATATTAAAGAGTGGATTACTCCAGGTATACTCAGGTGCATGCGTCATAGAGATAGTTTGTATAAAAAGGTAAAAAAAGATCCACGCAATGAAGAACTTCTGTTATCTTTTAAAAGATACCGTAACTTTTGCACGGCTTTAGTGCGTAAAGCTAAACGAGATTATGAAAGACTTCAATTTAGTAATGCTGGCAAAAACTCCAAACATATCTGGAAAGTGATTCAGTCCGTCACTAACATCAATAAAACTAAACCCTCTTCGTGTGGTCTGTTGAACCAAGTTAATGATAAACAACAGGCTATTGACGACACTAATACCTACTTTGTTAGTATTGGCAAACAGCTGGCAGAGGCTAGTAACAAGTGTGCATCGCAAGTCTTTCGCTCAAATAATGAACCCATGTCTTCTTCTCTTACTAAATCTGTCGTTTTTCTTGAAACAGATGAAACTGAGGTGGAGAATTTAATTATGTCATTAAAATCTAATTGTGCTGTGGGCTGGGACGGGATATCGGCTGGCTTTTTGAAAGAATTTAGAACTATCATTGTACCCCCGCTTACACATATTTGTAATCTCGCTCTTACTACTGGAATTTTCCCCGATTTCTTCAAGAAAGCCATTCTTCATCCAATTTTTAAGTCAGGAGATAAAACGCGCGTTGAAAACTACCGACCAATATCAGTTTTGCCAGCTATGTCCAAAGTTCTTGAAAAGATTATTAATATCCGACTCATTTCGTATTTAGAAAGCCATAATCTGTTATCACCAAACCAGTTTGGTTTTAGAAAGAATCTTTCTACTGACCTTGCCGTTCATACCCTTGTAGACCATATCGTTAGAGACTTGGATAGGAATTTAAAATGCCTTACTGTGTTTCTTGATCTCGCGAAGGCGTTTGATACGGTCGCAATTCCAATACTCACGCACAAGCTTGAATCTTTGGGTATAAGAGGGACACAACTCTCTTTATTCCAAAGTTACCTTTCAGGCCGATCTCAGTCTGTGAGAATTGATTGCCATGACAGCTCCGAAAGACGTATCGAATATGGGGTGCCCCAAGGCAGTATCCTCGGTCCTAGTTTATTCCTGGTCTATATTAATGATCTGTGCAGTCTAAAACTGGACAGTGGTATAGTTCTTTCGTATGCGGATGACACAGCTTTGGTATTCTCTTCAAAGACATGGAGTGATACATATCGTCTTGCGCAGCGGGGGTTACACGAGGTTTCTGATTGGTTAACCTGTAATTTGCTTACTTTAAACGTTTCAAAAACAAAATTTATAGAGTTCTCTATTCGCAAGTCAATGTTCCTAGATGATCATTCACAGAGACTCAGCGTCAAAGTACCCACCAATGGTCCGGTTCAGGAATACTGCTTTTTAGAAAAAGTTACGTCTATAAAGTACCTTGGTGTAGTTCTCGATAGCAATCTAACCTTTAAGGAGCATATAATACATTTATCAAGTCGGGTTCGTAAACTTATCTATATATTTAGAGAGTTGCGATACTCTGCTGACAACCACATTATGAAAATGGTGTATCAAGCCTTGTGTCAATCAATCATTAGCTACTGTATTAGCACTTGGGGTGGAGCAGCCAAAACTCATATCATTCAAATTGAAAGGGCCCAAAGAGCAGTCTTGAAGGTTTGCTGTTTTAAGCCTCGATTATACCCTACTAGTAAACTTTATGAATACTGTCAAGTCCCATCCGTCCGACAGCTATTCATTAAAGCAATAATTATTAAGCAGCACCCATTAATGTTGCTCCCGGAAACTGTAACACGCCGTGATAATTTTGTCTCTTTAATGCCACAAATAAGAACCTCCTTCTGTCGCAGATTCTTTAATTTCCTGGGACCCTATATTTATAAAAAAATACACAAAGAACTGTCCATTATACACCTTAACAAACACAAATGTAGTACTGTTGTTTCCGAATGGCTCCTTAAGCTAACCTATACAGATACAGAGGATCTTTTGAAGATCTTAGACTAAACAATTACATTATCAAGGATATATTAAATTACAGATTTTTTTTACTAAACACAAAATTTCATACACACGCACACATAGATACAGTCATATACACATTCACACCAAATTAAATTTGCGGATCTTTTAAATATATAATATATCATCTACTTAGTTATTTGTTCTTGTAACCGGTTCGAGTGGAGACCTGGTGTTCTGTATCACAGGTAACACGTTACCTATTTCAGACACCAGCGATCCACGACCGAAATTTAAGTAGTACAAAGTTGTTTTGTTTTTTTACTATATGTTTTTTATGTAATTTTCGGTTGTGGTGAGAAAATAAAGATTTTTATTATTATTATTATTATATAAGCTTAGCTTGGGACCAGAGGACGTTGTGTTAAATGTCCGTGAATATTTATTTATTTATATTTATTTATTTATTATTATTACCAAACTAAACACTACCAAACTAAAAATTATTTAAATTTTACATTGATATCAAATGTAAGTAAACCCTGTAACAACTGATCGTAGAGGATACTTTACAGCTCAGTCTCACCCGTAACCATGGTGCCTGCATAGTAACAAATACACCTGTCTAAATTCTTAATAAGTGGTTTTATTTGAATATTATAAACAGTTAGGTATGTTATTTCTATAGAGCACAGGACTTCTTCATTTCGGAAAGGTTTGTGTTTTACTATGTCGTCTTCACTATGATTATTTCCAAGCTTTCCTTCTCATACAGTTGATGTAAACTGTTTATAATATCCTTTATTTTGCTAAAGGATATTACTATGCCGTTCAAATGAGAATCGGATTGTCTCTGCGTCATGTTGGAACGTCATCGTTGTCAATTTGAACAATTTTGGTAGGGTCAGCAAAATAAGACATTTTTATAATATAATTTATCTATCATTTTGTCATTATCGTTTACTAATTTTCGAGCGATTAGCGAGACAAATACAATAAAAAACTATAACATATAACGAATAGTTCGAAATAACCACACTAACAAACAAAAACACCGAGAAATAACAACAAATTAATTTTTTTAACGGGCTACAACCACTTAACTAACAGAAGTTAAAATAAAATGCCTTATAATTTATTTACTCAACAAGGCACACCAACAACAACGAAATGGCGGTTGGCAATTCAACTTAATATCATAGTATCCAACAATGAAATTATTGATTTTCTTTTTAACAATATTATAACTATTATTACTAAATAATTTGACGTTTTCAGCTTCAAATTACTGAGTTTAGGTAAAAGAAAAAAAAAACATTATTGATACGTTAATAAAATTTCGTTGCTGACAGTACTATTCTAATCACTTTTGACAACTAAAGGTCATAGCCCATCCTATTCTCAGTTGAAACGTATAGTATATACGTCAATATTATTTATTGGTTAACTCATAGGGTTTTGAATATTTTGCGTGTTCAATATAATAATGGCTTTAGGATGCTATTAGGGCTGCCTCGTTTTCTAGTGCCTCAGGCATGTTTGCTGAAGCCAGAGTCGACGGCTTCCACGCCATCATTCGTAAAAGAGTTGCCTCGCTCTTAACGCGAATAATGAACAGCTCTAGTATCATCCCGGAGGTCATAGCGGAGAAGTAAGACTCGAGGATCATGAAGGGTTTCATGGGTGTGTTGGTCGGGTGAGTCACTGCAACTTGTGATACTGTTGCAACTTGTAGTGATACATCCGGCTTGCACAATTCATTATGTTTTAATTTATATTTTGTTGTCTTTTTAGTTTTTAAGTTACTTTTGTATGGAGTTTGTCTGAAAATAAAGAATTATTATCATTGTCGAAAAGAAATGGGATATTGACGTTTGTATTTTAATCTATCACAACACGAATTATTTAGTTATTTCTATTTTTTACAATTTTATTATATTAGTAGCTACATTTATGAGAGCGTTAATGTAGGGGCCTATATATTTCTAAAAGAAATCTCTGCCTGTAGGCACGGGAGGGGAGACCATGAAAAAAAAATTTGCCATGGGTGTGTATTGTGTAGTGTAGGATGACAGAGAAACGGGCAAATTATAAAAAAATATTTTGTGAATTTTATGTAATCCAAGGTTCGTATTTTATATAACTTATGTAAAACACTTTAATTTTTCATCATTCAAATTACCTTAATTATAGAACTATGAGTCTATAGGTATTACTTTTTCTTTTGATATTTATTTTGAAATTACTGCTTATTTTCCTGAATAAAACAATAAATAAATAATGTAAGGTTTTTTTCATTACATTATTTTCGTTACGGAATTTCTGGATTCAGTCTCCACGGTCAAGGCCTGCGATAGAAGCTATGCAATAGCTTAATATATAATATTTTCTTAAATGTAATTTTGTAATATACGAATCCAGTGCGTCTAATCATTGCGCCACAGAGGTAGTTTGAATGTCGGTGTGTAATGGACACAGTCGTCCCAGTGCGCTAGATGCTCGACGAATGAGACGCACGCCAGTACGCATGCGCTACTATTTACCTTTTTACACCACATATACGAAATTGTCCATGCAGTTGAGAATTATGCAAGATTGAAAGAAATACTTAAAGGGGTATTTAATGTGAACTAGAAAATCGACTAATACTAATAACAATACGCTGCGACTAATAGGTGCGAACCATTAGTGAAAAATTTTGCAAAAAAGGGGAACATTTCCAGAATATCACGCGTTTATATTATTATACGAGGTCGCGGGCAACAGCTAGTATTTCAAAAGAGAAATAATCTTGAATAAATAAACATTTTTTTTTGAACTTGAAATATATATTTTAATATTTTTGACTTTGACTTTGACAAGGTTTGTAAAAAAGAAGACAAAAAAAAGGGTTTTCTATTAAATTCATTCAGTACTTTTTTTCAAATTTTTTGTAGTTCTATTGCAATTGTTCTTTTTTCGTGTGTGTTATTTTATCGTTTAGTTGTTGTAGTGTTTTTTTTACAGATCTATGTAAATTATTCTATTAATTTACAATAATAACTGTTTATAATTATGTATTTTTAGCTCATTAGTTCCGGATTTCACCGACTTAGCATATCAGCTGCAATAATTCTGGGCGACAACTTTCTTTTGAAAGCGATGGGCGTTGACTGTCAGGTATCAGGCTAGTATGGACATTTTTGTGTTACGTAACACCAAAAACTGGTCATTAAGAGTTGGATTCGCTCACCAAGGGTTCCGCACCATCATAATGTGACTATATTGACGGATTGACGAGCCTCGTGGTTATGTAACGTAGTTTATGTAACGGACTGTCGATCAAGAGGTCGCGGGTTCGATTGCCACTCGGGACAATCATTTGTGTGTTTTTTCTAAATGCCATACAAATAATATTTTCTAACACTTGCGCGACTCATCTGTTTAAATAAAACTACTTTTTACGGATTTAGACGCGTATATTTGTTGGTGGGTGAGACTGTCTCACCCTTGACCATGGTGACTGCAAAGTCTCCGAAACGTCGGGCCAAATTTTAAAACAAATATACGCGTCTAAATCCGTAAAAAGTAGTGTCATACAAAAAAAAGTAGTATATGTATTCTACCCGTATTCTAGTACACAAGCATATAAGCTTAGCTTGGGACCAGAGGACGCTATGTGAAATGTTCATGAACATTTATTTATTTTATACTTGTTGCATGGGTGCCAACTTAATTATTTATTGCTATTCTATCTCCACAACCAAACAATAACAAAAATGAAAACTAATAGTTTCAACAAAATAATTTGGCAATGTGTATTTTATACACAGTTTACTCCGACCGATCTCCGCACTTCGAGTCGGACTCTTCGTGAGGGGGCTTCCCTTGCCGGGTTATGGTAAGGCTAAAAGCACCACCACGGCCAGGTAGTGCTAAAGGAAAAATTGATACGATGAAACAATATTAATTAATAGTCATTAATTTAATTATCAAATACATTAAATTTGTATTTAATACATTGAAATAAATAAAAAAAAGAAATACAAAACAATATAAAAACGAATCTTAATACACCAATGTTGTTTTCATTTTATTTAAGTTTTTGATAAACTAAACTTAACTTATCTAAAAAATGAAAATTAATAGTGTCTCAATAACACAATTACGGAACCCTAAAACGGTTTGCCCTTGTAAGGTGTTATGTGATTGGAATGATGTATTCATAATAGGTATACGCCTACAAGTGAGAAATTGTTACGTAAAAGTTAATCGAATCTATGCCATCTGTGAAAACTGGTACAATTAAAAATAAAACAAGTCACAGTTGGCGGCGTGTTTGTAGAAAGAGATGAATTTCTGAATTAATAATACCAACTACTTGTAATTGGATAAAAGTGAAGTGGCAATGGGCAGGCCACATCGCTTTAAGCGCCCTGACAACCGTTAGGGACGGAAGGTCCTTCGAGTGGTGACCAGTTAGCGCAGAATCGTGCGTTGTGGCGTTCTATGGGGGAGACCTATGTCCAGCAGTGGATGGAGAAGGGCTGATAGATGGATGGATGTAATTGGATTCGTTTCATAGAATATTAGAATTACCATTGTTCATTTTTTTTTAAACTCTTAATTTAAAAACCATTTCGGGGAATGGAGTTTCTGATAATGATCCATAAATTTTTTTCGGAATATTAACGATTATTTTACCATAAACGAAAATGATCTCTATTTGACCTTGAAATGAAGGACTTAAAATATTAAGGCGTTCTGAGGGATATACTACTCTGTGGTGGAGTTGAAATTGGTCTTTTATAGCAACTTGGCAACTTTGAAAAAATCTATTGCAATCTGTCCTAAATCTATCAGAAAAGTCAATGCACAGATTGCGTACAACGATGACGTCACAACATTTAAAATAATATCCTTAAGTATTTTTCAAAAATTCTATATAGTGAATATTTCAATAATATTGAAATTAGTTGCTTAAAATAGTCAATATTTTTTATAAAAAATATAAAAACAGCAGGTCAAAAATTATGTACAATGCCAATTAAAATAAAATAAAATATATAATTCTCTCCTTCTCCAGCCCCAACCTATAGTTGGGCACGCGCCTTCTCAATTTTCAAAGATATTATGGTCTACTATACTCCGAAGCTTAGCATTCTTTTAAACTTTAAGAGAAATTTAATTATTAGAGCTAGAAACAGTTATTTCAAAATTTATTAAAATATATTTTTTTGTATACATACCAAAAATTTTGTTTGGACATATCACGTTAATTGTTTTGTGGAATTTTAAGTAATTTGTGTATTATATAATAACAATTATTATGTTTAACATTGTGACGAACGATTTAAAATGTAATATTTTTAAAAAACTAAACGACTAGTTTTCACAACATAAATTTTTTTTTTTTTTTAATATGGCAACCCACAACATACATTTTAAAGAAGTTACTGGTGCTCAAGTCCACTATTTTGGAACAGTTGTCATACCGGCACAATACCGGCACGATACCGTTGCAATTGAAGTCAAATATCCGTAGTCTGCTATATGCCGTCATAACGGTCTTTCAATGGTAATAGAATTGTCGATCTCTTTTATCTATGCATTGAATTTTCGGTCTCTTTTATCTATGGATTGTGTTAGAATGGTATGTATGTGTTGCCGTTTTTAAAAAATGCGTTAGTTGAAGTGATTTTCGAAAAACTACTAATAAATTTAAACATTTAATCATGCTAGACTTCGTTTAAATATATTTGTACATACTATTTATTAGTATAAAAAGCAATGTGAAGTTTAGGAGATTAGTAAATTGCAATAAATTACAAAGAACAATTTCTAATATTTCTATCTATCTATTTTTTATTTATGGCAATCTGTCGACACAGGACAATTTAAAAATATTACTGTCAAATTCAAAATAGCAGACTACCGAAACATTTCAGTCATTGAATTGCAATTGTGAAGCAGTTGTGTACGAGACTAGCAATTTATGTCACTTTGACAATTGTAAGACAATGATGAAGTCGTTATGACGACACATTAATAGTAGACTACCAAAAACTTTACTATTGCACCATAATGGTACAATAATGGTACAGTTGTGAGACCGTTGAAATACCCGACTCAGGGCCCTGTACGTTTTTTGTCTTACGTTTTTTGTCTTGTCAGGCATAGGAAAATAGTATACAGCCAACAACGTTATTAAATGTAAAATAAAAATATTAACGACAGGAAATTTGAAAATGGAATATTTTGATATGATTTCTAACAAATTTCAATTTTATTTCTACTCTTGCACGTCAAAACGAACTCTGTAAAAGGAACTACACTTCATGCTCTTGTAGTTTATGGTTAGTTTATTAGTTAGTTTATTTAGACATGGTTGGTTTCGTGAAATTAACTCGACCATTTATTTTTCAGGACTGGAGTTTAAATTGCAACAATAGGTACTTATATTAATGATCTTAATTATAATGACTTATGGGGAGGTTTATACAATTAAACAATTGGAGAGATAATAAACATTTTAGCGTAAAAAGACTATTATGAATAACAATTTATGACAATTATAGCGAACCGATATTAGCGAACTTTTAAACCTCCGATAAGTCATTATGAATAAGACCAGCATATGTAAATTGTAAGAAAAATTGTAGCCTGTTAATCAGATTAAAATATGCTCTACCATGGCCATAAAGTACGCAAAATATACAGTGTCAAAAAGTGTGTGATCAGTGTCTCTGCCCGTGATTTGTTACGAGTGGAATTTAGTAATTTTTTCCCATTTTTCATACATTTTACCAGATCTGAACTCCTGTTAGTCGCAGCGTGATGTTATATAACCTATAGCCTTACTCCATAAATGTACAACACCTAAAGAATTTTTAAATTCAAACCAGCAGTTCCTAAGATTAGCGCGTTCAAACAAATAAACTCTTCAGCTTTATAATATAAGTACCTAGAGATTCAATATTCAAGTTCACATTGTGTAGACGAAATAGCAGGAGATAATACTTCGATTCTCGATTGGACTTTCTAACAATTAATGAGAAATCCACTATTTTGTATGAAATCGAATCTCTTTGTATTATTATAATATCGTATTTAATGAAAACACTCACTTTCCACCAAGGCGATCGTGCATTTATTTAATTTTAATCACATTATTTTAATGTTTTAACATTACAAAAGTGAAAGTTTTGTAAGATTTTTAAATTACTACAGGGTTTTAAAAATACACTATATACGCGAAGTACGCCTTTTATCGATTTAAACTCAAGTAATGGACAATTTAGTTTTTTTTTTAACTTTTAGTTTTTTTTTTTAATTAGTTGTTTTTTATTAACTAAGTAAATTATCATAACAAAACTCAGAGTCGCGCAGCGTGCTATGGAGAGGGCTATGCTCCGTGTTTCCCTACGTGATAAGATCCGGAATGCGGAGATCCGTAGAAGGACTGGTGTGTACGACATGAACCGAAGAGTTAGCACGCTGAAGTGGCAATGGGCAGGCCACATCGCTCGACGATCTGATGACCATTGGGGATGGAAGGTCCTCGAGTGGCGACCCCGAACCGGACGACGCAGCGTGGGGCGGCCCCCAACAAGGTGGACCGACGATATCGTCAAATACGCCGGGGGCCGCTGGATGCAGTTAGCGCAAGACCGCGCGTTGTGGCGTTCTATGGGGGAGGCCTATGTCCAGCAGTGGACTGAGCAAGGTTGATGGATGGATGGAAGTAAATTTGTTTTAGAAAAAAAGTAACTTTTAGAGGGATTAGGCTTTTAAAACATAAAAAATCAAGCATTCGTAATTATAGAACCAAGAAATAGCTTAAAGATACGATACCAGAGACTACCAGAGACTATAAAAGCAGATATCTCCATCTATTACAATTATGTATATACAAAAAAAATATAGAGTTAATTTGTAGAATACCGTTCTGGTACCCATAACTCAAGCAAATAAGCTTAGCTTGGGACCAGAGGACGATGTGTATATAAATTAAAATAAATGCTCTACCTAGAACAGAAACCGGAAAATATCAACGGTCTTATTCATAATGACTTTCGGAGGTTTAAACGGAGATTTTATCGGAGAGATAATAAACGTTTGCGTAAAAAGACTATTATAAATAAAAAGTATTGACAATTTTCGGGAACCGATTTTAGCGAACTTTTAAACCTAAGATAAATCATTATGAATAAGACCATAAGTCAATATCTTATTCGATATTAAGTTCTAAAGCATAGCAATAGAAAGCAGAAAGGTTTCCTAAGCTTGGGTATTTGTAGCATCTTCTACAAAATGCAGGTCCCAATGTTGGGCATAGGCTTCATCTATGAGTATATTTGCTTTACTATTAGAAGCCTATACCAGTTATACCACACCAACCAGGCGTGGTATAAGCATAGTTTAAAAATTTTCTGTCTCTTCCATCCATCAGCCTCTCTCTGTCCACTGTTGGACAAAGGCCTCTCCCAAAGAACGCCACAACGCGTCTTGTGCCATTTGCATCCAATGTCTCGCGTGATCTTGAAGATGTCGTCGCTCCACCTTATCTGTCTCTTATAGAGATGGTATCTACATACACCTTGACTCTTACAGCACTTTAGAAAATTTATACCTTAATCTTCTTTCCAGAATAACATTATCCTACTGATAGACAAGGTGGTCTCCGTGTGGTGACGGATCTCCGTGTATAATACAAGTGTCACCACCCCATCTCCTTCCAAGGGTGCTGTAAAAGTCAGCTAAGGGATATTGCACACAGATAACATCGTCTGTTAGAGACGGAAAACTCGAAAATAAACCCTGTGCCATGACGCCTGGTTAGCGCGGCACAGTAGACGATAATCCCTCCCAAAGTGGAGGAGGCCCGTGCCTAACAGTTGGACGTAAATGGGCTGGAGAGAGAGAGATAGACACGGGTCTCCTCCACTTCGGAATAGTATGGTCTTCTATGCCACGCTGACCAGCCATGTTGGCATAGGGTTTAGTTTCCAATTGCCCATCTCTCACAGATGATGTTTTCTGCTTATATTATCCTTTAGCTGGCTTTTACGAAGGAAATTGGGGTACGGATGCATTCTTAATCTGTCACCACACGGACATAAAATTCTATATTTCTATAATAATTGTAGCACCATATGAATTAGATAAAACAATAAAGCTAGGACCAGGCATCAAACGGCAATCTTACAATCGCAATGAAATGTTATTATGTCACTGAACGACTAAAACGGTAAATTAATTTTATAAAATTTCACTACACGTTAATTTAATTTTATATATGTTACTTAGAATACGTAATCAGAGAATGTACAAATATATTTTTCAGTACAAGACAACTTTCTATCTGTTTAAATTATTAAATAAATATAACAATTACTTATTGATAATACACATAATAATGCACTTAATATCTGAATATTTGTATGATAATTATTTAATTATTAAATGCAGTTTATTTACGCTACAAAAATTACATAACATAATATTATACATAACACTTAAATTAACTCAAAAAAAATAATCTTAAAAAACTTACCTTTTAAAAACAACGTCACTTTAATTCCAAATAAACTTTTTTTAAAGTTCGTTCACTTAAAAAAAATAATATTCTTAATTTAAAAATAAAAAAATATAAAAACTATTTTGTTCGGCGACTGAATCACATTTTTCGAAATTTAAAAATGGTTCAACATAACACTGCGTTCGTTTTTAAACAAGTTTTAGAAAAAAAAATACAGCTATAAAGTTTATCTTAGTTTAGAGTTGCGTGTCGTTACCGCGAGTGGCGCGCGAACACTGAATTTGATTTGAGGTTTTCAAACATAGCTTGAATCCAACTTAACTGCCTCTCGCCAGGGTCGTATTTAGTCTTTAAATGCGCTTAATGAGAATGCACTGTCTTTGCTTCTCCACTGTCTTTTAGTTAATAATATCTGGTATTCGTAACTGACTAATGTCTAATAATCTATAACAAGTGTTATACATTTGTATAAATAGAACTACATATTTTATGAATACATAAATGATGCACTGAGCATAATGTTAAATAATATAGTTTATGTTAAGGTCAATGTAAAATTGAAATCAAATGTGGGTAAACCCTGTAACAACTGATTGTAGAGGACAGTTCACAGCTCAGTCACACCCATGACCATGGTGACCGCAAAATCTCCGAAACATCGGGCTAAAGTTTAAAACAAATACACGCGTCTAAATAAGACTAATGTCTAATCAGAAAATATTTTTTTACTGTAAAAACCTGTGTCAGCATAACACGTGCTCTTTGCAACATTAAAATTATATAGATACTAGCTGTTGCCTGCGACACCGTCCGCGTGGAATTTGGAAATTTTTTTTCGCAATAAAAGGTAGCCTATGTCTTTTCTCAGGGTCTAAAGATTGTCTGTGCCAAATTTCATCAAAATCGGTTGAGAGGTTTAAGCGGAAAAGCGAAACAGACAGACAGACAGAGTTACTTTCGCATTTATAATATTAGTAGGGATAAGAAGCCACGGGAAAAGCTAATATACAAAGAAATATAAAGAACTTTTATAAAGAGGTCGTGTACTAGAAATATCAAAATGTAATACGCATATTTAGACATAGTACAGTAAACTAGAGAAGGAAATAAATATTTATTAATACATTAGCAACAGTGAGTTCGACATTTAAAACCTTTCACATAAGAAATATAGTAATAGTAATATGTAATACCTACTATTACAATGTTCCATACTAGGTGGATAAATATTTATTATTATCCTAATTATATTGACGCGCCTCTTGGTTGAGTAATTCGTCTAACGGACTGCCGAACACGAGGTCGCGGGTTTGATTCCCGCTCAGTATAATCATTTGTGTGACATTGCCAATTGTCATACAAATGTTTGTACAGCGAAAGAAGCACCCAGAGTGTTTCTTTGCATTTTAAATATATAAATATGTATTTACAAAAGCAAAGTAGTATATGTATTCTATCCGTATTCTGGTACTTATAACACAAGCATACAGGGTGACTTTGCAAGGTGTTGCCAAATTTTTTAAATAAGCTCTATAGAACAATACTAAAATACGTCTTTGTAGTAACTCTTTGTAAACGTAGTATTTTTCAAAAAAAAAACTATTTAAAATGTCCTTAAAAGTAACTCAACAAAGAGACACCGCGTGCGTTGTCATTCATCAGAGACCAGAGCCACAAACGACCTTATGCAGACCACATAACGACAAGCGCGCCAACAAGTTCTTATGTATCAATGACCCTTCAATAAACACTCCCCCTCCATTTGTCGGCCTACGCTTCCCGCTAACCCTTGCTTGCGCGGGCGCCCGAACCTTATGTTGTTAAGCATAAGGCTTATTTTCGCGCACCATAATCACTACTACACTTACAGTTTAACTTTTGCGAAACTATCGTGACGTGCGTGCGTATTTTTCTATGAATGAAGTAAATTATCCACGCGTACTATTTTTAAACAGCGGATAGGATTTATTAAAATGAAATATTTTTTTTTGATGTTCTTTACGTAAATCGATTAAGTTACTGATTCAGAGTCGCTCCTAAAAATTTGGCAACACCTTGCAAAGTCACCCTGTATAAGCTTAGCTTGGGACCAGAGGACGTAGCGTGAAATGTCCAAAGTCAAAGTCAAATTTTTTTTATTTCAAGTTGGCATGTTTTACAAGCTCTTTTGAAACGTCAGAAACTGGGTGTCTGTTCCAAACGCGAATCCTATGGAGAAGAACAGACAAGAAACTCCATGGATGAATATTAATTATTTATTTATTATGTGGCTACACACTTTTATTTTGACAACACATACCATCATCATCATCATAACATCACGTCTTTTTCCCATGGGGGTAGGCAGAGACTAAATAATAAAAAGAAAATACACTGAAGCGATACAAAACATCATATTATTTAGATTTTGCTTTTGATATAAATAATATACACGCGAAACCCCAAGTCTCCGTGTGGTGACGGATTAAGAATACAAGTGTCACCACCCCATCTCCTCCCAAGGGTGCTGTAAAAGTCAGCTAAGGGGTATTGCACACAGATATTGTCTGTGAGAGATGGAAAACTCTAAAAAAAACCCTGTGCCAACACGCCTGGTCAGCGTGGCACAGTAGAACATAATACTTCCCAAAGTGGAGGAGGCTCGTGCCCAACAGTGGGACGTAAATGGGCTGGAAAGAGAGAAAGAGAGACTCCGAAAGCTCAGCTTTTTGCTAGTTTTAATGTTTATTTATAACACAAAGTAATTATATCAACAAATACGTTCTCTGTAATAATGAATACCCGCTTCATTTTATTAATTACAAAGTAAAATGATTTTCCGCTCTAATAAATACAATGTTTAATATAAATTGTGTATTTAAATACCATATTATTGGTTATTGTTGTTTTTTACCCGGCTGCGGAAGGCGTCTCATAATTTTAGTGTTTGTAAAAATCTACGCGTACTTATTTATTTCACAGCACTGTTGCCTACGATTAGGCGTTGTAATTGTGATCACTTCATCCATCTATCTATCAGCCTTTCTCTGTCCACTGCTGGACATCGGCCTTTCCCATAGCACGCCCGCGTAATCACTATGACAATCTTATTGTCACAAATAACGATATAATAATAAATAAATATTCAAGGAAATTTCATACAACGTCATCTGGTCCCAAGCTAAGCTTATTATACTTGTGTTATGGGTACCAGAATATGGATAGAATACATATACTACTTTTCTTTTGTAAATACATACTTATAATACATAGCTGTGTACATAGTAAACATCCAGACGCAGGACAAACATTTGTGTGACTATTATAAATATCCCACAAATGATTGTACCGAGCAGGAATCGAACTCGGGACCTCGCGAACTGCAGTCCGTTACATGAATCACTAGACCATGCCCGTCAAATGAAACCCTTCGTATGCTGCCAACTCGTACCAGACCGGTTTTTAGAAGTCCGTTTTTAAATAAACTTCTACGATCCCTCCCTGTATTGACCAACATTTACCGGGCATGTTTTTTTATTTTTTTATTCTAAGGTGTTTTTGTGCTTCCTGTCGTTAGAGACATACCTGTGATGTTGACTAATAACGGATAATTTAGATTATGTTATTAAGTTCTAAGAACTTTAATTGAAAGTATGTAAAGCTAACAAATATAATTAAAACTAACTGTCACCCTTGACCTAGTGCGCATAAGATTTAAGCTATTGCATAGCTTCTATCGCGGGCCTTGAGCGTGGAGACTAAATGCACAAAATTCGAAATTTAAATTCCGTAGGTAACGAAAAAACCTTACATTATCGGCGTTACTGCGCATGCGTAATCCCCTCTTCGCCCCGCAATTTATTTCATAATCATCTAATTTGAAAATTTAATTTTAATTTTTTTTTTAAATCGATAACATATATCCTAAATGTTCAGATAACAGCGTATTTTAGATTTTAATAATGTAAAATAATGTCAAAACTAAAATTGTATACCAACAGATTGACATTGACATTTAATTTAAAACAGATTGACATTTGATTGACAATCGCTATTTTTTTTTCTAACACTTGCGCGACTCATCTGTTTAAATAAAACCACTTTTTACGGATTCAGACGTCTCACCCGTGACCATGGTGACTGCAAAGTCTCCGAAACGTCGGGCCAAAATTTAAAACAAATATACCCGTCTGAATCCGTAAAAAGTGGTTTTATTTAAATCGCTATTTTATCATAATTAGTAATTACCATAAACAATGGACAGATGTAAGCATCAGTAAATAAGGATTATTAACCTTATTTTAGTTTATGGTATGTAGATTCTTGCATAAATGTTGATAAAAAAATGCTATACAATAGCTTTACCGCGGCAGTCCCCGAGTGCCACACATCTTTTTAGGGTTTCGTACAAACCCTTATAGGATCACTCCGGTGTCTGTCTGTCTGTCTGTCCGTCTGTCAAACTTTTTTACTCAGCAACTTGAAACTCATACCAAATGTAGATCTACGCGGTCCCTTACTGCATAAAAAAGAATCAACCTAATTTGTCTCAGCAATAAGAAAATATTTAAAAAAAATTAGAGCACAGTAGCGCCATTTGACTAGTTTTCGCCGTTTTAATTCAGGAATCAAAATGCAGGGCCTACTACCGTTACTCTAGACTTGTTT
Source organism: Orgyia antiqua (assembly GCA_916999025.1). Taxonomy (NCBI): domain Eukaryota; kingdom Metazoa; phylum Arthropoda; class Insecta; order Lepidoptera; family Erebidae; genus Orgyia; species Orgyia antiqua. The sequence continues at coordinate 2,368,861 of OU779874.1, forward strand.
TTATATTTTTTTTCTTATTTGACATTTAAAGTTACCAGAACACTTAACTTTAAAAAAAAATATTGTTATTGGATAGAAATTAAGATTGGCAATTACGTGGAAATTATTTAAAAAATTCTCAGTGATATTACATCGTTCAATATTTTCAATTTTCTAAAATTCAGCACCACAACAACACCTTGTGATTGCTTTAAGATAAATCATTACATCTTTCACCTTTACAATGTCAAGTTTTTGGTCAAGAATAAGATGATTACACAACTTAATAATCTAAATAAAATTCTTCTCACATTAATAATACCAGATGGCCATAAACCACACCGGTTGTGAAACTTTATGAATGGTAAACAAATATGTATTATATCTCTAAAAATTTTCTCTCAATCTGCTTGTTTAGCAACATTAGGGACGATCCACCTTTTATAAACATCGATGATTGACTAAAAGTATCGATATTTTTATATCACAAATTGATGACAGTGGTACCGATTCTACGAGCCCAACTTTACTTAACTTAACTAAAAAATTAAAACTGATAGTGTCAATATCAAACTTTGGCAATGTTAACATAACTTTTTTAATAAAAAAGCTGTGGTTTATAGACTAACGATTTTAATTAATAAAAATGTGTCCAACAAAATAGCCAATTAATCAAAATACGGCATAGTTGTTTTAATTGACGATGAATTGATTTTTAATTGACGGGCCTCTTGGTCGAGTGGTTCATATAGCGGACTGCCATTCACGAGGTCTCGGGTTCGATTCCCGGTCAGGACAATCATTTGTGTGATGTTTTTAACTGTCATACAAATGTTTGTACTGCGTCTGGGTGTTTACTATGTATTATAAGTATGTATTTACAAAAGAAAAGTAGTATATGTATTCTATCCGTATTCTGGTACCCATAACACAAGCATAATAAGCTTAGCTTGGGACCAGAGGACGTTGTGTGAAATTTATTATTATTATTATTATAATTTGTAGTTAAATTTAGTTTGGTTGTGCACATAGAATTGATACCAATATAATTTTTTACAAAGTGTACCTAAACTACATTCGGATGGTATTTTTCTTCCTCAACTTTTGTTTTATTAAAACAAAAAGTTTAAATTTGAAAATAGAAGAAAACAATTGCCGTCCGAGAAGAATGGTGTTTTTATTATAAAAAAAATAACATTATTACAGTCATTAAAAATTTTGGAAATAACTCGCCATGATTTTTGCTATACCTAATCTGGTTTATAAAACAATGAAAAACCTGATAATTTGTTTAAATATGTATATTGAAAAAAAAAACACGTTTCTTAAAAATTGTGGCTGTTTTTGTTGTTTTATATACATCGGTGTTTTAGAAATAACCACAGGATAGAATCGATATAAATATCGTATGTATAATTATGCGACATTGTATATCGTATCGTATCGATTGTATCGATCATTTTCTAGCTTGATCACCCCTACAATATTATTTCCGCTGATGAGTTAAAAATAATAATTTATTAGTCAATCAATAGGAAAGTTGGCTGTTTATATTATTGCCTTTGTCATAAAATTAAAAAATCAGTTCGAATTTCTACAGACTTTTGACGGCAATAATTTATTGTTCTAATTTTAAATTTTGATTGGAAATGTCTGCTCGCGATTCCCGCTCAAAATGTGATGGCCAGTTATAAAATAAATCTGTAAAAAGATTTCACTTTATTTTAATAAATTTTAAATGTTACAAACATTTAAAATTTATTTAAATAAAGTGATTTATTAAAATTAGGTTAAATAATTTTTTGTTGTATATATTTTGTATTTGTACCTATATACTTACCATAAAATATTGTCTGCCTAGTTTTAAAAATGATTTTATGAGAAAGTCAATCGTAGTATTTCTTATAGGTACCTATGTATTTGTAGGATGTCGTAATTTTTTAGAAGCATTACAAAACAGATGCAATACAAATAAAAAAGAAAAGTGTCAAGAACTTTCTTTGGTTAGTGCCTAAGGCTATTAGTACCTCGCGCAGTTAGCGAGATGACAAATAAAATGTCTGGGCATAATTTAAAGTTAACCATTCACTGTCCTGCTTGCAGTCCGTTATATTGGCATGTGGAGTTTTACAGTAACTGCTTCACTCCTTGGCTTGACAGCCAATAACGCAGGATATAAATATCCTTCATGGACATTGACATTTCACAAAACGTCCTCTGGTCCCAAGCTAAGCTTATATGCTTGTGTTATGGGAACCAGAATACATAATATACTTTTTTTTGTAAATATGTACTATACTTACGATACATAGAAAACACCCAGACGCAGTACAATCATTTGTATGACAATTAGAAAAATCACACAAATGATTGTCAAATGATTGATCAATTTGACTAGATAGAGTGAAAAAAATGATCATCATGAGGGGGACTTAAATCCATGACCTCAGAAACCGTTCCGTTGCTCTTCCAACTGAGCTACCATGGGACCAGCACATGATAACTACCAAATTTTCTTTCTCTCTCTCATAACATGCATAAAATAATATTTTTTTATGAATTATTGAATATCCTTGCATTGAATATCTATAGCTTGGGACTAGAGGACGTTGTGTGAAATGTCCACGAATATTTATTACTATTAATCTATTATATTGTTATTATTAATCTATTATATTATCTAACTAGCTGTTGCCCGCGACTTCGTCTGCGTAAAATTTAGAAATAAAACCTTAACAAACAGAAGTTAACTATACCACTCGATAGATGGCGTTGTACGTACGTTTTTAAATTGCACTTCGTTTGGTTACACACATTAGCTCTTAAGATCGTCAAAATTTTTGGTTGTTGTTCCGCCTTTTGCATTTATAAATTAGTAAGATAATTTATTGTATAAAATAATTCAACCCCTTCACTAATTATTCGAAAGGAACTTCGTTCCATCCGGATGTTCTTTGACACTTCTCAAGTTTTTTTTTGTATAAATAAGTTGGTTTGGTTTCCAAATTTCACGCGTAAGAAGTTGCGGGCTTGAGGTAGTTTTGAACTGAATAATAATAAAACCGAATATACTTAATTAATATTCTGTGAGTGTTATCAAATTTCAGTAATCTGTGCAATCATCACGTAAGTCGAAAGTTTACTTAATTGTAAACTGAAAGTATGTTTGTTAAACTGTAACTATGGTATACGTAATATTAAAGAACATTTTAACTAATGTAAAAACAATGTTGCAATTGTTCTGTTAAAAAATTACGCTAAAATTGCGAGAGGTAAAAGCGAAAAGAAAAATTGAAACTATTTGTCGGTTTGGTAACCCATACGAGTTACCGAATCTGTGATATCACAGCCCATATTCAGCAAATAAATAAATTCATTCATTCATTCATTGACTGCAAATAAATGATTCATTCATTTATTTACACTTTTAATCGTACGTGTTATTACAACGATACGGATATGTGGTTATTACTGTCCGTGTGGCAACATATTCACAAGATTCACTAAAAATTACACAGAAAAGACAAATAACAAAAATGTTAGAAAAGTTTGGAATGTTAGATTGTAAAACTACATCTAGGTACACCTATGATAAAAGATACAAGTGAGTGTCATCACCACTCCTTTTGCTCCTCAGGGTGCTGTAGAAGCTAGCTAAGGGATATCTATAACACTCTAATAGCATCTTCTGCAAGAGATGGAAAACTCGAAAATAAACCCTGTGCCAACACGCCTGGTGGCGTGGCACGGTAAACCATAATCTCTCCCAAAGTGGAGGAGGCCTGTGCCCAACAGTGGGACGCTAGTTCTTTTTTGTTTCAGTGGTGATAAACTCACCGCTAAATGTTTTTTTTTAATTGACTAATCAGCAGTTAGCAACAGCCAGTGCATTAAACTGTTATTTAACTGGCTCGTGTCCACGAGGTTAGTAAAAAAAAACTATTTCAAAACAAAATAACCTCATTTTTGCAATCAACAATTTCATATTAAATCATAATGATGAATAAATTATTAAATATTATATAATTATTTATGAATTCGTAACGGTAATTGTAATATATCTATTTATACTCGTATATATGTGAAAGTTGTATGGTCGTTACTCAATAACAACAAAATCAAAGGCTGAACGTGTTTGGATGAAATTTGAAGTAGAGATCTTTATTCTACAATAGGATGGCTAAATCGTACTTTATAGACTAATTAGCTGTTGGTGGAACTTCGTTCACGTGAATTTTAGAAACCAAACCTCAATAAATTATACAAAAAAGTCAAAATCAAATAAAGTTTGTATCGTAAACACAAGATACATCTTCACGCACACAGATATTATAAGTGGCTTCAAGCAGACTGGTGGCCAAGTCTGGTAATTCTGCTATTACAATCATATTACAATGTTGTTATAATGGTCAGTCACTGACGCCATTATGGCGGTCATTATTAATTAATGTCTTCGTCACAGTTTACAGTCAAGTAGCAATCCAGTGACAGTCCAGAAATGCGCTCGTGATACTTTTCAAAATGCCGTGCTAGCTGTAGGAAATCCCCCGAAGCCAATCGCGGCGTTTGACCAAGCTGTTATAGCCATAGGTCATTGTGGCAAGTACTGACTTTCATAAATTATTTATTATTCATAAAATTCCGCCATTATGGCACCACTATGGTGTCATAATAAATGACATCAAACTTGATTTTTTGTCAGAGATGATGCCACTATGGCGCCATAATGGTGCCATTGAGCTGTCATTGTGACACAATTCATTTACCGGACTTGGGGCCCTGAGTGATGTAGCCATAGACACTACATCTGGTAAATCCTAGAATCATAAAGCGAGATATTAAAAGTTTCTTTGGACAGACTAAAATTTAAAAAAGTAATAGTTTCGTGTTTTGCGTTTTTGTATGAAATCCTAAAAAAGGCATTTAGGATTCCATACAAAAACATCGAGATTTCGATGTCCATCCATCAGTTACTAAAAAAGAAAGAAAGAAAGAAAGAAAGAAAGAAAGAAAGAAAGACAGATGATAGCTAGAGATAATGTATATCAGTTGTCGCTATAAATACAAATACTAAAAACCAGAATACAATAAACATTTAAGGGCCTACATCAATATTATCGTCGACATGTGCCTATTAACACAGCTAGTAGGTATAGAAAATGAAGAATTAAGGATATTTTTTTTTGTTTACTCAAAATCTACTAAATATATTTGAATTCCGATTTACGTGTTTCTATATATAATAGTTATTTATGTTTTGAAAGTTATTTCATTAGTTAATACGCGATAATAGAATGACAAATTAAAAAAAATAAAAAATAAGAGAGGTTGTTTCGCTAAGATTTTCTATCGAGAAAATTTTTTTACAATCGCGTTTCTGAGTTTATGCGATCCTAGATTATATATTGAAAAAATTAGAGCGGACGGACGGACGGACGGACGGACGGACGGACGGACAGCGAAGTCTCAGTAATAGGGTCCCGTTTTTACCCTTTGGGTACGGAACCCTAAAAATGAAAACTTCGTACGTAGAAAAATGCACGAAGCTATTTTGGTATCCTCTTAACACGCTTATATTAGTCTATGTAACGGAATCATTTAAAGTGATTTTCATCCACTTACAGTAGTCGGATTAATCTGAAATTTTGCACACTTTAAGTACCGATGACAACGCAATAATAAAAAGAAAATATTTAGCATTTTCCAGCGTGTTTTTAGGGTTCCGTACCCAAAGGGTAAAAACGGGACCCTATTACTGAGACTTCGCTGTCCGTCCGTCCGTCCGTCCGTCCGTCCGTCTGTCACCAGGCTGTATCTCAAGAACGGTGATAGCTAGACAGTTGAAACTTTCACAGATGATGTATTTCTATTGCCGCTATAACAACAAATACTAAAAATAAAATAAAATTAATATTTAAGGGGGTTTTTTTGCCGTTTCTTGCTCGATACTAATAACGTTGCCTTATGTTGCATAGATAATGGTACGGAACCCTTCGTGCGCGAGTCCGACTCGCACTTGACCAATTTTTGAGTTTTCGAACTTCGTAGATTATTTTAATTTAAAGACATGATAACGACGGTATGATACTATAGTAATTAATATAGTATTAAAATATAATGTACGGAACTTTTTGTGCGGTAGTCCTACTTGAACTTGGCCGGTTTTGAAATAACTTTCCCCTTCAGTCAAGTTACGGACGATGGAGTCCATTTTATAAGTAAACATAGTTTTGACGCTTTCTTCGACACGCCCTACAAGTTATGTAACTTAACATACATATTAACGGAATTACAATACCTATCTCTTTCTCTACCTCCAGCCCACTAACATCCCAATGTTGGGCACGGCTGGACAGCGCGGGATAGTGGGACACTATTGAGCTGAATAGTAAAAATAAATACTTACGAACATTTCATACAACGTCCTCTGGTCCCAAGCTAAGCTTATATGCTTGTGTTATGGGTACCAGAATACGGATATACTACATTTTCTTTTGTAAATACATAATACATAGGAACAGCCAGAGGCAGTATAAACATTTGTATGACATTTATAAACATCACACAAATAATTGTGAACGACAGTCCGTTACATGAACGAATAGAAGAAGTTAGTATGTTGCTGTATATTTTCAAATATACACAATTTATAAAAAAATTTAAAGATCAAATAGCTAGTTATCAGCGTTGCAGAGATACAGCCTAGTGACAAACTGACGAACGGACAGTGAAGTTTTAATAATAGGCTCTAGGATTTTTCTTACTTTAGTTCCTGTGGTGACGGATTAAGAACAGAAAAGTCACCACCTTGTTACTTTCCCAGGGTGCTGTAAGAGCCACCTAAGCGATAATACACAGATAACATCATTTGTGAAAGAAAGAACAGTCGAAAATAAATCCTGTGTCAACACGTCTGGTCAGCGCGGCATTGTAGACCATCATCCCCGTCAAAGTGGATAAGACCCGTGGCCAACAGTGGGAATTAGGCTGGAGAGAGAAATAATTAATAATCACCTGACTGCTCTATAGGTGGTATCAAGTGGTTTGATTTTAAGCAAAAGAATCACAATTAACTTTCGTTAGCCCTGCGGCTATGAAAGCCATCGCCTCAACTACGCTTCATTTTGTAATAACTTTAAAAGTTACGCAATTCGACGGGCCTCGTGGTGTAGTGGTTCATATAATGGACTACCGATCACGAGGTCTAGGGTTCGATTCCCGCTTGGGACTATCATTTGTGTGATATTTATAAATGTCATACAAATGTTTGTTCTGCGTCTGGGTGTTTACTATGTATTATATGTATGTATTTACAAAAGAAAAGTAGTATATTCGTATTCTGGTACCCATAACACAAGCATATAAGCTTAGCTTATGACCAGAGGACGTTGTGTGAAAAGTCCATGAAAATTTATTTATAAAAAAAAGCTATAAATATCGGCTAAGTAATATTGTACACGGATAACATCCTCTGTGAGAGATGGAAAACCTGAAACTTAGCTTTTTGCCAATGCGCCTGTTTAGCACGGCGTAGTGGACCAAAATCCTCTTGAAATAGAAGAGGTATATACCCAGCAGTGAGACACTAATGGGCTGGAGGGAATGAAGGAATATCTTCTAATTCGACACTTGTATTCTTAATCCGTCACAACACAGACATCATCAGTCCGTTATTCATTCTAAATCAATTATTTTCTATCAGTTATTTTTGTATCAGTTATTATTGCATCAGTTGTTTATTTTAGTGATTAAAACTTTTGCTGTAACAAAAATGATGAAATTTTGAGCCCTAATACGCTCAAAACCTGCCCATATTTCACTAAACTACGTAATTTGATTATAAACTAGAATGTTTCTGAGAAAAACCTTGACATATGCGTAAACACAATAAAATTATGAGTGAGCTACTTACGCAATGTGCAAGTGAAACTAGTTGAGATTCTTTGGTCAACTACCTAAGTATATCGCTCATGTATAATTAAGTGTTTATTACACTGTGCTACATAGAGTAGCTAGCTGAAGTTTACTAATAATTGGTATTTTTAAAAAAAAGTTCAACCGACTTCATGCGCCCATACAATAAATGTTTTAAGTGTAACTTGATGAATATGATACACCTAAAGAACAGTACAGTTTATATTGGTACAGATTCTACATGCACAGCTAAACTAAACTTAAGTAAAAAATCCATTTTGGTTCACACAATTCGGAAATGTTCACTGAACTTTATTTTTATGAAAACTGTTTATTACAGACAACTTAATTGGTATAAATAGCCAATTAATCAAAATACGCCATAGTTGTTTTCATTTTTTAGTTAAGTTTAGTTGTGCATGTAGAATTGGTACCATTATGATCCAAAATTTGCACGGAACCCTTCCTGTGCGAACCCAAATCATACTTAGCCGAAGATACATGTTCACACTAAATTAAATTACTATGATAACCCATTTTTAAACAAAAAAAGTTACGTGATTTTCGGTATACGGGCATTTGTCGAATACTAAGTATTTAATGTTTAAATACACCATACAGTAAGAACTTGGAGTATTAAAACGACGGGAGCTGTTACGTACGCTATTTGCTTTGACAAGAAAGCATAATACATAGGCATATGGTCGAATTGAGAAACTTCCTCCTTCTTGTTAAAATCGGTTAAATTGGCATGACACCAAACTACGCTTATTACAAAAATTTGAGCATCTTAGTCCGCTGTTTTCATTGTTGTCTTCGTGGATATTGTCTCCGGAGAAACGAATTTTTTTACAGTATCGAGCCCTTATAGGTATCTATTTTTCTATTACTTTCTTTTTTTTCAAAATATGACCACATGGGAACAACCAGCTTTCAAATAAATAATCTACTTAGTTTAAAAACTAACAAACACGCTTAAATATCCTGAATATTTTTTAAATGATTGCATTGTCTTTGTCATCAATACTCAATTCTATGCTACCTACTTACAAAACGTTGACAGTTTATGTTGTCAGAGACATAAGTTTCTGTTGTCACAATCGTAGTAAACACAAGTAAACAATTATGATATTTTTACCTGATTCTATAAATAAAGCGTTTTATGTGAAATTATCTGATTGTATATGAAAGGCATACGTAGAAACACAATAATATAGGTGAGTCTACTCATATACAATTAAACTATTACGGGTATAATTAAAAATACAAGTGTGGTCATAGTGATACTTCAACATGCTATTCTAGTAATTCTGATCAAGGAATTGGGATTATTCTTTTAAATTATTGCATTGTCATCGGTCCTTGTTAGGTGTGCAAAATTTCAGATCAATCCGTCTACTGCAAGTGGGTGAAAATCGCTTTCAAAGATTCCGTTACACAGATTAATACTGTTACGTGCTAGGGTTCGAAGGATTTGGAGAGAAAGACCTGCTGACTCTTTTAGAAGACTTTATTCACTAGCACTAGTTACACACTAAGCACTAGGTCCAAACACTAAGCACTAGGTCCAAACACTAAGCACTAACAATGTCCTAGATCGTAGCCAAGTTGTAGGTTTCACTGGTATCACTCTTGATCACTTGTTTTCGCTCTCGAAGTCGCCTCGTATCGTAGCTCGAAATGAACTGCCCGGGCTCGCCCCCTGCCGCTATTTATATGCGCCGAGACGAGTTCCAGACTATTCCAGAATGTTCCCGACTGTGCGCGAACGTGATCGCCCGGAACGAATGTTTCTAGAAGGTTCGCGCATGTACGGTAGTTCCTCTAACGCCATCTAGTATCTAATAGGGGTTTCACTCTGTTTGGTTCTTTAATTGGTTTTACTAGTTGCTGCTAGATGGCGCTAGCTCCTTTGTGTTTTGTGTGTTCGTAACACTACTCCCCTCTTAGAGATGCTCGTCCCGAGCATCGTTGTTACTACCATGGTAACGCGCCAGACGGTCTATGTGTACTACTTTGAATGTCCCTCTTGGTTGCTTTTGAATCCTATAGGTCACATCATTCAGTCGGGTAACCACTTTGTATGGACCGTCCCACTGGTTCTGCAACTTTGGAGATTTCCCTTTCCGGCGAGTTGGGTTATGCAGCCACACCAGTGACCCTTCCTCGAAGCCGCTCGTGTTCGATTTCCGGTCGTATCTGGTTTTCATGTTCTCACTTGACTGTAACCCATTTTCCCGAACCAAGGCGTGTATATAGCGCATCTTCTCCCTTAAATCGCAGACATAGTCTTGTACAGTCTTTGGTCCCTCCGGTGACCCTCCTGTCAATAGGTCTACTGGTATTCGTAGCTCTCTACCGAAATTGACATACGACGGGGTAGCTTTCATGCTCTCATGCTCGGCGGTTCGGTAAGACAGAAGGAAGAGTGGTATATACTTGTCCCAATCCTTTTGTTTGTCGTCTACCAATTTCGCCAAATGCCTCTCAAGGGTCTGGTTAAATCTCTCAACCATTCCATCAGACTGTGGATGGTACGCGGTGGTCCTCGTCTTATGCATGCCCAAAATTCTGCACACTTCCTGGAACACCTGCGATTCGAAATTCCTGCCCTGATCAGAATGGATTTCCAGAGGCACACCAAAGCGACATATCACTTCTTCGACTAACTTAGAAGCGACTGTTGTGGCTTCTTGGTTCGGTATGGCGAACACTTCGGGCCATTTGGTGAAGTAGTCAATGACGACCATAAAATACTTGTTTCCCGAATCCGTTACAGGAAATGGCCCAGCTACGTCAACTGCAATTCGTTCCCACGGTGCACCGACGTTATACAACCGCAGGTTCCCACGGCTCCTGGTCTGTGGTCCTTTTACAGCAGCGCAAGTAGTACATTTGCGGCACCAATCCTGTACATCATCTCGACAATGTAACCAGTAGAATCGTTCTCGCACTTTTGTTAACGTCCTCTTGACACCTAGATGACCTCCTGATACGCCATCATGTATTTCACGGAGAACATCTGGTACTCTCGTTCTTGGGACAATTATCTGAAGATGGAACTCTCTGCCGTTAGTCTTTTCCCATTTCCGGTAGAGTATTCCGTTTTGGAGTATCAGACTGTCCCATTGCGCCCAGTACGCCTTAGTGACAGCGCCAGTGGGTGCAACCTCACTCCATATTGGTTTTACGTCACCCCGTTTCTTCCATGTGATGATGTGCCGAAGGTCGTCATCTTTTTCTTGAGCCTCCCTCATAGCATCATTCTCCCAGAGACTCAAAGGATTCGTTCTCGTTAGCTTTAATGTTACTTCATTGCATTCCTGCTTAACACAATGTTTGCAGTCCTCCGAACATGGCCTTCGTGAGAGTGCGTCGGCATTCCCATGTGTCTTTCCGCTGCGGTGTTCCGTCTTGAAGTCATACTCCTGGAGCTGTTCAATCCATCGAGCTACTTGACCTTCTGGGTTCTTGAATTGCAGTAGCCACTTCAAGGCTGCGTGGTCAGGTCGTAGTAAAAACTGTCTGCCGATGAGATATTTGTTGAAATGTTGTAGCGTCTTTACAACAGCCAAGAGTTCTCGTCTTGTCACACAGTAGTTTCTCTCTGGCTTGGATAAAGATTTGCTGAAATATGCAATAACAACTTCTCTTTCACCCTGTTTTTGAGATAACACCCCTCCAATGGCCGTGTTGCTTGCATCCGTGTCAACTATAAACCGACCTTCAGTTTGTGGATACCCCAGGATTGGTGTTTCACACAGATGTTTCTTCAGTTTCTGAAAAGAATCTTCACAAGTCTCATCCCAACTAAATTGTCGTTTATCTTCTGTCAGCCGATGTAATGGCTTGGCTATCTCTGCGAATCCCTTAACAAAACGCCTGTAGTATGAGCATAGGCCGAGGAATGCCCGCACTTCGGTTTTGTCCTTAGGGGTAGGCCATTTTTGAACTGCTTCCAGTTTCTCCGGGTCTGTTTGGATTCCATCACTGGAGATAATATGGCCGAGATAGTTGACCTTGCTCCTGAATAAACGACACTTTTCCGGGTTCAACTTTAACTTGGCTCCCTCTATTTTGGCGAAAACTCGCTCCAAGTTTCGCAAATGGTCCTCGAAGTCGCGTCCGACAATGATGACGTCATCCAAGTAGACTAAGCAAGCCTCTCCAACTAAGCCTGCCAGTACACACTCCATGAGTCGCTCAAAGGTGGCAGGTGCGTTGCACAATCCGAAGGGCATGACGTTAAATTGCCATAAACCTTTACCGGTCGAGAAAGCTGTCTTCTCCTTGTCTTTTGGATGAATTTCCACCTGCCAGTAGCCAGATTTCAGGTCTAGGGTCGAGAACCATTTCATGCCACTCAGGGTATCTAAAGTGTCGTCGATTCGAGGTAACGGGTAACTGTCCTTCTTAGTGACATCATTGAGACGCCTATAGTCCACACAAAATCTCGTGCTACCATCTTTCTTCTTCACTAATACAACAGGTGAGCACCACGGACTTGTAGACGGTTCAATAATCTTATTCCTTTTCATGTCCTCCAAAAGGCCTTCAACTTTTTTTTCCTTTGCAATTGGTATCCGTCTTGCTCGTTGACGAATTGGTCTCTCGCTTCCGGTATCTATCCTGTGCTGAACCATCGACGTTCTTCCAAGGTCCCCTTCCTGACTGGAGAAGATATTCACGTAGCGCTGTAAAAACTTCTTAGCTTTCATGCTCTGCGAATAAGTCAGATTACTCTTACAGTCATCGAGTAACTTAGTCACTAAACCGTAGTTATTGCTGTTCGCTGAGTCTGCGCCTGTCATCGAACTACACTTTTTCATCCACACAACTTCCTCGCACTTTCCGATGACATCACCTTTGTTCAAGCAGATCTCGCGATCACCAAGATTCAAAACCCTGACCACAGCGTTTCTGCTTCCACTAACAAGGGTTCTCGCCGTCATCAGTTTTTGTGACGATGTCTTGGTAGGCGTGTCTTCGATCAACACGCATCTGTTTGACATTTTCTTTCCAGCTGGCGGCAGTTCCACCAGTACCTGAGCTTCCGCTCGTCCAGGTATGATGACTTTCTTTACACATGCGACTTTCCCGCAGGCGCCTCCAAGAATGAAGATTTCTTCTTCACCACACTTGAAAACTCCTTCAGCGACATTAATTCTGCAGTTGTGTTTCTTCATGAAATCCAAACCCAAGATGCAATCATCCACGATCTCAGCCACGATTACGTTATGAGAGTATGAGGACCCCCCTACATACATCGTAACTGACGTTTCCCCCAGGACGGGTATTGGCTGACCGGAGGCAGTAAGAAGCCGACAGTTAATTCTCTTCTTGTGTCCCATTGCGGTTTTTACCAGACTTGGGTTCACTATTGTTCTAGAGGCTCCTGTGTCCAGAGTCATTTTGCAATCCGTCCCGTTAATAGTCCCCTGAATCGCAAGACTATTCCCGCTGCATGCCTGGGAGATAACAGTTATCGGGGCTCCCTTCGCGTCAGCCAGCACTCGCCCCTTAGTCCTGGCTTTTATTCGTTTCCCTGATCCCGGGCAAGGGGCAAAGCCCCCTGCTTCTTCAGAACCTCTATTTGTTCCTCGATCCTTTTCATCCTTTCCATCTGGGTTTCCTTCTGCGGGCAGTTGAGCTGAAGATGGCCCCTCTCGCCGCACTTGTAGCACATGGCTCCAGAACTTTTCTTCGTAGGGGCCTTAACCTCCTTGACTTCCTCAGAGACCTCGCGGATCTTATGGGTATGCCGTATGTCATAACGAACAGCCTCGACCTCCAAAGCATGCGCTAATGCTTCCTTTAGCGAGGTATGGTGACGAAGCCTCACTGCAGCTCTGACCTCCAGGTCTTTGATTCCGTCGACAAATGCTTGAACAATATTCGTGTCTACCATCTTGGTGTCGCTTCCTGGGTGTGCCTTCCTGACGAGTTTTTCAATTTCCAACGCCCATTGTTGTAGTCCTTCTCCTGAGCGTTGGACTCTGTCACGCAGTTGGGCACGGAACACGTGCTCCAGGTGTCGCTCCCCGTATCTGGATTCAAGTGCCTCCAACAGGTCTTGGAACCCATTTCCTGTATGTGGCAGTGCTTCCAGGACCGACAAAGCTTGCCCTCTGAGCGCAACAGTGAGAGCGGTCAAGCATTGTTCTTCCGTCCATCCGTTGGCAGTAGCAACCGTCTGGAATTGCTGACGATAAGCGTTCCAGGAAGTAGTGCCGTCGTATGGCGGAACTTTCACTCTTGGTCCTTGTGCCACTCCGATAGTTCCACTAGAGATAGCAACTCCCGTGGTTTCAAGGCGTACTACTTTCTTCTGTAGTTCAATGAGGCCGGTTTTCACATTTTCGACATCCAATCCTAACCCGGTAACTCGTTCTTCCACTACGTCGACATCTTTTCGAAGCTTAATCACCGTGTTACTAACATCATTTATAGCACAAAGCACTTTTTCTTGGAGGTCTTTTTGTTGCTCTTGTGATTCTTGCAAAGCGCCGAGCTTGCGTTCTTGTGACTCTTGCAAAGCGCCGAGCTTGCGTTCCTGTGACTCTTGCAAAGCGCCGAGCTTGCGTTCTTGTGACTCCTGCAAAGCGCCGAGCTTGCGATCTATCAGGTCAATTAAACTTCCTAATTGAAGTGCTACTTGAGGAACTGACACTACGGTGCTGCTGGTGGGCGTGGCCTGTGTGGTGGGCGTGGCAAGGTGGGCGGAGCTTGTCTAGTGGGCGTGGCCGGTGTGGTGGGCGTGGCAAGGTGGGCGGAGCCAGTGGGCGGGGCTTGAGTCCGAGTAGGCGGAGCCTGGGCCTGGGTGGGCGGAGCCCGATGGGCGTGGTCGGTGGGCGTGGCATGGTGGGCGTGGCATGGTGGGCGTGGCATGGTGGGCGTGGCCAGTGGGCGGTTCTAGAGGGGCGTGGTCGGTGGGCGGGGCCTGGTAGGTGGGGCCAGTGGGCGGGGCTTGGTCCACAGCGGGCGTGGCCTCCGCAGCTCGTTGTGCCCTTGTCCTGACGCCCTCGAAGTCCTCTCTCGGAGTCAATGGCATCTCCAAATCTCACTTCCGACACCAGTTGTTACGTGCTAGGGTTCGAAGGATTTGGAGAGAAAGACCTGCTGACTCTTTTAGAAGACTTTATTCACTAGCACTAGTTACACACTAAGCACTAGGTCCAAACACTAAGCACTAGGTCCAAACACTAAGCACTAACAATGTCCTAGATCGTAGCCAAGTTGTAGGTTTCACTGGTATCACTCTTGATCACTTGTTTTCGCTCTCGAAGTCGCCTCGTATCGTAGCTCGAAATGAACTGCCCGGGCTCGCCCCCTGCCGCTATTTATATGCGCCGAGACGAGTTCCAGACTATTCCAGAATGTTCCCGACTGTGCGCGAACGTGATCGCCCGGAACGAATGTTTCTAGAAGGTTCGCGCATGTACGGTAGTTCCTCTAACGCCATCTAGTATCTAATAGGGGTTTCACTCTGTTTGGTTCTTTAATTGGTTTTACTAGTTGCTGCTAGATGGCGCTAGCTCCTTTGTGTTTTGTGTGTTCGTAACAATACATTGATTGTTACATACCAAACTTATAAAAGCGTGATAAAAAAGAATAATTAAAATGGCTTCGTTCTATATCTTCTACTCGTATATCTCCTCTCCTCTCCAGCCCATTTATGTCCCACTATTGGGCACGGGCCTCCTCCGCTTTGGAGGGATTATGGTCTACTGTGCCGCGCTGACCAGGCGTGTTGGCACAAGGTTTATTTTTGAGTTTTCTGTCTCTCACAGAGGATTTTATCTGTGTGCAATATCCCTTAGCTGACTTTTACAGCACCCTTGGGAGGAGATGGGGTGGTGACACTACTTGTATTCTTAATCCACACGGAGGTAAAATATCTACTCCAGTTTTATTAATGCTTTTAAAGTAAGAATCATGGCATATCGTAATCATACATCAATTACCATGCCGGTTAAACTAGTACAACATTTATATGCGTAGTGTAACGCTAAAGATCACGATTTATCGTGTCGTAATCGGTACGTGTGATTCACACCACTTTTTTTTATTCACTAAATTATTTTAAAAATCTATTTAAATCTATCTTTCTCTGTCCTTCTTCCAGCCCTTTATTATTCGGGTATTCCATCTCTTACAGAGGAGTTAATATCAGTGTTCAATAGGTATCCCTGATGTGCTTTTTACAGCACCCAGGGAAGGAAAGTGTCACCATGACACCAAAAAATGATGATGACCTTTGATGACATTTGTATTCTCAATTCGTCCCCACATGGGCAAAATTTTCATAGCAATGGGCTAAGATAATATTGACGGGCCTCGTGGCCTAGCGGTTCAGGTAACGGACTGCTGTTCACGAGGTCGCGGGTTCGATTCCCGCTCGGGACAATCATTTGGGTGATATTAATAATTGTCATACAAATGTTTGTACTGCGTCTGGGTGTTTACTATGTTTTATAAGTATGTATTTACAAAAGAAAAGTAATTTATGTATTATATCCGTATTATGGTACCCATAACACAAGCATAATAAGCTTAGCTTGGGACCAGAGGACGTTGTGTGAAATGTCCGTGAATATTTATTTATTTATTTAAAAAAGATAATGGGCTGAAATTAGCTAAAAGTGACATGTTGCACAGACCCCAAAAAATTGGTCAAGTGCGAGTCGGACTCGCGCACGAAGGGTTCCGTACCATTATCTATACAACATAAGGCAACGTTATTAGAGTTCCGTACCCAAAGGGTAAAAACGGGACCCTATTACTGAGACTTCGCTGTCCGTCCGTCCGTCCGTCCGTCTGTCCGTCCGTCCGTCTGTCACCAGGCTGTATCTCAAGAACGGTGATAGCTAGAGAGTTGAAATTTTCACAGATGATGTATTTCTATTGCCGCTATAACAACAAATACTAAAAATAAAATAAAATAAATATTTAAGGGGGGCTCCCATACAACAAACATGATTTTTTTACCGTTTCTTGCTCGATACTAATAACGTTGCCATTATGTTGCATAGATAATGGTACGGAACCCTTCGTGCGCGAGTCCGACTCGCACTTGACCAATTTTTTAGTAACGAGCAAGAAACGGTAAAAAAATCATGTTTGTTGTATGGGAGCCCCCCTTAAATATTTATTTTATTTTATTTTTAGTATTTGTTGTTATAGCGGCAATAGAAATACATCATCTGTGAAAATTTCAACTGTCTAGCTATCACCATTCTTGAGATACAGCCTGGTGACAGACGGACGGACGGACGGACGGACGGACAGCGAAGTCTCAGTAATAGGGTCCCGTTTTTACCCTTTGGGTACGAAACCCTAAAAACGACGTAAAGACAGGAGAATGATAGGGATCATTCCCTTTTACTGTTTCTTCACGAAGTATAGATACAAGGAGTCCGAACGTAATGTTGAACGAATGGTCTCAATTTAAGGGACAGATTTTTGCCGGTAGAGTTCGCCATTTTTCAAGAAGTACTCGTTTGAACTATTGACACTTGTGGAAAAAAATATTCTGAGAAACGTGGATATAAATATAAGTTTTAGGAAATTTTTCGAGTGCTTTAAACCTTTAAACCCAACAATACAGAGAAGGTCAAGAGATATTCTGATATTCTATACTAGCATCGGTACGTCCTGAATACTTGCGCAGCCAGTGGCAGAAAATAGAACTATGATCTGGGTTGATTATTGTGTACACGAAATATTATGGAAAAGCCTATACCGTTCGGACTCCTTGTATCTATACTTCGTGTGTTTCTTAATCAATTTTGTTAAGTGTGATTTTATAGACTAGAAACATTTAAATAAGTACAAAATTGTTCAATTCCTATTACATTTCTGATGTCATAGTTGCGGTAGTTTTTTCAAACGTCTGACAGTGCCATCTATGATGGAGTAGGATAACAAATAATTGTATTTACATTTTAGTGCCATCTAGTATGTAGTTACGATAACATTTATTACGTCATATGTATAGTGTTTTGTTAAAATTACACTAGATGGCAATACAGAATATTTAAATAGTTATAAATTATAACAAATTTGAAATATTTAATATTAGAATTTATAATAATAAAAGAATTTATTTAATCTTTGCTGTCTAATATGTCTAAGTATTATAGCTAAGTATGCATAAAAAGTAATTTACGAAATACCCATTCTCTAGTACTTGCCCAAAATATTAACTGATCTTGATTGCAATCGTCAGTGCCATCTATAATCAAATATGATAAATAAATTACTATAGAAGTGCCATCTAGCAGATAATTAAGAAAACATTAAAACGGTAGATGTGTAATGGTTTATAAAGTTATACTAGGTGGCAGTACTAAACATTTTGATCGTAATTTTGTATTAAAACATAACAGATGGCAGTGACCACCTACCACGAATCCCTACTAATATTATAAATGCGAAAGTAACTCTGTCTGTCTGTCTGTTACACTTTCCCGCTTAAACCTCTCAACCGATTTTGATTAAAATTTGGCACAGACAATCTTTAGACCCTGGGAAAGGCTACCTTTTACAGCGAAAAAAAAAAAATTTTCCAAATTCCACGCGGACGGAGTTGCGGGCAACAGCAGCAGTGACAAATAAAATTTTGATACCGCTGTATGCTAACCATAAAACCATACTATTTAGGACATTCCAGGTTGTGGCATAATCTAAAATAATTTCAAGTCATAACATTATTGTTACTTCTGTTAAGAATGTATCGCGATTATTTTTAGCTATCAACTTTTCCTTGCTTATTATTATCAAAGTCGTTATTTTTGTATGTATATTATGGCCTTAAGTGAGCTTATAATATCTTCAAGACTCTGCAATGGATTTTGAAGCGGTTTTTTTATTGATTGAGTGGTTCATGAGGATGGCTTCTTGTGGCTTGTGTTTATTGTGTTATTGGTTGTTGTTCCTTTTTTTTAAGTTGGTTAAAAAGCCGAGGACAATTTATAATAAAACAAATTACAGAACATTGTCTATTTTATTGTATGTATGTATAATAATACTTATAAACTATTTACTGTAATATTAAATGTAGGCTATACATGCACATGGCGAGCGACCTATTTATTTATAACTAGCTTTTTGCCCGTGACTTCGTATGCCTGTAATTTATTATCGCTACATAAAAATACCGGCGTGTGGTGACGGATTAAGAATACAAGTGTCACCACCCCATCTCCTCCCAAGGATGCTGTAAAAGTCTGCTAAGGGACATTGCACACAGATTATATCCTCTATGAGAGACGGAAAGCTCTAAAATAAACCCTGTGCCAACACGCTTGGTCATCGCGGCACAGTAGACTATAATATAATCCCTTCCAAAGTGGAGGAGGCCCGTGCCTGGCAGTGGGACGTAAATGGGCTGAAGAAGAGATATAAAAATAGCCTATAGCACTCTCGGAGACTTTGGGTAGCTTATTAATAAAAAAAATTTGGATGGGGGTACTTTCATAGCATTATCCTCTAGTCCGTAGTCCCTATACACAATTACCAGATAGATAGTTAAGCGTACAATATTGAATACACGTTTTAGCCTGCCCAAATTTTATTGTACTTCATGGTCCAAAAAGTAAATTCTCAGCTCTAGTGACATAGTTTTTAGGGTTCCGTACCCAAAGGGTAAAAACGGGACCCTATTACTGAGACTTCGCTGTCCGTCCGTCCGTCCGTCCGTCCGTCCGTCCGTCCGTCTGTCACCAGGCTGTATCTCAAGAACGGTGATAGCTAGAGAGTTGAAATTTTCACAGATGATGTATTTCTATTGCCGCTATAACAACAAATACTAAAAATAAAATAAAATAAATATTTAAGGGGGGCTCCCATACAACAAACATGATTTTTAGGGTTCCGTACCCAGTATCTCAAGAACGGTGATAGCTAGACAGTTGAAATTTTCACAGATGATGTATTTCTATTGCCGCTATAACAACAAATACTAAAAATAAAATAAAATAAATATTTAAGGGGGGCTCCCATACAACAAACATGATTTTTAGGGTTCCGTACCCAGTATCTCAAGAACGGTGATAGCTAGACAGTTGAAATTTTCACAGATGATGTATTTCTATTGCCGCTATAACAACAAATCCTAAAAATAAAATAAAATAAATATTTAAGGGGGGCTCCCATACAACAAACATGATTTTTTTACTGTTTCTTGCTCGATACTAATAACGTTGCCTTATGTTGCATAGGTAATGGTACGGAACCCTTCGTGCGCGAGTCCGACTCGCACTTGACCAATTATTGTAAACTACAGACGTCACTTTTACATACCATACAACAAGTAATAGTATGTCATTGGAAAAAGACGTCTCCCTATGGTTCAATAGAATATGTGGCGTGTTTTATAGACACACATAGATATGTATTTCACATGTATACGCCGGGTGAGTTACGTAGCCATTGTCACACTATTTGGCAAACCTGTGACCCCTTTATTTACATAATTACAAACTTTACCTCTTTAATAATAGTACAGAATAATTAAAATAATATTTGTTTAAAACATTATTAATATGCACTCAGTCCTTTAATTATACAAAATTCAAATATTTATTATACCAGTTATTTATAAAATGTATAGGGTGACCATATTAGTTATAAGTAATTAGGACATTTTTTTCTGGATTTTTTTATCCAAAATGTGTTAAGTTTTAAAAAAACTTTGGCATTTAAATAAAATTATTAATTATTATTTTATTATAAACCACAAATTAATATTTATAATATAAGAAAAGATGTTTACAAAGATGTTTACAAAAGTGTAAATAAGTAAAGACAGAATATTGTGATAGAATTTTAAGTTTGTCTCGATGTGTATCGATTGATGGTCGATGGAAATAATAATTATGGTTGTCTCAAGAACATTCTATGAACTTGTCTGTTAGTCAAAGTGAAAGTTTTTTATTTGAAGTAGGTATGCATGTTTTACAAGCTCTTTTAAAACGTCAGAACTCCATGGATTCTTTTTTATCTCCTTTTCTGTTCTTTTCATAGTATACATAATATTAAAATTCCTCAATTATGGACAGTTAGATAGAAGTAGACACAGATGTACCAGAAATAGGAGATGTGTGCAATCTCGAATATACGTAAATTAAGCCTGGCTAAATAACAAGTCTTCCATTGTGAAGAGAAGACCTTGTTTTATTAGTCTATGGATCGATTTAACCTGTGGCATGTATCATAATCACACATAGATATGTAACTGACTTAAAGCCAGCTGGGGGCCATCTGATAAATCTGCTATTACAATGTTGTGATAATAGTCAGTCACTGACGCCATTATGGTGTCAATAAGACAAAAAATTAATAGTAGACTACCAAACTTGATAAAATTTCGCCGTTATGGCGTCATTATGGCAAGTTTAGTAGTCTATCCTTAATTGTTGGTCACAAGTGACGCCATTATGACGCCATAATGGCGTCAGTGACTGATCATTGTTACAATATTGTAATAGCAGATTGGGGCCCCTGAGTGATGTAGCCATAGACACTACACCTGGAAAATCAGTGCAAGTAGGTAATAGAAATTAGTGAAGTTAAAATATTTTCTTGTTTCTTTATAATATTATCGATTTTCTTTATAAATATTTACGTTACTATCCATTGAAATTCTGAAAGAAATTAACACCGATAACACAAGCATGAACTTACACACAAAACAACGGACGGAAATAACATTTACAAGTAAACATATAAAAAAAAATAACACGTAAAATACTCCATTGTTTGGAACTCAAAAATAATAGGAACTATCAACCACTTTAAAAAAATAATAGGTATACATACAGTGGCCGCGAGTTTCCGATTTTTTATTATCTAATATTGAATATACCTAACTAGTTACACACTTAAAATATTCATTTTGAATCATAACTCCGTATACAGTGTAAGGTCGTATTTTTTTTTAATTTGTTAAATTGGCTATCGGTTATTGCAAACATTGAAAAATATAGAGACGTAAAAATTTATTGATACAAAAAAAATATAGGTTGAATGTTATCTGTGACAGAAAATGAAACATGACTATATCAACAGTTCAATGGTATTTTGAAATAATTT
Source organism: Orgyia antiqua (assembly GCA_916999025.1). NCBI lineage: Eukaryota > Metazoa > Arthropoda > Insecta > Lepidoptera > Erebidae > Orgyia > Orgyia antiqua. The sequence goes on from OU779874.1 coordinate 2,390,848, forward strand.
AAAATAAGAAGGTATTTTTATTGAAATTAGCAAACAAAAACAATAACAAAATTTCGTTAATGTTTGTTTTTAAAAAATATGCAGGAGCACAGCGTTTAATAAAATTAGAATTATGGTGTGGTATAAGCATGATATAATATCTTAAGGTATTCACAATTCAACTGGCAAAGTATTTTCCCTTGTCCAAACGCCACTTTAACAAGGTTTAAAACAAGTTTTTCACTGTAAAGAGAAAATCTGTTTTTTTTTACTATGGGAATAACTTAGTTCTTGATTACAGGTTTATCAAAACAGACCATAAAATTGTAAGAAAATGTGTGTGAATTGTAGCACAAACTGTTTTATCTGCACTGTATAAATAAATTACTTTATAAATCATGTCTATAAACTGACATTGTTATAAACTACAAACTTATAAAATATCTTTTTTTGTTATTCTGATCCTATATTGCACTAAAAATAAACATAATAAATGCCTTTCAAAATAACACTATTTTCAAAAATTGGCACCATAATCTATAACCATAGACAATTGCAAACGTCTATGCTACAATGACCGCTTACCTTTAGGCGGGCCATAATCCACCTTAGTATAAAAATAATTGTATCCATGACGAAAAAAATTATTGTTCTTAATTTAAATTTGGAATGTTTTGAACGTGCCTACATCTACACTTGAGTTACGTCAAACTGCGTAAAATACATCAATTATTAAAAACTATATTAAACACTATTTAATACTTTATTATGATACTTAAATAATAAATAGCTTATATTATTTTATCATTTATTATTGTACGAATGCGTATACATGTATTATTCGAATACAGCTCACAATTTTTATTTATAATTGTCCTGGAATAATCAGGATTTTATGTCACACTAGCGTGTTGACAAATTTCAAATACCTATACATTGGAGTATTATTTTTAAATCGAGAATGTTTTTTTTCTTTTGTGTCAAAAAACATTATCTTCCTGACCACCTTAATATATACCTAATAGAAGTATTTTTTCACTGGAATTAGAAACATAAATTGTCTTTTTTTTACACAATTACTTGTAAAACACTATAGAATTTTTTTTTTGATAGGGCAGAAAAGAGTAGCGGTCTTGCTTGCCTAAAGGTAGCATTTGGTTTTTTGCAACTCGCGACTGAAAGCTCCAAGTGATTTACACATTGCCCAGATATTGCTGCTCTCGGAAACGTCAAACCAAGTGACCCTTAACCATAGATTGGATGGATAGATGGACGCTGCGAAGCAAAGACCACATCCAATAGATAGCGTATTTCTGTTAACGACTTAACGTACCAACGTTGGAGGAAGGTGCGACATTAGCGCATACGTTCGGTGCGGTGATCTGATCGGGTCGTGGCTGGCAAATGCCATTTTGAATGCATAGGCAGTCCGACGCTGGTATTTTTAATATATAATCAACGAGATCGTGGTCGTGCGTCTTTAGAATCCGAATGATACCTTTAGATAAGCTTTAAAACGTGTTGACAGGCCCTAAAGAAACAAATTCGTGAGTGATTCTGGCTTTTTCTAGCCTTTAGCAATCGAATTCTTGATAAATCGGTAGCTAGGTCTCTGCCAGTTATCTTCGGAAGTGTTTAGAAGCAGTTAGGAGGTCAGTAAGTATGACACGGTCAATAGACGGGGCTATGCGCGTCATAGTTCAGCTGTAAGTATGGAGGAATGGCCGCTGATAACTCAGAAGCACGTCGTCGGAGTGCTGCGATACTGTGACCACGCCATACTTCTTCTTCGGCAGGTTCTCCGCCACCACCTGGATAACATTTTTATTAATATTACCTTAGCTTATAAGCTTTGCTTGAAAAACCAGTATTTTTTTAAATTATTTCATCGTTATCGGTCCTTAATAATTTACCATTATATTCATGTCCTCCATTCTCCGTGTGGGTTAAGAATATAAGTGTCACGTCTAAAGATAACATCCTCTGTGAGAGATATAAAACTCGAAAATAAACTCTGTGTCAACCTCAACAGGCCTGGTCAACGTGGCAAAGTAGACTAGCTAAGCTTCCCAAGATGGAGGAGGCCCGAGCCCAACGGTGGGAAGTTAATAGACTAGGGAGAGAGTGAAAGAGAGACCAATTTCAGACCTTTATTAGATTATTGAAAGTAGTTAAAAATCACTTTCAAAGATTTCGTTACATAGATTAATACATATAACAACCCGTCGTGACTGTTTGACGGACACTCTTAGTTTTGTAGTTCATGTCACAGACTGCTTACGAGGTCGCAAGTTCTATACCCGTACAGGACATGTGATATTTAAATTTGTAAAAGTGAAGATGAAAGAACAGTCTTGTCCTTGCCCAATAGTGGGACAATGATAAGAAATATTACAATACAGTATACAATACATACCGGATGCAGTAGGCGAGGCGTTGTTACCACAATGTCCCATGTGTGGAGGTGTGGGTGAACCTTCAAGTGGTCCACCAGACTGCTGACCACTTATGTTGTTACAGTATGACATCATCGTGTCTCCTAAAATTAACAGATTTAGCATAATTATATATGACACTAATATTGTAGCACTCTGAGACTAGTCTCAGGTCTCGGCCTACCTAAATTTTGTAATTTGCACTGATAACTTCTTTTTTACTTTATGGACATTTTACACAACATTCTCTGTTCCCAAAGCAACCTATATTTCTACTTATAACACATAGAAAACACCCAGACGCAGTACAAACATTTGTATAACATACTAGCTGTCCCGGCGAACTTCGTACCGCTAATTATAGTTGTCTATACTTTCTAATTATTTAAATATTTCTTATCATCATCACGCCTTTTTCCCATGTGGGTAGGCAGAGACTCTAGAGCGCCATCTGTTACCATCCAAACAATAAAGCAATGGCTTAATAACAATAAAGTTCAAATTGACTCTACGTTTTAGTTATAAAACGTTTGTATGGGAAAAAGAAAAGGGCTGTTTTTAGGATCTTTCTGGCAATTATTCGAATTTTTCTCGCCGTAAAAATCATCCTTGAACTTAAAAAAAACATTGAAAAAAAAGAATTGGCCAAATTGTTCCAGGCGTTGTTGAATTATGCGCTAACCAACACATTTCGCGATTCATTTTTATATTATAGATAAAAATATCGAACAAATAATTGTCATGCGATAATCGAACCCGCAACATCGTGAACGGCGGCAGTCCGTTACATGAACCTTTAGACCACGAAGTCGGTTATTGAAACATCAATTGAGAATAAAATTCCAATATTAACTTACCAAGTGAGTTAAGCGGATAATGTCCTTGGTAAGGCTGCCCTGAGGCAACTGAGCTGATAGGCAGTGAAGGGTTCAGATCGGCTGCGAGTTGAGGTAGACCACCAGCACCAAAACCACCCATCGATACTCCTCCCTGGGATAACTGGCCTAAACCTGAGAAAATTCCATTATCTAACAGTCGATACACAAAAAAATATTATTTAATCGATACTTCGAAGTTTTAAAAGTATTTAAATTATAGCCAAAACGTAAACTAGTAAGTATTGATATACATACTTCAAAGAAAATCACTCTTTACGGACTTAGACGCGTATATCTATTTTTAAATTTCAGCCCGACGTTGCGGAGACTTTGCAGTCACCATGGTCACGGGTGGAACTGGACTGGACTTAACACAATTAACATTTAACTTAGCGCAAGTGTTAGAGAATGTTAAATAAATAAAAAAAAAAAATTATGTTAGATTAGAATGATTGATTTTAGATAAAGTTGCTAGATTAGATGTTCAGCTAAGATGACACCCAAAAACTACGTAATATTAAACCCAGTAAGATACTTTTTTGCCCTAAGATATTCGAGTAATCGCCTAGATGGCGTTAGTACTGATTTAGAAGTCGCTATTGTTTGTTGCTTTCCTTTACCGGCGATTTTAGCTCATTATATCAAACATTGTACTGATATGACGCAACTGAATATTTGCTCACCAGCAGGCATAGACCAAGGTCTATCAGCGAAGACACCAGGACTGCATACATCTCCAGCGCCAAATGGTGGAAGTCCATGTGAAGGTAATAAAGCACCTGGAGACCTGAATACGTTAGTGCTCTTCTTACGTTTCTTCCATTTGGCACGACGGTTTTGGAACCAAACCTGGAATTAAAAAAACGGTCATGTTCGAGTTGGACACAAGAAGGGTTTAGTACGAATATTATCAATGAAATAAAATATAATCAATGAAATATGTAAAGGACAGGAGAATTGTGATGATGACTATTTGTTGCTATGTATAGCAAATTTTCAGCTCTCTCCAGAGATCTCTTTCCAGAGATTTTCTCACCCCCTCTCCAGTCCATAAACATCCCAGTGTTGGGTACGAGTCTCCTCCATTTTGAGAGGAGTTATGGTCTACCATGCCGCGTTGACTGGGTGTGTTGGTATAGGTTTATTTTCGAGTTTTCCGTCTCGCTTAGAGGATATTATCTGTGTATAATGTCCATGTGGTGACGGATTAAGAATACAAGTGTCACCACCCCTTTTCATTCCCAGGGTGTAGTAGTATCCAATCTTCTTTTTAAAATAGAAAGAAATATCTAACAACCCTTCCTTAAAACAATTCCTATATAATTTATCAAACGATTTTTCAGATAACCCCAAAAAATTCGCACGTCTAAGCTGGGTTTATCTAAATCGTAGCTCATTTGTCAATACGGCTGTATTGATTCTGAGTAAATACGTGGATCACACAGTCGTTTATCACTAGACGATCTTTGCTTAATATTGTTCGTTAAGAGATTTTATTTATTACTGTAATAATGTGTTTTATTTTATAAATTGTTTGTGAAAGTCAAAGCCAAATATATTTATTTTAAGCAGGTAGGCAAGATTAAAAAGCACTTTTAAAACGACATAAATTAGGTGTCTATTCCATAAGTGAAACTACTTTTGGAATAGACGCCTAATTTCTGTTTGTTCTTTCGCCTAATGGAGAAAAACAGACAAGTAACTCGATGGTTTTTTTATTCTTTTCATTATTTATTTCTGTTTTTTTTTTATTCAATATTAATTTTACAACAATAAGGGGTATGAGGATAATGCAGGAAATAAGAACTTCATACCGCAAATCTAATAAAACTAAAAAAATTAGTTAAAGTATATATATATATATATACATATAAAGTATGTATGTATGTATAGTATTTAAGATATCAAAGTATATTATGTATTTCATGTTTTAGTAGTTTATGTAGTTTAAACTAGTATGTAGCACACCACAAACTACCGCGCTATCTATCATATTTTATCCATCCTAAGGTTGCCTGGGAGAAATCGCACTAGTGATAGGGCCACCCTTTGCACAATACCTTACTTTAAGAATTTGTTATGTAAGTAAAATGTATCTTTGTGGTGTACAAATAAAATGTTTTCTATCTAGTTATCTATCTAAAGCATTAAAAAATGGGATTGTTAGGATCAACTCGAATGTCGCGGGTTCGATTCCCGCTCGGGACAATCATTTGTGTGATTTTTCTAATTGTCATACAAATGTTTGTACTGCGTCTGGGTGTTTCTATGTATTATAAGTATATATTTACAAAAGAAAAGTAGTATATGTATTTTATCCGTATTCTGGTACCCATAACACAAGCATATAAGCTTAGCTTGGGACCAGAGGACCTTGTGTGAAATGTCCATGAATATTTATTTTATTTATTTATTTATTAACTAAGACTGTCTTAGCAATCGCATTTTTTCACCTATTGCATCAACAACAGTCCTAAATAATATTTTTAGATTTTTAAATCAATTCGACTTTGCAATTACTTTTAAAGATTCTTCCTTTACATAGACATGTAGATTCTCAGATATAAACGAATATTATAACCCACCTGCTGTTCGCAACCTCGAATGGTTGATATTCAGAAACTAAATTATAACTTACTTATACAAACAGCAGCAAGCCATCCTTTTGAACCACTCTATCTATTAAAAATCCGCATCAAAATCCTGGAAGAGAATGCCTAAGGCATTAAGTCCGCCTGTATACATGTCTGTATCTAAAGATTATATAAATAAATAAATAAAATCCGTTGCGTGTTTTTGAAGATATAAGCTCACATAGGGACACATATACAGAAATAGCTACTTACTTCGTTTTATCTTTACTTGTTATAAAACAAAGTCATTATTTTTCTGTATGTCAGATAAATCTTAAGTATAAACTACACAACGGATTTTGATTCAGTGTTTTAAATAGACAAAGTGGTTCAAGTGTTCATACACTTTATTTATTAAATTAAAAATAAATAGAAATATTTTTGCCTATAAAATGTTTTAAAACCTGGATTTAAATCTACTATATAAAAATAAATCGGGTTTTCCTTCCTGACGCTATAACTCCAGAACGCACGGACCGATTTCCACGGTTTTGCATTCGTTGGAAAGGTCTCGGGCTCTGTGAGGTTTATAGTAAATTTTTTTTTAATTATTTTTTTACAATTTTTTTGGTATGGCAAAACCACGTTTGCCGGGCCAGCTAGTAGTTTTTAAAAATACGATTTTCTTCTTTTTTTGTCACGTGAATTCTGGCTAACCAGAAAGTAGAGTCAATTAAATAAAAATATAATGTATTTATATATTTCATCGCACACAATTGTAAACACCGTGAAAAAAAAACAAATTATCTACGTGCAACACATTAAAACAAAACAAAGCAACCCTCGCCACGTGGAAAACCCTAGCGCATTAAAAATGTAAATATAACTGTGATTGAGTGGACTGAGTAACTGAGCGGTAGCGAGTGCAAGAGCGATAGCGGGAATAAATTATTTATGATCCATGAAATCTTGTTTTACGCAGTCAACTTTTTCTTCAACTTATATGAGCCAGAGTTCTTATTTTATGAGCCAGTAAAAGTGCAATTATTGGGTATAGCTAAGGACGTAGTTCACGTTACAAACACAAATGATTGTCCTGAGCAGGTAATCGAACCCGCGACCTCTGGAAGGGCAGCCCGTTACATGAACCACTTGACCACAAGGCCCGATTTTACTTAGCTGCGGCCGTATTATGAGCTTTTATTTACAGGCAGTTTACGCCGTGAATTGAACTGTCTGGCAAATTCGTATTATGAACAAATTATTAGTCAGTCATTTCGCTAAACCAGTCATACATTAATATGTTTAAGGAGAAGGTACAACTAAAAGTTAAAGTACTAACTAAAAATTTTCAATTAAAAGTTTTATTTTTGCCATAATACCTAATTTAGCCATGCAGTTTACGGCCTGCCTGGAACTTGAATGATTTTAAAAAGCTCATAATACGCCGGCTGAACCTTGTTGGCGCTGGTTGGCCTACGTGTGTTAGCAGTTTAACAACAAAACTTCATGAATTGAGGCAATGTTAAAAATATTTACACCTATCCCGTTTTCAGTTTGAAAATATTGTTACGCCTTGTTGTTTTTTTTTGTTTGCAAGCACTTTTCTTTGCCGAACTAAGTGTCAAGGTCAATGTGGTACCGAGGTAACACACAAACGCACTAATGCAAATCCATCGCATGGATACGCATGCATTTACGCTAAATTACACATTAATCTAACTCTATTTTATGAACACTATAGAAATTATGAATTTAATACTAAATGTTATAAAGCTGAAAAGTTTGTTTGTTTGTTTTAACGCGCTAATCTTAGGAAGCACTGGTCCGATTTGAAAAATTCTTCCGGTGTAGGATCAAGGAAGGTTATTTAACATCACGCTGCAAGCAATATGAGTGAAGCATCAGTGAGAAATGTTGATAAATGGGTAAAATTTTAGCTAGTATTTAAATACACATTAAAAGACGAAGCTGTTTCTGCCTATAAGAATAACTATGATGAATCTAACACCCGCTATCACTTGTACTGTAAAAGCACCTTTATTACGACCAAGAGAGATAGCATGTTGAGCGAGCGAGAGGGAAACACTCATTTGGCAACTGTCACAGGCAGGAATCCATTATTTATGGTGCCAGTGGTTCGGATGCTATTGCCTAACGATTTTCCTTTTGTTTATGTCACAACTTGTCCATAGCGATTATAAGTTTTTTATTGTATATGCCTATTTGCGACCACGAACCGGACGACGCAGCGTGGGGCGGTCCCCAACAAGGTGGACTGACGATATCGTCAAATACGCCGGGGGCCGCTGGATGCAGTTAGCGCAAGACCGCGCGTTGTGGCGTTCTATGGAGGAGGCCTATGTCCAGCAGTGGACTGAGAAAGGTTGATGGATGGATGCCTATTTACTGAAGTGGACTTTTAAGCGACATAATAATAAAAATCTAAAAAGTTGACGCCAGTACTTTGAAGATATTGAAGCAAAAAATGGATAGGCGGGCTTTAAAGTCAAAGTCAAAGTCAAAATTTTTTATTTCAAGTTGGCATGTTTTACAAGCTCTTTTGAAACGTCAGAAACTAGGTGTCTGTTCCAAACGCGAATCCTATGGAGAAGAACAGACAAGAAAATCCATGGATTTTTTTTTTCATTTCAGTTCTATTTTCTTTTCCAATAATATTATACATAGTTGTATCAGGAGTGTGAGAATGATACCGATCAGTACAATCACGACTAACTTAAACTAACTTAATAATAAAAATAAAAAGCCTTTGTAGGCGCAATAGAAGCCAAAACAATGAATTAGAACATTTTTGTCTGTTTGTCTACCTGTCTGTCTGTATGTTTGCACAGGCATTATGCCAAAACTACTGCATGGAATTAAATACTGTTTTCAATGATATCTTGGTTAACATTTAACTTAAGTTTTTCTTAAGTGATGGGAAACAACTCGTTATAAATAAGATTTAGGTTAGATCAAAAACTAAAAAAAAACGCTTGAAACCCCTGAATATTTTTTTTTAATTGTTGTATTTTGATTGGTACTTCATATGTATGCAAAATTTCAGATCGATCCGACTACTGCGAGTGGATAAAAATCACTTTCAAAGATTCCGTTACAAAGATTCCGTTACATAGATTAATACATTGAAAGGCACATACAGGTAGCGTATTTCTTTGCCTACGAAACATTCTATTGATATTAAGATTTTAGAATGTTAAGAACTTACTTACTTAGAATGTTAAAAAACTACTTCAATTAAATATAACGATTTGCTTTTTTTCTTTGTCACGTGAATTCTGGCCAACCAGAAAGCAGAGTCAACTAATTAAAATAATTGAGTATTAAAGTTAAGTAAAAAACCGACTTCAGGTGCCTTTGAAATTTGAGGGTTTTCCTTGATTTCTCAGGAGATAACCATTAGATCCTGATCTAGTGCCAATGGGACCAAACGGGAACCACCAGATTTCAAATAAAAAAAGAAAAACTTTTTGGGTGAAGTGATTTAAAAGTTATGGGGTAACAAACATAAAAAAATAAAATAAAAAAAAAACAGACGAATTGAGAACCCCCTCCTTTTTATGAAGCTGGTTAAAAAGCGGGTTAAAAAGTGAAAGATGGCTGTGTGGTGACAGATTAAGAAAATAAATATCACCACCGCATTTCATTACAAAGTGGCTATTAGAGTCAGCTATGGGATATTGTACACAGATAACGTTCTCTGTTAGAGATGGAAAACTCGAAAATAAACCCTGTCCCAACAGGCCTGGATAGCGCGGCACAGTAGATCATAATCCCTGCCAACGTGGAGGAGGCCCAAGGTCAACAGCGAGACGTTTATGGACTGGAGAGAGTGAAAACGGCACAGAGCCATGCGTTGGGGAGTTCTATGGGAGAGCTTTATGTTTAGCAGTGGACAGAGAAAGGCTGATAGATGGATAAAAGGAGAAGACCAAATACTTGTAAAGTAGAGGCTTATGATTATTTTTTTTACTTAGAAGATAAGAAGGTCCGACTAGCAGTCCAGCCGTGAATGGTAGTACAAAACGTACGGTTTCATAAGCGTGAGCGAGCATCGTGCACAGACGTTTAGCGGATGATGTTTGTTCTTCGTGGTTAGCGGGCCGGCCGGCGTGCACCAATAACTGTGTGTGGTCCAAGTTACAAGAAAAAGAAAGATCGGAAATGGTGACGAGTCATCCGAGAAGAGAACATCGTGAAGTGATACTTTCAAAAGTGAATCCCAAGATGGTACAATTATTTGTGCAATCCCTACTAATATTATAAATGCGAAAGTAACTCTGTCTGTCTGTCTGTTACGCTTTCCCACCTAAACCTCTCAACCGATTTTGATGAAATTTGGCACAGACAATCTTTAGACCCTGAGAAATTACATAGGCAGGTAGCCTCATTGCGAAAAATTTTTTTTCCATAATCCACGCGGACGGAGGCGCGGGCAACAGCTAGTATTTTATAAATTTAAACAAATGTATGTAATGCGTCTGGGTGTTTTCTATGTATTTTAAATATGTATTTACAATAAAAAAGTAGTTCTATACAGTATATCCGTATTGTGGTACCCATAACACAAGCATATATGCTAAGCTCGGGACATGAGGACGTTGTGTGAAATGTCCATAAATATTTATTTAAAAAAAGGTAGAAAATATATAGCTTTGCGACGATAAATAAATTTTGTAAATTGGTCTTTTAATAGTACTTTCAAAGCCTTTTCGTTTCACACATACAAACAATCAAACCTTCCTATTCATATTAGTACAGTACAATGTTTAACTGATTGAAATATATTTGTAAGTTATTAGTGAAATTTTTTTTTTCAATATTTATATCCGGTGGCGCTTGTAACATGCGCCTGCGCATCTTGACTCGCTAACTAGTACAGCAAACATCTAGTCACGGTAGTGTTGCTAGTTGCTACTGGCTATAAAGAATATTTTGGTATGATCACGACTATGTTTAAAAGTGGTTATATATTTTTTAGGGTTCCACTGAAAGGTAAACCGGAACCCTATTATTGAGACTTCGCTATCGATCCATCTGTCAACAGACTATCTCGGGAATGGTTATAGCTAGAGAGTTAAAGATAACCATTCTAAAATATCATAACAAACAACATTAGAATTTTTTATTTAAAAACATTGTACGCGTGAAATTTAGAGAATTTTCCCCGTTTTTGCAACATTTTTCGCTTTTGCTTCACACCTATTGGCTAAAGCGTGATATTATATAGCCAAGAACCTTCCTCGATAGAGAGTTTGTATCAGCGTTCAAACAAACAAACTCTTCTGCTTTATGATATTAGTATTTAAAAAATAGAACAAAGGATATATTATATTTGTTCTGTTCTAAATATTACTGTATATAGTGTTGTATATAGGACATCGCTCGATACATACTCGCGCAAGCGTACACCCTTCCCAAGAACTAGTGATGGGACTATTTATTTATCGATATCTCAGTTCAAAAACTAACACTTGCACGATTTATTTATTCACTGTTTACGGATCTAAACGTGTATAAAAATTAATAAATAGGCGTCAAAATGCGTAAAAAGTGGTTTTATTTAAATTTAAATTCAACTCCATTTTTTAAATCCCCGAAGAAAACAACTTAAAACAAAGCTAAACTATTGTTAATAGAATTATTTTCTTGCATATTTTTTATGGGAGTAGGCAGAGGCTATAGATGTATCCATGTGGTGATAGATTAAGAATACAAATTAATGTCACCATCCCATTTCTTGCCCAGCTGATAGCATCCTCTGTGAGAGACGGATCACACTATAGGGATATTATATACATACAAAAATTTTATAAAAGTAAGGAAGTATACCATTTTTTACATTGAAATTCATAACTACACATCTTCTTTAAAAATGTAGCGTTTTCATGATTTAATTATCGATGTTTTAGGATGATTACTAGACATCCCTAATGTAAGCCCCGCCCGGTAACTTCCGGTATAGCCACATACGCTATCTACGTAAATAAGCGTAGGGTGCTATTTTCATAGCTTTTAAATAAACTCATATAATCGTTATTTTATCGATATGTTATCGATATAAAATTGTTATTATGAAAACAAAACCACCTTTTAAGGATTTAGACGCGTATATATTATTTGGCTTAAATGTTAACCCGATGTTTCGGAGAATTTTCAGTTACCATGATCCTGTAATAACTGATCATAGAGTACACCATACAGCTCAGTCCCACCCGTAAACATAGTTAAAAGTTTCCAAAACGTAGGACTTCGGTTTGAAACAAATATATGTGTCTAAATCCGTAAAGAGTGGTTTTTGTTTGGCTGTTACATTATAGTATTAAAATTAGAGAAATTTTATCTAGAATATTGAAAAAAATTGGTCAAGTGCGAGTCGGACTCGCTCACAAAGGGTTCCGTACCATTATCTATGCAACATACGTTATTAATAAATGAGCAAACAACACACACAATACTTAATTAATCACGTTTGTTGTATGAGAGCAAGAAACGGTAAAAAAATCATGTTTGTTGTATGGGAGCCCCCCTTAAATATTTATTTTATTTTATTTTTAGTATTTGTTGTTATATCGGCAATAGAAATACATCATCTGTGAAAATTTCAACTCTCTAGCTATCACCGTTCTTGAGATACAGCCTGGTGACAGACGGACGGACGGACGGACGGACGGACGGACAGCGAAGTCTCAGTAATAGGGTCCCGTTTTTACCCTTTGGGTACGGAACCCTAAAAATTATCCTTTTTTCCGCTGTTTGTTAATTGTTTTAGACGCCCCAACGTTAAAACAACTTGATTACACAATGAAAAGCATATTTTAACAAATATAATCCTTTACAAGCAACATTTATGAATATAAGCGACTTCTAATGAACCCAAGTTTCATTCAATTTTGCTGTTTTAAAGCCGACGGATTACTTTGTAGCCTTCGTCAGCGTGTATTAACTTTTCGTCAAGTTAAATCTAAGTAAAACTTTGTGAAAATGGCGAGAATAATTAAATTATTTATTATGATAAATGCGGAAGGTTTATAATAGCAATGACAATGGCTGAAATTATAAAACTTTTTAAAATTAAAACGTATTCAAATTTAGAACATGTAAAATTCATAGACTTACGATATAGATCTAGACGTAACACTAGGTACAACGAATCCGGCCTGCTTCTTTTTTTAGTTGAACACATTAAGAAAAATAAATGACAAGGAGCCTATTTAGTAACCGTTCTAACTCTTTCTTTTTGAGCTGGAGTAAAAGAGAAAGCTAGTAAGAAGAAAAGAGAAGGTAAGGCTACTATTTTACACGCTTTATATTAGCTTCACTTGTATGTTTGTTTGTATGTTTGTTTGTTTGTATGTTTGTAACCGACTCCTTTGGACGCTATTTTGACCCACTTTAAACGGTCAGATTCTATTCAAATTTTGCACAGCTGTCAAAGACCGATGACAATGCAATAATTCGATTAAATAAAGCGTGTTTTTTAGTTTTTTTAAACTATTATTTTACTTTTAAAACGTAAACGGGCAGGGCCTTGGGACAAATCAATGTTCCCGAGTTGTTCCTCCCTACTTATAACCTCCTTGGTAAAATTAAAATGGCGTAATTTTTTTTTTATCACTTATGATTTTGACGAAAATTGTCTGAGTTTGAATTTACCGTTTCCCAAAATGGAAAAAAATGGCTACGCTGTGATGAGGAAAATTTTGCAGCCGAATGTTTGTATTTTCGTTTTTCACTATTGAGTTAAATAGAATTTTGTAAATAGATAAAATACACATACAACATAAATTGTAGGAGCACCAATAATCAATGGAACTTAGGTACACTAATAAGCGATTTCTTAGAAAGAAAGAAAGAAATAGACCATAGAATATAAACTATAGACAGAGTTTCTATAAACGTAACCCTAAAATAAAATTTATTTGAGGATTTAAAATATCTACCAATTCGCATAGAAGTCAGAAAAAAAAGATCAGAGATCCCTTTTAGAAAAACTTTAATAAAACTTGTAGATTTGTTATAAAGTTTTCTCGCACTGGGTTTCGTTAACTGTGATTGATTTACCAAACGGATAGGGTTCCCAATGGTACAAATACTTAGGTTGGTTTTTTTTAGAAAATCCTGGCCTTAGAAATAAGGTTTTATTTTACCTTTTTGTATGAAACCCTTAAGAAGTGATTATTACTATGGAGTTTTGAATATAACGTCCTTTGAATTACAGTTGCGTACAAAGCATGCTATTGTGGCTAACCAAGCGATTACTGAAAAGGCTCGAATGGCGATCCACCTACGCTTATGTATGGAAGCGAATGTGGCAGAAGATACACGAAAATAGAATAAATAAAAGAAAGAAAGAAAGAAAAATGCTGGAAGAAGACGCCCGAGAAAAATATACTGCGATGTCATCGCTGGGATACTCCAAAAGGGGCAAGTGCATAGCACTTACAACCGTCGGGCATGTATGACCAGATGTATGAGTGTGGATGAAGCCAAGGAAGTATGTTTGTATCGTAGCAGATGGCGATCTCTGCCTACCCCCATGGGAAAAAGGCGTGTAATTATGATGATGATGATGACGAATTTCAGTTTCATCGAAGAAGCCGTCCCGTCAGCACTAAGCATGGGAGCATGGTAGTATTTTTATTTTTCACATCAGCTCTTTCATCTATCAATACGTCGGGCTATCGCACCAAGCATAAGAGTAACGTTTTTAGTTTTCACATCTCTCTCTCTCTCTCTCTCAAGCCCACCGTCTCACTGTGGGCACCGGCCTGCTCCACACAAAAGGTATGATGACAGTTGTATTTAGTTATTGGCGGGCTTCGTGGTCTAGTGGTCTATGTAACGGACTGCGGACTGCGTGATATTTATGAATGCCATACAAATGTTTGTACTGCGTCTGGGTGTAGGTATTTTTGGTATTATAAGTATGTATTTACAAAAGAAATGTAGTTTATGTAGTATATCCTTATTCTGGTACCTAATAACATATAAGCTTAGCTTGGGATCAGAGGACATTGTGTGAATTGTCCATGAATATTTATTTATTATTATTTAATTTTTATTCTTAATCCGTCACCGCAAAGAAAGAAATGCACGTTACAAAATATACCATTAATTGTCACTTCCATCCCTATTTTATAAAACCATTAGCGAACATGCTTCTTGCACAAGCATTTCATCTCAAACCGAGCATCAGACAGCAACACGCGAATGATATTAAACCTCCCTTGAGACCATGCTACCCTGGTACCTTATAACAGATGTGTTGGAGATAATATCTTTTAATATTTATTATACGGTTTATTTTATGGTATTGTGATTTTTTAAGAACAATTGGATTTAATTTATCTTTTTCTATACTTATAAAGTAGGTAGGTACCGCGACCGCGACTTACTACCCGTAGAGTTTAGAAAACCAATGATACATATAAACCACTAATGCAGCACGCTACGAAATTAACGTTTTTGCAACATTTTTCACGGATGCTCCCTCCCTCTCCAGCCCATTTACGTCTCACTGTTGGGCACGGGTCTTCTCCACTTTGGGAGGGATTATGGTCTACTGTGCCGCGCTGACCAGACGTATTGGCACAAGGTTTATTTTTGATTTTCCGTCTCTCACAGAAGAAGTTATCTGTGTGCAATATATCTCAGCTGACTTTTACAGCACCCTTGGGAATGGGAGGAGATGAGGTGGTGACACTTGTATTCTTAATCCGTCACCACACGGATGCTATAGATAGATAATAGCTCGTAGAGAGAGCGAGACGGTATGAAAGAAAAATTTGTTGATGAGAATAATATGACGGTGGATAGGAGAGGCTGGAAAGAAACTACGTGATGTGCCCATCCTAAATAATTTGAGATAAGGGCAGTAAGAGGAAGGAGAAGCTATAGATCTCAGAGTGATATTATATAGCGCCATCCATACTTATTATAAAGCTGAAGAGTTTGTTTTAAATGTCAAAATATGACGTCACAATGAATTCTACATAGCGAAAGCAAGATTTGCATACGAGCTAAGATAGCTACAACATCTGAACATACAACAGGGGGCGAAAGCCCTGGCCAGTGCTCATCACCTAGCCTGGTCGGAGAATTCTCCATTTGCGGTTGGAGGAGCCCGATCACCCACGCTCCTCCGCAGACGCGCTAATCTCAGAAACCACTGGTCCGATTTGAAAAATTCTTTCAATGTTGGATAATACATTTATCGAGGAAAGCTATAGGTTATATAACATCACGCTGCAACCAATAGGAGCGAAGCATCAGTGTAAAATGTTGCAAAAATCGGGGAGAATTTTCTAAATTCCACGTGTATGAAGTCGCGGGCAAGACCTAGTTAGTATAAATAATACAGAATTCTTTGAGCAATTCTTTGAGCAGGAGGCCTACTCATAATTGTTTTCCTTAACACATTTAAAGAAATAAAACTTTCATAATACTTGTTATGCTTTACATATTATTATTAAAATTAAATGATACCAGGGCCCCGTAAATAGCAAATGGTATTTAATTGAGCGTCGTAATCCGTGTTAATAATAGTACAGATGCCGCCCCCTGGTGGCGATGTGCGGATTTAAAAGTCAATATTGTATAGGGATTACACTACGGGATAACAGAGGGGTTACAATAATTAGGTGTGGGTTATTTTTTAATATTGCTGTTAATAATACACCTCTTTCGCTCCAGCCTGTTAATTTCCCAACGCTGGGCTCGGGCCTCCTCCACTTAATTTTTTTTTAAAATATACATAGACATTTCACACAACGTCCTCTGGTCCCAATCTAAGCTTATTATGCTTGTGTTATGGGTACCAGAATACAAATATAATACATAAACTACTTTTATTTTGTAAATACATACTTATAATACATGTAAATACATACTTATAATACACTAGCCGACCCGGCAAACGTTGTTTTGCTATACAATACACACAAATAGTTTGCAATAAAATAATATTGCGACCATAAATTGAAATGTAAGCTATCCTATCTCTCAAGTTGGACCAGACTGCTCACGGTGTGTCAATTTAATTTAAAATCGGTTGAGTAGTCTAAGAATCCATCGCGGACAAACATCGTGACAGGAGATTTATATATATAAAGATAGTAAACACCCAGACGCAGGACACACCTTTATATGACAATTATAAATATCACACAAATTATTGTCCCGAGCGGGAATCGAACCCGCGTCCTCGTGAACGACAGTCCGTTACCTGAACCACTAGACCACGAGGCCCGTCTTTGGGAGGGGTTATGGTCTACTGTGCCGCGCTGACCAGGCGTGTTGGCACAGGGTTTATATTAGAGTTTTCCCTCTCTCACAGAGGATGTTATCTGTGTACAATAATCCTTAGCTGGTTTTTACAATACCTTGGGGAAATGGGGTGGTGTCACTAGTATTCTTAATCTGTCACCACATGGACAGATAATGTAAGTCAAGTTAGCACAATTCTGCCTATTAAAAGATCATGCAAAGAACAAACAGTAGTTTTCGTCAGTAATTTTACCCGTGCGAAGCCGGCGTATATTACTATACATTCTAATATTATAAAGCTGCCGAGTTTGTTTGTTTAAACGCGCTAATCTCAGGAACTACTGGTTCGAATTAAAAAATTCTATCAGTGTTGGATAATCGGTTTATCAAGGAAGGCTATAGGCTATATATTAACAAGCTTCAACAAACAAGGACGAGATTAATATTCTTATTTATTTTAAAACTTTTTGCACAAAATACATAGTACAATGGCGGATTTAATGCTAAAAGCATTCTCTACCAGTCAACCATTGGGCAGTGTGGAAAACGGAACAGGTAGGCGCATTACCAAACACTAACCAAATTAAAATATTTTTCACTTAAAAGTTAATAGACATATTATAACCAATGATATATTTAATGCATATAACTACATAAAATTAAATACCAGGATAAAAACATAATAATTATATACTTACGATAATTAGTGAAAAATGTTGGAAAAACGCGAAAGTTTTCTAAATTCTATACGAACGGAGTTGCGGGCTACAGCTATTCTCGTTTATAGAGAAAATCGTGATTATTTATAACTGTCAAACTGCTCTCATCCACAATTAATTTCCCAGTTTTGTTCTCAAAAATCTACAGGGTCAAGACTAATGATAGTTCATTTCTTACTTCGAAAATACACCTGGGAATCGAATACTGACCCTTACTTAAAAGACCCCTGTAGCTACAAAATTAACTCGCGTCTGATCCTCAATACAATTTTATTGCAAATGGCGGCGAATAATGTTAAATCACAAGTAAATCCTCGCAATATGGGGCTGCCAGAATACGGGGTGAATGTTTTTTTTTTCGCTGGCAACATTATCCTTTATTGTGATAAGTGTTTATGTGATGCAATCTCTGGTTTTGGTAATCTGCTATGAATAATGATCGGATAAAAGATTTTTTAATATCTTATGCATGTTCGGGCGGGCTACGTGGTGGACTGGTTCATGTAACGGACTGCCGATTACGAGGTCGCGGCTTCGATTCCCGCTTGGGACAATCATTTGTAAATGTCATACAAATGTTTGTACTGCGTCTGGGTGTTTTCTATGTATTATAAGTATGTATTTACAAAAGAAAAGTAGTTTATGTAGTATATCCGTATTCTGGTACCCATAACACAAGCATAAAAGCTTATCTTGGGACCAGAAGACGTTGTGTGAATTGTCCATGAATATTTATATTATATTTATATGTTTTAGGGTTTCGTACACACCTTTTATAGTCTCACTACGGTGTACGTCTGTCTGTCTGTCCGTCTGTCAAACTTTTTTTACTCAGCAATGGCTGAAGGTATCAACTTGAAACTAATACGATATGTAGATCTATGCGGTCCCTTGCTGCAAAAAATACAATCAACCTTTTACATTTTCGCATTTAAAATATAGAACTGTATTAAGACTATTTTTGACGGGCCTCGTGGTGTAGTGGTTCTGGTAACGGACTGCCGATCAAGAGGTCGCGGGTTCGATTCCCGCTGGGGACAATCATTTGTGTGATTTTTCTAATTGTCATACAAATGTTTGTGCTGCGTCTGGGTGTTTCTATGTATTATAAGTATGTATTTACGAAAAAAAAGTAGTATATGTATTCTATCCGTATTCTGGTACCCATAACACAAGCTTAGCTTGGGACCAGAGGACGTTGTGTGAAATGTCCATGAATATTAAAAAAAAAAAAACGTGTCACAGTGTTACTTACCGTACTCCTCCGAAACTGCTTGACTGATTTTTATGAAATTTTATATGCATATTCAGTAGGTCTGAGACTATCTATTTTTCATACCCCATAAGTGGTAAGGGTTGTCAACCCCTGACATTATATGGCAAAACAACGTTTGCTGGGTCAGCTAGTTACATATAAAATAATGATTACCAAAATCACTTACAAATTATCGACATATTGATAATGACGGTTTACCTGTCGATCAATACGTCCAGGTGTTAAAATATTGTAATTTAAACTGGCGATGGCGCTTCAATGTTGCCAGATGTCCGGACGTTCTGATTCATCGTGATTTAATTAATTGATTGTATAACATAATATTCAAACTATTGTTTTGATTACTTCGTCATAACATGAATGGTAATGAATCTATTCTAATATTATAAAGCTGAAGACTTTGTTTGTTTGAACGCGCTAATCTCAGAAACCGATTATTTGATTTAAAAAATTATTTCAGTTTTAGAAAATACCTTTATTGAGCATGGCTATAGACTAAAGCCCGGTTTCCACCGCGAGCGGAACGGACCCATTAATGACTTCGTTAAACTCGCAAACGCAAACTGCATACTTGTATTTCCACCAACAAATAGTCGGACGGAAAAAGCGGAGCGTGTAGAAAGAGTAGAAATGAGCTCGCTCAGTTCTAGGGAGCACCAACTCTTCGTTGGTGGAAACTCAAACCTATTTAATTAAAAAGGAGTCCGTTCCGCCTAACCATTTTCCGCACATTACCCTTTCGCAGTGGAAACCGGGCTTAAATAACACAACGCTGCGACTAATAAGAGCCAAGCATCAGTAAAAATTCTGCAGAGACCGGGATTTTTTTTTAATATCGCTCGTACCGTGTCTCTGGCAACAGTTAGTTAGATTGATGAGTAAAGATAGAAATAAATTTTATTATACTAAAACTAGTTCATAGGGTGACAGGTGAAGAATATAAGTGTAACTACCCCATTTTATTTCCAGATTCCTGTTAGAACCAGCAAAGGGATATTATAAGAAAATAACATATTTCTTGAGAGACGGAAAACTTGATAGTAAACGCAATGTTAACAGGCTGGTCAGCATTACACACAACGTCCTTTGGTCGCGAGCTCAGCTTATATGCTTGTGTTATGGGTACCAGAATTCGGATATACTACATATACTAATTATCTTTAGTAAATACTTATAATAAATAGAAACACCCAGACGCAGAGCAAACATTTGTATGACAATAATAAACATCACACAAGCCCATCATAAAGGAAGGAAATATCTACTATTGCTTTGTCTACAATTGTCTTTGCGTAAAACTATTTCTTTTTAGGGTTTCGTAAAAACCCTTACAGTGTGACTTCGGTGTCCGTCTATCCGTCCGGCAAACTTTTTCAAAACTCAGCAACGGCTGAAGGTATCAACTTGAAACTCATACGATATGTAGATCTATGCGGTCGCTTGCTGCAAAAAATACAATCAACTTTTTACATCTACGAATTTAAAAGTTACAACCGAATTACGACCATTTTACGCTAGGGAATCAAAATTCACAGGTTACTTCCCGTTGCCCTAGACACTTGAAATTTGGCATAGACTAAGTCTATGTAGTGTTGACATAGGGACAAATCCAAAAACTTGTAATTTTTCATCACATCACAAGAAAAGTGTTTATACTAATACTAACTTATGATGTAGCTGAAATGTAGGCGATTCCCTACATTTCAACTACAAAATTAAGTTGGTGAGTTGTTTTAAGTTTATTTAACTGATTATTTGAATATAGTTATTTATATTTTTCTGTCTAAGTACGGAACCCTGAGTGTGCGAGTTTACCTCGCTCTTGACAGTTTTTTTCATTATTCTTTGAACAAGGAATAGAATTTTTACGTCACACTATAGAAAAACCATGATTAAAAAAACCACAATATTATAACACAAAATAATCAAAACATCACGCCAGTAAGCACGGGACTTAGACCCTAAGTTATTGGGTTAATAAATCTTAATATAGTGCGGTGCGGCGCGCATGTTAATGCTATCTAATGTAGCTGGGGTCACATGCTGAACGATCTAATTATATTTGTGTAAGGGGGTAAAAAGTAATGGTCAGTTTAAAACTCAGATTTTTATTAAACATATTAGAAAAACGTATTAATTTTTTAATACGCTTATATAAGTTAAGTATGTATCTATCAATGTATTAATCTATGTAACGGAATCTTTCTAAGTGATTTTAATACATTTGCAGTAGTCGGATTGATCTGAAATTTTGCACATAATATATCAAGGACCGATAACAATGCAATAATTTGAAAAAAATATTCAGGATTTTTAAGCGCGTTTTTTAGTTTTTGAACTAAGTAGATTATTACTAACACAAGTGTGTTAGCTTAACTTGGTAAGCATCTATCTATAAATTAATAGATTTAACAGAATTTCAGTGTTTGTTTAGTTTCAGTTAAGTTAAACACTGTAAAACATTAAATTATATGTAATAAAATACGATTTACCATTATTTCAGTAAGTAATTTATTTTGCAATTAACTTGCTTTGATTTTACTTAATAAATGAAATTATAGTGGAAAAAGTGTTAACCGCAAGCGGGACTTGAACCCGCGACCACAGAATACCGTTCCGTCGCTCTACCTACTTAGCGATTGCAGCAGTGCTAACAGTAACCAATTTCTCCACTACAATGTTACTCGAATAAGTCTACATCGCATTTTAGTAGATATTTCAGTAGATTAATCTGATAGGACTTAGTGTCTCACGGAACAATCTTTCTGCGTTTGTCCTAGCTGACTTTTACATCATTTTCTGATGATACAGGATAATGATGTTTGTATTCTCAATCCCTCACCATAAGGGCAATGGACGAGTTTTCGTCGAAATTATTTTATTTTTAGGAGAAAATAAAAATGTCCATAACATAGAATAAATAAAAAAAAATTTAAAGATCGAAGTTAAGCCATGAGGTGAAGCCACCAAAAATAAATATTATTACTTATTCAATAAACGCAATTCACACTTGCAAACTACTAAAAAAGTTACGAAGGCGAAAAAAAGGTTGGAATAATTAATGATTGAAAAAGATTTCTCGTGTAACGATCCGAGCGACCATTTTATCTGTCTAATCGTCGAGAATAGCTAATGAGGGAATGCGTAGCGTTTATTTTTATCGATGTTGGTCGACTGCATAGTGTCACATCACTAGTGATATCTTTTTAATAATTAAAGTATTCGTTACATGAAATTGTGATTCGCAGACGTAGTGTTGGGCTGTTTTATTTTCAGAAATAATAATAATAATAATAAAATAAATAAATATTCATGGACATTTCACGCAAGGTCCCAATCTAAGCTTATATGCTTGTGTTATAGATACCAGAATACGGATAGAATACATATACTACTTGTCTTTTGTAAATACATACTTATAATACATAGAAACACCTAGACACCTAAACATTTGTATGACAATTAGAAAAATCACACAAATGATTGTCCCGAGAGGGAATCGAACCCGCGACCTTTGTAAAAATGTATTGCCTAAAATATAAATAGGTATAACTTATGGATAGGTATTGTAAGATGTTTGTAAGAAAAGGTGCGAATTACTAAGAATCGTGAGCAATTTATTGTGTTAACAAGAGCGAGTGAAACTATGCTTATATGGAGTAGGGTAACCATGGTTGTCATAGTTTTAGTATAAATATGGCGCAATGGCTAAGGCATAAATAACTTACAGCCTTGTCTCTAGAATTGATTTTCGTTTACAATGTTTGATTTATGGTTTTCATAACGTAATTATAAATTTTTTATCCATCCATAATTTGTTGCTACTAAAGACAGAATAAACAAAATTTTTGTTCTTACTTGCAACAGTACGTGAATTACATATTCCTCTTAATACGTTCAGTGCGGCTAACGCTTATGCGCGTTTTTCTGATCTTCACCAAGTGCGGGCCGACGCGTATACGCGTCCATACAAAAAAAAATCTGTAGGCAAGCGGGGTGCGCCGCACCTGTGCGTTTATAGCGTGTATTCTGGGTGTCTATTGTTTCGAAGCGGTCGTAAAATGTGGAATTGTAAAGGAGACTACACACTAGTCAGGTTTCTGCTACGAATCTTGCAGGGGGGGGGGGGGGGGGACGGCGGCGGCGACGACAACAATAACCTAATTTAGTACAATAGATTATTGAAATAATTTTATTATGACTCGCTCTTTTAACTAAACTAATAGGTAGTTTTAGTCTATTTATAAATGGTGTCGATTACGAAGCGGGCGAAGTCGTAAATTAAAAAAAATTAAGAATAAAAGGGCTTTCGGGAGAATGTACCTTTACTATTACTGTTTTATTAAGGTATAACTTACTATTTTAACAAAACCGAACGAAGATATATTATGGCGTAAACATCACAAAATCTCTTACAAATAAACACTAGTGTGGAAGCACCTTTATCCATCCAACACCTTTATATGACCCGTAATTGTTATATGACAGTCATAAAACTCGAAAGTTACCGAACGCACATAAGCGTCGGCCGCACTGCGGGAAGGTAAAAGACAACGCGCTATAGCGTCCAGCCGCACTACGCGAGTTTTCTTTGAACGCATATAAGCGTTCTTAGCACTACGCGAAAAATTTTTTGAACGCACATACGCGTTTTCAACACTGGGCGAATGACTCTTTTATTAGCATTGGCTATAAATTCGCAAATTATTCAGCATTGAACGCGTTAACGCGTTCAATGCTGAATAATTTTAAAAAAATTTTTCGCGTAGTGCTAAGAACGCTTATATGCGTTCATAGAAAACTCGCGTAGTGCGGCTGGACGCTATAGCGCGTTGTCTTTTACCTTCCCGCAGTGCGGCCGACGCTTATGTGCGTTCGGTAACTTTCGAGTTTTATGACTGTCATATAACAATTACGGGTCATATAAAGGTGTTGGATGGATAAAGGTGCTTCCACACTAGTGTTTATTTGTAAGAGACTTTGTGAAGTTTACGCCATAATATATCTTCGTTCGGTTTTGTTAAAATAGTAAGTTATACCTTAATAAAACAGTAATAGTAAAGGTACCTTCTCCCGAAAGCCCTTTTATTCTTAATTTTTTTTAATTTACGACTCTTCGCCCGCCTCGTAATAGACACCATTTATAAATAGACTAAAACTACCTATTACTTTAGTTAAAAGAGCGAGTCATAATAAAATTATTTCAATAATCTATTGTACTAAATTAGGTTATTATTATTATTATTAGGACGGGCCTCGTGGTCTAGTGGTTCATATAACGGACTGCCGTTCACGAGGTCTCGTGTTCGATTCCCGGTCAGGACAATCATTTGTGTGATGTTTTTAATTGTCATACAAATGTTTGTACTGCGTCTGGGTGTTTACTATGTATTATAAGTATGTATTTACAAAAGAAAAGTAGTTTATGTATTATATCCGTATTCTGGTACCCATAACACAAGCATATAAGCTTAGCTTGGGACCAGAAGACGTTGTGTGAAAGGTCCATGAATATTTATTTATTTATTTATTGTTGTCGTCGCCGCCGCCGTCCCCCCCCTGCAATATTCGTAGCAGAAACCTGACTAGTGTGTAGTCTCCTTTACAATTCCACATTTTACGACCACTTTGAAACAATAGACACCCAGAATACACGGTATAAACACACAGGTGCGGCGCACCCTGCTTGCCTACAATTTTTTTTTTGTATGGACGCGTATACGCGTCGGCCCGCACTTGGTGAAGATCAGAAAAACGCGCATAAGCGTTAGCCGCACTGAACGTATTAAATCTTTTTTTTTCTCTCACAAACATTTACATACAAAATATAAAGTAACAATTGCCAGAGATTCTTTTTGTGAGAGACTGGTATCTGTTGTAGGTAGACCTGTGTTACAGATTATCAGGCTCTCACCCCTTATATTTCATTGTACATACTTCTATTTTTTTTTAAATAATTATTATATATATAAATCTCCTGTCAGGATGTTTGTCCGCGGTGGATTCCTAAACTACTTAACCGATTTTAAATTAAATTGGCACACTGGTGCAACTTGAGAGATAGGATAGCTTAGATCTTTAATTATGGTCGCAATTTTATTTTATTGCAAATTATTTGTCTACCCCTGTCATTTGTATGGCAAAACAACGTTTGCCGGGTCAGCTAGTTTTATATATAATTATCTTTTAAAAAATAAGCTTCACTTTCAAATACTCTACTACGTAGTGATCTAAAAAAACAATTAACGAAAGCGGTTCAACTGTTCTCGAGATTTGCGCTTAGCTATACGTTCAGCGATTAATTTTACATAAAAGATTAAATTTGTGTATATCCTGCAGTTAAAATCATACATGGTTAACCTATCCACGTATAATATTTATATGGCAGTGCTAAAATCGCTGGCCGCTGGAACATTTCCGATATTTCTTTGTTTAGGCATCATAAAGTGAACAGTGGTCGAGATACAGTTTGTGATTGGAAGGTCAATAATAATAGCTGTTACACATAACTTGTATTTCTAGACTAAAATTAAAAGAAAATTAAAAAAATAGTTTTTTTTCCTCCTCCTTTTTTGCCGGGCCATGATGGTGCCTTGAGCTTTACCATGACCCGGCGAGAGGTGGCCCCACTAGCCGGGACGGCTAAGTACAAGTTAGACTGCATACGAAAGATTCTATATAATTTAATAACCGACTTAAAAAAACGAGGTGGTTCTCAATTCACCTGTATGGTTAAAAAAAAATATGTTTTTACCTCATAACTGGGCGAAGCGATTTTAATGATTATTTTTTTATTTGAAAGCCGGTGGTTGCCGTTTGGTCCCATTGGCACCAGGTCAGGATCTGGTGGTTATCTCCTGAGAAATCGAGGAATACCCTCAAATTTACAAAGACTAACAAAGTTTCATATTACGTATAAGCCTGTATTAGAAACAGATATAGATATTTATACATACTAAATAATACATAGAATATATTTATACATACACCAAAAGGGGCAAGCACGTAGCACTTACAACCGTCGGGCATGTATGACCAGATGTATGAGTGTGGATGAAGCCAAGGAAGTATGTTTGGATCGTAGCAGATGGCGCTCTATAGTCTCTGCCTACCCCCATGGGAAAAAGGCGTGATTTTATGATGATGATGATGATGATATAGAAATTTATATAAATAAATGTTCATAGATAATTTACACAATGTCCTCTGGTAAGCTAAGCTAGGCTTAAATATCATGGGTACTAGAATGCGGTATAATACCTATATACCTACTACTTTTCTTTTGTGTACATATTTATAAGAAAACACCCAGACGTAGTACAAGCATTTGTATAACTACTTTTGACGGGGCTTATGGTCTAGTGGTTCATGTAACGGACTGCCGTTCACGAGGTCGCGGGTTCGATTTCCGCTCGGGACAAACATTTGTGTGATGTTTATATGTGACATACAAATGTCTGTTCTGCGTCTGGGTATGTATTGGCTATGTATTATAAGTATGTATTTATAAAAGAAAAGTAGTATATGTAGTATATCCGTATTCTGGTACCCATAACACAAGCATATAAGCTTAGCTTGGGACCAGAGGACGTTGTGTGGAATGTAAAAAAAAAAGCTATAAATATCACACAAATGACTGTCGAACCCCGTGACCTCGTGAACGGCAGGCCTTGACATGAACCACTCGACCACGAGGCCCATCTCGTCTCGTCCGATAGATACATATTTCACGCACACATATTTATGTGTCTTCAAGCCGTATGAGTGATGTAGCCATAGATACTCTATCTGAGAAATCTGTGGTTATAAAATGTTCTTAACATAACATAGTAAGTTTGTATTCATATTCCATATTTAGAAACGATGTTTGTTCTCTCGTCCGAGTATATTTAATACGGTGAGGTGAAACTCGAGCAAATAGTCAAGGAACTGTTGTTTGCAATTGACCAACATTACTGAACTTCATCTGTATGGAGTACTAGATAATGCCTGCGGTTTCATCCGTGTATATATTTATTGACCCATTATACACCAAACCATATCATACTATACAATAATCTACTCCGTTTAGAAACTAAAATATTCGCTTGAAAATCCTGAATGTTTTTTAAAATTATTGTTTTGTCATCGGACCTTCTCGGTCGGTCAATCCGTCTACTGCAAGTGGGTTAGAATCACTTTCAAAGATTCTGTTACATAAATAAATACATTAATATATACTAAAAGAACTTGAACCACTCTACCTAATAAAAAAACTGTTCAAAATCCGTTGCGTAGATTTCTAGATTTAATCTCACATACTCGTACATATCAAAATAACGACATTGTTTTATGTATAAAAAAATAAGATTTTGAATCGGTAATTTAATTTGTAGTAGTGTTAATGTCCATGTGATGGCGGATTAAGAATACGAGTATCACCATGCCTTTCCATTCCAGGATGCTTTAAAAGCCAGCTAAGGGTTATTGTACACAGATAACATCTGTGAGAGATGGAAACTCGAAAATAAACCCTGTGCCAACACGCCTGGTCAGCGCGGCACAGTAGACCATAATCACACCCAAAGTGGGTCTGTGCCCAATATTGGGACATTAATGGGCTGGAGATAAAGAGAGAGGAGTTTAAAATCTTTGCTGGTTAATTATTTTGCGAAACAAAATAGAGAAATAAAAAAAAAACAATAAAAATACACAGACTTTGGAATTGTACGTTTTTACCTGTGGTTTTTACTTTCATAATTCATCATTCTGTAAAGTACCTCCACTTTACAGAATTATGAAATTTCTATTATACCTTTCCACGGATGAAATAGGGCTAAAAAGGTCTTTGAATTATAATAAAATACTATAATTTATTTTTATGATACATGATACTTAATTGGGATTGTTCATAATTTTTGACCGGCTGTTTTTATTATATTTTTTGAAAATATCGACTATTTTAAGCAACTAATTTCAATATTATTGAAATATTAACTATATAGATATTCTTTTAAATGATGTGACGTCATCGTTGTACGCAATCTGTGTATTGCCATTTCCTGATAGACTTAAGACAGATTGCAATACATCTTATCAAAGTCGCAAAGTTGATATGATAGACCAATTTCAACTCCACCACAGAGTAGTATATCCTTAAGAACGCCTTAATATTTTAAGGCCTTCATTTCAGCAGGGCAAATAGAGATCATTTGCTTTTATGGAAAAATAATCGTTAATATAGCAAATTTTCCGAAAAAAACTAATTAATCATGCTCAGAAACTCTATTCCCCGAAATGGTTTTCGAATTAAGAGTTTAAAAAAAATATGAACAATGCCAATTGTTGCCAAATGAATTATTGGTACTATTTACGATATACCAGAGCTAATAATACGATATAAGCTAAGTAGGTACGTATATTTCATAATAATCGTCAACACAAAACAGCGTAAAGTAACACTTTTAGCCGGTGCCACACATTACGAAAAAAAAAAAAACAACATGACGAATAAAACCTTCAAAAGTAAACAACACTAACCTTTACACTGCGTTTAAAAAAGTAGCGTTGTGAAAAAAAAAATGGATATTCTTACAATCTATGGTTCGAAGAATGTCGCAGTGTGCCGCGAAGTGCCTCGAAGTTCTGACTACAAAATGAATAAACGTTTTTGTAAGAGTTGCAATCACTGTATGCTACTGTTTTATGTTATGCTTCGATATTTTGAATGTTCCATTTTTGAATTATTGTTAATGAAATGAAATGAAATGAAATGATTTATTTGCACAAAACATGAGTACATGAAGATGTCAGACATAAAAATCATAAATCCTTCACATTTTACCTATATAAAGCACGCAAAAACAGTTTTGATCTTAGACTGATAAAAAGCTAAGTTCATAATATTGATTCAAATATATTATTTATGTCAAATTAAACATTACTATTTACGAAGATGTCAAGACATTTTTAAAAAATACAAAATTTTACATGATTTCAAACTTAGTTATGTACTCGTTAATAAAAAAACTAGAAATGTCAAATTAATTAAAATAAAAATGTCAATACAATAATTTTGAAGTCAAACTAAAACAGATACAAATAACAAACAAGTCGTTTTAAAAAATACCACAAGTCAAAACTATTACAATTTCTAAACATCTTTGTCATTTAGAAAGTCTTTAAAAGTATAATAACATTTAGTGGCTAGTAAATTCTTTAGACGAGTCTTAAACTGTTTTAAATTCAGCTCTTTGATAGTTTGTGGTACATGATTATAAATTATAGGAGCCATGCAGAATATACTCTTATTCATTAGAGCAGTGTGACATTTTCTTAAACACAGCCTATTATTGTCTCTTTTGCTTCTATTATTGCATGTAAAGTCAGATATTTTAGGAAATAGATATGTGTTAGTTTTTACAAAAGCGGCAGCCTCAAAAATATAGAGGGATGGTAGTGTAAGAATACTGTGCTTTATGAAATAAGGTCTACAGCTATCAGTAGGTTTTAACCCGAACATTGCTCTAATACACCGCTTCTGTTGTTTAAATATTAAATTTCTGTTAGTCGAATTCCCCCAGAAAATAACACCATATCTTAATAGCGAACCTACCATGCCATAGTAGGCCGTAAGCAAAGCATCCGTACCTACTTATGACTGGTGCAAGCTTAAACAGCGCATAAGAGGATTTACTTATTTTTTTGGCTAGTTCTTCTGTGTGTGCCTTCCAATCTAGCTTTTGATCAATGATTACTCCCAAAAATTTTGAGGTAGTTACTTGTTTAAGAACAGATTCACCTAATTTAAAATTTGAGGAGTTATTATATCGTTGACTAAACATCATTATTGACGTCTTTTCGACGTTAATTCGTAGATTATAGTTCTGTAACCAATTCACAATATTTTCAACTGTATCAGTAATGTCCTTCTCGTAACCATGTTTGTTTTTACAGTCAATTGTAACCGTGCTATCATCGGCAAATTTTTAATTTAATTTAAGTTGTGAGTTGTATTCGGTAGTAACATTTTTTTAATTAGTATAATTCTGCATATTTACTGAGTATTACGGGCTATATATGTACGTATATATTATTATTTCTTTGTCTCCCGTATCTAATTTTCCCCGTTCTTGCAACTTTTTATATTGATACTTCACTCCTATTTGGAAAATTCACACAATATCTTTATAAATTGTAGGCTATATGTTTATTCTGATGTATGAGCTACATTATTGTAAAGTTTCATTAAAATCAATTCAGTAGTTTTAACAGAAACAAACATCCATACTCACATTTTTTTCCCTCCCAAAGTGGAGGAGGCCCGTGCCCAACAGTGGGACGTTATAGGCTGGAGAGAGAAATTACGCGTATGACATCACGGTCTTTAGCTTGTTAGTATAATAAATAACTATATTTACAGTACACACAATTTGTCAAATGTCCGAAATAGAATCAAACCTATGAACTAATACACTCGCTCTCTCCAGTCCATTTATGTTCCACTGTCGGGCTCGGGCAACCACTACTTTAAGAGGGATTATGGTCTACTGTGCCGCGCTGACCAGGCGTGTTGGCACGTGGTTTATTTTCAAGTCTTCCGTCTCTCACAGAGGATGTTACCTGTGTGCAATTTCCCTTAGCTTACTTATACAGCACCCTTGGGAGGAGATGGGGTGGTGACACTTGAAATTCTTAATCCAAATAAGAATAACTAATGCATAACGTGTACAAAATTTACTAAGAATCGCAAATCATAACTGCTACTAAACGAGCGAAGTATTTTTCCACAATGCATCCATTCAATATCCATTCCGCTTTTTCAATGAACTCATTCAAGGACCTATCGACATGAAACCGATAACTACAATGAACATAAAGATAATAACGATAGCGATAAACCGGCAATTTTCACGGATTACAAATGAATACTTTTTGTTGAACATACGGAGCACAAAAATGTCGAACATTGTAGACTTCATGGTCATACTTTAGAACTGGACACGAGGATAATAGCTGCTGCAATACAGTATATCTATTACTAGCGTGGGGGCTAGGGAAATCTATAACGCTGTGATACTATATGATGCAAATAAATGTATTTTGACAATTTATTATAGCCTAACCAATACTAATAATAAAGGGTACTCTTTAAAAAAAAAATTGAACAAATAGCATCCTATACTGCACGGTTTCAAGAAAACTTCATCTCACGAACAGTCAGATTGTGGAATAATCTAGATACCATGACTTTTCCAAAGGACTACACTCTGGGGATCTTCAAAAATACGTACTATAGTAGGGGAGCCGAAGAGGGGATTTCGGGATTTACTAAAGCGCGTCAGATTAATATACAGGAGGATACCTTGTACCCGGTTAAGTACCTCCACAAAATATGAGACCCATATATAAGGCCGCCCGTGATGGATACAGGATCAGATTAGTAAAAAAAAATTGACCATCAGAAATTCTCGAGCGCGTCAGATTAAGGTAGGGTGAGTTAATTACATCCTAAAAAGTGTATATTCCACTAATCTGACAATTTGAGAGTGACGTAAAAAAAGGGGAGGGCAACAAAGTTGTAAAAAAAAAACGTCATCTCGACATTCTCGAGCGTAGCTAATTTTTTTTTATTTTGAAGGTAATAATTCAAGAATAATGAAAAATATATAATCTGACAATTTCTGCAAGCCGAAATAACAAAAATTCGTCGATAAAGTTAAATGCGTGCAGCTGCGTGATGCCTACATTTGGGTTTATTTGAGTTGGACTTCTAAATGTTTAATTAGGACTGTTTATGAGATATTAAGCCATCAAAATATATCGTAAAAAAAGTTGCAAAGTTACACTGTCGGCTTTTAAATTGTTAGATTTACCAGCTGCTCTGTGTCTAGCCAACCGGAGTCGCCGATAAGATATAACAATAGATTTCAAGGACAATAGAGTCGTAAAATCTCATCTCCATTGAATCATAGCTAGACAAGAAGCACAATTAAAAAGCTCTTAGGAATATTTATGAGTATGTTGTAAAGATAAATCATACAAATTTTTAGACAAGTATAAAATATTATTTCTATTACAGCGTGATCATTTATAATTTACAACAATTAAAAAGAAAGTAAATATTATGATCTAAGATAATTTGTATCACAGAATAGTTTTATCACATAATGGACAATAATTTGAAAGTGTAAATACTTTCGTTAATGTTTTCGTTCTTCAAACTATTTACTTTTGAGGTGTAAGTATTTGGTACACAAGGAAACGTTGAAGTTACTAACTTTCTTTTAGTATTGAATATAGTCGCTTCAATTTTATTTTTCTCAAATCACGCTGTAATAGAAATAATAAATAAATAAAATAAATAATAAATATTCACGGACATTTCACACAACGTCCTCTGGTCCCAAGCTAAACTTATATGCTTGTGTTATGGGTACCAGAATACGGATATAATACATAAACTACTTTTCTTTTGTAAACACATACTTATAATACATAGTAAACACCAAGACGCAGTACAAACATTTGTATGACAATTAGAAAAATCGCACAAATGGTTGTCCTGAGCGGGAATCGAACCCGCGACCTCTTGATCGGCAGTCCGTTACATAAACCACTCAACCACGAAGCTCGTCATTTAATAATAATAATATTTTATACTTGTCTAAAAATTTGTATGATTTATCTTTACAACATACTCATAAATATTCCTAAGAGCTTTTTAATTGTGCTTCTTGTCTAGCTATGATTCAATGGAGATGAGATTTTACGACTCTATTGTCCTTAAAATCTATTGTTATCTCTTATCGGCGACTCCGGTTGGCTAGACACAGAGCAGCTGGTAAATCTAACAATATAAAAGCCGACAGTATAACTTTGCAACTTTTTTTACGATATATTTTGATGGCTTAATATCTCATAAACAGTCCTAATTAAACATTTAGAAGTCCAACTCATCTTTTTGAAATTTAACTTTTTCTAGTGTCGGCTCCTGCACTATAGTGTGGAGGACTGGGAATAAACGGCACCTTTCCCTCCTCACCCTTTTTATTCCCATTCGTCCACACTATTCCCATACCTCCACACTGTGGACGACGGGGTGTGGAGGACTGGGAATGACCCGCTGAGTTCAAAATATAGTTCAAAGTACAATTTTAAGCGCCCAGGAATGGAATTAGCGGGAAGTTGCAGGGATGGCCTTTAAGGTGAACCGCTTTTCGAATTTTTTTTTGTCAGATTAGGCGAATCCCTCTAGATAATCGTCAGATTATGAGACAGTACGTTTAGAACATAAAGATGAACCATATATATCTTAATCTGACGCGCTTGAGTATTTCAAAATGGCGAATTTTTTTTGCACATTATGAAACTGGCCGTGAGTTTGCGTCCCATTGAAATCGTCAGATTAGTGAATGAGAGCTTTTTTTTTGTGCACTTAACACTCCCTTAGAAAATCTGACGCGCTCGACAATTTTTTTTTTTTTTCATTTTCAACCCTTAAATACAACCACCCGCATCATGCAAACGATCAGATTAACATACGTACATTATTAAAAATACGTAGGGCATTGATGCTATCAATATCTGACGCGCTCGAGGATGTCCATGCAACAGTTTTTTTTTACATATTTAAAAATCTATAGCCGCTTTCCCCACCGATAAAAGTGAAAAATCACATAACATTTTTTTCTTCTTATCATCTAAGCTTTGCAACTCAATAGGTCTCTATGACGCTCGAGTAAATCCCCATTTAGCATCGTGGGCTCCCCTACCATAAGCTTCCTAAAGTTTCGGCGACAACGCGAGTGTCACTCCTGGTGAAGCAAACATCAATAGGCTACGAGAACTGCTTACAATCAGACAGCGCATATACTTATTTGTGACCTAAGTAACATAAAAAAATCCTATAGAATAAAAACGTTAAATTCAGAAACGGCCCAGATGCAGATGGCGAATTTGCTGGACAATACCTGTATAGTTTATCAGTTTCTCTCCCATTTTGCTCTAACACTAAGGTGGACTGTGCGTAGGGTTTCTAATTTCATTGGTGTGCGAACCTTTCCAGGCGAGGCAGAGTTCTATCTATCTAATGATAATAAAATTATTGTTTTTATTAGCTTCCTTGTAGTTTTTATATATTTTGTCATACAGTCTAACTTGCGCTGAACTGCAATAGACAATTCAAAATCAAAATAAAGTAATTCCGCACAGGCGTTCTTGAATTTTAACGAGAATAACACTTTGCCCATCTTGGGAATCGAAGCCTTTGTGTTACTTCTAATGCACTAATAAGCAATGCCATAACGAATTAAATACATTTTCGAATAAGTAAATAACTAATACAGGAAAGTTTTGAACGCCAACCAAATAATGAAATAGAGTCTCCTTTACTCGTAGCCAACATAACAGAAAGCTGTCATTCCCCAGAGGCCGTGTGTAGCGCGTGTTAACTAAATATTAGTGAACACACGACACAAATTAAGACTAATGTCTAATGTAAAGCATAGTTTAACTTTAAACTAAGTGCTTGGGCAAAGTGACAGTTGCTGATTACTGCAGCCGATGTATAACTGTTAATAATGTTAAACCTACTTGAATTCATTTTATAAAGCTATCTAAGAAGTATATTTTATTACGGTTAAGTATTAAAAGGTGATTATGGTATAATCCCTTTTAAAGTATGGGAGGCCCGTGCCCAACAGTGAGACGTAAATGGGCTGGAGAGAGAGAGAGAGAAGTATTAAAACGTAGAACGAGGTTCATGTTATTGAGACTTCGCTGTCCATCCGTGCATCTGTATCTCATCAGGGTATTTCTCTGGAACGGAGATAGTCAGATAGCTGAATATTACATACTCATCATCATTCTCCTGCAACCCTTCGCGGGCCAGTCTAACTCTTACTTGACCGGTTTTTCACTAATAAATCTATTTATAACACAAGCATATAAAGCTTAGCTTGGGACCAGAGGACGTTGTGTGAAATGTCCATGAATATTTATTTTATTTTATTTTTTTATTTTATTTACTATAAGCTCACCCTGGCTACATACTTTATTGATTGGAGATACTGTTTATTCAGACCGATATATATATGTCGGAGAATAGACCAGAGGCCTGAACAGGAATCCGAGCACATAGCGTAAGAACTGTCTTACCGATATTCACACCTCAGTCTATCATACTCTTGCACACTTATAAGGATAACTGGCCTCCACATCAACCCCTTATAGCCAGTGCCCAAGCCTCGCAACGAAGAATCATCACTACGTTCACACAATGAGGAATACATGTACGCGCAAACACGTACATGTCGACTTTACACAATACACGTACACACGCGCACACAGATACACGCCGCGCCGACGCCTATAACGACCAGCTCAATGCCGATACGTCGGAGATTGAGCAGCGCGACGACTCGTACAATACCAACTTCTACACACACACTAATACGCCGTGATGTATACAGCACGAATTCTCGAATAATACTGAACCTCAGCCACGTTCGCCTATCGTATTTAAAGCAACTTGCGAGTGGGGGTAGTGGGGGAGTTGCGACATAATACAATCTTAACATTACGGCCATGATAAGAGTTATGTAATCTTCAATATCTTTAGGGCATATTCTTAGTTAATATCTCGACATTAATCAGATACTAATCTAAATGAGATTTAACTAACTAATTGGGCATAAGTAAATCAAGAACTAATTTCGTATACCTACAAATTCGTTATAAACACTTTAATATTCTTTTAAAACCCATGTCCTTCACGCCTAGCCGACACGGCCATCCTGACCAGCGACCGTCCTCGGGCGATAATAAACTTGGGTTTGATTGGAATATACAAAACTATTCATACAACCGCTCGTCCATCCTGCATCTGTCCGCGTCACTTTCGCATAGAATAATCTACTTAGTTCAAAAACCTAAAAACACGCTTGAAAATCCGGATACCATTCCAAATGACTGCACCGCCATCGATACCCAAAACGTGTGCAAACCTTCAGATCAATTCGACATTAACAGACACTTACCGAACCAATATAAGTGCGTTAAAAAGAAGCGGCCCGACCCGGAGTGCCGAGCCGCTATTCTAGCTACAAAATAATTCTATGCCTCCCACCCACAAAAAAGCTGAAAGCCCGTGCCATCAGAGACACAAGTCTGCGCCGTCACAATGCTGTCACAATCTTAGCAAACAACCAAGACATTCCCATCTGATTCTTTAAACAAAGCGATTCTATGTGAAACTATCCGACTGTATATGAAAGGCATACCGGAGAAACAACAATCCTGGTGAGTCCACTCATACACAACAAAATTATTACGTGCATAACCAAACACACAAGTGTGCTCACAGTGACACTGCAACGAGCCACTCCAGCGACTCTGAATGAAATACACCGACAGACACACACCGAACATATAAAAGAGTGTTAAAAATAATTAAAAGGACAATTCAATAAGGCACACTTCCTCAATTTAGTTAGTGACCTTTTCACAAGTGGTTTAACAAGTGTTTAGCATGTTGCTTACTATAGTACTAAGTAACTAATAACAATAGACAATTTCTAAATAACCACAGCCATGTATTAGGTTGTGGCCTTTTAGTCATACTTCACTACTTTATCATTATGCCACCTCGCCAACTAACATTTCGGCCACCTAGCCGTTCCGTTTTTGACACCTCGCATCCACATTTTGGGCCACTATGCCACTCCACTCCCTATTTCGGGCCACCTCACTCCCTCCTGCCTGGGCCACCTCGCCCTCCTGCCTGGGCCACCTCGCCTTCCTGCCTGGGCCACCTCGCCTTTCTGCCTGGGCCACCTCGCCCTCCTGCCTGGGCTACCTCGCCTTCCTGCCTGGGCCCCCTCGCCCTGCTGCCTGGGCCAGCTCGCCCTCCTGCCTGGGCCAGCTCGCCCTCCTGCCTGGGCCAGCTCGCCCTCCTGCCTGGGCCACCTCGCCCTCCTTCAGACCGCAACATCCCTTCATAACTCCATCTCCCAATCTATCGACGGGCTTCGTCGTCCGGTAGCTCATACAACGGAACGCCACCCGCGAGGTCGCGGGTTCGATTCCTGCCTCGGACGATCATTTGTGTGATCTTTACAAATGTCATACAAACGCTTGTCCCGCGTCCGGGCCTCTACCGTGTATCACGAGTGTATATTTACAAAAGAAAAGCAACTTACGCACTCCATCCGTATTCTGGCACCCACAACACAAGCACAATAAGCTCAGCCTGGGACCAGAGGACGCTGCGTGAAACGTCCATGGTTATCCATTTATTTATCCCTCAAAGCCACACCACACACGCACCTCTCAAAGATTTAAAGTATTCGTCAAACAAAATTATTGGGTATCATAAAATTATCGTCAGGTCATCGCGTAATACCACAGTCGCATCCACTGTTAAAGACGCCATTGACCACCAACCATAAGCACTATTTAAGTAGGCCTTGTACAAGTAAAATTCTTTAAGGCGTCGCGTCGGTGACCTCCGCTGTACCACCTTTATGATGAAATAAACAGAAATAAATAGTACCTACTCTTTACTTTACTTGTGATGTAATTTTTAACAAAAAGAAATTGACTTCACATAGCCCGATTTCTTTAACACAGACACACCTTTGAAATATCTTTCCTCAAAAAATGTATCACCAATATCGATTCACAAACGACGAAAAAGCATAAACACGGTTGAATCGAGAAACCTTCCTCTTTAATTACTGTTGAAAGTTAATATGTAGAAGATAAATGTCCAAGAGATCTTTCAACCTTACCTTCGTGTAACTCAAATGGGTGTTAAGCCTACACACACATGGCTGCTTTGGATATTGCTTTCAACATCAAGTTTAAAGGCGCATAGTATTATAGTTATCCAAAAAAAACCTCTCTAAAATCTAAAGCGGTTCCAGGTAGCTATAGTCTAGTAAAAGCACCACGCAGCAAACTCCGCGGTCATACGATTATCTGGTGTTAAACCGTATATCCGTCACTGTAGTCTATATTCAATTTGTTTAAAGCTAACACTTGGTACCATACATTACATATGTCTTCATGAACTTACCTGACCTTTAAGTAGATTACAAGAGTCAAAAACAAATTTGACAAACGACAACAATACTAAAGTTTCAAACTGAAAGTTCTAAAATTGTAAACGCTCTGTTGTACTCATCACTCAGTTTAAGTACTCATATCACCTACATTTAACTAGTAACAGGTATAAGCCCTATATCTTTAGATAACGTGATCTAAATTTATCCTCACTAACTCTCTGGTCACGTCAATGTTAATTAGGGTGTCAGTATAATATTTACGAAAGCACGAAATAAATTAATCGATTCGAATTAACTTACTTCACCAAGGTTGGTGTTATACCTACCACAAAGCACTTTTCACACTAACTTCAAAATTTTAAAACTCTTTTTCACTTACCAGTAGGTATTTTGCGTACAATATCACTTTAAACTTAATTGTAAACTTTCAATGATTTATCTCGGCACGAGTAACTACATTAAATAAAACGATAGAATAAGCAAACAAAATATCTCACGACAGACACAGCCTCTATGTCCTTTACTAAGTATGTCACATTACTGTTTACAACATTATTTTAAATCATAATAAACCAGTTTAAATTTAGTGTTAAAATAAGTCATTTTTGTCCCGCTCTTTCTACTAAGAGTACATGTATGATATGTTGAACACACACACGCATATTACAAAACAATCGTAATTATTATGTGGTTTTAAAGGTCCCACAATTGGAGTAACTTTGTATTTTCATAACACTGACGGTACTTACAGAAGTATTTTATAAAACACCATGACGGTAGGAAACTAATACATCACCCTTAAATACGTAACGCAGAGGAATTATCTCATACAGCCAAACTAAATTGATAACGTTTTATCAAAAATAGTTTCATATCAATTTGTTATTTTTTTTTTTTTATTTTTTATTTTTTTTTTTTTTTTTTCTTGACTAGGCATCCTTTTGGGACACTTCAGGAAAAAAACGTGATTATCCGTTTTATAAAGAATAAAATAATTCTCAAGATGCTTTCTCGTTTTAGATTACGCCCACACAATTACTAGATTTTCTAACGAATGTTAAATCCTTTTCAAATATTTCTATACTGGCAACACCTTTCACATATCAAAGGCGGTAGAACAAACCAAGTACCTACCTACGTTAAGTTTGCCTGGCAGTATTTACATAAAAGAACTGACTGAATAACTACTCGGTTATTGGTATGCACCGATCCGACTGAAAGTATGTGGCGCCATTACTAAACTTATTCTGCTCTTTATGAAAATATTACTCTGATCACAGGTGTATGAACTGCAGTGATCTATGAATCGTTCAGTGACAAACATTAAACGAGTGAACTCTATAGGTTACCTATTTCCTTGCACATATCAAATATCACATACTGAATTTTAATCAGGCAGTTACCTACTTCTGCTTTTATAATACGATTGCTATCACGTAATGTTTCCCCAAAGTATATCTAGTGCGCATCGAAATATTATATCTTCAGTATTCAACAATATCTGTTCATAACGTATATCAAAATATCTCTGTTAATAATTTCTCACTGTACCTAAGCATTAAATTTATAGACTAGGCATATCGTAACATTTCAGATAGCTTTAAGTTTCTTTCTTTTTAACATCTCTATTTATAAATAACTTCGACATTTTACTTGAAACAAACATTGCATGTAAATTAGATAGCTAATAACGCCCAAATATTCTTTGCGGTTTGTGCTACCCACTTTCGTTTACTTTTAAACATTTTACTCACTTATAGTAAAAAAATATTGCTTACCGAATACGACGTTCAGTACTCACGTGCCTGCTGCTTCGGACACTAAATTCCTTGCCACTATCACCATTTCTTACGCACTATTTTACTACCAATCCTCGATAGGACCGTGGATAAAAAGTCATGATTACTTATTTTCGCACACTGTTCACTGTTAACCTATATTTTTACGAATACACTCCCAAACCCTCGCGATCACTATGTGGGCTACGTGTAGTTCTTATCCCACTTCTGATGTCGGAGAATAGACCAGAGGCCTGAACAGGAATCCGAGCACATAGCGTAAGAACTGTCTTACCGATATTCACACCTCAGTCTATCATACTCTTGCACACTTATAAGGATAACTGGCCTCCACATCAACCCCTTATAGCCAGTGCCCAAGCCTCGCAACGAAGAATCATCACTACGTTCACACAATGAGGAATACATGTACGCGCAAACACGTACATGTCGACTTTACACAATACACGTACACACGCGCACACAGATACACGCCGCGCCGACGCCTATAACGACCAGCTCAATGCCGATACGTCGGAGATTGAGCAGCGCGACGACTCGTACAATACCAACTTCTACACACACACTAATACGCCGTGATGTATACAGCACGAATTCTCGAATAATACTGAACCTCAGCCACGTTCGCCTATCGTATTTAAAGCAACTTGCGAGTGGGGGTAGTGGGGGAGTTGCGACATAATACAATCTTAACATTACGGCCATGATAAGAGTTATGTAATCTTCAATATCTTTAGGGCATATTCTTAGTTAATATCTCGACATTAATCAGATACTAATCTAAATGAGATTTAACTAACTAATTGGGCATAAGTAAATCAAGAACTAATTTCGTATACCTACAAATTCGTTATAAACACTTTAATATTCTTTTAAAACCCATGTCCTTCACGCCTAGCCGACATATATATATATCAGAGAATATCTCCACCGTCATAACTATTAGATAAAAAGTCCGATCAGAATAATTTTAAGTGAAATTTACACGCATGTAATCAATATTAAATAATAAGTCTTTATACATATTATACTAAACACGACTATTTTATACTACCGATGATTTAAGGTTGATGATAATAAAAAGTGTCCATGTGGCGACTGATTAAGAATACAAGTGTCACTACTCCTTTCCCTTCTCAAGATGCTGTAAAAGCCAGCTAAGAGACATTTTACACAGAAAATCTTCTGTGAGAGACGGAAAACACGAAAATAAACCCTGCACCAACACGTCTGGTCAGCGTGGCATAGCAATTAATCCCTCCCATAGCGGAGAAAGTCCATGCCCAACAGTGGGCCTTTACTGGGCTGGAGAGAGAATATAAAACCCATACTAAATAATTTGTGAAAACAAATGTCTGTACAAAATAATCGGCAAATGCTTAGTGATAAATAAAATATGAATGAAAATTCAATTACATTCATGTAGCAAAAGGAAACTAAAATAAATAT
Organism: Orgyia antiqua; assembly: GCA_916999025.1. Classification (NCBI taxonomy): domain Eukaryota; kingdom Metazoa; phylum Arthropoda; class Insecta; order Lepidoptera; family Erebidae; genus Orgyia; species Orgyia antiqua. The sequence goes on from OU779874.1 coordinate 2,432,291, forward strand.
ATATAATGGGCGCAATCTACTGGCTATAAAAGTAACACGGCTACCGGGCGTACAACAGTGCTAATAAAACATAATAAAACTAAGTTTAAACCTCATAAAACTTCACTATATGAACAATTTTATAGTTTTTACTAAGGCCTTTGACTATGTCGACCACCCATTTGAGTTTGGAGGGACCTCGTGGTTCAGTGGTGTGTGTTTTGGACTGCCGTTCACGAGATCGTGTGTTCCGTTTAAGCACAAAGTATTTTATATAAATAAATAAAACGTTTATTCCTCCTTACAATATATGGTACAATTGTTACTTACAGCTATATGACACTATGTTCTTAGTACTTACATGACTAACAATAATGTAAGGAACTGGTGTCTGAAGTGGGCGTGAGCCTGTAGTACAGATCACAAGACCCTCACCCGGAAATCATTGCAATCGTAAAGGTAGAAGACACACTAATCATAGTATGAATTCATCGACTCCACGATCACAGCTGGTAAAGAGTTCGGAGACATTAACGTGGGTAGTTTGAAAAAGACTATGTAAATTAAAATAAGATGCGCCGGTTAAATTGTGCCTATGTTTGCGCTTGTGTGCGTGTGTGTATGTCGGGTAATAGGTTAGCGTGCGGTATACTCCTATAAAAAAGATCACCGGAGTAGCTTTTCGGTATTGGAATAATCTATTTTTTTATTTATTTGTTTATAATTGTTTTGTAGATATTATAATGCGTCTGAGTGTCTTGCTCTCCCATATATAGTATCATAATATACATATTCCGGTACTCATAACACAGGCATAGAAATATGGCTTAATCTGAGGCCAAAGAACGATGTATGTTATGTAAGGGTTACGTGCCATAATTTTATTATATTCATCATCAAGCGTGAAATTTAAAATAAAATCCCCGTTTTTGCAACATTTTTCACTTATGCTTCGCTCCTATTGATTGCAGCGTGATGTTACATAGCCAATAATCTTCCTCAAAAAATTTACTATCCAACACTAAAAGAATTTTTTACATCGGACCCGTGGTTTCTGAGGTTAGCGCATTTAAACAAACAAACTCTTCATAAAATTGGTATATCACATCAACTGTGCAAATTTAAACTTTTTGATTATGAATTTACGTGACCTGGAAGAAATCACATTGCTTAGAAAGCGACGAAGCCGCCATTTTTTAATCTTTGGTTTAGTAATGTTTATAGTTTTTACTAAGGCTTTTGACCATATCGACCACCCGTTTGAAAGTTTTTAAAAAGAGAGCTGAAAACATAATGTTGAATGTGTTACGCGAGTTCTATTCAGGTAAAGGGATCCGTGAAATGTATCGCAGTAGTGCAAGTTTTGTATCGGACGTGTGAAGAGTCCCAAAAGTTGAATACTTGGTACCGATTTAGTTTAACATATGGATTAACAGTAACGTTCACCTATCTTTAATTGAAATTTTTTTTTACGGATTTGGACGAGTATTAAAAAAATAAAAAATTAGGCAAACGTTTTGAATACTTTTCAATCACTGGACACGCCCTGTAACAACTTACAGGGGACACCTAACGGCTCTATCACACCTGTGATCATGTTGACCAAATCCAGCTAATTTATCCACCCCTCAATTGGCATTGTTCATTTTTTTTTAAACTCTTAATTCGAAAACCATGTCGGGGAATATAGTTCCTGATCATGATCCATTAGCTTTTTTCGGAAAATTTGCTATATTAACGATTATTTTTCCAAAAAAGCAAATGCTCTCTATTTGCCCATGAAATGAAGGACTTCAAATATTAAGGCGTTCTTAAGGATATACTACTAAATGGTGAGTCAAAATTGGTCTATTATATCAACTCGGCAACTTTGAAAAGATGTATTGCAATCTGTCTTAAGTCTATCAGGAAAAGGCAATACACAGATTGCGTACAACGATGACGTCACAACATTTAAAAATCTTTATAAATTTTTTTAAAATTCTTTATGGTGAATATTTTAAAAATATTGAAATTAGTTGCTTAAAATAGTCTACATTTTGTAAAAAAAATATAAAAACAGAAGGTCAAAAATTATGAACAATCCCAATTGGTAAAGAGTACCTAGGTTTATTTACATAAATAATGAAATATTGCATGCAGTACTTACCATATGAGCTAAAGAGATGAAAATAAATCCTTTGACATTAAATAATAATAATTTAAATACAAATATACGCGTCTAAGTCCGTAAAAAGTGGTTTTATTTAAATAAATGGGTTGCGTAAGTTTTAGAGGTAATTGTTTAACATTAATTTAACGCAATAAAAACTTTTTTATATGCTATTCGAACATATCTCTAAGTAAGAATAAAAAATTTAAAATAACGTGTCATCATGTAATCAGATAGGTGAATCATGTTAGACGCTCTCTTAGACTAGATCTTTTTATAATATTTTTTGTATATTCAGCGGATGTTAGTAAAGTTATAACGGTTTAGGCACGATTCTGATATATTTGTGCCATCACCTGTTATAATATTATTTATTTTTGTTAAATAAATATCAATATCATCCTCCTGCCTTATACCATTATTGTGGGTCAGTGCAACATGCCTTTTTCTTCCATAGTGTAAAGTTCACCCAGGAGAACATCATATTTTATTTAACAATCTCATGAAGAAGGTCATCTTTTGTTCTTCAGATTCATAAATTTTGATAATGGTGACAATTCTATGTGCACAACTAAACTTAACTAAAAATGTGCTTAATTCAAAAACTAAAAAAACGGGCTTAAAATCCTGAATATTTTTATAAATTATTGCATTGTCATCGGTTCTTAATAAGCATGCAAAATTTCAGATCAATTCGACTACTGCAAGTAGGTGAAAATGACTTTCAAAGATTCTGTTACCTAGATGAATACATTGATAGATACCTACAAATACATAAGTGTATATATAAGTGTGTTATAAACTAAAACAGTTATGCCGTATTTTGATTAATAGGCTATTTCGTTGTGAACATTTTTATTTATAAAAATCATTAGTCTATAATTTACCGACTATCCAATAAAAAAGTTCTATTAACATTTCCGAATTGTGTTATGGCTCTATGAATTTTCATTATTTAGTTAACTTAAGTTAAGTTGTGCACGTAGAATTGAGAATGATATTCAAAGTATACCAGTATTATTTATCTGATGATAAGTTACTCCTTTTAATATAGACATCTGTCAGTCATCATCTGTATTGACTCCTCTATCTTTTACGTCCTTATTCACACAGTCCATTCATCTTTTCTTAGGTCTTGTTCTAGAGATTTTCCCTTCCATATTTACTCTTAGAATTCTCCTAACGATATTGCTTTCTTCCCGTTTGATTACACCACCATTAAAATAAATATATAAATTATTAAAATGAAATAAATATAGGTATATCGAACCCGCGACCTCGTGTACGGCAGTCCGTTACATGAATCACAAGTTCAAGAGGCCGGTCGTAATTTTAGTTAATTGTTAACTATTATCTCTATCTTTACTTATTATACAACAAAGTCGTTATTTTTGTATGTATGTCCCAATGTGAGCTTATATCTTCAAAACAACGCAATAGATTGATGTCTTATTTTTAATAGATAGAGTGATTTAGTGTCATATATAAATAAATATTCGCGGACATTTCACACAACATCCTCTGGTCCCAAGCTAAGCTTATATGCTTGTGTTATGGGTACCAGAATACGGATAGAATACATAATAATATACTACTTTTTTTTGTAAATACATACTTATAACATACATAGTAACACCCAGACGCGGTTCAAACATTTGTATGACAATTAGAAAAATCACACAAATGATTGTCCCGAGCGGAAATCGAACCCGCGACCTCTTGATCGGCAGTTCGTTACATGAACCACTCAACCACGAGGCTCTTCTATATAATCTATGCTTCTATTACTTTATTAATAACTTTCTTTTTTTTGGTCATATATGGTCATATTTCTTTTAGTTATAAAGAAATATGACCATCCAAAAATCCCGTCTTTTTTCGGTTTTTTAGATTTAATTTTCACGAAGAAAACAGCGGTTTTAAGAACTTTTTTTTTCTAAAAATTTGTAGGTAAAATCTGCTTCAACTATATTTTTCCCTTTCAGCGCGGCCTGCGTTTGGGAATAGGGTTAGCAATACCGTAGGCAAATACCTAAATTGGGGCTGTAGTCCCCTCTTAAAAGTCAAACTAAATTTATAACTAACCTGTACTCTACTTTCCGTGAGTCCAATCCTCATGGCGATCTCTTCTCTCATGAAGATGTCAGGGTAGTGTGTCTTTGAGAAACATCTCTCCAGCTCGTTCAGTTGTGCCGGTGTAAATCTAATAATAACAAAAATATATAATATAATCTAATAAGTAATTAAAAAAACACCGGTCGTATACCTGTACCTCAATAAGAATCCATGAGACATTTAAAGTTATTACTTAACTTTACTGACTGTACTTTACTTGACTGTAACTTTGGAACGGTGTTAACTATAGAGCTGAATATTTCATACTCATAATCATTTTCTTGCCCTTATCCTGTTATTTGGAGTCGGGATTAAGACGAATACATTATGATAATGACGGTACGGACCCTTCTTATACGATTCCAACTCGTACTTGACCGGTTTTTCACTAATAAATCGTTTAAGTACGACTACACTTTAGTAGATGTTACTCTAGCTACGCGTGGAGTTTAGAATTTTTTTCCCCGATTTTGTAACATTTTACACTAATGCTTCGCTCCTATGACTCACAGTGTAATGTTATATACCCTTGATAAATTTACTATCCAATATTGAAATAATTTTTCAAATCGGATCAGTGGTTCCTGAGATTAGCGCTTTCAAACAAATAAACTCTTTAGCTTTATGATATTAGTATAGAAGTATTGATGAATTGAAAAACACCGGTCATATACGAGTTGCCCTTGCTCACTAAGGATTCCATAAACCATAAAGACCATAGACCATAGACCATAAAGATAGACTTTTACCATAAACTATATCATATTACATTGTGCTCAGACTACATAAAATCAATAACATTATTTTAGTTTCTAAAATACATTAACAAATTGTAACAATATAAAGAAATTTTTAAATTATATAAGGTGAAACATACATAATTTTATCATAGACTAAAGTTTTAATTATTATTATAGAGGTAGTATAATTGTATACTACCTCTATAATAATAATTAAAACTGGTGACTGCAAAGTCTCCGAAACGTCGGGCCAAAATTTAAAACAAATATACGCGTCTAAATCCGTAAAAAGTAGTTTTATTTAAATATTATGCTTATATTGCTCCTCAGCTGCCTTTTACAGCATCTTGGGAAGTAGAGGTAGTGACACTTGTATTCTTATCCGTCACACACGAACCATATCTTTGGACAATATCTTGTTACCCTATGTTAGTGACCATAAAAAAATTAAGTACTTACCTCGTTCTATGTCTCTTCTGTTTGGCAGGCTTGTCGCTATCAGAGGCTGAGGAAGACATACTGACAGGCACTGTGGACATATGCCCTCCGGTATGCTGTTGGTGAATGCCACCTGTATTTAAAACCATTATTAGAATAGAAACGAATACTGTTAGTTGCACAAAAATAATTACAAAACGTAGTTACAATAAGTAAAACTTTAATTAACATTTGTAAAAAGGCGGCCTTATAGCAAAATGTGATCTCTTCCAGGCAACCGTAATGAACAAGTTACATTAAGTAACTACAATATACTAAGTACACATAATGTTGAATATATAATTATTAGTTTACTTATTTATCCAAAAAGCCTTTGATTGAGCCAAGGAAGTACTCGTATGTTAACACTATGGCAAGCCCCTTATAGTCTCTGACTAATCTCATGGGAAAAGGTGTGATGTTACAAAGATGGTAATTAATAAGTTATAAATTTAAATTCCTGAACATTACACACACCGTCCTCTGGTCCCAAGCTAAGCTTATATGCTTGTGTTATGGATACCAGAATACGGATATAATACATGAACTACTTTCCTTTTGTACATATATTCATTCATCCATTGTATACATACATATAATTCATAGTAAACACCCAGACGCAGTAGAAACATTTGTATGACAATTATAAATATCACACAAATGATTATTCCGTGCGGGAATCGAACCTGCGACCTCCTGAACGACAATCTGTTACATGAACGATTCGATTAAGAGGCCCGTCTAATTCAAGAAAAGAAAAATGTTATATACGTTTGTATTTAATTAGATGTAGTAAAATTAAAAAATATATTGCTATCACCGTTGCAGAGATACAGCCTGCTGACAAACTGACAGCGAAGACTCAATAATAGGGTCCTATTTCACCTTTTATTGAACTCTACATTTGTTCTAAACTAAAAATATCTTCAGAATAAACCAGATATCAGATTCCAGAGATCATTTCATGGAAAATTCCCGGTTAAACTATTACCTTATTGGCAGCTTTGACATGGGTAATTTAAGCTAACTTGACCTTGTTACAGAGGTCATGGACAATTTATAGCCTTGAATTGAATTTGTTATTAATATTTAATGTTTTACATTGATCTTCGTATAGAAAGATACTAGCTGTGCACCGCAGTTTTACTTGTGTAGAATTTTAAGGCAATTTATAAATAAATTCTGTGTAAGAACTAATTTTATTTGGTTGTACTAATTCTAATTTGATTGTACTGCGTCTGGGACCTGGGTTTTCTATTTTAACTATCATTATCATCATAACATCACGCCTTTTTCTCATGGGAGTAGGCAGAGACTATAGAGCGCCATCTGCTACGATCCAAACATACTTCCTTGGCTTCATCCACACTCATACATCTGGTCATACGTGCCCGTCGGTTGTAAGTTTAATATATATTTGCAAAAGAAAAGTTTAAATGTATTATATCCGTATCTGGTATCTACTCATAAAACAAACACACAAAAATAGCTTACTTTGGGACCAGAGGATGTTGTATCTTCTCCAGCCCATTTACGTCCCCCTGTTGGGCACGGGCCTCCTCCATTTTGGGAGGGATTATGGTCTACAGTGCCGCGCTGACCAGGCGTGTTGGCACAGGATGTTGTATAAAATGTCTATAATATTTATTTAATATTGCTGTACTTCAAAATATACTCTAAAAAAGTATTAGCAAAACTGTAGCTATTTTCGAGATTAGAGTTTAGCAAGAAATTTAGCGCTTTATTTTTATTACGGATAAAAAAATACAAGTGTCACGTCCCCTTTTCCTTCCTAGGGTGCTGTAAAAACTAGTTTAGGGATTTTGTACACAGATGACATCCTCTGTAAGAGACAGAAATCTTGAAAATAAACTCTGTGCCGACAAGCTTGATTAGCGCGGTTCTCCTCCTCCTCTCCAGCGTCCTACGTCCCACTGTTGGGCACGTGCCTCCTCCACTTTGGAGGGATTATGGTCTACTGTGCCGCGCTGACCAGGCGTGTAGGCACAGGGTTTATTTTAGAGTTTTCCGTCTCTCGCAGAGGATGTTATCTGTCTACAATATCCCTTAGCTGACTTTTACAGCACGCTTGGGAGGAGATGGGGTGGTGACACTTATATTCTCAATCCGTCACCACACGGAGGAGGTTAGCGCGGTTCAGTAGATCATAATCCCTCCCAAAGTAGAGGAGGCTCGTGCCCAACAGTGGGACGTTAGTGAGTTGGAGAGAAAGAGAGAATTTTAAGTGTATTCTAAATGAAAATGTAAATTACCTTGTAAATGTTCGGCTCGTATATTGTGCGCAATATGCAGCCGTGCTCCGAGCGCATGATGTGAACGATCTATGCTCGGTTTGATCTCGTGCGATTTGCTATCCTCCCCGCACGACTCTTTATGACCTGTGCATAAAATACATAATTTATTTATTTCAAGGAAGACCAACTGCACTGGTATTCAGTAAGAAAAAGTGAAGTGAATTTTTAGTGCATCTTGATCACGTGACAGCGCTCCTCCCATAAAAATAGAGGAGCGCTGTCACGTGATCAAGATTGACCGAAAATTCACTTCACTTTTTCTTACTGAATACCACTGCAGCTTTACAATCACTATGAACTAAAAAATATACCTCACCGTGGAATTTAGAATATTTTCCCCGTTTTGCAACATGTTTCACTACTGTTTCGCTTCTACTGATCATAGCGTGATGTGATGTTCCTCGATAAATGCTCTATCTAACGCTGAAAGAATTTTTCAAATCGGCCCAGTGGTTCCTGAGAATAGCGCGTTCAAACAAACAAACAAACTCTTCAGCTTATAATATTAGCATAGATGCTACAATAATATTTCCTAACACTGGCGCGACTCATTTGTTTAAATAAAACTACTTTTTACGGATTTAGACGCGTGTATTTGTTTAAAAGTCTTTGCAAACGTTGGGCGAAAATTTAAAACAAATAGTTACACGCGTCTAACTCCGTAAAAATAATAGTTTTATTTAAAGTATGCTACAATAAAACTAAAAATTAAAAAACTAAAATATAGGTACTAAAATTAAAATTAAACTTTTAAAAATGGAACTATAAGTCATCAGTATTATTTATTTTTTTATACTTATTTGTAACGAGACTGTTTGTTTTCCTAAAGAATAATAAATAAATAAATATTAGGAATATTAATGTCCGAAAAAGGAGAGTATCTTTATTATATTATCTGTGGTAAGACCAAAAATATAGATGGAATGTGAGAGATATGACATGAAGGAAAAAAGTAGTTTGACTTCAGGGTAACAGCTGACAGGAGAGCTTAGAAAAAAGAAACGTATTGCTGGAACCCAAATATTTGGGATAGGGACAGGAAGAAGAAGAATATGATGAATACCTGTACTAAGGATTAAGGAAGGATTAATCAAATCCTTCCTTAATCCTTGTCCAGTGCGAGCGTCAGAATTTTTTTTTTTGGTTAGAAAGAAAGGTTTTGAAAGAAATGTTAACATTTTGTGATGTAATTAGTTATGCTATACTAATATTCATAAAAGCAAATCTTTCGTATTATTTTAAAACCAGACACAAAACTTTTGTACTTGAAAATTCTTAATTTTACTGCAAATAGAAAAGTCAACGTTTCCAAGTCGTTATGTAGGCAACTACCGGCGAAACTTTGACAATTTTCAAACATTACCACTTTGCTGTGGAGCAAATTGGATTTACTTTTAACGTAACAATATCTGTTTATGCTTTTATCACATAATAGGTGTTGTCCTCTACTTCGTACGCGTGGAATTTAAAAAACTAACACTAACAAATTATACAAAAAAACTGTCTTCTTTAACCACTCTATATATTAAAGTACCTACACCGCATCAAAATCGGTTACGTAGTTTCAAAGATATAAGTTCTCATAGGGACATATATTTAAAAATAACGACTTTATTTTATACTGAAATGTAATATAATTGTAAAGGAATGGCTACTAAAGCAAACCTACGTAGAAACTGAAAATCTACTGAAGTAGTTTGATCTCTGTTCTCTAGATTTTACGCGCACATACATTCATACACTCACACATATAAAACAAACATACATACTCCCGTTTTATTGCATTTTTTCTAGTATTTAAGTATTCCATTTTTCTTTTTAAAGTTCTTTTTATTAGTGGCTTTTACAATGTTATGGTTTGATTTGGGTGAAGGACCTGCTGATCTGTGGTTACGGCCTTTTTCATACACCAGCTTCTCACAATCAGAAATAAGTCATTGATGTTGTTATAAAAATAATTTATATTAAATGTTAATACATTTTATTTAGATCGTAGAAAATGTTAACTGTAAAAATGTATTTTGTAAGGAGGAATAAATAAAAATGATTTGATTTGAATTTTTTATAATGAGTTAAGATACAATAAAGTTTTTTTAAACAACTTCAAAAGGAAAAGAAAGAGTTCTTAATTTGACAAAATTTTTAAGGTTCTACACTAAAACAGAGCGCTATTATTGATACTTCGCTATGTAAAGAAGTAAAGCAAATCAACAGTAAAATTAATAATTCACTAAGGTTTTTCTTTTACAAGAACCCATTAAGAGGGCACAATACCAAATTATGCTCCATACAAAAATATGGGTATCGTATTCCGCGTTTTTCTTCGCGAAACTTAAACCGATTCTAATTGTTTTTACGCTATATTATAGATAAAGAGTATATCTATGCTTCTATCACTTTCTTTTTTTTTTTTAAATATAATATAAAATAATTTTGCAAAATTCCATGCGTACAGAGTCACGGGTAATAGCTAGTCGATAGATAAGGAAGAAACCATAAATCTGTTTAAAAGAAACACAAGCAATAAACAAATTAAAAAATAATGCATTTACACAAGATACGCAAAAATGAGACCGCGGCAAAAACAAGTCCTTATTCACGAACACCAAATATAGAACCTAGCAGAACTCCCATTACAAGTTAGTATTACAATAAAACGGTTTGCTTCATATCGTCCCCATTCTGTTTTACGGCTTTCGATTCCATTAAGGCGTGTTTATGACGACGCCTTAATCCTATAAGCCGTCGGACTGAGGCGTTAAGACTTGGTGACTTGCACCCCAACGTTACAAAGTCATTTCTACTGCAAGGAATATGCAAGTGACTTGCTTTTGTAATGTTATTGAAAAATAATTAACTTTTTAATACATTTAAATGTAAGGATGTTTATTTGAAAGAAAGAAAGAAAAATATATTTATTTACGGTTGTGGAGCAGACACGAAACAAAAAGACAAAACAATACAACCAAAATACCAAATACAAAATAAATAAAAACATCTAAAATTAAAAGTTAGAAATAGTCACTTAAAATAATGTCCACTTTAACCGCAATAGGTACAACCCTCAGCATAGTGTCGCGACGACATGCTGGAGTTGCTTATCGTCACAACGCTGATTTTCAGTGATTGATGATTTGTTTAAGTTATTATAATAATAGAATATATTTATTAATTCTTTATTGTACAGAGTGATAGATAACTACAAAATATGATTACAGAGAAGGCATGTACATAGCTTAGTTCATAACCGAAATTTGTCCCAGCAAACTTAAGAGTTTCATAGAGAAATAAGTAGTATTGTAATGATTAGGTTACTATGAAGCTGACAAAGCCTTGTCAGAAATAAAAGCTCCTAAATAAATAAAGAATGAAAAAAAAAACTCACAGCAAACTTATCTTTAGAAAGAAATTTGAGTAAGAGGGGCTAAAACCACAAATCAGTTTGACAGGTACACATGCAATAAACAAAATTAAAAAAATACTGAAAACTACGTAAACGGATTTTAATGCGGTTTGTTTTTAGTAGGTAGAGTAATTTCAATAGGAAGGTTCATATGTTTAATATGTTTAGGTTTCATTTCTAAATTTCAGGCGTGCGATGTCATAGGCAACAGTTAGTAGTGTGTAACAGTTCGGTTTCAGTTTCGGTTGGCCTAAAGTTTCGGCCAAAAATCAAGTTTCGGCAGCAGTTTCGGTTTCTGCCAAAATCGGCCGAAACTTTTGCTGAAACCGAAACTTGTGTCGCAGATCACGCACACCCATGCTCGCCTAACTTCGTTTCCTGCGGCAACGCTTTGACGGCTCTGCGGGCATATTATGAGCTTTTTTAAAAAATCATGCAAGTTCCAGGCAGGCCGTACACTGCCTGACTAAATTATGTACTATGGTAAACATAAAACATTTAGTTGAAAAATTTTAGTTAGTACTTAAACTTTTAGTTGTACCTTCTCTATAAACATATTAATCTATGACTGTTTTAGCGAACTGGATGGCTGGGAGTTATGTTCATATTACGAATTTGCCGGGCAGTTCCATTCACGGCGTAACCGGCCTGGGAATAAGAGCTCATAATACGGCCGCTGTTCGGGAAATATGAGAACATAATTTAAATTTTTAAGGTTCTACATTATTAGGTACATACATAATTATAATACATAGAAACACCCAGACGCAGAACAAAACATTTGTATGACATTTATAAACATCACACGAATGATTGTCCCGTGCGGTAATCGAACTCCAGACCTCGTGAATGGTAGTTTGTTACATTTACCACTAGACCACGAAGCTTGTCTGCAATGGAATGCAAGTATAAGTAAGTTCTATTGTAATTAATTAAAGGAGTACCTTTAAGAGGGTACTATAGTCCTAATTTAGGTATTTGCCTTAGGTATTGCTATCCCTATTCCCGGGCACGATCTCAAATTATGTTCCATACAAAAATATTGGCATCCTAGTCCCTTTTTTCCTCCGCGAAAGTTAAACCGATTTTGATTGTTTTACGCTATATTATAGATGAAGAGTATATCTATGCTTCTATCACTAGCTTTTTTGGTAATACCTTACCAAATATGTGTGATAGACGCTGCAACCTTATCTAAACCGAAAAAAAGGGATTATCGGATGGTCATATATATTTTGAAAAAAAAAAACAATCGATCATGAGGAATAAAAAATTTGTCATTTAAACTTCAAAAAATCTGTGGAGCCGTTTCTGTGGTGTTTGGTAATTTGTAAGACTGGAATTTTGTAATGTTTTCTAACACTTGCGCGACCCATTTGTTTAAATAAAACTACTTTTTACGGATTGTGACCATGGTGACTGCAAAGTCTACGAAACGTCGGGCCAAAATTTAAAACAAATATACGCGTCTAAATCTGGAATTTTGTAATTTATACATGTACCCTGATTATGTAATATGTATGCTATAGTATAGCTGTTTTTTAAGATACTGATTTTGTTCGTTTGACAATCTTAAATGCTATTTGGTCCCCATTCGCGACAAGCGCTGTTCTTTTGTAGAGCGTTGATTAGAGTTCGATTTAGCAGAGCGCTCGTAAGAGCATGCAAACGATATTGTATTAAAATTGGATAGAAGATGTTGACTATTGTAGGACAACGATGCGGATGAATTGTTTGATGAGTATTTTTTATTTTTTTTGCATTGAAATTTTTTGTTATTCCTTTTTATGTTTTGTATACATATAGGTATACCTATAATTGTAAATATTATTGTTGACCACCACTACCTATCCATTTATGTATAGCGATAAGACCGCCGTTGGTACATACTAATGCTGTATTGAATAAAAAATGTATAATATTTTTTCTATGGTGTAATTTAAAGAAATTTGTATTGTATGATAAAATATTTCAAAAAATCATAGACCTACCTCCTAAAGCTGTAGCAGTGAGGTTATTGAGCATGGCCTCTAGAGGCCAACCCTGGCCGCCCCCTATGTCGACATCTTACACACCACTAGTCCACTAACCATAAAAATAACAAGATACACTGAATAACCACCGACAAACTAGTCAAACCCAGTTCACCATATCAGTATAAAAAAATATCACAAGCCAACTTTCCTTTGCCACAATTAAAAAAAAAACTCAATTGACACACCCGCAAAATATCAAAAAGGACGAATATCCAGCGAAAAGCCGCTTTAATACAAAATAATTAGCGCTTTATTAAGCCCAATTAGTTTTAATTACTATACCGTTCAAACTTATTTACACACTTAATTTTTGTTATAAAATTAATATAACCCGTTAGTATCAATTTGTATAAATTTGCAGTTTGATTGGTTCGCCCTTAAAATGATCGCTTAATGTGGGAACCGACCGACGACTGCTACAAAAACAGATAGAACTCACATTGTTGCAAACCCTACTAGAAACGATACACAAACGAAAATATATCCGTCTCGCTTTAACATTCACATAAACTACAATCTTCTCTCTCACTTACTAAACGTGCATCAGTAATGGATGCGTACATTTTGTTTACGTTCGATTTGAACAAACGAATAATCTATTATTTCATTCGTTCACGTATTATTGATACAGACCTTTCCCATTCATACAATATTCATATACTGACATAACTATCTCCATCTCTATCTAACTAAAGCGGTGTTTATAGAAGGATAGTATTGCTGTCTTTGTTTTGCAAAGGTTTTGAATATCGAACGCACTGCACAGTTTGCAGTGTTAACCAATCAGAGCGCGGGGAAATCACTTTGGTAGTACCTAGGGTTGGCACCCACGTCACGATATTGAAATATTATTGCGATACCAAACGCAGGGCGTTCCGTTCTTTTGTAATGGAAAAAACAAATACAGACAGTACGTTTGTGATATAACTCGCTATAGTTGTGTTGTACAAGGTAAATAAGAGTACTCGAGATATCCGTTGGAAATATTTCAGTTGGGTTGCGTTCAAAAACGTCCACGTCTGAGTGCGATTTCTTGTAACAAGCGCCTTTAATTTTCGGACGTTGTTGAATAAGGAATGCGGGAGAATGGACACTTGAAATGGAACGGAACGTTTTATTGTTTTTTTTTTCATCCTACGGCGACATTTTTGTTTCTATATTTAATTTAGGTAGCGGAATTTAGGGGTGAAATTAATAATGAGTAAATTTTAAAGTTGCTAGATTAAAACGAGTATAGGTATTTATCGTATGAGAGATATCCATTGCTGTTAAATAAAACCAATTATAAATATCTGCCTTGCTTATTATTACACGTCTTTTATGAAAGTCTTAGAAATAAAAAAAAAATTGGTCAAGTGCGAGTCGGACTCGCGCACGAAGGGTTCCGTACCATTATCTATGCAACATAAGGCAACGTTATTAGTATCGAGCAAGAAACGGTAAAAAAATCATGTTTGTTGTATGGGAGCCCCCCTTAAATATTTATTTTATTTTATTTTATTTTTAGTATTTGTTGTTATAGCGGCAATAGAAATATATCATCTGTGAAAATTTCAACTCTCTAGCTATCACCGTTCTTGAAGCGAAGTCTCAGTAATAGGGTCCCGTTTTTACCCTTTGGGTACGGAACCCTAAAAATGGTGTATGCTATTTTGTCCGCTATATGTAATTGTTTATTATTTAATTTTATTCGTTAAACATTATTGTTATCACCACAAACACACACACACATATACATACAGATATACATACACACATACACAAACGAATAAAACCAAAAAATGTAACAAATGGAATCGAAAGAGTAATACATCTTTCGATTCCTAATTTGTTGCATTTTTTTTGGTTTTGTTCTTGTGTGTGTGTGTAAAAATTGTAGCTACAGTATTTAGTACCAAATATTTAGAAGAAGAATGAAGAAAATGTTTTTTGTTCTAATTTCATTTTTGTGGAAATAAATATCTTTTCTGTTTTCTTTTCTTTCTTTTATTCGCAACCACTCATACATAAAAAGTTTAGTTAAAACAATACTAATAACTTTACAATATTGACTGCATCAATGGACTAATACTAATGTAGTTTAACGAATAAATAAAATTTAATTTTTAAACAACAAATTCCATACTTCGTTAATTCTTAAAACCAGATATTTTAACAAGAAATTAAATTAATTGTTGATAAGGAAGTATGTTTAGATCGTAGCAGATGTTCCTCTATAGTCTCTGCTTACCCTCATGGGAACTAAGCGTGATGTTAAGATGATGATAAATATTAAATATTCATGGACATTTTACACAACATCCTCTGGTCCTAAGCTTATGTGCTTGTTATGGGTACCAGAATCAGGATATACTAAATAAATTACTTTTCTTTTGTAAATACATACTTACAATACACAGAAACACTCAGATAAAGTACAAACATTTGTATGATATTTATAAATATCACACAAATGAACGTCCTGTGTGAGAATCGAACCGGCGACCTTGTAAACGGCAGTTCGTTACATGAAGCACTAAACAAAGAGGCCTGTCAAATATAACCTCTGAGATCTTTCATATTATTTAATATATATTTTTATAGAAACATCTTTGTACCTACATTTTATAAAGGAATTTAATAAAAATGTGCAATATGAAAGTTGCCGTTGTGAAAAATTCTTCACATTTTCAGCGAAGTCGAAGTATTCTTTATATACAGGCTATGTTATTTTCAATGATAAATATTATGTATTGTATTTGTATTGTTCGGTTTATTGTAATAGATAGTGTTTCAAAAGGATAGTTTTTTTTTTGTATAATTTGATACGATTTCGTGTATGTTGAGGGAGGGTAGGCTTAAAAAAAAGTTGTGGTGTCGTGGGACACCAGGTAGGAACGAAGTTCCTTCGGCTTATGTAGAATCGACAAATTTGCAAAGAAAAAATCGTGCACAATTTTATGTAGGTTTTCTTGATTTTTCTCTTAAATTTTGCTGATTAGTTTTTATTTAAGTAAGTACAGGAAAGTATTTAGGAAATTCAGTATTTTAGGAAATAAATAATTACGTAAAATAAAAAAGAAAGAATGAGAAAGAGAAAGGTATTATACACTACTCGCTTGTGTATACGACTGTCGCGCCTGCGCACGTCTCATTTAACGGTTTTATTCCACAGACTTTTTCTTACGGTTTTACTATCACATTTTTTTCAGTTTGGTCGCGCAGTAAAATCCCTATCTCCTCCAAGCCTGCCGTAAGGAACTTCGTTCCAATAAATATGAACGTAAGTGAAATAAAGCATAAGCAAGTGTCATATAAAACTTTTGGAGGACAAAACACACAGGTATACATGTAGTCACAAAAACAGACGCGCAATGAATATTATAATCTTAAAATGTTCGCAGTAATTGCTACGGCGTAGCCAATTTCGTAGACTTGCTACGAACCGAGAGAAACTTCAACGCTAATATTTTAAAGGCGAAAGTTTGCAAGAATTTAGGGATCTGTGTTGCTCTTTCACGTAAAAACTAATGGATGCTGAATGGATTGTTTTGAAATTTTTAGCTGTATAGCTTATAGATATAGCAGAAAAACAGATATGGACTACTATTCACGAATTCGCGGGTTCGATGATTGGATAATGATTTGTGAGATATTCATAAATGTCATACAAACGTTGTACTGCGTATGGGTGTTTGTCTGCATATCATAAGTATGTGTTTACAAAAGAAAAATTAGTTTATGTATTAGGTATTTTGGTACCCATAACACAAGCGTTTAAGCTTACCTTGGAACAAGAGGACGTTGTGAGAAATGACCATGTATATTTATTTATTTATTAAACTATTTCTTTATGCCATTTTACTTGTGACTAGCTGTTGCCCGAAACTCCGTCAGCGTGGAATTTAGAAAATTTTCTCCGTTTTTGCAACAATTTTCACTACTGCTTTGCTTCTACTGATCGTAGTGTGATGTTATATAGCCTAAAGCCTTCATCGGTAAATGCCCTATCTAACACTGAAAGAATTTTTCAAATCAGCCCAGTGGTTCCCGAGATTAGCGCGTTCAAACAAACAAAAAAACAAACAAACTTTTCAGATTTATAATATTAGTATAGTGTGGTATAGATAAAGTCTAGGAGCGGGACAATAACTGGAAATGGAGCTAAAACCGCGGGCACCAGTAAGTATTAATTTAAAATCGCTATTCTATTTTGAAAAGTTTCTATAAAAAAAAAATTACTGAGCGTCAGTTCATTTTTTATCGATTTATTTATTACTATCCATCAACATTTATTTTTAAGATTATTAAAGTTTTGTTGTGCAAGCAAGATTGATAACAATATCTCGTGTTTTACATTGATTGTACTATAGAACATCCGTATTCAAGATATAGATATATAGGTACTTAGTTCATATAACACCGACATGCAAAGCTTATATGTACTTACGATCGATATTTAGTACACTGAGGTGAACAGCGGCTTTGTTTTAAGGGCCTGCATCAATATTATCGTTGACATGTACCTATTAACACAGCTAGTAGGTATTGAAAATGAAGAATTAGGGATATTTTTTTTGTTTACTCAAAATCTACTAAATATATTTTAATTCCGGCTTACGTGTTTCTATATATAATAGTTACTTATGTTTTTAAAGTTATTTCATTCGTTAATACGCGATAATAGACCGACAAATGAAAAAAATAAAAACTGAGAGAGGTTGTTCCGCTAAGATTTTCTATCAAGAAAACTTTTTTCAATCGTGTTTCTGAGTTTATGCGATCCTAGATTATATATTAAAAAAACATATACTTAAAAATTAGAACTCTAGCCATTCAATCTAAAGAAAAAATGAAAACTTCGTACGTAGAAAAATGCACGAAGTTATTTTAGTATCCTCTTATTACTGTTAGTCATTGAACAATGAGACAGTGCTTTAATACCAAGTGGGGGTACAAGTAAGTGCATAAGAAAAACTACGTATCAAGCGTAATATTTTCTAACATTTGCGCGACTCATTTGTTTAAATAAAACCACTTTTTACGGATTTAGACGCGTATATTTGTTTTAAATTTTGGCCCGACATCTCGGAGACTTTGCAGTCACCATGGTCACGGGTGAGACTGAGCTGTAATGTGTCTTCTACGATCAGTTATTGTTTACCCACATTCAATTTAATTTTACATTGACCATGAAGATAGACTTTTACCATAAATTATATTACCAAAATTTAATACGCGTCTAAATCCGTAAAAAGTGGTTATACGTATCAAGCGGCCACGCTGACGCGGAAAACTTGAAATTAAACCCTATTCCAAGACGCCTGGACAGCGCGGTATGTAAGATCATAATCCCTCCCAAAGTGGAGGAGGTTCGTACCCAACAGTGGAACGTTAAATGGCTAGAAAGAGAGAGAGAGAGAGACTGAGCAAAGAAAAACTATAGTATTTCCAGCCATTACGAAACGGACCAGCAATCAACTATTCCTATCTTATTCTTCAGTATACCGCTGTCTCTTTCTATTTCATTAATTGCGTTAGTTTTAAGTAAAGACGGTATTACCGTTAATCTGTTGGGTAGAACGTCTTAAGTGATGTTAAGTGAATGGTTAAGCGTTTGTTTAATATATCCACTATTGTGGTGCATTCACACTGCGTTTATTTATTTATTTAAAACAACCAACAAATCATACAGCGAATCATAATTTTATAAAGTTAAAATTAAAATGTTACATAGCATACTGCTGACTTAATTAAAGGTTGCCCTAACATGCATTAACAATAAGAAAGATGTTTTGATAAGAAAGTAAATACAATATTTAGAAAATAAAACTTATACCCAATAAACAATTACAATAATTAAAATTATGTTTTCATTTACATTTAACAATTTACAATTAAAAACTAAAATTTAAAAACAAAATATTATGTACAGTAGCTATACAATAAATTAAAGTAAAATTACATATATACGTAAAAACCAGGCATCAAAATAATTTACAATTTAAACTGAAAATTTACATCTCATGTACATGTCAATAGAGGAAAAAATATTTGCAGTGTTGATGATTTTGTACAAATATTTGGCACTACTTAGATATCTCGTGTAAAACTGTCTGCATAGAATAAGATCAATAAATCGGCTTGGAAATTGTTCCAAATGTTTTTTTTTGTCACATGGAATCCTACTTCATTTTTTTAAAATCAAAGTAGCATTCGTTTCGTATATGTAACTTTTTAAATAATTTAATTTATATAATACTAGCTGTTGCCCGCGACTTCGTACGCGTGAAATTTAGAAATCAATCCTTAACAAACAGAAGGTTACTCTTCTGTTCGATAGATGGCGTTGTACGTTTTTTAAATCGCGCTATCGTTTCGTTACACACATTAACACTTATGCTCGTCAAAATTATTATTGTGTCATCATTCGGATTTCGCACTTATAAAGTAGGACTATACTTGTTGCCTGCAACTTCATACGCTTGGAATCTAAAAACCATTAACCAAACCCTAACGAATCGTACAAAAAAACCATCCACTTGAATCACTCTATCTATTAAAAGAACCGCATCAAAATCCGTTGCATGGTTTTGAACATATAAGCTCACATAGGGACATACATACAAAAATAACCACTTAGTTTTATCATAGGTTTGACGGGCTTCGTGGTGAAGTGGTTTATGTAATGGAAATGGGAAAAGTATTTTATGAAGTTTATTCGTATTCTGGTACCAATAACACAATCATGGACACATGCTTGTATTATGGATGCCAGAATACGGATATAAATAAAATAAATAATATATTTTATGTACATCATAATTATCTATCTACATTTAAATAAAAACATTAGAATATTAAGTATAAGTATGTGTATAAATAATAAATAAATAAATGCTTTATTGAGACACTTTTAAGAAACTATATATGTAGTATATTATTATAGTTTATAATATGTATATATTTAATTGAATATTGTACGTAATTATTAGTATGTATTTATTATTAACATATTAGGCAGATATTAAATATACTGGTATGCTGGAAGAAAATTCAGTTTTGAATTAAGCTCGTCTATTTACATGCCTACTCTGTATTAATATTTTGTAAGGATGTATCACTGTGTAAAATAAAGAATAAAGAACATTTTTATTCCATCTCAATAAATTTTCAACGAGCCCTTTTTTTGCTCCACAGTGTAATAAACGAACCGCATCCCCTTTGAATACTGCTATTGTTATATAATTACATGGTTTTTAACTTTGCCTGCTCTTACCCCAAAGTTTCAACATTGCCTGCGTAAAACAAACAGATGTTTTGATTTTCCGTGCAACTCATCTATTATGTATATCATTTGTTATCTAGAGATTAAAAAATAGATTAATAAGTTGACAATTTCATGCAAATTAAAGTTAGGGGTTATCTTTAAGAGGGGACTACAGCTCTAATTTAAGTATTTGCAATATTCCCGAGCGCCGCCGCTGCGTCAAAAGAGACAAATAAAGTTCAGTCAGATTTTACCTACAGAATCTTTGAAAAAAAGACGTTTCGTAGTCCACTGTTTTCTGCGTGAAAAATAAACTGTTTTTTATCATTTTACCGCGATCTTATAGGCGTAGAACATATCTATGCTTCTATTACCTTCGTTTTTTGAAAAAAATTGGTCAAGTGCGAGTCGGACTCGCGCACGAAGGATTCCGTACCATTATCTATGCAACATAAGGCAACGTTATTAGTATCGAGCAAGAAACGGTAAAAAATTCATGTTTGTTGTATGGGAGCCCCCCTTAAATATTTATTTTATTTTATTTTTACTATTTGTTGTTATAGCGGCAATAAAAATACATCATCTGTGAAAATTTCAACTGTCTAGCTATCACCGTTCTTGAGATACAGCCTGGTGACAGACGGACGGACGGACGGACGGACGGACAGCGAAGTCTCAGTAATAGGGTCCCATTTTTACCCTTTGGGTACAGAACCCTAAAAATGACCAAATTTGTGTGATTGACGTAGCAAGTTCATCTAAAGAAACGGTAAAAATTAGGTTTTTTGGTTGGTTATATTTCTTTTTGGAAAAAATGAAAGTAATAGAAGCATAGATGGGTATATAAGTAAGATAGGAACAGTGGTTCCTGAGATTAACGATTCAAACAAACAATCTCTTCAGCTTTTTAATATTAGTATAGATATACAAATTCTCTTTCCACATAATATACAGAAGGTTCCTAAATTAAAAGTTGATAATCTACAGCATGAACGCGGTAAGTGCAAGAGAGCAGCAGAATATATCATTTCACTAAAAATATTTCTATATAGCTAAACCACTGCCCGCGTTGACCTTAACTCATAGTGCTGGAATTATCGATATTAACTATTCTGACGCTATTTATTGATAATTTTATACAAACATAATAATAATGTAAATAAATAATAAATACATATTCACGGACATTTCACACAACGTCCTCTGGTCCCAAGCTAAGCTTAGGTATATGCTTGTGTTATGAGTACCAGAATACAGATAGATAGATACTAGATTAGATATATACTTTTCTTTTGTAAATACACACTTAAAATACATAGAAACACCCAGACGCAGTACAAACATTTGTGTGATATTTATAAAGATCACACAAAATGATTGTCCCAAGCGGAAATCGAACCCACGACCTCGTGAACGGCAGTACGTTACATGAACCACTACACTGTACACTGTAGATCACGAAACCCGTCGTAATGTAGGCTGCAATTACTCTCTACTCTTATATTGATTGTTGAAACTATAAAAATAGGTTTTGGCTGATTTTTACGACCTCGGGTATTTGTGCAGGTGTCATGCAAAAGTTCCCTTGACCCTAGGTTAAGACTTGGGTAGGTGACACGTGTACTATTTGCCCGTCACAACAGATCTAACATCAAATAAAGTATTATTAGAAGAAAGAAAGAAAGAAAGAAAAGAAAGAAAATAAGTTTATTTGCGAGGTTACATTACAAAAGTTGTTAACAAAAAAGAAGGAAAAGAATAAATCATAAGAGTAATGTATCCGTCACAAAACGGTCCCAGCTCAGCATATTGCTGGTTAAATACCAGCGCTGGTCTTCCGCTGGGCCGCTTAGTGACGTCACAGACTAAAAGTTTAATTTTAAATTGAATAGTAAGAAAATAATAAAATTAAACTAAAATTATAAAAAGTAATAATATAACAAGCAATTATAGGTGACTATACAGATTATAGTGTATATATTATTAGTAATACAGAACAAATTACATAATATTTAAAACAAAAATATAAAAATATTAATATATAAAATGTGAGAGTAAAAACAAAAAACCATAAAAACAATACAAGTATGATATAGTATTAAGTATAGTAGTAAGTATTATTTATTATAATATATAATAAAAGGACATGATTTGGTGATAATTACAATAAAATTGTGCTTATTGAATAATATACATTATATATATTTTATAAGTTTTGTACATAATTATGTTTTGTAGATATCGCTAACATTGCAATGTTAGTATATAGTGTGAATATTAGAATATTCTCTATCACTTACGCGACTCATTCGTTCAAATAAAACCACTTTTTATAGAGACTTAGGCGCGTGTATTAGTTTTAAAACAAATTTTGTATTTGTTTTAAAACAAATACACGCGTTTAAGTCAGTAACAAGTGTTTGTATATGAAGTAATAATAGAGTTTTATGTATCTAAGAAAATTAATAGAAAAACTATCGATATCGATAATTCTAAGCGATACATCCTTATTGTATCTGACGGTGTAAGAGCTAAGCCCTGTTCCCGCTCCCTGGGGTACAAATATATTGTTATTTGTAACATAGATATCTACCAAGCTGTGAGTTACTTCAATGTTTGCAACGCTCGATATTTGGTACTTTGATATTTGTTGTTACAGATATACAAGATGGTGTGTCTCTGGCTAAACCAATTAGCCAAGTGACTTACATATCTATGTGTGTGTGAAATATGTTTTATGTGTCTATCATATACGCCACTAAAATCTAATGTTGTAAGGTAGATATTTGTTTTATCCATTTATCATTTGTATCATCTACTATATAAAAATAAGTCGGGTTTTCCTTCCTGACGCTATAACTCCAGAACGCACGGGCCGATTTCCACGGTTTTGCATTCGTTGGAAAGGTCTCGGGCTCCGTGAGGTTTATAGTTCATTTTTTTTTTAAATTTTTTTTTTTTACTTTTTTTTTGGTATGGCAAAACAACGTTTGCCAGGCCAGCTAGTTGCTTGTAAAAGTGACGTTTGCAGTTTGCGAAAACTACACGTCACATGAAAAAGGAAAACCACATTTTATTAGACCCTAAACGAACTTTAGCCCTGCCAGGCCACAGTTACGTGTCTTCAAGATTTCAATATCTGTCATTAAAATATCTTTGTGTGTGTGAATATGTGTGTCTATGATACAGGCTATACGTTACATTCTATGAAGTACGATTTAGCCAGTCTAAGTTCGTCCTCAATTTTAAACGTCAACCCACCATCTAGTTTATTTGTATAGTTGGTAAAGGTTTGATTTCTAAAATCCACCCGTACGAAGTTGTGTGCAACATATATTTATAAAACTCTGCCTTAGAGGCTATTACGTCACTAAATAACCCCAAAACCCTGTGTATTATCCGGCCAACATACATCACATAACCTAACTAAATCCTAAAACCCATTACGTCATCATAAAAAACAAGTGGGCGTAATTTTTTCCACCATGTTTTTCGTAAATCCGTTTTGTAAATCAGAAGTTAATACACTTTGAATTATGTTGGCTGTAGGCTAGTTAACAGCAGTTTGTATTCTGTCCCGGGATGCTGGGATCAAGCATTATTGCGAGGGTTTTAGGAAAAATTTGTACTACAATTTATGCTTCATCTAAAGCTGTAAGAGATTTTCATTTGGATTGACATGGATATGTTAGTATTAAGTATTCTTGAAGTTCTTACAGTTTTTAAGAATGGCTGGTATGTCACGCAATCTTAAATATTAATGTGGTTTCAAACTTGCTGAGCGACGTAGCCATGGACACACTAGTACCCGTTTTTGCAATATTTTTCACTGATGCTTCGCCCCTTTTAATAGTAGCGTGATGTTATATAGCTTTCCTCGATAAATGTACTATCCAGCACTGAAAGAGGTTTTCAAATCAGGACAGTCGGTTCGGGAGATAAGAGCATTCAAACAAACAAACTCTTCTTTCAACTCTCTTTATAATATTAGATTAGATTAATCAAAGCGGAATCTATTTGGATGTAATTTTTAATAAAAGATGACAGTGCATTTTGATTATAAACATACATTATATTGTAGTACAAAGGTGATAGAACAAGGGGTGTGATGACGTCAGCACGTGGCGGCGCATGTTCTATGACGTAAGCAGGTGAGGCACGCGACTATTGAGCTACGTGCAGTTGGTGTGCTCTTTATAGAATTTTAAATTATTGTTATATTTAAAAAGAAAGTAATATATGTATTATATCGATAACACAAGCATTTAAGAGGGCACGATACCAAATTATGCTCCATAAAAAAATATGGGTAGTGTGTACTTCCCTTTTTTCGATGAATATATTATAGATGAAGTCACTTTC
Source organism: Orgyia antiqua (assembly GCA_916999025.1). Taxonomy (NCBI): domain Eukaryota; kingdom Metazoa; phylum Arthropoda; class Insecta; order Lepidoptera; family Erebidae; genus Orgyia; species Orgyia antiqua. Next base: position 2,457,119 of record OU779874.1, read on the forward strand.
TTTTTTTCAATAGATAATAACTAAAATAAATAAATAAATAATTTTATAATTCTTAGTTTACAATATCTATGGACATTTTACACAACGTTCTGTGGTCCCAAAGCTATACAATTAGTATGTTTAGATCGTAGCAGATGGCGCTCTACACTCTCTGTCTAGGATTAAATTAAATTAAATTAAATATTAATGGACATTTCACACAACGTCCTCTGGTCCCAAGCTAAGCTTATATGCTTGTGTTATGGGTACCAGAATACGGATAGAATACATAAACTACTTTTTTTTTGTAAATACATACTTATAATATATTGAAACACCCAGACGCAGTACAAACATTTGTATGACAATTAGAAAAATCACACAAATGATTGTCCCGAGTGGGAATCGAACCCGCGACCTCTTGATCGACAGTCCGTTACCAGAACCACTACACCACGAGGCCCGTCAAAGTCAAAGGATGACGGTATAATGTTATAAATATTGGTATCCGAGATCAAATAGGAACAAATCATTTCATACAGCAAAGGTGCATTTAATAGGTAGTTGATTGATGTTTATTGGTGAGGGGTGATATACAATTTGACCTAAAATACAATTTTACATCTGTTACTATGAAAATTATTCACTCTACCTTATATAGTGACACATAAAGGTGATTTCGTTAGTTGAAAATCGTTTTCTAAAAGTATTATTAACTTGGTTTCGATTCACGGTTTGTTAGTGTAACGTTTGCCATCATACAGATATATGACAGTAAGTAAAATAATATAGAATCTATACTTCTATACACAATATACATATTACAAAGCTGAAGAGTTTGTTTTTTTGAAACCGCTAGTCTCAGAAACGGCTGGTCTGATTTAAAAAACTCTTTCAGTGCTAGATAGGACATTTATCGAGGAAGGCTATAGGCTATATATAATTATTACGGGCGAAGCATAAGTGAAAAATGTTGCAAAAACCCGGAATGAAAAATTCTTTATGTTTGACAGTAGATTTGTCGAAGAAGGCTATGGACTATATAGCATCAGGCTGCGATCAATAGGAGAATTTTAGCCAGACGTTTCGGAGACTTTGCTATGATCATAGTAACGGGTAAGACTGAGCTGTAATGTGAAGATTTTATTATATTATATAACATAAGACTTTATTTTTCTAATAGACTGGTCGACATTTCACGTGAGTAAAAAGTTGGCCTGTATTTAGCAATGGGCATTGTTCATATTTTTTTTAAGAAATTTTGCTATATTAACGATTATTTTTCCAAAAAAAGCAAATGATCTCTATTTGCCCTTGAAATGAAGGACTTAAAATATTAAGGCGTTTTGAGGTATATACTACTCTGTGGTGGAGTTGAAATTGGTCTATTATACAACTTGGCTACTTTGAAAAGATGTATTGCAATCTCTCTTAAGTCTAACAGGAAAAGTTAATACACAGATTGCATACAACGATGACGTCACAACATTTAAAATAATATCTATAAGTATTTTAAAAAAATTCTATATAGTGAATATTTCAATATTATTGAAATTGTTGCTTAAAATAGTCTATAATTTCTAAAAAAAATATAAAAACAGCAGGTCAAAAATTATGAACAATGCCCATTGGTATAAGCATTCCAGTCTTTTTGGCACGTTACCTAATTTGAACCACATTTTCTTTTTTTTGCTTTGATTTGTACCTACTGTTGCTCTAATATAAAGTGAACCTTCTGTTATGCAACTGTACTATGTTCCATTTCACGCTACAATTTCTCACGAGAACATTAAATCTGTGCGCATCACAGTTGAAATAATTTTATTTGACATACGTTTTATATTGCATTCTGCATTAAGAATGGAACGCAATATTTTACCTTTAACTGTGTAGTGTTCGTATACCTGTCACGATTGATCTTCGCAATTGATGAAGAGTTTTTAATTTATTAGTTGAAGTTTAAAAAGAGAAATGTAAATAGATTTTATGATCTGGGTTTAGATTACTTTAAACAGGCACTTTTGCCTTCAATATTTTTTAAAGGTTCCGTATCGGTATTATATTCTATACTAACATTATAAAGCGGAAGAGTTTGTAACGCTAATCTCAGGAACCATTGGGCCGCTTTGAAAAATTCTTTTAGTGTTAGATAGGGCATTTATCGAGGAAGGTTTTAGGCTATATAACATCACGCTACAACCAGTAGAAGTGAAGCAGTAGTTATAAATGTTGCAAAAACGCGTAAAATTTTATAAATTCCACGCGACGGGGTCGCGGGCAACAGCTAGTGATATTATATTCGTCATACCAACCAGAAATATCACCAAATAACAGGACCCCAAATAGTGGGATAAGGGCAGGAGAATGATAATGATGAATATTAGTTGTTGTGATATCAACTGTTATACACAAACTGTAACCAGTTCTTTAACAATCACAGTTTCAAAGATACAGCGTGATACAAAAAGATATACATAAGATACAAAGTAAGCTATATTTCTATACTTGTGTTATGCGAAGGGATGGGAATATTCTTTGATTCTTTCCCATCAAACGTCAAACTAAATTAAAATAAACACATCATAGTTATTAGACATCCACCCTAATAAAGATGTTAAAATTAATAATGTCATGTCCCCACTACGTATTTAACTGCACGCGGATATAACGGCACGTGTCGTGAACGTTAAGCTTCTAATAGTTGTTATATCTATTTATTATTGTAGCGAATGTTTGCGAGGTCATTATCACAATGGGGTACCATCACAGATTACTCTAGTAGATTCCGCACGCTATTCTCGCGTAGGTATGAAAAGTCGGCGTGGGATATTGCCGACTAAAGAAATTATACCACGCAACTTACGCCTTCCTCCAACGTTGCTGCGTTTAAGAGCCCACTACAGATCCAGCCAATTCATAATTTAGGTATTTGTGCTAGGTGTTGCTATACCTATTCCCGTATAATGTTTATTGTACAATAAAGAATAAAGAATTTAAATAAGTAATAGTTTGGTGTTGTGTCCTGGTAACAAAATTTTCGTATTGCGGTATATATTGAAGATAATCTGTGGGTACCATGTTAGCATACGCCCTATATGTGTTGTTTAAACTTGCAACTCATAAGTAAACAGTAAAATAGAGTTAGGTGTGATACAATTGGGACTATACATAATATCATTTATGTAAACCACGTGGTATTAAGAATACGCAAACAATATTTTCCCACGACCAGCTATAAAGTCAGTTAAGGGACAGATTAAGTGTACAAATATCCAACCACAGCAGTCCATTTCCTTCCCAAGTTGGTGTAAGTTTATTGTAACGCAGCAGTAGGCAGATATAATCATCGCTGAGAGACGGGAAATTCTGAACAAAACCCTTTGCCAAGATGCCAGTTCCGCGTGGTATAGTACCCTACCGAAGTAAAAGGAAGCCCTTGCCTAACAGTAGGACATTACTAGGCAAAGAAAGAGAACAAGGAAAGGGAATATCAGAGCACAATCAGGTATTGCAAAGAATGTGATCGAAGCTAGATCTTTTTCCATCATGCTAAAAAGTCTGTAGTAAACTGATTAAGGGGGTTTATTGTAAGCTAAGAACGCTGATAAAAGAATAAGTAAAATAAGGAGGTAAAATAGGTCTTAGGAGGCTTAGTCTCGAAAAGCCTCTCGCAACAACTCGAGAGACTCGGCGTTAAGAGGATACCAAAATTACTTCGTGCATTTTTCTACGTACGAAGTTTTCATTGTTTCTTTAGATTGAATGGATAGAGCTCTAATTTTTAAGTATATGTTTTTTCAATATATAATCTAGGATCGCATAAACTCAGAAACGCGATTGAAAAAAGTTTTCTCGATAGAAAATCTTAGTGAAAATACCTCTCTCATTTCTTATTTTTTTCATTTGTCGGTCTATTATCGCATATTAACTAATGAAATAACTTTAAAAACATAAGTAACTATTATAAATAGAAACACGTAAATCAGAATTAAAATATATTTAGTAGATTTTGAGTAAACAAAAACAATATCCCTAATTCTTCATTTTCTGTGCCTACTGGCTGTGTTAATATGTACGTGTCGGCGATGATATACGATAATATTGATTTAGGCCCTTAATAGTAAGTCAGTGATGGCCCAGATGCAGAAAACATCAAACATCGGAGTGCGTTCTGCCGTCTTTCTAGGCGAGGCAGTGTTGTATCTAGTAAAATAACATCATAATAACGTCGTCCAAGTGTATTATTAAGATTAACTGAATACGTTTGTTGTATGGAACCCCCCTTACATAACTATTGTATTCTAGATTTCAGTGTTTGTGGTTACAGCGACAACATTTACACATCATCTGTGAAAATTTCATCACTGTTCATGAAATAATACCAGGTGACGCGAAGTCTCTCAGTAGTATTATCCTGTTTTACGTGTATGCACGGAATCCTAAGAAAGACATGTAGCGTTGACCTGAGAATGGGACAAGAGAAAGAATACGATGATGATTATGAAATGATGATAGATTCTGTTAATTGAATGCTACTAGCAAATACTCAAAATAATTGTATAAGTAATTGTTTAGCCCGAGGCTGTTAGCGGGGGTCCTTCAGGGCACTCAATTGGGACCTGTCAATTTCATTGTTAGTAATTTTGTTTAATCAGACGCCGTTGTCAAATTAAATAAAGTATATACTTATATGAACAGCTAATGCCCGCGGATTTACATGTATGTATAACCTGCATTTGGATTTATGGCGATGTTATGTAGTCTCCTAGCCTGTTGCCCGCGATTTCGTACGAATGGAATTTAGAAAACTTTCCCCATATATACAACATTTTTTAATGTTGATTCGTTCCTATTAGTCGGAGCGTGATGTAATATAGCCTATAGCCTTCCTCGATAAATGTACTATCCAAGACTGAAAGAATTTTTCAAATCAGACCAACTGTTCGTGAGATTAGCACGTTCAAAGAAACAAACTCTTTAGCTATATATTATTAGTATAGACGTGTAATTCTTATCTGTATGTTATTCATTTTGTAAAGTTTCATTAAAATCTAGTCAGAAGTAAGTTTTTGTGGTAAAAAGCAACAAACATCCTTACATCTTTACATTCAGGTTTATAATTATTAATTATGATGACAAAAATGTTGCACTAAGAGGAAGCTACAGTCATCGAGAGTGCTGTAGCCTGTGTATTATGTCTATATTCATATGTTCTTATTCATAATGACTTATCGGAGAGATAAAAAGACTAAGTATCTAATATTCTAATATTATCTAATATTAACTATAACAACGAGCTTGATAACTTGTAGCTAGATTGTTCGCATATCTGTCTGATGTCACAACAAGATGGCCGACATAGACAGGATAAATTAATTCGTACTCCACCAATACCATGAAAACATACGGATAAATAATTTGTTGCAAATCGTTGAAGAAAATATTTTATATTCTGCTTTTATGTAATCTTAATTTCAAACTTGTGCTACTATGAGTATTTTTGAAAAAGGAATTTCAACCGACTTCGTGTGCCTTTGAAATTTGAGGGTTTTCATCGATTTTGCAGAATATAACCATTAGATAATGACCTGATGGCAATAGGACCTAACTGGAACCACCAGCTTTTAAATAAATAAATAATTAAAAGTTATTCAATTCAATAATTTTTATTAAAATAAATGACTTATTGTCTTCTTGACAAAAATCTATCTAGAGCGAGATTTCAAGTCTTTAGGGCAATGGGAAGTAACCTTAAAGTTATAAATAAGACCTTTAATGCGTAGATCTAAAAGTTTGATTGTATTTTATACACCAAGGGACCGCATATATCTACATTTGGTATGTATACATGAGTTTCAAGTTTATACCTTCAGTCGTTGCAGCGTAAGCCGATATAAGTATGTATTCTATATAATAATATAAAGTAATAATAAGGAAAATAAAGACTCATGTTATTGTGTTTTATTTAAAACTAGCTGTTGCCCGCGACTTCGTACGCGTAGAATTTAGAAAATGTTCCCCGATTTTGTAACATTTTTCACTATTGCTTCTCTCCTATTAGACTCAGCGTGATGTTATATAGCCTAAAGCCTTCCTCGCTAAATGGACTATCCAATACTGTAAGAATTTTTCTATTCGGACCAGAGGTTCCTGAGATTAGCGCGTTTAAACAAACAAAGTCTTCAGCTTTATAGTATAGAAGATGTTCTACAGTTTTTTATCCAAGTATTGTACAGTATGTTTTCAACAAAATATTTCAGTGCGTTTCACCATAGCGACATTAGCGACAGTCGGGGAGGCAGAACTCGTTGCTACCAAGTAGCTCTTTAGTTACTTGATGACTCTACAGCAAAAGACGGGATTAAAAATATAAAAACAAATGTATTAAATATAGTTTAATAGCTGTAACGACAAAAAATGTCCGAAAAATTCTAGGTAAATGGATTTGTCACAAAATTTTTTCTTGGAATTTTTAGATTTTTTGAATTTAATAGCTAAATATGAAATGAGAGCTTAGTAATGAAACCTCGTTATCCATTTGTCTGTCACCAGGCTATATCTTAAGAATGGTGAGTAGGAGCAGGTGAGAAAAATGGCTGACAAATGACAGTTTCTGTTGCCGCTACAATAACAAATACTAAAATCTAGAATAATACAACATCTATTTATTGTGTTTCTTGATGATATCTCAGTATATAAATATTACAACATGGTATAATGATGAATTGATTATGATTATACCGGTTCCTACGGAGAGGGCTACTGTTCGGTGTTTCCCTACGTGATAAGATCCAGATTCCGTAAAAGGACCGGTGTGTACGACATAGCCCGATGAATTAGCACGCTGAAGCAGGGAAAAGAAATCATGAAGCAATGGGCAGGCAACATCGCTCGGTGACCTGACGACCGTAGTGGGATGGAAGGTGGTCACCACGTACCGGACGACGCAGTGTGGGGTGGCCCCCAACAAGGTGGACTGACGATATCGTCAAAAACGCCGGGAGTCGCTGGATGCACGTTAGTGCAGGACCGCACGTTTTGGCGTTCTATTGGGGAGGCCTATCCCTATGTCCAGCTATGGACGAAGAAGGGCTGATGGATGTATGGATGATAAAAGTTCTGTAGGTAGGTACCCCACGGAACCCTCTGTGTGCGTGTCAAGACGTATTTGTCCGGTTTTTGTTTTGTTTTTTTTTTTTGACAAAGTGGACCCTACTCAGCAAAATGCTGGCAAGGAGCCAGCGCTGGTCTTCTGCTGGGCCCTGTTGGTGACGTATCGAATCTATCAAAAATTATTAGTGCACAGGTTTAGACTGTGAACACACAGGGTAATGTAAAAAATATATTATAATAACTAGCTGACCCGGCAAACGTTGTTTTGCCATACTAAAAAAAAAAAGTTTGAAAAATAGATGTTGGCCGTCTCAGACCTACTGAATGTGCATGTAAAATTTCATAAAAATCGGTCAAGCCGTTTCGGAGGAGTACGGTAACTAACACTGTGACACGTGAATTTTATCTATAAGATATTACGAAATGAAATTAGAATAAGATATAGAAAATTAATGCCAAATAAAAAAACATAATAAAAAAAATCAATCTTGGTGAAATGACAATAATATACTTTTTCAGGCGTATTAAATAAGGTGATAATACTACTTTTTAAGGATTTTGACGCGTCTATTCTGACGCGTGTAGACTGAGCTCAGTATCACCCGTGACCATGGTGACTGCAAGTTCTCCGAAACGTCGGGTCAAAATTTAAAACAAATATACGCGTCTAAATCCGTAAAAGTAGTTTTATTTAAACAAATGAGTCGCGCAAATGTTAGTAAATATGGTGATGTGTTGTTCATTCTAAGTACATCGATATGAAGGCAACATAACAATATTATAACGTATAAACGTATACGTATACATTAGTGATGTAACGAATGCTGGATTTTTCATATTTGCCAATGCGAATGCGATTGCGAATAATTATCTTCAACATTCGCGAATGCGAATGCGAATATTTTAAAATTTCAAAAAAAGCGCGCGTGAAATGTTTGACAAGTTTGATGTTTCGTGTCGACCATGTTTAAATTGAAGATAGCCGATATTGGTTAATTGAATGAATTTAGTCACAGAAAGTTCATTCTAAAAGTTTTGTTTTGTTTTGAGGTTAGTTTTTTGTTATTTTTCAAATTTTACTGATATTTTAAGGGACAAAGTGGCATAAAAACATTCGCTAAATATTCGCATAATTTTTGCGAATGCGAATATTGAAAAATACGCGGATATCCGTTACATCACTAGTATACATCAGCCAATCAAGCTAATGGTAGCCATGTTTCATTAACATCAATCACTGTTCGACAGGACTGTCTTGTCATTTGCTAATACAAGTACATATATACTCGTACAAGAATCTTGTAGATATAAATGGATTGCGTAATTGTGGCACCATCCATCAGCTTTTCTCCGTCTATTGCTGGACATAGGGATCCGACAAGGACCGCCACAACTTGCGATTTTACGTCGCCTGTATCAAGCGGCCCTCAGGATTCTTTTTAATGTCATTACAAGTCCGCATTGACTTGTTGGCACAGTGTTCTCCGTCTTTCACAGATGCTGTTATCTGTGTACAATATCCCTTAGCTAACTTTTACAGCTCCCTTGGGATGAAAAGGGATGATGACATAATAATATGTATTCTTATTCCGTCACTATACGGACACTTAAAATACTCTCCCTCTCTCTCCAGCCCATTTACGTCCCACTGTTGGGCACGGGCCTCCTGCACTTTGGGAGGGATTATGGTCTACTATGCCGCGCTGGCCAGGCGTATTGGCACAGGTTTTGTTTTCGAGTTTTCCGCCTCTCACAGAGAATATTATCTGTGTGCAATATACCTTAGCTGATTTTTACAGCGCCCTTGGGAGGAGTTGGGGTGGTGACACTTGTATTCTTAATCCGTCACCACACGGAGAGTACAATTATTTGTGTAATTACCTTGCCTTAAGGGCCTACATCAATATTATCGTCGACATGTACATATTAACACAGCTAGTAGGTATAGAAAATTAAGAATTAGGGATATTTTTTTTGTTTACTCAAAATCTACTAAATATATTTTAATTCTGATTTACGTGTTTCTATATATAATAGTTACTTATGTTTTTAAAGTTATTTCATTAGTTAATACGCGATAATAGACCGACAAATGAAAAAAATAAAAAATGAGAGAGGTTGTTTCGCTAAGATTTTCTATCGAGAAAACTTTTTTCAATCGCGTTTCTGAGTTTATGCGATCCTAGATTATATATTGAAAAAACATAATAATATACTTAAAAATGAGAGCTCTAGCCATTCAATCTAAAGAAACATTGAAAACTTCGTACTGTTACATCCCTAGTTATTACCACGTAAAAGCTAAGTCAGCATTGCACATTATTGCATCATTCCTATTGTTCCATATTACATAGTTTACATTTTATTCCAATGCATTTAATTAGTTAGTCAGATCTGGGACACGATTGTGGACGGTTGTGGAGTCATACGATAACTTTGAAGGTTATTAAACAGTTCAAGAAGTCCTTGTGTCTTTTTTTTAAAAAACACCAACAGGGTCGCCTTCCTAACAACTGGTGTCAGAAGTGGGATGTGTCAAACAGAAAGCCTTCAAACGGCATTGGCACATCCTTAAAATTTTTGGGAGAAGACCCGTTGAATTAGGTCGACAGTAAGCCTTAGCAGTGTCTGAGCCTGCACCAATACTTCAAGAACACCTACAACCCCTGGACGACGGTAAGCCTCCGCGCCTAAAGCCTGAGCCCGCTTCAGCTGAACAGCCCGCACCTACCAGGTCTAACTCACTCCATTTTTCAACTTCAAATTCCATTCCCATTCAATATCTACTGCTTCGCGTTATTCCCGTGTGAAAAAGAATCAAGAATTCGCCGAATTGCAAGACAATCGACGCCACGCTAGCCCTGTTGCAACATGAAACCGGCGTGTTTGATTACAATACTGTGAGTGTTTTATATAAATTGTAAAGTAACTATTTTCTACATTCTGTGCATTTTGTTTTAAATTTTATATTGCGAATAATTTTATTATCTATTCACAAAGTTCTTTTTACTATTTCATTAAAAAATTTTATATACTACTACTATGTCTTTAAAAACTGAAAAGGGTGAAATGTCTGATAAAATAACTTTAGTATTCTTAACTAAATTCATTAAACCTTACAATGGCGACAAGGAAACCTTGCCAGCCTTTTTGACTAACTGTGACAATGCAATGTCTCTAGCTAGCGAGGAACAAAAAAAACGCCTCTATCCAATTCTCCATTAAGTTTCCTCGCTTTTCCAAGAACCACTGTATCCTCTGTATCCACTGAATCTGAAACGAGGCAAATTACACGACAGGGTAACCAGCCCCAAATAGGAAATTCCCTCGTTACTCCAAAAATCGCTGTATCCTCTGTATCCACTGAATCGGTAACAAGAAGAATTACACGCCAGGGTAACCAGCCCCAAATAGGAAATTCCCTTGTTAACCCTAAAATCACTGAATCCGATAAAATATCAAAAATCCGCACAGTATTCGAAATAAATATTGATGCCAATAAAGGATCATTACCTATGCCTATCTCTAATTATAAAACTCGCAACACTCTCCATAAGCTCCAATCCGATTCAAATCAAAACCTTAGAAATTATTAATAACTTTTATTTACATTAATTTTACTATTTTTCCATTTTCTTGTATTCTAATTTTAATAATAAATATTATGTAATCATTGCTCTTATGAACAATTTTAAACAATAACATTAAATGAGAATGTACTTTAACGTTTATATTTATTCTATTTGAATAATTTTACAAATTATATTTTAGTATTGTTTAAAATAAATTACTATAATTGTTTTAAATGAAATGTAATAGTTGTTTATACTTTAAGGATTAATTGTAATAATTTCTATATTTCAAATGTATTCAATGTTTGCTATTCCAATGACTTCCAAATCGTTTCTATATCTGACTTCGCTTATCTTAATTTAGATAATGCTTCGTCTAAGAGGGGGAGCTGTTACATCCCTAGTTATTACCACGTAAAAGCTAAGTCAGCATTGCACATTATTGCATCATTCCTATTGTTCCATATTACATAGTTTACATTTTATTCCAATGCATTTAATTAGTTAGTCAGATCTGGGACACGATTGTGGACGGTTGTGGAGTCATACGATAACTTTGAAGGTTATTAAACAGTTCAAGAAGTCCTTGTGTCTTTTTTTTAAAAAACACCAACAGGGTCGCCTTCCTAACAGTACGTAGAAAAATGCACGAAGAATTTTCTCTCACAGAGGATATTATGTTGTCCCTTGGCTGAATTTTACAGCACCGAAGAAAAGAGGCGATAACACTTGTATTCTTAATTCGTCACTATACGGACACTTAAAATACTAAGACATCATAAACGTGAGAATTCAAACATATATATGAATACACTAAATGTTTTGTATTTAAAAACAAAAAGTATAACAAATTTAATTGTTTTATATAAATAATAATTATGAACTTTATTGTGTTGTGATAGAGTTGTGGGTATAACCGACCTCCCACGCTAGTAGTAAGAGGGCGGGGGGGGGGTTAAAGGGGGGTTAGGGAGGAGAAGGCACTCCGGCGCAGAGGGGCCGGAAGCGCGCAAGCGCAGTAGCTGCGAGCTGATACCTCAATTAGCAGGTAAACGTTAAAAGTCTATGTGAACTACGAGTTTTTACACAGCGTGTTGCAAAACAGTACTTATAATAATGACGGGCTTCGTGGTCTAGTGGTTCATGTATAGGACTACCAATCACGAGGTACGGTTCGATTCCCGCTAATTTGCGTGATATTTTATAAATGTCACACAAATGCTTGTACTGCGTCTGGGTGTTTCCTATGTATTATAAGAATGTATTTACAAAAGAAAAGTAGTTTATGTAGTACATTCGTATTCTGGTACCAATAACACAAGCATATAAGCTTAGCTTGGGACCAGACGACGTTGTGTGAAATGTCCATGAATTTTTATTTAAAAAAATATAGCTGTTGCCAGCGACTTATTTAGCGTGGAAATTAAGAAATAATCCGGTTGTAACAAACAAACAAACTCTACAACTTTATAAATGAGTAAATATAGATAGATAAACTGTCGCCAGCTACTTCATACGCATGGAATTTGTAATATACATTTAAACTTACAAATTATACAAAAAGACATTCTATTGAACCCTACCTATTAAAAAAAAACCGCATCAATATGCGTTGAGTAGCATTAAAGAATTAAGCTCACATCGGGCCATACATACAAAACGCACAACTTTATTGTAATCGTTTAAGTAAAGAATATAGAGTAAGGATAATAATGTGCCATTTTTAGAGTGGTGTGCAAAAATTCCGATTTTTTCTTTCGAGGGGTAATATTTTTTTACGGATTTTGATTCAGATGGAGTCGAAGATTACATAAAGTCTAAAATAAAAACAGAACAGCCTGTATATATACAAATGAACAGCGCACGCCGGCTGTGTTCACACGTCACGCGGCATACTTTTTTACTGACGTGTACTACCTTCGACGATACCACCAGCAACTAAAACAGTGCTATTTTAATCATTTTTATATTTTTACTAGCTGACCCGGCAAACGTTGTTTTGCCATACAAATGTCAGGGGTGGACAACCCTTATCACTTAGATGTTTGAAAAATAAATAGTAGCCGATTCCTCAGACTTACTGAATATGCATAAATAATTTCATAAGAATCGGTCAAGCCGTTTCGGAGGAGTATGGGACGCGAACATTGTGACACGAGAATTTTATATATTAGATAGTATTTCTAGAAAGAAAGAAAGAAAATAAATTTATTAACACCCACTATTTTTTGTATTCAAGGACATTTCACACAACGTGCTCTAGTTCCAAGTTAAGATTGTATGCTTGTGTTATGGTTACCAGAATACGGATATACTACATAAACTACTATTTTTTTTAATAAATACATACTTTGACGAGCCTCGTGGTTGAGTGGTTTACTTAACGGACTGCCATTCAAGAGGTTGCGGGTTCGATTCCCGCTCGGGACAATCATTTCTGTGATTTGTCTAATTGTCATACAAATGTTTGTACTGCGTCTGAGTGTTTCTATGTATTATAAGTATGTATTTACAAAAGAAAAGTAGTATTATGTATTATACCCGTACTCTGGTACCCATAACACAAGCATATAAGCTTAGCTTGGGACCAGAGGACGTTGTGTGAAATGTCCATGAATATTTATTTACATATTTTATTTTTATTTATTTTAATACACATAAACACCCAAACGCAGTACAAACATTTGTATAACATTTATCAATATCACACACTAGATAATGCCCGCGGTTTCACCCGCGTTTAAAGTTATTTAGGTCCCACCTCTCCCCCAATATATACCAAACTTCAATAAATTATACAAAAAAGCCAGCCTCTTGAACCACTCTATCTATTAAAAAAAACCGCATCAAAATCAATTCTGTAGTTTTGAAGATATAAGCCATAGGTATATACAAAAATAACGATTTTGTTTTATAACAAGTAAATAAATGATTTTCCCGTGCGGGAATCGAGTCCGCGACCTCGTGAACGGCAGTCCGTTACATGGACAATTAGACCACGCAGTCTATCACCATTACTTTGGCATGCTAACTCTTAGAACTAATTTTAAATTCTAAACAAATAACAATAATTTTGAATGCATAGTGATGTGACAAGTCACTGGTAAAACCGAGATTATCACCGCACGCGCCCTCTACCACCCCAAGCAGAATAAATCACTACCCTGTGATTTAATATTAATGATGTTTTAACCTTAGTGATTTATTGGTTATGGTTTAAGATATAAATGATAGCGATTGAGGGTTATCGGTAGAACTTTACCTTCCACAAGTAGAGGAGTTTTGTGTTCAATAATTCTAGGTCGTGATTGGCTGGGCAAAAGCGTGGGAGTTATACATGACTACAGTATGGCCAAAAAAGACGTGTGTCACTCGGGGACTGCCGCAGTAAAGCTATTGCATAGCATTTTTTATCAACTTATGCAATTATAATTATTTATTACTAAAATACGCTGTTATCTGAACATTTAGGATATATGTTGTCGATTCAAAATCCTTATTTTAATACGCTGTTTAATTTCAGGAAGTCGCTTACCCTTGGTATCATCAGGATGAAATAAATTGCGGGGGGAAGAGGGAATTACGCATGCGCAGTAGCGCCGATAATGTAAGGATTTTTTCATTACGCTATTTTCGTTACGGAATTTCTGGATTCGGTCTCCACGCTCAAGGCCCGCGATAGAAGCTATGCAATTGCTTGATAAAAACTAATTTTTTTGTGTATTATAATCGGTATGTTAATTTTACATCCTTGTTACCTGTTTTGTTGTTTTGTGCATTTTTTAATGTAAACCTTTTTAACCACACTGGTTTATAAAAACAGATTAAACCTGTTTATTTTTTGGGAATACTCAAGTCATAGTTATATCATAATTAGCGGGCAACAGCTAATTATGATATACTTCGTATGCGCATAATTTAAACATAAGTATAGTTTGTTGAGGTTTGGCTTAACAACCTATACAAAAAAGTCATCCTCTTGAACCACTCTATCTATTAAAAAAAACCGCATCAAAATCTGTTGCGTAGTTCTAACGATAGAATTTAAATTCAAATATTTTTATTGTGGATCATAGGTACAAAATGTTTTTATACAAAGATAAATATCAGCCAAGTTCCGCCTCACGGGCATACAATATTCTTAACATAATCATCAATTCATTTAATTCCATTTTATTTAATTATTACTAGCTGTTGCCCGCGACTCCATCTGCGTGGATTTTGAAAATTTTCCCCGTTTTTGCAACATTTGTGCAACTACTGCTTCGCTTCTAGCGGTCATAGCGTGATGTTATATAAAAGCCAAAAGCCTTCCTCGATAAATGCCCTATCTATCATTGAAAGAATTTTTCAAATCGGCCCGGTGGTTCCTGAGATTAGCGCGTTTAAACAAACAAACAAACAAACTCTTCCACTTTATAATATTAGTATAGATTAATGGTCTTATTCATAATGACTTATCGGAGGTTTAAAAGTTCGCTAAAATATGTTCGCGAAAATTGTCAAAAACTGTTATTTAAAACAGTCTTTTTACGCTAAAATGTTTATTATCTCTCCGATAAAATCTCCTTTTAAACCTCCGATAAGTCATTATGAATAAGACCATAAATAATTATCTTTAATTATATAAATAAGTACATCATCTGTTGAAATAAATAAGCTCTTATAAAACAAATATACATACAATATTCATACAAAAATAAGGACTTTGATTTTTAATAAGTAATGATACTTTTACTTTGACGGGCCTCGTGGTGTAATGGTTCTGGTAACGGACTGCCGATCAAGAGGTCACGGGTTCGATTCCCGCTCGGGACAATCATTTGTGTGATTTTTCTAATTGACATACAAATGTTTGTACTGCGTCTGGGTGTTTCTATGTATTATTAGTATGTAGGACTATATTTACAAATAAAAAGTAGTATATGTATTATATCCGTATTCTGGTACCCATAACACAAGCATATAAGCTTAGCTTGGGACCAGAGGACGTTGTGTGAAATGTCAATGAATATTTATTTTATTTATTATTATCTATACTTAGATAATATTTAAAATTTTCACACACTTGATTATAAATAACTCCTTTGAAGGCAAGTTTTATCGACAAATAACTAAATGTTTATACGCTATCGCTTATGCTATGGGCGTAGTTGAATCTCAGCGGTAGTCGGTCCCCACTTTTTGTTTATTGCTAATAAGCTATCGTAAGCTATACGCGAGCAAATTGCTTCGCGCGAGGAAATGTTCAACTTTCTTTTATACCTTATCTGTTAACGTTAAAAATATTATTTTGTGAATAAGGAAAAAGAAAATTGTCGGTCTGGATGCGGATTCAGAATACAAGTGTCACCACCCCATTTTTTACAGCAGTAATGAGATTATATAAGCGAATAACATATTTAGTGAGTGACAAGACAAGACAATACAATACAATATTCTTTATTGCACACTAATTATACAAATATACAAATAGAGCGTAGCAATAATTAAGGTTTCGTACAAACCCTCACTGTATTCTATAGACTGCATTTTGGAGAGTGTGCCGAGGAATTACACGAAATAATTCCCCCATCTCCATTCCTTCAACGCACTACCAGACGAACGGGACGCATGCATCCTTACATTGTGGATATACCTCCTTCCCGAACTAAACGTTTTGCGTCGTCCTTTATTTGGCGGACAGCTAAAGACTGGAACAATCTGCCGGCGTCTGTGTTTCCGGACAGTTACAATGTGGAAGCATTCAAGAGAAGGGTGAATAGGCTTCTAACATAGTTGTTGCGCTTTACAATCCAAGGCCGCATTACCGCTTACCATCAGGTGGAATGTAGTCAAGCATCAACATGTGTTTATGTAAAAAAAAAAAAAACCCTAATAGTTTCACTACAGTGTCCGTCTGTCTGTCTGTCCATCCGTCAAACTTAGTGTTAGGCACGGGCCTACTCCACTTTGTGAGGGATTATGGACTACTATGCCGCGCTGATCAGACGTGTTGGCATTCGATTTATTTTTAATGATATTGTGTGTATGATATCCCTTAGCTGGCTTTTACAGCACCCTGGGACAAGGAAAGGCTGTGGTGACACTTGTATTGACGGGCCTCGCGGTGTAGTGGTTCATATAACGGACTGCCGATCATGAGGTCTCGGGTTCGATTCCCGGTCAGGACAATCATTTGTGTGATGTTTTTAATTGTCATACAAATGTATGTACTGCGTCTGGGTGTTTACTATATATTATAAGTATGTATTTACAAAAGAAAAGTAGTTTATGTATTATATCCCTATTCTGGTACCCATAACATAAGCATATAAGCTTAGCTTGGGACCAGAGGACGTTGTGCGAAATGTCCATGAATATTTATTTATTTATTTGTATTCTTAATCCGTCACCACAAGGACAAGTAACTATATTAAGAAAAAAATTTATTTTCAAAATGAACGTTTAATTTTAAAGTTCCGAACAATAAAATTTAAAATGGCTGCTTTCATTTGTTAAGTGCAGTGCTCCGATTTCAACAGCGCTGTGTATTTGTTCTGTTCATTATAACATGGCGGTGTACATACACGCTAAAAGCGAAACAGAATAACTATACATTCTTAGTAAATATATGAGACATGTTCAAATGATGTACGGTTTTAGATCAATGGTAGTTTTTAGGGTTCCGTAGCGAAGAGTAAAATGGGGCTGTATTATTAACTAAACTGAACTTAATAAAAAAATGAAAATTGATAATGTCACACACAACACAATTCGGCAATGATAACAGAATTTTTTTATTAGAAAATCTGTATATTATAGACTAACATTTTTAATTAATAAAAATATGCACAACGGAATAAACAATTATTCAAAATACGCCATAGTTGTTTTAAATTTTATTAACACGCTTATATTAGTTCGGTATGTATTTATCAATGTATATATCTATGTAACGGAATCTTTCAAAGTGATTTTAACCCACTTGCAGTAGTCGGATTGATCTAAAGTTTTGCACATATATTTCAGGGACCGATGACAATGCAATAATTTAAAAAAATATTCAGGATTTTCAAGTGTTTTTTAGTTTTTGAACTAAGTAGATTGTTTAGCTAAGTTTTATTTTGTCTGTCCGTAATCAGCCGGCGTATTATGAGCTTTTTAAAATCATTCAAGTTCCAGGCAGGCCGTAAACTGCATGGCTAAATTAGGTATTATGGCAGAAATTAAACTTTTAGTTGAAAATTTTTTTTAATTATTTTTTAGTACCTGATTTTTTAGTACCTTAACTTTTAGTTGTACGTTCTTCTTAAACATATTAATGTATGACTGGTTTAGCGAACTGACTGACTAATAATTTGTTCATAATACGAATCTGCCAGACAGTTCAATTCACGGCGTAAACTGCCTGTAAATAAAAGCTCATAATACGACCGCAGCAGGCTGTATCTCTGGAACGGTGATAGCTAGAGAGCTAAAAATTTCACAACTTATTTAAATTAGTTGATGCTATAACTGTTATATACTATACTACTATGTTATATACAAACTATAACTGTACAAATTGTCTGTGTTGTGACGGATTAAGAATACAAGTGTCACCATCCCATCTCCTCCCAAGGGTGCTGTAAAAGTCAGCTAAGGGATATTGCACACAGATAACTTCTTCTGTGAGAGACGGAAATCTCGAAAATAAACCCCGTGCCAACACGCCTGGTCAGCGTGGCACAGTAGACCATAATCCTTCCGAAAGTGGAGGAGGCCCGTGCCCAACAGTGGGACGTAAATGGGCTGGAGAAGAAAAGATGCTATAACAACCAATAATTATAATTATTTATCCTATCTTGTCACGTTACTTGGGATACAGTCATTTGGGGTTCTTGGAGGTCGATATGACTAATAAATGTTGGTACAGAACCCTTCGTGTACCGGTTAAATTCGTACTTGACCGGTTATTAAGTAATTTATTATGATATTTAAAAAAAAAATTAGTATTTAAAGAATATTTTGTTTAATTTAAGTCGAAAAATCATGAAGAAAATTTGGGAAAATTTCCGTGTGCGGGTTAGTAATTTATATGTATCATTTATTTTTTAAATTCCATGCGTACGAAGCCACGGGCTACAGCTTGTATATGTATAAAAGTTATTTTCAATATTAAAAAACCTATCATTTTAGTGGCAGGAAAACTCCAATTGTCACAATTGATATTACCAGTTAAAAATGCTACCGTTATCACCTTGTATGGTGATAGGCAAACATCACGACTATGTGATAAAACAATGGGTAGGTGACAGTAATGTGCTAATTGGTTCTGTGTTGCTACATGTAAAATGTGAAACGTTATGAAAAATAATGGTAATATGTAATTCACCAGCCTTTTGTTTTTAGGGTTCCGTACCCAAAGGGTAAAAACGGGACCCTATTACTGAGACTTCGCTGTCCGTCCGTCCGTCCGTCCGTCCGTCTGTCACCAGGCTGTATCTCAAGAACGGTGATAGCTAGAGAGTTGAAATTTTCACAGATGATGTATTTCTATTGCCGCTATAACAACAAATACTAAAAATAAAATAAAATAAATATTTAAGGGGGGCTCCCATACAACAAACATGATTTTTTTACCGTTTCTTGCTCGATACTAATAACGTTGCCTTATGTTGCATAGATAATGGTACGGAACCCATCGTGCGCGAGTCCGACTCGCACTTGACCAATTTTTTTTATAAGTATCTCTTTCTAGAATACTAGCTGACCCGGCAAATGTTGTTTTGCCGTATAATTGTTAGAGGTCGACAACCCTTATCACTTAGGAGTATGAAAAATAGATAATAGCCGATTCTCAGACCTACTGAATATGCATATAAAATTTCATAAAAATCGGTAAAGCCGTTTCGGAGGAATATGAACGAACATTGTGACATGAGAATTTTATATGTATATTAGATAGATTAAAAACTCACTTTTTAATAAACTTCCACCTTTGGAATAAACCATAACTTTACTTATTATAAAGCAAAGTCGTATTTTTTGTATGTAAGTATGTATATGTGTGGTTATATCTTCAAAACTGCGTAAAGGAATTTGATGCGGTTTTTTTTAATAGACAGAGTGGTTCAAGAAGATGACTTTTTTGTATAATTTGTTTAGGGTTTGGTTTCTAAATTCTATGTGATCGAAGAAAACAGCTATCTATACTAATATTAAAATCTAAAGATTTTCTTTGATAGTTTTTTTTAAACGCTCTTATCTCAGGAACTACTGGTTCGATTTGAGAAACTTTTACAGTGTTGGATAGTACATTTATTGGGGAAAGCTGCTTGCTACATAACATCACACTGTGATCAAAGGAAGCGAAGCATCAGTTAATAATGTTGCAAATACTATCCTGATGTTGGAAAAGATTATGGTCAACATTGCTGAGCGGACCAAGCGTATACGTACAGGGTTTAGTTGGAAATTTTTCATTACTCAATATCCCTTGGCTGATAATTTGTTAATATTACCGGGCGATAAGACCGCAAGTTGTAGGTATATTGTATATGACTAGGTAATTATAATTTCGTTACATATGTGACATGTATTATGTTATGGTGTACAATAAAGTGTATCCTATTCTATTTTAAAAACGGGATTTTTTTTCTAAATACTACACGTAAGAAGTCGCGGGCTAGTCATATATGAGAATCGTGTTTAATATCCATTATCGAACACTATCCCAACGGCTTAACTGATTTTCACATATTTTTGTGTAGTTACTTCTCGTACGTACGTACTCTCGTTCCAAATAGACCAAAGTAAGAAACCAACACATTAAAATCAACAATCACTCAAACCAACAGTTAAATTGCACTGAAATAACATGATAATCCCATTTAACAGTTCGTGCCACCCCTAGCATGATTCAACGCACACATACACACTTAGAGGGCGCGGCTCCTTTGGGACGAACCGGACACGACTACGCTATTATGACGTCATAATGTATCTGTACGTGGTCTTTTACTTAGGGGTGTGCAAGATTGATAATACATAAATATATTCTAACTGAAAACTATGTGAGCAGTATATCGTTTTGATCTTTATTATCATTATATCGTCACACCTCTTTCCTATAGGGTAGGCAGAGTGACGATAGATGTGCGACTCTCTCTCTCTCTCTTCAACCCATTTACGTCCCACTGTTGGGCACGGGCCTTCTCCACTTTGGAGGGATTATGGTCTACTGTGCCGCGCTGATCAGGCGTGTTGGCACAGGGTTTATTTTCGAGTTTTCCGTCTCTCACAGAGGATGTTATCTGTGTGCAATTTATTTTGCCCTTAGGTGACATTTACCCACCCATGGGTGAAGATGGGGTGGTGACACTTATATTCAAAATCCGTCACCACACGGAGATGTTAATGTGCTACTACCTATCTAAACTTAATTAGATCTTTATTGAATCTTAACTGTATTGGTAACTTCGTTAGTCTCGTTTACGTGTGGTGACGCATTAAGAATACAAATGTCGCCACCCCTTTTCCTTCCTAAGGTGTCTTTCCTGTTTTTAGACTTCTGTACAAAAAATGGGAATATTGGATTCCACCCAAACAAGAGAAAATTAATATCTTCCTTAATCACATATACTGACATCTCTACCATAATCTATTGCAATATTTTCTAAGACTTCCCAAAGATGGAAGAAAACTTTCAACAATACCTAAAAACAAAGAACAAACATCATAATAATTATAAATATTTGTGGCAGTCACTGCCATCTATTGATTAAAATATCAACTATTTAGATACTGTCATGGTACACTTAGTATTGTTATACCGACTTTACGTAGGTCAAAATGTTCCTAGTTATAGAATAAAATCACAGGTGGCACTACTAATAGTTCTAACTACTTAGTTACTATGCTATGTCATAGATGGCAGTGTAACAAATTTACTTCTGATAAGGACTAGGCAGTATTGACTTAACAAATTTTTGGCGGATTACTTCTGGCATGATAGCATAATAGTGTTTTTTATGTTATTAAATATGTCTTTAAACTCAGTGGAGTCTTTTAATGAAGAGTATTTAGCAGAGTTAGCAGAAAGAAGTTCTTTAAAAAGTGGATCGGATAACAGTTTTATCTGGTTTGTATTTTGTCTTTACCCCGCTTAGAATAGGAGACGCAAACTGTATAACTTTTTACAATGATAGTACGCACAAAGACTACTGTAGCCACACTCCAGTACCGATCTCTATCCTAAGAACTGCAATAAATTTGTAACATTATTACCCTAGTTTATGCATACCCACTTGAGGACCAATTTAAACATTTAGCTATTTGTCTAACATTTCGTTCTTACACTTATATCAATATTAGTTACGAATTTATTGCTGCTATGGACATGTGTTCGACAACTTCAAGTAGCGCGTCCTTTAAACAAAACGGGATCGCTACTTGTCTTGTAGAACGTAAGATTAGTAATAAGTTAGTCATAGTTTGTTCTTGGTCGAGAATAAACGTCTTACGAACTATCATGTGGAGTTATATTACAACACGCGCCTTCATCTCACTACCTCTCTACAAACCTCCACACTACCTTGACCAACATATTTTAGCGTTGAGAAAATAAGTAAAACGTTTCAGCTGTCGGATCTTCGTACTAAACCTACCTACGACTTTATCCATTGATCAAGGATATCTGTGCCTCTGGGAATACTGTTCCGTTGTCTTACCAACTGAGCTATCATGAGAGCTGCACATGTTAACCAAATTTTTAATTGTAAATAATTTTTTTCAAGTCAATTGTAAAAATTAATAAATTACTATTAAAATGCATAATTTTATTTAAATATTAATAATTTAGTGATGATGAAGATGATTGCTTGGCCCGTGAGCTCATGAACCAACTGACGCCTCCAGTTCTAAGCAAATTAAGAAGATGCTTCAGAAAGAACAAAGAAAGAAGCAAGGCTCAGGATTTAGACAGGTAAAAAACTCATTGACGTAACCACTAGCCAGTATTTAGTTTCTGAAGTTTCGAATACTTTATTTTGTTTCTTTTTTTTGTTTCGTTTATTTTGTTTCGTCGTTCTTAGTTTAAAAAAGGAATGAAATTAAACGAGAACGAGAGAGAAACGATTTTTTTTTTATAAGTATGTATTTACAAAAGAAAAGTAGTTTAATTATGCCGTATTCTGGTACCCATAACACAAGCATAATAAGCTTAGCTTGGGACCAGAGGACGTTGTGTGAAATGTCCAAGTATATTAATTTTTTTTTAATTCCCCATTTTTTTTTAAATTATTGCCTAGCCTAGTAGAATAAGATTATTAATCCTTATTTACTGTTGCTTACATCTGTCCATTGTTTATGGTAATTATGATAAAATAGCGATTGTCAATCAAATGTCAATAAAATAAAAACTAACGCCAAAACTGACATGCACATGAGTCACCAGCGCGAACAGCGAAACGGCGTTGTGTGTGGTATTTTTTAGTTACGCTATCTTTGTTACGGAATTTAAATTTCGAATTTTGTGCATTTAGTCTCCACGCTCAAGGCCCGCGATACCAGCTATGGAATAGCTTAAAAGCAGAGATAGATTAACGCAAAGTGTTATTTGACAATTTGACATTCCGTGTGGTGACGGCTAAGGGTGACGGTATGTATATTAGCGATACAAACGTTTGTATAATATAAATACACAAATAATTGTACCGTGCGGGGATCGAACCCGCGAACTCGTGAACGGCAGTCCGATACATGAACCACCAGACCAGAAGGCCCGTCAGTTAATAATTAACTTTCTCAGGCGTGTAGAAGAAGTGATGAGACTAGCTGCTGCAGAGGAAGGAATAGAATTCGCATCATCAGCTCCGCAGCCTGAAAACACGCTGTGGCTGGATGAGAATGGATTTGTCTCCAATTTGGATAAAATATTTGGTAAACTCTAACTAAATGTGGAAGGAAAAAAGTCTAGAACAAGACCTAAGAAAAGATGGATGTACTGCGTGAATGACAATATGATGACAGAGAGAGGAGTTAATACAGATATGACGACTGATAGAAGACTATGGAAGAAAAAGACATGTTGCGCCGACCCCAAATAATGGGATAAGGACAGGAGGATGATGTTTTGGTAAACCCAATATAATGAAATATATGCGTCCCTGCGTGATTATTTGTATTTTAAAATAAATTAAGCTCCAAAGATTCTTGTATAAAAATATATTGCGGATGTATCTTTTTAATTTTATTTATCATTTTAAAGCACTAAATTAAGTATAATAATGGTAGTGATCTTATTGTTGATAATACACATCTAGATATTATTGTCTTACTTCGTCCGTGTGGATGCAAGCGGCACAGGACCGCGCATTGTGGCGTTGTATGGGGAAGGCCTATGTCCAGCAATGGACGGAGAGGGGCTGATAGATGGTTTGTTTTATTTTTGCGGCACAAATATCGATGTTTATCACACAAATACTTGTGTAAAATCAAACGCAAACTTCATTTCTGTGTGTTAACGGATTAAGACCACAATTGTCACCACACCATGTCCTCCCCAGGGTGCTGTAATAGTCAGCCAAGGAATATTGTTCATACTTAACATCCGCTGTGAGAGACGGAAAACTTCAAACTAAACCCTACGCCAACACGCCTGGTCAGCGCGGCACCTTAATCATAACCATACAACTAATTTGAACTATCCAGGTCACCACAAGTATAGCACCCATTCCCACAAATTATTCCAACTATTGGATCCATTTGGCAGCGGCAGGGTGTGGTGGAGACAGTTGTTGAATAAGCTGGTAGCTGTTGGTGCTCGGACTACCAGTTCCAGAGCGGAAATGTGGACACCTCTTACTAATATGAGCCTCAAAAGATTGGAGCATTGTAAGGTAAATAATTATTTGATTTATTGAATAAATCAAGTGATAGGGGAGAAAATAATTATCACTATGACGGAAATACCGTTCCGTTGCTCTTCCAATCGAGCCAGCTTGGGATCTGCTTAATAGATTGCGTTGTATAAAAACAATGAGCGATGTTTAACTCACAAGCAGAAATATTGTAGTGGAAAATTTGGTTATCATGTTCAGATCCCAAGAGGTCTAAGAATTTTTAAATAGGACCAGTGTTTCCTAAACAAACAAACAACTCTTCAGCTTTATATTATTAAGTACTAGCTAATGCGAGCCGTTTCCTCCACGTTTATATTTATGGACCCCCCCGTTTTTCCCTTCTCCTCTCTGTCCTGCCAGGCCATGATGATGCCTTGAGCTTTACCATGACCCGGCGAGGGGTGGCCCCGCTAACCGGGGCCCGACTCGGCGGGGGGAACAATAGGTCCCCCCGTCGCGTGGCCGAATGCCACATTTGCTGCGGCGGGTCTCTGAATACCGACCTGCCGCGCACGACAACCCTTCGAGAGGGGCCGCCGGCTCTTGCCCGTCGGCGACCCCCACTCGGGGTGGCAACGTGTCGCCAGCGCGTTTTCGCTCCCGCAAGGCCTCCCTCTTTGCCGCCATCACCTCCCGAGCAAAGGTGGCGACGGCGGCCCAACACTGTTTGCTCTCGACCATGGACGGAACGATGGCCGAGAGCGACAAATCCTCGCCCAGCCCGCCAACGAGTTCGGCGTGCTGGGCGTCCCAGGCCGTGCACACGGCGACGCGGGACGCGGGATACGACTCGATGCCAACCAGCTCCCACAGGTACTTGGCAAAACAGCCATGACCTGTTAGGAGCTGGGTGAGGTGACACGTTGGATCCCGGTGCCTCGTCTCAACCCAGTCCCTAAGGATCGGGCGAACCGCCTCGGCGAGCCGTCTTCTCGCGGAGGGGTCCGCCAACCTGTCGGCCCATCGTCGGCCTCTTAACAAATTATACAAAAAAAGCCATCTTGTTAGACCAGACTATATTTTATAAATACCGCATCAAAATCCGTTGCGTAGTTTAAAAGATATAAGCTACTATTTATTTCCAGAGAGAAACAATAGTAAAAATAGTAAGTATTGAACGAGAAGAGTCCTTCTGCTACGTGGCGGTGTCCAGGGGAGGTCGTGTTGGAGTATACAGTGGAGGTTTACAACCACTTCACACATACGAGGTACTTGTTCTTCTTGATTTTAACAAATAATCAATACTTACTATATTTAAAAAGTAATTTATTAATTTTGCAAATGACATGCTATGCTTTTACTTAATAAATTAAATAGGTAACGATGGAAAAGTGATTACCGCAAGCGGGACTCGAACCCATGACCTCGGAATACCGTTCCGTAGCTCTGCCAACTGAGATTATTGCGGTCGTGCTCGAAGTAATCAATTAGGCCACCGTAATCGTTACTCAATTGAGTTTATATCCCGCTTGCGGTAATCACTTTTTCCACCGTAATTTAATTTACTATTTAAGTCCTATATAATATTATAAATGTGATAGTTTGTGAGTTTGAAGGTTTACTCAATACTTTTTTACGCTTTACTGATTCAATATTGTTTTGCAGATATTTCACCATAAAAATAGCGGGCGAAGTCGCGTGAAAAATCGTTGGGTTACTGATGTTATTTATTTACAAGTAAGTGGTATATATGTTAACATGCTAAAAGGATGTGTTTTTTACAATATTTGTAAATTTTTACATAAAATCACAATTAAAAATTTAAAAGCGACGACTAAAAAATCTTAAGTAATTAATTGGTGTAAGCAATCCTTTGTATTTAATTTTGCATACATTTTATTTACTAAAAATATTATGGCATATATTTATGGCAGTTTTTTAGACTTCCGTGCCAAGAGGTAAAATAGGGCTGTGATTTCGCTGTCCGTCCCTCTGTCTGTCACCAGGCTATATCTCCGGAACGGTGAAAGCTAAAGAGTAGTAGAGAGCAGAAAACTGACAATGAAACTAGTAATCTCAGGAATTTGTTGGAACGCGCTAATCTCAGGAATCACTGGTCCGATTTGAAAAATACTTTCAGTGTTGGATACTACATTTATTTTAACGAGGAAGGCTACAGACTAGATATAACATCACATTGCGACCATCAAGAACGAAGCATTAGCGAAAAATATTGCAAAAACGGGGAAAATTTTGTTAAAAGCTAGTGTAATTTTTATTATAAGTTTAAGATCTGTCAGACTCTCTCTCTCCAGCCCATTTACGTCCCACTGTTGGACAAAGGCATCCTCCACTTTGAAGGGATTATGGTCTACTGTGCCGCGCTGACCAGGCGTGTTGGCTCAGGGTTTATTTTCGAGTTTTTCGTCTCTCACAGAGGATGTTATCTGTGTGCAATATTCCTTAGCTGACTTTTACAGCACCCTTGGGAGGAGATGGGGTGGTGACACTTGTATTCTTAATCCGTCATCACACGGAGGCCACTAATCTACATTAATTTATTAGTTTTCGCAATTGACTTGCTATGCTTTTACTTAATACCTAACAGCCGTATTCACAAACGTTACTGTGAGGTCTCATAGTAGGCATGGACGCACAGGGGTAGCAAAATTCACAAACAATAGGTACTTAAGTGGTGAAGCGCACTATGCGTTTGTTAAACTGAACGCATAGCTAAGTTTTGTCTATGAATACAAAGGCTCGTCAACACTTAAGTACTTACTTAAGTAAATATTGTTTGTGAATACGGGTGTAAACCACCTAAACTAAAATTATAGTGGAAAAAATTATCATCATGAGCGGGATCTGAACCCACGATTTCGGATTTCCTATCTGAGCTATCATGGCTCTTGTAAATGTTTACCAAATCTTCACTTCGATGTTTTTGTACAACGCCATCTATTGAGCGGTTTGTACCAACTCGATCAATCGATCGTTTAGGTGTCAAAACACAACTGGATCGAAATAATGCCTGTACATTTATTTCTACTTGTAATTTTTAATTCACTAGTCTTATAACTTCCATTACTTTTCAGGATGTCCAATATTTAGTAATGTCTGCATCAGATCGTAGTCTTATCATATATGATGCGACTACATTATCACATACACCGATGTTTTGTATAACAGGATTACCAAATATACCAACAGTAAGTTTATAACATTTTTTTTACTAATATCCTAATATCCAACATTCTCCAAATGGGGCACAGGGCATCCACAGTGATTTTCCATCGCTTTCACTTATGGGCTTCACTTTTGATCTCACTCCAAGTCTTCCCGATGTTCTTCGCCACGTCAGCTACTGTGCGTCGCCAGGTCTGCTTAGGACGGCCGCACTTTCGCTTTCCTTGCGGGTTTCAATCCATCGCAATTTTAGGAATATGGTTGGAATCTCTATCTTCAAAAAGGAGGAGATTTTCAATTCGTCTGTATGTTTTTTTTTATGTTTGTTACCTCATAACTTTTAACTGGGCGAAGCGATTTTAATGATTATTTTTTTATTTGAAAGCTGGTGGTTTCCGTGTAGTCCCATTGGCACTATGTCAAGATCTGATGGTTATCTCCAAAGAAATCAAGGAAAACCCTCAAATTTCAAAGGTCTTCTTTCTTAAAAATAAACTTAATATAAACTTATTCCTTAAAAATACTCAATTATTAATTTAAAATATTTTTTTCAGTGTATGACATACTCTCCTTCAATATCTGCCAGCGATACTTCAGAACTTGCTTTTGGAACAGAACGAGGGGACATCACAAGGATAAAGTTCTTGCAACCAAGACTACAGTTCATGCATCTAAGTACTACGGATCATATGAACTATTACTTTTGGATGGTAAGTATCAATATCTTCGAGAATTTAACCAAAAGGAGCTATCACGAAAATCCTAGATATATTTTTAAATTATTGAATTATTGGTCCTTAATTACGTAGGTATGCAAAATTTCAAATCGATCCGACTATTGCAAGTGCGTGAAAATCGCGTTCAAAGATTCCTTTACATCAGTGGTTCCCAAACTCTTTTATTTCATAGGCCACTTTTCAAAACTTTACAGGATCCGGTGGACCCCCTGCAGCTAAATTACTATCCATTTTCGTAATCTCCAAAATAAAAGTGAAGATTAGATCTATTTCTATAAGAAAACTTTCGGACAAGTCTCGACGCGTTGTACTGAATATGGAATATTATTAGACAAGTTTTTACAAGTAACAGTCACTGAGCTTCTTAAAATATCAACATTTTAGTTCTTCACTATCGAAACAAAATTAATTTTCATTCACCCCCGCTTACAAAGTGTAGACCCCATTTTATGTCACGCCCAACGTAGACCCCCGTCGAGTCTACTGTGGACTGCTACTTGTCCACTTGGACCACTTTGGGAATTACTGCGTTACATAGATTAATACATTGATAGATACAGATAGATACAGAACGAAGCCAGTAAAAGCCAAGAAGGTTATAAATAGGGAGTAACAACTCGGGAACATAGATTTGTTCCAAGGCAGGGCCGCCCCGTTTATGGTTTAAAAGTAAAATATTAAATAGTAGCCTTGCTTTCTCTTTTACTCCAGCTCAAAAAGAAAGAGTTAGAAAGGCTACTAAATAGCCTCGTTGTCATTTATTTTTCTTAATGTGTTCAACTAAAAAAGCAGCAGGCCGGATTCGTTGTACCGAGTGTTACGTCTAGATCTATATCCTAAGTCTATGGTAAAAGCATATTAATTAAAGAGATACTCGTATCTCCCAAGCCTAGTAACGTCCTACTGATGGTCACGGGCCTCTTCCTCTTTGGGAGGGATTACGGTCTACTATGCCGTGCTGACCAGGCTTGTCGGCATAGCGTTTATTTTCGAGGTCTTTAGCTGGTTTTTACAGCAACCTGGGAAGAAAAAGGAGTGATGACACTAGTATTCTTAACCCCTAATGTTTTATTTTCTAACACTTGCGCGACTCATTCGTTCAAATTAAACTACGTTTTACGGATTTAGACGCGTATATTTGTTTAACTTTTGGCCCGTTTAAACAAATATACGCGTCTAAATCCGTAAAACGTACCCTAATGTTTTCTTTTTCCAGGAGTTATCTAGTCCACCTCATACTTCCCATTGCACCATAACTAACTGGAAGAAAGTCCACGCTCGGAGCGTCCGTCGTATAAAGTATAGCGGTGTTTGGCTCTTATCATGTTCTCACGACGGGGTTGCCAGCCTACGTCTAAAACATATGGCGGGGAAAATCGATGATTATGTATTTAAAGTTTTGAGGGTAAATATTTTATACGTAAAACGGAAATTTACCAAAAAGTGTGTCAATGGCTATATAACTCATCCGACTAGAACCTACATTTAGAGGGCACTGTACTCCTAATTTCGGTTTGCTTAGGTATTGCTATCCCTATTTCCAAGCGCCACGCTGAAAGGGACAAATATAGCTGAAGCAGATTTTACCTATAAACTCTTTGAAAAAAGACGTTTCGTAGCCCTCTTTTTTCTTCCCGAAAGTTAAACCGATTTTAATATTTTTACGCTGCAATTTTATCTAAAGAAAACCGAAGAAAACGGGATTTTTGAATGGTCATATTTCTTTTAGTTATTACTTATATTTGAAAAAAAAAGAAAGTGATAGAAGCATAGATATATAAGACCTGAAGAATACTGTGAAAAAAATTCGTTCCTCTGGAGGCAATATCCACGAAGAAAACAAGGGACTACGATGCCCATATTTTTGTATGGAGCATAATTTGGTATCGTGCCCTCTTAATATCTATGTGTGCGTGAAATATTTAACTATGTGTGTTTCTGATACACGTGACAGACTCAATTGAATTATCTTTACTTATCATAAAACATATTCGTTATTTTTTAATGTATGTCCCTATGTGAGCTTATATCTTCCAAACTACGCAACTGATTTTGATCCGGTTTCTTGTAACAGATAGAGAGTTTTAACAAGATGGCTTTTTTGTCAAGGTTAAATTTCTTCGATGCTTACGAAATTGCAGGTAACTGTTAGTTAGAGAATAAATTTAGGCATTCTTCCAGGGAGTAAGCTGTTTCCATTGGCTACCATCTCTACACATGGTAGCAGCGGGTGGATGCGATGGCTCTGTTCGTCTCTGGCAGCCTGGTACTTGTGCATCATTCGCGACTTTACCAACACCAACTAACAATGCTATACTGGACGTCGTTATAGTGGCTGCACAAGAAATCGTTATTGCTTATTGTAATAATTGTGTAAGTAAACTAGTTAAAAGTGAAAGAGACGTATTCTAAAGGTGCTGTACCTTCTCCTCTCCTCTTCAGCCCATTTACGTCCCACTGTTGGACACGGGCCACTTCCAGTTTCGCCCAGTTAAAAGTTATGAGGTAACAATAATAAAATTTAAAAAAAAAACATACAGACTAATAACGCCGAAATCTTCTCCTTTTATAAGTTAGTTAAAAAGAACCCGTTTACAGATTGACGTTACAGCCTAAATTCTTCCACTATAAATAGACTATCCAACACAAAAAGAGCTTTTCAATTCAAAAGAGTAGTTCCTGAGATTAGCGCGTTCAAACAAACAAACTCTTCAGCTTTATAATATTAATTATACTTAGATTTGCAGATAAAGCGTGGTATAATTTATTTTGATAATAAGTTAACTTTGTAGAAGATTTAGTAGTTTTTTGTTATTTTGATAATTTATATGTAAACCATTCATATTATTGTTCGACTGTGACGTTTATATTCTTGTAATGAGGTTAATGCTCTTACAAAACGCAATAATTAACAATGAAATACACTTTATTATAATATAAGATTAGATATTAAACAAACAATTCGCAGAAAGAAATATTATCATGGTGTGATTTTGATTCAATAAAAAATTGGCATATATTTTTTAGATAATAAAACCTGCCAAGTCGAACTGGACTCGTGCTTGAAGGATTCTGTGCCGTTAATATTATATTTTCTATTATTATCGTCATATTCTGTCGTCTAAGTGTAACATTAAGTTACACTGAACACGTTTGTTGTATGGAAGGCCCCTTAATTATTTATTGTATTATAATATTCACTTGCGCGACTCATCTGTTTAAATAAAACTACTTTTTACGGATTTAGACGCGTATATTTGTTTTAAAATTTGGCCCGACGCTTCGGAGACTTTGCAGTCACCATGGTCACAGGTGACATTTAGCTGTAAAGTATCCTCTACGATCAGTTATTACAGGGTTTACCCACATTCGATTTTAATTTTACATTGACCATAAGGATAAACTTTTACTATAAACTATTATTGTTACATTATGCTATGAATTATTATTACTACCTTCATAAAATTAATAACATTATTTAAATTTTTAAATTCAATATAACAGTAACAAATTATAATAATACAAAGAATTAAAATTATATAAGGGGAAAATTTACTTAATTTTAAACAAACACAAATGAAATGAAATGAAAAATCATTTAAATCCGTAAAAAGTAGTTTTATTTACTGTATTCTTTATTATTTATTGTTTTAACATCAACAGATATACATCATCTGTGCAAATTCCATCTTTCTAGCTATCACCGTTTTTAGGGTTCCGTACCCAAAGGGTAAAAACGGGACCCTATTACTGAGACTTCGCTGTCCGTCCGTCCGTCCGTCTGTCCGTCCGTCCGTCTGTCCGTCTGTCACCAGGCTGTATCTCAAGAACGGTGATAGCTAGACAGTTGAAATTTTCACAGATGATGTATTTCTATTGCCGCTATAACAACAAATACTAAAAATAAAATAAAATAAAGATTTAAAGGGGGCTCCCATACAACAAACATGATTTTTTTACCGTTTCTTGCTCGATACTAATAACGTTGCCTTATGTTGCATAGATAATGGTACGGAACCCTTCGTGCGCGAGTCCGACTCGCACTTGACCAATTTTATTGAGATATGTCCTGACAGCCAGTATGAGTGTTGCTCATGTATCTTTTTTTAGCAAGGGTTGCCATATAATATCTACTCTTGTTGGATTATTCCAATAACGCTCATAAATAACGCTCTATGATTTAAAACGATTCATACACTATGTTCATCGTTACAGTCTGATAAGCAATGTTTTTATTACTGTATAATATCTATTATCTTGCACGTGCCACACCTCTAAAAACTCACGCTAGGCAAGTTTTCAAAATTAAAATACAGAACATCTTATTATGTGCACTGTCCACGATATAACGGAGAGCGACTCTCATAGGGACGGGCCTCGTGGCCGAGTCGTTTATACATGTAACGGACTGCCATTCACGAGGTCGCAGGTTCGATTCCCGCTCGGGACAGTCATTTGTGTAATCTTTATAAATGTCATACAAATGTTTGTACTGCGTCTGGGTGTTTTCTATGTATTATAAGTATGTATTTACAAAAGAAAAATAGGATATGTAGTATATCCGTATTCTGGTACCCATAACACAAGCATTTAAGCTTAGCTTGGGACCAGAGGAAGCTGCGTGAAATGTCCATGAATATTTATTTATTTATAGAACATTTTATTTTATGAATTAATGCATTTTTATTGGTCACAGCAAATCACTGGCTGAGTTTTCATAATAGCGAGGTTCTCAATCCGTCAATATTTTTTTTGTTTCTTTTTTATGTTTCTTACCTCGTAACTTGTAACTTGGTGAAGCGATTTTAATGATTATTTTTTTATTCGAAAGCTGGTGGTTCCCGTGTCCATTTGCACCAGGTCAGATCCAGATGGTATCTACTTCGAAATCGAGGAAAACCTTCAAATTTCAAAGGCACATGATCAGTTGATTTTTTTTCTAAAAAGTACTCAATTATCATACATTTACGAGTAGGTATACTCGTTAGGGACTATGTTCGGTTGAGCGCCCTGCGTGCGGAATCTATTGTGGTTGACGTAGACCTATGATAAAAAAAAAAATTCTTGCAGACGGTACATATCTGGGACATTTACGAGGAATGCTTGCTTCAAAGTATCAAGATTAAGTTTCCATTTCTGGGCATTCTGGGCAAGAAAGTGGAGTTTGGTACATATGGTATACATGTTGGTGAGTTGAAATTCATTCTAATAATATTAATATATTTGTGGAATACCAGTTAGCTTCATATCTTGGAATTTATAGCTAGAAAACGCACATAATAAATAAATAAATAAATATTCAGGACATTTTACACAACGTCCTCTGGTCCCAAAGTAAGCTATATTTCTATGCTTGTATTATGGGTACCAGATACGGATAGACTACATATACTACTTTTCTTTTGTAAATACATACTTATAATACATAGTAAACACCCAGACGCAGTACAAACATTTGTATGACATTTATGGATATCACACAAATAATTGTCCCAAGCGGGAATCGAACCTGCGACCTCGTGATCGGCAGTCCATTACATAAACCACTCCACCACGAAGCCCGTCAAATAGCCGCACATAGTAAAATGTAAAATAAAACATTTGCACGCGTAAATTTTTTTAAACATACTTGCGTGTAAATTAAATTATAGTGAAAAAGTGACTACCGCAAGCGGGACTTGAACCCACGACCTTGGAATACCGTTCCATACCTCTGCCAACTGAGCTTATTGCGGTCGTGCTTTCAGTAATCAAATTAGGCCACCATAATCGTCACTCGATTGAGTTTATATCGTATTTTTACGTACAACGCTATCTATCGAGAATGTTTTGCAACAATCTCGACGTCAACGTAATCACTTTTTCCATAATAATTTAATTTATTAAGTAAAAGCATAGCATGTCAATTGCAAAATTAATAAATTACTTTATACTTGCGTGCATTTTTGACACTCCTTCAAGCTTAAACGGCTAAGCGGATTTACATGAAATAAGGTACTTGGATAGCTTGTATTCCAGTTTAACATATAAATAAATATTAATAAATATTCATGGACATTTTACACAACGTCCTCTGGTCCCAAGCTAAGCTTATATGCTTGTGTTATGGGTACCAGAATACGGATAGACTACATATATATATAGGCCAGTTTTGGAACGAAGGGGGCTAGACGAAAAAAATTAAGACCAAAAGCTGTAATGATACTTATGGCCACTGGCGTGCACAGGAATATGACACAGGGTATGCGGTGCTGTACTCAGTCACAAAATCTTTTTTTTTTTATAGATTTTTAGCATAGCCACGCCACGGATCTCTAAGTCGGAAACCATGCCAACAGAACAATTTTAAATCTGAATATCCCGAATCAGTCCACACTGTACTAGAATTACTAAACAATAACTACGTACGTACATACATACGTACATGTACGTATGTACTCGTACATACGTTTCATAACTTTTAACATGAAATTTTCGAGTTACATTACCTTTTTGCTGGCTTAGTTGTCGTAACACAGGTACACAGAATCTTTTCACTGAATGACAATTGTGAGAACTTGTTATTTTTAATTTTTAACAAACACACACTGTCAACACACATTTCACAATCAAATAACATTTTAAAATCAACAAACGAAAATCCATACAATTATTAAATTATAGAAACTCAATATTAAACAGTTCAATGAATCACACGAAAAAATAAAATGGCCTCCGTCGAACCAAAATATTTCTGCTATTTAAATAGATAAAACCTTACTAAACAAAAATGCATACGTGATTTATTAGACTTCCGACTATTATATTTATTCGATTATAAGTAACGAACGAACGCCGAATACTCGCGGAAACATCCGATCGCCAAAGCATGCCGCATGACATGCAGTTCAAGGCGTCTTCAATATGCAAGCCTGTGTGCGTTTGTAAACTGTGCACGGACACCAAAATTTCTACACACATATGAACTCATGGCAGGCAGAACGCCTGGCAAAAAGCAATTTGCAAGCACATATTGGTGCTATTTATGAATTATTAGGCGTTTTTAAGTTATAATATTTTGTTTAATTAATAGTAAATAAATGAATAGAGTCATCTAAAACATACGAACGTTTTATTAAAATATCTGTGAATGGCAAGTAAAGCAGTGCTTTTCTGCCTTTATGGAGCGCACGCCCATGCTTCTGGCTATAGCTAAAAGTGCTTTTGTTTGACTTACAATAATCTACTTAGTTTAAAAACTAAAAAACACGCTTAAATATCCTGAATATTTTTTAAATTCAAATTCAAATTCAAACAAATTATGATATTATGTAAACAATGATGATATTTTTACCTGATTCTATAAACAAAACATTTTTATGTGAAATTATCTGATTGTATATGAAAGGCATACGTAGAAACACAATAATCTTGGTGAGTCTACTCATATACAATTAAACTATTACGTGTATAATAAAAAATACAAGTGTGGTCATAGTGATACTTCAACATGCTATTCTAGTAATTCTGATCAAGGAATTGGGATTATTCTTATAAATGATTGCATTGTCATCGGTCCTTGTTAGGTGTGCAAAATTTCAGATCGATCCGTCTACTGCAAGTGGCTGAAAATCGCTTTCAAAGATTCCGTTACACAGATTAATACATTGATAGATACATACCAAACTTATAAAAGCGTGTTAAAAATAGACTATGTTTTATAATAAGTAAAGATAAAAACTAAACTAAAGAAGACAAAGTACAATGATATTTATTATTTTATTTATTTTATTTTGGAACATTTTAAACTTCATAATATTAAAAGCAAATTATCGGTTCCTTAATTTTTCTTGGCACATTTATTATCAACACATTGCAATGATTCATAATCACAACAATTGCTGTTCGAGGTGCACTGTAAAAAAATTGTTCAATTTGTTAATTTCTTTATTATACATACATTTCCGTGTAATGGCGGATGAAGAATACTGATAATTTGTTGATATTACCGGGACTATAATCACGTTATAACTTAAAAAGGCACAATGAACAACAAAAATGATTATAGTCCCGGTAATATCAACAAATTATGAGTTCAAATCGCGTAAGTTTAAAATCAATAAGAATACTGATGTCACTATTCCATTTCTTACCCTGGATGCTGTAAGAATCAGCATGTATTTATGTAAGTACATATTTACAAAAGAAAACTAGGATATATTATGTATTCTATCCGTATTCTGGTACCCGTAACACAAGCATATTATAATTAATAAATCAAATTATGGTGGAAAAAGTAACTGCCACAAGCGGACTAGCTTAAGCTAAGCACTGTGATTTTTCTAATTGTCATACAAATATTTGTACTGCGTCTATGTATTATAAGTATGTATTTACAAAAGAAAAGTAGTATATGTATTCTATTCGTATTCTGGTACCCATAACACAAGCATATAAAGCTTAGCTTAGGACCAAAGGACGTTGTGTGAAATGCCCATAAATATTTATTAATTTAATTTTGAGAGACGGAAACCTCAAAACTAAACCCCATGCCAAGACGCCTGATCAACTGGGCATAGTTAAAGACCTTCCCGATGTGAAGGAGACCCGTGCCCAATAGTGTGTTTTTAATAGGCTGGAGTAAGAAAGATTCTACATCGCATTTGATGTACAACGCCATCTATTGAGACTGTTTTGCACATTCTCGATCAGCCACCGATCGATCACTTTTCCAATACAATTTAATATATTAAGTAAAAGCGTTGCAATTCAATTGCAAAATTAATAAATTGCATTAGTAAATAAATAAATGTCCAGGACATTTCACACAACGTCCTCTGGTCCTAAAGCAAGCTATATTTCTATGCTTGTATCAGGGTACCAGATACGGATATACTACATTTATACTACTTTTCTTTTGTAAATACATATATAAAATACATAGAAAACACCCATACGCAGTACAAACATTTGTATGACATTTATAAATATCGCACAAATAATTGTATCGTGCGGGAATCGAATCCCAGACCTCGTGAACGACAGTCACAGACAGACATAAACCACTAGACCACGAAGCCCGTTAAGTAAGACAGAAACTAAGAAAAAACAATTAAAAGAAGTTAACTAACCGCTGCTCCAGTCACCTCAGAACACTGCCCAAACCCAAGGGCTGAAACTATGTCTATATTCATGTTAACAACGTATAGAATACAGACAATTAATAAGATGCAAGTGCTTACACGACTCATTGTAGATTTGTTACTAGACTTGGATAAATTTGTGTCAAAATAGGTTTATATACCACCGAATACATCATCACCAGCTTAGGGTTGTCAAAACAACAAAAAAAGAAATGAGATTTTGATATATCGATATTTATAAAAATATCAATATAATAAAATAAACAGCCAAGTACGAGTTGGACTCGCACACGAAGGATTTTAAACTATTTTTATTTGTACGTTCATATCGTCCGCCATAATTATGTCATCTGAGGATATTAACAAGTTACACTGAAAACCTTTGTTGTATGTAGGTAAACCCCCTTAAAATTATGTTGTATCCTAGTTTTCAGTACCTATTTTTTGTTATAGCATCTACAGATATACATAATCTGTGAAACATTCAACTCTCTAGCTATTACCGTTTCTGAGAGAAAGTCTGATTTCTTCTTACCTTTTGGCACGGAACCCGAACAAATATTGGCCCAATTGTTAACTGACTTAATAAAAATGCAGAAAGTTCTCAAAACGTTGTAATAATTTAGATTTTTTGTATGCTCACCCGATTTTTCGAACATCGCTGTGCAAAAGTAAAGATCAATTTTGATATAGATATTTTGTATTGATACATCGTTTTTAAATAACAAGAGAAATATCGATATATCCAGATATATCGATATTTCCAGATATATCGATATATTTTCCGAACCTACAATACCTGCTATTAATGCAAATTTATTTATCATTTTCAAGGAAATTTTAATTCCGTAGTGAAATTTAGATAGATTAGAGTGTTTAACTATTTAGTTAATAGTTTTTTTACTACTTGGTACAAAGAATAAATTATGTTTTAGCCCGTATTTTTCTTTATTACATAAGCCATTGCGTCATTTCATTTATTAATTCAGTTGAGAGATAATAAATGAAGGAACCCGTCTAAGTAAGAATTAAACTCGCTAACTAAGGTAACCGTACCGTTATTTATTATCTTAATGAAGAGTGCACTCCGTGAGAGACTGATTAAGAATACAAGCGTCACCATCCCATCTCCTCCCAAGGGTGCTGTAAAAGTCAGCTAAGGGATATTGCACACAGATAACATCTTCTGTGAGAGACGGAAATCTCGAAAAGAAACCCCGTGCCAACACGCCTGGTCAGCGCGGCACAGTAGACCATAATCCCTCCCAAACTGGAGGAGGCCCGTGCCCAACAGTGGGACGTAAATGGGCTGGAGAAGAAGAAGAGATTTATTATCAGTGAATAACGATATCTATATTATTATTATTACAGCAACGATATTATTATTATTATTAAAAAAGGAAAAATCTTTATGGAATTTAATCCATAAAGATTTTTCCTTTTTAGGGTTCCGTACCCAAAGGATAAAAACGGAAACCCTATTACTGAGACTTCGCTGTCCGTCCGTCCGTCCGTCCGTCCGTCCGTCCGTCTGTCACCAGGCTGTATCTCAAGAACCGTGATAGCTAGAGAGTTGAAATTTTCACAGATGATG
The DNA here is from genome assembly GCA_916999025.1 of Orgyia antiqua. Lineage (NCBI taxonomy): Eukaryota > Metazoa > Arthropoda > Insecta > Lepidoptera > Erebidae > Orgyia > Orgyia antiqua. The sequence continues at coordinate 2,496,227 of OU779874.1, forward strand.
TATTTCTATTGCCGCTATAACAACAAATACTAAAAATAAAATAAAATAAAATATATATTTAAGGGGGGCTCCCATACAAAAAACTGATTTTTTTTCCGTTTCTTGCTCGATACTAATAACGTTGCCTTATGTTGCATAGATAATGGTACGGAACCCTTCGTGCGCGAGTCCCACTGGCACTTGACCAATTTTTTACAATTACATGCATTGTCATAAATTTATGTCCAAATTAATAATTCATAAAATATGTCAAGTAAAAAAATTCAAAATTTCAAATAATAATGCCAAAAATAAATTATTATCAACTCTTTTATTTTATGTTGTTTTTCTTTTATTTCCTTTTTCACTTTTGTTTATCACTTTTTGTTAATTGTTTTGCCACTAATTGTTTTGTCAATCTTTATGGACGATATCTATATATTACACGTTTCAACTGAGAATAGGATTGGCAATGACCTTTAGTTGTCAAAAGTGATTAGAATAGTACTGTCAGCAGCGTAACTTTATTTGCGTATCAATAATGTTTTTTTTTCTTTTACCTAAACTCAGTAATTTGAAGCGAAAAAAGTCTTAATTTATTTAGTAATAATAGTTATAATATTGTTAAAATAGAAATACTATTCTTTCAATAATTTCGTTGTTGAATACTATGATATTAAGTTGAATTGCCAACGCCATTTTGTTGTTGTTGGTGTGCTTTGTCGAGTATATGAATTTTATTTTAAATTCTGTTAGTTATGTAGCTGTTTCCCGTTAAAAAAATAATTTATTGTTATTTCTCGTTGTTTTTGTTTATTAGTGTTGTTATTTTGAACTTGTCATTATTTGTTATTGTTTGTAATTGTATTTGTCTCGCTAATTGCTAGAAAATTAGCATTTGTGATCCTACCAAAATTGTTCAAATTAACAACTATAACGTCACAACATGACGCGGGGCCAATCCTATTCTCATTTGAACGGCATAGTACATACATAAACCACAGATAAAGACTTAACTGAGTTAGCTGAAGAATTTATTTGTTTGTTTAAACACGCTAATCTCAGAAACCACTTGTCTGATTTAAAAAATACTTTCAGTGTTAAGTAGTACATTTATCAAGGAAGGCTATAAGCTATACAACATCACGCTGCGATCAATAGGAACGTAGCATCAGTGTAAAATGTTGCAAAAACGGGGAAAATAAAGGTATAAGACCAGGAAAATAATAATGTTGAGTATTTGTTGAAAACATAAACTAATATATTATACATTCTCTAGCTATCGCCGTTCCATAGATACAGCCTGGTAACAGAAAGACTGATGGATAGACGAACAGCAAAGTCTTAGTGATAGGGTTCTTTTTTGCCTTTTGGTACGGAACCCCAAAATTAACAAACAAGAAAGAAAGAAAGAAAGGAAGAACAACTTTCCTATAAACTTTTTTCCTCCTACCTCTTCTCATTTTTAGGGTTCTCTCTTTCTCCAGCCCATTACATCCCACTGTTGGAAGCGGGCCTCCTACATATTTGAAGAGATTATTGTCTAGCATGCTACGCTGACCAGGCGTGTTGTCACAGGGTTTATTTTCGAGATTTCCGTCTCCCACAAAGGTTGTTATCTGTGTACTATATGTCTTAGCTGGATTTAACAACACCCCGGAAAGAAAAGGGGTAATGACACTTGTATTCTTAATTTATCACCACACGAGTAAGGTTCGCTTAAATAATATTCCTTCATTTACTTTATTAATTCCAGGTCCTATCCGTATAGAACAAGAAGCATCTACGTCAGAAGTCACAGAGATACCACTGTCTCGTCGTGCCTCCAGCGTGTACCAAGGTTCAACTGGAGGTCTGATGCTGCAACTCAATAATAGCGATCGTATAGATAAACAGAAACTAGAGGAAGAAACGTATGTACATTTGTTAAATTTGTGGAGAAGCTTGGGTGATCGCATTCCTCCAGTTGATAAATTGAGAAGTCTCTAGTCTCTAGTCAGGCTAGGATACCTGCCTTAGTTGGGCACTTCTTTTTTTTTCTCCTAGTCTAAGAATTGCCACTGGTCAGAGCTTATTATACATACATAACATCACGCCTTTTTCCCATGGGGGTAGGCAGAGACTATAGAGCGCCATCTGCTACGATCCAAACATACTTTCCTCACCTTCCTCACTTTTTAGCTTATTATCCCTCATAAATATGTCCATACCTTGTAAATTCCTTCTCTACAGTCTATTAACGTTCCATTGTTGTACGGGTCCTGTTGTCGAGTGGTTCAGGTAACGGACTGGCGTTCACAAGGTCGCGGTTTGGATTCCCGCACGGGACAATGATTTGTGTGATATTTATAAATGTCATACAAATGTTTGTACTGCGTCTGGGTGTATTCTACTAATCATAAGTATGTATTAAAAAAAACGTAGTATGTAGTCTATCCCTATTCTAGTACCCATAACACAAGCATATATAAGCTTAGCTAGGGATCAGAGGACGTTACGTAAAATAGCCATGAAAATTTGTAAAAAAAATATATCTGACACGGGCCTCCTCCACTCTAAGAAGGGTTATAGTCTACTGTACCGCGCTGACCACGTGTGTTGGCCCAGGATTTATTTTCGAGTTTTCCATCTCTCACAGAAGATGTTATCTGTGTACAATATCCCTTAGCTGGCTTTTGTAGCACGCTGCCGAAGAATAGGGGTAGTGATACTTGCATTCTTAACTTATGAGAATTGTTTTTTGTGTTCCTAGGGAATACATTCGTTATAAGCGGGCCGAACTACTATTTACTTGCTGTGACTATGTCTGCATTATAGCTATAGAGAAAATTAGAGGAGAACTATTAGCTCCTCCTTCAGACAACCTTAGAGCTAGACGACCATCATCATGGGACATACCTGATTGTATCAATATGACTGGTAAGTAATTATACCTACATTCTTTAGTCGCTTCGTTAGTTACAAGGAGACAAAATTTTCAAAAAGAAATTACGCTAATAACACGCGTCACATTCTCCTCTCCAGACCATTAACTATCCACTGCTGGGCACGGGACCTATCCACTTTGGGAGGGATTATGGTCTACTGTGCCGCGCTTACCAGGCGTGTTGGCGTAGTGTTTAGTTTCCAGTTTTCCATCTCTTACAGAGGATGTTATTTATGTACAATATCCCTTAGTTAACTTTGTACAGCACCCTGGGGAGGAAATGTGTTGGTGACACTTAATCCGGTATTTTTAATCCGTCAGCTCACGGAAAAGCGCGTATGGATGAAAATATCTTTTTGAAATATTTCTAGCTTTAGAAACACCAAGAACATCCCGTCCACAACGATCCTTAATGCCAACTCCACAATTATTATCACCATCAACTGCAGAACATCCTCAAACTGATTTAGAGACTCTACTGGAAAATGCAGGTAAGTAACATCATTTCCAGCATCAACTGCATTAAATATAGTCTTGCGAATTCGTACGCGTGGAATTAATATTTTTTTTTTCCGTTTATGCAACATTTTTCACTGATGCTTCGCTCCTATTGATTGCAGCGTGATGTTATATAGCCTATAACCTGCTTCGATAAATGTACTATCCAACACTGAAAGAATTTTACAAATGGGACCAGTGACTCCTAAGATTAGCGCGTTCCAGTAAACAAGCTCTTCAGCTTTATAACATTAGCGAATGAATGAATGAATGAAAACTCTTTATTGTACGCCAGAAAATAACTTACAAATATTAATAACAATAAATCTTAAACTAGGTACAAAAGGCGGTCTTATCGCAAATATTGCAATCTCTTACAGACAACCGTGAAATGGAGTCGATTTAATTTAAGAGAGGGTATATTGTGGCATACCTAAAACTTAAAAACAAACTTACATTACATTACTAAATAAAATATGTAAACATATATATACTTAAATATAGAGGTAAAACAATTTACATAAACATACATACTACACATACATAACATACTTATTATAGCGACAGGTAGTGTTCTTTACTTAGTATTAATTAGATTACTAAGGAATTATTATTATCCTAAATAATAAATGCATAGAAAGTACTTACAATTGTCATATATCGACCCCTCCAACGAAAGCTATGAATATCTGACCGCAATATTTTTACTTCTGCACAGTTCTTATCAGTTTTTTAATAAATATTCATGGACATTTCACACAACGTCATCTAGTCCCAAGCTAAGCTGTAGTATATGCTTGTGTTATGGGTACTAGAATACGGATAGAATACATGTACTACTTTTCTTTTGTAAATACGTAATTATAATGCATAGAAACACCCAGTCGCAGTACAAATATTTGTTTGACAATTAGAAAAATCACACAAAAATTATTGTCCCGAGCGGGAATCGAACCCGCGACCTCTTGATCGGCAGTACCACATGTACACCGCAGTACATGAACCACTCGACCACGAAGCTCGTCAAAAAATAAATACCGGGTGCTTCAAAAAAATGTATACACACTTTGAACTTCCATAGAAAATTTATTTACCGTTCTACAAAGTTAAATTTCAGGAAAATAGAAAGCTGAAAGTCCAATGTAAATGAAACATAAATAACAAATGTTAATACTGTTCAAATTTGTGACCTGCAGCATCAATACAATTCTGAGTACGAGTCACCACTGATTCTGTACATCGTATCAAAACGTCCAATGAGATTTCTCTACACACTGCTTGAATCTCATTCCAAAGAATGTCTAGGTTACGTGGTTTACGTTTGTACACCTCATCTTTTACTGTGCCCCACAAGAAGAAATCCAGTGGTGTAAGGTCTGGAGAGCGTGCTGGAAACTCGATTGGCCCCCTGCGTCCTATCCACTGGCCTTTTCTTGTGGGGCACAGTAAAAAATGAGGTGTACAAACGTAAACCACGTAACCTAGACATTCTTTGGAATGAGATTCAAGCAGTGTGTAGAGAAATCTCATTGGACGTTTTGATACGATGTACAGAATCAGTGGTGACTCGTACTCAGAATTGTATTGATGCTGCAGGTCACCAATTTGAACAGTATTAACATTTGTTATTTATGTTTCATTTACATTGGACTTTCAGCTTTCTATTTTCCTGAAATTTAACTTTGTAGAACGGTAAACAAATTTTCTATGGAAGTTCAAAGTGTGTATAAATTTTTTTGAAGCATCCTGTATAATATAATAATATGTATTTTTGATAAAAATATTTATGAAAACTCATGCTTTTTAGCCCTAATATCCCATTGTATTTTCCGTTTGCATTCCATTGTGTATTTAAAGTTAAAAATTTTCAATTTCTTATCGAAACCAAGAGATAATGAAATTTATATTGACATTCAGACACATATATTGCAAATAATAAAAGTCTTTTGCTAATACAAAGATAATTACTTTATTTATCAAACTAGCTGATGCCCGCATCTTCGTACGCGTGAAATTTAGAAACAAACCATAAAAAATTATACAAAAAGCCATCCTCTTGAACCACTCTATCTATTACAGAAAACCGCATCAAAATCCGTTACGTGGTTTTAAAGATATAAGTTAACATAGGGATGTCCCTATGTTAACTTATATCTTTAAAACCACGTAACGTATATGTATGTACATACAAGACTAATATCCGTCCACCCGCGTTAGGGATTACCGCGAGGGGATGACGTCCCAGTGCGCCCAGACGTCGCCCGTGAGAAGGTGCTCACGGAGCAGCCGCTGGGCGGACAACCGAATAGCTTGCGTAGTACCGGTGTCCAGTGTGTCCACCCACCAGCTGGCGGGAGAAGGTGCACGGCGGGTCTTTTAGTGGGTGAGGGCCCCACACTACTCACTGTTGCCCCCGGACAGTGGGGTGTGCGATTAGGAACATCTTAACCCGCCAAAAAAAAGAGACATACATACAAAAATAACACTGGCTTTTATGATATGTAAAAACACTTGTTTGCATAAAACCGGGTGCATTTTCTAACAACCAACCATGAGATCTGTATCCATGTTCTATAAATAAGTCTGCACATAGTGTATGGTGTTATAGTTTACACTATATTTAATTTACTTTTAAATTACAATATGTGGTTAATACTATCTTTGTGTGTGTTTTTTGTTTTCGTCAACGCGAATAGTGTTAAAAGTTGCAAAGGTGATTTAAGAAACCAAGATTTGGTCAAAAAATTTCGTGAAGATTATGACGATTTTGTTATTAGATTATTTAAAGTGGCTACTCCTGAAACCAATGATTATATAATAAATTCACCAATTCTTACATATTTAACTCTTATTGCAATAGCAGAAGGTGCAGATATTGAAACACAATGAAATATTTGAGCTATTGAATCTACCGAAAGATACTTGCAAACGGCAAGAATACTATTCTGTTGTTACAACAGTCATGTTTGATTGCAATACTTTAAAAATGGATTATGATAATACTTTATTTATTAATCAAAATGTTCAACTTAACATTTTTTGGTATAATTTTGTCGCAAATAAGTATTTATTAGCTATTCCTGTACCCATAAATGATTCAGAAGCCACACAAGAAATTATAAATAAGTACGTTTCAATTCAAGACAATGATTTGGATTTGAGTGGTAATTCAGTATTGATAAGTTCATTGAGTTACAGTGGTCTTTGGACAACGTCTTTTGATGACGCAATCATTGAAAATAAACCATTTTATAACCAAGCTGGTGAACAAGTTGGATATGTTGATTAAATGATGGCTGTAAGAAGAATTAGAATAAGTTACTCATCAAGTATATTTTCTACGCTCATCGATTTGCCAGCAGGTGTGGATGGGGATTATAGAATGTTTATTGGTATGATAAATGGTGAAGAAAATCATAAAGATATTATTAGGGATTTGGATAGAAACGAAATTGAAACAGTCTTCAATTCAATGAAAGATTATAAGCTGGTAGAAGTGTCCATACCTCATTTTGAGATCACATCTTCGGTTGATATGAAGGGCTTATTACAGAAGATGGGGTTGATAAACTTGTGGATGGATCCATCAGCAACCAGGTATGACTGAAATCTTTAATCACAAATATACCAGATATTGGGTTGACGGTTAATATTGAGGACAAGTAACTTTAGCCGGGCTAAATCGTACTTCATAGAATAATGACAGTTTATATGACGTATATCCTGTATCATAGACAGGTTCAGTGGTTTCAAGCCGACTGAGTCATCACACTACATCTGCTATATCTATGACTTTAATCATATTTCTTCTTATTTAAGACACACAGATTTTTGGTTTCCTTACCCAAAGGTAAAACGGGACCTTTTTACTGAGAATTCACTCTCCGTCCGTCTGGCTATCACCAGGCTGTATCTCTAGAACGGTGATAGCTAGAGAATTAAAAATTTTACAGTTTGTGTAGGTATATCAGTTGATGCTACAACAAATACTCATCATCACCACTCTCCTGCCCCTATCCCATTGATTGGGGTCCATTCGGGGTTGGTATGACAAATATATTACAATAATAATGCTACGGAACGTTCATGTTCGAGTCTTTATTCTTTTTAGATCTTTTCTGCCCCTATGATTAAGTTATGGCAATTAGCCAAAAATGTTATAAAAATGCTATTGTTTTTTGTTACTAAAACGATTTGGATTTTTTTGGCAGGAACATCTCAACTCCGGCAGCTCAACCAAGCAGTTACATTCAGAAACTGGCAGTAGATTTCAACACCAAAGGGATTAATCCACCACCATCTGAACTCAGCTCAAATCAAGAAATCGAAAAATTTATAGCAAATAAACCATTTTCTTTCGCTTTGTATGATGGAAAAACTTTTACAAATGTTTTTGTTGGAGTATACATGAAGCCTAAACAATCCGATGAATGAAGGCGTAAAAATATATTAAATACCATTTTTATTTGTTATAATATAAAGTCGTTATTTTTGTATGTATGTCCCTATGTGAGATTCAATCTTCAATACGGACTTTGATGCGGTTTATTTAAGGGTTTAAAAGTATGTTTCTTGTGTAATTTATCAAGGTTTTTTTTTCTTAATTCCGCGCGTAAGTAAGTGCGGGTAACAGCTAGTTACTTATTATATTTTTGTTTGTTCCTGATTTTATGTTTTGTTATTAAATATTATTATTGATTTGTTTCTATTTTACTTGGTGATCTACCAGTTGATTTTATATAGATACCTTTAAAACGCCACCCAAAATTTATATTGCAAACCTGTAAATTTTTACAGCATTTCTTGCCCGTATTTTCTTAATATCCTTTGCTCTTTCGGTATACAACATGTTGTAGAAAAGTGTAGTCATATTTAACCATCGTTGCACATGGCTGGTGACTTGGCACTAGGAATGGATGTAATTACAAGTCCTTAGTCCTATGCCGCTTAAATCGAGCAACTTCTTACTGTTTTCTTCCGTATCTTTGCTTTACCTTATTTTGGGCCATCTTATTTTTACTAGTTTGTGATTATTGGGTGAATCATCTTTACTTAAAAACAAAGCTGTTGTTTTTGTATGTATGTCCGTACTTGAGCTTACATCTTCAGAACTACGCAACGGATTTTAACGCGGTTTATTTTTATAGATTAATTAAGGTTTCGTTTCTGGATTCCACGCGTACATATTTGCCGGTAACAGTTAGTATAAAATATACTATATAACTACAGGTTTACAAGGCATATTGGAGAAAGACTTTGTCTTAATGCAAGGACTGAAAAGTGATTTGAACAGAAAGCTGGCTGAGATTGAGGCCAATAAAGAAGTGGTATGTCGTTATTTACTTATTACATTGAGGTGAAAAAAATTGTACTGTCAATAAACCGATTTGAATTCTTATAGTACTTTAAGAGATAATATAACATTTAATGTTCAACCTTAGAGTATTAAACCAACAGGAGTAGTTACACACCATGTTTTATGGCGGTTCCCTAATCATAGACCAAAAAATTTTTGACAAATGATCATTTGACAAACAACTTTTCACCAAATGATCATTTGGCAAACAATACACTTGACAAAAGTATCATTTTACAAAAACTTACTTAGCAAATGATCCATTAGCGAACACTACACTTGACAAATGTGTCAAGTATTCAAATATCAATTTACCTTTTTGTCATTTCACCAAATGATATGTTTCGTAAATTAAGTTATTTTAAATGTATCATTATCATCATGAATCATTATTAAAGGCTGAAATGCCCTAAAGTCCTCCTCGTTTGGGGTTAAAGTTCTAACCTAACCTAACCCAATCTAATAAAAGAGATATATATCTCCAAAGATGAACGGGTAAACAAGTAATTATTTTGCAAATAATGTAAAATATCTTTTTTTTTTCATTCAATCTATCTATATTTAATAAAATATATCGATTGATGCATATAATATTTTATTTTAGGAAAATCCAGTGCAAAAAAATGTGCAAAATGTGGTCAATTTAACAAGAATACCAAATTTTTAGACCAATAGTAAATTTATCTGATAACTCAGTTGCCAAATGTTAGTTTTGTAAAGTAATCATTTATAAAATGTCCATTTAAGTGTTGATCATTTGGCAAAATGAAGCATTTGTAAAATGATCAGTAGTAAAATGATCAATAGGCAAATTCATTGTTTTGCCAAACGTTTTTTGTCAAGTGTAGTTTTGCCAAATGACTTTTGGTCAAACAATCGGACACCTTTTATGACAAATAAACTGCCAAGTCAGCGGTGTGCTGAGGTAACGCACACAAATGCTAATAATGTAATTTCATTGGTTGCTGCCTACGTCCCGCCCAAAATCGCCTGACGCTTACTAAGAAATGATAGCGTTAGTAGGTACACAATGACTATGACCATTATTGATCTCGTACTTTTTTTAGTTGGGGGTCGCCTTATAATATCACTTCCTGTTGGAATAATGCTTTAAGTCTGCAACAGACAGAAAATTGGCAAATAAACCCCATGCCAACTGATATCCCTAGTCAATGTGGCACAGCAGGCCGATTACTGTCTCAATATAGAACTGACTCATGCTTTTGAGACCTATTGTGAGCTGACAAGAAGGAAAAATTGGTCAAGTGCGAGTCGGACTCGCGCACGAAGGGTTCCGTACCATTATCTATGCAACATAAGGCAACGTTATTAGTATCGAGCAAGAAACGGTAAAAAAATCATGTTTGTTGTATGGGAGCCCCCCTTAAATATTTATTTTATTTTATTTTTAGTATTTGTTGTTATAGCGGCAATAGAAATACATCATCTGTGAAAATTTCAACTGTCTAGCTATCACCGTTCTTGAGATACTGGGTACGGAACCCTAAAAATCATGTTTGTTGTATGGGAGCCCCCCTTAAATATTTATTTTATTTTATTTTTAGTATTTGTTGTTATAGCGGCAATAGAAATACATCATCTGTGAAAATTTCAACTCTCTAGCTATCACCGTTCTTGAGATACAGCCTGGTGACAGACGGACGGACGGACGGACGGACGGACGGACGGACGGACGGACGGACGGACGGACGGACGGACGGACGGACGGACAGCGAAGTCTCAGTAATAGGGTCCCGTTTTTACCCTTTGGGTACGGAACCCTAAAAAAGACGTGTGGCACTCGGGGACTGCCGCGGTAAACCTATTGCATAGTATTTTAATACTCCTTATTTACTGATGCTTACATCTGTCCAATGTTTATGGTAATTATGATAAAATAGCGATTGTCAATCAAATGTCAATCTGCCGAAACTGACATGAGTCATAAAACGGCGTTACTGCGCATGCGTAATCCACGAATGCGTAGTAACACCTTTACGCCGATTACGCATGCGCAGTAGCGCCGACAATGTAAGGTTTTTTTGCATTATTTTCGTTACGGAATTTCTGGATTCCGTCTCCACGCTCAAGGCCTGCGATAAAAGCTATGCAATAGCTTAAAAAAAAAGTGAACGTAGCCGACATTTTAATTTGTGAAATATCTTGGACAAACAATTCAAATGTCTCGTAATACTGTTACTTTCTGATATTACACAAAAGCTAATTAATTTTAGGGCCGAAATTATTTGTGTAACATCTTTTAAAACTTGGTAAATTTTTATTGACACTCACCTAATTATGGCTTAATATTACGCCGGATTTCTTACGAGATAGGAGGACCATGATTCTCTGAAGGTCACATTCTTATTTCCATCTTTCTTTTTCTTATGATTCTTTTCATACAAAGTCACAGGGTTCATAGACTCTTAAATTAGCCATGTATTAAGACCTGGTCATTTTGATGGAGGTATGTCCAGTCTGGCTCTCTTCTTGTATTTACATCGATAAGTATTGCCATGATATTAAATATTAATGGACATTTCACACAACGTCCTCTGGTCCCAAGCTAAGCTTATGTGCTTGTGTTATGGGTACCAGAATACGGATAGAATACATATACTACTTTTTTTTGTTGTAAATACATACTTATAATATATAGAAACACCCAGACGCAGTACAAACATTTGTATGACAATTAGAAAAATCACACAAATGATTGTCCCGAGCGGGAATCGAACCCGTGACCTCTTGATCGGCAGTCCGTTACCAGAACCACTACACCACGAGGCCCGTCAAATGATGTATCTGTTTGTTTTAATATTCTGTCTGATACTCCTTTAATATGTCAGAACCAAACTATTATTGTGACACTCTTGTTCATATAAGTATTGTTTTTAGAGAGAGCACTGGCTAGAATAAATCTCTTGATTTTTCAGATGTTAAACGTAGTGAATATAGGCGCTCCATATTTAGCTCTGAAGATGTTTGAGCCTTCACAAGTGGAACTAGCTGATGAAATGCCTGAGCAGTACAAAATGTCACTGAGGTAGGAATGTATTACCCAACAAATACTATCAAGACTTATTTTGAGCTTTGAGAGTCTCGCTAGAGTCTTGGCTTATTTCTGCTTTAGAAATTCTAATAACTGCATAAAAGTAACTGTACGCGGAATTTCAAGTCCCAAACGGCAAAACCCAGACTCGGCTGTTATATATAAGAGCATTCACTTACATAGATTAGAAAAAATACATTATATTATGCTCTCTCAGGGGAATTATACTTTTGGAGCCCTGCCAATCATAGTTTTTGTGAACTTTTTCATACAGAGTAGATGAATTGGCAATATTTAAATCTAAGTGTTAAAACCATATTCAATACTTTCTATTTGATCAATCATACATCATACATACATTCACACAATATATGTATCTGAATAGTGCATTATCCTGTCTTTAAATTTGTTCCAGATTTTTCCCAGGTCCAAGCGTGACTGCAACGCCTACGGGTAGTGAGAAATCCACACCAAGGAATCACAGGAATCATAAAATTTGATGCTACCGTGAGTGTAATCCTTATTAATAATATATATGTGATGATTCTGTCTGTCTGTGTCTCATGTTAAAAGTACTAAACCTGATTGAATTGAAATACTCAGAAAGTAGAGGGCCTGAGAAAAGGTACTCACTTCAAAAAAAGAAGGAAGTTCTCATTAACTGACTTCAAAAAAGGAGGTTCTCAATTCGTCCCATTGGCATCAGCTTAGGATCTGATGGTTATCTCCTAGAAATCGAGGAAAACCCTCAAATTTCAAAGGCACATGAAGTCGGTCGAATTTTTTTTTTAAATACTCAAATATTGATGGCTACGCTGGCTACCGCCTCTTCAACTTTGGGAGAGATTATTACATGCTGTGCCACGCTGATCAGGCGTATTGGCACAGGTTTAGTTTCAAGTTTTCCGTCTCACAGAGGATCTTATTTGTGTGCAATTACCCATATCTGACTTTTACAACACCCAAGGGAGGAGAAAGGGTGGTGACACTAGTATTCTTAATTCGTCGCAACACGGGAAATTAAATTTAGGCTAGCGAAATCCGCGCGTAATATTAGTTAATAATGTAGGTATCACGTCATCACTTGGGTTGAGGATAATTATTTTGTTATCAGACATACTTACGTATTGTCTTTATTTTATTTATTATAATGTCAAGTTTAATTACTTTTGATTAATGTAAACAAATAATATAATTGTTTTTAATTAGATAATTGAACTTTTAAGCCCTTTTTAATCAATGTTTAACCTCTACATCAAACTATTGAAAAAATAAACACGTATTTATTGAAGAGGTCACAACTAGATGTTACATACTGAATGAAAGACATATAAACAAATAGGTCGGTGATGATTATGGATGTTGATGGCTAGAAAAGGAAAGAAATATAAAAGTAAAGATGGATACACTGTGTGAGAGACGAAATGAAAGAAAATGGAGTTAAAAACAGACGACGGCTGATAAGAGAGGATGGAAGAAAGAAAGTTGCTGATCCAAAATAATTTGGGATAAGAACAGAGAGAAGCAGCGTCAGACTGCTCGTACAATTAAAATGGCGTTTGCCATCCGGCACCCCTTTAGCACAGGTGAGCGCGGGCCCCCTGAGCGGGTATGCGGTTGGGGTCAGCCACACGGGCACTTTCGGTTTAATCCGACCCTGAGAGTAAGAAGAAAAACCTGGTATTACATATTATCGACTTGCCCTAGATATGTATGAATGTCAATTGATGTTTTGCGACAAATTCAATAAATGATATCCTTTCTTCATATCTAATAAATTTTCAAGGTGGCAATTGGATGCTTGTGACCGGGTCGCACGACCCGCTCTGTTTTTGTTTCTGCTGTCAATACCGTTCAGTTCTTAAATACCGACTTTAGGAACCAAAGTCCTCATTGCGTTGTGCACAAAAGTGAGCGTGGCTAAATACAAAGTGGCCGAACAAGATCGCGTGGTGCGACCGACATAAATGTATTCTTTCTTGTCTTCATATTCTCTATCATTGGCGCGACTCATTTGTTTAAATAAAACTACTTTTGTTTTAAATTTTAGCCTGACGTTTTGGCGATGGGTCAGAAGGAGCTATAAAGTAATTTTATTTTGCATTGACTATAAAGATAGATTTTTACCATAAACTATATTATAATACACTATGCTCAAACTACATAAAATTACTAACAAATACACAGGCAACGAGAACATTATACAAGTCGCGCGGACACGAGACACTGGGTCACGTATATCAGAAGGTCACCTTTATCTATTAATTATTTCACGTACATTATAAGTAGGTGTCTAATACATAGTCTTATCTTTCATAAACGAGGGTTTTTTTCATAATTGATAATGGTTATTCACTTTATACATTAGATAGGTAATCTGTTCACGTTATCAGCAGATAAAAACTCTTGTTTCTCATAATCACGATGAAAGAGATAATCTAACTATGGAGTCTGACCTATGTCAAATTGAGTGATATTTTATAATTCTTAGGGTTCCGTACCCATAGGTATTACATGACTCTATTACCCTATTACTGAGATTTCACTGTCCATTCTTTTGTAACCAGGCTGTGTCTCTGGAACGATGATAGCTAGAGAGCTAACTATTTCACAGTTTATGTATATCAGTTGATGCTATAACAACAAAATATTCATTGTCATCATTTTCTCCCCTTATCCTATTGTTAGGGATCGGTATGACGAATATATTATGATAATAACGATAGAGAAAGATAGGTTTTTATTTGTTGTTCAGTAGCAAGTTGTTCAATTGTTAAAGAATCACCATCATCATAACGTCACGCCTTTTTCGCATGGCAGGTAGAGACTATAGAGCACAATCTGCTACTAACCGGGCCTCGTGGTGTAGTGGTTCAGGTAACGGACTGCCGTTCACCAGATCGCGGGTTTGATTCCCGCCTCGGACATTCATTTGTGTGATGTTTATAAATGTCATACAAATGTTTTACATAAGAAACAGTTTGGATTCACGAAAGGATGTTCAACTACAGATGCAGGGGTTGAACTGTTAAAAGGTATATTCTCGGCCTGGGAGAACTCGCAAGATTCGTTAGGTGTTTTTTGCGATTTGTCCAAAGCTTTTGACTGTGTACAACATGAAACCTTAGTTAGGAAACTACATCATTATGGTATCAGAAATAAAGCACTCGATCTTTTAAACTCTTATTTAGACAATAGAATTCAGAAAGTTGATGTTAACGGTAAACGATCTCCAGGAGCTGCTGTTACATTGGGCGTCCCACAGGGCTCCATTCTCGGCCCATTCCTTTTCCTTACTTATATTAATGACTTACCGTACTATGTTGGGAACGATAAAGAGATTGTTCTGTTTGCTGATGATACTTCCTTGACTTTTAAAATTAATAGACAAATGCGTGATTATGACGAAGTAAACAGTGCACTCTCAAAACTTGTACAATGGTTTAATGTTAATAACTTATTGTTAAACTCTAAGAAAACAAAAGTAATAAAATTCTCCATGCCAAATGTTACCCAAGTAGAAACCAATGTACATTTGAGTGGTGCAAAATTGGAACCAGTACATTCAACTATATTTTTAGGAATCACTATTGATTCGAAATTACAGTGGGGCCCACAAATTGAAAAAATGTCTGGCAAACTTAGCTCTGCGGCATATGCGGTGAAAACAATTAGACGACTTACGGATGTAGATACGGCTAGAATGGTTTACTTTAGTTATTTTCACAGTGTAATGTGCTATGGAATTCTTCTTTGGGGAAACTGTGCGGACATTAATCGGATATTTGTGCTCCAGAAACGCGCTGTTAGAGCTATATATAACCTAGGTCCGCGGGATTCTCTAAGGGAGAAATTCAAAGACATAAATATTTTAACGGTCGCTTCACAATATATATATGAAAATTTATTGTATGTTCATAAAAATATTCATAATTTTACAAAAAAAGCGACCACCATAATGTTAATACAAGGCATAAACACAATCTTGTGATGCATGTAACCCGTCTCCACAAAATATGTAACTCTTTCATGGGTCATTGTATACGATTTTATAATAAACTCCCTATTGATGTAAGAGAATTAAATAATTCTAAATTTAAAAAATTCATTAAATCTAAATTATGTAAAAAGGCGTATTATAAAATTTCTGATTATATTAAAGATGATAAAGCTTGGGAGTAGGTTGCTCTGGAGCAATACATATTCTATATTGTAAAGTTATTAGCATTGTAAGTATAATTGACATTTAATTTAAAAATATTGATTTGATTAAAAGCTCTGCTGAGTTTCTTACGCCGGTTCTTCTCAGCAGATTGCGTCCTGAACCGGTGGTAGGGAAAAAAATTGGACATGTCATAAGCACATAATTTTTCTGAAAAATTGTGTCTACGTGATTAAATGATTTTTCATTTCATTTCATTTCATTTCATTTGTCCTGCGTCTGTGTTTACTATTTTATGTATGTATTTACAAAAGAAAAGTAGTTCATGTACTATATCCGTATTCTGGTACCCATGACACAAGCATATAAGTTAAGCTTGGGACCAGAGGATGTTATATGAAAATGTCCATGAATATTAATATTAAAATTAAAAACCGAACATGTTAAGGAATAGGTCTTTATATTATTGTAAAATTTTATGAAGTCAAATCATTCATAGCGATAAGACTTCATTGTTTACATTTTTTTATTTTGTAAACACAAGTAGGTACACGTGACATAATATCGTTAAATGTGTTATAACAAGCAATGACGCGATTCGCGTGCAAAAAAAAAAAATATTTATTTTATTTAATTATTTATTTAAAATCTTAACATCTACCATTACAAATTATCCAAATTCGATAGTGTCGTTCTTTCTATAATCTCTCTCTCTCTCTCTCTCTCCAGCCCATTATCGGCCCACTGCTGGGCGCGGGACTCCTTCACTTTGGGAAGGATTATGATCTACTGTCCCTCGCTGACCAGGTGTATTGACACAGGGTTTAGTTTCAAGTTTTCAGTCCCTCACAGTAAACGTTAACTGCTTATATTGTTCCTCAGCTCTTACGAAGAAATATGACCATCCAAAAAAACCCATATTTTACGGTTGTGTTAATGTGAACTTACAGCGTCAATTACACTTTAGTAATATTTTTTTCTGTCTGTGGTGACGAATTAAGAATAAAAGTGTCACCACCCCATTTCTTTCCCAGAGTGCTGTAAGAGTCAGCTTAGGGATATTTTATACAGATAGCATACTCTGTGAGAGACGAAACACTCGAAAATAAACCTTGTGCCAACACGCCTGGTTAGTGTCCCACAGAGACTACAATCCCTCCAAAAATGGAGGAGGCCTGTGCCCAACAGTGGGGACGTAAATGGGCTGGAGAGAGAGAGAGAGAGAGTAAGTGTTTAAAAGAATCATAACAAAGTTATACTAAAAATAAATGTCAAACCTCCCGAAAATCTCAATTTGTAGAGCCTAAGACGTCTTAGGGAAAAAAAATTGAAAATCGGTCCAAAATTGGTGGAGAAATCGGTCCACTTACATAAAAAATATACAGCCGAACGTAGAACCTCTTACTTATTTTAAGTCGGTTAAGAATAGTTATGTTGTTTATGTTTAAACAATTGTACCAATTCTACGCGCACAAATAAACTAAACTTAACTAAATAATGACATTGGACATGGACATTTCACACATCGTCCTCTGGTCCCAAGCTAAGCTTATATGTTTGTGTTATGGGTACCAGAATACGGATATAATACATAAACTACTTTTTGTTTTGTAAATACATACTTATAATAGATAGTAAACACCCAGACGCAGTACAAACATTTGTATGGCAATTAAAAACATCACACAAATTATTGTCCTCTCGGCAGTCCGTTGTATGAACCAAATAATTTCCTTAGTTCTAAAACTAAAAAACACGCTTGAAAATCTTAAATATTTTTTAAATTATTGCATTGTCATCGGTCCTTGATATATGTATGTGCAAAATTTCAGATCAATCCGACTACTGCAAGTGAGTGAAAATTACTTTGAAAGATTCCGTTACATAGATTAATACATTGATAGATACATATCGAATTTATATAAGCGTGTTGAAAACGAATTTTGATAGTGTCGCTAACACAATTCGGCAATGTTGGCTTAATTTTCTTGTTATAAAAACTATTTATTATAGACTTATGATTTTAAATAAAATAAATGTACACTACAAAATAGCCAAATATTCAAAATACAGCAATATGTAGTTGTTTTAATTTTTAGTTACGTTAGTTGTGCATACAGAATCGGCACCAGTGTCATATTGTCTTCAAGACACACATTTCTTTATGAAAGAGTTTATTTGTATTAGAAAGAAAGAAAGAAAGAAAGAAAAATTTTATTTGTAACTACTCATACAGTAAAAGTGAATAAAAATAATGACAAAATATTAATGTTTAAATTTTTTAATTTAAACAAAACCAAAAATACTGCTGAATGTCCTAAATCGAGACAGATCGTAGTACAAAGGAAGAAGAAAAAAAAAACAAAAAAAAAAAATATTAATGTGAGCAGTCACAAATACGGACCCAACTCAGCATAATGCTGGTTAAAAACCAGCGCTGGTCTTCCGTTGGGCCGTATTTGGAGGACGTCTCGCATGTATTACATTTCTTTTCACTCAGACTAGGTATAATAGACCAGTGCCGATAATTTTAAAAACAAAAAATAATAATAGTAGGATGAAACCCATTAGAAAAGGAGGAGAATATTATAAAAGTGAAAGGAAAAATAATTTACGTGCGATCTGAGGTCGGGAAGGGGGTTTTAAGGGTAATAAATGGTGTTTCTCCTTTTCCGGCAAAACTAATAGTCCTATCGAAAAAAGTCAAAAGGCAAAGTTGTAGGTAATACAAAGATCTAAAACTTTTGTTTTCACGCTTTATTCACATAACCTCAAAATTTATGAAAAAAATTCAAAAAACCAACTTTTTAGATTTTTTTTTTTCTTTTACAAAAATGTTTTTTCATTCACGAAAATTGGTGAAAACTTACCTTTTAATGTCCTTAATATGCTGTAATTTATTTGATTAGAAATATTTATTTTTTCGCCTTATTTTGAATTAATATCGAAAAAGCACCCTAATTTTCAATCGAAAATTCACCTGTCAAAATATCAGCTTTTTTCGAAAAGTTGGTATGCTTCCTGTTTCTTGCAATCTTTGCTTTCTTATGGTATAAAAATAATAATATGTTACTATAGAAAATCTTTTCAGAAAATGCACTAAAATATCATTCAATTTTAATCTTAAGGTTATATGGTACGTTAAGCATACTATTTTTTAAAGAATATATTACTATTTTTATGTTTGATATGATTGATACAGATAAAAATAGAGACCAATCAATCAACTCAAACTTAAAAATAGTTTTAAAAATAATTTTTTTTCACTTTATTATTTTTAGACTTTAATCTCTGTAAAAACATTAGTCACACCGTTATCGGTATAATTTTTTATGTGCTATTAAAAATGACGCAATCTTGAAGCACTGTGGAGCACTGATTTGGTTACTTGCCCGCCAACCGTGAAGTGAGTTAGTATGGAGCTGTAATCGTGAAAAAAAGAATTAAAAGAAATAAAAACAATTAAAAAAAAGGGATTTTAAAACCAAAATTAAAAACTAAATTTCAAAAATCAAAAGCAAATAATAATAAAATTAAAAAAAATTAAGTTTTAAGAATCGAACATGTTCGCAACAGTGAAAATCGGAAAGGTGAATGGAGAATTAGCTAAGAAACTATTAGAAATTCGAACAGTTTCGGTGAATACGAATCAGAAATATTCACAACAGGTGAATTTGGAGAAGTTCTTCAAATTTTACAGTGATGATAATTATTATGATGATAGATATAAACCTTTGAGTGGAAAGGATTATGAGAGATTCATCAGTACAAGGGCTAGTAGAAGAGAACCCGCTGTTACAAGACAAATCAGTAAGTAATTTCCTTGCAATTTTAAAGTTATACAAATTTTTAGGCGTTAGGGAAAATTGTGAGGGTAAAATTTTATATTGCTTGCGATCAATATCAAAATCCCAACGTTTCGTATCAATCTTACTATTGCAAGTGGGTAAAAATCAGATTCCGTTACACAGAACATTGATAATGAATATAGATTAGCTATAAATTATGTATACGATAAATAAATATTCATAGACATTTCACACAACGTCCTCTGGTCCCAAGCTAACCTTATATGCTTGTGTTATGTGTACTACATATACTACTTTTCTTTTGTAAATACATACATATAATACATAGAAAACACAAGTGCAGTACAAACATTTGTATGACAGTTATAAATATCGCACAAATGATCGTCAAACGACTAGACTACATAACTCGTTTTTATTATTACTTTATTATTCTTGCACAATATTGGCACCTGTGCAACAACTTTCAAAACCTTTTATGACACCCTTAATAAGTAATGCGGTGACGACATGTCCTCTTAATTCGTAACAAATGCATAATTAAATAAATGAAGTACCTTAATAATTTATTTGGTGAGGTAATTATTTTTATTTTACGCTTTTTCTGTATGTCCTTGTCTTTAAAGCTTAGCACGGGTCTTGATGCGGAGTTTTTAATATTTAGGAGTGGTTCATATGGAAGGTTTAAATTTAAATTAACTTAAACAAGGGCATCACTGAAAATCAGCGTTGTGACGATAAGCTATTCTAGCAAGTCGTCGCGACACTATGCTGAGGGATGTACCTATTGCGGTTAAGGTGGACTTTATTATATGTGACTATTTGTAACTTTTAATTTTAGTTGTTTTTATTTATTTTGTATTTGGTTATAATTGTTTTGTCTTTTTGTTTCGTGTCTGCTCCACGACCGTAAATAAATATATTTTTCTTTCTTTCTTTCTTTCTTTTCTTAATAATTGGTTAATGTTGATTTTCTAAATTCTATGCATACAAATTCGCCAAAAACAGCTATTTACATGTAATTTAAATTATGGCATATCATCAGTCAGTCGTATTGATGAATAAATTGTTGGATAGATTCGAAGGAAACTAATACAAGCATTATTATTTGCATTTTTAAAAACGCAGAATACGCTCTGCGGAATAATTAAATTTTAATTATTTAAGAGCAATATAATTTCCGCGCTATTAACTTCCTTCAAGGTTACGTTTGTTATGCAAGATTTTTATGTATTTTTTATAATCTCTAACCACAGATTCTCCAGTATGGAAACAGAAATGCAACTTTAGAATATAAACCAATTTCAAGAGGGTACTGTACTCCTCATTTAGGTATTTGCTTTAGGTATTGCTATCCTTATTTCCGAGCGGCGCGCCGAAAGGCACAAATATAGATGAAGCGGATTTTACCTACAAATTCTTTGAAAAAATACGTTTCGTACTTCCGTTTTTTTTTCGCGAAAGTTGAACCGATTTTAATCGTTTTTACGTTATATTATAGATAAAGAGTATATCTATGCTTCTATCACTTTCTTTTGTGGTAAAACTTTACCAAATTTGTGTGATAGACGCTGCAACTTTATCTAAAGAAAACCGAAAAAAGTGAGTTTTTCGGATCGTCATATTTCTTTTAGTTATTATGTTTTGAAAAAAAGAAAGTGATAGAAGCATAGATATACTCTTTATCTATAATATAACGCAAAATCTATTCAAATCGGTTTAACTTTCGCGAAGAAAAAACGGAAGTACGATACCCATACTTTTATCGTGCCGTCTTTATTGACGGGCTATAAATAATTAAAAATACAACAGTCATCACCCCTTACATCCCAGGATGCTGTAAAAGCCAGCTAAAAATATTATATCCTATATCAGAGACGGAATACTTAAAAATAAACCCTGTGTCAACACATCTGTACAGCACGGCACAGTAGACCATAATCCCTCCTAAAATGGACGAGACCCGTGACTAACAGTGGGTTAAAACTCTAGTGGACATTAATGGGCTATAGAGGGAGACACAGCTCATAAAAAGCCGATCGAGTACGCGTGACACAAAATGTGTACTTTTGAAGCTCATATATGAACATACATACAAAAATAATGAATCTAATATATAAAATTCTCATGTCACGGTGTTTGTAATTATACTCCTCCGAAATGGCTCGACCGATTTTCGTGAAATGTGTATTTATTCGTTAGGTCTGAGAATCGGACAGTATCTATTTTTCATACCCCTTAGTGATAAGGGTCCCCCCCCCGACATTTGTATAGCAAAACAATGGTGCCGATTCTACGTACACAACTAAACTTAACTTAACTAAAAAATGAAAACAACTATTGTTGTTTCTTATTTATTTGGCTATTTTGTTGTGAACTTTTATATTAATTATAATCGTTAGTATATAATAAACAGTTTTAATAACAAGAAAGTTCAGTTAATATTACGGAATTGTGTTATTGACACTATCAATTTTTATTTTTTAGTTAAGTTTAGTTGTGCATATAGAATTGGTACCAATGTTTGCCGTGGCAGCTAGTTTGTTTTACAACAATTGAGTTTTTTTTTTCTAACACTTGCGCGACTCATTTGTTTAAATAAAACTATTTTTTACGGATTTAGACGCGTATATTTGTTTTAAATTTTGGCCCGACGTTTCGGAGACTTTACAGTCACCATAGTCACGGGTGAGATTGACCGTCTCACCCGTGGCCATGAAAAGTAGTTTTATTTAAGTTTTGACAATTTTCGCGAACCGATTTTAGCGAACTTTTAAACCTCCGATAAGTCATTATGAATAAGATTCCGATAAGTCATTATGAAGAGAATTTGCAGTCACCATGGTCACGGGTGACCGAAATGTCGGGCCAAAATTTAAAAACCTAAAAAATCTAAATAAAAAAACATACAGACGAATTGAGAACCTCCTTTTTTTGAAGTCGGTTAAAAGTACTAGCCATCACCCGCAACTTCAAACCTAAACAAATTATACAAAAAAACCCTACTCTTGAACTATTTTATCTAATAGGAAAAACCGCATCAAAATCTGTTGCGTAGTTTGGAAGATAAAAGCTCACATAGTTTACTTGTTTGTTTTATAATAAGTAAAGATAAATCTTCTAATATATAAAATTCACGTGTCACAGTGTTAGTTACCGTACTCCTCCGAAACGGCTCGACCGATTTTCATGAAATTTTGTGTACCTATCCTCTAGGTCTGAGAATCGGCCAACATCTATTTTTCAAACCTTTTTTTTTGGTATGGCAAAACTACGTTTGCCGGGACAGCTAGTATTATATATAACTACATATTATTAATATATTCTATTGTCATTAAAATATTTTTAATTGATAATTAGAGTAAAATAAATTGACACTTACGATTGCAATAATTAAGGTAGTTGAAATATACATAATAGTTGAAATATACAAAAAACATGCATGAGAATTTCATTGTTATTTTTTGCTCCGTGTATATAATTGTGCTATTAAATAATAATTGTTATTGTTTCTTGAATTAATTGGTAAACAAACAATGTAGGTACGGACTCTATAATAACAAAATTTCTAAATTAGATAAATTTAACTAGCTGTCCCGGAAAACGTTGTTTTGCCATATTAAAAGAAAAAGGTTTGAAAAATAGTTGTTGGCCGATTCTCAGACCTACTGAATATGCATGTAAAATTTCATAACAATCGGTCAAGCGGTTTCGGAGGAGTACAGTAACTAACATTGTGACATGGAAATTTTATATATTAGAAGAAGAAGAAGAAGAAGATTTAGTAGAAGAATTAGACATAATTCGTTATAAACAAAATTGCCCGTGTGAGGGACTACAGTCCTAATTTAGGTATTACGCCGCGCTGAAAAGGACAAATATAGTTACCTAGGGCCCCCCTTAAATATTTATTTTATTTTTAGTATTTGTTGTTATAGCGGCAATAGAAATACATCATCTGTGAAAATTTCAACTCTCTAGCTATCACCGTTCTTGAGATACAGCCTGGTGACAGACGGACGGACGGACAGACAGCGAAGTCTCAGTAATAGGGTCCCGTTTTTACCCTTTGGGTACGGAACCCTAAAAAGGCGTTTGGTAGTCCCCTTTTCTTCGCAAAAATTAAACCGATTTTTTTTACCCTGTATGGAATGTCTATGTTTCTATTACTTTCCTTTTGGTAAAACCAAATGTGATCAAGATGCCTAATTTGAATCTTATTCACCGACCTTACAAAAGGAGGAGGTTCTCAATTCGTCTGTATGTTTTTAGGGTTTCGTACAAACCCTTATAGGATCACTCCGGTGTCTGTCTGTCTGTCTGTCTGTCTGTCAAACTTTTTTACTCAGCAACGGTTGAAGGTATCAACTTGAAACGATATGTACGATATGTAGATTTATGCGGTCCCTTGCTGCAAAAAATACAGTCAACCTTTTACCTCTACGCATTTAAAAGATATAACCGAATTACGACCATTTTTAAGAATTTTTCGACTTATGCTAGGGAATCAAAATTCACAGGTAACTCCCGTTGTCCTAGAGCCTTGAAATTTGGCATAGACCAAGTCTATATAGTGCTGATATAGGGAAAAATCCAAAAACTTATAATTTGTCATCACATCACAACCTAAGCTTATATGCTTGTATTATGGGTACTAGAATACAGATATACTACATATACTACTTTTCTTTTGTAAATACATACTTATAATACATAGAAACACCCAGACGCAGAACAGACATTTGTATGACAATTATAAACATCACACAAATGATTGTCCCGAGCGGGAATTGTTATGATTTTATCTCAAAATTTGAAGATTTTGTAACTCGATTATATTGCATTTTATTGCGTCAGTAATTGTTATTTACGTTGTTTTTGAAAATATTTTCTTATTGTTATTCTTTAAATTGTGAACAGTGACGTATGACGTATTAAGAATATGAATAATTCCGTCCCAATTCCATTTTCTGCGTAAAATATAATATAATTTCATTCGCGTTTATAGTGATTGAGATCTCCCCTCCCTTCCCAAATATCTACCGAACCGCATCAAAATCTGTTGTGTAGTTATGAAGTCGTAGAAAAAAGTCCTAGAGTGGCGACCACGTACCGGACGACGCAGCGTTGGGCGGCCCCCGACAAGGTGGAGCGACGATATCGTCAAGGTCGCGGGGAGACATTGGATGCAGGCGCCACAGGACCGCGCGTTGTGGCGTTCTATGGGGGAGGCCTATGTCCAACAGTGGACGGAGAGAGGCTGAAGAAGAAGTTTTGAAGTTACAAACTTAAATAGACAGATACATACAAAAATAACAACTTTGTTTTATAATAAGTAAAGAAATATCGTTACTTTTATGCAACATACACGTCCATCATCATAAATTACAGAGTAATTATTTGATTGTCATCTTTTATTAATCAATTTTGAGACTTTATCTAAAATAAACGAGAATGTCGTCATATTTCACCTTCAGTTTTGTCAGCTTTGAAGATAACACTTAAGTTTATACAAATAAACCACGCCTCTTGGTTAAGGCTTGTTTTGTTAGTTCAGCAACATATTTCAGTCCATTGCTGGACATAGCCCTTTCCTATGAAAATAGCCAGAGTTTACTCTCAGGGTTCTAAATTCTTTTATTAACCGACTTCATAAAGGAGGAGGTTCTCAATTCGTCTGTATTTTATTTTTATGTTAGTTACCTCATAACTTTTAACTGCGCGAAACTATTAAAATGATTCTTTTTAGGGTTTCGTACAAACCCTTATAGTCTCACTCCGGTGTCCGTCTGTCTGTCTGTCCATCTGTCAGTCTGTCCATCTGTCAAACTTTTTTTACTCAGCAATGGCTGAAGGTATCAACTTGAAACTCATACCAAACGTAGATCTACGCGGTCTCTTACCGCAAAAAATATAATCAACCTGATTTGTCTAAGCAATAAGAAAATATTTAAAAAAATGACGAACACACTAGCGAAAAAAATTCATTACCTACTTGCCGTTAGTCTAGAGACTTGAAATTTTTTTATTTGAAAGTTGGTGGTTCCCGTGTGGTCCCATTGGCACCAGGTCAGGATCTGATGGTTATCTCTTAAGAAATTGAGGAAAACCCTCAAATTTCAAAGGCTAGTTCTACTTTTTTTTAATACCTAATTATACATTTCGGAAAGGTTTTTAAGTCAAAAAAAGGGCTGGTTATGTTGGGATTATTGATAAATAAAGATAAAAATAATATAATTAAAAACATCATTATAATAACAAAAAATCGGCCAATGTTAGTATCACGGTCACGTCGGCTACTGAACTCTTCACAAGATAACATTCCATGCGATAACAAAATATTTGATTCAGATTAGAATAAGACGTTAATTGTTCTGCGACGTGTAGGTATGAAAAAAGTATTTTGTAATTTTTTTTATGTTTTACCCATACAAGACCCTGGGTTCTTTATACGGGCACTATAGGTACACTATAGATTATTGTTTTGTTATGAAAAGACAAGAAATACAGTACAAATTAAGAATCCTTCAAGCAGGAGTCCAGCACGTACTTGGGCGGCTTTTACCAAATGTGTTGCCTTCTTCCTTCTAATTACTTGCCTATGCTAGGTCTATTGCATTTAAAAAAGTGCATAATTAAAAAACAAAGAAACATGCAATTATTGCATTGTTGTCACCGTCCATTATATGTGCAAAATTTCAGATCAATCCGATTACTGTAAGTGGGTGAAAAATACTCTCAAAGATTCCGTTACATGTATTATACACTAGCTGTTGCCCGCGCCTTCGTACGCGTGTAATTTAGAAAATTTACCCCGTTTTTGTAGCGTTTTTCACTACGAACTTAACTTCTCTCCTATTAGTCGCAGCGTGATGTTATATAGCCTTCCTCGCTAAATGGACTATCTATCACCATTGAAAGAATTTTTCAAACTGGACCAGAGGTTCCTGAGATTAGCGCGTTTAAACAAACAAACAAACTCTTCAGCTTTATTATATTAGTATAGATATATGGATACGTACCGAACTAATAAAAGGGTGTTAATTAAAAATATCTCTAAATGTCATGGCCAAGCCTATAACAGATTTATCGTCTTATCACCAAATTTTGTACTTTATATGCGTCATTTAGATTACCCACTTTCTTAGATAACATACAATTGTCATTAATAATTAGCTGTGATTTAGATAACGTTAATGGTTTTTTTAATTAAAATTCATTGAATTTTTCTAGTTATTTTAAAGTTTTACTCCTTTTGGAGCATTAGGAAAATAAATAATAAATAAAATAAATATAAATACTAAATATTCATGGACATTTCACACTACGACCTTAGGTCCCAAGCTAAGCTTATATGCTTGTGTTATGGGTACCAGAATACGGATAGAATACATAAACTACTTTTCTTTTATAAACACATACATAAAATACTAGCTGCGCCGGCAAACGTTGTTTTGCCATACAATTCTGTGTAAAAAAAATTTCATCAAAATCGGTCCAGCCAATTGTGAATCTAGACCATCCTCAAACCCCCCTGAATACACACAACAAATTTCATCAAAATCGGTCCAGTCGTTTAGGAGGAGTTCAGTCACATACACACGCACACAAGAAATATATATATTAAGATAATACATAGAAACACCCAGACGCAGTACAAACATTTGAATTTGTATGACATTTATGAATATCTCACAAATGATTGTCCCAAGCGGGGATCGAAAATATGGGGGGAGTAATTTTAATTAATACATTTTTAATAACTGGTTACTTCTCTATCAATGTATCAATCTTAACTTTGTACACGTGATATTTAGAAACCAACCTAATAAATTATACAAAAAAGCCGTCCTCTTAAACCTTGTCTATAAAAAAACTGCATCAAATACGGATGCCTATTTTAGAAGATATAAGCCACATCGGGACATACATACGAAAATAAGTTTATTTTATAATAAGTAAAGTTTTTCTTTGTCAACAGCATCACTCGCATATAAAGTAGGTAAGCAAGTCATCTCGTTAGCTGAAGGAATGCCCAATGAGAAGGTGTTCCCGTTTCAAAGACTCACATTGGAGACACGAACTGGCAGCGTCTTTGAGATGGATGGAAAGACTCTGGCTGCTGCGCTGCAATATGTACCATCACAAGGGTAGGTATTTAAACGTACTTAAGCATATCTTTATCCATAATATGGCGTAAAAAATATTAAAATCGGTTTAATATTCGCGAAGAAAAAAGGGGACTATGAAACGTCTTTCTTTAAAACAAATTTGTAGGTAAAATCTGCCTCAACTATATTTCTCCCCCTCAGCGCAGCGGCGCTCGGGACAGCAGTAATTGAGGTAAATACCTAAATTAGGACTGTAGTCCCCTCTTAATACAAAAATGAATTGCTGAATATGTTGCTAAACACAAATCTCAAGAACAGCTGAATCGATTATCCCAATATTTTTTTAGAATATTGCTTAAAATACAAAAGCCCAAAACCGAAGGTTTAAGTTAGCCCTAAGGTTTTTTTTACATGAACATTTCACACAACGTCCTCTGGTACCAAGCTAAGCTTATATGCTTGTGTCTATTCTATCCATATTTGAGTACCCATAGTTATAATATAAGAATTTTTTAAATCGGAACAATGGCTCCTGAGATTAGTGCGTTCAAACAAACAAACTCTTCAGCTTTGTTATATTAGTACAGATTATAGTGTGCAAAAACAGTATTTTATTCTATTTCTTTCTTTCAGTCTACCTTCATTTTTATCAGAGCTACGTATATTCCAAGAGGAACTACACCGTCCTCCTCAGCTACCAAGAGATGTACTGGTAACAAATGGAAGTCAACATGGTATATACCAGTGTGTGGAGTTGCTGATGGAACCGGGAGATCCGATCATTACTACAGAATATGCTTATACTGGAATCCACAGTGCTGTGAGTATCTAATATAATGTAAAATTCTCGTGTCACAATGTTAGTTTTCCTCTTATCATACTCCTCCGAAAAGGCTTGACCTATTTTTATGAAATTTTATATGCATATTCAGTAGGTTTGAGATTCGGCTACTTAACTATCTATTTTCTATACCTCTAAGTGATCAGGGTTGTCTACCCTTAACAGTCTTATGGCAAAGCAATGTTTGCTGGGTCAGCTAGTAATTATTTTCTTCATTTTCTTTTTTCATCTTCTCACCAATCTTCTTTTCAATTTTCTCCATTTTTCCTCATCATTGAATTTTCTTGCCCACAACTTCGTACGCGTGGGGTTTAGAAATAAAACCTTATAAAATTATACAAAACAGTCATCCTCTTGAACCACTCAATCGATGAATAAAACCACATCAAAATTCTTTGCGTACTTTTGAAGATATAAGCTCACATAGGGACATACAATACATACATACAAAAATAAACAGTTTATTTTATAATAAGTAAAGATGAGAAAGATCGTAACAAGTTCTGTATCATAGATTTGCCAGATAGCGCAATGCGTGCGTTCGATCTTGTTCCTTTATTTTCCGATTGAGTAGACTTAATACATAAGTTTTGTTTTTTATCAAAGACGACTTTTTACGGTAGAGACCTGAAGAGAGAAAGTAATAAAATATTTTATAATCCACAGCTAAAACCTTACCGGCCAGAAGTAATAGGCATTCCTGAAGATGATGATGGTCTAGTACCAGAAACATTAGACTCTGTTCTTGGAGAACGTGTCCGACTTGGCCAGGCAATGCCCAAAATGATGTACATTATCCCAACTGGAAATAATCCTAGTGGAACTGTTCTTACTGAGGAGAGACGACGGCAGATTTATGAGTTGGCTTGCAAATACGACTTTTTAATTGTAGAAGATGATCCTTATATGTTTTTGAACTACACTGATGTAAGTATATTGTCAATGGATTAAGAATGCAAGATTCTCCACCCCTTTTCCTTCTCAAGGTGTTGTAAAAGCCAGCTAAGGAATATTGTACACAGAAAACATCCTGTATGAGAGACGGTAACCTCGAAAATGAACCCTGTGCTAACTCGCCAAGTTAGGGCAGTATTGTAGACTGCAATCCCTTCCAAAGTTCCAAAGAGGAGACCCGTGACCCGTGCACAATAGTAGAACGATGAGGTGGGGAGATAAAGAGAAGTATATATTCACAAATTGGTAGCGATGCTACTAGCACAACTAAACTAAACTATGGAGGCATATGTCCGACAGTGGACGTAGAAAGACTGCTGGATAAAATTAACTTTACAGATTACAAATAGTTTGTTCCAATTGACCTTTCTTTATTATATTGTTTTCGTAAGTCCATTATAACTAGTTCGTATCTTGATTAGAGTTAATAGTAGTGTCAATTGTACGAGCATTAAACCAACCGGAGTAAATTGACTGCCAAGGTCGTTGGGGTGTCGCTCGTGCCGATGTAACGGACGTAAGCACACTTATCCAATTCAATCACGTCGCCACGCACATATAAATAAACAGCATACATTTATGAAACTCTATAAATAGTCAGAACCATCTTTTACCAACTGGAGCCCTGGGCATATTAGAATATATACCTACCTCGCTATGACCTATTAAATTAAGTACCTACAATAATATAATGAAGTTGGGGATTAGGAGGCAATCATCGCAGCCCTAGACATGTGGTCATTTTGCACAATGAAGAAGAATAGCTTCTAAATAGTTTCGAAACACATTATGAGATGAGAATGAAATAATTCTAAGCACATTCTAGTTGCACAACTAAACCTAAATAAAACAAGAAAATTTATAGTGGTAAATAACACAATTCGGTAATTTTATCTGAACTTTCTCGTTATGAAAAATGGGGTATTATAGGCTTATAATTCTCCTGTCCTTATCCCGTAGTTTGAGGGCGGGTTTTAAAAATTTGGACGCGTTATAAGATGACATGTAATTTGGGCAAAAAAAATTGTGCCTACATGATTAAATGATTTTCATTTTAATTTCGACTAGGGTAGTTACCCTCAATTATTATTATTATTTTTTTCTAACACTCACGCGTCTAATTTGCTTAAATAAAACTACTTTTTACGGATTTTGACGCGTATATTTGTTTTCAATTTTGGCCCGACGTTTCGGAGACTTTGCAGTCACCATGGTCACGGGTGAGACTAGTAACGTCGGGCCAAAATTTAAAACAAATATACGCGTCTAAAACCGTAAAAAGTAGTTTTATTTACCCTCAATTAATTACTTTTCTATCTTTCTTTCAGATGCCAATACCATCATTCTTATCACTGGATACACACGGGCGTGTGATTCGTTTAGACTCTGTGTCTAAAGTGATCAGCGCTGGTCTCCGAGCCGCCTGGATCACAGCACCCAAGCCTTTGCTAGAAAGATTAGAATTGCATACACAAGCTGAAATATTGCATTCATGTACATTGGCTCAGGTAAATATTTAAAAAATGTTATTATTGGCACGATTTACCCATAGACATTGGATGCAAGCGGCACACAAACTATCTACGTTAAATGCAACAGTGTATTGACTACGATGAGCTCGATCCGTGGCTTACGACACGTGTAACTGGTTTGGAAGGATCCTTTTATGAATATTCAACGGGTCACCATTCGATCTCATTGCTATATACTGAATAAACTAAATGCTAACTACTTCATAATCTTAGAAGCTAAGTTAAAACTGTAAAAATCCTTATGTAACCTTATTCAAGTCTCCTACGACATTTTCCTATTGGAAAGAGAAGATCTGACTATAGTTCAAATTTAATGTGTGGCGTGTATCATAGACACACATAGAACGCATTATACGCACACATAGATATTATGTAAACGGCTTCAAGTCGGATGAGTGATGTTGCCTTTTCATAGACACCACATCTAATAAGTATATCACTAGCGATTACCTATAAATACAAGCATACGATGTTGCGGTAAACAGTTAGTTAATTATAATTTATGTTTTTCTTCTCAGGCAATTACCATGCGTTTACTAGAATCTCGCAGCAATCTAGCTGAACATTTAAAATACGCTAAAGATCTGTACCATAAGCGACGAGATGCATTACATACTGCATTGGAACCTATTGCCGACCTGGCGCCTTATACCGTACCTAAAGCTGGGCTGTTCTTCTGGTTAAGAGTTAGCGGTGTTACGGATGTGTATAACATGGTAAGTATTTTGGTCTTTTCTTTGTATTAATAAAGGAATTTTATCAGATTTTAATATGAAATCTATTTCTAATTATATATTTATGATCGCGCCATCTAGTTTTTATTAGATGAACTGTTGGAAATAGCATAACAGTATCATTAGTATAATAATTTGATTTTAATAAGTAGGTTTTCTAGTTAGTTGCTGCAATTGTGATGCTTAGCTTACATAATGCTTTAGTAGTGTACTGTAACACCAATAGATGGCGTTAAATAAAAATGAAAGAAAGAGGAGTTTACATAGACATGACATGGTAATAGAAGACTATGGAAGAAAAAGACATGTTGCGCCGACCCCAAATAATGGGATAAGGGCAGGAGGATGATGATAAAGATTCATAGAATCTGCTTCAAGTAGTCGCATTAAAATAATTGATGGATTTAATTTGTAACTTTATTGTTTCTAGGTTTTCCACACAGCATTCCAGCAAGGCCTTATGTTAGTTCCTGGACAAGCTTTTCTTTATGATAGTAGCGCCCCCTGTCCATACATTAGGCTAACTTTCAGCAAGATTAAATACGAAGATATGGACACAGCTGTACGCTATCTAACGAATATTATACGCGACGAGCAGCAATTGAAAACTAAAGCATATGCTAGTGAAAGCTAGATGGCACTGTTCTCAAAAAAAAAAATTAAAATAATTTAGGTCTCATTATGGAAAACCATAGTTATCCTTTACTTTAGTACTCTTAAGTACTTACTAAAAGACACACGTCTTTTAGTAAGTACTTATGACTATTTAAAGGAATATGAAGAAGAGAAGATTGACCTTAAAAACGTATACCTACATGTGGCCTTAAAGTAGTATTATATCATCGATCATAATTATATTATATTATTATATAATATCTATTTGCGATGTTAAGTGGTCTATAACTATATAAATATAAATACTATTACACCTACTTATCGAATAATTAGAAGTAGTTTTAATTACACTTATGTATTTTAAATTTAATTTAGTAGTAATTTTATAATGACTTAAGTTTTATTTATTATTATCTATTTATATAACATATACTTAACATTAAATATAAATAACATTAAATATAAATTCAATCATATCATATAAAATAAAACTGATTGCATTTTACACCTTGATGACTCAAAATGATACTAATGCACTGTTTATACTACTCGATACTAGATGTCGCTTGCTGATTATCTAGTATCGTGTAGGTCTGTTATGAATTTTATTAAAATTAATATTTTTCTGCGTGTAATTCATTTTTAGTTATAATAAAATTTATTAAATATTAAATTATATGGATAGTAAATTGAGGTCGCGGTCACCTATGAAAGATTAATAATTTTAGTGCAAAGGTGTATTTCGTAACTAAGTAATTTTGTAATTTAAAAAATATGATTTCTACAAAATTGTTATTTTTGATATTATGTAAATAAAGTGTTATTTATCTATTTATTTACTATTATCGGTTTCATTTCCTCTCGATTATACCTACAACTACCCAAGAAATAACAATACTTACACTGTTTACTCTGACGGGACTCAAAGTAACTCCGTAAAACGTCTCATATTTAAAACTAGCTGTTGCCTGCAGCTTCGTACGCGTGGTTACCAAACCCTAACAATTTATACAAAAAAACCATCCTCTTGCTCCACTCTATCTATTAAAAAAAACTGCATGAAAATCCGTTGTGTACTTTTGAAGATATTATAAGTTCACATAGGGACATATATACAAAAATATCTAGACTTGGTTTTATACTATACAAGCCAAACCCTAATAAAAAAAACTGCATCAAAACCCACTGCGTAGTTTTAAAGATATAAGCTCACATAAGGGACATACATACAAAAATATTGACTTCGTTTAATCTAATATATAAAATTTCCATGTCACAATGTTAGTTATGTTATCGTACTCGTCCGAAACGGCTAGACCGATTTTTATGAAATTTTACATGCATATTCAGTTGGTCTGAGAATCGGCCAACTTCTATTTTCAAACCTTTTTTACAACGCAGCAAAACAGCGTTTAATATAAAACTGGCTGACCCGGCAAACGTTGTTTTGCTGTACAAATGTCAAGGGTGGACAACCCTTATCACCCAGGGTTATGAAAAATAGATAATAGCCGATTTCATAAGAATCGGTCAAGCCGTTTCGGAGGAGTATGGGAACGAACATTGTGACACAAGAATTTTTTAAATTAGATAAAAATATTCTGAATATTATAAGTATTTATAAGAATATACTGAAAACTGTAAAATATGTGGGTTTTTTTTTTAGGCAAATGTCTAAATTTTTCATCGTTGAGAAAATAAGTAAAAGAATGCATCTATCGGATCTTGGTCTATATAGTAAGTAGGTACCTAATCGATGCAAGAAAGCAATTCTTGCTGATGAGTGCACATCCTTAATAGATAATGTTCAATGTTTGATTCTGCACCATTTGAAGTCATAGAGTCATCATGTACAGAGAAAATTATTTTTAAGCAACTTACCACTTAGGTACATACTTCTTCATTCATTTCATAGTTGTAACATAATACCTACTATTGTAGGTACCAATTCTACGAGCACAGGGTGCTGCAAAAGCCAGGGGTATTTTGAACATATTACATCCTCTGTGAGAGACTGAAAATCGACAATAAGCCCTGTGCTAACACGCTTGGTCAGCACGGCTTAGTAGACAATAATCCTTCCATCCATTTGTCTACATTCTACAATATACAGGTTTTCTAATAACTCAACTCAGTTCCGCTGCTACTGACAAGGCAAGAAAATTACATAATAAATCAAAATTAAATATTGTGGTTGAAAAAATGATCAAGTCCCGCTTGCGGTGATCACTTTTTCCACCACAATTTGATTTATTAAGTAAAAGCATAGCAAGTCAATTGCATAATTAATAAATTACTTTAAGAAAATTACTTTCAAAGATTACGTTACATAGATTAATGTACTAAGAGATAGGTACGTACCGGACTAACAAAAGTGTGTTTGTGTATACTTACTACAGCGTTACTGTTTTCTTGTATTTCTGTGCTCTCTCTACTCTGTGCATACTTTCTCATTATTAGCGCAAAGAGTTGTTTTATTCCAACATCGAGTTAGTCTACAATTTCCCATTTAGTACGCTCATCATCTCATTTCAATCTAAATACAACCTTTAAGTTTAGACCAGAAAGTTTATTTTAACTCATCAAATTAAATCTGTAAGATTTTTCTAGAAAACTGGATGAAAATGTATTTTGTGTGACAGTTATAAGGTAGAAAATGTATTGTGTGTTTTAAAATGATGTTTTAAAAGTTGGATTGCTCTAAATTAAGGAAATAAGCAGTTTTAATTGCTGAACGATTATTCTAGAACGATTTCGCGTCTTGTCGCGCTGTCGAATTGGCACGAGTTTGTAATTATATTGCAAGAGTTGATTATCATGGCAATTAAGTGTCTGTTTTGAATTAAATTCTAAGGAGTCGTTTATTTTTACATTTTGACTTCCAAGCTGTAGGAGATTCTGAATTCTCTTTTTTTAGAACTTTATCTTACTCGATTGCCCTGTCGATTGTCCGTAAGGTGGCGGATTAGGAATACAATTGTCACCACACCATTTCCTCCCCAGGAAACAGCACGTAAACGTCAGCCAAGGGATGTTGTGAATAGATTACATCCTCTGTGAGAGACGGAAACCTCGACAATAACCCCTACGCCAATACGCTTGGTCAGCGCGGCGTAGTAGACAATAATCCTTCCTTAAGTAGAGGAGTCCGTGTGGTGACGGATGTCCGTGTGTTGACGGATTAAGAATACAAGTGTCACCACAACATCTCCTCCCAAGGGTGCTGTAAAAGTCAGCTAAGGGATATTGCACACAGATAAGATCCTCTGTGAGAGACGGAAAATTCTAAAATAAACCCTGTGCCAACACACCTGGTCAGCGCGGCACAGTAGACTGTAATCCCTCCTAAAGTGGAGGAGGCCCGGGCCCAACAGTGGGACCTTAATTGCCTGGAGAGAGCAACAGAGAAAATTTCTCGATTTCTTGCAAACACTTGGATCGATTTGGAAAATCTTTTTTCTAAAGTCGATAATATTGGTTATCATGGATAAATTGAGGAAACTCTTAAAATTATAAAGGCACAACTAAAAATATTTTTATCTGCTGGTGTCTTAACAATAACACGCTTTTATTAGCTTTGTTCGTATCTATCTATCAATGTATGTGTTAGTAGTAGTTATTAGTCTATTAAACGGAATCTTTAAAAGTTATTTTCGCCCACTTGCAGTTATCGGATTGATTTAAAATTATGCACACATTCAGGATCGATAACAACGTACCTACCTAATAATTAAAAAAAGATCATTATCGACTTTCAAGTGTTTCTTTAGTTTTGTCGATAATTCAGTACCTGCACTATACACCCGATGAAGCTCTATCAAGCATTGTCATCAGTCCTTAATATGTGTGCAAAATTTCAGATCAATCCGAATACTGAAAGTGGGTAAAAACTAATTTTAAAGATTCCTTTGCAGATTAATCTAATATATAAAATTCACGTGTCACAGTGTTAGTTACCGTACTCCTCCGAAACGGCTTGACCGATTCTTCTCAAATTTTGCATACATATTCAGTAGGTCTGAGAATCGGCCAACATCAATTTTTCAAACTTTTTTTTTTAGTATGGCTAAACAACGTTTGCCGGGTCAGCTAGTAATTAAATAAAAAATAAAAATAAAATATTTGTTGGTATTTATTGACATCCCAATATATTACAGCAGTTTTACAATAGCAC
The DNA here is from genome assembly GCA_916999025.1 of Orgyia antiqua. Lineage (NCBI taxonomy): Eukaryota > Metazoa > Arthropoda > Insecta > Lepidoptera > Erebidae > Orgyia > Orgyia antiqua. Next base: position 2,532,970 of record OU779874.1, read on the forward strand.
TGAGAGAGACTAATACGTACCGATCTAATATTTATTTAATATTTTTTTTTAATTTTTATTTTATCAGCGCATATTTGCGATCGGTCATAAACTATAAGCAAATGTTTGGATAGCGTCTATGTCATGTAGAGTGCATCCCCCATTGAGGATGTGCTACTCATTGCATTTCACTTATGTTGTGGTTCCAATCAAATATACTTAATAAAAAAAAATGATTCTTTGATATTTGTCGGATGTAACGTGATAAACAGCATCATTGTATACCAACCGAAAGCATTAGTTATACCTGTTACAAAAAAATCTTAACACCCGCCGCGTGCAATCAGATTAAACACTCCAAAATCGCACAAAATACTTCAAAACATTACAAAAAAACGTGTCAAAACTAACGCCTTTGCAATAAACATACAAAAACTAAATTATATTTGCGGTAAATAAAATAAAAATTTTATAGAAAACGTTCTGAAAATTTGTACGATGAGTTGTAAAACTAAATTTGTTCTTGCGCAATTTGTATAGATTTTAATGCTTACAAGAAAAAAATACAAGCACAAGATTTTAAAATAATCACACATGTTTGCGGAAAAAAGGAGGTAATAATGAAATGGAATATCCATTATATCTTATCTGTACTTCTATACTAATATTAAAAAGCTGAAGAGTTTGTTTGTTTGTTTGAACGCGCTAATCTCAGGAGCTACTGACGGGGTCTAGGGTTCGATTCCCGCACAGGACAATCATTTGTTTGACGGGCCTCGTGGTGTAGTGGTTCATATAACGGACTGCCGATCATGGGGTCTCGGGTTCGATTCCCGGTCAGGACAATCATTTGTGTGATGTTTTTAATTGTCATACAAATGTTTGTACTGCGTCTGGGTGTTTACTATGTATTATAAGTATGTATTTACAAAAGAAAAGTAGTTTATGTATTATATCCGTATTCTGGTACCCATAACACAAGCATATAAGCTTAGCTTGGGACCAGAGGACGTTGTGTGAAATGTCCATGAATATTTATTTATTTATTTATTTATTTGTGTGATATTTATAATTCTCATAATGTTTGTACTGCATCTGGGTGTTTCTATGTATTATAATTAGGTATTTACAAAAGAAAAGTAGTATTTGTATCTATCAATGTATTAATCTATGTAACGGAATCTTTAAACGGAATTTACAACTACTTGCTATAGTCGGATTGATTTGAAATTTTGCATACATACGAGTATCAAGGACCGATGACAATGCAATTATTTAAAAATATATTCAGGATTTTCAAGCGTGTTTTTTAGTTTTCGAACTTAGCAAATTATTGTGTTGGATAGTTTGCATTAGTGAAAAATGTTGCAAAAAAGGGAAAAATATTCTAAACTTTTCTCGTACGAAGTCGCGGGCAACAGCTAGTAATTATAAACAAAATGTTAGGCGTAAATGAAATCGAAGGGAAACAGAGAGCCGACTGGAAATGGAAAATATAATACAATTAACGATACTCATTCATTGTATTAGTGTTTGGTACAAGTTTAAGAAATACAGCGAATAGTACATATTCAAACGCTTTTAATATCTTTCTTCGTATCTATGCATTAATCTAACAATATTATTATAACGGAATCTTTGGTTTTCACCCCTTCCCATGCAATATAAAAAGGAGTCGGGGATGTTCAGAATGAAATAATATATTAAAACTTTTTTTTAATGGCTAGGGTTAGACAAATGACTATACTCCATCTGGTGTTAAGTGCAGTGCAATACAAATGTAAGGAAAACTAGTACAGAGTGAAAGTAGCTAGTGAAGTGTCGCTATTACTGAGAATTCACTGTTCGTCCGTTCATCCGTCTATCACCAAACTATAATCTAAACTATTAATTATAATAAAGCTGAAGAGTTTGTTTGTTTGAACGCACCAATTTCAGGAACCACTGTGGTTATTTATTATTACAAATCAGATCAGCGCAGTAGTTCCTAAGATAAGCGTGTACATAAATAATTGAGTATTTTAAAAAAGGTCAACCGACTTCATATGCCTTTGAAATGTGAGGATTTTCTTACCAATGGGACCAAACGGGAACCACCAGTTTTCAAATTAAAAAAGAATCATAAAAATCGCTTCGCCCAGTTAAAAGTTATGTATGAGAATAAAGTAATTTATTCATTTTGCAATTGACTTGCTATGCTTTTACACAATAAAATAAATGTGGCGTTGTACACCAAAATGCGATGTAGACTCAATCGAGTAACATTGTAGTGGCGAAATTGGTTACTGTTACTGCACGGCTGCAATAGCTCAGTTGGCAGAGCGACGGAACGGTATTCCGAGGTCGTGGGTTCAAGTACCGCTCGCGGTGATCACTTTTTCCACTACAAATTAATTTATTAAGATATGAGGATATAAAAAGATGAATTGAGAACCTCCTCCTTTTTTGAAGTCGGTTAAAAACCGCTTAATTTTGTCACTTGCACCACAACACAAATGAATTGCAGCGAATGCATTTTCTTTACTATTTCCTCACAAATTATCACAAGCCTTAATGAAATATTCAAACAATTTTCTTATTTGTTTATCGGCATGTCGCTTTTAGTTGATAATTTTATAACTTGCTACTAAAATAGATGATGATATCAATTTTATGTGTAACTAAAAAATTAGGACTTTTGACGGTACTCACAAAATGCACCGGGAGACTCTTAGAGCAATCCGATGAGCCAAGTTGTAGTCTAGAGTGTTTATCCAGAACATTCCGTGGCCCAGGATGGACCGAGAGGATGTAGTTAGACCAATTTCCACCCTAATTAGGGCTTTCACAGGACGAAATGATGATATTGAACTAAAAAATTAAAATTGATTGTGTCAAAAATAGAGACGGAAAACTCGATGTCATCTGTGTGCAATATCCCTTAGCTGACTTTTACAACACCTTTGGAAGGAGATGGGGTGGTGACACTTGTATTCTTTATCTGCCACCACACGGAGGGCACTCTTCATTAAGAGGATATAATATAGTTCCTAAATATTAACAATAAAAAATATTTAACACTTAATACAAATCCCCCGAGACCTCCCGCTGTTCATTCGGTTAAACCGTAAAATATGTCTTTCATTCACTCATTGAATGAATGAATGAGAGGATTATGTCGAGGTGTTGGTAATGCGCTACTTATTGAGGTTATAATGGTTATAATACGTTCATGGTTTAATGCGTGATAATAACTGTAATAATTATTGAAGAGAAGTTCTTTATTTTGGAAGTTTTATAGAATTTTATACCTTACTAACTGCGCCCCGCAGTTTTGCTCGTAGTGAAAAAAATTGAGAGAGAGCATAGATCCTTCAGAAAACTAAAAATACCTTTAGTGGCGGATTTGCAGTTTTGGCCGCCCTAGGCCCCAAGCCATGAGCCGCCCTAGGCCCCAAGCCATCAGCTGCCCTAGGCCCCAAGCCATCAGCCGCCCTAGGCCCCAAGCCCTCGTATAGACCACATACTGAAAATACTTCATTGCGAACTTTTATCTAAATAAATTTAGACATTTAGGAGAAAAATTCAGTTTTATTTCGCAATAAAATTTGAAGCTTTTTTGTAAATCACCAACCCTAAATCTGGCCGTCCTAGGCCCGGGACTACCGGGCCTTAGGGTGAATCCGCCACTGATTACCCTATAAAATCCTAAATATAATTTTAAATTATTGCATTGTCATCGGTTCTTAATATTTGTGTAATATTTAAGATCGATCGACTACTGTAGGTGCATGAAAATCACTTTCAAAGATTCTATTACATAGAATTATGCATTGATAGATACGTACCAAGCTAACAAAAGTGTGTTAAAAAACTGCCCCATGACTCATTTGGAGTAAAATTTTTATTATTTATCTCTTGATGTCTTTTAAATTGGTTCCTAGTACTCAATTATAACTTTGTATAGGAAACCGTATTTTAGGGTTCTCTAGCCAAAAAGACCATATTACTGAGACTTCGCTGTCCTGATTCATCCGTCTGTCATCAGGCTGTCTTTCTAGAACAATGATAGCTAGAAAGCTGAAAATTTCACAGCTAATGCTCAGTGTATCAGTTGACGCTATAAATTAATATTCATGGACATTTCACACAACGTCCTCTGGTCCCAAGCTAAGCTTATTGTACTTGAGTTATGGGTACCAGAATACGGATATACTACATATATACTTTATTTTTGTTAATACATACTTACAATACATAGAAACAACCAGACGCAGTACAAACATTTGTATGACATTTATGAATATCTCACAAATGATTGTCCCAAGCGGGAATCGAAACCGCGACCTCGTGAATTGCAGCCCGTTACACGAACCACTCCACCACGAAGCCCGTCTATAACAACAAATACTCATTATCATTCTACTGCCATTATCCCGTTGTTTGGGGTTGGGAATAACAATGGACAACAAGGAGCCCTTCGTGTGTGAGTCCAACTCGTGCTTGACCGTTCTTTACTGCTGTCAACTTGAAGTTTTACTGTCTAAATAGAAAAAGCTCTTTTACCGAATTTCCTTCTAAAATTTAAGCAGTCTCTAAACTCGTTGGGATCAGACGCTGATCAGGGGGCCAAGTCGGTTAATGAATGTTGTCCCAATGATCGTTGAATGACACCATTATAACCACAAAAAATTAACAGTAGACTACCAAAGTTGATAAAATATGCCACTAAGCAATCAGTTATTGCATTTGTTGATTGCTTATTAGGGAATTTTATCAAGTTTGGTAGTCTACTGTAAATTTTTTGTCACAAATGATACCATTCAATTGAACTTTCATTGTGACACCATTGAATATTGAATAGCAGACTTGAGCCCAGGCTGATTAGCACAGCGTTTAATTTCGGGTCTTCCGTCTTCATTAGATGTTAACAGGACCCTGGGAAGGAAATGGGGTGGTGACAGTTTTATTCCTAATTCGTCACTTCACGAACATGCCACTACATGAGTCCAAATTTAAAAATCATAGTATTCTTTATATTAAAAATCAAGGTCAAGTGCCAATTGAGAGGTTAAGAAGCCTATTTTATCCCAAACAAATAGTTTGTTAAGGCAATCCTACCAAATATAGTGGCCTAGTTATTAAACAGCGTTTGGAGTAAACGGTCCACAATTGAATTTGATCGTGTAATAACATAGAAATGATCGCTTGATACGTCCGCGTCTCTCGAGAAATACTTTAATGTTTAAACTCTAGTGATGTTGCTAATATAGAATTAGTATTTATCGATAAGTTGTTTCTTACAGTATATTTTTTTCTATCTTTCTCCAGCTCATTTCACGTCTCACTTTAGGGGATGAGGCTTCTCCACTTTCAAAACGTGGTTCTGCAAAACATGACATCTTCTTTCAAGCTGGACCAGTTAGCTCAGATTTTAAGGTTACAAATTACAGAAGCACTATTCAGGATAAAATAAGTAAAAAAATAAAAAAAGTAAAGATTTGTAGCAACAGGAAGGTAAAAACTGTTACAGGGTGTACATTTTCCCGAATAAAATGTTTTTTTGCTACAATTTTAAATATACTAGACATATAATTTTTTTTTTTTTTTTCTGATAACTGTTATGACCTTACCCATCATGCGATTTCGGCTTGACGTCGACTTTTGGGACAGCCTGTATAGTCTGGGTGAAGGATGCTATTTATTTGACTATATTAATAATGATGGTTATTATGGATGTGAGTACTGCTAACAGTGTTAACTGTGTACGACGACTATAAGTGTTGTTCGCGTATGATTGCAACGACTGCTGAGTACTGAAGTGTAACTGTATTGTGTGGAAAATGTAATATAAATGTGTTGATGTGCAGTTTAAGCCATGTGTGTGCTGTTGGCTCATACATCTAGTTTATTATTTAGACATCACAGCATCTATATTTCACTGTCTAGGATGACCTTATTGATGGATAAAATGTTCTGATATAGATGGAAAGCTTGAAACTAAACCATGTAACATGAATGAATTTAACATTATTTCTGAAACATTTTATCGATACTACCTACCCTCTTAATAGTGCATCACTAGATGGGCGGGGTCGAGAGTGCGAAATTGGAGGAAAACTTTCGTAAGGGGAAATGAAATGGGATTGATAAAAATTGGAACCAAGCCGCCTGAGCAGGGACGGACTTGAGAACAAATGTTACGTTATTTAATTTCTAAAAAAAATACAAGTCCATATTTAATAGTGATGGTGGTGACTGCAATAAAAAAAATAATAAATAATATATTAATAACTACTTTACTAATTACTAAAATACTTTTATTTTAATGAATAACTTATTGTTAATTTAATAAATACTAATTTAGTAAAATTTTTGTGTCTATATCTTCTAATATATAAAATTCACGTGTCACAGTGTTAGTTACCGTACTCCTCCGAAACGGCTTGACCGATTCTTCTCAAATTTTACATACATATTCAGTAGGTCTGAGAATCGGCCAACATCTATTTTTCAAACCTTTTTTTTTTAATGGCAAAACAACGTTTGCCGGGTCAGCTAGTATCTATATAATATTAGCTATTTTGTTGTACATATTTATCTTAATTAATTTCTTTAGTCTTTAATACACAGTTTTTATAAAAAGAAAGTTCAGTTAACATTGGCGAATTGCGTTATGGACACTATTATTTTGATTTTTTTAGTTAAGCTTGGTTGTGCAAGTAGAATCGGTACCAATGTGTATTCAAAAAATGTCATTGACTTAGTAATAAATAAATTGAAAAAACTTTGTAGTAGAAATAATTTATTGTGAACGTATAAATCCGTCCCCTACTTTTCCGAGGGCTCGAAATTCACTTAGCTTCGTTTGTCGAAGCTTTTCGCCTCTTGAAACTTTTCAATAGCCTGGAATCGAATTCAGGCACCTCCTCTTCCCTTCCCCCCACCTCTTTTCTCCCCTTCTTTGAACACCTGACTATGTGGCCTGTGTGTTGAATGTGTGGAAGTATAATGGAGTACGTAAATATGTTTACAATTGGTTATTTGAAGTTCTGATGTTTCCTGCCGAGTTAATTAGGTTCATATTATTGACTTAAATATAACAATTATTTTACTGAAAAATTAACAAATGATAACAGAAAACTTTTTATTTTAAAACTTTGTTTAAATGGAGATTTTATCGGAGAGATAATAAACGTTTTAGCGTAAAAGGACTATTATGAATAACAAGTTTTGACAATTTTCGCTAACCTATTTTAGCGAACTTTTAAACCTCCGATAAGTCATTATAAATAAGACCATAAGTGTTTATTATGTATTATATCCGTATTCTGGTACCCATAACACAAGCATAATAGGCTTAGCTTGGGAACAGAGGACGTTGTGTGAAATATCCATTTCCGTTGCCCGCGACTTCGTACGCGTGAAATTTAAAAATCAAACCTTAACAAACAGAAGTTTACTAAACCGCTCGATAGATGGCGTTATACCATTTTTTTTATCGCGCTATAGTTTCGTTCCACACATTAACTCTGAAGCTCATCAAAAATTTATTGTGTCATCAGCTCGATTTCACATTTATAAACTAGTTAGGATTTAAATAAGGGCAGCAATCAATACTTAAAACAAAAATCTAAAATGTCGATGTCTGTACTCTTAAGATATTGAAAAAAAAAGAACAGACCTATATTGACGTAATAGAAGCCAAAACAATGGTTTATAGAATTTTTGTCCCTCTGTCTGTCTATAATGTTTGTACGCGCATCACGCTAAAGCTGTTGCATGGAATTGAATACCGTTTTCAGTGATATGTTGGTAGAGATCTAACTTAAAATATAGGCTGCAATTTATCCCGGGATAATATTTAATTACTTCAGGAAAAAAATTTTTTTTTGCCCAGTCAGTCACATTTTCACAGGGACGAAGTGGGGGCAACAGCTTGTATTAGTATAGAAGAGAGATAGTTGGCTTAAAACTATGTAGCGTAAAGATTTATTGTCGAGTACATTTTTAGGACCACGGATGACGCAGCGTGGGGCGGCCCCCAACAAGGTGGACTGACGATATCGTCAAATACACCGGGGGCCGCTGGATGCAGTTAGCGCAGGCCCGCGCGTTGTGGCGTTCTATGCGGAGGCCTTTGTCCAGCAGTGGATTGAGAAAGGTTGATGGATGGATGACAGTTTTAGGAGAAATCCAATCTACGATCATAAATACGACAGGCCTCGTGGTCGAGTGGTTCATGTAACGGAGTGGCGTTCACAAGGTCGCGGGCTCGTGACAATCATTTGTGTGATATTTATAATTGTCATACTTAGTTTGTTCTGCGTTTGGGTGTTTTCTATGTCTTATATGTATGTATTTACAAAAGAAAAGTAGTATATGTATTATATCCGTATTCTGTTACCCGTAACACAAGCAAATAAGCTTAGCTTGGGACCAGAGGTGTGTGAAATGTCCATGAATATAAAAAAATACATTCTAATTTTTTTTATTAACGATGTTAGGTATACAGTCTGTTATTATATAAACACATTCTCTTTCTCATTCAATATCAAAATACTTACAAAATGTTACAAAAACTGACAAATAATGTTATTTCAAACATATCAATAATCACAAAACATAATAGGGCACTTGAAAAAATAATCCTCAATGGTCATTTGGCCAAAGTATTTTCTTTTCTGCCCACTATGCATTGTCCTTCACACATCTTACACACAGTAATGCGAGACCCTTGAAATATAACACAAAACCGATTTGTATAATAATATGTCATTGTAGCATTTTAGCCGCACAGTGGTCAATATTTCAAGTATTTCTGACAAAAAATTCTGCGAATTTTGCGGCTTTATTATGGGTATTAGTGATTTATTTTAGATTAAAAGGATTTAGTTCACATTAGATCGGTTTCTTAAAGACTTTTTTTGTGGGATTTGTTTGGAGGCGTTCGAGGTAAGCTTTTTATTAAAGTGTGTTAGAGATTTCATGGTTGATAAGCTTTTGGTAAGTATGTATTAGTTATTAGTAAGCATTAGATTTTTTTGTTAGCGATTATTAATTAAGAATGGAGATTAATGTAGGTATTTAATGATTTTAGCGCAATATTAATACTTACCACCGTTCTGTTTTCTTACACGGATGCTGTGAAATAAATTCAGAGAATTAAAAACTAATGCTAGCTAGCACTGCACACACCAGCTGAGACCCTAAGATATCCTGCTGTTGACATGTCCATCACTTATTCTATGTTGTAGATTGTTGAAAGTGAAAGTTCTGCAATACAGCATTATAATTTTATTCTGTTCTTGTTATTTACCGAACACAAAAGAAATGTAACAAAAATTACCGCAATTTGAACTCACAGTAAACTTACTTAATAATAAGTATCGTGCGCTAACAATTTTCTTTATGTGCCATCTGAGTAGATCGTATTGCATATAAATAATTGCGATAAGTTGAAATTAGTTCAATCAACCATGGTTTCGATTTCAATGCCTGCAGTTGATGGTTTGATTACCTTTGAAATTTGTTTACTAAGAAACGAGACTTCACAAACATATTTGGAACTATGAATTAATAAATACTGAAAAAACAATCCTGCCGTAGTTTTTCACAGGATTATAGCAAGGGGCTCTTCGAAAAGAGCGTAAAAAAGTTCTCACAAGGTCGGATACGTGAGAGTGTGGTCTCTTTCTGGTGTTATAAACGTCCAAACGCTTCGGTAATCGCTTCTCATCAGCCAAGCTGATTGCTGGTTTCTTATTCTTGTAGTATAAAAATAGTCAAAGAATAGGCAGTTGTGTTTTCTACTTTAAAATTTACCTAGACCATTCCTCGTACTCCCATTCACAAACACCCTAAAATCCATGAGAATTATCAAGTATCTATTATTCAAAAATGTTCACATAAACAGGAATCGTTCCAGACAAAACTAAAGTAATAATAAAGATCTAAAAGTACTTCGTTTGAAAATAATTTGTTTTTGCATTCATCACCCCTCAAAAACGACAATTTACGCCAATTAAAAACAGAAAAATACAATTTCATTTGTCGTTTGTAACATATTGGGTGAACGCCTTAACCAAATGTCAGTGCAGTGTATACACAGCCACGTTATTTCAAATAAAAAACTACTAAAAATCGTCACTATTACAGTTGAAAAGAGTCTAATGTGAATGTAAAACTAAAATGGTAATTCATATTTTTTACACTATTTTCTGTTTTATTGTATTACAAAGATTATTCATCTCTAACGAGCCAGCGGGGAGCCTGTTCGAGAGAGAGAGATATGAGATAGAAAGAGACGGGGATATGTAATATGATTTTGTTTTGTTGCATTGTGGTTTCAAACGCTCCTGGTTCTCAAAGATTTTTGGTCGTTTATTTATGTAAGTCAAAACAATGTGCTCAGTGCAATAAATGACTATTACGTATGAAGATACATTAAATAGTAATTGTACAGATAAATTAAATAGTAAAGTTTTGCTTTGTGTATCATTTGCGTCGGATTATATCAATTTTCATTACTAACTTCATAGGTGTCGGTTTTTGTTCACTGCAGTAGTCCTCCCCAAAGATGTCTGTCGTGAATTCGATGCTCCATTGAAAGCAAAATTTCGGTAAAGAATGCAAAGATAGCATTCTTTTTATATTGATTGTACGTATCTAGATATAAACTAAATAAATTAAATAATATTAAATTAAAAAAGAAGCAAATAAAAAAGCGATAGAGTCGTTTTAATAAATAGAAAAATAAGTATCTTAAGTTTTAGAACCAGTGTTTCCTACATAAGGCAAATGACACAATTGTTTGTATAAATAATGTTATTTGTGTTATTATTCTAAGCTATAAGAGTTTTTGTTGTTGTTATTTACGTTTCTACAATGGAAAATCTTTGTAAATTACAAGCTGCGTAAGCATATCGTTGTATCAATTCGGAAACACATTTTTATTTTGTTCTTTTTGGCTTCATCCATTTTGAGAGTGCTGTCCGCGTTGATCAGATCTAGGTAATGGTATTTGCAACTCATACAGAAATATAACACGTTTGAAAATCCAGAATTTTTTTTAAAATTATTTCGTCGTCATCGGTCATGAATCTCTCTCTTCCAGCCAATTAACTTCCCATTGTTTTGGGAGAGGCTTCTTACACTTATTTATAGTCACTTATTTATGTATTATACATACATGTTACAGCTAATACGCCCGGTCAGCGCAGCACATATGCTGCGCTGACCGGGCGTATTAGCTTAGCACAGGGTTTATTTTAGTTTTCCGTCTTGCACAGGGAGGAAAACGTGTGGTGACTATTCTTAATCCGTTACCACACGGACTTAATAATTATAGTTAAAACTACTTCATCAATAAATATTAATCTTAAGAAATGAGATACACAGCAATAAAGTTTTTTATATTATTTGGGGGAGACTCTATTAACAATCAACTAAGATGTCCTATAAACATATTCATGGCTTGTTTTTATATTCAAAAAGTAGCTAAATTCGTAAAGAACTATAAAATTCGTTGCACAAAGCTGCATCTGCTATACAAATAACAAAACAGTCTTAAAAGCTATACGAAATAATGTTATCAGATCGGCGATTTTAAGGCAATTTGTTGCGAACAATCGCGAGTGGGACGAACTTTGATAAAGATCTATCTATCATTGTTCAATAATAGTTTAACAAGAATTATAGAAGAAACGGTTTGATACACTCGTTATGTGATTAAGATATTATTATAAAAGTTTGGTTATCTGGTTGTTACATGTGGCTTTATTCGCTTTAATACCGAGGTTGGACCTTAGGGTTAGAAAAAAAGAAATAAATTAAATTATGGTGGAAAAAGTGATTACCGCAAGCAGGACCCGAACCCACGACCTCGGAATACCGTTCCGTAGCTCTGCCAACTGAGCTTATTGCGGTCGTGCTTTTCAGTAATCAAATTAGGCCACCATAATCGTCACTCGATTGAGTTTATATCGTATTTTTACGTACAACGCCATCTATCAAGAATGTTTTGCAACAATCTCGACCAACCACCTAGTATTCTTTACAGAATACAATTGGGTTGTAAATAATGACGCGACGTTAATTACTAAAGTATATTTATTAATTTTGCAATTATTAAGTAGAAGCATAGCATGTCAATTGCAAAATTAATAAATTACTTTAAAAAAGAAATAGTTTTACTCATACAATAAAGCCGCAATAAGTTATAAATTATTACATTCCTCCGTGTGGTGACGGATTAAGAATTTAAGACAGGACGATACCAAATTATGCTCCATACAAAAGTATGGGTATCGTACTTCCGTTTTTTCTTCGCGAAAGTTAAACCGATTTTAATAGTTTTTGCGTTATATTATAGATAAAGAGTATATCTATGCTTCTATCACTTTCTTTTTTTTCAAAACGTAATAATTAAAAGAAATATGACGATCCGAAAAACCCACTTTTTTCGGTTTTCTTTAGAGAAAGTTGCAGCGTCTATCACACAAATTTGGTAAATTTTTATCACAAAAGAAAGTGATAGAAGCATAGATATACTCTTTATCTATAATATAACGTAAAAACTATTAAAATCCGTTTTACTTTCGCGAACAGAAAACGGAAGTACGAAACGTCATTTTTCAAAGAATTTGTAGGTATAATCCGCTTCATCTATATTTGTCCCTTTCAGCGCGGCGCTCGGAAATAGGGATAGCAATACCTAAGGCAAATACCTAAATGAGGAGTACAGTACCCTCTTAAGTGTCACCACCCCTTCTCCTCCCAAAGGTGGTAATTTTTTTCCCGTTATTGCAACATTTTTCACTAATGCTTTGCTCTTATTAGTTGCAGCGTCATGTTATATAGTCTATAGACTTGTCTATGTAGTATCCAACACTGAAAGAATTTCTCACATTGAACTAGAAGTTTCTGAGATAAGCGCGTTCAAACAAACAAAAAATTTGGCTTTATAAAATTTATTAATATAGATTTGTATGTGGTGTTTAAATAATATAATTTAGAAAATATTAGAAAATATTTGTATGTGGTGATTTGGAATTGCAGGCATACGAAGTCACGGGTAACACCTATCTTTACTAATAATAAAAAGCTGAAGTGTTTGTTTGTTTGTTTGAACGCGCTAATCTCAGAAACCACTGGTCCGATTAAAAAAGTTCTTTCAGGGTTCGATAGTTTATTTATCGAGGCACACTATAGGCTATATAACATCACGCTGCGACCAATAGGAGCGAACCATTAGTGAAAAATGTTGCAAAAAGGAGGTAAATTTTCTAAATTTTACGCGTACGGAGTCGGGGGCAAGCGCTAGTGTAGAATAAAATTTGCACGGCTTATTATATTTTGAACAGTATAAATATAAGAAAGCTACATGTCATTGATATCTGTTATAGACGAACCCAGTTATTAGGAGCGAACATGCAGTTAACGCCGCGGGGTTCACGCGACAATCGTGATAGATTTCTTTTGTGTTGACAACATTTTAGGGTACCGTGCTACTAATAATGGAATGAAAACGTTTAAAACTGGAGGATTTTCTTTGTAGCTTTTACTTTTTATTGTAAAACTAGTGTTTACCCGCAGCTTCGTACTGTTATAGTCCCTCTCTGTATGCCTTATTGCATACCTGTTCCCATTTCTGCCCTTTCAGCATTTCTTCTAATAGACATAGCTCTGTGTCTTGCTTATCACACCCAAGTCCTATCCATCCTGCGCTCGAGTTAAAAATATCTTTTATTAAGCTATTGCATAGCTTCCATCGCGGGCCTTGAGCTTGGAGACTGCATCCAGTAATTCCGTAACGAAAATAAACTAACACCCCACACTCCGACCGGCACAGCGGTGATACTTTTTAGTTTTGCTATCTAACTTTTACGGATTCAGACGCGTATATTTGTTTTAATTTTTGGCCCAACGTTTCGGAGACTTTGCAGTCACCATGGTCACGGGTGAGACTCTGACCATGGTGACAAATATACGCGTCTAAATCCATAAAAAGTAGTTTTATTTAAACAAATGAGTCGCGCAAGTGTTAGAAAATATTATTTTAATGACTTTTTGAAACATCACGCTTGTCTCTTTTTTTATTTTAATATTGTAATAAAGTGAATTAATCGTATAAAATATAATAATATTATCATTTTTTTAAAAGACCTCAAGGAACGCGCATATAAACAGTACGCGTAGATATCAGAAAATAAAAAAACCTAACAAATTAAACAAAAAAGCCATCCTCTGGAACCACTCTACCTGTTAAAAAAACCGCTTCAAAATCCATTGGGTAGTTCAGTCGCGAGTGTGCACTCACCTCTGACAGTTGTAAACATTGCAGCGTAATTTTATCGCGAGTAATATAATATAATGACGAACACTGTGAAGTGTAATATTTGTAATATAATTATATGCGAACTCTTGTCGTATGTGCAAAATAAAGTTTCTATTATTGACGAGGAATCTTTGGTGCGAATATGCACAACGTCTTTTTCTACGGAAGAAATCAAGGATGCAAAGTCACTTCTCTTTGAGGCAATACCAACTGACAAACGTAAGATACAAAGGAAGAATAAAGGTAAAGAAGGAAGAGATTTAGCCGATATAATAAATTTATTTAAGTCAACCGATCCGGATATTATTCCAATATTTGTTGCGCGAGATTTGGATAAATTACCACCCATTGTGTTTGACCATTTGGACTGTTCAAAATTATTAAAGGATTTATTGCTTCTGAGAAGTGAGATAAAAAATATTAAATCATCATTTGCTACCAAAGATGATATAAACGATTTAAAATGTGACATTTTGCGAATACGGAACGATTCACTGCCGCCAACATCGGCATTTAAAATAAACTCGAAGCGAGGTGCCTGGTTAGACAGTGGTCCGATGGGTCTCTCGCAAGATATCCACGTTCCTATGGGGCTCATGACTCATAAAAGTCCCGAATCATGTTATAATGAAATACCAATTAATTACAGAGAAATGAGGGTAGTTACCGATAAATGCGGTAGCGATATAGTTGAATGCGAACGAATGGAGATGTTGGAGCGGTGTGATGAGGTGATAGACTGCGGCGAGGGGGAAGAGAAGCGCGCGACTATGTCGGTTGCGCATCGTACTGTCAAGCGAATTGACAATGAGGCTGGCACTACGTTAGCGTCTGATTTGAATACCTCGTCGCCGTCGGACGTGTTATCACCGCAATCGACGACTGTTGATAACGTTGACCGTTTTAATAATAATGATAATAATTTAAATAAAAATCATGAAGGATGGCAAAAAGTCGAACCTCGTAGGAGACCGATGAAATATCGTTTTTTGGGTAAGTCGGGTGTTGCTAGAGATTTAGAGTGCAGTTTTAGGGCAGCAGACAAAAAGATTCCCATGTTCATTACGAATGTCCATGTGTCTACGGTAGAAAGCGATATAATAAAACATATTTATAGTAAGACAAATGAGACTGTGACTTTAGAGAAAATAAATATGAAAGTTGAACGAGGACACAAGGCATATAAGTTTTTAATATCTGAAATAAATCTGCCTAAATATATGGATGAAAAATTGTGGCCCACGGGTGTCATATTTCGACGTTTTGTGCATTTTCAGCCCCGCAAAACTAGTGTAAACGTGAATACTGTTGACGGCTCTAAGGATTTGAATAATGGATAAAAGACTTTATAGGTTTGCTACATTTAACTGCAAAAGTATAAAACGGTCCGTTGAAGATGTCAAACAGTTGTGTAACCTCTGTGACATTTTATGTCTTCAGGAGACTTGGCTTTTGCCTCACGACATTCCTTACATTGGGACGTTAAATAGTGGCTTCGGTTATACTGCAACATCGGCTGTGGACACATCTGCGGGCATACTGCGTGGGCGCCCTCACGGCGGTGTCGCTTTATTATGGCGCCATGGTGCTTTCCAAAAAGTGGTCGTGCTGCAATGTGATAATCCCCGTATTTGTGCAATAAAAATTTTGATATGTGACAGGTCTTTTGTCGTTATATGCGTTTATATGCCTACTAACTCGGATGAAAATTTAGAGGATTTTGTTAATTGTTTAAGTATTGTGAGTGCAATTATCGACGAGCATGGTATTGAATCTGTATACATTTTGGGAGATTTTAACGCTAGTCCTGGCGAGTTGTTTTACGGTGAACTTATTAAAATTTGTAACGACCAAAGTTGGGTATGTGTAGACGTGGCTTTATTAGGTGTAAGCTCGGATACAGTCACATTTACTAGCGAAGTACACGGTTCAAGTAGTTGGTTGGATCACTGTATTACAACTCGCTCGGCTGCTCAGACTGTAGCTAATGCTAGTGTGAAATATGATACTCTATGGTCTGATCACTACCCGCTGTTCATTGAATGCAATCTTTCTGTGCTTTCCAGTAAAATATCTTGTAACGTTATGAACGCAAATAAAGGCGTAATCTGGGGTGAAAGAAATGAGGAGCGGGTTGCTATCTATGCTAGGGAGTGCCGTAGCCGTCTGAAAGCTATTGACTTTCCTTCGGACTGTGTCAGCTGTGCCAATTATTTTTGCAATGATCGTGGTCATGGGCGTGTGCTTGACAAGCTCTATTCCGATATTGTGTCTGCCCTCAGGGCCGCAGCGGAGTTTGATCGGGGAAATGCGACAGTTAAAGGGAAGTGCTCACGAGTGATAGGTTGGAATAAACACGTCCGCGAGGCCCACCGGGAGGCCAGGTGTAGATTTCAGCAGTGGTTAACTTATGGTAAACCAAAATCTGGTGTTGTT
This sequence comes from Orgyia antiqua, assembly GCA_916999025.1. Taxonomy (NCBI): domain Eukaryota; kingdom Metazoa; phylum Arthropoda; class Insecta; order Lepidoptera; family Erebidae; genus Orgyia; species Orgyia antiqua. Next base: position 2,549,702 of record OU779874.1, read on the forward strand.
TACCAGAATATGTCTGACAGTCGAAGAGTGTTTAAGACTAAATTAAAATGGGTTCAAAATCATCAGGAACAAATAAAAATGGACGTTATTGTAGAAAAACATTCAAAGGGCAATTTTCAGGGTTTTTGGCGAGCTACTGCTAAAGCTAATATACGACCTGGCTTGCCGGTGAGCGTCGCTGGAAAAGATGAACCTTACGAAATCGCAAATGCTTTTAAGGAGCATTTTTCAGTGAAATCTCCTTTAGGTTCGGCTAAGGAGGTTCTCAATGATGAAACCGCCGGTCAGGTGATGGGTGTCTATTTCACGGCGAAGGATGTGGCCAGGGCTTTAAAAAATATATCTAGAGGTAAGTCTCCGGGTCACGATGGGCTCAGTATTGAGCACCTTCTGCACGCTGGGCCTCATATTACCAGAGTTCTGGCGATGTTCTACTCTTTGTGCCTGAGTCATTCCTATATGCCAAGTGAATGTATGAGGACAGTAGTTATACCTGTGGTAAAGAACAAGACAGGGGACTTGACTGATGTATGTAACTACAGGCCGATATCTCTGGCTACTGTTATAGCAAAGGTGTTTGACGGTCTACTTGGGAAACAGCTTGATAAATACGTAACATTGCATGACAACCAATTTGGATTTCGTGCTAATCTGTCAACTGAGAGTGCCATACTGTGTCTCAAGAATGCCGTCAAATATTATACTGATCGCAAAACGCCAGTGATTGCGTGTTTCCTTGACCTCTCCAAAGCTTTTGATTTGGTGGCGTATGACCTGCTGTGGAGTAAGCTTAAAGAAATTAATTTACCACAGGAACTAGTACGGATCTTTCAGTATTGGTATGCCCACCAACTCAATAGCGTCAGGTGGGCGGACGCAATGTCAGCTCCGTATCAATTAGAATGTGGTGTAAGACAGGGTGGATTAACATCTCCCACCCTGTTTAATTTGTATATTAATGGGCTAATAGTGGCGCTCAGTAGACAGCATGTCGGATGTCACATTGATGGTGTGTGTGTCAATAATTTAAGTTACGCCGACGATATGGTGCTACTGAGCGCCTCTATATGTGGTTTGAGAAAACTAATACGGACTTGTGAAGGGTATGCATATGGCCACGGTCTTCAGTATAATGTAAGGAAAAGTCAATGGATGGTATTTGAGTCTGACGGGAAATGTGTGCAGGTACCGCCAGTTTTTCTCAACAATATCCTCCTGGAGAGGGTGGTGCGTTTTGCTTACTTGGGACATATCGTGACGACAGATCTCAAAGATAACGAGGATATAGATCGCGAACGGAGGTCGCTGTCAATTAGAATAAATATGATAGCCCGAAGATTTGCGCGCTGTTCAGCTGAAGCTAAAATCACTCTCTTTAAAGCATATTGCACATCGCTGTACACGTGCAGTCTTTGGGTGATCTATACTAAAAAGAAATTCAGTGACCTCCGTATCCTGTATAATAACGCCTTCAGGATGTTGTTGGGGCTACCCCGTTATTGTAGTGCCTCGGGTATGTTCGCAGATGCGCGCACTGCCTGTTTCCACACAATCATGCGTGCACGAGCCGCATCGTTGGTGCGCAGAGTGCGGGCTAGCTCCAACACCATTCTGAGGATGATAGCTGATAGGCTAGATTGTCCCTTCATTCGGCATTGTTGTGAGAGACATATTTCACTACCAATGCCGGAGAGAAGGTTTTGATTCTATTGTATTATGATTTATTTGCGATTTTTATTTAAATATTTTACTAACTATTAATTATTTAATTTTTATCTTGTTATTGACATTTTTAATTTATTTGTTTGTTATGATTTTAATTGGTTAATTGTGTAAGATTTTAAATGGATTAATTAAGTATTGGATTTTAGATTACTGTTATAATATTTTAAAATTGTATCGTGTAGACTGTATGGATTATTGTGATCTGAAATAAACGATTTGATTTGATTTGATTTGAAGATATAAGCTCACATACATCGTGTGGTGACGGATTAAGAATACAAGTGTCACCACCCCATCTCCTCCCAAGGGTGCTGTAAAAGTCAGCTAAGGTATTATTGCATACAGATACCATCCTCTGTGAGGACGGAAAACTCGGAAATAAACCCTGTGCCAACACGCCTGGTAAGCGCGGCACAGTAGACCATAATCCCTCCAAAGTGGAGGAGGCCCGTGCCCAACAGTGGGACGTAAATGGGCTGGAGAGGAGGAGAGGAAGCTCACATAGGGACATACATACAATAATAACTGACTTTGTTTTATAATAAGTAAAGAACAGGATGGTCTTAGGTATCTATTTTTGAAGACATTTCGATCGATATTAAAAAAATCGATATCTTTTGAAGTCATGAAATTATGATTGTAGAGAATATAAATAGAATTTAAAAAAAAAGACTAAATTTGTTATTTACACAGATTTATTATATGGTATGTCTATGGCTACATCACTCGGCAGGCTTGAAGCCACTTACATATCTAGGTGTGCGTGTAATACGGTCTTTGTGTGTGTCTATGAGATGCGACACAGATTAATCTAATGTTGTAATGTCAATGTCGCTTTTGCAATAGACTTGCTATGCTTTTACTTAATAAATTAAATTATAGTCGAAAAAACCTGTCAAGAGCGAGGTAAACTCGCACCCTTAGGGTTTCGTACCTACTAGACATATAAACATAAGTAACTGCATTCAAATAATCAGTTAATTAAACTCAAAACAACTCACCAACTTAATTTTGTAGTTGAAATATAGGGAATCGCCTACATTTTAGCTACTTCATAAGTAAGTAGGTATTAGTATAAACACTTTTTTTCTTGTGATGTGATGACAAATTATAAGTTTTTGGTTTTTTTTTCTATATCACCATTATATAGACTTGATCTATGCCAAATTTCAAGGCTCTAGGGCAACGGGAAGTAACCTGTGAATTTTGATTCCATAGCATCAGTCGAAAATTCTTAAAAATGGTAGTAATTCGGTTATATCTTTTAAATGCGTAGAGGTGAAAGGTTGATTGTAGTTTTGCAGCAAGGGACCGTATAGATCTACATATCGTATGAGTTTCAACTTGATACCTTCAGCCGTTGCTGAGTAAAAAATGTTTGACAGACGGACAGACACCGGAGTGATCCTATAAGGGTTTGTACGAAACCCTAAAAATGATCCACCACCATGAGTGGGACTTGAACCCATGCCCTAGGAATATCGTTTCGTTGCTCTTCCGATTGAGCTACCGTGCGATCTGCACATAATTACTTACTTATAAAACTTTTCTTTTTATACGGAACCAGATTATAAGTCAGCCAAAATTAGTTTAAAGTAACAATATTATAGACGGGATGTCGCCAGCGGGTGTCCCAGGATCGATCCCGGGCGGGGTTTGACGCAGTTAAGAAACATATCCCGCGGCTAACAAACTGTTCAAATCAGTAATATGTAAGTTTAGGGGACATTTTACATTTAAATTAACTAACATACAAACAATATATTATTATGGAACTATTAAATTGTATGTGAAGGGTGAAGTTTACTTGTTTTAATTAAGTTATAGACTAAACGAGAAAAAAAGTCATAGGACTTCTAGTTCAAATATATTTCTCTCTCCAGCCTATTAGCTTCCCACTGTTGAGCACGGGTCTACTCTATTTTGGGAGGGATTATGGTCTACTGTGCGCTGACTTGGCGTGTTGGTATAGAGTTCGTTTTCGAGTTTTCTATCCATCACAGAGGATGTCATCAATGCACAAAATCCTTTATTTGGCTCTCACAGCACCTTGGGGAGGAAATGTGGGTGGTAGTGACTATTGTATTCTTATTCCTGCACCACATGGACCATGGACACAAAGGCAAATATTATATACCTAGGTATATTTAAAAAAAAATGTGCCACAAGACCTTTATCTGTGTGTTGTGACGGACCAAGAACCCACATTTCCTTCCCAGGGCAGTGTAAGAGCCATGAACAAATGAAATCCTCTGTGAGAGACAGAAATCTCGAAACTAAAGGTTAGGACAGCACGCTTGATTTTCCATTCCATTCCATTTTATCCAGATGCATTCATTGTTAAATCGTGAACAGTAACACATAAATGTACGCATTGATTCGATTACTTGCACTAAAAACAATGTTTCCACATACGTGAACAGCGGCGTCTGTAGAGCTTTCTTTGCAATACATATTTTTTATTATTTTTGCAATCGATAAGTGTCTCACACTTATCGATATTATCGATCGAAAAAAAATTAATTAATTAATGTTAATGGATGGTATTGGCCAGGGTCCATTGCTTTCTGCTTGTCAGGAGTGTATTTTATCCACACCTCTATAATACTAAAAAGAAGTAACGTTGTATGTTTGCACTGTCGGACTGATGCAGAAGGGCCCAGGTGGATGACTACAAGTCTGGGGCTTGAAATTAAATGATGGTGTATACCCAGGGGCTCAGGGGCGCTATCGATGCTCACCTGTGTTAGGGGGAGCCAAGCTTGCAAATGCCATTTTGAATGTAGGAGCAGTCCGACACCATTATGTTTCTAATGCAAAAACTTCAAGACTACTGAACGGATTTCGATAATTCTTTTATCGTTACATTACATAAACACAACCTCCGAGTAATTCAAGCTATTTCTTTTTAATAAATTATATTTATGTTTTGACTCACGAGTATACCACCACATAAAATTTAAAAAAAAATTTAGTTATTAAGTATTTTTACCTCTTATGACCTCTCTCACTTTGTCCACGAAATTCTTTATATATTTTCATTAATAAACATCTCCGTGGATTTCTAATTCTACGTTAAGTGATGTAAAACGGCAAAAATTGCTTGCCAAATCACTGGCGTTTTTTAATAATTGTTTTATGCTCTAACAAATGAGTTTGAAATTGGATCGGGCTCGCAGCGCTTACAAAAATGGATGCTTAATACGATTAGAGTGAGCAGGACAGAGTTATCAGAACAAAAAGGAATGGAGATACCCCTTTATAAGTTTTTTGTTCTTTATAACATTTTGTTATTTAGATGCATCATTCGCTTTTGTAGTGGTTCTTTATTGGGTTTGATATTCAATTTAAAGACTCCGACATATATTAGAAAATCCACTGCTTTAATTTTCTTTCTTTCTCTCCAGCCTATTAACATCCCACTGGGTACGGGGCTCCTCTAATTCGCAGCGTGATGTTATATAGTCTATAGCCTTCCTTGATAAATGTACTATCCAACACTGAAAGAATTTTTCAAATCCGACCAGTGGTTACTAAGAAAAGCGCGTTCAAACAAACAAACTTATCAGCTTTATAATATTGAGTATAGATTTATGGTAAATCTTCTTATATATAAAAATTGGTCAAGTGCGAGTCGGACTCGCGCACGAAGCGTTCCGTACCATTATCAATGCAACATACGGCAACGTTATTATTATCGAGCAAGAAACGGTAAAAAAATCATGTTTGTTGTATGGGAGCCCCCCTTAAATATTTATTTTATTTTATTTTTAGTATTTGTTGTTATAGCGGCAATAGAAATACATCATCTGTGAAAATTTCAACTGTCTAGCTATCACCGTTCTTGAGATACAGCCTGGTGACAGACGGACGGATGGACGGACGGACAGCGAGGTCTCAGTAATAGGGTCCCGTTTTTACCCTTTGGGTACGGAACCCTAAAAATCAATTGCTGTTCGTTAGTCTCGCTAAAACTCGAGAACGGCTTGGCCGATTTTGGTGATTTTGGTCTTGAAATATTCGTGAAAGTCCAGGGAAGGTTTAAACGGTGACAAAATATATGGGAATCTAAAATTCCACGCGTACGAAGTAGCAGGCATCAGCTAGTTATACTACATAACTATATTTAATATGTGTGTATGTGTCCTACCGATTTATAGATACAGAGTAATAAGGTGCGAGGTAATCTCTGAAAGAAATGGTCTGATTTTAACAGACTTCAAAATAAGGAGGAGATTCTCAATTCGTCTGTATGTTTTTTTTATGTTTTTTACTTCATAACGTTTACCTGGGCAAACCGATTTTGATGATTCTTTTTTTATTTGAATACTGGTGGTTCCCGTTTGGTCCGATTGGCACCAGGTCAGGATTTGGTGGTTATTTTTTGAGAAATCGAGGAATAACCCTCGAATTTCAAAGAAGTCGGCTGAACTTTTTTTTTAAAGTACTCAATTATTAATTTTTTTTACCCCAATACGAAGATGGAGTCTTCGAGAGTACTATGGGCTATATATTTTACGTCTATATGTAATGATTCGATAATTCAAACGTACGAAGTCACAGGCAACAGTTAGTAAAGAATAAATATAATGAATAGAAGTGATTTTCTTAGCAGTAAATTGTTGGAGATACGAAATAATGTGATTGCCGCCCCATCTTAAGGCGCTAATAATTTATCGCTCGCCGGACAGAGACTATCTGAAGACATCCAAAGGAGAAACAGAGATAGCATGACAACAGAGTAATGATGAAGGAGGATAGAAGATTAAGTTGTTTCAACTTAATAGGATTTTTATTATTTTTTATTGTACAGCGTTAACCAGGTATGTTACTCGTTAGTTATTTATGTATTGACGTAAGTTTTTTTTAATGCATAAGTTTACAACGTGCCAGTATTGTTTCTAAATTACCTATTTCTTTACATTATTGTTAAAGTTAAGATAGAAAATTTCAGTCTAAAAGCAAAGCAGACAAGAGAGATAAATATATATCATCAAGGATTACGTATCACGTTGTTAAAAAATTGCAGTTTTTTTAATTAACTTTATTCCTACGACAGATAAGTTTTTCTTACTTCTCCTCCTTTTCATACCAGTTAATAATACACGTAATTTTAGCTTAGAATATTTTATACGATTAAATATACCCTTCGAAAAAATAAAATATATCATAACAATAAATAAATCTTTTTGGAAATTTCACACATCGTCCTCTGGTCCCAGGCTAAGCTTATATGGTTGTGTTATGGGTACCAGAATACGGATATAATACATATTATACTACTTTGTTTTTGTAAATACATACTTATAATACACTAGCTGGCCCGGCAAACGTTTTTTGCCATACCGAAAAAAAGTAAAAAAAAAATAAAATAAAATGAACTATAAACCTCACGGAGCCCGAGACCTTTCCAACGAATGCAAAACCGCGGAAATCGGTCCGTGCGTTCTGGAGTTATAGCGTCAGGAAGGAAAACCCGACTTATTTTTATATAGTAGATAAATACATCCAGACGCAGTACAAACATTTGTATGTTAATTATAACTAATATCACACAAATGATGAACGGCAGTCGGTTTCATAAACCACACAACCACGAGAGCCGCCAATTATATTATTACTAATTTTGGAGTTAACGATGAATGCCCATAACAGGAACAGTCTGGAAGCTTCTTAACTGTGCAATTGTGTACAAATTAGTCCTGTGCTTATAGAAGATTACAGCGAGATGTTCTCTCACAAATGAAATTATTTCTCGTTCGTTCGCTTTGTTTTAAACATAATTTATATTTCAAATCATTTCGTCGACAACTGCTTAATGAGAGCCTTCATAAACTTCTAATTATAAAAGTGACATTTTAATTTTAGATTACAAAGCTTTGTTGTTTATTACAGATGAAAATTTGGCAAGAATGGGCAAAAGGATATTGGTTATGAACACTAGTTTTATGCACTTGGGTATTTAAGCCATTTTTAGCGGTAACAGTACACTAAGATTCTTAATATTCTTATATCTATGGTCTAGCTATGATTCATATTTTCGTTAAATTTTCAATCTTTTTCTGTGTACAGTTTATTATAGATACGTGTGGTAATAGATTAAGATTACAATTGTCACCACTTCTTTTTTACCTAGGGAGCTGTAAGATTCAGCTAATGGGTATTGCAGCAGCTAACATGTACGGATAGACGGAAAACTTAAGACTAAGTACTATGCCAACACGCCTGGTCAGCGCAGCATGGTAGACCACAAACCCTTCCGAAGAGGAGTGGGTCCGTGCCCAACAGTTATTACACAGTTAATTTCGACCATTTGAGAATTATTCTCATATATGTATATGTCTTAATATGATATAATTTTAAGCAAAAATTGTTACTTACTAACATTATAATTATAGACTATGTCTGAAATAAATGATTATATTAAAATGAAATGAAAAATAACCCACAACATTATGCCGAGTAACGTCCTATTGTTTCCCATGGATGGGGCACATCCACTATATATTTTTTTTTAACTATAAGTCATATTTATGTTTGTGTCCCCCAATGGGAAATAATAAATATTTTTCTTTCTAATAAATATTCTTTTTTCTTTCTTTCTTTCTATATAATTTATTGTATTATGAACAAAATTATTAGTCAGTCAGTTCGCTAAACCAGTCATACATTAATATGTCTAAGGAGAAGGTACAACTAAAAGTTAAAGTACTAACTAAAAATTTTCAACTATAATTAAGTTTTATTTTTGCCATAATACCTTATTTAGCCATGCAGTTTACGGCCTGCCTGGAACTTGAATGATTTTAAAAAGCTCATAATCCGCCGGCAGAACCCTGTTAATGCCTTGCCTAAACATTGAACAACAGATTAAGCTACAAAACAACAAAATACTTTATTGCTCAATAATTCACTTAGTTATACTAAAACACATATCTTTATCTTTACTTCTTATAAAACAAAGTCGTAATTTTTGTATGTATGTCCCTATGTGAGCTTATACCTTCAAAAATACGGAATGGATCTTGATGCGGTTTTTTTTAATAGATAGAATGGTTCAAGAGGATGGCTTTTTTCACACAATTTGTTGGGGTTTGCTGTATATTGTATGAGATATGATTAAATTTGCCTAGAAATTCGGACGCGCGCGAGCTACAAATGAAAACGCTGCTTTATCTATGTGAGGTACAACAAACTAATGTATGTAAGAATTGTTTGTTACCTATAGTTCTTCAAAAAAGTCCGCGAGGGCATATATGTCTATCTTTTAAGGGAAACCCGCTGTACCCATAAAAATGTCAAAAAAATTATCTAATTCAACAGGGTGTTTTCAAAAGCTATTTATGTGTATATAGTAATATTTTTTATCAAATTAAATAGCTTAGTTAGCTTACGCAATTAATATAGATTATAACTGCTCCTTACAGCATGAAATTTAAATGAATATCTTAGGAGATATGACGAAAATAGAATTACGCGCTATAAAATAAAATACTTAAACTGTTGGCTGAGCATCGCGAACGTTTCCTCGGTCTTCTATCCATACTCCAATGTTTGGATATGTAAGGATGTTTATTGTACTTTCACGTAAAGACTACTGGATGGATTTTCATAAAACTTTCCAATGGAAAATAGAATAGAAAACGAACTTATTTTTTATCCTTTTTATCGCGGGTAACACCGCGGGGCACATCTAGTAATATATAAGAGAAAGCTAATGTTTATTGTAATAATAGTCATTTAATCAAATCAAATAGCACTCAGAATTGTAGACGTGAGTGTAAGTGGTTATTTTATTGTTTACTAGCTAATGCCTGCGGTTCCATCCATGTTTATATTTATATAAACGGGCCTCGGGGTCTAGTGGTTTTGGTAAACGGACTGCTGTTCACGAGGTCGCCGGTTCTATTTCCGCTCGGGACAATCATTTGTATGATATTTATAATTGTCATACAAATGTTTGTCCTACGTCTGTGTGTTCACTATCTTTACTTCTTATAAAACAAAGTCGTAATTTTTGTATGTATGTCCCTATGTGAGCTTATAACTTCAAAAATACGCAACAGATTTTGATGCGGTTTTTTTAATAGATAGAAAGGTTCAAGAGGATGGCTTTTTGGCATAATTTGTTGGGGTTTGCTGTATATTGGATAAGATACGATTAAATTTGCCGGGAAACTCAGACGCGCGCGAGCTATAAATGAAAACGCTGCCTTATCTATGTAAGGTACAACAAACTAATGTATGGAGGAATTGTTTGTTACTTATAGTTCTTCAAAAAAGTCCGCGAGGGCATATGTCTATCTTTTAAGGGAAACCCACTGTATCCATAATAATGTCGAAAAAATTATCAAATTCAATAGGGTGTTTTGAAAAGCTATTTATGTGTATATAGTAATATTTTTTATCAAATTAAATAGCTTAGTTAGCTTACGCAATTAATATAGATTATAACTGCTCTTTACAGTATGCAATTTAAATGAATATCTTAGGAGATATGACGAAAAAAGAATTACGCGCGACAAAATAAAATACATAAACCTCGGTCTTCTATCCATACTTAAATGGGTTTGGATATGTAAGGATGTACTCGTATAATGTGCTTTCACGTAAAGACTACTGGATGGATTTTCATGAAACTTTCCAATGGAAAATGGAATAGAAAACGAACTTATTTTTTTATCCTTTTTACCGCGGGTAACACCGCGGGGCACAGCTAGTGTATTATAAGTATGTATTTACAAAAGAAAAGTAGTTTATTTATGTATTATATGTTGTAAGTAGTTTATGTAGGTATTATATGTATGTATTATATAGTTGTTTTACACTTAATAAAGCTTGTTGGCATCCGTGACACCACTCGAAGGTCCCATTCGAAAATCAGCGTCAAGTCTTTGTAAAGACTTGACAATATGCTGAAATGCGACCTATTGCTGCTGCCACGGGTATGGTATACTTATGTAGATAGTCTTATTAAATGTAATATCTTACCTATATGTTTTCATGTTTATGTAAGTATATTGTGATATGCTCGAAACCTGGGTCGACATCGTCGATCCCAAAACTGTGAGTGTTAGCCGGAGTATTTCTAATAAGTATATTGTATGTGTTGGTTTAGCGGTAATAAAAATATTTTCTTTCTTTCTTTCCATTATTTTCTTTTCTTTCTTTCTTTCCATTTATATTATGTATTGTATTGTATCCATCCGTTATCGTATCCGTTTATATTTAGCGTCCGTATCCGTTTATGTATGGTATCCATTACGCAAGCGTAATAAGCTTAGCTTGGGACCAGAGGACGTTGTGTGAAATGTCCATGAATATTTATTTATTTAATATCTATTATATTACTTAACCAAAAACCTAAATAAATCGATTTCAATAGAAACACCCAGACGTGGGACAATCATTTGTGTGACGATTATAAATATTACACAAATGATTGTCCCGAGCGGGAATCGAACCCGCGACCTCGTGAACGGCAGTCCGTTACCTGAACCACTAGACCACGAGATTATAATCTTACTGTGTTATTTGTGAGTTTTTTTTATATTAAGCTACGTTTGAATAGTTTTAAAATGTGTTATTGAATAGTAAAGGAATAAGTAGAGGGATTATTATTGAATATTTATTTATTTATTTAAGTAGAAGGATTATTCATTTTTACTTTCTTTCAAAAAATTTGAATGATTTGGGATAGACATGTTGGCGCCTTTATTTCGAAATTTGGATTATAAGCTCAGATTAAGAACATAGCATATTTCATCTTACATTATATTCCATACTAGCTGTAGCCCGCGACTACATACAATGGAATTTAGAACGACGTTTTTGCAACAATTTTTACTGATGCTTAGCTTCTATTAGTCGCAGCGTGATGTTATATAGCTTATAGCCTTCCTCAGTTGATGTACTATCCGATAGTAAAATAATTTTATAAATCGGAGCAGTGGTTTCTGAGATTAGCACGTTAAAACAAACAAACTCTTTAGCTGTATAATACTAGCTGCAGCCCCCGACTCCGTCCGCGTGGAATTTAGAAAATTTTCCCCTTTTTTTGCAACATTTTTCACTACTGCTTAGCTTTTACTGGTCGTAGCATGATGTTATATAACTTTTCTCGATAAATACCCTATCTAACACTGAAAGAATTTTTCAAATCAAGCTCTGTGGTTCCTAAGATTAGCGCGTTTAAACAAACAAACTCTTTAACTGTATAATATTAGTATAGACTAGTCTTTAATAGTAGGTATGGAACTAACTCATTCTCCTGCCCTTATCCGACTCGACCTAATCGTACTTCATAGACTAATAATGTTTTACATGACTTATTGCCTCTATCAGAGGCACACATAGATAAATATTATACAAAAGTAAAAAAAAATATTTTTTCATTGCTACTTTTTTCTTTAAACTAATTTAAACGTCAATTGTACGCGTAAAGTGGCCAAATAACATTAATTTGTACAACAAAACTACTAGTTTATACGTAAATATATCGATTGCTTCTTTAAAAGCACTCTAAATGCCATTCTCTTACTTTTTTCAATGAAACAACCCAAAAATTATCATCACTAATAAGCCAGTATTAAGATATAACCAAATTAACAAGACCTTTGTTGTTTCTATGGTTATTTAGAGTTTTCTGAAGTTGTAGAGGTCTTTATAAATTGGAAAAATATTTTTTTCATTTTTTATTTTTAGTAGGCAGGTATTAATTTGAAAGAGTGTTATTATGATCCAGTGATGGATTGGATGAATCAGCACATGTAGGTACGTTTTAGAGCCAATTTCATCAATTAGTTCGTTCAAAGGTATTATTTTGAAAATATGACGTATAAATACGTTTTGCAGGTTTGGATTTTAACTTTTATGTTGTTCACCTACGTTTTGGATATTGACAATGAATATTTTAAGTATTTTCACAAAATATAATGTCTATATAGATTGTTTATTTTGCTCAGCATTGTCGTATCGATACGGCTGATAAAATATACTTATTCGCATGACAAAGTTATTTCCGATAAATCTTTACTTATTTTTATTTCCTGTACCACTAATTAATTGTAACGCTAGATGTAAGGTATGAAATGTTTTCTTTTTAGGGTTCCGTACCCAAAGGGTAAAAACGGGACCCTATTACTGAGAGTTCGCTGTCCGTCCGTCCGTCCGTCTGTCACCAGGCTGTATCTCAAGAACGGTGATAGCTAGAGAGTTGAAATTTTCACAGATGATGTATTTCTATTGCCGCTATAACAACAAATACTAAAAATAAAATAAAATAAATATTTAAGGGGGGCTCCCATACAACAAACATGATTTTTTAACCGTTTCTCGCTCTCATACAACAAACGTGATAATTAAGTATTGTGTGTGTTGTTTGCTCATTTATTAATAACGTGCCTCATGTTGCATAGATAATGGTACGGAACCCTGCGTGCGCGAGTCCGACTCGCACTTGACCAATTTTTTTTATTAGTTTTAGTGTTAACAATTGTTGGTAAGCCATTTTCAATAAATAAAAATCATACATACTCATAGTGCTGAATGACTTCTTAGCCTCATAGTTATAAGATTTTTGTTTTTAATATTTACGGACATTTCACACGGCGTCCTCTGGTCCCAAGCTAAGCTTATATGCTTGTATTATGGGTACCAGAATACGGATAGAATACATAAATACTACTTTATTTTTGTAAATACATACTTAGAATACATAGAAACACCCAGACGTAGAACAAACTTTGTATGACATTTATAAACAACACACAAATGATTGTCCGAGGCGGGAATCGAACCTGCGACCTCATGATCTGCAGTCCGTTATACGAACCACTAGACCATGAAGCCCGTCGTTGTCGATTTGAAACGTAAAAAGTTATAATCGTTGCCGATTCGTATCTATCCTGATATGTATCTTTGCAATCACTTTCGCTAAATGCATAACTAACAAAAAAATACGCACGAGCTTAATTTTAAACAAAAAATATTTTGTCAATTCATTGCTCAAATTCACCACAATCCAACACAAAAACAATTTTTCAAATCGAACCATTAGCTCCTGAGATTAGTGGGTTCAAACAAACAATTTTTTTAGCATTTTTTAGCGCGTGAAACCAGGCCTTATCAAATTATACAAAAAAGCCATCCTCGTGAACCACTCTTTTTAATAAAAAAAATCACAACAAATTTCGTTGCGTAGTTTTGAAGATACAAGTTCACATAGGGACATACATACAACAATATCCACTTTGTATTATAATAAGTAAAGAATATAAAGGTATCGAACCCCCATGTCTCAGTCCAACTCGCACTTGACCAGTTTAATTTTTCTTAATGTTAGTAGAACTAATACCCGTATTCACAAACAATATTTACTTAAGAGGATACCAAAATAGCTTCGTGCATTTTTCTATGTACGAAGTTTTCATTGTTTCTTTAGATTGAATGGCTAGAGCTCTAATTTTTAAGTATATGTTTTTTCAATATATAATCTAGGATCGCATAAACTCAGAAACGCGATTGAAAAAAGTTTTCTCGATAGAAAATCTTAGCGAAACAACCTCTCTCATTTTTTATTGTTTTCATTTGTCGGTCTATTATCGCGTATTAACTAATGAAATAACTTTAAAAACATAGGTAACTATTATGTATAGAAACACGTAAATCAGAATTAAAATATATTTAGTAGATTTTGAGTAAATAGGAAAAGTATCCCTAATTCTTCATTTTCTGTGCCCACTGGCTGTGTTAATATGTACGTGTCGGCGATGATATACGATAATATTGATGTAGGCCCTTAAGTAAGTACTTAAGTGTTGATGCACTGTGCAAAGGGTAACACTTCTCAGTGCATTCCGTTCATCGGGCCTTTGTATTCATAGACAAAACTTAGCTAAGCTTTCAGTTTAACAAACGCATAGTGCGTTTCACCACTTAAGTATTGTTTGTGAAATGATTTTGCTACCCCTGTGCGTCTATGCCTACTATGAGACCTCACAGTAACGTTTGTGAATACGGCTCTTAGTCATCGCCGATACACCTACTCCAATAGGATCAAGTGCGTAGCACTTACAACCGTCGGGCATGTATGACCAGATGTATGAGTGTGGATGAAGCCAAGGCAGTATTTTTGGATCGTAGCAGATGGAGGTCTATAGTCTCTGCCTACCTCCATGGTAAAAAGGAGTGATAATGATGATAATGCTAGTAAAAAATCAATATTCGATACATTAGGTAAACATAGAACTACTACTAGTAGTGAGAGGTCATAGTAGCCAAGTAACAATAGTCCAATCAAGCACAAGATGTGTTGGCGCCAAGCTCATCTCGGCTGCAATCTAGTTAGCGAGCTGTTACGTTGCTTCTAGTGGACACTTGGACTTGACACAGAGTAGGAAATATTTATAGAGAATTATCTTTACTTATATCCTTACTAATTTATAAATGCAAAAATCGGAATAAACACCTAAAATTTTGACGAGCTTATGTGTTAATGCGTGTAACCAACCCATAGTGCGATTTAAAAAACTGAACAACGCCATCTATTGAGCGGTAAACTTCTGTTCATTACGGTCTGATTTCTAAATTTCAACGCGTACGAAGTCGCGGGCAACAGCTAGTATATATATAAAACAAAGTCGTTATTTTTGTATATATGTCCTTATGTGAGCTTATATCTTCAAAACTTCGCAACGAAGTATGATGCTGTTTTTATAATAGATTGAGTGGTTTAAGAGGATATTTACTCCGTGTATCTGTCCGTGTGGTGACAGATTAAGAATACAAGTATCATCAGTAGTCACAAACGCATTTTCTCTCCAGGGTGCTGTAAGAGCCAACGAAGGATTATTATACAGATAACATGCTTTGTGAGAGACGAAAAACTCGAAACAACACTCTATGCCAACACGCCTGGTCAGCACGGCATAGTGGACAATAATCCCTCCCAAAGTGGAGGAGGCCCGTGGCCAACAGTAGGCCATTAATGGGCTGAAAAGAAACCTACATATTTTATCATAAAATTAAGGTAAGTAACCTGATTTTCAGTTGCAACCAAGAAGGTTATAAATAGGGAGTAACAACTCGGGAACTTAGATTTGTTCCAAGGCAGGGCCGCCCTGTTTATGGTTTAAAAGTAAAATAGTAAATTCTTGCTTTCTCTTTTACTCCTGCTCAAAAAGAAAGAGTTGGAAAGGCTACTAAATTATTTATTTTTCTTAATGTGTTCAACTAAAAAAAGCAGCAGGCCGGATTCGTTGTACCGAGTGTTACGTCTAGATCTATATCCTAAGTCTATGTTTGCAACCCATGTAGTATCTGTATGTTTTATTACTCTACACAATACTATAGAATAGCCAAGACAAGAACAAGTCAGTAACTAGTTGACCACTGCAACTGTGTACGGCGCTGCGCGTCAACTGTAATTCAGTTTACTTTCCTCATATACACTCTGTTAACTTATGTTGTTGTTTGTCATATAAACTAGCTTCTGCCCGCAACTTCGTACGCGTAAATTTTTAAATATATGTGGGAACATTGTTTTGCATTAAGTCTACGTAAAATCAACGTATCCAATGGTAATGTTTGCTGATGATAGTACCATAATATTCGAATCTAAAATATCGTCCTCATTTGAAACTGACATAAATAATAATATTAATTCGGTAATAAATTGGCTAGAATTAAATAAATTAATAATTAACTTTGATAAAACTATGATTATGACATTTGGACAAAGAATTAATAAAGAAATGACATTTAGTATTAATTATGACAATAAGCAAATTAAGGAAACAACTATGACGAAATTTCTTGGACTGTATATCGAAAACACTTTGACATGGAATACACACATTGACATGTTATGTAAACGACTGAGCCAACACGCGTATGCTCTGAAAATTTTAAACAAAACATTGAGTAAACGGGCGGTACTTACAGCATATCACGGATTAGTTGCTTCTGTCCTACGATATGGCATAATTTTTTGGGGAAATACTGTTGGCAAAGAAATGGTGCTTAAGGCTCAAAAGCGCTGTATTCGAGTTATCTCCAATTTGAAACGCAGAGACAGCTGTCAGCCACACTTTAAAAGACTAGAGATATTGACAGTGCCATGTGTGTATATTTACGAGTAATCCTTATTAGTAAAAAAATATTTACAAGAATTTCCCTCTGTCATTAGTGCCCGCAGATGTGACAAATTATATGTTACAAAAGGCAATACCACGTTACTTCAGAGAAGCATAGTTGCCATGGGTCCAAAAGTTTACAATAAATTACCCAAATCAATAAGACTAGTAGAAAATATAAGTAAATTTAAAATCGAGGTTAAGAAATTTTTAATAGATATGTTATTATTCAATTGAACAATTTTTGACTGATATAATCGATTGACATTTTATAACATTAATTTTTAGGGTTCCGTACCCAAAGGGTAAAAACGGGACCCTATTACTGAGACTTCGCTGTCCGTCCGTCCGTCCGTCCGTCACCAGGCTGTATCTCAAGAACGGTGATAGCTAGACAGTTGAAATTTTCACAGATGATGTATTTCTATTGCTGCTATAACAAGAAATACTAAAAATAAAATAAAATAAATATTTAAGGGTTCCGTACCATTATCTATGCAACATAAGGCAACGTTATTAGTATCGAGCAAGAAACGGTAAAAAAATCATATTTGTGGTATGGGAGCCCCCAAGGGAAAACCCTTTGGGTACGGAACCCTAAAAAGGACTAAGCAAAAGCAGTACAAAGTTTCACAAAAGGAATCAATATCGTGAGAGCTGGTGCCTATTATGGGTTTATTTAAAAACCTGTATTACAGGTCACCAGTGCCCACTCCGTAGTGATATACGATTATGCGATAACAATTGAGTTTTCAATTCCATTAAGTTTTATACATTTATAGTATGTACTTAATTATGTATTAACTAAATAGCGAAACATAAAAAAGAAAAAAAAAAGAACAAATTAAAGCAACATGAGCAACATGAGTGGACAACATAACCAGACAGCATCCTTAAGGAGAGATGGGAGAAACCAACCATATTCCATTATGAAGATTCCAATGTCACTTACCATCAGGTGGCATGGGATCTGTCGGGACTGTTTTATGTATAAAAAAAACCCTGTCTTACCTAGGAATATCCTCCACAAGTGGAGAAGGCATTTTCCCATTACTGCAATATTAATAGTTTAAGATGAAGTAACATTTGTTTGAAGTTAACCATCACCGTAATATTTAATTAACTAAAGGCTAAGTTAAATTTAGATGTTATTAAAATCATTTTGTAAAACCCTTTGAGTGTTATAAGTGATAATTACACGAGTTAATGAGAACGCTACAATCAGTTTATCAAATTGCTAATAAATTGTTCGGAGTACAGATAAAGGATAATTCACGAGATCAAAGCCTGACAACTACAGATTGTGTAGGGTGACATGGATTTTGTATAAATTTAGGATTTCATCAGAAGGAATTAGGCATTGAACAACGATATCAGAAATCAATGCGCATATAACTAATGTTTTTAGGGTTCCGTACCCAAAGGGTAAAAACGGGACCCTATTACTGAGACTTCGCTGTCCATCCGTCCGTCCGTCCGTCCGTCTGTCACCAGGCTGTATCTCAAGAACGGTGATAGCTAGAGACTTGAAATTTTCACAGATGATGTATTTCTATTGCCGCTATAACAACAAATACTAAAAATTAAATAAAATAAATATTTAAGGGGGGCTCCCATACAACAAACATGATTTTTTTACCGTTTCTTGCTCGATACTAATAACGTTGCCTTAAGTTGCATAGATAATGGTACGGAACCCTTCGTGTGCGAGTCCGACTCGCACTTGACCAAATTTTTTTATTTTAAAGTGTATTTTTATTTCATAACAATTACATGCCCGTGTTGTGACAGATTAAGAATAGAAGTATCACCATACCTGTCCCATCTTAGAGTGCTATAAAAGTCAGCTAAGGGATATTGTACATAGCTAAATATCCTCTATGAGATATAGAAAACTCAAAAATTAACCCTATACCAAAATAGCTGGTCGGCGTGGTGTATTATCCCTCCCAAAGTTAAGAATGTCTGTCCGTCAATAACGTCTCACTGTTGGGAGAAAGAGTTGGGAGGCTAGGGAGAGAGAATCATTACAGGAAAATAAAGGTAAGAAATTATGGCGACTAATATGAAACCAAACCGAGATCTTTTCTGGAAGATATTGTTTTAGTGAAAAGCTTATAATAATATGCTTGTTCATACAGAATATTTCACGCCGTGGCACATGGTTCTTTATTTAAATACTACAAAATTACAGATTAATTTAAGCTTAAATGGCGCTCGCACTTTAAGAATCATTAGAAACTAGAATCGCACTTTAAGAATCACTAGAAACCACAACTGACAACTCAAATTAACTACAATTAGGAAGTCACATCTCTTTTTATCTCGAGATATTTTGATATGTTGCAATATTGCCAAGAAATAACCTAATATTATATGTATAGCCACCTAATTAGGTAAATTTTAGAAACATAGCAAGCTAGTTGGCTCGCTTTTTACATGAGCTTTAGAAAAAACGAGCTAGAGATAATTATATTGAAAGATAAAGAAAATAAAATAGCGAATTAATGTAAATTAAATCATACTACATGCTACCTACAGATAATATTCATTTGTTCAATTATATCTGAACGTCTGGTCACCTTATCACCGCCCGCTGTGTCCAACATGAATAGATCACGGACAGACCGTGCTATTAATTAACTTAAGGGCAACTCTGTCCTGTCATTGGACATTTTTGTGGTTACCCTTGCCAACTGTAACTTGTAAGAGGATTTTTCATTAATAGAATAAAATACAACTAAAATTACTAATGAAATTTCTATATAGTCTGGAAAAAGTGAAAAACAAATCATTTGTAGAGTTTATTTTCCATTTTTCCGTTTGTCTCAGAGGATGTTATCTGCGGCTTTTACAACACCCTAGGAAGGAAAAAGTGTGGTGACACTTGTTTTCTTAATCCGTCATCATACAAACTACGGAACTCTATGTGTTGAAAATACAACTCTGCCCACCTCTCCAATAGCATACCGTGAAAGTAAATCTAAATCAATTATTTAACTCAACATAGGTATAATTTAATTACATAGGTACTCATCGACATAACAAATTATATCGTTTTAGCCTGACCCGGGCCGAATGGAATACCCCCTATAGCCCCCACAGAATTGGTCCACCCAACTGTTTAGAATTAAGGAGTTATTACACTTGTTTAGTGCGAAATTATTATTGTGGTTTGAGCAAAATTTAAACAAGTGAATAAATATAAAATAATACTTATAGTAATACTAGCAATGCCCCGCGGTAAAAAGGATAAAAAATATCTTCTGTTTTTTATCATCCCACGGAAATATTGCATTCTTTCGGGATAAAAAGTAGCCTATATGTTATTCTGATGTATAAGCTACATTATTGTAAAGTTTCATTAATATCCATTTAGTAGTTTTTTGCGTGAAAGAGTAACAAACATTCTAACATCCTCACAAATTGTCACATTTATAAAATTACTAGCTTCTGCCCGCGGCTTCGCACGCATACTCCCTAACTACTAAAAATTGGTCAAGTGCGAGTCGAACTCGCGCACGAAGGGTTCCGTACCATTATCTATGCAACATAAGGCAACGTTATTAGTATCGAGCAAGAAACGGTAAAAAAATCATGTTTGTTGTATGGGAGCCCCCTTAAATATTTATTTTATTTTATTTTTAGTATTTGTTGTTATAGCGGCAATAGAAATACATCATCTGTGAAAATTTCAACTGTCTAGCTATCACCGTTCTTGAGATACTGGGTACGGAACCCTAAAAATCATGTTTGTTGTATGGGAGCCCCCCTTAAATATTTATTTTATTTTATTTTTAGTATTTGTTGTTATAGCGGCTATAGAAATACATCATCTGTGAAAATTTCAACTGTCTAGCTATCACCGTTCTTGAGATACTGGGTACGGAACCCTACAGAAAGTAGAACATGAAACATAAACTTTATTCGAACAGATATCAAAGGCTAAATTGAAACTTTAAGAAACTAAACTAAACTAAATCAATACTGCAAATCTATTTCTGTCAATAAAAAAAAAACAACGTGGTATCATAGACTTAGTATATAGAAATTGTTGGTACTAAATACCACTCAAGGAGTCTCTATTCCAAGCTACCGCGTAAATCGGATGTGTCAGTCTGGGATAGAAACCTTCTTGGCCAAAGTAAAAAAAAATACCTATAAGTTTACGTATTCTATGGGTTGACATTACATCTGTCTGGTATATTTGTGTGTACGACATTCCTTAGCTGATTTTTACAGCAGCCTGGGAAGTAGCTATAGCAGTTACGCTATCTAGATTCCGGTATAATGTAAACACTCCCTAATTCCAATCAATCTGAAACATAAACTCGCTTAATTTAACCATCATTCGCCATTATGGATCGTTATTATATTTAGTCTCGTTACCTGCTTTGAGGCAAAGGTATTGGTTTGTACATCCAACAGTTTTAATTGATTTCGGGTGGAGTGGCGGGAATTAAAATCTATCAGTTTGTATTCGAAATTTGAATATTTTGACAAGTGAGTATTTTTTTTTTGTATTTCTCAACCTTGTACAGACCAAGAAGGTTATCCAAGGTAAAGACTAAAGAGGAAAATAAGACTTTTTTTTACTTTTTGATATTATAAAAAAAAATGAATCCATATTTCTCTCGGTGTAGCTTTCAGCTGTCTAACGACTTTGATTAGCAACTTTGTTATTTTACAATGGCTTTTATTGGGTTCGTTCGTATTTATCATTAATCTATAAAAAATATGTATTAAAATCTTATAAAGAGATTTACACTTAAGTCTGTCAAATTAATCTGAATTTATCAGCACACATTTCGTATGTGTACGGACTGATTGGTAGCACTGGTGTGTTCTATGTATTATAAGTATGTATTTACAAAAGAAAAGTAGTATATGTATTATATCCGTATTCTGGCACCCATAAAACAAGCATAGAAATATAGCTTACTTTGGGACGAGAGGACGTTGTGTGAAATGTCCAAAAATATTTATTAATATTTATTATTATTTATTACTGATTATTACAATGCAATAATATAAAAAAATGTCCAGGATTTGCAAACGCGAAGTATTTAAATGCTTTGTAACATTTTGTAATTTGTTACCTAAATAAGTAGGTAGTTTCATAGTAAAATCAGTTATAAATAGAATAAATAACAGAATATTCACAAAAAGATTAAAAACTATCCAAATAACAAAAAAAAAATACTTGCTTAACAATCAATCTGGCAATATTGTTGAACAACAATAATAGTTAAAACAAGGTTCAAAAATTATATTATTAACGTTTGTAAAAGCTTGGTTTTAAAATTGGAACATATTATTATTCAAAAAATAATTTTAAAAACATAAATAATGTCATTATTTCATACAATAAGCCAGTAGCTTGTTATTGCGAAGTTAACCCTGTAACAGCGGGCCGCGGACAATCACTGAACGACGGGCAAAAGAAACGCATCGACAATAGAAGACGCAGCAAGAAAAAAATAATACCCTCACCACGATTGGTCGATTGACGGATGACGTCATCTTGCTCCGCCCCCTAGCAACCGTCGCTACACCTGAGATGAGAGAGAACGTGATCCTTACGAGTGTGAAGAAGACAAAATTATATTGACGAATCTCTATTTATTACCATAACGTTATAACTACTCACGCAAGCACATTGAAATTTTTATTTTATGTCACGAGAACAGAGTTTAAAATGATTTTGCATAGTACTTACAATAAGTCGGATTATATTCAAAGCTTTGGTCAGTTGGAAAAGCTGTTATTGTTTGGTTATGGGTTAACCGATTTGGTTAAATTTGTGTGTTAACAGGCAGATGTCCGTTATTTATCTCGCTCACTCACTATTAGCACGCTGAGATAGGTAGCGTCTGATTGGTCCCGTATTGATTAGCGTCATTAATTAGAATCGAGTTCATTAGCATTTGCGTAATTGGAAGTTTCGATTGCTTTTAGTTTGTTTTTTGCTGAGTAACTACTAATGTATGCGAAAACAATTTGATTACTTGGGTATTGAGCTTGATTGAAAAGTGTCTAAGGGTAATTATTTTGGAAAATTTAATTATGCGAATTCCGTTATAATTCAAATAAAACATGTGTATGCAAATTTGTTAGATATAATTTATTTTGTTATAAATGTAGTTCTAATATGTAATATCAAAAGTAACAAACAATTGAACTACTTGGCAAAGTAACCTCAAAGAAATCACTAACAAATTCCCAGCACTAACACCTAGCACAATCGACCCAATCAAACACAAAAAAAGAACTATCCAACCATCACCAACTCTCAATACCGTTCAAAGAAACTCTAAGGGGAAAATGCTAATACACCGCTTCTTGCTTCTTACCAAACAAAATCACTTCGCGACCCCAAATTTCGCACTTTCAATGGGCAATTTTGTTCACCCCCTTTTAAGTAAGCCCCGCCTCTTTCTTCCCCGCGGTGTCTAGCATTAGTTTTGAAGCCAGTGACGTTCGCGTACTGTTGCGAGATGGACGCGCCTGACGATCGATATTACGGTAACCAAACGCCGGACCGATCTGACACGAACAGTCCACGCTCTCAAATGAGTAGTCCTAATTCAAATTCATCAATAAATGTGACTGATCAATCAATATCTTTGTCCCAACATCAGCAAAACTTAGAGACACTAAATAGAATGGGGATGTTTTTTCATGCGCAGCAGATGCAACATTTAAATCAGAGTTTTGATGTGGTGAAGTCTAGGTTAGGCTTGACTCAAGTGCCTACGAGTGCTCAGGGTCCAAGGCATACGATAGATGCTATATTAGGACTAAATGGACAGAGGCAAGTGTCTAGAGTGCAGAGTGATTTTGAACCAAGAAGAGATGAGAGGGATTGTGAAACAGTACCTGTTTCACCTGGAGCCATCGAAAGTGCTGGTATGTCTGTAATTTTTTTTATATAAGTATCACTTACTTTATTTAAATGAAGATACTTATTACGGATTTTGGCGCTTTTTATTTTAGTATACACTCATCCCAACGACGTCTCAGAGACTAGTGAAATTGTTAGTTAAAAATGAAAGTAACGCGCCAAAATTCTTCAAAAGTAATTTAGTTTTATAGAACAATAACTTTATTTATTTATAATAAGTTAAAAGTTTATTTGACTTTGTAATTAATCAAATGAATGCTTAAATAACATTTCAACACTGATTAATAATTGGGTACCATAATACCTAATTAAAAATACCTTGGGCCATGAAAGAGGACTGACCACTATGTAGGGACTTTTGGCCTAGACATGGAGATTATAATAAAGTAATAAAAATCATAGTTTTCAGTAGTCTTCACCATGTAGAATACATAATTAAATGAAGTTTAGTATCAAAAATATATTAAAATAAAACACATTGTTCATAACAATAGTTTATTTTTAAGACAACTTGATACTACCGGATATTTGTCAATATTTATTAAATAATTAGAAACCTTTATAAATATACATTATTAGCAAATCGGCTGTCCACGTCAAAGCCAGGATTGAACATTTTTATACTTAATATTATTAAGCTGTAGAGTTTGTTTGCTTGTTTGAACGCACTGTGTCAGTGTTGACTGAAAGAATTTTTAAAATCGGACCAGTGGTTTCTGAGATTAGTGCGTTCAAACAGGCAAACAAACTATAGCTTTATAATATTAAGTATAAAAATGTTCAATCCTGGCTTCGACGTGGACAGCCGATTTGCTAATAATGTATATTTAGTACATTAATTGAGGAAGGCTATTGGCTATATAATATCACGCTGTGATTAATAGGAGCGAAGCAGTAGTGAAAAATGTTGCAAAAACGGTGAAAATTTTCTAAATTCTACGCGTACGTACGAATAATATGAACAATTACTACAAACAATTGGTTGAAACATTTATTAAATTATACTATTTATTTATAAATAAAAATTTCGAATAAGTGATTGTAATAATTGTCTTCTTCTTGTTAAAATAGGCCTATCGGTAATAAATTATACGAAAACAGCTTCCTCTTGAATCACACTATCTATAAAAACCCGCATTAAAATCCGTTGCGTAGTTTTGAAGACACTCACTCACATAGGGACATACATACAAAAATAACGACTTTGTTTTATAATTGGTAAAGATTTGGCAAAGATACAATTACAGTTAAATAAATATATTTAAATAAATTTGTATTATTTTGATAAGTACAAAGCCGAGCTTAGCTCTTAGCTTAACTTTAATTAAAGAAATCAAATACTGGACAAAAATAAAAAGAAATAAATAAAACAACATTTATATGGTTTGCATTGTATTGCACAATTGCGCGAATTATAGGCGTTGCATAATAAGCGCCGCCTGGATACCCGCCCGCCGCCGGGGTACCGCCGCCGCGCCGGGGCATTTCAGCGGCCGACGGGTTATATCCGAAATTGTTATATCACAAGAAATTTTTTTTTACTAGAAAGAAAGAAATAAAATGCGTTTATTTTGGTACACTCCACAACCTATTTTGCAGATACCTAAATAATAAAAAAAAAATTAAATATACAATAGTGACAAAATAGAGATGCAGAGGGCCAAAACTAGGTCCATTCTCAGCATAAGCTGCACACACTTAGTCAAGGGTCTTGCAGCGCGGATTTTCAGAATGTGCCTGGGTGATGTCACGGGCAGCCTACCGTGTAGGTACTAGCTTAACCGGCGAACTTTCAAGAGCCGTACCTATTGTATATAGAAAAAAAATTCTTTAATAATTGCGTAACTATTATATTGAAATAAAACCATATTTTATTATTTAGACGCCTAGGTATTGCCTGTGTCTTTGTACACGTGGAATTTGAAAAGAATGCAATTTTGCAACATTTTTCACTACGGCTTCGCTCCTAATAGTCACAGCGTGATGTTATATAGCCTATAGCCTTCGTCGATAAATTTACTGTCCAACACTGAAAGAATTTTTCAAATCGGACCAGAGGTTCCTGAGATTAGCGCGTTCAAACAAACAAACTCAACTACACGTGTACAAAGACGCGTATTGGTCTTTGTACACGTGTAATTTAAAAAAAAACCCGTATTTTTGCAACATTTTTCATTGATATTTCGCTCCTATTAGACGCAGCGTGGATGCTAAATAGCCTATAGCCTTCCTCGATAAATGGACTAACTAACACAATAAGAAAAATTGTCAAATGGAACCAGTAGTTCCTGGGATTAGCACATTCAAACAAAATCCTTAGCTTTAAAGAAGTATAAGTATAGATACAATACCTACAAAGTATTGTCCTGTGAGAGAATCAAAACCGCAAACCTGTGACTGGCAATTCGTTAAATTAACCACTACACCACGAGACGCCTCTATCTTCTCGGCCCATTAACGTCCCATTGTTGGGCAAAGACCTCGTCCTCTTTGGAAGAGTTTTTAGTCTACTGTGCCGCGCAGACTAAGTACATTGGCACCGGGGCCTATTTTCGAGTATTTCGTCTTCAACAGAGCATGTTATGTGCTTACAATAATCCATAGCTGGCTTTTACAACACCCTGGTTAGGAAATGTAGCGATGACATACAAATTCTAAATACGTCACCACACGCACTACCGGTGTAGTCGTTAGCTACCGTCAATAATAATAGCAAAGATATATCGGATGGAGTGTCTAAGGCTACATCACTCAATCGGCTTGAAGACACTTACATAATAATACTAGCTGACCCGGCAAACGTTGTTTTGCCTTAGTAGTGTTAGGGGTGGACCACCCTTAACATATAGGGGGATGAAAAATAAATGTTGTCCGATTCTCAGACCTAACTGATATGTACACAAAATTTAACGAAAATCGGTCGAGCCATTTCGGAGGAGTATAATTACAAACACCGTGACAGGAGAATTTTATTAGATCTATGTGTGCGTGAAATATGTACCTATCTATGTGAGTCTATGAGACAGGCTAAACGTCATATGAAACATTATTAGTATTATAAAGTACGCTTATATGTAGACCTATTGAAACCTGAGCGATATTCGCTGCTGCTGTTTGTAGAGGTACATACCGCGCGTGGCTAGAGCGACATGCAGGCGTATTGTGAGCTTTCAGAATATCATGCAAGTTCCAGGCGATTCTGTTGACGGCGGCAAACGGCCTGACTTTTATTTCGTATTATGACATACATAAAACTAGCCGACTTTTTAATGGAATAAGTGTCTATGGCCGTGTAAAGCTTTTTGATAGAGTCGTTCGGAAACTTAAATAATGTGTTTATCGGCTAATTACGGTTATATTTTATAATTTTTTTTTGTTTCAATATACTACAAAATATAATATGTTTGCTGAACACAAGTTACTTAGACCAATAAATAAAAGAAAAGAACAGTAATACTATTATCTATTTTTATAATTAGATTTTGTTATTTTATATAATTCATCTATGTTTTGGGAATTAGTTTTGGAACGGCACCCGTCACTTGAACTGTCAGCTGATATAGCGGGAACATAGGCTTAGTTTTTCATTATCCTAGAACGGGCATTTAAGTTTAAAAAATAATAATATTTTGTTTGATGATTCGCATGAAAGTAACTTTAATACACATGGCGATATTATTGTAATGAATAAATATTTTAATAATATATTAATATTATTATTTATATTTAACTTATTTCGCATTCGACTAGTGTTTTGTTCATCATCGTCGCTCTCCAAAAATTCAAACACCTCCAATTCATCACCCATCGTTGATATACATAGTTATTTTTAATTCTAAATAAACAAAAACAATTTATTATACGTAACAATGTAGCAGCTTCTATTGAATGGATTTACTTGTCACTTCTAGATAGTTAAAACGATCAACTACGTGTCAAATTTGCGCTCGTAATACGCTTAACGCCAGCCAGTGAAACAAAAGTCGGGCCGATATCAGCCTGAAGTAACGTGACCACTGACACACTAGCAATAGTATACTCATAATACGAATTCGCCAGGCAATTCCATTCACGGCGTAAACGGCCTGAGAATAAGAGCTCATAATACGGCCGCAGAGCGATATTCTGAGCGAGAGACTCTCTGAGCGAAACTCGACTACCGCGCGTTATTCTACCCACAAGAATTGCGAATACCGCTTAGGTCTGAACAGGCCTTTAGCCAGACTAAAGTTACGTACATATCTTCAAGATTGAACGCCAATACACTATCTGGTATTTCAGTGAATAACAGTTATTTAAATCTTTTCGCACAGTCACCACTATTTAGATCGAACTTCGCTTGGTAAGTTCGTTTAATTATTCAATCAAAACTAACAAGACTTATATTGAACTTTCTCATCTAAAAGGTCAGTTATAACTAAAAAGAAATGTTTTATCATTAATTATAATTAATTTTATAAAGAAACGAGGTCACGTCGAGCTCCTTATTAATAATTTGTGTGAAATTAATAATTAGCTAATCGAGTTAGTACTTTATCGCGCCATCTAGTGGTGGCGTGCCTACTAACATAACATTTACGTAACAGAAATGAAAATAACGTTTTATAAGAAAATAAACGTAGTAAATTCTTAAACCTCTGTGTGGTGACGGATTAAGAATACAAATGTCACCACCCTATCTCCTCCTCAGGGTGCTGTAAAAGTCAGCTAAGGGATATTGCACACACATAACATCTTCTGTGAGAGACGGAAAACTCGAAAATAAAGCTGTGCCAACACACCTGGTCAGCGCGGCACAGTAGACCATAATCCCTTCCAAAGTGGAGGAGGCCCGTGCCCAACAGTGAGACGTAAATGGATTGGAGAAGAAGAAGAAATTCATAAAACCTGTGAAGAGCGAGATAGACTGGCACATTTAGGGTTTTGTACATACTAGACAAAAAACCATAACTAACTAACTAACTTAAAATAAGCAGTAAATTACGCTAAAATAACATTACCAACTTAATTGTGTAGTTAAAACATAAGGAACCGCCTAAATTTTAGCTACTTCAATAAGTTGGAATTAGTTTAAATAAAATATCACACGGACATATTAAATATCTTCTTTACTTATTATAAAACAAAGTAATTATTTTTGTATGCATGTTCCTATGTGAGCTTATATCTTCAAAACTAGGCAACAGATTTCAGAGCGGTTTGTTTAATACATGGAATAATAAATATAAATAAATATTCATGGACATTTCACACAACGTCCTCTGGTCCCAAGCTAAGCTTATATGCTTGTGTTATGGGTACCAGAATACGGATATAATACATAAACTACTTTTCTTTTGTAAATACATACTTATAATGCATAGTAAACACCCAGACGCAGTACAAACATTTGTATGACAATTAAAAACATCACACAAATGATTGTCCTGACCGGGAATCGAACCCGAGACCTCATGATCGGCAGTCCGTTATATGAACCACTACACCACGAGGCCCGTCAATATGCCAATGGCCGGAATGCTTCAAGAGGATGACTTTTTTGTATAATTTCTTAAAGTTTACTTTTTATTTAAATTCCACGCGTACGAAGTTGCGGGGAACAGCTAGTTACTTATTGTAAAACAGAGATGTTATTTCTGTATGTATGTCCCGTGAGCTTATATCTTCAAAACTGCGCAACGGATTTTGATGCGGTTTTTTTAATAGACAGAGTAAAAAAGTAAAATAAAAAATCTTTATTGAGACCAATGATATAATAAACAATTAACGTTTTCTCTGTCTCCTGAATTAGGTTAGTACCTGTGTCTCAGAAGACAGATGTGTGACAGGGTGGTTGAAGAGGATGGCTTTTTTGTATAATTTGATATGATTTGGTATATACATATTTAAAATTCTATGCGTCTAAAGTTGCGGGCGACCTCTAGTGTAACATAAGCTTGCTATTATGTTCATGTATCTTAGTAAAGATAAACATATTACAAGTTAATAACTTCATCATCATCATACCATCACGTCTTTTCCCATGGGGGTAGGCAGAGACTATAGAGAGGACGATAGACGAGAAAAATCCAGAAATATCTGACTTACGTACTTGACTCTTTTGAAGTATACCTGTGATGACATCAGAGTATACTTTTCTCTCGGGCGTCCTCTCCTAGCATTCCCACTCACCTCCGCCGTGTATATGCCTTTCGTTAATCGACTATCAGCCATCAAAATTTTACAACTACAAGTTAATAACATCATCAAAATTGTGTGATCAGTCGTAGCACATCGATAAACGTCCATACCTTCCTATTAACAGTGATCGAATGATCGTTTAGCGTTGCGGTCAGTACCACAGAGGGGACATAATCGAATATTGGCTCGTAATAGCGATTGCAAATCGATTGTAAGCCGCACAATTCAGTTCTCAATTGAGCACTCGTGATCAAGCTCGCTTTATAGACTAGTTTATATATTTATGTTTAGGAATAGTTAGTAATTGCATTTTGATAACTGTTTGATAGAAATATCATCATCTTAACATCACGTTTCATTCCCATGGGGGTAGGCAGAGATTATAGAGGTTTCATCCACACTCATACATCTGGTTAAACATCTTTAAATAATGTATTGTATTAAATTTTATAGAATTTTTTTTTTTTAATGAAGGAAAATTTATTTATTGATCTTTAAAAACTATATACAATTAAAAACTAAAATATAAAAAGGAAATATGTACAGTATTTAAAAAAAAAAAGTTAAAATATGGAATTTAGTATTTATAGAATTTGTTAGTTCTAGTCTAGGAACTGAAATAATACTGTAATCAATTAAAAATAAAATAAAATAAAAATAAAAATAGCCTTTATTTCCACTACATGTTCTAATTACATAAATTATATAAGAAATATAGTTTGTTCGGTATGTAATATTACACATTTTCTTTGTTTTGTTTCTCTAAAATTATAATATTTAATGCTGCTAGGTACTGCTTTTTATTTTTCTATTGTTTTCCTTATCTTATGTTAACGTAATCCTATACATTGTAATCAATTAGTCAAATAAAATAAAATTATTCGAAACTGGTTTTTGATTTGATTAGTTCATATAAGTCGATTGGATTTCTTATTGTTGAGTAAAAGTTATTGAATTTAACTTTAGGTAAACTATTAATGTCACATTCGTTAAAGCAATGGTATATAGTCGAGGAGCTGAAGTAAATAATATCATCATCATCATCATCATCATAACATCACGCCTTTTTCCCATGGGGGTAGGCAGAGACTATAGAGCGCCATCTGCCACGATCGAAGCACACTTCCTTGGCTTCATCCACACTCATACATCTGGTCATACATGCCCGACGGTTGTAAGTGCTACGCACTTGCCCCTTTTGGAGTATCCCAGCGATGACATCGGAGTATATTTTTCTCGGGCGTCCTCTCCCAGCATTTCCACTTACTTTCGCAGTAAATAATATCTTTCTTCTCTTCTTCTCCAGCCCATTTACGTCTCACTGTTGGGCACGGGCCTGCTCCACTTTGGGAGGGATTATGGTCTACTGTGCCGCGCTGACCAGGCGTGTTGGCACAAGGTTTATTTTCGAGTTTTCCATCTCTAACAGAAGATGTTATCTGTGTGCAATATCCCTCAGCTGACTTTTACAGTACCATTGGGAGGAGATGGGGTGGTGACACTTGTATTCTTAATCCGTCACCACACGGAGGGAAATATCTTTACTTATTATAAAACAAAGATGTCAATTCTATATGTATGTCCCTATGTGAGCATATACCTTCAAAACTACGCAACCGACTTTGATGGCGTTTTTTATAATAGATAGGATGGTTCAAGAGAATGATTTTTTGGATAATCTGGTAAAGGTTTTCTTTTTATTTTCTAAATTTCACGCGTACGAAGTTGCGGGCAACAGCTTTATATCATAATTCTATAAGTTTCATTCAATTAGGTACCGTGCGGGACAAAATATTTGTGTAATCTGTAAGTTTCTACATATTACACGAGGTATTTTTTTTTTATCTTATTGTGTTTTGTTATTTAAGTACCTAATGACTTTAAATGCAATGAAAAATAATCTATTAGTTACCTACTCATGTATATATCCATTTGTGTATATGTAATGATATAAATTATTATGTACTATGACGTGTAAACTACTTATGTACAGTTACCAATAAATGAGTATTGAGTACTGGGTACAAGTATCTGATCGCAATTGAACTTACGACTTCTTGGTGAGAGGTCAGTTACACTATTGGCCTATTTACATACAACAAAAATTTACGCTAGTACCGTTTGAAATAAAAATTGACGTTAGTCCCGTTTGAAATAAAAATTGATGCTAGTCCCGTTTGAAATAAAAATTGACGCTAGTCCCGTTTGAAATAAAAATTTACACCTAGTCCCGTTTGAAATAAAAATTGACGCTAGTCCCGTTTGAAACAAAATTGACACTTGTTCTATATGAAACAAAAATTGACGCTCGTTCCGTTTGAAACAAAATTATCGTAACACCTATCGTTTGAAATAAGAATCCTATTGACGATAGTTCCATCTAAAACTAAAATTGACGTCAGTCCCATTTAAAACAAAAATTGACACGAGTTTTTTTTAAAACAAAAATGATTTTTGGCATTCCTACTTATACCTATTGCTTTAAATGCCTAAAAGTTAGAGTAGTATAAGCCACGCAAATTGGTAATGCGCTGGAACCTTGTCAAATTAACGCCCTTGTGAAGTCATCAGCCAAGAAAAAATACAGCTAACAAAATGTAATATTCTCATCTATACGTCACTATGGCGTCACCAACATGGCCGCCAGGCGCATTACCAATTTGTGTGGCTTATAACCACCAATTTTTAATGTCGACTTTAACATTATTCATCTCAATCGAAGATTCTCACGAAAGAAGCACCAAAGAGAAACAAAATTAATTCGTCAAGAACTGATTGACTTTTACTTTGTGTAGAAAATCATTTAATAAATCTATGGGCACCTAAATCTAAATAATTCAATAATGAAACGATTTTGAAAAAAAATCATTAAACCCGAAGAGATTTAATATCTCTATGAACACACCAAATCTGACAGATGATTAGGGTTACCACACGAAAAAAAAACTAACGAGACAAGCCATTATAGACGATAATGCTCGCGAGTGTTGCCAGATTATCGATAATTATTACGAAAATGAAAAAAAATGAGCAGCTGATCGTATCGTGATAAGTGTAAAACGTCTTAATGCGTTAGCCACAATATTTTTATTTGTTTTGTACGCCGCTTGTAATCTGCTTCAGTAATCTAAATGTGACACATTTCTGTCTCTTTCACTCGCTATAGGGGTGAGTGAGAGGTTGTAATGTTGTGACTTTTGATCGTTCATTCTACATTGTACAAGGATGTTTAGTTAAATGCCTAGTACACTTTTGATTTCTTAATCGTTTTTGTAACTGACAGATGATGTGTCAAATGGTATGGCGCTATCTTTTAAATGCCTTTCAAGGATGCAGTAGTCGTTATAGATTGAGATA
Source organism: Orgyia antiqua (assembly GCA_916999025.1). Lineage (NCBI taxonomy): Eukaryota > Metazoa > Arthropoda > Insecta > Lepidoptera > Erebidae > Orgyia > Orgyia antiqua. The sequence goes on from OU779874.1 coordinate 2,583,002, forward strand.
AACGTCTTGATATTTTATTTCTATCAATCTAAAAATTTATTTTCATAATTTTCAATAGTACTACAGAGACACGGTAACTGGTTTTTAGCGTGATGATATTTATAGCCCATATATTATAGCCCATAGACAAGACAAGACAGTGCGTCTACGGCTAAATCAATTCAGCAAATCTGTGATTACATGATAGAACGCGTACCTACATACTATCTGTTTAATCTGAGTCTACAAATCATATCGCTCAGCCAAAGCTTTCATGTACATAATTATTGTACGAAGAACCTTAGTTTACCGATGCTACGATACAATATAATGTATGGTGCCTTTACGTTACAATTTATGATAGTGTTAGAATACCTTTTTAGATATTATCGTTCCGTATGTAAAATAGTTGATTGGATTTTAAATGGTGTTTAGTAAGAAATACAGGCTTGATTGCCTCGTTTACCCTATTTGTTATTCAAACAATACTTCCGATATTTTAATTTTGTTGTATAAATATGGTTTTAGTTAGGATAGGAATTTTCGATAAATTATTGGTATCAAATCTACGTGCATAACTAAACTTAACTAAAATAATTTGCTTCGTTCAAAACACGCTTAAAAATACTGAATATTTTTATAAATTATTGCATTGAGCATGCAAAACTGATCAATCCGACTACTGCACGTAGGTGAAAATCACTTTCAAAGATTTCGTTACATAGATTAATTGATAGATACCTTCTTCTCCAGCCCATTTACGTCCCACTGTTGGGCACGGGCCGCCTCCACTTTGGGAGGGATTATGGTCTACTGTGCCGCGCTGACCAGGCGTGTTGGCACAGGGAGTATTTTCGAGTTTTCTTTCTCTCACAGCGGCTGTTTTCTGTGTGCAATATCCCTTAGCTGACTTTTACAGCACCTTTTTTAGGAGGAGATGGGGTGGTGACACCTGTATTCTTACTCCGTCACCACGCGGAGTCGATAGATACCTACCGAACTTAAATGCCTAAGCGTGTTAAAATGTCAACAACTATAGTGTATATTGATTAAATGACTATTTCGCTGTGCACATTTTTATTAAATAAAATCGTTATTCTATAATATAAAGATTTTCTAATAAAAAAGTTCTGTGAAGAGGATACCAAAATAGCTTCGTGCATTTGTCTACGTACGAAGTTTTCATTGTTTCTTTAGATTGAATGGCTAGAGCTCTAATTTTTAAGTATATTTTTTTTCAATATATGATCTAGGATCGCATAAACTCAGAAACGCGATTGAAAAAAGTTTTCTCGATAGAAAATCTTAGCGAAACAACCTCTCTAATTTTTAGGGTTCCGTACCCAAAGGGTAAAAACGGGACCCTATTACTGAGACTTCGCTGGCCGTCCGTCCGTCCGTCCGTCTGTCACCAGGCTGTATCTCAAGAACGGTGATAGCTAGACAGTTGAAATTTTCACAGATGATGTATTTGTATTGCCGCTATAACAACAAATACTAAAAATAAAATAAAATAAATATTTAAGGGGGGCTCCCATATAACAAACATGATTTTTTTACCGTTTCTTGCTCGATACTAATAACGTTGCTTTATGTTGCATAGATAATGGTACGGAACCCTTCGTGCGCGAGTTCGACTCGCACTTGACCAATTTTTTATTTTTTTTCATTAGTCGGTCTATTATCGCGTATTAACTAATGAAATAACTTTAAAAACATAAATAACTATTATATATAGAAACACGTAAATCAGAATTAAAATATATTTAGTAGATTTTGAGTAACCAAAAAAATATCCCTAATTCTTCATTTTCTATACCTACTAGCTGTGTTAATATGTACATGTCGACGATAATATTGATGTAGGCCCTTAACATTGCGGAATTGTGTTATTGACATTATCAATTTAGATTTTTTGGTTTTTTTTTTTGTATGTTCATGGACTTATTTAATCAACTAACAATAAAATTTACAATCAAAAACTAATCTAACTAATTTTTTAGTTAAGTTTAGTTCTGTTCGCAGAATCGGTACCACTGTGTAGGTACTTTTGAGTTTGTTTTATTAAAACTTGCAATTAGTCTTATATTAAAATTTATCATAGGAACATAATTATAAAAAAAAAACTTGCGTCTACATGAATAAATGATTTACATTTTCATTTCATTTCTAGGGTTTTAAGCATTGTAATGTCGTTCATCTCTCTGGAACCTTAATCACTGATATCTTTTTTATAAAATAACATTGAACTAAATAAAATCGATTTTTGACGCTAAATATTGCGCCGGGTTGCGTCGAAATCCGTTAAAAGTGGTGTTATTTGAATTAGCGAGTCGTGTAAGTGGTAGAGCAGTATTAAAATCAGCAAAGAACGAATTGGAATCGTACGCGAAGCCGTATTGTTATTATTATTTGACGGGCTTCGTGGTCTAATGGTTCATGTAACGGACTGCTATTCACGAGGTCGCGGGTTCGATTCCCGCTCGGCACAATCATTTGTGTGATGTTTATTAATGACATACAAATGTTTGTACTGCGTCTGGGTGTTTCTATGTTTATATAAGTATGTATTTACAAAATAAAAATAGTATACGGTATTCTATCCGTATTCTGGTACCCATAACACAAGCATATAAGCTTAGCTTGGGACCAGAGGATGTTGTGTGAAATGTCCGTGAATATATATTTATTTATTATTTAACATATTTGTGATACCGATCCAAATAACACCAAAGAATGGGACCCCAAACAGTAGAATAAGAGCAGCGGCCGTATTATGAGCTCTTATACCCAGGCCGTTTACGCCGTGAATGGAACTGCCCGGCAAATTCGTAATATGAACATAACTCCCAGCCATCCAGTTCGCTAAAACAGTCATAGATTAATATGTTTATAGTGAAGGTACAACTAAAACTTTAAGTACTAACTAAAATTTTTCAACTAAATGTTTTATGTTTACCATAATACATAATTTAGTCAGGCAGTGTACGGCCTGCTTGGAACTTGCATGATATTTAAAAAGCTCATAATACGCCCGCAGGATAATGATAATAGCGAGTATTTGTTGTTATAGCATCAACTGATGTACCTACACAAACTCTGATATTTTCAGCTCTCTAGCTATCACCGTTCTAGAGATTCCATCCATCCATCCATCAGGCCTTCTACTTCCACTGCTGGACATAGGTCTCGTCTAAAGAACACCACAACGCGCGGTCCTACGCTAACTGCATCCAGCCGCCCCCGGCGCATATGACGCTATCGGCATTACAGTAATTCTAGAGCTTACGGGTCTATAAACAACGGGATAAGGCCCAGATAGTGACGATTTTCAGTGTGTATTGTTGTTGCATTAACTGATATACTTATAGAAACTAAAAATTTCAGCTCTCTAGTTATTACCGTTCCAGAGATATAGCCTGGTGACAGATAGATGGACGGACGTACAGTGAAGTCTCAGTAATGGGATACATTTAACCTTTTGATTCGGAACCCTAATTCAAGTTTGTTTAAATACCTTTACAGGTGAAGGTTCCTGCAACAGCAACGATGGCTACAGCCAGCGAACTCCAACTGATGACAAATCACCACCAGGAAGTGACGATGACACTCCAAGACCGGGATCCGCAGCAGATAATAAGAAAAAACACAGAAGAAACCGTACAACTTTCACAACATACCAGCTCCATGAATTAGAAAGAGCATTTGAGAAGTCACATTATCCAGATGTTTACTCTAGAGAAGAATTGGCCATGAAAGTGAATTTACCAGAAGTAAGAGTCCAGGTTAGTGAAGTGTATTGTATATCTGATGTGTTTTTGGCTCGATTTTCAGGTACTCCAGTCTATTTTCTAAAACCTCTTTAAACAATGATTTATTATCATTAAAAACTTTTTACACTAATAGAAACATAACAATAAAAAGGAAAAATTGAAATTAAATAATTGAAAAAAAATTCCTACGCATTCATTTTCATGGGTCTGAAGTGCCCTGAAGGCTGGCTGCATTATCACGTTGGATGGCAATTACTATTCTTTGTGCCAAGAAAAGACCAGTCTGGTCTGGTCACGTGTGCGGTCAACTAATCTTTGATTTTGGCTATTTTAAATTGCAAAAAAAAAAACAAATTTTTGGATCAGTCTGCTATTGTTACAGAAACTGAATGAAATATCTAATTTCTGGAAGTTAGGTATGTCTAGTACAAGACAAATTAAAAATTGAAAACTTTCAGATATTTTTGTCCTAGATTTAGAAAATAGTTACTCAGTAAGTACGTCTGATTGTTTAGAACATTTTTCCGAAATCAGAAATGATATGGTGTCTGTCTTTTATGATTTTATATATATGTATTACTTAACAATCTTTCAAATTGATATAAACGTCTATCGGCATCAAATCAAAAATCTATTAAACGAACTTTTCACTATAATAAAAGGAATACTTCGCAAACATTGAATGAAGGGTCCTACAGGGAACAGTAAAGGGGCAATAATGAACCCAAGGGGCTTATGTCACTCAATCCCCTTAGCTCTCCGAACATATGTCAGACGGTTGACACCAACCAGTTTAGATGACCCTCCATGCATTCATTTACCAACAAAATCCAATACATTTTAAAAACTCAGTATAATTTCACGATTCTTTATAAATTGGCTATGCCATAATTGCTTTCTTATACGCATGTTGCTTTACGACCGATTATGATCCACAATATGGTACGCTAAAGGTTGATTTTGGGTGGAAGTATGGCAAGTTTGTATATGTTTGCCAAATAATGCGGTTGCCAACTAATCTGACACTCGGTTTTCAATACGAGATAAGCTGATTTTAATGGCTTGTAATTAAATGACGGGTTTTGTTGTTGGAGAGTTCAGAACTGGATCTTTATGATGTGTAACTTTAGAAGATAGCTAGGGATAGAGGATCATTACTTAGGAAAGAATCAAAACCACTCTCTTCTTGCAGACTAGTTACTCTAAATGGTCATCATTATAAAATTATGCCTTTTCCAGTGGAAGTAAGCAGAGGCTAGAGAGCGCTATCTGCTACGATTCAAACATACTTCCTTGGCTTTATTTACACTCATACTTTTGGTCATGCATGCCCGACGGTTATCAGTGCTACGCATTTGACCCCTTTGAAGGAAATTGTCAATGACATCGGAGTACCTATGTTTAGTTAAATTAGTCAGGCGGAATAGACTATGAGTATGAATTTCTTGTCGTGGAATTGCCAAAAGACTACATCATGGGATTCCTCGCAACGCTAGGTGATACTCACAAATACTCCTAGTGTTGCAAACATCCGTAGACTACGGTAACTGCTTAATTGAGTACGTCTTTTACTAAGCCCAATACTACCGCTTTTAATCATTTTCTCTCTCTCTGTCTCTGTGTGTGTATATCTCTCTCTAACTTCCTACTGTTGGACACGGGCCTTTTCCACTTGGGAAGGATTATGGTCTACTATTCCGCGTTGACCGGGCGTGTTTATAACTACGAGTATTATCCCAATATTTCTTTTGATCCTATCTTTCCAAAGTTTTCATTCATAACCAACATAAAATATATTACCAATTATTAATACATATTTTCTTTTTGAATTCCCATTTCTTTCACAATAAAGTTAAGTTATAATTCTGATCTTTTAGATAGCACACAAAAAACAACTAGTACAATATGTCAGCCTTATCGCTAATGTAATTTCTTTGAGGCGATCTGGAACGCGTAGGGACGTGTGATGAGGTACTTAGTTAAAGCTAGGTGTTTACTGTAACTACCTACTCTAATAAAACGTTCTTTCATCTCTAATTCCTCGTATCTGGTATATACATATATATTTAAATATATATATACATATAGGCAAGTTCATCTAACATAGAGTTACCTAGAGTCGTCGTCTGACACGGAAGCGGCCGGTAATTTACTTAAACTCGCGCCCGTAACGACACCCAGTTCAATACAAACATTCTACTAACATACTAGCAAATGTGATTAAATCCTTCGTTGAACGTTGATTTCACTCTACAGTAACGTATAATTAAACTGGAAATGTTTAACTGTAAGAACTGATCTTGGGTCTCTCACTCTCTCTCTCCAGCCCATTTACGTCCCACTGTTGGGCACGGGCCTCCTCCACTTTGGGAGGAACTAAGGTCTACTGTTAGGGTGGTACAGAAATACATGAGGCAGGTGTGAAAAAAAAAAAAAACCCATTGTAAAAAGAAAATATCAGAAACGAAAGAGTGTCATAGAAGTCAAGTTGAATAAATTTTTGATTTGAAATGAAAAATAAACATACACAAAGATTGTAAGTAACGTGAGTACGAATATGATTAAATACACATACACATATTAGAACATAACTGAACATACATAAATATATAACATAATAAATACATAAATATGATAAATAATGGCAGAGTTGTGACAAAAACAAAGGGACGAGTGGAGCAATGCTATTTTTGAGCTTGTGATACCAAGCGCTCATAGTGACGGCGTAGTTTTTTTTTAAAGGCCTTATGACTAACGCTCATTCTGATTTCCGGAGGGAGAGAATTCCACAGAATAATAGGCTGGACGAAGAAAGAAGAGTGAACAAGAGTAGTACTGTGAGAGGGACATGAGAGGAGAAGATTGCCAGAGGATCGTAGATTTTTATTGTGAGTCGAGCAGAGTAATTGAAAATGAGAAGTGAGGTATGATGGAGCGTTAGCAGACTTCAAGATAGTAAAGAGTGTGGTTTTTGTTTCTCACAGTAGACGTTAACTGCTTATATTGTCTCTTAGCTGGCTTTTACAGCACCCTGGGGAAGAAATGGGGTGGTGACACTAGTATACTTAATCCGTCACCACACGGACTATATTGGGTTTCTTACGGTATTTAAGCTAATCAATTATTTAGGACGCCTTTCTCTTGGTTCGCTGCAAAAAGAAAAAAAGAAATTCTAAAAAATTTTCTCCTAAAGTCTAAATCTATTCTGATGTATTAGAAACTTTAACTTTTAATAATAAAAAAGAAATATTCAAGATTTTCAGGCGTGTCCAAAATATTTTTTTTTCATGTTTTAGAATTAAACAAAATGATGTTTTAATTATATTTAGTTGCGCGACTAGAATCGGCACCATTATATCATTGACATTACCCCTATTATAACAATTTCATTACACATTCTGCTATTGAGAATACTTAAAGAGCAAAACGCATTAGAAAATGTAACAGTTCAATCTTATCTTATCAAATATCTAAACAAATTGTTCCTTATAAAGTCAGTCACACATAAACACTTCTATTTAACAATAACCCAGTTTAAAATACCCCTTTTTATACATACAAACAAAAGAACACTCACACACTAAGGGTGCCTTACCGTTTAAATATCAGAATACTACTTAATGCCCGCGATTTTACCTTAATTTATAGTTATTGAGTCCCTTCTCCGTGTGGTGACGGATTAAGAATACAAGTGTCACCACCCAATCTCCTCCCAAGGATGCTGTAAAAGTCAGCGAAGGGATATTGCACACAGATAACATTATCTGTGAGAGACGGAAACCTCGAAAATAAACCCTGTGCCAACACGCCTGGTCAGCGCGGCACAGTAGACCATTATACCTCCGAAGGGAAGGAGGCACGTGCCCAACAATGGGACGTGAATGGGCTGGAGAGGAGAGTCCCATAAATATACACCAAACCTTAACAAATTGTACGAAAAAGACATTGTCCTGAAACACTCTATCAATTAAAATAAACCGCATCAAAATCTGTTGCGTAGTTTTGAAGATATAACGCTCACGTAGAGACATACAAAAATAACGACCTTGTTTTATAATTAGTAAAGATGGTGCGAACAAGTATTATACATAAGGTGGTATATAATCTCATGGCAAGCGGTTACCGTAGCCTCAAATCGTCTGAAACACCAGAGATATCACTTGTGCATCGCCGAGTATGGAAACATAGCTTTTGTTCGCGACTCCGTAGGTACGCATGGAATTTAGAAATTTTTCCCAGTTTTTGCAACATTTTTCACAAATTCTTCGCTCCTATTGGTCGCAGCGTATTATTATATAGCCTATAGCCTTCCTCGATAAATGTACTATCCAACACTGAAAGAATTTTTCAAGTCTGACAAGTGGTACCTGAGATTAGCGCGTTCAAACAAACAAACAAACTCTTCAGCTTTATAATATTATTAGTATAGATGGTTGATGGAGAATAAGGGCATTTCAATTCTATAACAAGTTTATAAAGACCTTTGTTACGTTTCAAGTGGTTAAAAATAAGGGTTCTATTACGGCTGGTTGCATCTCAATGCTAGAGTCCATTAAGCGACAAATAGACAACAATGATGAAGTGATGGTAATCGAATTCTATGCTTTAATCGAAAAATGTAGGGTGACTATAAATATAATTATTAAAGAGATAATTGTTTTAGTCCAGAATTGGGTATGTCTTTTACGTAGCACTTTTATTTCCTAAAAGTCTCGTGTACCATGGTTTGACGGCGCTAATTTAAATAGGAATTATATAAAGTTGATGCTTAGGCTTAGATCTGGACACATTCCGTTAGCAAAATTTGCATACTTATTGAATAAAGCAGATACACCAAACTGCACTACCAGCGATAAAATAGAAGACGTACAGCATTTGCTGATGGAGTGTGCCAGAAATGAAGTGGAACGCGATTCATTAATGAAGGATCTAAAGTTAAATAAATTTGATGTAGGCCTTGTTCAGAGTATCTTAGCTGAGCCCCTGTCCATAGAGGCAAAAAGAATCGGTAGTTTGGCAATGATACTTCATCAGTGAATCGCACCTGAACTATCTAACCAGAATATGAAACAATTGTAGAAAAAGCTACAATGGGGTTGACATGTCCTTGTCGGATAAAAACCCCTTTCACAAAGCAGATAAAAAAAAAGTCTCATTTAATTCGTAGTCAAAGAATAATCAAATTATTTGGTTAATTTAAAAATTAAAAATACATGTAACGTCCTGTATTTGCGCGAACCATTTGTTTATATATAACAACTTTTTACGGATTTCGAGGCGTAAATTTGTTAAAAATTTTTGCTCGAGGTTTTTTTTTTACTTCAAGGGTGACAAACAAGTTTACGGTTCGCCTGATGGTAAGAGATTACCGTAGCCTATGGACGTTTGCAACACCAGAGGTATCACTCGCGCGTTGCCGACCCTGTAGGCACCGTTTAACGCCCTTTTTGACGTTTCGGTGATTCTCTCTAAATCAGTACAAAGTGGTTTTATTTTCAAGTTATTCCGTTGTCATCGGTCCTTAATATTTGTCATTTGATTTGGTACTTGCAATAGCAAGTGAGCGAAAATCACTTTCAAAGATTTCTTTTCATTCATTAAAACACAGAAAGATTGCTAGATTATATATAGATCAATACGAAGCTAGCTAGGGTGTTAGAAAAGTGGATAAACATACATACAAAGTTTTCTACTCACAAATTTATATAGACGTGTCGTTTTTCCGGAACAGTTACCAATATTCAGTAATTACAGTCACCCTAAACATCTCAATAGGTCGTCACTTATCGCCGCCACGCTCGAGTTCCGTACAAAAGTGCTAATAAACGTTTTTGTACCCTACCCCTTATATTCCTTAACATACAAAATTCTACTTTACTAACATTTAGATAAAGTATTTTTTGGGATATTAATGATAAAGTGAAGTGAGTAGGGTGTCGTAAATGGGTTTTGATAATGTTTGTTTTGTGTTGCAATATTGTTTTGTGCGAATTTGTAGTCATTTTAGTAGTACATATTTCTTTTATCGAGTGTTTTTTTACGTTATTCCATTTTATAGATTTTTTTTTGCATATGGTCTATCTCCTAGAGTTTCCACTCGCACTCTTTTGTCAATTGTAGCCATTTGTTTTTAATACGCTTTTATGAGCTAGCTAAATGCTTATCAATGTATTACGGTAGTAGCTGGATTGATCTGAAATTTTGCACACAGGACACAAGACGGGACTCTGGGCTGACATATTCACAATTTAGGTATTTACTTGAGGTATTGCTATCCCTATTCCCGAACACCGCGCCGAAAGGGGCGCTTATAGATCAGCCGTATTTTACCTATAAAATCGTTGAAAAAAAGATATTTCCAACTCCGCCATTTTTTTCGGGAAATACAAACCACTTTTAAATCTTTTAACCCATGTAGATGGAAGGGTATATCTATGCCTCCAGTATTTTCTTTTAGAAATTTCGTTTTAAGGTAACCGTAAAAACAGGCTTTTTGAATTATCACAGCATTAGCTCGATAATGTCATATTTCTCATATTTTTTAATAACCATAATTTGAAAAAACAAAGTACTTAACAGAGGCATAGCTTTATAAGGCCTAGATACGGTGAGAAAAATTCGTTCCTCTGGAGGCAATATCCAGGAAGAAAACATCAGAGTACGAAGTCCATATTTTTTAACTGAGTATTGTGTATCGTGACCTCTTAAGGCACCTTGGGAGGAAGTGGGGTAATGATACTTGTATCCCAAATAAAAGGACTGGTATAAGCCTATTTGGTCTACTTATGCCAGGCTGTCCGTCTGCACACGGACACTGAAAAAAAAAAGAGTGATTTAATGATAATTGTAAATGAATGAATGAATGATTTATTTGCAGAATGTTATTTGACTTTTAAATATCTAAAAAAAATCAACACTTGCGCGACTCATTCAGACTCCTCATAGTTTAAGTAAATTTTTAGGATTTAGACGCGTGTATTTGTTTTAAATTTACTTTTCCAGTCACCAACTCACCATCATTTAACCATTACAAAAATCACCTAACACTGCTAATAGTTTTGTAACAAAACCGTGTAATTTCCCAACTATAATTAACATTCTCAATGATGTACAAGAAAGGGTTTAGCAAGCTATTAAGTTTTTGTAACGTGACGTCATCATTAAGTTAAATGTATAGCTTCCGACACTAATTACAATTACTTTCGGTAATTCATTTTAAGTGATTCGTGTTATGTGATACTATTATTTTGTAAAAGAAATTTATACTTAGCATTAACTGCTGTTAATGGGCTGGAGAAAGAACGAGAAAGCGAGAGATAATAGCTACATAAAAATAGAATAGAATAGAATAGAAAATGTTTTATTTGTAACGATATGATTACAGAAAGTATACAATTTATTAATAGGTCAGAAACACATAAAAAGAGAACACATAGTATTAGTGACTTAGATGTAAGGTATAGTATCATCAAATCAGGCTACTGCAGTCCACTGCTGTACATAGGCCCCTCCCAATTCGCGCCACAATACACGGTCCTAAGGTATAGTACGCGACACGTAAAAAGAACACTGGAAGAAAGTGGTAGGGGCGAAAGTTACGTGCCTATTATTTTATTTTTGAACTAAGCGGGTCATGGCTTGGTACCTACATATTTGTTATTCTTAATAGGTATTACATAGAAAACCGATAAATCGCCTATGCGCAGTTGTTTAGTTGTTTTATTTATTCTCTAGTTTATTTTTACATTTTTACATTTCACTTAAATTTCATTTCATATTACAGTGTATTTCATTGTGTCCGCCTAGTGGGAGCTTTTGAAAACTATCCTAATTGTTTCCTCAGATTACTAGTATACAGATTAAATTGAGGACAACAACCGAAAAAAGGGGATTAGCCCCTGCGGAAAACCGCTAATTATCTAATTAGTGTCTCTATAGTCAAAGCCTACGCTGACGGGAGGGAGCCATTCGCTTGAAGAGCGGCTTGTCCCTTTCCTTTTTATTGAAATATTCAATTACCCCTACTCTGGTTGAAAAAAGAAAAGGATTGTGTTGACCATAGCGAGTGTAAGACGGGCCTTGATCTGTGAGCCCCTCTATGGACAGACTTTTGAGACGTTCTATCATGTCGCCATGGAGATCGTGCGCCCGAATGTGCCACGGGTCCTGTTGTAGTAATTTCCAGAGTAAATCGGTGTCATAGCGTCTGGGTAGTTGTAAAGCACTTTTCAGTGCCAGTTTATATTGCCTCTCAAGTTTGAGCAGATTTGTTTTGCTGTACCTGGGTAATAGTTGTATAACTCCGTAGTCTAGTACTGGTACCAAGCAAACTTGAATAACAAGTAGCTTCACTTCGACACTGAGCTTAGATCGGAAGCCGATGATTGAGTTTAGCGCACCCTTGACTCTTTTGGCCTTTTCGATATTTTCCTTAGCATGTTTGTTCATTGACAGCCTTTTGTCTAACCAGACTCCAAGGTATTTTATTTCTTGTTTGAACGGAATTTGTTCGTTACCTATTTGAACGTAGTTTCTATAGCCCGTATTTGGGTTCGCAAGTCTTGGTCTTTTGTGTGAGAACATGATGCACTCAGTTTTGTCTACGTTGCATTTAAGACCCCATTTTTTATAATAGTTAATTATAGTAAAAGCAGCCCACTCCGCTCGGCGTGTTGCGTGATCAGGCTTTTCAGCTGCGTTGAGTATACATAAATCGTCAGCGTACTGGGACAGCATCTGGCCAGCTATTCTCTCGTTAGGTAGATCAGCCACATAAAGGTTAAAGATCGCAGGCCCGAGTATCGATCCCTGGGGCACACCGTGCGGAACGCTATGCTCTGTTCCTGTAGTGGTTTTAAATCGACCTCGTGTGGTTCTGCCGCTCAGGTAATTCTCAATTATTTTCACAACGTTATTGCGTGCTCCAGCATCGATTAACTTTCGACACAGGCCTTTATGGTTGATTGAATCAAAGGCTTTGCTTAGATCAGTTGATATCATAGCAACGCTGTGACCTTTATCCAGCGCGTCGGAGACGTATTTGCCTGTGCGAAGTATTTGGGTAGCTGTGCCTCTATTTCTCGTAAAACCGTGTTGATGACTGGGTATTATTTCAAGTAACTCGGTCTTGATGCGGTTCAGTATTATTCTCTCGGCCCATTTGGCCATGATGTTAAGTAGGCTTATAGGTCTATATGATTTGGGGTCTTTGTGGTCCTTACCTGCCTTATGCAAGAAGATACAAGTACTGGCTTTCCATCGTTTCGGGAAGTATCCCGACATCAGTATGTAGTCCATAATATTTTTGAATATCAAAATCATGGTCTCGCCACCCAATTTAAGTATATCGGCTTTAATCCCATCGGGTCCTGGGGCTTTGCTGTTTTTAAAACATTTGAGTGCTAATTTTAGTTCATGTTTCGATGTTTGATCAAGTGGTGAAAATGGAGTGGAAATTTCCGAGCATTCGTCACAAGTATCTATAGTGGCTTCTTTCACTAAGGCTGTGTTAACCATTTTGTCAATAGTTTCTAACTCGCTACTGCAATCACTGAAGTGTGGCAATTTCATGGCTGGTTTTTTCAAAGCTCTTTGTACTGCCCACATACGTGTCCGATAGTCTTTATTATTTTCAAGTACCTTACACCACTTAGTTTCTTTATATTGTGCTATTTCCTTGGCCAATAAATGTTTACATTCATTATATTGCTTCCTTGCTATTGTTGTAAGGTCAGTGTTTCGTAGTCGCCAAGCTCGTCTCTTCTTGACGTTGCGTTCGGTTATTCTTTGTCTTATGTATAGTGGAAGCATATCTTTCGGATCAATTGTTCTTAGAGGTGCTAGTTTGTCAAGTGTTTGCATAATGGCCAACTCTACCGTCACAATGTATTTGTCGCATTCGTCGTTCGAGGTAATTTGTAGTTTAGAGCCCACGTTACTGGCTAATAGCTCTTCGAAATCTTGTCTGCCATTTCGGGTGCCCTTTATGTGTGTAAGATCACGACTCATCGGTTGTTCATAGTCACTATCGATTATTACGTCAAGTGTCCATGGTAGGTGGTCTGAAGAGATACACTCTCTTTGCTGGCATTTAAATTCTAGTAATGTGTGACTGTGGTTCATGATAGCTGCGTCGAGTATATTGTTTCCTTGGCTTGCGGGTCGGGATGGCAGGCCAGTATGAGCCAGTTTGACGAAGCCACGCCGTATTGCATCTCGCAGCACGATGCCCAGACCAGCGTCTCTTGTTTGATTAAGTTGTCTCATGCGTAAATTCAAGTCGCCTATTATAATTGCACTTTCGCCTAGCACCAATGTCTCAAATTCATCGATGAGGTCGGCTTGTCTCGGTATTGGTATATATATGCCTTTAATTGTAATTTTTTCATTTGTTTTATGATTAATGTATAGATCAATGCTGCATCCCTCTATGCGCCTATCCGCGTCATCGACACTATCTATCAGCTGCGTTTGGGTCCATCGTAAGCCTACTTTAATGTACATTACAGTACCTAGATGTCTTTCTTTTCTTTCGTGAATTCTGTTATATCCAGGTATGGAATACTTTTGTGTCTCGGTGTTAGTTTTCATCTCATTAAGTACAAGAATATCTACATTATACTTATTCACGGCATGTTTAACTTCTATGAATTTTCCACGGATGCCTTGCACATTAATGTGCATTATGCGTAAGTACTTCTTAGTTCCAGTTGCAGTCGAGAATAGCATCGCGTAACTCTTTAAAGCAACGATCGAATATCTCCAAAAAGTCTTCTTTTGAGAGTTTATGATGTTGATTTGGTTTTTTGTTATCAGGTTGCTCTTTTTGCTGGCTCACAGCTGTAACATTAGCATAGCTACTTTCGCCTCTCAATTGTCTTCCACGTGGACGTGATAAACGTTCGTGTAGTGAAGGTTGTCTGGACAAGTCTTGTTGTTGCTTGCTAAGTTGTTTCGCCTCCTCGCGAAGCAGAGCTTCTTCTCGTTTGGTTTTTTGCTTATTCATTTCTCGTTGAAAGTGCGGGCATTTACGTTGTGTAGCCGTGTGTTGCTCAGGTTTTACATCTCTACAGTTTATGCAGACTTTAATTGTTTCACCATGACTGTTCACAATATCGATCGTCGAATTGCGCTTTTGGGCATGACAGGCGCTCGTGGCGTGGTTAAAACGAAGACAGTTTTTACATTGTAATATTCTGTCTCTACTCGTTGTGAAGCGTTCCGGTTTGATCCTGTGAGCGCAAAAGAAGGCCTCGGTAGCATTTTTCATTTTGTTTGCCAATTCCACATATGCCTATGCGCAGCTTGACTGCCAGCGTTCTTTTTACATGACGCGACCTATACCTATCGTTACAAAAACGCACCCAACTCAGCTTGATGCTGGTTGAAGACCAGCACTGGTTTTATGTTGGGTCGTTTGGATACAACATATTTTATTTTACATTTATAATCTAGCTGACCCGGCAAACGATGTTTTGCCATTCAAAATGTCAGAGGTGGAGAACCCTTATCACTTATTATGGCTTATGAAAAATAGATAGTAGCCGATTCTCAGACCTATTGAATGTGCATATAAAATTTTATAAGAATCGGTCAAGCCGTTTCGGAGGAGTATGGGTACGAACATTCTGACACGAGAATTTTATATATAAGAAGATAACAATATACGAATAAATACAAATATTATTTTATTACTAGCTGACCCGGCAAACGTAGTTTTGCCATATTAAAAAAAAAAGTTTGAAAAATAGATGTTGGCCGATTCTCAGACCTACTGAATATGCATGTAAAATTTCATAAAAATCGGTCAAGCCGTTTCAGAGGAGTACGGTAACTAACACTGTGACACGTGAATTTTATATATAAGATAATTTTCGTCTGTGTATAACATAATAATTATATAGCACAGCTGCATACGTTTACACGCAATAGGGTGACTATAATCCAGTATAAGGCGAGACTCTCCCGGATCGGTCACGGGATTATCAACTTGATTATGAGCGTGTAAATTAAGTTTATTTACCCTTACAATAAATGTTTATTTTATGATCTGCTCAACAATTATTATTTAGTAACTGGATCTTTCAAGCAGAAAATATAAAATACTATCTGCAACCCGGGTTTGACTTGCAATTAGTAGTAGAAATGTGAAAGTATTGATAAATAAATAAATAGGCAAGTAATATTCATGGATTGTTCATAAAACGTCCTCTGGTCCTAACTTAAGCTTAGTGCTGGTATTACATGAACCACTCGACCACGAGGCTCGTCCGGCTGGACCGAAAGAAACTACATCGGCGTACTTAAGATATATTTTTGGGTTCTTCACAACAGCAGATTAGTTAGACTGTTTCATAGTTCTTTATGAATGACGGTGTGACACAGAAACTGCATGGGTACGGCCCTTACTGTAAGTAAACATTGTGGGATTGAGCGTAGCGTTTTTGAGGAGGCTTAAGTCAACAGTAAACAAAAACATGTTGATGCCTTTCCACTGCTGGACATAGGTCTTTCCCAGTTTCTGACTTATTGTACGGTCTTCCGCTTTTCGCATTTAGTGCCATCCTGCTTTATTTTAAAAATCGTCCGTCAATCTAGCACAGGCGATTTTTTTGCGTCAGTTGAGGAAATCGTACTCGACTCTAACCTGTTAATGATAAACAATACTTACGTATGGATAACCATTCTCTAATAAATTCTAAAATCATAATTAAATTCAGCCAAGTGCAAGTTGGACTCGCATACGAAGTATGGTGGGTATTTATTGTTACAGCATCAATTGATATACATATATAAACTGTAAAGAAACCCTCTTGCTGACATCGTTTCAGAAATACAGCTTAGTGACCGACGGACGGACAGCGAATTTACAAAAACAAAGTCCCGTTTTACCTTTCAGAATGGGACCCTAAAATTATTTAAACTTACTCTAAATTTCGAAACAAAAAATCTAATTAAATACAGATCTAATGTACATAATAATGTGAAAGTAATGTGTTTATAGATTGATATCTTAAAACTCTCAAGGTGTTAACGATTGATTGAAAACCAGTTCATTAATAATTACTATTGCAATCGTGATTTATCTAAAGTGCTACTTGAAAGTTTAATCAATTAATATTTGATATGTGAAACAAGCTTCCACGAAATGATTTTTTATCCTACAAATATTTGACAGTGTGGTCAGCCTAGTTGAAGAAAAGGTCAGACAGTGTAGTATATTAAAAACTTATATAACTGCACTAGTGATTCGCCCTGGCTTTCTTGCGGATTAGTTTAAAAACTCAGAAATGCTTTTGAGAATGTTTGATATTTTTTTTGAATTAATGTATTGGTCTTCAATGTGTGTGCAAAATTTCAGATCAATCCAAGTATTGCAAGTGCCTGAAAATGACTGTCAAAAATTCCGTTACATATATTAATATTTACTTAATATAATGTATTGATAGATAGGTACGTACGAAGTTAACAAAAGATTTCTCTATCTTTGTTCAGCTTATTAACGTCCCACTGTTGGGCACGGGCCTCCTCCACTTTGGGCGGCATTATAGTCTACTGTACTGTACTGACTTTTATAGCACCCTTGGGAGGAGATGTGGTGGTGACACTTGTATTCTTAATACGTCATAGTCATCCACACAACTATCTAAATACAAATATCTAAATATATGAAATCATGTTAACCAAGTATACGCACCCAGTTAGATAGTTATAGTGCAAGCGCTCATGTGATAAGTTAAGTTCACACCGCGCTGTCGGAGATAAGTGAATTATGTAAGCTCATATACCTCTTGTGACATAGATCAATAACTTGATAGATAGGACTATTCATAAAAGCACAATTCTTTTTTGCCTATGAATGTTTCACTATTCTATAAAGGCTCTCAACTCTGGAAAGTATTTACTATACTTATGCCGCGCTCACGTTAGTATAGAATTGAATAAATTGAATCTTTTTTGAATTTTTCACACATATAATGTTAACTGTTTGTGATATCCCAAGCCTTAACAAATCAAACAAAAAACCAGTCTCTTAGACAAGTCTTTCTATTTAAAGAAAACCGCGTCAAATCCGTTGCGTAGTTCTAAAGATTAAGGCTCACCTATGGACATACATGCAAAAATAAATAAACAAAAGTATTCATGGACATTTCATAAAACATCCTCCGGTAAAATAAATAATAACGCCTTTTTTAATAAGTAAAGATAAATATTCATGGATATTTTACACAACGTCCTCTGGTCCCAAGTTAGGCTATATACTTGTGCTAAGGATACCAAAATACGGATAGAATACATATAATTATAGAATTTCTTTTTCTAAATACATACTTATAATACATAGAAAACACCCCAGACGCAGTAGAAACATTTGTATGACAATTATTATAAATATCACACAAATGTTTGTCCCATGCAGGAATCGAATCCGCGACCACGTGCACCGCAGTTTGGTTCAGGAACCACTCGACCACGAGGTTCGTCTATTCAAGATATCTATTTGACATAGATGTCAAAATTTTTAATTATAAGAATATCGGGCATGTATGACCAGATGTATGAGTGTGGATGAAGCCAAGGAATTATGCTTCGATCGTAGCAGATGGCGCTCTATAGTCTCTGCCTCTGCCCCATGGAAAAAGGCGTGATGTTATGATGAAGATGATGATATAAGAAGATACGATGTGTCACCTCTATGCTTACATAGTCTTGACCCGCGACGGTTTCGTGTGTGATTAAGTTATAATAGTTATTAATTGCGAACTAACTCGATAGGCGGCGTCTCGTTCGTCGCTAATCTAATACGTGCTACACTGTTGCATTATTATCGTTTACTAGCTATCCTACATGGTTCATCTGCATTTTATTTCGCCTTGTGTAATGAACGTTCTTGATGGGCTTCGTGGTGAAGTGATTCATGTAACGGACTGCCGATCACGAGGTCGCGGGTTTGATCCCCGCTTGGGACAATCATTTGTGTGATATTTATAAATGTCATACAAATGTTTGTACTGCGTCTGGGTGTTTACTATGTACTTATTATAAGTATGTATTTACAAAAAAAAGTAGTTTATGTATTATATCCGTATTCTGGTACCCATAACACAAGCATTATAAGCTTAGCTTGGGACCAGAGAACGTTGTGTGAAATGTCCTTGATTATTTATTTATATTTATTAATTATTATTTTATTTCGCCTTGTTGTCTAGTGGTTCATGTAACATGTAGTGGTTCATGTAACCCTCGGCCTAGTGAATAGGAGTTCCTATTCACTAGGCCGAGGGTTCTATTTGTTTCATAAATATTTTTACTGCGTTAGGGTTCTGTATCAAAAGGTAAAACCTATTACTGAGTTTCATAATTAAGTAGTACATTCTTCCTCAGTGCTATCTATACTTCAGTACTAATATTATAAAACTATAGAATTTGTTTGTTTGAACGCGCTAATCTCAGGAACTAATGGTCCTATTTGAAAAATTGTTTCACTGTTGGATAGTACATTTATTGAGGAAGACTATATAACATCAAGCTGCAACTATTAAGAGCGAAGCATTAGTAAAAAGTGTTGCAAATACGAGTAAAATATTCTGAATTCCACGTATACGAAGTATAAAAAAATTGGTCAAGTGCGAGTCGGACTCGCGCACGAAGGGTTCCGTACCATTATCTATGCAACATAAGGCAACGTTATTAGTATCGAGCAAGAAACGGTAAAAAAAATCAGTTTTTTGTATGGGAGCCCCCCTTAATTATTTATTTTATTTTATTTTTAGTATTTGTTGTTATAGCGGCAATAGAAATACATCATCTGTGAAAATTTCAACTCTCTAGCTATCACCGTTCTTGAGATACAGCCTGGTGACAGACGGACGGACGGACGGACGGACGGACGGACGGACGGACGGACGGACGGACGGACGGACGGACGGACAGCGAAGTCTCAGTAATAGGGTTTCCGTTTTTACCCTTTGGGTACGGAACCCTAAAAAACAGTGTTTAGGCGGACGAAAACACTGGCCATAACTAGTCAACAACACAACATAAATATGAATAGAAATAGGCCTTATTAGAAAATCAATTCTTGGTTATTGTAAGACCCTAATATAAATTGAAAGGATTTTATAAAAATGGGTAATCATAACTTTGAACTTATTGTTCGATATTAATTTGATTAAAATTTGACAGCTCCATCCTGTTTAAAAAAAAAACTTTAAAAATAACAGGAAATTACTAAGTAAGGGTAATTCAATTACAGGTTGAACAACCATTTTATTAAGACCCTAAGTTGTTAAGTTTAAGTTCTACATGTATAGTTCAATTAATATTGGACATTCGGAGAATAAGCTCCACTTTAATTGAGCTCTGATTTCATTCGTTAAACGAACTTTTAGTCTACAATCATAACTCAATTTATACTGGTATTTTAAGAAAAGGTGTAATATGAAAGAATAAAGAATTCAATGGTTAATAGAAGGTTCCGTACGTATATCATGTCGGTGTGTATTACTGGAATGGCCGGCGGAACTCTGAATTTGATACTTCCGTTCTTTGAATGCTTTTTTTTGTGTTTTTTTTTTTCTTAATATACGTAACTAGCAAATGCCTGTGACTTCTTATGTGGCGAATTTATTCTCTTTTTGAAATTAAAAAGAAGCTAAAGTCCTATGTCGGATTCTAGATTAGCTGCATAGCAAATTTTTTTTAAATGGTTCTGAAGCTTTAATAAATAAATAATAAATAAATATTAACGGAGATTTCACACAACGTCCTCTGGTCCCAAGCTAAGCTTATATGCTTGTGTTACGGATACCAAAATACGGATAGAATACATTATACTACTTTTCTTTTGTAAATACATACATAAAATACATAGAAACACCCAGACGCAGTAGAAATATTTGTATGACAATTAGAAGAATCGAACCCTCGTTTAGTTTTTGACGCATCAGAATTGTCCTCTTAATGATCGATTTTCTTCATAATTTAACAGCGATAAAGCATAAAAATAAAAAGAAGGTTTCCTAATACGTTAGAAGGGTGTAAAAGTATAGGGATCAAATGAAAAGAAATAGGGAGTAAATGATATCATCGCAATAAACACAATTTCCCGTGTTGCTGAACAAATTGCCGGCACATTGTGAATCTCACGCGACTTATGTTATCCTGGTACTTCGCGAGTTATTCAGCTATGTTTTACTTGATATTTACCCGACTATTCTTCAGGAAGGGTAATGTTTTACTTCGTGTAAATACAGACACATGTCAACACCCTATTTGCACTGTAGGATAATCTAAGCAAACAATATCTTCTGCGGAAATCAAAAGACTTGACAATAAAGCCTTAATTAATTCATCTTTTTATATTCGAGTGTATGATATACCTAGATTAAATACCATGCAACTTATGCTACCCTGGTACCTCTCCGGTCATTTAACTATGTTTTTGCTCGATTTTACTCGACTATGCTTGATTTCCTGGTGGTGACGGATTAAGAATACAGGTGGCACCACCCCTTTTCCTTTCTAGGGTCCTGTAAAAGCCAGCTTAGAAATATTGTGCACAGATAAGAGAAGAGAGACAAGACAAGAGCGAGATGTCCTCCGTAAGAGACAGAAATCTCGAAAATAAACCACGTGACAATACGCCTGGTCAGTTCGTTACAGTAGAGGAGGCCATAGTGGAGGAGGCCCGTACCCAACAGTGGGACGTCAATGGGCTGGAGAGAGAAAGAGAGATTCCCAATGGAGGGAAAATCTTACCGTTTAGTGTAATAATATACTTATGTAGCTATGGAAGATTATGGAAGAACTGACAAATACATCAAAAATTCCAAACAGATCCATATCTTATCTATCAATCATATACCTAATTCAAACCTATGATCATAACTAGGAATGTCAGAAGCCATTCTCAGAAAAACATTTAAGTATTTTATTATGGAAATTAATGTAAGAATTGAAGACCTATTTTATAAGACTGACTAATATCTCTAATAGAATCATTGACTTTTGTTACGATGCCATAATCCAAGAACCATAAATCAGTTGCGTTGTATACATTATACAGCTTTATTGGCCTAGAAATTAAATAAATATCCAGAAAAAAATTCTTTCTTTATTGTCACTCTTAACCATAGTACTAATTAGTTTTACACAAAACTCACATCTGCTTTTAACAATGAAAGTGTCTCTTTTTCGCGCCAATAAAGCGTTTTTTTTTTAAGCCATTTTGTAAACAACAAAAGATGTTGCGCAAACGCACAAATGGATTATCCATCTAATTTGACAAACAATTCAATACAAATAACATTGAGAGGTATACAATTCGGCTTCGAGTGGCGGCTTCGCTTAAGATCGGATAATAAAAAGCTCACAAGCGCATTATATACTAACACTTAGTACAATTGAAATAAAGTTTAAATTAAATTTTTGAGTTAAACTTGCGCAAGAGTTGTTATTTGAGACGGTTATTGAGATGTTCTATAGAGTATTAAGTTCTCGGTGCCTTTGTAAAGTAGAAGGCTCATCGGCTAATTTTGTGAAAGATTCGATTCCAAGTTCTTTTGTGTATATTTACTACGAATTTGAGATGAAGGCGCTAGGTAGAGACTGCAAAATTTTTTTTTGTATTTATTTTCGGTCTTGTAATGTCGCTCAAGAATAGAGATAGCAATGCCTAATACAATTGTGCGTGTGGTGACGGATTAAGAATATAAATGTCACCACCCTTTTTCCTACCCACGGTGCTCTAAAAGCCTGCTAAGGAGTATTGTAAGCAGACAACATCCTCTGTGAGTGACGGAAACTCGATAATAAACCCTGTACCAAAACGCCTGATCAGCACGGCGCAGTAGACTATAGTCCCCCTAATGTAAAGGAGGCTTGTGCTGAATAGTAGGGTGATAATAGGCTGGAGATATAAAGAGATAGAGAGCTCTACAGCTCTACGGCGTAGCAAATGCTACGCGTAGCTACATATACGCTACGTTTCTTTGTTTTAAGAGGGTACTGTACTCCTAATTTAGGTATTTGCCTTAGGTATTGCTATCCCTATTCCCGAGCACGGTGCTGAAAGGAACAATTAATATAGCTGAAACAGATTTTACCTACAAATTCTTTGAAAAAAGTCGTTTCGGAGTCCCCTTTTTTCTTCGCGAAAGTTAAACCGATTTTAATTGTTTTTACGCTATATTATAGAATATTATATGAAGAGTATATCTATGCTCGTATTACTTTCATTTTTGGTAAATCGTTACCAAATATGTGTGATAGACGCTGCAACTTTACCTAAAGAAAACCGAAAAAAACGGGATTTATTGGTGGTAATATTTCTCTTAGTTATTACGTATTGAAAAAAAGAAACTGACAGAAGCATAGATATACTCTTCATCTATAATATAGCGTAAATACAATTTAAATCGGTTTAACTATCGCGAAGAAAAAAGGGAAGTACGATACCCATATTTTTGTATGGAGCATAATTTGGTATCGTGCCTTCTTAATATTTCGCAACCTTATATCTTGCCTGACTTACGGCCATTGATTGTTATCTTAGTTTATTAATAAGATATTATCTACCAGCCTAGTTAGAGTGAAAATTTTAATTTGCTCATCTTTAGTATTAATGATTGCAGATGGATAAAAAATTCATCCGTTACACATAATTCAGATCAGACTATCATGGACGAAAGTCGGTTAACTACGATCGAAAATATACCCAAAATTAGCTTAGGTATTATGTAATAAATCCAATTATAGTGACAATAATAATAACCATGAGCGGAACTTGAATCTACGACCTAGGAATACCATTACGTTGCTGACTGAGCTTGCCAACTGAGCTATCATAGTTCCTGCCTATTAACTAAATCTGTGACTGTGTTTTTCAATTGGCATTGTTAACATTTTTTTAAAAATCTTAAATCGAAAATCATTTCGGGGAATAGAGTTTCTGATCATGATCCATTAGATTTTTTCGGAAAATTTGCTATATGAACCACTATTTTTCCAAAAAAGCAAATGATCTCTGTTTGCCCTTGAAATGAAGGACTTAAAGGGAATACACAGATTGGGTACAACGATGACGTCACAACATTTAAAGTACATAATATCTTTAAATATTTAAAAAAAATCTATATAATGAATATTTCAATAGTATTGAAATTAGTTGCTTAAAATAGTCTATATTTTCTTAAAAAAATATAAAAACAGCAGGTCAAAAATTCTGAACAATCTCGACATCTATCGAACATTTGCACAACTCGATCGATCAATCACCTATAAAATACAGTCGGACCGAAAAAATAATGACGGGAATGACCACATCATTTTCTACAGCAAAATTGATCCCGCAAAAAAGGGATAAATCTTGTAGCTGTACTACTCAAAACTAGGAAATTTCCCATTGGGAATATCATATTTGCGTGTGACTTTTACCAATCTGTGAACACATTGGCATAAAGTTCAAAAATTAATTACTACTAATACCCCCTAATGGTAACCTGACACTTAACAAACATATTTCATTTATAGGGTAGGCGCACCAACTAGCGGTGTTTGTAAAACTTTCGTATGACCGAGTTGCAATGTCAAATTGGCCGTAGGGTGGGTGTAACAACAAATCGTCACGTGTCCGTCACGTGGCCGCCACGTGTAATAAGCACAAACATGGACTGTATTAGATGTTACTTTAAATATAGAGCCACTAAATAGAGTTAATCTTTACTATTAAAGGAAAATTGCGTCAAACATCGAAACAATAAGTTCGCAACCTACATTTTGATAAACTACCTTTTTTATTTTTCTAGGTAGGTAGGTATTATGTTAACTAGAAAGTTATCAATATACCTTTCTAGTTAACATGTGCATCTAAATCGTGAAAATTTTAAATAAAACTACTTTTTACGGATTTAAGATAAGATAAGATCATTTATCTGTATGAACATGTGTACAATGGATGTTAGAGTAGTACAATGCTTCAACATAATATTCTGTCCGATAACAGAGACATACAAATTGTTAATAATTAAATAATAAAAAATAAAATTTAGACGCGTATATTTGTTTTAAATTTTGGCCCGACGTTTCGGAGACTTTGCAGTCACCATGGTGAAAAGTAGGTTTAGTTAAACAAATGAGTCGCGCAAGTGTTAGAAAATATCGGGAAAATTTTGTTTTTCAAAGTCTTCAAGATGATTTTCGTGTTTATAAAACAGCATTATTTAAATCCATTTTTAATTAAATTATATTTATAAATGTAAAAAAACATGGGTATGTACCTAACATCTTTATTGAACGACAGCACCAAAATAGATATGTAATTCTGTATTTGTTGTACCTATATTATATTATTATACAACCAAAAAAGATCCGGTTAAATTGTGACGAAAATCTAAAAAATTATAAAAAAGAATGTGGTGTCGTGGGACACCATAAGGCAACGTTATTAGTATCGAGCAAGAAACGGTAAAAAAATCATGTTTGTTGTATGGTAGCCCCCCTTAAATATTTATGTTATTTTATTTTTAGTATTTGTTGTTATAGCGGCAATAGAAATACATCATCTGTGAAAATTTCAACTGTCTAGATATCACCGTTCTTGAGATACAGCCTGGTGACAGACGGACGGATGGACGGACGGACGGACGGACGTACGGACGGACGGACGGACAGCGAAGTCTCAGTAATAGGGTCCCGTTTTTACCCTTTGGGTACGGCACCCTAAAAAGAAAGAAAGAGAAAGGTATTATACACTACTTGCTTGTGTATACGACTGTCACGCCTGCGCACGTCTCATTTAACGGTTTTATTCCACGGACTTTTTTCCACGGCCATTTTTCCACGGAATTTTTCTTACGGTTTTATTATCACATTTTTTTCAGTTCGGTCGCGCAGCAAAATCCCTATCTCCTCCAAGCCTGCCGTAAGGAACTTCGTTCCAAAAAAAATATTGCGATTAAAGTTCATCGGGTTAGTAATAAATCGATTGCATCGATAGCTAAAATAATGATCTCTTGCACAAACATATAAATTATATTCAACGAATACTATAGCAACACTAGCGAATTACAACCATGTAATTGCAACCCCATTGTCAACATTATCCCATTGTCCGACAGGGGTCTATTAGTTGTCAATGTGGTGAGAATAAAACTATAACAATACATGTAGTTCGTGTTTTTGTCACGTTTTTAGATTAGTATTACATTTTAATTTAATGCTCTTGTTATTTAGTTGTGTTATGGGTGCTAGAATACATAATATATTGGTAGATATCAAAACATTTCATGATTTAATATTTTCTAACACTTGCGCGACTCATTTGTTTAAATAAAACAGGTAAAATATGGTAAAAGTCTATCTTTATGGTAAATGTAAAATTAAATTAATGTGGGTAAACCCTGTAATAACTGATCGTTGAAGACACATTACAGCTCAGTCTCACCCGTGACCATGGTGACTGCAAAGTCTCCGAAACGTCGTCGGGCCAAAATTTAAAACAAATATACGCATCTAAATCCGTAAAAAGTAGTTTAATTTAAATTTCATGATATAGTTATGGTCCGGGAGCCAGTGACAGATTTTCATGACCAAGTCCCTCCCAATCAAAAATTCGAGAAATGCATGAGGGACTCATACTATGAACACTCGCGACCGTCAGCTGCGACTCCGTGGGTGGGTTGGGCAGTGGTAGTAAACACGGAGAAAAAAACCTACTACGACTAATGAGGAATTATATAGTTTAAAACAATTTATCTATTAGCCTATGAACAAGAACTGTCATACTCGCTTAGTAGTACTTAAGAGGGCTCGATACCAAATTATGCTCCATACAAAAATATGGGTATCGTACTCCTCATTTTTCTTTGCGAAAGTTAAACCGATTTTAATTGTTTTTACGCTATATTGTAGATGAAGAGTATATCTATGCTTGTATTACTTTCTTTTTTTTCATAACATAATAATTATAAGAAATATGACTAGCCGAAAATCCCGTTGTTTTCGGTTTTCTTTAGGTACGTGTATCTGGTACCCATAATACAAGCATAGAAAATATAGCTTACTTTGGGACCAGAGGACGTTGTGTGAATTGTCCTGAATATTTTATTTATTTATTTTTATTACATAGAAACACCCAGACGCAGTACAAACATTTGTATGACAATTAAAAAATCACACAAATGATTGTCCCGAGCGGGAATTGAATCCGCGACCTCTTGATCGGCAGTCTGTTACATGAACCACTCAACCATGAGGCTCGTCAAAATGTGGACATTTTATATAGAAATCTCCCAAACGTAGTACAAACATACAGTTTTGTGAGTAGTTGGTTACATGAACAATTAGATAGCAAAACCTGTCAATATAGAATAGCTGTAATTTTTATAAATATATAACCTCACGTTAACCTTTTACAAACAAAAAAAAAACAATTATAAAACATGTCCGCAACAAATCAACATCGAAAACGTTCATCGCAGTAATTAATTTAGCTTCACAAAGTTGATACGATTGTGCGTTATAGCGGGCGTCCATGCAACAATGTTAAATATTGCTAACGAGTAGGGTCACCATATTATGTGAAAAACGCGTCATTTTCCACCATAAATTGTATACTACTAATATTATAAACGCGTCATTATCTCTTTTCTTCTTCTTCTCCAGCCCATTTATGTCCCACTGTTGGGCACGGGCCTCCTCCACTTTGGGAGGGATTATGGTCTGCTGTGCCGCGCTGACCAGGCGTGTTAGCACAGGGTTTATTTTCGAGTTTTCCGTCTCTTACAGAAGATGTTAAATCTGTGTGCAATATCCCTTAGCTGACTTTTACAGCACCCTTGGGAGGAGATGGGGTGGTGACACTTGTATTCTTAATCCCTCACCACACGGACATCATTTGACAGCGTCATTATCATCGTCATTATATCACGCCTTTTTCCCATGGGAGTAGGCAGAGACTATAGAACGCCATCTGCTACGATCCAAACATACTTACTTAGCTTCATTTACACTTAAACGTGAAAATTTGTTATATTGTACGGATGAATAATTGGATAAATGTTAGGATGTTTGTTCTCAAAGTCAAAGATTTTTTATTTTAAGTAGGCAAGCTATACAGTAAACATGTTCTTTTAAAAAGTCAGAAGATATGCGTCTGTTCCAAAAGGGAGTGCTACAGAACAGAGGGAGTGCTAGAAGAACAGACAAGAAACTCCATGGTTTTTTTTAAACTATCAAAAGCTACTAATGGATTTTAATAAAACTTTACCACTGTATCTTACCGATCAGAATACATATTATAGAGGCGATTTCACATTAAGAGCCAAGGAGCGTTCCGTGTCCAGTAGTCTTACACCCGTATTCACAAACAATATTTACTTAAGTAAGTACTTAAGTGTTGATGCACTGTGCAAAGGGTAACACTTCTCATTGCGTTCCGTTCATCGAGCCTTTGTATTCACAGACAAAACTTAGCTATGCGTTCAGTTTAACAAACGCATAGTGCGCTTCACCACTTAAGTATTGTTTGTGAAATGATTTTGCTACCCCTGTGCATCCATGCCTACTATGAGACCTCACAGTAACGTTTGTGAATACGGCTGTTACTTTCTTACTTACCTGAGAATTTCCTGATATAACCTAAACTAAAAATGCATTGTTAACTCCAATTTCTCAGATTTACAAAACGTACGCACACAATTTCATTAAACCTGTTTTATTATTCATTTGTTAGAAAGAAAGAAAGAAAGAAAGAAAGAAAGAAAGAAAGAAAGAAAGAAAGAAAGAAAGAAAGAGATATTTATTGCCTGTTTAGAGAACATTAACATTAAAAATTACATAACAAAAACACATGCTTCCAAGCGACAGCAACCAGGTGTCCATTTCAGCATTATGCTAGCTCACAAGGACCTAGCGCTGTTATTAAGTATGTATTTAATCTGAAAAATAAAATAGTGATACTGATGAATGTTGATGGCCGGAAAAGGAGAGAAAGACCAAGGAAAAGATGGATGGACTGTGTGAGAAAGAAAAAGGAATTGATGAGAGTATGACACCCGATAGGAGAGGCTGGAAGGGAAAAACGTGCTGCGCCAACCCCAAATGGCTTAGGATAAGGACAGGAAGAAGATTTCTACACTTTAAAATCAGGACTATCCTACAAATACACAAATGTATGTAAACACTGCAAACGACTCAATTAAGTACCACCCGTAAGTAATTTGTTTTCGATTGATTTCGCCCTTTTTATATTCGTTCATTGTCACCGTTTTACAAAATAGTCGATTGAAATCGATTAATCATGCTCGATTTATGTATCGTTTGATAATTTCCTTAATATCGTAATTCGCTTTTCATGTAATTAAAATAAGTAAATACTTACCCAATTTTGTTTAGTACCTACCATGTTCAGCCCTTATCATTCGCCAGCCTTTATCCCATTACTTTTTCTTCCACACATTGTCGACATCATATCTGAGTTATTTCATCTTTCTTTCATATCTTCTTTCTTTTTAATTTTTTCCTATAGATTCATAGATACAGCCTGGTGACAGATAGACAGACGGATAAACGGAAAAAGAACCCTCAGTAATAGAGTACATACCGTTTTACTTTAACCGGACCCTAAAAATAAACCTATGTGTTGTCCGTGTGGTGACAGATTAAGAATACAAGTGTCACCATTCCATTTCCTCCCCAGGGTGCAGTAAAAGCCAGCTAAGAGACATGGGAAGCTGATAACATCAGTTAGAGACGGCAAACTCGAAATAAATCCCTATGCCAACATGCCTGGTCAGCGCGACATAGTAGAATATAATCCCTCCTAAAGTGGAGGAGTCCTGTGCCAATAGTGCTTAGTTAATGGGCTGGGAGAGTAATCTAGAGACATAAATATGAATCTGAGTAAATTCCCAAGTTAACAGTCGTCCTATGATAGGCCACGCAATTAATAGTTCAGATCCTTAGTACAAATAAATAAGTCGTTATTAAGTAGTCGGGTACATTCGTATAAATAGAGGGGAGTACCCCACGAACGACTGGTGCGTTTACCCTACGTTAACCCCACGTTTAAGATGCGTTATGCAATAATGACTCAAGTTGTTTGTGTATGGGACTTTATTGAATTTGTTCTTGTTTGATTAAGAGGGTACGACAGCAAGCCATGCTCCATACAAAAATATGGACATCGTAGTCCGCTGTTTTCTTCGTGGATATTGACTCTAGAGCAGCAATTTTTTTTTCACAGTATCTAGGTGTTATATATCTATGCTTTCCTTATTTTCTTTTTTCCAAAACATGATTACTAAAAGAACAAAACATGATTACAAAACTTTTTTTAAGATTCTCTTAAATTGAAATGAATTTACGGCGTACACACAAATTTGATAAGGCTTTTACCAAAGACAAAATAATAGAAACCTTTATATACTCTTCATCCATAATACGGCGTAACTTTTATTTTTAATCTGTATTTTTTTTAAGAACAACAGCCAAGTATGATCTCTGCGTCATGGTACAGCTCAAGGCACCATCATGGCCGGGAGGACAGAAGACAGGAAAAAAAAAGACAGCAGAGTATGCAACGTCTTTTTTCAAAGATATTATCTGTAAAATTTAGCTGTATTATAATATAGTAGTCCCTTTCGGCGAGGTGCGAAAAAATTGGTCAAGTGCGAGTCGGACTCGCGCACGAAGGGTTCCGTACCATTATCTATGCAACCTAAGGCAACGTTATTAGTATCGAGCAAGAAACGGTAAAAAAATCATGTTTGTTGTATGGGAGCCCCCCTTAAATATTTATTTTATTTTATTTTTAGTATTTGTTGTTATAGCGGCAATAGAAATACATCATCTGTGAAAATTTCAACTGTCTAGCTATCACCGTTCTTGAGATACTGGGTACGGAACCCTAAAAATCATGTTTGTTGTATGGGAGCCCCCCTTAAATATTTATTTTATTTTATTTTTAGTATTTGTTATTATAGCGGCAATAGAAATACATCATCTGTGAAAATTTCAACTGTCTAGCTATCACCGTTCTTGAGATACTGGGTACGGAACCCTAAAAATCATGTTTGTTGTATGGGAGCCCCCCTTAAATATTTATTTTATTTTATTTTTAGTATTTGTTGTTATAGCGGCAATAGAAATACATCATCTGTGAAAATTTCAACTCTCTAGCTATCACCGTTCTTGAGATACAGCCTGGTGACAGACGGACGGACGGACGGACGGACAGCGAAGTCTCAGTAATAGGGTCCCGTTTTTACCCTTTGGGTACGGAACCCTAAAAAGGAGTTTCTCAAATCATCTGTATGTTCTTTTTGAATTTTTTTTACTTATATTGTTCGTTACCTCATGTGTTTTAACTAGACGAAGCGATTTTAAAGACTCTTATTATAGACGTACAAATTAAAAACATAAGAATAAGAATCTAAAATTAATAATATACTAGCAAAGAATACATACATGACATGCAACTACTGAACTACTTAAAATTAAACATTGTAATAATATTATCTTTTCACGTCATGCTAGATAATGTCAAAATGTTTATTTGATTAGTAAATAAAATTAAGTTGATGTCAAAAGTAGAATTAGTAGTCAAAATTAAGTCATTAGAATTATATTACAATTATTAATTTAATAAATAGATTTTATATTATACTAGCTGACCCGGCAAACGTTGTTTTGCCATACTAAAAAAAAAAGTTTGAAAAATAGATGTTGGCCGATTCTCAGACCTACTGAATATGCATGTAAAATATCATAAAAATCGGTCAAGCCGTTTCGGAGGAGTACGGTAACTGACACGTGAATTTTATATCTAATATATAAAATTCACGTGTCACAGTGTTAGTTACCGTACTCCTCCGAAACGGCTAGACCGATTTTTATGAAATTTTTCATGCACATTCAGTAGGTCTGAGGATCGGCCAACATCTATTTTTCAAACCTTTTTTTTATTATGGCAAAACAACGTTTGCCGGGTCAGCTAGTATTAGATAAATTTATATTTGACTATCGTCCAGAAACTCTTTGAGTGTATAATAACATTTTTGTGTCAAGAGGTCCCTCATTTTTTTTTAAACGTGCTTATGTTGAGGTCCTTACAAAAGTTTGGTATTTTATTGTAGATGATGGGGGCCATACAAAAAATGCTTTTCCCCAGAAGTGAAACAAAACAAATACAAATACATATATTATATGGTGTTTATCACACATATACTTTGTACAGCCTGGTTCTGGTTCTGCTACCTCGAGAATACTAAGAAATCATTCCTGAAAATTCACGTAACATCTTTTACTGGCAAAAGGATAAACGTCCTAATGATGTGAAAATACAGCAAACACCACCATCACAAGCTATTATCAACTATAACACTAAACAATAAAGTTAAAAATAGAACTATATGTGATAAGATAAAGATAAAGATAAATTTATTTGTCTCAACATGTGTACAAAAGATGTTACATATATTATATACTGCGTCTCAACATGTTCTGTCTCATTGGAGACATGCAAATATGGATATAAAAACAGATAAATTAAAATAAAATAAAATTAAATAAAATAAAGTTAAAATTATATGTAAATGTGTACCAAATAAGTTCAAATAAACTTTATTCAAACGGCATAGAGTCTATTTTTATATTTATTTGGTTATTTAAGGGTAGGTTGTTTGTCACAATTTAATTTAGTTGTGGATTAACTCAGTTTGAATGATTGATGTTTTTGGGCTTGATTGTACTTCTAACATCTGAAGTTAGTTGTTTTGTTTGTGACTGTACTCTGTAAGGATAAATAAATATTCATGGACATTTCATACAGCGTCCTTTGGTCCCAAGCTAAGCTTAAATGCTTGTGTTATGGTTATGGGTACCAGAATAGGTACGGATATATAATATATAAACTACTTTTCTTTTGTAAATACATACCTACTTATAATACATAGAAAACACCCAAATGCAGAACAAACATTTTTATGACAATTATAAACATCTCACAAATGATTGTTCCAAGCGGGCATCGAACCGAGACCTCAAGAACTGCAGTCCGTTATATGAACAACTAGACTACGACGCCCGTCAAATTTTCTTTGTTTTTAAAGTTTTGTACCAAAGATTAAACTGGACGATATTATTGAGTCTTCGCTGTCCGTCTATATCTAAGCTTTATCTCCGAAATGGTGATAGGTAGAGATCTCATATATAATAATACTAGCTGTTGCCCGCGACTTCGTACGCGTAAAATTTAGAAATCAAACCTTAACAAACTAGTTTACTATGTCCCTCGATAGATGGCGTAGTACAGGTTTTTTTAAATCGCGCTATAGCTTCTTTCCACACATTAACACTTAAGTGCGTCAAAATTTTTTACTGTCAGTGGCTCGGTTTCACATCTATAAATTAGTTAGGAGTTAGGATGATAAAGACGGCATGGAACCTTTTGCGTGTGAGTCTGACTCGTACTTCACCGGTTTTTTCCAGTATTTAATTGAGCTTGTTATTTTGATTCTTCGTTTATTGCAATGCCATAAAAGCTTACCTGAAATATGTGCCTATTTTTTATCATATTTATTTACCTATGTTGCTAAGTAGTCCTTATGTCAATAGCACTAAATAAAATAAAAATAATATATACACAATATACGTTATTATTATTTTGTTTTTTTTTTAAACATCTTTTTATTTGATTAGTTCGTATCTATCTGTACTTATTACGAATATTTGAAAATTATTTTTACTTACTGTAATCGGACTAATTTGAAATGTCGCGAAAAAAATATTTAGGATTTTCAAGCGTATGATTTTTTATTTTAAACTAAATAAATTATACTGCAACCCGTGTGTGGTAGCCTTTACAGCCCATAATTGATTCTGTTACCCTTAACAAAATAATATTATATAATTTCTAATAAGCTTATATTAGAGGCTACTTCAAAACCAGACAACAACAAAAGGCTCCATCAAAAACACGCTATCATTAATTCACTTCATGTCGTAAACCACCCCTTAAAAAACTACCCTTATATTCGACTTACAACTTAATATTAACTTAAAATTACTAAGAATACAGTCCAATTTTCTTTAACAAATGCGCTTGATATAAGCTTATTTGGTTTTCAACAATATTGGTTAACTTTTGGTCCACGGACTGCATCTAAGATGGCGATGTGTTTTGTCTCTCTCTAACGTATAGAGATGTTGCTGCTATCTCTGTCTTTTCTTCGTAATAGAAAGAAGGTAAAGTACTTTTTATTCATGTTTATCTTAGATGTTAGAGGGAGATGACAATAGAAGTTAATTTCGTTTGTTGTATAAATAAAGAGGTATTTGTTTTTCGATCGATAAAATTCAATACCTACTGACAGATTTATGTAGGTATTTTACTAGTTTCGATGCGCGGTTTTGCCTCTTTTATAGTCTTCGTTTGGTTGTTAATTTTATACATAACTAACTTTCGATTCTTTAACTGCCTAAAGTCTTCATAATGATATCTTTTAATTTAAAGAAATTTTGGTTTTGTTAAAAGATAGAAGACAATAAGAAAACATTTAGTTTCAATCAGGAGTCTCTCTCTCTCTCTCTCCAGCCCATTAAAGTGCCACTGCTGGGCATCTACACTTCCACTTTGGGAGGGACTATTGTCTACTGTGCCGCGCTGACCAAGCGTGCTGGCACAGGGTTTGTTTTCGAGATTTCCATCTCTCACAGACGATGTTATCTGTGTAAAATGTAAAATGTCTCTTATAGCTAGCTTTTACAGCATCCTAGGGAGGAAATGGGGTGGTGACACTAAGACTTAATAGTCAATATAAATTTTTGTTCAGACTAGAACTCAAACCTAACCTCTTAACAATTACAATATCAACGAGAATAAAAATAAAAATGCTACCAAAATATTTGTTTGGACATAAAAGTCGTATCATACAAATAAGGTGGTACCTCGTTATATTGCGGAAGTGTCACTGGCGCCATCTATCACTTACAGGAGGTACTAGATTGTACATTCGTTCACATCCGATTTAATAAGCACAAGAGATTCGCTGTGTATCGGATTTGGAATGAAATTTGGTTATTTTTTTGTTAATAGACACAAACTCAATTCCTTCTTTCTTTCAAATACATATTGCAAACTAAGTGTGTTTCAGTTTTATCCGTGTGCTGACGGATTTAGAAATACAAGTGTCACCACCCCATTTCTTTCCCAGGGTGTTGTAACAGCCAGCTAAGGGACAATTTAAGCAGTTAACGTCTACTGTGACAGGCGGAAAACCCGAAACTAAACCCTGTGCTAACGCACCCGGTTAGCGCGGCACAGTAGACCATAGTTCCACCCAAAGTGGGGAAGGCCCGTGCCCAGCAGTGGGCTTGAGAGAAAGTGTATTTCACGATGGTACAATACATAAAAAGTGCTTTTGACTTAGGCCTTTTACAGGCATAGCAATGTTAGTATATGTTAAACTACTAATGGTCTTATTCATAATGACTCATCGGAGGTTTAAAAGTTCGCTAAAATCGGTTCTCGAAAATTGTCAAAACTTGTGATTCAAAATAGTCTTTTTACGATAAAACGTTTATTATCTCTCTGATAAAATCTCCGTTTAAACCTCCGATGAGTCATCATTATGAATAAGACCGTAATTGTTTCTCCTCTCCAGCCTATTTACGTCCCACTGTTGGGCACGGGCTTCCTACTCTTTGGAGGGATTATGGTCTACTGTGCCGCGCTGACCAGGTGTGTTGGCACAGTTTCACAGTAGTCGTTAACTGCTTATATTGACCCTTAGCCGACTCTTACAGCACCCTGGAAGGAAATGGGGTGGTGACACTTGTATTCTTAATCCGTCACCACATAGAGGGATAAGTAATACTAATAGTTTATATAACTAATAGTTTGGTAGTGCTTAATAATTTATTTTTACAAAATATTACTTAGGTAGTCTAATGTTAACTCCTAGTGGATTAGTGCTCTGAGTACACAGTACACACACACAGTCTTTAGTTTATGCCTCTCAAACATAATTTAGGTGATGTATTACCTCACGTTAGCACGCTCACAGCTAACTCAACTAGAATTGTGTAGAGTTGCTTATAGGTGTGTTTTTGGGAAATTTTAGTATGACAATGACATATGTCATACCTCTTCTCTCCAGCCCATCAATGTCCCACTGCTGGGCACTTCTACCTTACTCACTCCACTTTGGAAGGGACTATGGTCTACTGTGCTGCGCTGACGAGGCGTGTTCGCTTAGTTTCGAGTTTCCCGTCTCTCACAGTAGACGTTAACTGCTTATATTGTCCCTTACAGCACCCTGGGAAAGAAATGGAGTGGTGATACTTGTATTCTTAATCCGTCGCTCCACGTACCCAACAACCAAAAATTCATAATATACTCGTATTAGCATGCCAGAAAGAGTGTGGATTAAGTAATTAGATATACAAACACATTATTGGCAAATTACCGCCAAGTCCCTATAAAAGGGGCAGGCCTAAGAAGCGCTAACTTGAAGTCGCTAAAGATGATACGCGTGCCAATGGTCTCACAGTCAGAGATGTATAAGACTGACGATAGTGGAGCAGATGAAGTAGGAAAGCGGACCCCGGGTTCCAAAGCGTAAGCTGAGGATGCGACCGGGAGAACGCTAAAATGATGATTCATAAACAAATTATGTATTGAAATGAAATTAAGTAAGAGTATATTAATCGCAGACACAATTTTTTTGCGAAACCTAGGGACCTATAATAAGTCAAATTTTTTTTCCTATCACCGATTCAGAACATGCAATCTGCTGAGAAGAACCGGCATAAGAAACTGAGCAGCCGGCGTATTATGAGCTTTTTAAAATCATTCAAGTTCCAGGTAGGCCGTAAACTATATGGCTAAATTAGGTATTATGGCAAAAATAAAACTTTTAGTTGAAAATTTTTAGTTAGTACTTTAACTTTTAGTTGTACCTTCTCCTTAGACATATTAATGTATGACTGGTTTAGCGAACTGACTGACTAATAATTTGTTCACAATACGAATTTGCCAGACAGTTCATTTCACGGCGTAAACTGCCTGTAAATAAAAGCTCATAATACGGCCGCTGAGCTTTTGATTAAATGATAATTTTAAATACTTAATAACTGCTAATAAAAGCATTACAATATACAATATGTATTGCTCCAGAGCAAGCTACTCCTACAACAACCTATTACGAAAAGGAGGTATTAACATCTCTATATAAAGCCGCGACGCGTGTATCATGGGACCAATTAGCTAAACAATTCCAAACACGAACTGTTTAACCGCTTTAATTTCACCCCAACGACACGTTAATTCATCCAACCACCCCCTATAAGACTTTACCCCCCCTAAAACACCCGTTATCGCAATAAAAATTAAATTTGTTCAACTGTGAAACTAAGCACATAAAATTATGAGACCTCGTTTATAAAGAACGATTAATTTTAATTTAATTAGTAACGTGCACTTTTGTGTTTGATTGTACACGAAAGCTTTCAGAACTTAAATAGTTATTTTTGGTTTATCAAGATTATCGTTTTCAAATGAATTTATATAATTTTTCGTTCTAATTTGAAATAGATTTAGAACAGGTTTGATAAGATTAGATTGATTTAACGAACACTTAATGGTTTAGATGAGTACAATTTCAACTGCAGACTACAGTACCTAATTATAAAATTACAAAAGTTAAGAGGGGACTACAGCCCCAATTTAGGTATTTGCCTTAGTTATTACCACATCATTTTGAGTCATCAATGTGTAAAAAGCAATCAGTTTTATTTTAATACATTTTATAAGATATGATTGAATTTATATTTAATCTTATTTATAATTAATGTTAAGTATACGTTATATAAATAAATAAATAAAACTTAATATTACCACAGATAATTTATTACAATTCCTATTCCCGAGCGCCGAGCTGAAGGGAACAAATAAAGTTGAGGCAGATTTTACCTACAAATTCTTTGAAAAATAGACGTTTCGAAGTCCGCTTTTTTTTCTTGAAAATGAAATCGACTTTAATTTTTATACACCATATGGTAGATGAAGATTATATCAATGCTTCTATCACTTTTTTTTTGGGGAAAACTTATCCAATTTGTGTGATAGACGTTGAAAGTTAATCTAAAGAAAACCAAAAAAAAACGGGATATTGGATTGGTCATATTTCTTTTAGTCATTAAGTTTTGAAAAAAAAAGATAGTAATAGAAGCATAACATTATATGAGATCTAGATACTATGAAAAATTCGTTGCTCTGGAGGCAATATCCACGCAGAAAACAGCGGCCTACGATGTCCATATTTTAGTATAGAGCACAGTTTTGGGTCGTGCCCTCTTGATGCACAATTTAATTTACTGAAAAAACGAACCTTTATAAGGAGAGGTGAAGAGGTTTTCTTAACATCCAATAACTACTTAAGAGGGCACGATACCAAATGATGCTCCATACAAAAATATGGATCATCTATAATATAGCGTAGAAAAAATCAAAATCGGTTTAACTTTCGCGAAGAAAAAAGGGGAGTACGAAACGTCTTTTTTTCAAAGAATTTGTAGGTAAAATCTGCTTCAGCTATATTTGTCCCTTTCAGCGTGGTGATCGGGGATAGGGATAGCAATACCTAAGGCAAATACCTACATGAGGAGTACAGTACCCTCTTAAGCATTAGCAATGTATGTTTACAACATACAAAAAAGTAAGCATTTCATGAAGTGATGCTCTGCTCAGCTAAATGCTTGTAAAGTACCAGGGCTGGTCTTCCTATGGGTCGAGATAAACAAATCAACAATTATTCACTGGCAGATTTTAAACCGTCCATGTAGTGACAGATTAAGAATACAAGTGTCACCACCCCATGTATTTCGCAGCGTGCTGTAAGAGCCAGTTAAGGGGCAATATAAGCAGTTAACGTCTAATGTGTGAGACGGAAAACTCGAAACTAAACCCAGTGCCAACACGCCTGGTCAGCGCGACACAGTAGGCCAAAATCCCTCCCAAAGTGGAGGAGGCCCTTGCCTACCAATGGGTCGTTAATTCACTGGAGAGAGATAAAGAAAGAAAGAAAGACAAACGTTTATTTCTTGCTTGCGCATGAGGTTACATAGAAAATGATATACAAAGTTATAATAGAGAAAACAAGAACAACAACAAGCAAACAAGTGTGAGTAACATAACAATTTCAAATCAAACAAAAAATATTAGAACATTGGTGTAAAATTGTAAAATCATTAAAAAAGAAAACAGAGATTTAAAACCCATCATCTTTGAAGAACATTCCCTGTTACGCTTACGACTCTATGTATTCTATAACAAAAAAAAAGAAAATAAATGAATAGTGATGCCATTACTCTCAATGCCATATGGCATAAAAATATTCCAATTACGAAAATAATAACGCACGCATTCGATTCTCCACTCGATTAAAGTCAAAAGACGTCATACGAACAAAGAGTAATTAAATTACGAACAATCCAATGTAGCTAACAGCGGGAACAGAATCGAATAATGTTTTTGTATTAACTGTTTGGGACGCTGTGTGTATATTTAGTTTGTAAAGTTTTACAAATAAAATAAATATTTTATTTGCTGTATAGTATTTAGTGACTGTTAACTATTAGCACTAAATAAATAAACTGTAATGGTAGATGTTAAGATTTTAAATAAATAAATAAATAAATAAGGTATAGACACAAACTTCAAATACGCTTAAGAGGGTACTGTACTCCTAATTTAGGTATTTGCCTTAGGTATTGCTATCCCTATTCCCGAGCACCGTGCTGAAAGGGACAAATATAGCTGAAACAGATTTTACCTACAAATTCTTTGAAAAAAAATTGGTCAAGTGCGAGTCGGACTCGCGCACGAAGGGTTCCTTACCATTATCTATGCAACATAAGGCAACGTTATTAGTATCGAGTAAGAAACGGTAAAAAAATCATGTTTGTTGTATGGGAGCCCCCCTTAAATATTTATTTTATTTTATTTTTAGTATTTGTTGTTATAGCGGCAATAGAAATACATCATCTGTGAAAATTTCAACTGTCTAGCTATCACCGTTCTTGAGATACAGCCTGGTGACAGACGGACGGACGGACGGACGGACGGACAGCGAAGTCTCAGTAATAGGGTCCCGTTTTTACCCTTTGGGTACGGAACCCTCTATAAACTCGGAACTCTTCGTCTATAATATAGCGTAGAAACAATTAAAATCGGTTTAACTATCGCGAAGAAAAAAGGGAAGTAAGATACCCATATTTTTGTATGGAGCATAATTTGGTATCGTGTCCTCTTAATTCACTCTGAACTTGTAAATATTTTTGAGATAAACGCTTTTGGAAATACATAATTATAACAGTTTATTTTTTAAGAAACGTGCAACTAAACACACATATTGATCTAAAAAGAAGGAGCAGAACCAGCAGCGGAAAGTTTATGGTTTAAGAAAAGAGTTGGGAATTTAATCCATAACCGCATAAAATTCGGTATCTCGTTAAATAATTTTCATAAAATTTGCCAATTTCTTCTGTTTACTTTTTATACTCTATATTTTGAAGATATTCGGGGGCGTTCATAACCAATCGGGACTCGCAAATTTGACATCTGTCATATTTGAACCGCATTGTTAGTGTTCTGACGTTCGTTTTTTGAAAGTTGACAGCTGGCGGTCCTTCTTTCTCTGTATTTTGTTTTGTTACGACTTGATTGAATCTGTCCTATTGTGAAAACAGTGTATTTATTTAATTATGTCTTTTTATGACAATGATTTTAATTGACAATTAGATTAAAGGATATCAAAGTTTCAGTCATTTAACATTAATCATGTAAATGTTTAATTCGATTTAAAAATAGCATTTTGAAACGAAGTTCCTTATCGCGCGTTGCCTAATTGGGCTAGACGGAAAAAATTAAGACCAAAAGTTGTAACGACACTTTTTGCTATAGTTGTAAGCCGTGCGGCGAGCGCGTGTTTCTCTGTCTCTATCTCTCTCTTTCCATCCTTTCCTTTTTTTGTTTGAAACTTATTATTGTTAGCTAATTTATTAATTAGAAAACTTATACAATATTATATAGAATTAAACAAAGATTCGTAATTAAGCAATTTACTTCAAAGAGGCTCTAATTTAATTTCATAATCTTTGTTAAAAAGTGTAAGTTACACGAACTTTGTTTAAGAAACGAATTGGTTCTGTGTCATTTTTATTACTCAGTAGTGTCACCAATTATTACGTTGTTAGTGAGATAGTCTTGTTATTTACTAGCTAATGCCCACAGTTTCACCCGTGTTTTTAGGTATTGAGCCCCCCTACCCCCAATATAAATTATATCAAGCCTTAGCTAATTATACTAAAACGCCATTCTTTTCAACCAATTTAAAAAACCACATAAAATTCCATGTCGTAGTTTTGAAGATATAACCGTGTTGACCAGGTGTCAATACACCTGGTCAATACCTCTGTGCCAATGCACAGAGGATGTTATCTGTGTGCAATATCCCTTAGCTGACTTTTACAGCACCCATTGAAGGAAATGGGGTGGTGACACTTGTATTCTTACTCCGTCATCACGCGGATAATAATGTAAAATAATATTCAAGATTTTCAAGCGTGTTTTTTTAGTTTTTGAATTAAGCAAGTTATTAATGGTATGAGAATTGTCCTATTTTTATACTTTTACTAGCTGATACCCGTAACTTCGTACGCGTGGAATTTAAGAATCAAACCTTAAAAAATTATACAAAAACGCTATCCTCTTAAACCGCTCTACCTATAAAACCCGCAACAAAATCCATTGTGTAGTTTTGAAGATATAAGCTCACACAGGAACATATAAAAATAACGATTTTGTTTTATAATGTGTAAGTTAGAGCCGTGGTAACTACCAACAACGCTTTTTTATCAAATTCTACTTTTATGCAATTATTTTATTCACTTTTTTTGTTTTCTTGTTTGTCTATATTGATTGTAATACCTTTAAGTTACAAATAAACTTTCTTTTTTTCTTTTTTCTTTCATAATAAGTAAAGGTATGGTAACCCTATTATAGTTTGACATCAAGCGTTTCTAACCTAAAAGTTAGCGTGTTCAACAATCACTTGCAAAGAATTACATGTTTTATTGTTTCAAATGTCGTTCGCGTTTTACTTAATTAACTTAACAATAATGATTGTAGTTTTACAACCGTCATTTAACGATTCTATATCCGAGTGTTTTTATTAGTTTAGATTTTGTTTGATTGCCGAAAATAGTAAGAATTAGGCATTTCGTGTTTATAGAATCAATTGTTCCATTGTTTGAAGGCCTTTCAAGAATAAAAGCTCGTGAGTTGGCCAGGAAATTTTTCATCTTTACAATAAGGATAAGGATCTACGCGATAAGGAACTTCGTTCTAAAACTTAGGCCGTGATTGTAGCTAAAGTTTTGGAACAAAGTTCCTTATCGCGCGTTACGAAAAGGGGCTAGACGGAAAAAAAATTTTTTGTAAAAGAAATAAATAATAAATAAATAAATATTCATGGACATTTCACACAACGTCTTCTGGTTCCAAGCTAAGCTTATATGCTAGTGTTATGGGTACCAGAATACGGATAGAGTACATTAGTGGTCTAGTGGTTCATGTAACGGACTGCGGACACATGACAATCATTTGTGTGATTTTTATAAATGTCATGCAATTGTTTTTATTGCGTCTGGGTGTTGCTATTGTATTATATGTATGTATTTACAAAAGACCTATCAGTCTCATGTCTAACATGTACAAGATTTTCTCCAAAATCCTCTTAGACCGTGTAACAAAGAGTCTCGACGAAAACCAACCAAGGGAGCAGGCAGGATTTCGGAGTGGCTTCTCAACGCTTGATCATATCCACACCATAAAACAAGCCATCCAAAAATGCAATGAATACGGCATAAACTACTACATGGCGTTCGTGGACTATAATAAAGCGTTCGACTCACTTAAACACGCAAAAATATGGGAAGCTCTAGAGACACAAAGAGTTGACGAAAAATACATACGTCTCATTAGCAATATCTATCAAAACATGACAGCTAAAGTACGAACAGAAAGATTAGGTGAAGCCTTTCCTATAAAGAGAGGAGTTCGGCAAGGGGACCCGCTGTCACCAAAACTTTTCTCAGCAGTCCTTGAATACGTATTTAGACGCCTAAATTGGGACATCTATGGGTTAAATATTAACGGAACACAACTGAATCACCTGAGATTCGCAGATGATCTTATACTTATTACAGGTGATGCGAATAGCTTACAAAAAATGCTCGAACAACTCACAGTAGAAAGCGGATATGTTGGACTGTCAATGAACACCTCAAAAACAAAACTAATGACAAATATTGAAAAGATCCCAATCATAGTTAATAACACACAAATAGAATATGTAAATGAATACACCTATCTCGGCCAAATTATCTCTCCAAAAGATCTCACAAAGAAAGAAATTAACAACAGAATTAATTTAGCTTGGAAAAGATACTGGTCCTTAAAGGAAATTTTAAAAAATCCAGACGTACCACTTAAGTCCAAACAAAAAGTATTTGACTCATGTATTCTGCCTGTTATGACCTACGGATGCCAAACTTGGAGTCTAACACAACAAGACATAAGTACATTGGAGACCTGCCAACATGGGATAGAAAGAAGCATGCTCAATGTTAAACTGAGACACCGACTAAAGCTGGAAACAATCCGAAAGCAAACTAAAGTCACGGATGTGACATACTGTATCAAAAAATTAAAGTGGAGGTGGACAGGCCACATGATGAGGGACAAAAAGAAGAAATGGACAAAAGACATTACCGAGTGGTGTCCAAGACAACATAAACGAAGGAGAGGCAGGCAACGACGGAGATGGGAAGATGACATAAAAATAATAGCAGGTGCAACATGGAGAAGGAAGACACAGGATCGTGCTCTGTGGCATGCTCTAGGGGAGGCCTATGCTGGATAGCAAGACAATCTTCGCGAAACTGGTTCCAATATTAGATTTTAATCTAGTATTTATGCAATAATGATATATTTTTGTAAGATTGTTAAATAAAGGCTATTATTATTATTTACAAAAGAAAAGTAGTATAAGTATTCTATCCGTATTCTAGTACCCATAACATAAGCATATATGCTAAGCTTGGGACCAGAGGACGTTGTGTGAAATGTTCATGAATATATATATAAAAAGAAAATATAATAATATAATATATAACAGTGGAACAAATTACAATAAAATATGAAATAAAACTATACAAAAACCTACTA
The DNA here is from genome assembly GCA_916999025.1 of Orgyia antiqua. Classification (NCBI taxonomy): domain Eukaryota; kingdom Metazoa; phylum Arthropoda; class Insecta; order Lepidoptera; family Erebidae; genus Orgyia; species Orgyia antiqua. The sequence continues at coordinate 2,627,045 of OU779874.1, forward strand.
CGTATAGAATCAATATCATAATAAAAGCCAGCGTTCATAATACTATCGTTGATGGTACCACCCGACACCATACTTCATACTAGGGTCACCAACACACGGTATAATTCGATAAGTTTTATTGTATTCACTTATGATTTAGACACAAGTCGTAGCAGCCCTATAATAGTTTTAATTAATAACTTCATGCAATGAAAATTATGCCTTTGTTTTGGTATTCATTAGCAATTTTATCATGAAAACAACGTTTATAATCAGCGCTGCATTCTTAATTAAGTATGTCGTAGGGTTCAGTATTAAGGGGATTTCCTTAATTTTTTTTTATAAATAAATAAATATTTATGGACATTTCACACAAAGTCCTCTGGTCCCAAGCTAAGCTTATTATGCTTGTGTTATGGGTACCAGAATACGGATAGAATACATAAACTACTTTTCTTTTGTAAATACATACTTATTATACATAGTAAACACCCAGACGAAGAACAAACATTTGTATGATATTTATAAACATCACGCAAATGAATGTCCGAGGCGGGAATCGAACCCCCGACCTCGTGAACGGCAGTCGTTATATAAACTACTAGACCACGAAGGCCGTCATTAGTATTAGTTAGTAATTAGTCATAAAGTTACAATTATTCAAAAAACAAATTATGAAATGAATTAAAAAGTAATAACCTAGTTCATGTTCATCTGACGTTAGAAAATGTCAAAAAATTGGTCAAGTGCGAGTCGGACTCGCGCACGATGGGTTCCGTACCATTATCTATGCAACATAAGGCAACGTTATTAGTATCGAGCAAGAAACGGTAAAAAAATCATGTTTGTTGTATGGGAGCCCCCCTTAAATATTTATTTTATTTTATTTTTAGTATTTGTTGTTATTGCGGCAATAGAAATACATCATCTGTGAAAATTTCAACTGTCTAGCTATCACCGTTCTTGAGATACTGGGTACGGAACCCTAAAAATCATGTTTGTTGTATGGGAGCCCCCCTTAAATATTTATTTTATTTTATTTTTAGTATTTGTTGTTATAGCGGCAATAGAAATACATCATCTGTGAAAATTTCAACTGTCTAGCTATCACCGTTCTTGAGATACTGGGTATGGAACCCTAAAAATCATGTTTGTTGTATGGGAGCCCCCCTTAAATATTTATTTTATTTTATTTTTAGTATTTGTTGTTATAGCGGCAATAGAAATACATCATCTGTGAAAATTTCAACTCTCTAGCTATCACCGTTCTTGAGATACAGCCTGGTGACAGACGGACGGACGGACGGATGGACGGACGGACGGACGGACGGACAGCGAAGTCTCAGTAATAGGGTCCCGTTTTTACCCTTTGGGTACGGAACCCTAAAAACCAAGGACATATAGGCCAATTCTGCCATGTATATATTTATTTTGTGTTAACAAAATTCATCAATATTACATAGTAGGTACTTACCTACAATAAGAAATTAAACTTAACATTTCGAATTATGTTGACTCTAGCAATTTTTATTTTTTTTGTAAAAGTTTTATAACCTCACCAATACCACACGAAAAGCCACTACATGAGCCTGGCATTAATCCGCTAAGTGAGTCCACAAAAGAAAATAAAAGAATTGATACCATTGTTCCCTTAATTCTAAATCAAGAGAATCATAAACAAGCTAATATAAAGACATTAGAAAATTAACTCCCTATCATTTAAATTCGTAACTCGAAACACGCACCAACTATCATAATTTACAAAGTGCTAAAGCAGTTAACACGAAGAGTCTGATTGACAAAATTCGTTTATTGGCATCAAAGCACCTATTAAAGCATCAAACCTTTATGATCCACCATAAAACCTGTAAAAGGCTCCCTAAGGCGATAAATCTTGAAGCAAAAACGTTATTTTTAAACAGTTTCTGAAGACTAGACATAACAAAACTATATTTGACTGCTGCAAAGCATGAAACATGAATCTACCATGATCGTGTAATACTGTGAGTTCGATACCTTAGAGTATCGAACCCACAGGAGCAGCTGTATACAATGTTTTCTTTGACAAACATTATATTGCAGCGTCGCCGCACTATGTGTGGATGAGAGGTAATATCGGAAATTTGCTGTTCTGCTCCAGGATGTGATACATAAGTACATAAATTCATAGAACTATAAGTTTTTCGTTAGAGAGTAAGAGAAAACAGTAAATTTTGGTTCCACATAGCACGAAAAGTAGATCAAAATGGTAACTAGGTATTCTACTCTCGCTTTTTGCATCTCAATACCAGTCTAAAATTAAGCCGGACAACAAATATCAGATTTTACGTCTTATCCGTGCATAGTGCGGTGCGGTGCTTAGGCAACACATAATAACACATACCACAATTTCTTTAGTCGCTTTACACGCCACGTCTGAAATCACCTTTTCTCCAGCCCATTTACGTCCCACTGTTGGGCACGGGCCTCCTCCACTTGGGAGGGCTTATGGTCTACTGTGCTGACCAGGTGTGTTGGCACAGTGTTTATTTTCGAGTTTCTATCTCTCACAGAGGATGCTATATGTGTGCAATATCACTTAGCTGATTTTTACAGCACCATTGGGAAGAGATGGGGTGGTGACACTTGTATTCTTAATCCGTCACCATACGGATATCCGGATATTTCATCCGTGTGGTGAAATCGCCTTACGCACACTAAAAGATGACATTATCCGTACACAGTGAGTATGAGCATTAAACATTAGCGTACTCTCCTATCTTTTCTAGGACGCCTTATAATGTCTCTCTCTCTCCAGCCCATTAACATCCGGCATGAACATCCTGGGCACGAGCCTCCCCCGCTATGGGAGGTATTATGGTCTACTGTACCGCGATGACAGTGTTTAGTTTCAAGTTTTTCGTCTCTCACAGTAGACGTTAACTGCTTATATTTTTGCTGGGCTGGCTCTTAAAGCACCCTTGGAAAGAAATAGGGTAGTGACACATTTATTCTTAATCCGTCACATTACGAACAATATTGTCCACATTATAATGTCTACTCCTGTTGGAATATTGCTCTAAGTGCCATCCACCCTATTCTGATCCATTTTCAGCTAATAAAACTCATATTTCTTATACGTAAAGCATGTTTTAGATTAGACACTGTATGGTATAAATGTAGTGTCAAATTGTAGTGTGAAATGATATATTCTATCATGAAGTTTGTTAGTAAAAATACGTGAGATCGCGTGACCGTTTCGATTTTGGTTCAGGAGACAGAAGGTTAGTGGCATGCGATTTTTGATAGCTTACCTGTCACAAGTATTAAATTTGTTCAACGGTGAAATATCATATACATTACAGTGTCTGCTATTGGCACCGATTCTACTTTTACAACTAAACTTAATTAAAAAATGAAAATTGTTAGTATCATTAACACGATTCTAGTAGAAAATCTGTATTTTACATCGATTTTAATTAATAAAAATGTGCACAATGAAATAGCCATAAATGATTTCATTTTTAGTAAAGTTTTGTCGTCCACTTAGAATTGGCACCGGTGTCTGCTATTGGCATATAGTTTGACACCGCTTGTAATAAACTTTTAGTTTACAATTTGAATAGCGTGTACTTTTAATGTTTTACTGGAATTCTTAGTGTCTTTATAGGTATTACAATTGTCTTTTCTTTTCTAAGCAGTATTTCAAAATGCTGTTGAATAATTTTGCTAAGAATATTTAAAACAAAACTTAAGAATACCTCCCAAAAACATATAAATATTGTATCCGTATAGTGGCTATACAATCTAAGGCACCAGCTCTAATTCCAAATGTACTTTCTGACATATTTCTCATTACGTATTGTATGTTTTTTACACAAAAATTGTCTTTGTTTAGTATGTTAAAAGGAAAAGGAGGGGTGACTCTTCTTTTAGTCTTAATCCTACATTAAGACTAAAAGTAGTGTCACCCCTCCTTTTCCTTTTCAAGGTGCTGTAAAAGTCAACTAAGGAATTTTAACGCTAATAACATCCTGGAAGAGACAGAAATCTCGAAAGTAAACCTGGTCCCAAAACGCCACAGGCGTATTATGAGCTGGTCGGTGCAGCACAGTAGAACATAATCTCCCTAAATGAAGGAGACCCGTGCCCAACAGTGGGCTTCAATGGACTGGAGAGAGAGGAAAAGATGTTCAAAATTTGAATAAAACTTGCACCAAGCTATCTTGTCTGCAACTACTTAACTTGTTTGACGGGCTTCGTGGTGGAGTGGTTTATGTAATGGACTGCCGATCGCGAGGTCTCGGGTTCGATTCCCGGTCAGGACAATCATTTGTGTGATATCCATAAATGTCATACAAATGTTTGTACTGCGTCTGTGTCTGTGTATACATTTACAAAAGAAAAGTAGTTTATGTATTATATCCATATTCTGGTGAGTACCAGAATACTGATATAATACGGATATAATTAAATGTTATGGGTATAACACAAGCATATAAGCTTAGCTTGGGACCAGAGGACGTTGTGTGAAATGTCCATGAATATTTATTTTATTTATTAATTAGGAAAAAATATGTGCATCAGACCGTAATAGCATTATTTCTTTAAAATAAAACGTTCATATTTTATTCGAGGTCTGTTTTATTTTACTGTAGTTAAATACTACCCGTTAGTGACCAGCGCTCAAAGACAATGCATACATTTTTCTTATCACTAAATTAATATTTTCTCCCACAGGTTTGGTTCCAAAATCGTCGAGCAAAATGGCGTCGGCAAGAAAAGATGGAAGCCGCGCGTCTTGGTCTGTCAGATTACGGCTGTGGCGCAGGTGGAGGATTACCCAGACTTGGCGGTCTGGGTCTACCTGTGGATCCATGGCTAGCACCTCCTTTGCTTACTGCTTTACCTGGTTAGTTTTTTACAGTTATTAATGTCGTAAATTCAAAAAATTATGCGTAATAATTTTTTTGCTTAAAATTATTACTAGCTTTCGCCCGCAATTTCGTATGCATAATATTTAAAATACACACCAAACCTAGACAAATTATACAAAAAGTCCATCCCCTTGAACCGTTTTATTTATTTAAAACAATCGTTAAAGTGTCGTTTTGAAGATTTAAGCTCACATTGGGGCAGGCCTACAAAAATAATGGAGCAGTCCATTATTTTTGCCGCGCTTATCAGGCTTGTTGACACAAGGTTAATTTTCGAGATTTTCGTCTCTCACAGAGGATGTGATCAGTGTGCATATCCCTTGGCTGGCTTCTACCGCACCCTGGGTTGTAAAAGGGGTGGTGACACTAATATTCTTATTCTGTCACCATTTATTTATTTATTTCTTTAAAACTTCAGCACAATTAAGTACATAGGCGGACTTAATGCTAAAAGCATTATCTACCAGTCAACCTTGGGTGATGCAGAGATATTTGTAGTAGGTGCTTTACTAACTTAAAAGAAACATGGAATATCATTATTATACTTAGTAAAATACATAAATTTGTATAAAATACAAGCACAATATACCTACTATAAATAAATACATTCAATATCATTAAATACAATAAACTACACATAATCTTATATATGAAATTCCCGTGTCACAGTGTTAGTTACCGTACTCCTCCGAAACGGCTTGACCGATTTTTATGAAATTTTACATGCATATTCAGTAGGTCTGAGAATCGGCTAACATCTATTTTTCAAACCTTTTTTTTTAGTATGGCAAAACAACGTTTGCCGGGTCAGCTAGTTTAAATATATATATACAAACATGAATAAATACAATAATATCCTTAAGATTTACGATGTATCAGCAAATTTTTGAAGAAAGTAGACTAGTGTTTTGCGCTTAAATGAAGATTTAATTACATCAAAATACCACATCGCGTTAAGGAATTCTGAAAATTATAATGCATTATTCTTAATAATTCTTTTTAACAGGTTTCCTCAGTCATCCACCGTCTGGCTACCCAAGTTACCTGACACCTCCAGCCCCAGCCTCAAGTAGTGCACCACCAGATCCTAGATCTTCATCTATAGCAGCACTACGGATGAAAGCGAAAGAGCATGTCGAAAGTCTTAATAAAGGATTGCAAATGGTGTAAAACTTTAGTCATAAGAATCTCTTTAAGCAGAAATAAAACTTAATGATATATATTAGAATTTAAAAAATCTAAATTTGGTAATTCATGGAGACATTACACAATGTCCTCCGATCCTAATACAAGCTTTATTGGTACAAATTCTACGTGCACAACTAAACATAACTAAAATAAATAATAGTTTAAAAAAACTAAAAAACACGCTTTATTTAGAAATACCCAACTAAAAAATAGATAAAAGAGTTTCTCTGGAAATGCGCGCAGGCGTAGTTCGCGTACTAGCCCTCTCTCTTACTCTCATGCAAAGGATCCGGAAAGAGATTAATGAATCCTGGCGAATCTAACCAGGATAATCGGATATTTTAATCGAATTATTGCATTGTCATCGGTCTTTGACAGGTGTGCAAAATTTGAATAGAATCTGACCGTTTAAAGTGGGTCAAATTAGCGTCCAAAGGAGTCGGTTACAAACATACAAACATACAAACAAACATACAAGTGAAGCTAATATAAAGCGTGTAAAATGAAACTTAATAGTGTCAATAACACAATGTTAACAGAACTTTTTGTTAGAAAATCTGTATATTACCTACAGACTAGCTGTTGCCCGCGAATTTAGAAAATTTTCCCATTTTTGCAACATTTTTCTACCGCTTCGCTCCTATTGGTCGTAGCGTGATGTTAAATAGCCTATAGCCTTCCTCGATAAATGTACTATTCAACACTGAAAGAATTTTCCAAATCAGGCCCGCGGTTACTGAGATTAGCGCGTTCAAACAAACAAACAAACTCTTCAGCTTTATAAAATTATTATAGACTAATGGTCTTATTCGTAATGACTTATCGGAGGTTTAAAAGTTCGCTAAAATAGGTTCGCGAAAATTGTCAAAACTTGTTATCCATAATAGTCTTTTTACGCTAAAACGTTTATTATCTTTCTGATAAAATCTCCGTTTAAACCTCCGATAAGTCATTATGAATAAGACCATAACGAATTTAATTTAATAAAAATACGCACACCGAAATAGATTAGGTATTAAACAAAATACGTCATAGTTGTTTTTAGTTTTTTAGTTAAGTTTAGTTTAGTTGCGCACGTAGAATTGGTACCGTTGCCTGTGTTATTTATATTGTGAATTTTTATTGTGTCATCATCCGGATTTCCCGGATTTCGCACTTATAAATTAATAAGGATTAGTTGTCGCCCCCAACTTCGTACGCGTAGAATTCAAAAATCAAACCTAAACAAATTATACAAAAATCTACTTAGTTTTAAAACTAAATAACACGCTTTAAATTTCAGAATATTTTATTCACTTATTGCATTGTCATCGGCCCATAATATGTGTGCAAAATTTAAGATCAATCCGACTGCTACGAGTGAGTGAAAATCGCGTTCAAAGATTCCGTTACATAGATTAATACATTGATAGATACATACCGACCATATAAAAGCGTGTTAAAAAGCCATCCTCTTAAATTACTGTATAGAATATAAGAAACCGCATTAAAATTCGTTACGTTCTTTTGAAGATATAAGCTCACTTATGGACATAATATACAAAAATAACAACTTTGTTTTTTAATAAGTAAAGATTTATTACATGTGGGTACATTTAACTTTTTGTAAATACACTCTTATAACACAACAATTAAATTAAAAGATTAAAATACTGCGATATTTATACAAAATACTTATTCTTTGAGAAAGATTACGAACAGATATTAAAGAGGGTACTGAAATCTACCACTAATATGCAGAAGATTGACAAGTGTCATAATTATGTCTTATGATAGAAATATGTTAAAAGCTAACCATTCACGAAAAGGATCACATTGGGCCTGCATTATTGGAAAGACCTCATTGCATTTTGCTTAATAAACTACAAAGAGGTCAGTAAATGATATTTCCACTACATGACATTGCAGTGTAATAAAACTAATAGACCAAGATTCGAGAAGTAAATCCATTTACTTATTGAAAAAATATACTACAATAAAAATTTTGTAAAATTTTTGTCATACCTAAGTATGACGAAAAGTTCGACGATGCTAACATCGAATTGCTGAAAACCGTCCGAGGAACAGAGTTGCACTTTTACAATGATAGTACATACAAAGACTATCTTATCCAACACATTTCAACGTTGAGAAAATTAGTAAAATAATTCACCTCTCGGATCTTTTTCTTTTAGCATTAATACACTAGAATGTCATATAGTGGGAATAACAACATCTTTTATTATACCATGGAAAGAAAGAAATCTAAGAAAACTGTTTCTTTAGACACATTTTCAGAGAGTTACAATGAATTTCTGTAAAGTTTGATTGCCATATTATTAAAATAAGGATTTGTAAACTTAATAATTTAAGAACATATAAGAATTGAATACAAAAATTTTCCCTATTTTTCGGGAAATGTGTTTTAAAGATATAAGTTTTTAATTGTAAATAGACAATTTATATCTATTTCTTATCTACTAAAAATCTATTGTGATTAGTGGAAGCAATACTTAATTGTACATAAATGTGATTTACTTGTAGTTTACTTAATAGTTTTAACTTATTTGTAAGTTAAATATTTAACGGTCTTATTCATAATGACTTATCGGAGATTTAAAAGTTCGCTAAAATAGGTTCGCGAAAATTTTCAAAACTTGTTATTCATAATAGTCTTTTTACCCTATGAGACGTTACGTACGGTATAAAACGTTTATTATCTCTCCGATAAAGTTATTGTTTAAACCTCCTATAAGTCATTATGAATAAGACCGTTGAGATACTAGGCTATAATAGTTTATACCATTAGCGTTACCCACTCATTCAAATTAAACCACTTTTTACGGGCATTCATCAGTCACCATAGTTACTGGTAGAACTGAAAAATTGGTCAAGTGCGAGTTGGACTCGCGCACGAAGGGTTCCGTACCATTATCTATGCAACATAAGGCAACGTTATTAGTATCGAGCAAGAAACGGTAAAAAAATCATGTTTGTTGTATGGGAGCCCCCCTTAAATATTGATTTTATTTTATTTTTAGTATTTGTTGTTATAGCGGCAATAGAAATACATCATCTGTGAAAATTTCAACTGTCTAGCTATCACCGTTCTTGAGATACAGCCTGGTGACAGACGGACGGACGGACGGACGGACGGACGGACGGACAGCGAAGTCTTAGTAATAGGGTCCCGTTTTTACCCTTTGGGTACGGAACCCTAAAAACAAACTGTACCTAATACCTTTATTATATTATCTGTGCTAATACTAAACAACTAAAATTTATCTCTTGATTTGGGACATAACCACTTTATTCTTTTGCTGCATAAGGTTAAGTAAATAACTCAATCCAAAGGCTGTCAAACTTGCACTAGTTTGAAGGTTCTTCGGGAAAATATATGGATAAATAAAATTCACGATGAATGAATAAAAAAATGTAACAAAAAAAATTTTTTTAAACAAAAAAAAATCAGTGAATTTTTTTTTTTTTTTTTTTGGTTAATGCATTTTCCCCCAAAAGTCTCATATTTTCAGCTATTTATTCACGATATTAGGGCTTATGGCAGCCCTAACTATAATAATACGGTAATTATTTATTATATTATTTTGGCTGCCGTAATCCTTAACTACCCAATTCTGATCTATATTGCTATAATTTCAAAAGAAAGATTTAATCTAATCAATATTTTATGGAGCCTATTATTTTTTTATCCCTACTTGAAAAACTATTTTGATATCTAGGATTATAAAAATAGGTTCTGAATAAGTCGTGTGTGTTGTACTAATAGCTTACGATTTTGACTGTATAACTAGATTTAGAAAGATATCAGTGGCAATTATGTGTGCAAAACTAAACTTAACTAAAAAAAAAAATTGTTCAAGTGCGAGTTGGACTCGCGCACGAAGGGTTCGGTACCATTATCTATGCAACATAAGGCAACGTTATTAGTATCGAGCAAGAAACGGTAAAAAAATCATGTTTGTTGTATGGGAGCCCCCCTTAAATATTTATTTTATTTTATTTTTAGTATTTGTTGTTATAGCGGCAATAGAAATACATCATCTGTGAAAATTTCAACTCTCTAGCTATCACCGTTCTTGAGATACAGCCTGGTGACAGACGGACGGACGGACGGACGGACGGACGTACGGACGGACGGACGGACAGCGAAGTCTCAGTAATAGGGTCCCGTTTTTCCCTTTGGGTACGGAACCCTAAAAATGAAAACAAATATTGCTGTATTTTGATTATTTTGCTATTTCGTTGTGCACATTTTTATTAATTTAACCCGTTAGTCTATGATACACAAATTTTCTAATAGAAAAGACGTGTGTCACTCGGGGACTGCCGCAGTAAAGCTATTGCATAGCATTTTTTATCAACTTATGCATTTATAATTATTTATTTATTTTATTTATGCAAGAATCTAAAGACCATAAACTAAAATAAGATTAATAGTCCTTATTTACTGATGCTTACATCTGTCCATTGGTTATGGTTATTATGATAAAATAGAGATTGTCGATCAAATGTATTGACGTAATCCACGCGTGCGCAGTAACGCCGTTTTACGCCGATTACGCATGCGCAGTAGCGCCGACAATGTAAGGTTTTTTCATTACGTTATTTTCGTTACGGAATTTCTGGATTCGGTCTCCACGCTCAAGGCCCGCGATAGAAACTATGCAATAGCTTAAAAGTTCAGCTAACATTGCCGAATCGTGTTATTGACACTATCAATTTTATTTTTTTAGTCAAGTTTAGTTATGCAAGTAGAATTGATACCATTGCCTAACACTTGTACGACTCATTTAAATAAAATTACTTTTTACGTACCAACTTTATCCGTAAAAAGTGGTTTTATTTTTGTACCTACATTTTAAAAAACTATTATAAGTAATTAGTATACCTAATTATAGATTTTGCTATGGAATTAGGTGAAAATGTAAATATTATACTTGTTTAGTTAAATTGTAAAAAATATCTTCCGGTGATAAATTTATTCATGTAATACGAGAAATTTTACATAATACTCTCGGGGACTCATTTTTATTTATTTATTTAAGAATTTTACACACAGGAAAAATAAAATACAATATGCATAGGATAATTTCGTCTACATATTTCTTATAGAAATTTCTGCCCGTAGACCCGCGACAGAAGAGCGTGAAAATAAATAGTAGGTACATATGTGTGCAGGATTTCTGAGATGGATTTTACCAATTTTATTCAAAATATGTAATTCAGTTGTATATATTTTTGTAAAAATATTATTGGATTATCTACACATTTCGGTCTTTTGCATACAATTAGGATACCTATACAACGTGTTTCAGAAAGGTGTAGTCATATTTGACCATCGTTACACATGGCCGGTGACTAGGCACTAGGCATGGATGAAATTACAAATACTAGTTATATTATGACTTTTATGTGTTCATAAAAGTTTAATTAATTTATTAAATTAATCGATCTTCTTTAAATACAACACAACTATGAGGTCATCTTTTATCGTAAGGTTCAATCGCATTCAATAAACCGTAAACATCTCATAATTGATGCGGTTCTGGTAGTTATTTAAAAGTAGGCAATAAACAAAAAAAAAACTTACCAACTGTATTTTTCTATGTGTAACTGTAATATTTATAATATTTAAGGCCTATCTAATGCAACTTTAAATTATGACTACACCTTTCTGCAACACGTTGTATACTTATAGAACTCCTAGGTCTTTTATCAGTCTTGTCTATTAACAACTTTACTGCATAGATCGCCCCAAATGGATGCCGCACGCATGGTAATAATGCACACGCGTGGCAGGTTGGAAGAACTCGCCGCGCAAATCGTGGCAGAAGGCATATTAGGACGATTGGGTGCTTTAGACCCGGGCACCACCATGGGCCGGTGGGTTAGTGGGCGAGAGGAAAAAAAGAAATAAATGAACACCGAATGTATTCGCGCAGTAAAAAAATATATGAGAACTTGCCGTGTAAGTTGGCTTGTAAATGTCAGCCCAACTCTTAACCTTTTTTTTAAATACATTCTTTAACAAATTTCTTTTATCATTCATTCTCTTTTTTTACAATACGAGTATGGAAAGAATAACGCGAAAAATAACGTCTTTCTACATACTACTGTGGGAGACTTTAAAAATAATACATGTAGGTTATTTTTCATAATTCTCATGTAGAAAATATTAAAATGTGTGTATGTGTATGTAAATATTGTGTACGTATTTAGGTATGTATGTATATATGTGATTGGTAGTGTAGATATATAAAAGATACATTATATAATATAACGGGAGATTAATAAATGTGTTCTTTCATATTGAGATTTTTTATTAAACCTTTTAATGTACTTACAGGGTTTCGTAGTCTAGTTGTTCATGTAACGGACTGCAGACTATCATGGGTTCGATTCCCGCACTGGACAATCTGTGTGGTGTTTATAATTGTCATACAAATGTTTGTTCTACGGCTGGATGTTTCTATGTATTATAAGTAAGTATTTAAAAAAGAAAAGTAGTTTATCTAGTATATCCGTATTCTGGTACCCATAACACAAGCACATAAGCTTAGCTTGGGACCAGAGAACGTATTTGGCACACGGTTTATTTCGAGGTTTAGTCTCTCGGAGAGGATTTTATCCGTGTACATTCCGTAGGTGGTTTTTACAGCTCCCTGGGAAGGAAAAGGGGTGGTGGCATTTGTTTTCTTAATCAGTCACCACACAGACACAAAAACATCTCAGATAATAAATAATGCTTTAAAAACTTTTAAAGTACGAGTTTTACGCGCATACGAAGGGTTCCAGACTATTTATTCCCAACCCATTAACGTCCCACTGTTGGGTACAGGCCTTTTGGTCTTACACCACGTTGTCCAGCATCAACAGAAATATAAAAAAAAAACCTGCCAAGAGCGAGGTAAACTCGCACACTTAGGGTTTCGTACCTAATAAACATAAGTAACTGCATTTGAATAATCTAACTGATTATTTGAATGCAGTTACTTATGTATTAAACTCAAAGCAACACACCAACTTAATTTTGTAGTTGAAATATAGGGAATCGCCTACATTTCAGCTACTTTATAAGTTGGTGTTGGTATAAACACTTTGTTCTTGTGATGTGATGACAAATTACAAGTTTATGGATTTTCCCCTATATCAGCACTATATACCTGTGAATTTTGATTCCCTAGCATAAGTCGAAAATTCTTGAAAATGGTCGTAAATCGGTTATATCTTTTAAATGCGTAGAGGTAAAAGGTTGATTGTATTTTTTGCAGCAAAGGACCGCATAAATCGACATATCGAATGAGTTTAAAGTTGATATCTTCAGCAGTTGCTTAGTGAAAAAAGTTTGACAGACGGACACCGTAGTGAGACTATAAGGGTTTGTACAAAACCCTAAAAATATTATAAAAAATGAAATACTTAGCTCTCTAGTTGTCACCGTTTTAGAGATACAGTTTGATGACAGACAGAAGGACAGCGAGGTCTCAGCTTCCTGTTTTATCTTTACGTACGAAGCTCTAAAAAGGGCCTAGTGAAACAAAGCTTTTTCATTAATAATTTATTCTCTTAATTATTGAGTTAATTAAGTCACCTACCTCTCCCTGCCTCCTCCATTCCTCCTCCTTTCCTCCCCTTTTCCTCCCTTCTGTCTCAGCACCACTAATTGTTTCTCGATAATCTAATAACGAGCGCAGACTAATCATTCGCAAACACTTTTACTTTATTGCAAGAATATTTTTGATTAAATTATTATTAATTACTGTTGATTTAAATACTTTTAACCTTTCTTCTTATATATAAAAATCATTTGCTGTTCGTAAGTCTCGCTAAAACTTGAGAACGGCTGTGCCGATTTTGGTCTTTAAATTGGTCTGTATCTGTGTCACCAACCCTATTTCCTTTCACGAGTGTTTGTAGGTATTTTAATGACTAACAATTTTCATAAATCAACCAAAATTCATGTTATTTACGTATTTAGAAAGAAATCCTATGAATTAATGAGCTACATCAAGACAAATAAAGTAATGTAGTCTAGGAGCTAGTGCAAGTTAAATTCGTTACACTATCTAAACTTCCTTGGCTTCATTTTTTTTTCGTGGACTTTTTACACAACGTCCTCTGGTCCCAAGCTAAGCTTTTACGCTTGTGTTAATGGATATACTGCATATAATACTTTTCTTTTTGTAAATACATACTTATGATAAATAGAAAACACCCAGACGCAGCACAAACATTTGTATGACAATTTTATATATCACATAAATGATTGTACCGAACCTGTGACCTCGTGGTAGCCTGTTACATGAACAGCTAGACCACGAAGTCGTTTATTTGCACTCGTACATCTGATCATACATACCAGATGTGGTTATTTTCTTCTCTTCTTTTACTTATCATCGTCGTGTCTTTCGTTACTTCCTAACGTTTTGATCGAATTGCATCGACCGTGATTTCTGATGAACTGATGAGCGACAGTTATTAACAACTACCTGTAGCCCGCGACTTTGTACGCGTTGAATTTAAAATAAAATCCCCATTTTCTGCAACATTCTTTACTGATGCTTGACTTCTATTTGTCGCAGCGTAATGTTATATAGCCTATAGCCTTCCTCAATAAATGTACTATCCAACACTTAATGACAGCAGTGGTTCTTGAGATTAGAGCGTTCCAACTAACAAACAACTTTAGCAACATCATAATATTAGTACAGATTATATGTATGAGTCACGAATTTTCGAATCGTATTTTGCTGGCAATAATATTCATTACTCAAGTAACACACTAACTAGCTCTTAGTCTATAAAGCTTAGTGGCAATTAGAAGTTGATACGCGAAAGCACGTCACCTACACATTAGTTCACTTTTACACTTTTAATGAGAATTGTTATGATAAAAGTTGATAAGCGTTAAGTTAAGTACTACGCCTTATTATAATTTACTCAAAACTACAAAAAAAAGGTTCCTTATGTGTTCTTTTTAGGTATCTACTGAGTTCTAGTGTTCCAGTTCTTCGTTGCAGTTCGGGGAGCCAGAAAATCTTGTTTTATTATCAAAAATTTCCTGCGTTTCGTAAAAGGATTTCTTTCATAAGCTCTTAAACAAGCAAGGCTAGGGCAGGCAGCAAATTTTTTGCTACCCGTCAATCGGTCCATGAACACCGATATTCTATCTTTACTTATTATAAAACAAAGTCGTTATTTTTGTATGTATGTGAGCTTATAACTTACAAACTACGCAACAAATTATGATGCGTTTTTTTAAATGATGGATTGGGGTTATGATTTGTTGTGACTTAATTGAATTTGTAAGTAGACTAGTCTGTCCGATAAGTTGCGGACAAAAGCTAGACTACTACAACAATACCGTAGCATTTGCTACGTCTGCTACGCGGCTAACCCATTTAGGAATGCGGATCCCCCATAGCCGCGGTGCCCGTAGCACTTGCTACATGTGCTACGAAGCTAATCCGCTTATAGACGTGGTTCTACTAAAAACGCCATGTCCTTAACATTTCCATCCATCCATCCATCGG
This sequence comes from Orgyia antiqua, assembly GCA_916999025.1. Lineage (NCBI taxonomy): Eukaryota > Metazoa > Arthropoda > Insecta > Lepidoptera > Erebidae > Orgyia > Orgyia antiqua. Next base: position 2,642,661 of record OU779874.1, read on the forward strand.
CCCATAGTGACGGGCTTCGTGATCTAGTGCTTCATATAACGGACTTCCGTCACGGGTTCTGGGGTTCGATTCCCGGTCAGGACATTAATTATTCTGTGTGATGTTTATATTGTCATACAAATGTTTGTACTGCGTCTAGGTGTTAACTAAGTATTATAAGTATGTATTTACAAAAGAAAAGTAGTATAATTATTCTATCCGTATTCTGGTACCCATAACACAAGCACATAAGCTTAGCTTGGGACCAGAGGACGTGTGAAATGTACATGAATATTTATTTATATTTATTTAAAGCCCTTCTTTGTCTGCTGCTGGAAATAGGCCTCCCCCATAGAATGCTGTAAGACGCGGTCCTGCGTAACATTTGCTACTGGTTAATATTAAAAGGATCTCTATAAAATTCAAATCATAATGAATAATATGGTATTTATACAATTGCTATTGTTGTAATTATTCATTTGTCCCATTACAATTAATGTTGTGTATAATTTGGTTGTCGTGACTGCAACGTTGTGTTTCTAGCGTTAATTAATTACAGACTCGATATTAACCTATGGCCACGATTACAAAATAGCGGAGCGATTTAATAAAATTATAAAGAAAAATATACTAGACTAATTGAGAACTCCTTTTTTTGAAGTCAGTTAAAAAACTTCTTAACTTATACTTAACGACAGGCCTTGTGGTCTAGTTGTTAGGTCATGAACTGCCGTGCACGAGGTCGCGGTTTTGATTCCCGCTCGGGACAATCATTTGTGTAATAATTATCATACAAATGTTTGTCCTGCGGCTGGGAGTTTACTAAATAATTAACTAGTTAAATATTTATGGACATTTCACACAAAGTCTTCTGGTCCCATGCTAAGCTCATATGCTTGTGTTATGGGTACCAAAATACGGATATAATAAATTACACTACTTTTCTTTTGTTAATACGTACATATAATACATAGTAAACATCCAGACGCAGTACAAACATTTGTATGATAATTATATACATCACACAAATGATTGTCCCGAGCAGGAATCGGGACTGGCAGTCTGTTACATGAACCACTAGACCACGAAGTCCGTCTTATTGATATTACAAATTGGAAGTAAAAAAATAATTTTTTAAGCTTCTATCGCGCCTTGAGCGTGGAGACTAAATCCACAAAATTCGAAATTTAAATTCCGTAACAAAGATAGCGTAACTAAAAAATACTACACACGTACTACGTTTACGTTTACTAAAAAGTACTACGTTTCGCTGTTCGCGCTGGTGACTCATGTCAGTTTTGGCGTTAGTTTTTATTTTATTGACATTTGATTGACAATCGCTATTTTATCATAATTACCATAAACAATGGACAGATGTAAGCATCAGTAAATAAGGATTATTAATCTTATTTTAGTTTATGGTATTTAGATTCTTGCATAAATAAAATAAATAAATAATTATAATTGCATAAGTTGATAAAAAATACTATGCAATAGCTTTACCGCGGCAGTCCCCGAGTGCCACACGTCGTTTTTTTTTCTTTATTTGCAGCATCTGGAGATAGATTTTGAAAACGGCCGTAAATCGCTGTCTCTTGTCGCTCCGCTACGTTTCTATGTCCTCAATATGTATAACCTTACAACCCTGTTCAAATTTAGATGATATCGCAAAAGGTCCGTGTAAATATTTTGTTAAGTATTAAGGTTACCATACCAAAAAATTAAGGACTTCCCGGGGTCTATAGCCTTGACTAACTAAATAGCTAATAATAGTGTAAAGATAAGCTAATTGCCTAATTATTTCTAGCCATTACGAATACATGGACTGAATTTCTATAGTAAGTTTTCATATTTGTAGTGTTTTTATTTTACTGTGAAAAAATAAAGAAAAAAATCTGTCAAGAGTGACGTAAACTCGCACACTTATGGTTCCGTACCTACTTGACTGAAAAACATAAATAAATAAATACAAATAAACAGTCAATTAAGCTTAAAGCAACTCACCAACATAACTTTGTAGTTGCAATAAAGGGAAACGCCTACATTTCAGCTACTTCATAAGTTAGGTATTAGTTTAAACAAATTTTTTGTGTGATGTGATAAAAAATGACAAGTTTTTGGATTTTTTCCTATATCAGCACTATGTAGGCTTGGCCCATGCCAAATTTCAATACTCTAGGACAATGGTAAGTACATAACCTGTAGGTAGGTGTTGATTCCCTAGCGTAAGCCCAAAATACTCAAAAATGGCCGTAATTCGGTTATATCTTCTGAATGGGTATATCTAAAGTATTGATTGTATTTTTAATATTGGACACAGATAATAATTATGATCCTTGAGAGACGGAAATCTCAAAAATAAGCTTTAACCCAAAATGCCTGGCCAATACAGCATAGCAGACAATAATCCCTCCCAAAGTGGAGAAGGCCTGTGCCTATTAGTGGGTCATTAAAGTACTGGAACGTCAGAGAAATGCGTTAAAATTAAAATGAATATGAAATTAAATTTTTTAAGTGATTGAAAATTGCGTACAAAGATTCCATTACATAGATACCTGCTGAGAGCTAATGTGTTACCTTATCCTGCCATCTGTTATCAAGGAATTGTACTATGCATAATTTGTATGTTTAATTATTTATTTAATTACATATCATTTGAGTTAATATTATTAAACCTTATTACTTAAATGAAAGTCTATTTTGCAATATAATTGGACACAAAATAAAGTCGCAACATTGAAAGTTTCAAAAATAGAATAAAAGAAATGTTGCTACTCGACACTGCGGCGCTAGCATCACCTCTGATTTTTAATTACGAACGCGCTCGGGGCGATGGCGGGCGCGACAATTTGCAAGTCAAAGCCGCTGAAAAAACCCTAAAACACCCGACACACCGCCCTTTGGCACTTGCGGAATATAAACTATGGAGACGTGTTGGCACTAAACTTTTTTATACAATTCATTTGTTGCGACTGATATTTTCATTTGTTAGTATTAACTAACAAACGGAAATATATACATATGTAGCGTCAGGCTCCGACATTGTTAATTAAAACAAACACAAAAGTCTTCACACAATCACTTTGCTTATTTCAAATAACAAAACTTTAAACTTCAAATTAATTTTAATCGTAATTTAGTGGTAGGGTAGGTGTGCACTGGGCGACGGTCGGCTAACGAATGACAAATCGTGCGCGCGCGCTGCTTTATATAGGGTCGCTGCTCGTTGTTTTCAAAACATTTGATGGTGGCGCCGTCACGGCCATGCTGACATACGCTCGTCCTCGAGCGTCTTCTGAGTGTCTGAGAATAAGACAACAAAATGTTCGCTCATCCTGACTCACTTAGTGACTAGTTTATAAGTTGTGAGGTTAATAACAAGATACTCAACAATGTGCTGGTCCGGCAAGCCCTTCAGCATACTAGAACTATTAATCCCTTCTCATCAGTCTCAAAACCGGAGACCGTATAAATCCCTCTCATCAGCTTTAAAACCGGAGACTGGATAAATCCCTCTCATCAGCTTTAAAACCGGAGACTGGATCCGTGCCAGACCGGAAATCCCTTTAGCTGACAGAGCTAGACCAGATTTCCCTGTGGCGAATGATAGACCGGATTTGCAATCCCTATAACCCAAAAGGTTAGACCAGAGTGCAATCCCTATAGCTGAGTTATTGGACCGGACTCCCTTCAATAACTTTTTCCTACATTTTTTGATATATTAGTTCTCTCTCTTTTCTAATTCTTTTTCTTTACTTTAATTTTACTATTATTATTTTTATAATTAATTATCGTGATGGACAATGGCAGTAGTTACAACAGTAACCGAATCAGGTTACTCTGATGATGAATCCTCTAGACAATCGTTATTAGCGCTTAAAGTACGTGTACCAGTTGACTGAATGCTACCATCAATTGATAAATTGTTACTATCAGAAAATTCATCCTCAGCGTCACCAACCACAACTAAGCTAGGACCACTGCGATCGACTTCATGAACACCATTATTTTGACTTACATCCGCCGTCACGTCATCATCATTATAAGTTTCAGTTACTTCTACAAACCCTAATGGGCCCCGGGGTACTTCGCGTAAATTTTCATGGTCAATTTTGTATGTTCTATTGGTTCCGTTAACATGCTTCAGTTCGTACCTATCGTTTTCTAGGATAGCAGTGATTTTATAGGGGTCTTTATACTTTGGGTCCAACTTAGATTGGTGTCTTTCTTCACTTTTCGCAAAAACGAAGTCTCCAACAGAATAGGGTCTTATTTTGGCCTTACCCCGGTTAAAACGAGCGACATCAGACTGAGCCAGTCTCTTTATATTTTCTGACGCACTAGACCGTGCCGCTTCTAAATCTAGTCTGGCAGGACTTTCGGCACCTGAAGCAATTCTGGAAATACCTAACGAGTTACCTTGTATTCCCAACATCAGCTCGATTGGGGTAAAGCCAGTTTACTCTGCATCGAGTACTATTGAGAGCTAGTTGAATCTCGCCTAATTGTTCTTGCCATGACCTATCGGAATTACCTTCGGCTATTGTAAGTAGGCTTTTAAGAGTTCGCATAACACGTTCCACCTGGTCGTTGGCTCTGCAAGTACCCGTGGCTATAAAGTGTAACTCAATATTGTTGACTTTACAAAAGTTCCTGAAATCTGTATTGTCGTAGGAGCGTCCGCGATCAGCTATTATTCTCTTCGGTGTTCCAAACAAATGAACAGAGTCTTTGACAGCTTCAATAGCATCAATGGAATTGAGTGTTAATGTGTGCTTCAGAAGGACATATTTTGTAAAGGCATCAATAGTGACAGAACAGTACTCCTTGCGGTCACTCTTACCACTGAGTTTACCTGTGAGATCTAAGTGCAAAGTATGCCACGGAAGTGGAACCTTGGGAATCGGGTGCAAACGAACTTGCTGGGCACCTGATGGACCCTTTGAAGACTTGCAAACCACACAGGAATCCACGAACTTCTTAACATATTTGGACATTTTACTAAACCAATAAAGGTCATATAATTTATCTAGCGTCTTTTCATAACCCATATGTTTTATGTCACTATGGACGTGGCTAATAAGCGACCATATTAAAGAGTGTGGAAGGATTGGTAACCACTTAGTAACTTTGGCGCGTTCTATTTTACGGTACAGTATGCCTTGCCTAATGTCGTAAGTATGGGCGATTTCAGAGGGTAATTGATTCGATTGTACTTTTGAGATTAAGTCTAAGATTTCAGAGTCTCGTTGTTGTTTTGTTTTGTTTCTTTTCATCTATTCAAAAATAAGTTAGTAAAAGGTAGAATCACCAACATGTTAGCCAGCTCTACTGTTTCTTCCGCCCATATGGTCATCATGGAACAAAAACGTAATAACCGCTCGTCCATCCATTTTGGGTCAAAATCAACCACTTCATCATTATCATCCACTCAAAACACTGCTGCCAAACTCATTCTACATGGTCTTAAAATTCAATTTAGAACACAGAGGATTTCAAGTAAAAATTGGAGAAGAATTATCTAAACTATGTTACATAAACGCATTGGTGCCACGAGGATCTGTATTGGGACCAGTTCTATACTCCATATACACTGCAGATATGCCCGAAACTCCAGGTATCACAACAGCAACATAGGCAGCTTCACTTGGGCAAAGCACACTAAAGCAAAAAGTACTGAAGCAAATATAAAAATAAGAAACATGTCATGGCTCCTTGACAATCTCGCCTCTCGCTCTTTTACAAACTCTCCAAGTACCTTGTTGTAAGTCTTTTACAAACTCTCCAAGTAGCCTTGCTGGAACCGATTTGGATGTACGGCGTGGAACTCTGAGGATCATAACTAACATAACTCATAACAAAAAAAAAAAACATAGAACATAGAAATAATAAAATAATAAATAAAATAAATAAAATAATAAATCGTAAAACTCTAACCAAGAAATTCTTCAAAGTTTCCAAAATATTGCCCTGCCAACAATCTCAAACGCACATTAGTTTGTCTAAAACAGTGAAATTCATTAATTCCTAAAAATGCCTGCAGTAAGAGGAAGTGAACAACTACTGCAAGAAGTATAAAGGGCTATTAAACCAAGATAACAATGCACTTGCCAGGGGCTGTCATATTGTTGCTGCAGCAGAATGACATTACTTAATGTAGTGATGCCATAATTTATACCAAACCCGTGAAAATATTTATTTGAGCAGCATTATTTTTCTGAAATTCATCAACCTGTAAATTGGGCCACAAAAATAAAGCTTCATATTTATCAAATCATTCTGTACTGATTACCCACAAAGGGTGGTTTCAGCATCTAAATCATATTAAATTAATTATTACAAGACATAATTAAAATATTTTAGTATGTGTAGCAAAATTAGAGGAACTTTAACTTCAACTTCTTGTTCTTAATGGCATCATTCCCAAGATGAAGCAGATCAGGAGTTAAATCATTTTCAAAAAGGAAAAGGTTTAATGTTTAAACGATTTTGTTTTGTTCAAAACAAATTGATTTAATTGGCTATTACAAATAGACTCTACTCTTTTATTCGAACGATATCTTGATGATAAAATTAAAATAAATCAAAACGTTATCCATAAAGATTGAAAACTGCAGTATTATATTTTGAATTTATTAAAATTGCTGTGCTATATTCTAGTTACGGAAATGTCTTTGTTATCAAAATTAAATTCTCAACTTCGTTTATCATTTTACAATGTGTGGGTAATTGTAGATTACAAAATCTATCGATTTAATCACAATTGTTAACTTTTCTACCAAGTCAAATTGATGACGGTAGTTCAACAAAATCATATTATTATAAAGTTCATTTCGGTAGTGTAGCAACCGGTAGTGAAAACGTTAATTGCGAACAAAGCGCATCTAAGCGATAAAATTACGTGGTGTTATTGTGAAACTTATTCAGTGTTAAAAGAGAACCAGAGAAAATTGCTTTTTATAAAGAGTGTACTGAATATGTGGTGATCTATTAATTACGCAGTTATAACATGGGGTGAGTACTTGTGGCTTGTTTTTATCAATCTTTCTTTGAAGATAATCATCAAATATCAAAATTGTCTTTTAAATCTGTGTATTGCGCAATTTTACAATAAAGTTAGGTTTGTTACGTGACGTTTTATTATCTTACTGCGAACATGAACTAGGCGTATGAGATGTCATAACAATATGAAATTTTAGTCGAATTTTGGTATTTTATTGCACCACGGCTTAGTATTGCAAATGACTTTTATTTTTCTTTCCTTTTTTTTTTAACTCTTAGAAGAATGATATTGCTTACCAAGTATGATGACGTGGTTCCATAGCTATGAGTTGCTGTTTGAAATGTCACTTTTGCTCACACTCACACAATAATTTTTACTCACTTGTGAAGACACGCTTTTAACTACTTTTAATTATTGGTAGGGACGCTGTTATACGCATAACCTACCATTAATTATTACGACGACATAATTGTACGATATCTTTACTTTTGATTGCACGATATCTTTACTTTTGATTTTAGCAATTGAACGTTTTACACTTTTGAGTTAGCCTTAGGGGCTGTTTCTCGGGTTTTTTATCCCACACTTCTGATGTAGCGTCAGGCTCCGACATTGTTAATTAAAACAAACACAAAAGTCTTCACACAATCACTTTGCTTATTTCAAATAACAAAACTTTAAACTTCAAATTAATTTTAATCGTAATTTAGTGGTAGGGTAGGTGTGCACTGGGCGACGGTCGGCTAACGAATGACAAATCGTGCGCGCGCGCTGCTTTATATAGGGTCGCTGCTCGTTGTTTTCAAAACATTTGATGGTGGCGCCGTCACATACTTGTATATTTCCAGATATTTTTGCAAATTCTACACACACAACATTGCTCTTATTTTGCAGAAAAGAATACTATAATCTATATTATAACTACAAACGTTAGTGATATGCCACTAAATAAAGCATTGCCTATTTACAAAAAAAAACAAGCAGGTAGATAGATAGGACTGCTATTGTCTAAATTAATATACAGAGCACAAAAATGGTGCTTAATTCAAGACTAGATTTAAGCTTGGGTACCACGAGACTCGATATGAATTTTATTAATTGATTTTAGCAATCGATAAGGTATTGCTCAACATTAACAAAAAAAGGAATTCATTTTAAAAATAGTCTACTTAGTTTTAAAACTAAATAAACACGCTTGAAAAACTTTAATAATTTTTTATTATTATTGTGATGTCATCTGTACTTAATATTATGTGTGTAAAATTTTTAGATCAAATACAGATCGAATAAAACTTTCAAAGATTCCGTTACATAGATTAATATGTACATTGATAGATACCTACGTTCCGAACTAATACAAGCGTTAAGCGTGTTATTATGGAATGCCATTTAACTTTAAGCAAATATAGAAAAATTGTTGACTCAAAAAAGGTTCACAGCAGGAATGCAAAAACTACCGCGGCATTAGCCTTTTAAGTGTTGTAGGCAAATTGTACGCTAAGGTCTTAATTAATAGAGTGATGAGTATGACAGATCAAAAATTATGGGATGTACAAGCAGGATTCAGGAAGGGAATGGGATGTGTGGATCAGGTCTTCTCCCTAAGGTGTATAGCCGAAAAACACCTGGCTAAACACAAGAAAGTCTACTGCGCTTTCATAGACTTGGAGAAGGCATATGATAGCGTGTGGAGGGACGAATTGTGGTCAACACTATCTATGTATGGAGTTGACGGTCGCTTGGTGCAGGCACTGAAATCTCTTTATAGGGATTCTAGAGCCTGTGTCAGGATAAATGGGGCATATACTGACTGGTTTAGTATCTCTAGGGGTGTGAGACAGGGATGTGTAGCGTCACCATGGCTGTTTAATCTATACATGGATAGTTGTCTGGTAGATTTGAGAGAGAGTGATGATGGATTGGTTATGGGTGAGCTGCCTATCAAGTGTCTTCTTTACGCGGATGATCAAGTTCTACTTGCACCATCTGCGGAAGAATTGCAAGATATGGTAACTAGAACGAATGAAGCATTTAGACTAAAAGGAATGAAAGTAAACGTAAACAAGACGAAAGTTATGGTGTTTGAAAAAGAGGAGTGTATGTCTGCATGTAATATTAAAATAGATGATGAAAGTGTGGAACAGGTACAAGAATTTGTTTATTTGGGAAGTGTTTTTACAAGAGATGGTAAGGTTGATGCTGATGTGGAAAGAAGGGTGTTAGCGGGAAATAAGCTGAATGGTGCCTTGCATGCTATTGTGGCTAACCAAGCGATTACTGAAAAGGCTCGAATGGCGATCCACAATGGCGTGTTGTTACCTACGCTTATGTATGGAAGCGAATGTTGGGTGTGGCAGGAGAAGCACAAAAGTAGAATAAATGCTGTAGAGATGCGCTCTTTGAGAAGTAAGTGTGGTGTGACTTTGAAAGAGAGATTAAGAAATGAAGTTATAAGAGAACGTTGTGGTCTGAAAGAGGATGTAGTGACTAAGGTGGAGAAAAGTATGCTTAGGTGGTTTTGTCATGTGGAGAGGATGGATGAGAGACGCTTAACGAAAGGCATATACACGGCGAAAGTAAGTGGAAATGCTGGGAGAAGACGCCCGAGAAAAATATACTCCGATGTCATCACCGGGATACTCCAAAAGGGGCAAGTGCGTAGCACTTACAACCGTCGGGCATGTATGACCAGATGTATGAGTGTGGATGAAGCCAAGGAAGTGTGCTTCGATCGTGGCAGATGGCGCTCTATAGTCTCTGCCTACCCCCATGGGAAAAGGGCGTGATGTTATGATGATGATGATGAAATATAGAAAAAATATAATTGAAAGCTACTCAATACCACTTGTATTCCAGCACCGATCCCTCTCGGAGGTGAATTTCGTTAGCTCTCATTTGTTTTGTCGTAATTGCTGAAGATATGAGCGTTTATTGAGCACCCCCTCACCCCTCAGCCCCTCAGCCCCCCCCCCTTAACACCCCGCGGGTACGTAGGTACGCCCATCGCACTTATTGGATTGCTTTATTAGCCTCTTTATAGAACGAATTTTATGTAACCGCCTTATTAAACAGTAAGTGCACTTGTTGTTACCTTTTTGTAACATTTTTGTTACCCTCTGATGTATTTTAAAGTCGTTAAGGCACCTAATGTGTTTGTTTTTAGGTTTTAGACTTAAACATATTGATTTTTTCAGTGAGAGAATAATACATTTTGATTTAAATTTGCTGAATAATAATTCGTGTTTTATAAAGATACTAGCTGTTGCCCGCCACTTCGTACGCACGTTTAATTTAGAAAAAAATAAATCGCAACAAATTATACAATAAAGCCATCCTCTTGAACTATGTAATCTAATATATCAAATTCACGTGTCACAGTGTTAGTTACCGTATTCCTCCGAAACGGCTTGACCGATTGTTCTCAAATTTTGCATACGTATTCAGTAGGTCTGAGAATCGGCCAACATCTATTTTTCAAACTTTTTTTTTAGTATGGCAAAACAACGTTTTCCGGGTCAGCTAGTTTTTTATAAAAACCGCATCAAAATCTGTTGCGTAGTTTTGAAGATATAAGTTCACATAAGGACATACATAGAAATAATTAGGTATAATAATGCCGATTCTACGCGAACAACTAAACTTAGCTAAAAAATGAAAACAACTATAGCTGTATTTTGATTATTTGGCTATTTTGTTGTGTACCTACCTACATTTATAATAATTAAAATCTTTACGGTCTTATTCGTAATGACTTGTCGGCGGTTTAAAAGTTCGCTAAAATCGGTTCGCGAAATTTGTCAAAACTTTAATAAAACTACTTTTCATGGCCACGGGTAAGACGGTCAGTCTCACCCGTGACCATGGTGACTGCAAAGTCTCCGAAACGTCGGGCCAAAATTTAAAAAAATAATACGCATCTTAATCCGTTAAAAGTAGTTTTATTTAAACAATATATCTGTCAAAACTTGTTATTCATAATAGTCTCTTTACGATAAAAAGTTTATTATCTCTCCGATAAATTCTCCGTTTAAACCTCCGCTAAGTCATTATGAAAAGACCATTACTTTATAAACACAGTTTTTATAACAAGAAAGTTCAGTTAACACTGCCAAATTGTGTTAAAGACACTGTCAAAATTAGTTTTTTAGTTTAGTTGTGCACGTAGAATTGGTACAATGACCAAGCAGTGAAGAAAAATGTTTCAAAAACGGGGAAATTTTGCTAAATACCACGCGGACGGAGTTGCGGGCAACATCTAGTACTACTATACTCGTATATAAGATGTTAGTGAAAAACACAAAGAGTCGCTGCTAATTTGTAATTTTCATTTGAATAACAGCAAACAGTACCTATCTCATTTAATAGTTGGTAGTTAAATTTAAAATACACTAACTACGACATGTAAAAAATAGTAAATAGATAGAGAAGGTATTAAGATGCTCAGTTATGTCTGAAATCACTTTTCTATATAATTTTAATGAGTATATTTTAATTATACATAATACTAGCTGACCCGGCAAATGTTGTTTTGCCATAGGTAACAAAAAAAAAAGTTTTGAAAAATAGATGTTGGCCGATTCTCAGACCTACTAAATATTATGTATGCAAAATTTGAGAAGAATCGTTCAAGCCGTTTCGGAGGAGTACGGTAACTAACACTGTGACACGTGAATTTTATATATTACTAGCTGACCCGGCAAACGTTGTTTTGCCATACTAAAAAAAAAGTTTGAAAAATAGATGTTGGCCGATTCTCAGACCTACTGAATATGTATGCAAAATTTGAGAAGAATCGGTCAAGCCGTTTCGGAGGAGTACGGTAACTAACACTGTGACACGTGAATTTTATATATTAGATATTAGATTAAGATCATGATGAAATTTTTTTTTTTTTTTCAAAAAAGGAAAGCAATTCCATTATAAGTAACAGCTTATTTCATGTAAAACTAGATAGCACTGCTATCTATTGAAAAATGTAGTAAATTCTAAGAAATAAATAACTACTAGTGCCACCTAGTATCAAGTAGCGTAATCTTCAATGCGAATGTATTATATATAAACCGACTAATAGATGGCGGGGTAACAGTACAAAAATAATTATTACTATTATTTATTAATCCGTTTCCAATTTTTATAAGTTTTTAATGTGTTTTTAAAACTGGCTGTAAAAAATAAATTATGCTTAGATACTTTTTTATTACTTTAACAAAAAAACAATAGTGTTTAAGTATGGCAACTGTGGTACTTACTCATTTTTGAGTCGTTAAATGCTTACGATTTATTTCTAAATCAGGTCTTATCATCTGGTTATATGTTTTCAAATATACGTAACATTTAAATGCAAATTAATAATTTAGTGTACCCCAATCTCTGCATGATTAGATTGCTACCTAACCGTGGTTGTTTCTAATTTTAATACATTGAAGTTACCTCAGCTCGGAAACTAGATGACGCTGTACTCCTGTAACATAAAAGTTCAGGTATTTTATTAACTTAATTTTATTCCGAAAGGGTTTTTTGCTTCAATTTCATATTATCTTAGATTTATATTGAATCGTAAATTCACTTATACTTAATTTAATTGGAAATATTCATAATTATTATAATAGTGTGATTCCGCCCGTTCCTCGACTTTATTCATATATTATGTAGTTCCAGAGAAACTGACAATAAACTATACACAGTTATAAAGATAATCTAGTCAAGAAATTCATTACATTTTATTCACTTGCACGTTGGTTGCAACTGGCACAAGAACGTGCGTTGTGGTATTAAATTGTGGAGGAACAGCGGTAAACAGAGATAGGCTAATGATTGGTATACATTATTTAATTATGTAAAAAAAATTATTCTTTTAGCGGTCCATTGTTGGGCACGGGCCTCGTCTACTTCGGAAGGTATCTGGTTTACTATATGTCGTTTTAGTAGTATGTTTAGTAGCCTTAGTTTCGACTTTTCCCTGTTTCATTCACAGACGCTGTTATCGCTCGTATTATTCCTAATACAATACACAAAAATACAAAATTCTTTATTGTACTCAAAAAAAAACAAGATACATAATTTGTTGATGTACCTACAGATCATATGGTATGTACAAGCGGCGGTCTTATCGCTAATAGCGATCTCTTCCAGACAACCTATATGGAAACTGTCGAAGAATTCCAGCTAAGATTTATGTATAAATAAATAAATATAAATAAATATTCAGGACATTTCACACAACGTCCTCTGGTCCCAAAGTAAGCTATATTTCTATGCTTGTATTATGGGTACCAGATACGGATAGACTACATATACTACTTTTCTTTTGTAAATACATACTTATAATACATAGAAAACACCCTATGTATGTATCCCATCTGGAGTGAAATATTATTATTTTAACCTACATAACTATAAAAATATATTAATACTAAACTGACTCATAAGTTACTGTGAACCAGAAATGGGGTGATGACACCTGTATTATTAATCCGTCACTAAATAAAATGTTAATAAAAGTTAAATAAACATCTTTAAACTCCGAAAAGCAAATTCGTAAATAGAATAAAAGTAACAATTTATATTCGTATCTCAATGTTGTCACTGTGGGGATGGCCAGAGGCGTTTACCGAAAGCCGAATGCCGGGATCCGAAAGCCGAAAGCCAAGCTAATGTGGCGACCCCTAACGACAATTTAATAAAGAAAGCTAAAGCGTACGCCGCGCAGTAATAACGTTTGTAAAAATATCCGCAGACATTTTGTTAAGGCGAATACTGACGCTGATTAAAAACAATATTATCTCTCCTCTCCAACCTTTTTATGTTCCACAGCTGGGCACGGACCTCTTACACTTTGGGAGGGACTATGGTCTTCTGTGACCAGGCGTGTTGGTACAGGGTTTATTTTCTAGTTTTCCATCTTTCACAGAGGATGTTATCTGTGTGCCCTTAGCTGACTTGTTCAGCACCCTTGGGAGGAGATGGGGTGGTGACACTTGTATTTTTAAGCCGTCACCACACGGAGAGTTCTATCTATTTAGACTTAAATATGTCTCTGTGCTGTTGGATTAAGAATAGAAGTGTCACCACACGTTTTCCTCCCCTGGGTTCTGTAAAACTGCTTTTGCAGAATCCAGGGGAGGAAAACGTACACACGGGAGGAAAACGTACGTAACAAGGTAGAGGAGGAAAACGTACGTAACAACGTAGGGGAGGAAAACGTACAGGGGAGGATAACATTGTACACAGATAACATTCAAAAATAAACCATAATCCTATACCAAAATGAAGCAGGCCAGTCTCCAGCAGTAGTAAGTTAAAGGGCTGAGGAGAGAGAGAGAGAAAGACTTAAATTTAAAAAAAATCGTATTGAAGATGTTTCCAAAAATAATCAGGTAATAAAAGATAACCGACAGAACCCATTTCCAGCATTTTCATCTGTTTGTCTGTTTATCTGTGCACACATCACGTAAAATGTTAAAAACTTATGAGAATAAAATGTTATACGAAAAGTAGCTATTGCCCGCGATTTCATCCGCGATTATAGTCATTAGGCCCTCCCTCGGCCTCCACAAATTTACACCAAACTTTAACAAATCGTACAAAATCAAAATCAAAAATCATTTATTCATGTAGTCATATTTTTGTGGCAAAAAATAAGCTCTTATGATATGTCCAAATTTTTCCCCTACCACCGAGAAGAACCGGCGTAAGAAACTCAGCAGATATCGTTATCTTTAGTCATATTACTTTTACAAAAAAGCCATCCTCTTGAACCACTCTGTCTATTAAAAAAACCGCATCGCATCGCAAAACAATCCGTTGTATAAGTAGTTTTGAAGATATATCTCACAAAGATGTATATAATAAAAAGATATATATAATAAAGACTTTGTTTTATAATTATACGAAAATGTTGTACTTATCTCGAGTTATCACTTCGTCTTTCTTCTTTTGTCTTTCTTTCACAGTAGACTATATCCCCTCCCAAAATGGAGTAGGCCCGTGCCCAACACTGTGACGATAATGGGCTGGAGAGAGAATGATTTCAAAAAATATCAAATGTATTTTTTATGGATTTAGACGCGTATATTTGTTTAAATTTTGACCGACGTTTCGGAGACTTTGCAGTCACCATGGTCGCGGGTGAGACTGAGCTGTAATGTGTCTTCTACGATCAATTATCACAGGGTTTACCCACATTCAATTTTAATTTTACATTGACTTGTCTTCGACTGATCGTTGAAGACACATTACAGCTCAGTCTCACCCGTGACCATGGTGACTGCAAAGTCTCCGAAACGACGGGTCAAAATTTAAACAAATGTACGCGTCTAAATCCGTAAAAAGTAGTTTTATTTAAACAAATGAGTCGCGCAAGTGTTAGAAAATAATATCAAATCTAGTAATAAAATTAATTAATAAAATAAGATAGAAACTACCCCTTAATATGAAGGGGGTGCGGTTTCATAGAGTTTTATTTGCACGTTGCCTTAACCCGCGCGCGCTGGCAATATTAAATTCTGCACACCCCCCTCCAACCATACACCTAGGTCTTAACCACCCCTACTATGTTCAAATTACATTATATGAACTGTCGAGATTTCCAGAATAGGTATTTTTATACGTTATGTAAATATTTAATAATCTGTATTTATGAAATGCCTCCGTGTGGTGACACGGATTAAGAATACAAGTTTAGTGTCACCCATCCCATTTCCTTCCAAAGGTGCTGTAAAAGTCAGCTAAGGGATATTGCACACAGATAACATCCTCTGTGAGAAACGGAAAACTCGAAAATAAACCCTGTGCCAATACGCCTGGTCACCGTGGCACTGTAGACCATAATCCCTCCCAAAGTGGAGGAGGCCCGTGCCTAACAGTGGGACGTAAATTGGCTGGAGAGAGAGAAAGAAGAAAATAAACAAAGAAAGTGATCTGTGGCAGAAGGAAATCTTGTAAATAAGCCAACCCTTCTTTAGCAAGGGTACCTAAGCTAAAGTAGTAAAATCATAAAAAGTCCATAGTTGACCAAATTGCCTTCCAATGTAGTTCTTGCGGGTTACATTGCCATACGGAACAATCATTTGTGTGATATTTCATCATTTGTGTGATATTTATAATGATATGACGGATATATATGATTATTTATAATGACGGGCCTCGTGGTGTAGTGGTTCATATAACGGACTGCCGATTACGAGGTCTCGGGTTCGATTCCCGGTCAGGACAAATATTTGTGTGATGTTTTTCATTGTCATACAAATGTTTGTACTGCGTCTGGGTGTTTACTATGTATTATAAGTATGTATTTACAAAAGAAAAGTAGTATATGTATTATATCCACCTCCTGGTACCCATAATACAAGCATATAAAGCTTAGCTTGGGACCAGAGGACGTTGTGTGAAATGTCCATGAATATTTATTATTTATTATTATTATATTTATAATGGAAGTGTCTATTAATACGATTATCCGATAATTAATTATTTTTTATTCATCCGACACTCGTGGATGTGACTATTTGTACGGCTTTTTTTTGAATGAGTATATTCATACGGATATTATCATTTTTTTATTATTAAATTTATTACTAAGAATTTATTTCGTGAAAAAAGTGAAAATCTTTTTCGACACTGTCCACGGAGCAGAAGATTAACTAAGGAGCAAAAGGAAAAAATTGCGGAGTTATTAGATCTCGAAGCTAACCGAGTGAAGGTTAGGTTAGGGTTTCCTTTTTTTTTTCGAAAACCTTATTTTATTTAATTTCTAAAGTTATATGAAACGTAATTAGTACAAATAATAAAGTAGTCGCATAAATAATTATTTTTTATTCATACGATTGTCGTGCGATTATCAACAGCCATTTCCATCCATCAACCTTTCTCAGTCCACTGCTGGACATAGGCCTCCCCCATAGAACGCCACAACGTGCGGTCTTGCGTGAATGACATCAATATTAAGCAAGGAGCTTTAATAGTATAAATCTTAGTTCTATGTGTTTGGGTCAGTTAAATTCAGAAAGTTAGTAAACTATGTCTACCATCGTCATACCGTCACGCCTTCTTCCCATGGGAGTAGGCATATACTATAGAATCTATTAATAAATTACGTGTTATATTACTTGTAGTTATTTTGAATTTACCCAAAGTTTAAACTGTGTAACATTACATTATGAAATGTTTAAATAACTTTAACTGGATTTATGCCAAGATGCGAGCTGTTGAGACTAAAATCTCATGTCAGTTATCAACTAAGAAATGGTTTAGATTTTCTGTCGAATTTTGTATATATGTAGAGCTTAAAGCAGGTATAATAAGAATAACATCGTGGACAGCCCTAGTACGAAAACGACAAATAGATAGACCTCGTACGAGATGGGAATAGGAAATAAGGAAAACGGCTGGTCCTCGTTGAATTGAATTAAATATCATTTAATCATGTAAGTACAAATATTTTTACCGAAAAAAAATTACATTTTAATACGTTCATCATTATCTTTGGTCATATTTCTTTTTTTATTATGTTATTTATTTTTATTTATTTATTTTTTTCCTTTTTTTACTATTTTTTTTAAATATTTTTTTTGTACCTATTTCAATAGCCTTTATAATGCTAGTCTATACAACAAATTACAATTATAATATGTGTTGCTCCGAAAAATGTGGCTCTAAAAACCTCCGTTTGCTACCGAAAATCTACAATATAATGCCACGATTAACTTAAGCTATTTTTTATGTGCGAAGCCAGGTTATATTAGTAGTCTTTAATATTCTTATTTAAAATCTAAATTGAACAATCTCATAACGACAAATCAATAAAATTATTCAGCAACAATAAAAATACATCAAAGTGCTCAATTCATAGCGCCGGTATGAAAAACTCGAAAGCTCAGACGAATCGAATATCATCTCAAAAGTTATTAAGTGAGAAATTAATAAAAAGCCGACGCTCCATATCGGTTCAATGGCTACGAAAGAGCAACAAAACTGTTAAACGATAATAGACCTTATTGAAAACGCGACAATTAAATTCGTCTATCCTTTGACAGATAGATTCCGACAATGGAATAAAATTCTCTTGTTCTCGTCTCCCTATTTTAACCCCCATTCCCTGATTTCAATACCTCGTACCCTGATGTCAACCCGGACATCAGGCAGGTTAATAATGATTATTAATATAGTTTAGTGTTGTTAAGTCTAAATGAAGCGACCGAGACAACTTGTCTAATATCGGGGCGTGCAAATAGTGGTGGTTCTGTATACTCTAAGAGCTCGGCATCGATAATATGAAATTCTTTAACAAATAATATTATGATAACCTTCTTTTGGCGCAATCTATACTTATGTTATAAAGCCTAAAAATTTGTTTGTTTGAAAGCGCTAATTTCAAGAATTACTGATCCGATTTGAATGATTCTTTAAGTGTTAGGTAGTACATTTTTCGAAGAAGGCTATAGGCTATGTAACATCACGTTGCAATCAATAGGAGCGAGGCATTAGTGAAAAATGTTGCAAAAACGGGGAGTAATTTTATAAGTCCACGCGTACAAAGTCGCTGGCAACATCTTGTATCTAAAATTAAATATTACACGTGCAAATCGGGAGCGTATTATTATTATAGCCTTGTGTATTCCTTAATTTTCTATTTTTTAAGCTTGTTGTAGGATAACAATTTGTCATTTTTATTTTTGTCATTAAGGACCTCATTGTTGAGTAAAGGCCTCTTCCAGTTTACTCCACATTTTTCTATCTTTTGCTTTTTCTTCATATTTTATGCCTGTAATTTTTAAAATTTCATCAAGCCACCTTTCTGCTGGCCTTCCTCTCCTTTTTTTGCCCAGTGGTACGTGCCATGTCGATATTTTTTTGGGAGCGTTTATTGGAATTATAAATATGATTTTCTAACTACAGCTCTCAGACTATGTAAGAGAGTGAACGCGATATGAATATGAAACATTATACGTAATAATTTCAATGAATTTGTCCCAGCACTCTTCACTTTACGAATCCGATTACGGCTCTAATATACTTTGATAAACAGTAATGAAGTTCTAATATTTGTTAATAAATTTGTATGAAATCATTCAAATTTCTCATCTCATTGTTAGCACTTATGTGAAAATTAATATTTGAGATTTAATAGAAAGTTTTTAACAATAGAAAACGAGATTATTGTGAAACTGATATTTTATAATTGAGAAACTTGTATACAATAGTAATACCGTACGAACATGGGTTTTTAAAGTTACTGCGCCATTACTACGAGCCTCGTGTTCGAGTGGTTTATGAAACAGCTTGTAACATGGTTACAGGGTTTATGTCACGAGGTCGCGCGTTCGATTCCCGCTCGGAACATTCATTTGTGTGATATTTATAATTGTCATACAATATTGTATGTGCAGTGTCTGGGCGTTTTCTATGTAAGTATGTTTTTACAAAAGAAAAGTAGTTTATGTATTCTATCCGTATTCTGGTACCCATAACACAAGCATATAAGCTTAGCTTTGGACCAGAGGACGTTGTGTGTGATGTCCATAAATATATAATAACAGGCTACGAATATGAGTTTTTAAATAAAGTTAGACGCCATATGCCAAGAATATAAGTGTCACCACGCATTTTCCATCCCAAGGTGCTGTAAAAGTATTCCGGTATTCCGAGGTCGTGGGTTCAAGTCCCGCTCATGGTTATCATTTTTTCCACTATAATTTAGTTTATTTAGTTTTTTTTTTATTTCTAAATTCCACACTTACGACGTCACAGGCAACAGCTAGTTTAAATAATAAATTAATAATATTAATTAAAAAGTAGTTGATACCGAGATCCCTTTGTCATTCCGAATATCAATAAAGGAATGGTATTTTGATCGTAAATGTGTGGGCGTTTATAGTGGATTAAGATGGGATTCTTCTCAAACTATTTTCAATTATGGATAGCAGTTTAGATATTTACGTATTAAATTTAATCTATTCTAATATAAAAGTAATTTATTAATTTTGCAATTGACATAATATTATGCTTTTTACTTAATAAATTTAATTGTGGTGGAAAAAGTGATTACCTCGGAATACCGTTCCGTAGCTCTGCCAACTGAGCTTATTGCGGTCGTGCTTTCAGTAATCAAATTAGGCCACCATAATCGTCACTCGATTGAGTTTATATCGTATTTTACGTACAACGCCATCTATCGAGAATGTTTTGCAACAATCTCGACCAGCCGCCTAGTATTCTTTACAGAATACAAAATAATGACGCGACTTTCATTACTAAAGTAATTTATTAATTTTGCAATTGACATGCTATTTTTACATAATAAATTTTATTAAAGTGGGAAAATTCCAAAGGTCGTGGGTTCAAGGCCCGCTTACGGTAATCAATTTTTCCACCATAATTTAATTTATTATTCTTAATATTATAAACCTGAAGAGCTTGTTTGTTTGAACGCGCTAATCTCAGAAACCACTGGTCCGATTTAAAAATTATTTCAGTATTGAATAGTAAATTTATCAAGGAAGGCTTTAGGCTATATAACATCATGCTGGAAGCAATAGGAGCGAAGCAGTAGTGCAAAATGTCGCAAAACGAAGAAAAAATCCTAAATATCATCATAAGCTAGCTGTTACCC
Source organism: Orgyia antiqua (assembly GCA_916999025.1). NCBI lineage: Eukaryota > Metazoa > Arthropoda > Insecta > Lepidoptera > Erebidae > Orgyia > Orgyia antiqua. Next base: position 2,663,252 of record OU779874.1, read on the forward strand.
GCAACTTCGTATGCGTGAAATTTTGAATCCAAATCTTAACAAATTATACAAAGTAGCCATCCACTCGAACCACTCTATCATTTAAAAATATCCTGGTGGTAGATAATGACGGGCCTCGTGGTATAGTGGTTCACGTTCACGAGGTTGCGGTTTCGGATCCCGCATGGGATCATCATTTGTGTGATATTCAATAATGTCCAATGCGTCTGGTTGTTTCTACGTATTGTAAGTATGTATTTACAAAAATTAAGTATATAATTATGTAGTACATATATCCGTATCTGGTACACAAGCATAAAAATATATCTATACTAGCTGACCCGGCAAACGTTGATTTGCCATACAAATGTCAGGGGGTGGACAACCCTTATCACTTAGGGGTATGAAATATAGATAGTAGCCGATTCTCAGACCTACTGAATATGCATATAAAATTTCATAAGAATAGGTCAAACCGTTTTGCAGGAATATGGGAACGAACATTGTGACACGAGAATTTTATATATGTATTAGATAATATAGCTTACTTTGGGACCGGAGACGCTATGTAAAATGTCCAAAAATGCAACTATAACTACTAATAAAGTAAAGAAAACAAAACGATGCTGTAGAACTAAATATCTTTATCTGTACCTACTTATTACAAAACAGTCATTATTTTTGTATGTATGTATGTCCCTATGTGAGCTTATATCTCCAAAACAACGCAACGGATTTTGATGCGCTTTTTTTATAGATAGAGTGGTTCAAGAGGATTGCTTTTTAACCAACTTTAAAAAAAGGAGGTTTTCAATTCATCTGTATATTTTTTTTATGTTTGTTACCTTATAACTTTTAGCTGGGCCAAGCTATTTTTATTTTATTTTTCATTTGTAAGTTGGTGGTTCCCGTGTGGTCCCATTGGCACCAGGTCAGGATCTGATGGGTATCTCCTGAAAAATCGAGAAAAACCCTGCAATTTCAAAAGCACATGAAGTCAGCAGAACACTTTTTTTTTATTACAGCTACAATATATAGATTTTCTAGCACGCTGCATTAAAAATAATGCAGTAATCGTACTGAAACAATTTTAAAATATTTTTGGCTTTAAATACAGATAAAACAGAGACTGTGCCAAAACCGATGTCATTGTTTTGTGATAATAATATTGACTCATACAGTAGTCACAGTGTAAATATAGCATAAGAACTATTAATATTAAAGAATAGATAAGAATCCCTTATATAGTGTGGCTTGAGTTTTGCAATGTAGAAGAATTTTCATACAATTTTATACTCTTTCTTCAATTAGCATTGGTTTGTCGTTGAAAATTATTGTAACCTAGAACTTGCACGATTAACTAAGTAATTAAATAAAATTGGTCAAGTGCGAGTCGGACTCGCGCACGAAGGGTTCCGTACCATTATCTATGCAACATAAGGCAACGTTATTAGTATCGAGCAAGAAACGGTAAAAAAATCAGTTTTTTGTATGGGAGCCCCCCTTAAATATTTATTTTATTTTATTTTTAGTATTTTTTGTTATAGCGGCAATAGAAATACATCATCTGTGAAAATTTCAACTCTCTAGCTATCACCGTTCTTGAGATACAGCCTGGTGACAGACGGACGGACGGACGGACGGACGGACAGCGAAGTCTCAGTAATAGGGTTTCCGTTTTTACCCTTTGGGTACGGAACCCTAAAAACTACCAGTTCTACTCGTGACAGTGATGGCTGAATGGTCTCCGAAAGGTTGGGCTAGATTTCCGAAATCTTAGGCTTAGGGTTTAGAAATCTGTATAAGTCCTTTCAAAGTGGTTTTATTTGTAAAGGAAACATTACTAAGAAGATAGTTACAAACAAACAGAAAGCTTGTATCCTTCTCCGTATGGTAATGGATGCACCCTGTGGGTAAAAATGGGTTGGTGACACTTGTGTTCTTAATACAAGTGTCACCAACCAATTTCTACCCACAGAGTGCTGTAAGAGCCAGCTAATAGTTAGATACTGAATACAGATTACATCTTCTGTGGGAGAAAGGAATCTCAAAATCAAAACCTATTGCCAACACGTCTCGTCAGCGTGGAATATGTAGATCGAATACCCTTCCAAAGTGGAAGAAGCCCTTACCCAATGTAGGACGTTAATATATACATAATTGTATCAGTAGAAAACATTTTTATAATTGTTTTTTTAATATATTTTTTTAAATATTTATTGTACATTGAATATATTTTCAAAAAAAATTGTCCGATAGTTAAAGGACAACCATCAGAACCAGAACCCATTTCCAGCATTTTTTAAAACTTTTGTCTGTCTGTGTGTTTAGATGTTTGTCTGCGCACGCATCACGTAAAATGTACAACACTTATAAAAATAAATGTTATACGTATAAATTGTTCATAACTTAAGATATTACTTAGTCTCTGTTTCATAGCAATCGGTCCACTAGATCAAGAGATATTTACATAATACAAAATTTCTCAATTTGGTTACTTGCAGCGCCATCTAGCGGCTAAAAAAAGAATCAAAAAGTTTATTGGGTCGATTGGGTCGATCGAAAAAAAATCGATCCACGCGAACGGAGTCGTGGGCACAGTTAGTAGACCGATAAGAAAATGAAACTACTTTGCTAGGTAGTTGACAAAATGTGTTGGAAGAATGACCTATTTCTTATACCTACGTCATCATCGCGCAACACAAAATGTACAAGTTTGAAATAAATTTATTTCTAAAACTGTTGACGTCTAGAATTACATTACTACTTTGCTATATTCTTAATAAATTAATAATTCGATAAACGCCCCACTGTTAGACATTAGGCTTGTCCATAATAGGTTTTTTTGTCTCCTGTTTTTCAAACAGGCGTAATTCTTATATATAAAATTCACGTGTCACAGTGTTAGTTACCGTACTCCTCTTAAACGGCTAGACCGATTTTTATGAAACTTTACATGTGTATTCAGTAGGTCTGGGAATCAGCCAACTTCTATTTTTCAAACCTATTTTTCTTAGTGTGGCAAAACAACATTTGCCGGGACAGATAGTCTTCTCATCTTATTTATAAAATTCACGTGTCACAGTGTTAGTTACCGTACTCCTCCGAAACGGCTTGACCGATTCTTCTCAAATTTTGCATACATATTCAGTAGGTCTGAGAATCGGCCAACATCTATTTATCAAACTTTTTTTTTTTAGTATGGCTAAACAACGTTTGCCGGTTCAGCTAGTGATTTTTATAAAAGTAAGTTTCAGAACATGTTGTTCTTAAACATTAAAAGCCTATTGTCTCCGCAATATAAACACAATGATACCTAATATCATATCATGTATTTTCATCCCATGTTGTAATCCACGAGATGACGTAGTATACTAGTCTTACCATCCCTTTTCCTTTCCAGGATACTGTGAAACTCAACCAGCAGAAGAACAAGCCTTTGTGAGAGATGGAAATCTCCACAATATATCAATATATCGACATTTTTTACATTAATGATAGAAAAATATCTTAAGTGATTGTTTCTTCAAGTAGTGCCTCTTAGTATCTTATTATTACATAATTTAATATTAGTTTAGTTAGACCTGTACCGATTTGTATGTGATAATGTATTCGATCTATGTATCTGTGGAAACTTTTAATTGGCCTTCTTACACTATATTAACTAAATCTAGCTGTAAGTTTTCCTAATAAATAAATAAATAAAAATAAATAAATAAATATTCTAACATGTTTGGACAGGGCAGCAACATTAGACCGAATACCCTTCTGATGTAGAGAATACCTGTCCTATAGTAAGACAGTAATGAACTTTTAAGAAACTGTGCGATTAGGGATAGCTAAAGAATAATATCATTGAATAATCCTAACTAATTTATAAATGTGAAAACGAGCTGATGACACTATAGAAATTTTGACGAGCTTAAGTGTTAATGTGTCGAACGAAACTATAGCGCGATTTAAAAAAACAATACAACGCCATCTATCGACTGTCATAGTAAACTTCTGTTTGTTAAGGTTTAATTGCTAAATTTCACGCGTACGAAGTCGCGGGCAACGGCTAGTATTAAATAAAGGACAGAACAAAAGTGGTGTGGTTTAAAATACTATTCCAATATGCTGAAGACCTATATTCAAATTCAACCCATTGGCTTAGAAGAAGAGACTAATATAGCATTTGCCAAGGCCAATTTGGTATATGGTTTCATAGTCAAACTCTGAAGAACTCTCTCTCTCCTGCCCAATAACGTTCTACTGCTGGGGTCGGACCTCCTTCACTTTGGGAAGAATTGTGGTCTACAGTGGCGTGCTGATCAAGCGTTTTGGCACAGTGTCTAGTCTTATAGTTCTAGTATATATTTGAAAGAAAGTAAGAAAGAACTTAATTGACACCAGTGTAATTTTACAACATAATAGTATAAGTATTTAATAATTTACAACATGCTACGTAAATTATATACAAATTTAAATATGAATTTAAGCTATATAGAAATTTTAACAACAAGTGCCAAAGGGCAGGCATCTCAGCATATAGTTAGATGGCAACACATGACACCCAACGCTAATTTTCAGTTGCAACCCGCTAGTGCTATGCGCTCAAAAAGTAAACTTATCAATAAATAATAAATAAATAATAAATATTCAAGGACATTTCACACAACGTCCTCTGGTCCCAAGCTAAGCTTATATGCTTGTGTTATGGGTACCAGAATACGGATATAATACATAAACTACTTTTCTTTTGTAAATAAATACATATAATACATAGTAAACACCCAGACGCAGTACAAACATTTGTATGACATTTATGGATATCACACAAATGATTGTCCCAACCGGGAATCGAACCCGAGACCTCGTGATTGGCAGTCCATTACATAAACCACTCCACCACGAAGCCCGTCTCAATGATTCGTAATATTTAGTAATTCGTATTTCTGATATTTACATCTCTTACAACGGATGTTATCTGTGTACAATATGCCTTAGCTGACTTTTACAGCACACTAGGAAGGAACAGAGGTGATGACACCTTTTATTCTTAATCCGTCACCACACGGACAGTATGAAAACGGACGAATGAAAAACTACGCACTAACAATAACACAGTGTACAAAAATACTCTAAACGTCTCAAGCGAAGTTAAAAATATAACGAACAGAATATCAATTTCAGTGTAAAAGTTTTTGCTAAAAAAATATTACAAGTATTCATCTCTCTTATCAAAGTATGAATGAATCCTTTTGACCTAAATAATAACCACGTTGTGAATGATGTAATCAAGACCGTACGTAATATGTTATTACATCACACAGTAAAAAAAAATACCTAAATTCAAAGACTTTTCAAAAAGAACGCAAAATATCTTCGATTTTTCAATGAAATGGAAGTAATTCTAAAAGAATGAAATAAGAAACTATTTATTTAATAGTTTTGTAATGAACTGAAACAAATGCCAATAAAAATTAAAACATAATTGAAATAAGTTTCGAAATTCAAGAATAGTTGTCACTGAAGAAAAATTTCAAATAGTTATCATGAAAACAAATTGGATTTTTAGTGTTAACGCGATTTCAACTATTACTAGTATGTCTATAATTAAACGTAGTGAGATTGTAAACAAGATACCTAACGTCATTTCAGAGTATTGCGCATAATATTGGACTACAGATGTAAAACAGCACTCCGGGAGTCCACTTTATTAATAGATCTGCCGAACCCGACGGCTTCTTTTACTCCAGCGGTCCTCTCAATATATTTACGGAAACAAGCATTGTAGACGAAATTTAAGCTTCATCCAACCATCTTAAGTCCACGATCGAATGGCATATAGTTATAACATCGCCCCATGATTACATGATAAAATTAGAAAATGCTTTTGGCCCCGGCAGTTGTCTTTACTATTTATGGTAATGCACGCGCTCGCTGGCTAATTCTGAAGCGCGTGGGGCAACTTGTTCTAATTTTATATGAACCAACTCTAGGGGAAATGATCGCTCGTAATTTTGTTTCATACATTTATATAGAATGAGAATGTAAAAAACTCAAAGCTTGGCGGCGATTGATTGAGGAATGTTGGCAATGATTGTGACCCACTTTGCGACAGGTGCGCGCTACTGACTTCAATACTATATGGTACAGACTAACTGTCTATATAACTATGTAACACAATACAGCGGAAAGGATGTAAGGTAGAGGTTGTAAAACAAAAAAAGCAAAGCAATGGTTGTATAAAAAGTAAAATAATGTAATTAAAATAAATAAATTAAGAGTTTATTTATTAATTACATTTGGCGTTGAGATCCATAACGATCCCGTGTATATAATAAAAATAAAAAAAAGAAAATTAAATTTATATAAAATTTTACAATAAATTACATTACAATAGATGGCGTTACATTAGATGTTCAGTTCTGTCAGGTATCACTACGTACAACGTAAACGTACAAATGCTTGCACTCCCAAAGTATGAGAACACCACAACACACTGCACTAAAACTCGGCTCACGCACTTAGAAGCACTTGCGGTGGACAATGCCGGGGCCGGACTCGTCGTATTCCTCCTTGGAGATCCACATCTGTTGGAAGGTGGAGAGGGAAGCCAGGATGGATCCACCGATCCATACGGAGTATTTCCTCTCAGGGGGAGCGATGATCTTGATCTTGATTGTGGAGGGAGCGAGGGCTGTGATTTCCTTCTGCATCCTGTCGGCGATACCGGGGTACATGGTGGTACCACCGGACATGACAGTGTTGGCGTACAAGTCCTTACGGATGTCAACGTCGCACTTCATGATGGAGTTGTACACGGTCTCGTGGATACCGCAAGATTCCATACCCAAGAAGGAAGGCTGGAAGAGGGCTTCTGGGCAACGGAATCTCTCGTTACCGATGGTGATGACCTGACCGTCGGGAAGTTCGTAGGACTTCTCGAGGGAGGTGGAGGCGGCAGCGGTGGCCATTTCCTGCTCGAAGTCGAGGGCGACATAGCACAGCTTCTCCTTGATGTCACGCACGATTTCCCTCTCAGCGGTGGTTGTGAAAGAGTAACCCCTCTCGGTGAGGATCTTCATGAGGTAGTCGGTTAAGTCACGGCCAGCCAAGTCCAGACGGAGGATGGCATGGGGCAGAGCGTAACCTTCGTAGATGGGTACGGTGTGAGAGACACCATCACCGGAGTCAAGTACGATACCGGTGGTACGACCGGAAGCGTACAGGGAAAGCACGGCCTGGATGGCGACGTACATAGCCGGGGAGTTGAAGGTTTCAAACATGATCTGGGTCATCTTCTCCCTGTTGGCCTTAGGGTTGAGGGGGGCCTCAGTCAGGAGGACTGGGTGCTCCTCAGGGGCGACGCGCAGCTCGTTGTAGAAGGTGTGGTGCCAGATCTTCTCCATATCATCCCAGTTGGTGATGATACCGTGCTCGATGGGGTACTTCAGGGTGAGGATACCTCTCTTGCTCTGGGCCTCATCGCCTACATAGGAGTCTTTCTGGCCCATACCGACCATCACACCCTGGTGACGGGGGCGACCCACGATGGATGGGAAGACAGCGCGGGGCGCGTCATCGCCGGCGAAACCGGCTTTGCACATGCCGGAGCCATTGTCGACTACAAGCGCAGCAACATCGTCGTCGCACATTTTGGCGTGTGTGTGTGATTTGGGACGCGGTGGATGTTGACTCTACGGCAGCGAGACTGCGAGTGCGGTGATCAGCGGGGTGGGAAGCTTATATAGAGGCCCCTCATGCGCATACGCAGCGCGCCATACAAGGAGAGCGCGCCGGCCCCCGCACCGCGCGTCTGCTTCACAATTTTCACTATTTTCATACCGTAATATCAATCTTAACCCTATACATCAACCCTTAGACATATTATACTGTATATAAAGATGCATTTAATCTATATTACATTGTAAATGAAGCGCTCCGTAAGAGGTGCGAGCGATAGAAACGTGCCTTGAGCCATTTCAGGCGATGGGCGGGATTCGTTCATCGTATTGAACCACGAATCAATGAGTTACTTTTTTAATTCCAGGTGTTAAGATAATTGTTATATCCCTCGAAATACTATTTCCAGGAATATGACAATAATAATTAGGGAATATAAAATTACTTTTATAAAATTTGTGATAAATCTTGATCTTTAGATAGATAGATAGATAATTCTTTATTGTACGATTTAAAAGATACAAACATAAACTACTTAAAATTATGTACAATTGGCGACCTTATCGCGTAAAGCGATTTCTTCCAGGTAACCACGGGATGGAAAGAACTGATAAAAAAACGTTTATCGGTAAGGTGCTTTGTACAGATAAAAAAAAACAAATAATTAGTTTTAAAATAAATCTTAATAAAATATCTTTACCTAATATAAAACAAAGTCGTTATCGCTGCATGTATATTGTATGTATGTATGTTGTATATTAGCTCTTATATCTATAGTTTGGTTAAAAAGGATGGCTTTTTGTATAATTTGTTAAAGTTTCGTTTCTAAATTCTATACGTACGAAGTCGCGGGCAATTCTTATTTAAACTAATATTTAAAAGCTGAAGAATTTATTTGTTTGTTTGTTTGAACGCGCTAATCTCAGGAACCACTAAGCCGATTTCAAAAATTCTTTCAGTGTTAAATAGGGCATTTATCGAGGAAGGGTTAAGGCTATATAACATCACGCTACGACCAGTAGAAGCGAAGCAGTAGTGAAAAATGTTGCAAAAACGGGGAAGATTTTCTAAATTCCACGCGGATGTAGTCTTGGGCAACAGCTAGTTCTATAATAATTATTATCAATCATAAATACAAATCAATAGGATAAA